>OV281356.1:18132500-20632500 GCA_923062675.1 Marasmarcha lunaedactyla
ATATAAGAAATTATATATGTAATATGTTAATAAAAAATTATATGACTTTCCAATTTCTGTTTTATTTTATTCCTATTAGATTATAACTGATACAATACTATAAAATGACAATCAAGTAGCAATGATGTTCATTTGTTAATAATGAAGCTTAAAAAGCACCCGCTAAGCTTGGACATCAATCTTATTGGTATTGAAGAGAGATCACAGCCCATAAGACATAGTGAATTGTTACCAAATAGTATACGGTGTTTAATTTGCGGGCCATCTAACTGTGGTAAAACTAATGTGATGATTACTTTGCTATTACATAAAAACGGGCTAAAATTCAAAAATTTGTATTTATATACAAAGACTCCATTTCAAAGTAAATATTGTTATCTTAAAGAAGTGCTTTCAAAGGTTTCTGAAGTAAAATACAATGTGTTGCGTGATGACAGCGAAGTTACACATCCGAATAATGTGTTACCAAACACAATTATAATTTTTGATGATGTGGTTTGTGAAAATCAGACTAACATTCGTAATTATTTTGCCATGGGAAGACATAGTCAAGTCGATTGCTTTTATCTCTCACAAACATATTCAAAAGTTCCAAAACAGCTGATTCGTGATAATGCAAATTTGTTATTACTCTTCAAACAAGATGAAGTCAACTTGAAACATGTATACAATGAGCACGTCAATTCGGATATGTCATGGAATGAATTTAGAGAAATCTGTCAAAATGTTTGGCGAGAAAGGCATAATTTTTTAACTTTAAATAAAGAATCAGAATTAAATAAAGGTCGTTATAGAAAAAATCTTGACACCTTTATATACTTATCCTAAAATAGAATGTTATCATTTGTGATAAATAAGTGATAGAGGCAAGACAAAAATGAGTCTCAATATTAAAGAACAAATAATCATGTCATCAGACATCATTAAAAATAAACTTAAACAGTTAAAAGATATTGAAGATAAAAACAACTATGAACTCAATAAAATATTTAAGCCAGTTACCAAACCTTTATCACAAATGATAGAATCAAATCAAAGTAATATGAACTGTGATTTTAATGTGAGCGCTATACGAGTGCCTGTCAAATTAGATGATGCAATAACCTCTACACCATATAGAGTACATGAACAATCATTGGATGATGATTTACACTCAGAGAAATTTGCTTCGGGCTCAGAATACTATAGTGATGCAGATAATATCGATAAGAAAGACATATCTGTTACAAAAAAATATCTTAATAGTCTCTACGATATAAATATTCCATTCGGAGTTCGGAAAGTAGGTGATCAGTTAATGATGGGTAATTTTCCGGTTAAGATAATTGCTTCAGTCGATGGTGACATGGAACCATGTAGAATCAAGATTGATAACGATGAATATCAATTGACTCAAGGACTAAAAGAAGTATTATTACATAAAAAACCGAATCTAGAACTAGTTACTGAAAATGATAGAAACACTTATAAAAACATTTTGATAAAAACGAATGCTCATAAGCGTGACTATGATCATAAAGGTCAGTTAAAAGGAGACAAAGGTGAAAAATATAAACAAATTATTAAACCTATGTTCATAGCCTCGGAAGTTGAGAGTACTAAAAAAGTTGGTGGCAACATAAATGTTTTGAAAAGATATAGAAAAAATACTGATTTCATCTATTGGGATGATCCTAATGAGCTAGTTGAAAGATTGAAACTTCTTATTGCTTCCAAACAAGCTGGAAATACTAATCAAGATAATGAAATAATATCAATCATAGAAGAACTGCAAGAAGCAAATATAATAAAATCATAAAAAGCATAGTGATATTAAAAGTTGTTTAGTTGTCAAATAGCTGTGAATGATGAAACAAGCTAAAAATGAGTAAAGAAGATGTGGTGACCGAAATACATAAAAATGCAAGAGTAAATTTTCCTCGCAGATGTGTTCTACTCAAAGATATAGATGATCTATGGCAAGCTGATTTAATAGATATGCAAAAGATATCGAGTATAAATTTTAATTTTAATTTTATACTTATTGTGATTAAATATGTTTGGGTCCAACCATTAAAAAATAAAACTAAAGATTCGGTTACAAAAGCTTTTCAATCAATTTTATGTGATGGCAGAGTCCCTTTGAATTTGCAGACAGATTGGGGTAAGGAATTTTATAATGAAAGTTTTAAGAAAATTATGCAGATGCATTCAATAAATCATTATTCAACATATTCTATTAAAAAGGCTTCGATAGTGGAACGAGTAATACGTACTATAAAAAACAAACTTTACAAAAAGTTTAGTTTGAAGGGAAACTTTAAATGGATTGATGGAACTTTAGACGAAGTTGTGAATAATTACAATCATACCAAGCATACGACTATTCAGATGTGTCCGGTTAAAGTAAATAAACATACGAAACACATTGTGATGCAAAGATACAACATACTAAATAAACCAAAAGTTAAAAGAAAATGTACTTTTGTTGTCGGCGATGTAGTGCGAATAAGTAAGCATAAAGCAAATTTTGAGAAAGGCTACACTCCAAATTGGTCGACTGAGTTATTTAAAATAATCGTGGTTCAGAATACCAATCCAGCAACTTATTTGCTAGAAGACTCAAGAAAAAATAAAATTCAAGGAACATTTTATGCGCAAGAGCTTCAGAAAACCAAAAATCCTGACGTGTATTTAGTAGAAAAAGTTCTTAAGAAAAAGGGGAATAAAATGTATGTTAAATGGTTAGGATTGTCATCTCAGGACAATAGTTGGATAAGCAAAACCAATATATTATAAATTACATTTGAAATTTTACCATTCTTCGTTTACCTATGAAAGGAAAAGGTCTTGTGAATAGTATTATAAATCATCTACCGTTCGAGTTACATCTCCCAGGCTATAACTATTGTGGACCAGGAACAAGATTACGTGAGCGACTTATCAGAGGTGACAAAGGAATTAATGAACTTGATGAGTATTGTAAACAACACGATATTGCATATATGAAAACAAAAAACTTACAAGCCAGACACGCAGCAGATAAGATCTTAATGAAAATGGCAAAGAAAAGAACATCATCATCATCTCAAGCGAGTGTAGGAGAAAAGCTTGCAGCAAATATTGTTAATAAAGCAATGTTGATGAAACTTTCAAATGGATCGGGGCTTAAAAAAAGTTTTAAAAATGTTGTTGCCTATGCAAAAAGAAATATTCGTCAAGCAAAACCAAAATGTAAAAAACTAGCCATAGATTTAGCGTTTGCTGCCATTAAAGATCTTGTTTCTGATTCAGAGGTAAAAATTCCGCGCGTGATACCATTACCAAAGACCGGAGGATTCTTACCACTGATACCAATCATTACTGGATTAACTGCTGCTGGTGCTCTTGTTAAAAAAACATCTGCTATAGCGCGAATGGTAAAAACGTTTCAAACTGCACAGAAAACATGGAATGAGATGAAAAGACTCAATCAAAGTTTTGAGCCAGTGCATTTAGGAGGAGGATTACAGCTCAAACCGTACAAGAGTGGTTTAGGTATTTATACTTCATCAAAAAACTGAATAAACAGCTACCTGATCGTCCTCTTACCAATATTGATATAATGAGGTATTCAAAAACTATCCCATATTTTCGAGGGGTCTTCATGAGAGATCAACTACCTAAACACCCTCACAAAATCGAATGTGGTATAATTAATTTGGATAGCTCTGAAAATCAAGGTACACATTGGGTAGCTTATGTTAAAAAAAATGACTATATTGAATACTTTGATAGTTATGGTGATCTAAAACCACCAAAAGAATTTATTAAATATGTAGGGGGTGACATTCAGTATAACTATATCAATTATCAGGGTAGTCATCCATATAACTGTGGTCATCTATGTCTTAAATGAAAACTGTATGCTTTAATATGAAATAAATTGTATGATTGAATCGTTAAACGATCAGTATCAGTTAATACTTCGAATGGACAAGCAGCATTTATTTGTGCTACCAATATAAATTGTAATCAAATATGATTGATTTCAATATTAAAAAAAGTAAGAAAATTGGGAGTAAGCCAACAAAAAGTTATAGTTCAATTCACGACTCCGGTAAACACACACGCGTTGTACCAGCTCTCAGTGAGATTAATAAAGAATTTTTAAGAAAGTTGGGATTTTCACTATGAGTATGTTACAAATTAATGAAGCGCCGCATTTTGACAATTCTATTGAGAGTTATGAAGTTCATTCCTATACTCCATACACTAATAGCTTCAAAGAAAACGATGAAATACGAATACCGATTAATCAACAAGACATTTATTTACTACCTGCGAGCAGTTCCATTTACATTGAAGGATGTATAGAAGTATATACGAAGGATACCACAGGAAAACTTACGAAAAAAGGGTTTCAATTTAACAATAACCATATATCGTTTCTTTTTCATGATATAAGGTATGAGATAAATGGAGTAGAAATCGATCGTATTAGACATGTTGGTATTACTTCTACAATCAAATCTTACATCTCGATGAATGAGGGAGAAAGTAAACAGGCTGCTCTGTGGGGATGGAACTTGAAAGGAACAAAATCTGTAAATGGTTTTTTTAATGTTATATTGCCGCTTAGTAAACTATTAGGATTTGCTGAAGACTATAACAAAATCGTATTAAACTGTAAACATGAATTAATTCTAACGAGATGTAAATCTAATGTTGATGCTCTTATACTTGATAATAATAATGATCATGTGTTAGTAAATATTGAGAGAATTCAATGGCGTGTACCACATATTAAAGTATCTGATCGAGAAAGATTACTACTCTTGAAACAGTTAGAAAAAGATAAGCCAATACAAATGGCATTTCGAAATTGGGATACATATGAATATCCACTTTTACCTAAAACAAAGAAGCATTCGTGGTCAATCAAGACTACCTCCCAACTCGAGAAACCTAGATTTGTAATATTCGGTCTTCAAACAGTCGACCAAAATTTAAAGAATAGAAATTGTTCTTTGTTTAATCATTGTAACTTAACTAACGTTTCATTATATCTAAATTCACAAACATATCCGTATGATGCACTAAAACTTGATTTTGATAATGATAAATATCATATATTATATGAAATGTACATCAAATTCCGTCAGTCTTATTACAACGCTTCAGTTGACCCGTTGCTTAATATTATTGATTTTAAAGAAAAGGCACCTTTGTTTGTAATTGACTGTTCAAGGCAAAATGAAACATTAAAAACTGGCCCAGTTGATGTAAGACTAGAAATAGAGAGCAATAAAGATTTTCCTGACAAAACGAGTGCCTTTTGTCTTATCATCAACGATCGCATTATAGAATATAAACCTCTCAGCAGTATTGTTCGCAAGATATCATGAAGTTAATAGTTGATGTTCAAGGTTTTAAAACCGAATTAAATCAGTTCATACTTAAAGAAATAGCTATTCTGGATGATAAAGGAATACAAAGTTTTTTAATAAGACCACCATTCGCTTTCTATAATTTAACTATAAAGGAAATGAGGCAGGTTGGGTGGATCGAGAGAAATAGAAATATTTATTGGAAAGAAGGATTTATTTGTTTTTCAAAATATAAGCCTTTAATTTCACCTCTACTTGAAAACAATTGTATTTATGTAAAAGGTGAAGAAAAAGCAAAATGGATTAAGGAAATGTTTGTTGATTATAATGTGAATGTGATAAACTTAGAAAATTTTAAGTGTCCAAATTTTTATACCCTGTATGAGCTTTACAGCAAATGTAATGATGTCTATAGATGTATCTATCATAAGAATATTTGTGGTTTAAAAAATGTAATCTGTTTAAATAAGTGGTGTTCTGATAATAAAATTATATGTTAACCGAATCATGTTTTATTTTCAACCGAATGTTTACCTCTCGTACAATAAGACTAAAATTATTATAAAAATAATGATGCTAGTAAAACTGTTCTCATTACAAAGTTTGGAAGTAAAAAAAGTTATTGACTAGCGCTCGCTTTCAATATTGTATCTAGAGATCTATCCGTTGAAAACCACCAATGACGATTCGTTATTTGGTAATCGTTGCAAAGTTCAAATAAAAATATGAATCAATATTGGTGGTTTTCAACGGATAGATCTCTAGATACAATATGAAAGCGACCGTACATGAACGGGTTCAATAGATCTTTACACTGTTAAATGGACTGGATGAATAGACTGAATCATGAAAATTCGAAAGTTATTGACTAGATTAAATGATTCATTAGATGGTATTATGTAATGTTTGAATAGGTCATAGTACTGGTGAATGAATGAACACTGAATGATTTAGATGAACAGATTGAATAGATGGTATGAATGAATAGATAATATACAGAACCCCCATATATCCACTACTTATCACTTCTAGGAATTACACGGAAAAATAACTTTAGCTGTTGGGTTTTTTAATTTGTCCAATTTTGCAGCTTGTTTATAAGTGTAATGGGCCCGTTTGTTTTCTAATACAGACAAATGAATAAAAATCTGATCAAATCTTTGCACATGTTCCACTCACCCAAAGCAGCGGCGATGCTATCAATCAAGGTGCCGGTGGATTGACTAACTCCGACTAAGGCGCGAGGGTCTTCCATCAACCTCCTCGTGAACACTTCTGCACTCTCGTGAAACTCTGTTATACGATACATGTTATAATCACAACATTTTAATAAACTCACACTATAAGGGTTGTCACAAACTCTAACATAAGGAAGGTAGCGTAAATGTCTTATAAATCTTATAAATATTGACGGCCAAAAGGTGTAATGGTTAGAAGCTCTGCCTCATGCTCTGGAGGTCCCAGGTTCATTTGTGTGAACACAAATGTTTGTTTTCGGGTCAAGGTTTTTATTTATATATTTATGTTTACTCTAGGTTCCCCCCCGCAGTTCGTTGTATGGTCATCCATAACACAGCTTCGCTTTCTTTGGGGCTATAGAGTTGTTGTGTGTGTCTGGAGATTTATTTACTATAATTATATATTCTTTATTGCACGTAATTAAATCTTAAGGACCAAGTACAAAAATAAGTTTAGCAAAGGTGGTTTTGTCTCTAACAGAGTTGTCTTCCAGCCACCCCATGGTAATTGGAGAGATTTACACAATAACAAAAGTAGGTGACAAAAGTGCAAGTAACAATCTAAAAACAAAAAATAAGAAATTACAAAAAATACATTAACCATTTTTTTAACGATAAATACACACATACTTATAATAATAAAGCAAACCTACCGATACATACATAGTAAATACATACAATGTACACAGATGATGTGGAGATTGTTCGATTAAAATAAGATGTTCGTTTAATCCTCTTTTAAAGATCAAAACTGAGGAGCAATTTTGTATATTCATCAGAAGCTGGTAACAAAACCATATCAATATCATAATAATAATTTTTTTTGCATATTATTAGATATTTTATAAATTATTTCTTTTTTATACCCTTATAATGCTGCTGTCCAATGTTATTATTGTTGAGTGTCTGCACGAAATGAGCCACCTCCCATTTGTACACCGCTTCATTTGACATGTTCACAGGTTCATTGTCCACCAGGGGCAGTTGGTTTTGAAACCTGGGAGTGTTCGCATGTTTATGACATTTTCGGAACCTAGGGCCGTAGCCAATTTACAATCTATGATCACTCACGCTATAGAAAACTCGTAAACTGTATGGAGCACGTGATTGTAGATTGCATCTTGGCTATTTTCTTAAAATCTCAAATATAATTTATCCGATTTGAAGAGATGGCCTTTATGATGTTATTATGCAGGATCTTTATTTTCAACATAAATAAATATGGTATTTTCCAAATTAACAAGCATATTAGAGAGTAACTTTTAAGAATGTTTTTAGATTAGAAATAAAACCCGTCTGTTTGTTTTTCATAGCACTTTTCTGATGATTTAAGGACTTAGTATCGACTGTTAACTTTGTGGTGTATAATTTGATTAAGTTCAAAACATGTCACATGTCGTGTTGTACATTGTCGGTTCAGATTGCGTGGAGTCTAAATCATGTGACAAGTTAAATGAGGCGTGGGGGACAAGGTTTTTGAGGTCCGAATTTTACTTTCATTGAAATTATTAACTTTAAGCCAGTTTATTAACCTTCAAAATCTAAATTAAAATATTTAAGAAGAATGATGTCATACCAGTCTGTCCAATTGCGGAGCGCTCGGTATAGAACTTCCACGTAACACATCGTGTCTTGATTCTGAAATCTGTAGTTCTTCACGACGTCTAACTCCTGAAATATCAAGAAAATTACATGTTAGTATAAAAAAGGTACCTCGTATTAATATTGTAAATTTTGGTTAACATGTATAAACTAAGTTCAAGGTATTTTCACGCTGATACAACTACGTGGAAATTTTCACAAACAATGGGCACTTACAAAGTGCGCGAGGGAGAAATATCTCCTATATGCAAATTTACCGAGACAGACAGGGAAAGTCTAACGCCACAAGTCGGCACACCGATCGAGTTATGGGTATCTATTAGTTCTGATTTTGTCTACTGGACAGAGAACTAGTTGGCCGTGGCATAAGTTTGTGGCATTGTACATTAACGTAGGGTTTGACTAGATAACTAAAACAATGACAAATCAAAACTGGTCAAGTGTCAACACGCTGTCAGGTAGTTTTTACGTAGTAATATACTAAGTTTAAGGGCCTTCGGTAAACAAAGAACGAATTTTTGTCTTATCTAGAATCAATATAATAAATGATTACGAATTGTTTTAAGGTACTGGGGTCTAGAAGTCCGAGTCTGATACTGAATACCTTGCCCTGATTTGTTAAAAAAAGTTAGTAACTGCCTGTTTTATATTCAATCATCATTAAAATCAGATTCTGAATGTCATATTTGCTTATTGTAAAATTTATGTTTACACACTGATTACCCAAAGAATATTACCAAACGTTAAATATGTTTAATATCTATCATATTTGTATCACATGTATTTGCAAATAAATAACTATTATAATTCCTGCTTGATTTATTGCACTCGGTGGAGGCGACGCACACGCGCAAGCTTAAACCTAGGTGTTTGTGAATTCAGATTATTCTTAATAATTTACTGTACCTACTGTTTTATACACTTTAGATTCCTAATACTCTTATAAAATTTAAGGTTATAACTGAAAACATATTGTGTAGAAAGATTTTATATTATTTAAATAAATCAGCAACAGCTCATGTTTATTAGCTAATAAACGGGTAGTTAAAAATTCGAGCAGCTTCTGTGACGCTATCGCGAGGACAGCTTTCCATTTTGCCCTGTACAGTATATCGGTGTTTTTATTGAGCCGCTATTAGCAACATTTACAGAAACTACTATTACCATTATGATAAGATTTAAGTAAACACATCACTCGCCTTCAGAGCCATATCGATTTGATCCCTGCTTATGTTGAAAGTGGCGGCGTCCCTGCAGATATCTTCTATGTTGTGGCCCTCGTCGATTATAACGATGCTGTCTTTCAACTGTATTTGTAACTGAAATGGGAGATTGTTACATTTTAATGCCAATGCAGGGAAAATAAGCTGCGGTATTCTGACAAATAAAAAATTCGAGTGCTAAAGCTATTTTCTGTATGGCCCCAAAGTAAGCAGAGCACTTGTGTGAAACACAGCGAACTAAACACAGGAATATAAACAACCATGACCCGAGAACAAACATCTGTGTTCATCACACAAATTAATGCCCCGACAAGTACTTAAACCTGGCGCCTCGGACGTTTGAGGCAGGGCAACTACGCACTACGCCACTCGGCTGTCAATTTGCAGCTGTCTCGCCGCGTAGTACGGACACGCCTTTAGTTCGTACGCCTTGTGCATTAACTCTTCTAGATCGAAACAATTCCCTTGAATGCTATTCTAAGTAATCAAGGTAGCAAAAATAACATTTATTATACTTACACTCTTCCTAATGCCCGGGTCGATCAGATAGTTATACGGGCAGAACACGATATCGGCGTCAACTTGCAGCTGTCTCGCCGCGTAGTACGGACACGCGTTCAGTTCATACGCCTTGCTCACTAACTCTTCTAGATCGAAACATGGCGGCAAAGTCTTTCTGTTTAGAGCCATACGATTGTCGTAATATTTGCAGTTGGTTTCTGATTTGTTGAGGTTGCGAGTTGGTAAGTCTTTTACTGCCTGGAATTTTGATAAAGTTGTGAGTAAAAATAATAAATATGTTGAACATAGATTTAAACTTCGGATAAACAGCGTTAAATATTACCTTTTGTTTGTCTTTTAAGTAATTACGATTGTTTTATGATTGTTCCGAAGTGCATAACACATCCACGAACATTAACTGCGATGTCTGTATTGATTTATAAGCTTATGTTTTATTTCTATTGTTTTCGCAATACAATACTTAATCATTATTGGTTACGCTGACGACAGCACCGTTGTAGAGAGATACATGTCCAATGCGCCAACGAGTCTACAAGAAATGCGGGCTTTGAGAGAGTCCATGATTGAAATCCACCCGATTTCACCTTAAAGAAAGTGTCCGATTAGGGCGAGTCCAACTTGGTCAAATTTAACCCGTCAAAAACACAGGCGTGTTTTTTCTCCGCCAAAAAGAGCAGTTTCAACCTAACGCCCACTTTCCAAAATGTTTTTGTACCCTTAACCGACCACCTAGGGCTTCTGAACGTAACTATATCGTCCCAACTAAACTTCGGACAACAAATTGTATTCATGGCTCAAACTGCTTCAAAGAAGTTGGGAATCATCCGTCGTCCGTCGGTACTTCAGCCCTGAACTGCTACTTAATTTGTACACAGCTCAAGTTCGATCTTGTATGGAGTACTGTTGTCACCTTTGGGATGGTTCTGCAAAGTACCAACTAGAAGCGATGGACGCAGTTGACCGAAGAGCCCGAAAAGCTATTAACAACTTTGACCTCACCACCAAAAAACTGCAAAGCCTCGACCATCGTCGGAAAGTTGCCAGTTTAGCAGTCTTCTACAGATTACATTTCGGAGAGTGCGCGAATGCTCTTTTTGATCAGGTTGAACCCACACCCTTCTTGCATTGGACTACAGGCCTTACATCCCCTTATAGTAGATATCCCAAGAAGTCGAACCAAACGCTTTGATAGTTCGTTTTTTGGTGCGGGTCGCCAAGGTGTGGAATGAACTGCCTGCGTCTGTTTTTCCAGAAAACTATAGTCCCAGTTCATTCAAGCGTCGAGTGAATAGGTATCTCGTGGATAGACGTGTAACATCTTCGTCTTCATCGTCACTTTCCATCAGGTGACATAGAAGATAAACGTCTAATCCTTTAAAAAAAAGACAGATATATATTAGTTGATAGATATATATTGTTGGTAGATTTCTTTTTGTGAAGATCTTATCTGGGGCAGTGCAGTCCTTCTTATTTTGTCCACTATAAAAGTGCATAAAGTCCGTGAAGTTATGCACAAGAAGGTTTAATGGTTAAATTAGCCGACAAACGAATTTGCGGCCCACCTTATGGAAAGTGTTGTCTGTACCCGTAGTCATTATTAATTGCAGGTATTTTGTTCAATAATATTTAATGAGATTGCATCGACTAATGTTGCGTCGCCGTCCGCAGGCTTCAGTTGAAACTGCCTCTGTTCCAGTCATTGCACCGGCTGTTCCTCGACTTCGAACGGAACAAAACCACTAAACATGATTACTATGGCGGTTAAAATAGAAGAAACTCTACTACCACTTCATGTAATTTAAGAATTTAATTAAGAATAAGTATCTAATAAATGAAACAATTTTAAACAAAATTTTGTTTTTAAAATAAACCCTACTGCCTCCCACCTTAGTACAACCTCTGCACATTTCATTGCGACTCCCCCACAATTGCCTATCGAACTCCCTCACACAGCTGTACTCCCTCGAGGACAGCAACGTCATCCTAGAGGACCCGGAGTAATACGTCCTTCCGAACTCCTTGATAACCTGCTCTAGTTGCTTATGCGTTCTGGCGCCGTAGTAAATGGTAGGGGCTCTGCAATCAACAACCATAGAGGTCCTGAATTGGAGGTTTTCTAACAGACCGTAGAGGTTTCTGAAAAGAGGATGTAGTGTTATTAACCGTCACCTTTTTGTTGCTATACTTCATGCTTTGGTTTCAGCAAGCATATACTTCTGTTTTTTAATACGGCAATTCGTTTTATGTGTGAGGCGCGCTCCCTCATGTTAGGGTTACATTCGAGTCGGGAGTATTTGTTAAAACGACCACGCCACCCCAAAACAAGTACTACACATATCAGGCTTGTGCCGAACGGGTTGATGAAGTTCACACATGCGGCTCTTCTCACAAAACCCAGACCGAGTTTAACCGGGCGGCATTCTTCCCGAACTGAATGTTCGGTGTGTGCATCTACAAATATTTGTCTTTCCCGCCCGGCAGTACCGAATACGGAGCTGGCGCCCATGAGACATATGTCAATATGTTACAAACTCCAAGAGGGACGGATCATTTCCATAAGATCGTCTAACGAAACTTCATAATTTTAAAGACTAGGCAAAGTGATCTGATTTTGATTGTAACAAATAATTTAAAAAAAAAGTATCTAAAATCATCAATAGCATAGTAAGAATTGAATATATGTCAAAGTATATGCTTGCTGATCTACAAACTCAAAAATCTATTTACTACGGCATACGTGAGCAATCTATTAGCGGCAGTTGTAAGAAATCGGTTATCAGGCAGCACTAAGAAACCTCAAAATGTTTAATTAGTGTAAGTAAGGTTAATTCCTAAGTATAGTTATACTATACTAAACTATATAGCTATATTTTAGCTATTGCTATACTCAGGAGCGCCGTTACACGGGCGGCCGACAGTTTTGCGTTCGCGTGGAATATTTCAAGTTCTTTGCATCGCATTGCATTACGTCGCGAATAAAATTGCCCGCGTAATATATACATATATGTCTATACTACGTACGTGCTAATAACATTCTAAGCTACGAGTATAACAGTAAGGCGAACTTGCGCTTGATTAGCTAACATTAGGCAAAATATTGCTTTATGTCTCGATCAGTCCAATAGAAATTGAAAGAGACGGAGGGACATTTTAACTAATTAACCAGCTAGCTCCGACCCGCGCAAGTGAGCCAAAGAGAAACATATTCTATTCATTATTATAACAACGTGCATTTGGCCCTTTTAATTTTCTCATTTGTATACCCCATTTCATGATTACAAATCTACGAATTCAAACTAATTTTTAAGTCATTTTGTTTTGTGTGAATAACTTTACTTGTGCGTTTTATATCAATTTCCGGGATACAATAAATGATATGAGTTCCAGCATTTGTAACCTTATTGTTCATTTGGCTATATGGAAGGTTAATGAAATCGCAGAAGCTTTACTTAATAAAATAATTTCAATTTCAATTCCAATTTCAAATTCAAATATTTATTTCTCAACATTGTTCTTATTGACGTCAAATAAAGCATGACCCTACCACCGAAAGAACTGACAAGAAACTTCACGGGTATTATTTTAAAAATAAATTTACGATGTCTCTTTATGTCTATGTATACAAAATTATTCTTAACTGCGTCTTAACTCGGCAAGTCTCCCTCCCCCAAGTATCCAAACGACGAACTATAAACTAAACTATTCTACTCATAACTAACAAATTCTAAAAATTTTAGGCCTAGAATAAAAATGTTTTTCGTATTTGTAATAACCCGCTCTATCACCCACAATTCATTGGTCCACTCCTTCAGTCCTTACAGGACGCCCTGTATAAGTATATTAAGACATACGTATATAATGATAATCTATAATAAAAATAATAATGATATAAATAATAAATCCCCAGACAAACACACCAACTGTATGGCCCCAAAGTAAGCAGAGTGTGTGTGAACCCAGAATAAACGTACTTATATAAATATCAACAAACTTGGGTAAGAACAAACATTTAAGTTTATCACATATATGAATGCCCCGGCCAGGACTCCAACCTGGGACCTCCAGCGAGTGAGGCAGGGCTACTCGGCCGTCCAATCTCAATACCATGAGACAAATAAAAACCATATTTGTTTTTACAACAAAAATAAATACAATTCAGACACCAACAAAAAACGGCTAGTTAGATTATTCAACAACAACACATGCAACTCAACACTAAAATATAGTATTTTTATCTCAGGAAGCGACGTTCGCTTTACTTGTAGTTGATCATGTTCAAACACGCTACGAATGTGTGCGTGACGGGGCGGCTCGAACAAATCTCGCACTCACGCACACATATACACCTTGTTTGTACACGCGGTCATTTGGTTACTACAAGTAAAGCCAACGTCGCTTTGTGCGATAAAGGTACTTATTACACAAAAATAAGGAAAATAAATAACACACAAACCATCGTTCACTTAAATACAACGTGACTGGTAATTAAGATATCCCTATGTGGAATAAAAAAAATTATATATAGGAAATGTTCTCCCTTAATGTTTACACTGTAAAAGAATTATAAAGATTACAATTACAACCCTATATAATTATACTTAAAATAATTGCGTGCGCATTATTGGTATTTTATTTATTTTAAAACAGTTTTGCAATTTCAGATTCGCTAATAATTCTAGTTATATTATTTACTCTTTATCAGGTTCTAGAGAATAATTGAAAAAAAATTTTTATAAACAATTTCAATACTTTCGCATATTTGTCACAGGCTACTAATAATGCAACAAAACCATTACAAAAGCACGGAAAGGCGTTACGATTGAAACAATAATAATTATGAATGTACAGGTTATTATATGTAACTCTCATATTATGTATAACATATTAGCAAATGGCGACCAGTTCTGTCATACATACACATCCTAAACGTAACTAAATGAGAGAAATATTTGAAGTATAACGCTTAAGTCACCTTACTAATTATCAAACCATCATGACACTTTGCATAACTACCCACCGAAAGAAACAGAACATTCAGAAAAAACTTGTAACTACATGGAAAAAACATAATCAGCCTGTATGAAAGTAAAAAGTCCTACTTTGATCTTTACGACACGGCGTTAAGGTAAACATTACAATGTGATCTGAAAACTCCATCATAAATAAATACACTCGTATACAGACGAAGCCACCGCTCCATGGAACATACCTAACTTTCTCCGGCGTCTCCTTTTCTCCGTTCTCATTGATCTTCTCCGGAGTGAGTTGGAGGTTGCTGTCTTTATCCATGAATGACTCTTTCCAGGAGTCATCTTGTGTGGTGTCGAGACGGGGCTTCTTGTGGATTTGTACTAGGCCTTCGGGTGATACTGCTGATGGAGAATAAACATGGTGTAGTTTAAATATTAAAAAGATTAAAGTCGATAAAAGTGTTGTGCAGATTCTTTAGAATGCTGAGAACAATAAATAATGCGAGCTACGTTGCCAAGACACATAATCAGACAATTCAAATTTATAATCATATTTTTTTATTAAAAAAAAGAGATTAGGAAAATCAATAAAAATATAAAATAAAACTTAATTTTTTTGAATAAGTAACAAATAAATGTTTCTTAGATTAACAAATTAAATATATTATACAGGCTATTTATGCGAGGACTGTACCAACTTTAATACATGACAACATGTGGTGTGAACACTCAAATGATTATATATACAAATATTGTCTCTGCAGGTTACATTGCTACCTATAAAAAGTAAGGGGCTCAGCTTTAACAAGTTTAGTAGTAATAAAATATTGCTTAACAGGTCAATACAATTAATAATAAAAATATTATTACATATTTAAAAAATTATTTGCGTATCAGTTTGCGAGTTCTGTTCATAATTTGTCAACTATTACATTGTTAGCTTATAACAAGATGTACAGGTTAGTGTCAAATGAGACATAATTTACTTATTGAATATGTGGTATATGTTTCAAATATGTATTAAAGTAAGAGCTGTGAATTTATTTTGTAACGAATAGGTGAAACAATAACGTTACAATAAGGTGAAAGCTCAATGAAAACGCAACCAAACCTCTAAAGTTCATCTCCAATGAAAACCGAACACCGACTCAAGTATTCAAACAAGCGGATACATAGATACATCCAGATATTTCCAGTTTCCACGGGCTCAAACCACGCATACAACTTTCAACGGCGGGAAAGCCTCTATCAATAACTCGAAGGGTCAGGGGCTCGAGCGGACATCACGTATTCATGACTGCTGCTCGATTGGTTAGATTAGTAAGGATGGGTTGCACCATGTAACTATAACCATAACAAAGCTGTCACATCTCCAGTTAAGTCAAATATGGGTTACACCATTTTAGCAATGGTAAAAATGACGTCACAACTCATGCTAATATTAACCACTCGATGTTGACCGGTTAGTGCTATAGTTTTAGGCCTGTCAAATATCAAAGTATAGATGTGTAGCCTGCAACAATAACTACATAATAATAACATGGTTTTAATGATGGTAGTTTCTGTGTTAAGATCTCGTCTGGGTGGTGGTTATGATTACGTAGTTCTGTTCCAGTTAAAGGGAAGGGATAAATCCCCTGACAAACACACCAACTGTACGGCCCCAAAGTAAGCAGAGCTTGCGTTATGGATGGCCATACAGCGAACTGAAACAACTACAAACAAAAGAAACTCTACTTACACTACTATTCCTACACTACAACGGTTTGTTTCTTTCATGTCAGTGTCAAATTGTATATCTAGTAATTAGGTTTTGAATTTTTTGCTGAGATATTTTTTTCGTCAACTTTTCTCCCTCACGGTCTACTTATCACCTCAGTATCTACAATAACGTTTATTAAATACATTAACATTAATTAGTTAAATATTTTTTTTGAATTCATAAACCCAGGTGTACCTCAGACATTTTGGCAGTTTAATATTATTCAGTTTATTCTACAGGTTATGGGTGTACTGTATGCAACTGTATGTAATTAAAAAAAAATTGGATACGACAAATATTGTACATAAAAACCTTTTGTTTCTTTTATACAGTGTGTAATTTACCTAGCTAACAATAAGTTTAAATAAAATTATCAATTAAAATGTTTAGAATACTAAGTTTCTATATTTATTAGTCATCACTAAAATTTTGAATGTTGTTATGTTGATATATTTTATTATGAAAATATAACACATAATTTCAAAACATGGTTTTGTTTTTTTTTCGAAATGGCCAGTTTATTTATGGCCCTATTAGCCTTTTCAACTTCACCGGACTTTGTGGCCTAGCGCGGAGCGCCAGATGAACGAGCAGCGACCTGTTTAGTTAAATAAAATGCGAATTGTTATACACATGTTTATTTGAAGTACGCCGCTACAGTTCCTTTTGTTTTTAGGGGGAAGGAGCTAATGTTTTTAATGAATTAAATGGAAAGGGGTCACACACAAAGGGTTACAATACAAAGCGTTTACGTTAAAGCTGGGTAACTTACATGACAAATAAAAATGGTAATAGGTGAGCGAGATGAAGCGACGAGGGTCGTCGCCGAAGTTTATTTAAGTTTATTTCTAATAAAAACACAAACACACCAACTGTATGGCCCCAAAGTAAGCAGAACTCGTTTTATGGATGACCATACAGCGAACTGATGGGGAACCCAGAATAAACATACATATACATATAAACACAAACAATCATGACCCGAGAACAAACATCTGTGTTCATCACACGAATGGCTACCACGGCCAGGACTCGAACCTGGGACCAGGGTTACAGACCACTACGCAACTCGGCCGTCAATATATATTTCTTAAGTATTAAGAAAAATTCAAATAAAAAAGTTAAAAAAAGTTTATTTATCCGTTATCTAGTATCTATCCATAACACAAGTTCCGAATGATACTTAATTTGGGCTAGATAATGTGTGTTAGAAAAAAAACAATCATTCAAAAATCAAGGAATTTGCTGATGAAAAATCACTAAAACTTAATTTTACATTGAGGTAGGAACAATATACCAGCACAGCGTAAATTTTTTGTTTAAATAAGTAGACATATTGGTATTATAGTTTCTTTGTTAAAATCTCGTCCGGCTCCGGGGCGGTGCTACAGTCCTTGCTATTTTGACCGCCGTAACATCCAACGTTACGTGGTTGTGTTCCGGATATACGGAAGGAACATCCAGTGTAGTTGCTGGAACAAAGGCAATTCCAACTGAAGTCTACGGTCGGTATCGAATAATTACCTAATCGATATAAAAATCACATTCAATGTAAGTAATACCTGCGACTGATCATGTCCATGAGTACCTCAGATCATACAAAGAAAGAGATAATAAAGCAAGGAGGCGTGTCGCACGCCAACGCCTGAGGCCCAATATTTTATTTTTTTTTAAATTTCAAATTTTTATTTCCTATGCAAACAAAAGAGAACTTAATTACAACATACGGTTACTTAACATAATTTAAAAAGGCACAATTCTTCTAATTATCTAGTTCTCCAGGTGAGTAAAGTTTTACAAAACCATTCTACCCAATTACATAGTGAACGAACATAGGTCAATGAATTACCTATTTTAAATAAATGTACAAATACCTAACCTAACCCAACAAAAACAGTAAACATTACTTCAAGCTTGATAAATCCCTAATACTTTCTATATTCTATTTTAACCCATAGGTAAGTATGATTGAATGAATGATCCAAAACAAATCCAAATGAAAAAAATAAAGACAAATTCGCACACAATTACATTTTTGACTAAGTTTGCATATAGATTACAATAAGTTCCTACCTTTATATCTATCGATACATATTCAACGGCTTTACACGTAAAAGTGAGCAAAATTAACCAAGCATATTATTTTAAAAAACCAGTAAAACAAAGTAATGGGAAACCTAAACATAAATGTACCCTTCCTACTCATGTATGGGTAATCCGTTATTGTTCAAAGTTAACGTTCTAAAATGTTGCACAGTATTGATGGCAACAGTCGACATTGGCAACTACCCCCGCACTAGTAAAAACTGTGTTGCGGTATAAGTGTTGCTCGCTGCACGAACCGCCGAGGAAAGAGGAATGCGTAAGCCGCGTTAGCCTGGCCCACCGGTGGGTTAGGCGATTCGAATGCCGTGTTGAACTATTTCTAACTGGAACGCCAGCGTTCCTTGATGTAGTAGCGTCGTCAGGATCTGTTAAGACGTTATGCGGACGCCTGTAAAGAACCGCCGCGTCTGGGTTGGCTGTGTAGTCAGCTGACTTATTGACCAGCGGATTGGGATGGTGGGGAGCGTTGTTGAAGTAGCGTCTAGACACAAGCTTCATCAACGTAGCAGTAGTGGGCAGCCCGAGATCTTTATGCAGATCTAAATTGCGGACATAGGGCGGGCCCCGACGCATTTGCGAAAGAACCTATTTTGAATAACCGGCAAGTGATTGATATTCGACTTGCTGGCGTGAGCGAAAACCACACTGGCATATGTCATGATAGGGATCAAAACATGTAGTTTCGATGAAATGTGAAAAAAATATAATCTATACTAGAGTAATAATAATCTGAAAAAAAAAAACCAAAATGCTCGACCCACCCGCAACACGCGTCTGCGACTTATCTTAGTGAACGAATCAGTGTAGAAACATTATTAAAAGACCAGGACAAATATTTTCAATATTATTTCATACATCATATTCATTAATTAGATTTTTTTCCACTGTAAGTTACCTTCACAACTGCTAGATGCAGGTTCCTGTCGCTTGAGGGCGCTGCTATCGCCAGTGCTGCTCGACGGCGTCGGCTCGTCATATATTGACTTATTACCTGTGAAATAATATAAATAAAGTTATTTTTTTTGGATTCAGATGTTCTTTATGCATATCACTAAAGAAACTTGCGCAATGAAACCTGAATAAAGTCAACCCTCCCGTTAGTGAAACTGGTTTACCCTGTTAAAATATTTTCAAGGAAAAAATTTGTTTAAATTCATTTTTACTAGTTGTATCTCTCACTAAAAAGTGTGGTATAAAATGATTTTATAAAAAAATAACTCCGACGTCAGAACGTAAGTTAATTGGAAAGAGAATAATAATTACTTTTCATGCAAAAGTTGTCTGTGCCAGCTGTATCATTAGAAAAGAAGAATGAAATACAAAGAACAGACTCAAATGCTGCGTGGGCCGCCCTCGCGTGTCGTCACACGGGCTGGCACCGACCATAAAAATAATATTTATACAAATAAGGAACTATAAATATTTTTCTTTTGTTTTTAGACTGATGCATCAGTATGACATAAAAAACATTGAATATTCGATAGAATACGGCTTTCCAACCTTCACTGCTAGTAAACAGGATAATAAAAGACTCTTTAATTCTGAAATTTCACTAGATCAGGTGCCCTACGGAATATTCTAGTGTTTTATAAAATCTCAGAAAGTAAGTGCTTAAAAATACTAATTTATCAAATTTTTTTTTTATAGATAACCAAACATTTTAATTAATTCATTGTAGGCAAGCGTGGCAAGGTGACATTAAAAAAATGGCTCTTTATCAATGGGCGATTTGAAAGTATTATGAATAAGTTTATATTATTAAAAAAAATTCTTATTTTCATATAACTGTTGAAGATATAGAAACGATTACAACAGTTTTCAACATTAGAAAACCTTATGATCCAGAAGTAAAATGCGCTATCAACTATCCAGAAGTATTGTTTTTGACTATTTTCACAGCCGGCAAACGAGCACCCGAACCAACTGATGGTTAGCGGCATCCGCGCCCAGGCACTTCATGATCGTAGGTATTTTATTTATCAACATTGAATGTGATTATTTATCGACTAATGAGGCGTTGCTGATCGAACTTTTCAGTTCTACCCACGTTTGCCTGGTTGTGTTCCGGTCACGAGGAAGGAACAACCAGTGTAATTATTGAAACAAAGGCAACTCCTACTTAAGTCTACGGTCGGCAACGCATCATTAATCGACAGTCAATAAATAACAATACAATTAATCAAAAGCATCTCAGACAAAGGAAGTCCATGGACACGGATGGCACTTGCCATCAGGTGGATCGTGGGGTCGTTGCTCGGATATGAAAAAGTTGAAAATATAAACATATTTCACAATCAAGGACTTCTTATTTACACATTACAATATTACAACAACCCAATATTAATGAACAACTCGTAAACTCGCTACTAAACAACATTCTCAAACTTATTAAACGCGCCCAACAATCCCGAACGGTCTGTAATTATGCGAAACTTTCCGAACCTTTGTCAATTCGGCAACTCCATTACCCAGCAGGGCATCAAAGACATCAGCAAATTGCACGCCGAGGGCACCCGGCGCAATTTACCCGACTTTAAATAATCGAGTTCCAGTTCTAATCCCTTATATCGACTTTCACTTAGGCCCTTATCGGGGTAGCTAACAATCTCCACGGGCCACTTTCGAAACCAAAACTCCATATTCCATTAGAAGACCTCCAGATACGAGCGGTATTTACAACGTCTGACCGGTTCATCTTATGTAGTGGACCCTAAGGTATGTAGTATATAAGTGAGCATCGTGTGTCGGTGTTTACGGGGTGTCTCCCCTTGGGGTGGGGTGTGGTTGCCATGGCGACGCGGCACCCGGGCAGCGGAGCCCGACGCCCGCGGTGTCGGCGCCGCCGCCCGCGCCCCGCACAAGTGACACGCGCCACGAAAAAGCACAGCTGTGTGGTAAATGTAGGGTGACTATGTTTCGAGGACAGTTTTGTTTTTTTATTTCTTTATATGTACACGTTTTATTTATTTACTGAACTCATAAAACTACGTACCGGCTAGGTATTTACCTAGTAAATCGTAGTAAATACCTTCTAATAATAAAAACTTGTGACACATAAATTGGGTACACTACATAAATCCGAAAAACTTAATTCCGATAGTCATAATCAGGAATTTCAAAATTCCGATTTTTATAACACCCAATGGTTCATAATTCCGAAAATGAAAAGTCAGTTTTTCATAATTCCGAATTTTTCTTCTTCGAAAATTCAAAATTCCGAACGTTTATAATAACGAAAATCAATATGCTGAATTTGAAAATACCGAACCATAGAAAATCCGAATTAACAATAATCCGAAATATCACAAATACGAATCCCGAATATCAAAATTTCGGATAATATTAGTTGCAATGACAAACGCCTTGTAAAACTGCATGAGCACATCAATTTATACGTTCGAGCATTCAAGTAGTCAGCTGGAAATGAGAAAGTAGAGGTGTGACTAATATATTCGTAATAGTTATACGTAATAGTTACACGGACCAAATCACATATTAGGTAATATGAACGTTATGATATTAGGTTATTCTATAATAGTCAAATAATAGTGAGTGACGTTCGTCGCGTCACAGGAGAATGCGACGTTGCCAAACTTGGGTGTTATCCATCGCTCGCGCTCTTCGCCGGGCCGCGCAGCGCTACGCGGTAGTGTACCAAGGACGTATTCGATCGAACATTATGTATGCGTTGCATACACTTCGCGTTTTGTATGGAAGTTTCATGGATAAGCAGACAGACAGCACGTAATCGACATCAATGTAAAAAAAAATTGTAAAAAAAATACGCAATAATTTTTTTAATAATCTGAGTAAAAGAATAATGCCTAATTTTTACGAAAGTTCATTTAATTTAGTTAGACGTGTTTAATGTTAATGCCTGTTAAAGTATGAAGGCAAATTTCATCACTACTCTTAATCAATTTTAAGAGTAGCTAGCTATATTAACACATTATTTTGTCGGGTTAAAAAGTAGCGTATGTGTTAATCCGAGGCCTAATCCAAGAAATCCAATACCATACCAAACATTAAAATCAAATCTGCCAAAAAGTACATAAAAACGAATAAATAAGCAAACTTTCGAATTTATAATATAAGTCTAAACTATGCGATTCTCTTATATAACTATCTCTCGTATAACTAATATACACGCAAACAAATATGGTTAAATGAATATAGCGTATTATTAGAACAACTTCGGACGGAAAACTAACCCTATTATTTGACTATCACCAGACTAATACCAAATAATAGGCTTGATAACCTAATATTGGTAAAGCGTTATATTCGATAATAGGAATACGAATATTTGAGTCTAATATAACACCTCTATGAGAAAGGTTATTTAGTTTTTTGTACCGAGTTATTTCTTGAGTATATAGGTTATGTACTGAAATGCAAATCCCTTTTTGGTACGTCGAACGGTCGACGTCGATCGATGGCAGAACAGAGCAGTCAACGTCAGTAGTTGTGATAGCCTATAATTGTCTGACGCCACCCCTGAGTTGGAAATTTAGTAGTAAAATAATCCCATGCACCTATACATTTATATGAAGGTATCTGTACTCTGCCAACCCGCAGTAGGCGTGATGGCCTACAATTGTCTGACGCCACCCCTGAGTTGGTAATAGTAGTACAATAATCCCATGCACCTATACATTTATATGAAGGTATGTGTAGTCCGCCAACCCGCAGTAGGCGTGATGGCCTACAATTGTCTGACACCACCCTTGAGTTGGGAGAGGCTGATATCCCTCCAGTGATTATTAAGGGTATTACCACACCAATCGATTGTCCCTCGATCGACGTCGACGGGTCGACGTAGCACCCTTAGATACAAAATCTGAATGTTAGCATTGAATTTTCGGAAAATTAAAAATCGGAATACCATATTTCGGACTCGTAAGACAGCGGGTTTTTAACTCTTCGTACTAAAGAAAATCGGAAAATTAAAATTTCGGATTTGTGAATTTCGGATTTAAGAATCGTGTTTTTGAATAATCGGAATTAAGACTCTTCGGGATTGTGAAATTCGGAATTTTAAAAATCGAAATATTCAAATTCGAAATTACATAATTCGATATTTTTGGGTGCTCCCACATAAATTACATAGAAGCTAAAAAATCAAGACCAAGTACCTTCCAAACGCGTCAGAGCCTAAAGCGAAATCGATTTATCCATTACAGCAGCATCATGATTACATACAGTTCACATTATGTAATGCATTAATATGCATAAATAAATATTGTTGTATAGAAAGCTAGTTCAAATTTCTATCCACCAAATAGAATAAGCTTTTTTACAATATATCTGGACTTTTTCCAAAAAAAATAATGTTCTTTATTCTTATGTTTAAATGGTTTTCGGTATTTCATGAATTTAAATTCTAAGAATAAGTTTTTAATAGTCCATAAAAAGATGAGGAGATTATTTGTGTGTGTTGTGAGTGTTCTGACATTAACTCCGCATGATAGTGTGGGCGAGAGGGCGGTGCTATTACTATTACCAACTTGAATTTTCTTGTAAATTCAAGTGGCGCGGTTGTAGAAAAACAATTTTATTACAATTTATATTTATTTATTTAGTTTATATAATTATCAGTCTAATACATTTTAATCCTTGCATGATGGTCACCCCAAAAGCCTCCCGTTTGTCGGGTCGATGCGGAGATGGGTAAGGGAGGGTCGCACCTTTTGTTTAGACCACCCCCGCCCTAGCACTCATTTACTCACATCCACTGCGAATGTTTGCCAACGGTTTTAGATGCCTAAATGTAGAGGAAATGTCACCAACTTCCAAATTCGAAATTTATTTCTTTTTTTCGTTCCGAAACTTTACAGTAGCAAGTTTAGACTTTAGGATGAACACAATTTGAAACATTTTGGATACAAAGTAATGACTGGTGGGTTTTTAAAACAGGAATTTTTTAAAGCTCGCAATCAGTGCAGCTGGTATTTTATTGTAGTTGTTGAGTGCGATCTGGGTGTTTTTTGGAGCTTTTTTGAAGCTGGTAACATTTTTGCGTAGTCGATCTTTGCGCTCTTTTTTGAATTAAAATGCTTTAGACTTTTCAGCGAAATTATTTGAAAAAGCAAATATTTTTGACTAATATGTAGAGATACACGCTCTGATTATCAAAATCTAAGATATATCATTGCTAATACCTATGTAAGCTATATTTAGCCATCTTGACATTTAGAATTCAATAGCGCGAAATACTAAATTTGTTCAAACAAAGATTAATTTCTAAGGAATGTCTTCCAGGAAGATGCTATTCTGTTTGACAAATTGATTTGCTTCTAATATTTAAGTAGCGATAATACCTACTCCTTGAATTCCTGCTTTGATAAACAGTTCAATAACTGACATATACAGACTGGATGTCTGTTGTTAATTATTTGTATTATAATAGTTGAATGTACAAACAAAGAAGTGAATCTTTTTAATTATATAATTTTGGTGAGTGGCATCTGAGTCCATGGACGTCATTTATTCATCACGATGACGTCATGATTATCGATTAGTGATGCGTTACCGACCGTAGGATTCAGTTGGAAAGGCCATTGTTCCAGCAATTGCACTGGCTGTTCTTTCCCTTTGATTGGAACGCAACCACGTAAACTTGAAATGGGAAGAAATGAAGTTCCGGGCGAGATCTAAAGAACATAAATTTTACCGCCACTTAATTAATATCCATAATACCAAGGTGAATTAAAGATAACAAGCAAAACATTTTTATCTTTGGATATCAATTAATATATATATGTGTAATATATATATCAAAATCAATGATGTTATCGCATCATTGATTTACAAACAACTGGACTTCAAGTCTGCGTTCAAAAGCGCTAACATGGAAAGAATATCACACAAGTATTGATTTGACCGGCCGCCAGTCTAGAATGACATATTGCTTGGTGCAAAACTGTCAAAATTTGAAAGAACGAAGTAGTCGAAACTGCGTAAGGTGATTTTATTGTCAACTTCCTAATTGCAGGTACATAAGGTGAAATATTTCGGCAAGCAATAATTAGCTGTAATGCAATGATACACGATTTAAATTTCAAGTGATTTAATTTATTCATAGTTCTGTAAATATGTGGGTTACCTCGGGATACTTTTTACGTTAGTATTGTAGTAGACCTACCGTGCGTTTGTTTTTGTGATGTATAACACACACGTACCTACCAATGTTCCTAACAGGATTTCAACCCGGGAATATCTGAATACGAGGCATGGTTAAGTATGTTACGTAAATAGGCAATTATCTGTTTACTAACCTCCTTTTTAAAAATTCCAAATTATCTTGTATCTAGAAACTTCTTTTCCATTTCTTATAATTTCTTAGGGAATATAATCTTTCGAAGGGAATGTGTTTTTACCTGATGCTAGTTCTTTTGATATAGTAATAGATAATCTTTAAAAAGTGGAGCACTTGTAAAATAACATATTTTCATTAGTTTTTTTTATATATCGTTTAAGATATCGCTTTCATTCTTTTTCAAACTCAAACTTTTACCTTCTAAAAATACATTTAAATAATTTTACAAAACTAACTCATTGCGCAAATGTCCCAACCCCAAAATTACAAAAAAGGAGAAATGTCGTGCATCGATCGCGCGCGGTGTCAAGCCCCGCCCACAATTCACACGAGAGGTGATGATTGGCCGACGCGACGCACACAGACGCGGATGTAAACACACGCCAAATGGACAGTCATGATTTATAATGTCATCCATTATAAAAAAAAACGGTACGCGGCTTTATTGAGTTTTCGAGATTGATTTTTATGTCAATGTTTCTTTTTTATGTGTTGTGGCTTATTTTTAGTAATTCTAGATGTTCTGATTTTATTCGGTATACTTACTTCTCAATTTAGTGCACTTCCAAATACCAAGTTAGTTATATTTAATATTTTTACCGAGAAGAAAATTTATTTTGTCAATAAAATGGCAACGTATGAGAAATTATCTGAAATAAATAGACGTAATACTAAAAATAAAACATATTAAAGGTCATTATTGTTCCATAAAGGCATAGGTAATATTTTGCGAATATTAATGTGATAGCTTCGCGTTGGCAGACTATTATAAAAATATCGTTTATTGCATTAAATAAAGAAATCAATTATAATAGTGAAATAACCAAAATACATAAATTTCAGCATGAAAAACTAGTCAAGAAATTTCAAATAGAGAACTTTTACATCGAAATCGAAATCGGTTAGGAACTCAGCTCAAATGACGCTTAAGCGACGTTGGTTTTTAGTTGGCACCGGTGCCCTAAAAGATGTAAGTGGCAATATTGTTAGGTGTGCTGATAGATAACGTGCTCCGAAATAATAATTATGATTTTATACAAAGGTTAAGGGTGTTTTCCATAAATTGTCAAACGGATGCCAGGTGATAGGGGACTACCGAAACTACCTATTGAAATCCCTATGTATTTGTAGTTCAGTGATTTTTTCGTAGTTTTCGAGATATAAATATTTATATATTTTTTAACAATCGAATGACGAAGTGACTAGTTTTTTCTGTCTTTTTTTTGGGTTGATGTTTCTCTGCACTTTTTTCTTTCACTGAGTTGTTATAAATTGTAGTTTCATAAGTAATTGATCATATCAATAATTAGTTACTAAAAAAATATTGACACTAAGTAATTGGATTTGCGTAGAACTAAATGGAATTTTCTAGTATAAAATAGAAATCTATAAATGAGCTTACAGTGCTTGATTTAATTTAAAAACTGCGCAAGTATCTTAGCCTTCACAGTGAAGCAAAAAATAAACCGGTAATTATTACGATAACATTTTTGTTCAAATGTGACGAAGCGGAAAATGCGTAATTTTCTTATTTTATTTTATAAGTTAAATGTGCCATTTTATGCTACATCTGCTTCAAAATATTCACTATCCAAATCAAATCTTAAAATGAAAAAAGGAGCAAAATTGTAATATCCAAATCCCAGATGTTGAACAGACATGGGGTTCAGTAGGTATGGTAACCCTATATCTTCTGGCATTGGCTTGATAAGTTATGACAAACACTCTGTGTAGTTAGGATACTTATTAAGGTGGAGGGCGTCGGTGGCGCAGTAGTTAAGGCACTGGCTTCTGGATCTGAGGGTTCAAATGTACCAATGATTTAACAACTGAAGTGCATCAAGCTAACTACTCTAAGGATAAAAAAACCTCGTGAGGAAATCCACATACCGTAGAAATTATTTCGAAGGTTATGTGTAAAGTCATCCAATCCAACCTGGAGTAGGCAAGCGTGTTAGACTAAAACTTACCTGACGCCAGTTGCTAGTTTGGTGATCCCGATATCGTGTGACAATTATTACTTGTTTATTAGATCTCAGAAATCGCCAAAATGAGGCTATGTCTTGATATAGTCATGTTTTATTTGACGTCAATAAGAACCAGTAAATGTCAATGTTGAGAAATAAATATTTGAATTCATACGAAAAAAATTACAAATCTAAGATACTACAGGAGATAACGAGTCTCTGCAGATCAATAAGATTACATTTTATAAATTACCTGATTATTCACTACTAAAGTAAATTTTATGTTTATATATTGAGTGGCATGTATTTTAAACATGTCAAGTTTGGTTATTATATTTTTCAAACATCATTGATCATTTCTTGTAGGGATACTGGTTAAGAATTTAAGGAAAACTTAAATATTCCTTGCGTTTAATTATAAAGTGTACTACCAAATTTAATAACGAATCAAAATACAATACACACTTTAATACCACCAGGCTTCACTACCTTAATTCTACGAACAAAATTCATAACCTAAAACCGTTATCTTAATAAAAAGAAAAAAAAATCGGAATCCAACTCCATTCCATTCAACTAAACATCACAAACGCAGCAGATGTGCAGAAGCGTTACGAACAATAGTAAAAATTGTGTAATACCCATTCGTAATAATATGAGAGTTTGTATAACGAACATATCTATAACACTTATGATCCCATGAACCAAAATCAAACTCAGGCGAGAACAAAATAAAATATATATTTCATTGACTTGAACATGTAAGTATAACGTGTGTCTAAAATTAAACAGAAGCGCAAACAGCTCAGATAATGGGATATACGGTTTTGTTAACGCGCTGATCGACGTATCTGATAATTTGAATATGGAAACGCAATGGAGCGAGATTGTAGAAGCCTGCGTTTGCGTTCATTTAATCGATTGAATTTTGTTTTTTTTTTGCATAACGTTTGATGTTTGGCCGTAGTTTGTAGTTTGAGTGGTAGCTAATTTGGAATTTGTTGTCCGGTGATACAAATAAGATGCATCTTATTTTTATTACAACCATTCATGCAATAAAATCGGAAACGTTAGGATATTTATTCAGTTGATTAGTAGAGCTGATTTAATCAATACATACATTTGATTGTTTTTTAAACATATTTTGAATATTGTTTTATTTCCCTGTAAATTAATGCTATTGAATCAAACAAGCCTTGCAGCAAGTTGATGGTGTGACTACTACTGAAAAATACCTTTATACTTTGAATTAGTTGACTCTATATACCATTCACACAGCTTTACTCAACTAATATAACGCTTTGTTTTCAGATTCTGCTGCAGCTATACTAAATGAATGTATACTTGAGTACTCAATATATTTTCTCCGGTGATGCCACCAGCTGCTGTCTCTTATAACTTACAGTCTAACTCACCAAACTGGCACTTGTGGAAGAACTCCTCGGGTGACACTGCCTGTTTCTGCGGCGTGGCGCAGTACTGCTCCGCGGCAGCTACAGCCTTCAGCTCCGGGTGTTGCGCCACCAGCTGCTGCGCTTGCTCTTTGGCTATGCGCTCTGGGGACAAAATAAATAGGGATATAGTCGTAAACTAAGGATTTCGATAAGAAAAGATAAGAAGCGTAAACATTACAACTAAAAGCGTAGTAAACATCCTAATTAGGCTTGAATTGTTCGATAACAAAATGCCAAGTAAAAATACGCCGGAGGTCCCAGGTTCGAGCCTGGTCGGTAATTTGTGTGATAAACATTGTTTTCCTGAACATTGATTGTTCTCGGGTCATGGTTGTTTTGACCCGCTCTGCTAAGCCGCTGTGTTTGTCTGGGGATTTTTATATTACATTATATGAATACAAATAACAATCCATGTTCACTCAATTCATATTAAGAAAATAAATAGGTACAGTTTATAGGTCTTTGTCTGTAATTGATGTCTATCTGCAAGAAGAAGTAAGATTCTACTATTATTGAATATAAGTAGGTACACTCATCCCCTTTTAACTAAAAGTGCAATAAGTTATATCTCGGACGCAAAATGATAATAAATCGGAACCATAATAAGAAAATTGAGGCTTATCAGAAGGTACATAGAATGATTTCATATCCAATTGTTTTTATATACGAGCCCCAATGCAAAAGAGTTCGTCCAGTCATATATTGCAAAGGTTGCCTGTTTTCAACTATAGTACATTTTTATAAAACAGGTCTTTGACAAAAAAATATTATAAGGCAAAATTTCGCATATTATTGTTGTTAATTAGGAACTCTAAAAAAAAAAACTTCTTTTACTAAAATATGTATTTATGGGCACTTTAATAAGCTGCGACTAACTCAAAATAGTTCGTCTAGTTCTTAATCGATGCAAAAGAGTTCGTCCAAGTCTCAATTTCACCTATTTTAATTGAATAATGAGTAAAATTCGTTTTGTAAATAGAAATAATCGTCATAATCCGTCCTGTCATTTCCAAACATATAAAGACCATAATTTCATGCAATTTTAACATTATTTTCAAACAAAATGGCTCGCCTGAAACCTATCGCCGACGAAGTAGCAAAAATAATTATTTGTAGCCACAATAATGGCAAATTTGCTTACCAAATAGCCAAGGACTTATCCCTACCAAGATCGATAGTTCAGACCATTATCGAGCATCGCAGGAAAAATGGCACGGTTGAATGTTTCAAGAAACATTCGGTCGGCCGCGAATCACAAGCGATGCTGAAATCGAGTTTTAAGGAAAATTATTAAAAAGACTCGTCGTGCCCGCGCAGGAGAATTTACCTCAAAGTGGACAGAGATAATTCACAAAGATGTATCTGTCGATACCTGCAAGACATTGGGCTATGAATTTTATACTGCAAAAAAGAGAAACCTTTGCTCGCACCTAGGCTAAAAGGCTGAAATTCGCTGAAGATCATGAAAGTTGCACTGCAGACCAGTGGTGTGAAATAATATGGAGTGATGAATCTAAATTTGAGGTGCCGATCGGTGATGTACGGAAAAAAGTTATCAGAGACAAAGATGAAGCATTCCATACCGATTGTATCAAAAGAAAAGTGAAGTTTCCTGGATCAGGAATGATATGGGGCTACATGTCAACACAATGTCTAGGTCATCTACATTTTGTAGAAGGAACTATTAATGCAGTAGAGTACCAAAACATTCTGAAAACAAGTCTCGTGCCATCGATTCCAACGTCGAAACATCGTAATGCCTACGCCTTTCAGCAAGATGGTGCATCCTGTCACAGTGCGAGGACAACTAATGCTTGGTTTAACCGGAATCAGATCCCTACAATGGAGTGGCCAAGTAGTCCAGATTTGTCACCGATTGAGACCCTATGATAGAAAATGAAGAAAATGCTGCGCAAGTATCCGGCAAGGTCTAAAAGCAATCTAAAGGAAAAAAATAAATCTGTCTGGGACTCAATAACTACACAACGATGTGAAGAATTGAAAGCAACGATGCCACGAAGAATAAAGGCCGTGATCGACACTAAAGGAGACGCCACTCAGTGGTAGACTAACTATTTTGCGCAGTTGAATGCGATGGACGAAGTTTATTGCGTGGATGGTTGGTTCTCCAAGAATTTATTATATTTTTTATTTAATAGGGAAATATTTTGTTACTTTTTAAATTGAAAATAAACTTCATCAAGTGTTCAAAACCACTGTGTATTTATTTTATTGATCTATAAAAAGTTAAATTTATTTATCGAATTTTTTCTTCGAATGTTCGAGACTTGTAATGTACTTTGGCAAACAAATATAAACTAACCGGTTAGACTGAAGAAAACAAATAATGAAAGATTTTTGCAAATAGCAAAAGTGAAGAAAAGTATTTGTTTACTACATTCATAGCCGGCAAACGGGCTTGCGACCTGACTGACGGAAAGTGGCATTCACAGCTATGGACATAATTCGTTTTAGTTGTTTTATTTATAACTTAATAATTTTTTTAAATTTTTTTTTGACTAATGATGCGTTGCCGACCGTATGCTTCAGATAAAATTGCTTTTGTCCCAATAATTTCACTGGCTGTGATTTGCCTTTGACCGGAACACAACAGCGTGCGTGCGTGATAATTATGGCGGGCAAAATAGGAAGCACTGTAGTACCGCCCCAGACCAGATCTTAACATTAGAAACTCTCTTTGTTTAAATTCAATTAGTTACAGGTATTTTGATACCCAGGTTTGGAATATCAAAACATAGAGTAAGATATAAAATGCATAAATATTAAGAACTAAAAATCCTGACTACTGTGTATAGAGCTTGAGGGCGTTAAAAAATATTTCATAAAATTAATAGCAATTTCATCGCTTAACTTCCTAGTCAAAAGTTCAGTTTTAGTAATACCATTATTTTTTTAAAACAAGATTAAAAGAAAACTAAAATTAATCCAGCTTAATGAACTCGTTCTGTACTTGAAAATTTTAGGCAATTAGTTACCGCTCATTTCGGAACTTGTATAACGAATGCCTCAAATACAAACAAGTTGTCGCTTAATTGCTCAGACAAAACCGTTTCCGGGTTGTAAGCTAAAAATTTCATATTTCCGAAAACAACAATTCTGGTTACCGAGGGAGGGCATTCTGGCCTCAAAGAACTGCAAAATCCACGCAATTCGTACCCTCAGCTTTCACTTATACATACTTATTGATTCGGAGCAAAAACACTCTTTCGCTGAAAATCTGAGAAATCGGACTTAAGCTCGTATTGCGTCGGGGCGACGGTTTATTTTTGATTGTAGTTCGATGAAGTATATAGGATTTGTCGGTTCGACGGTGGCGTGTAAAAATGCCGTCTTGTCCCACCCCTGCGACATTTTTACAAGTGGGGTGCCCCCCTCGGAGGCTTGTCATTTCGTTGTCATCCAGGGGCTGCTTTAGCGCGAGCCTGAGCGTCGACAATGCTGTTCTGTATTTTTTTCTTTTCGAGAAGAAAATGGGGAAAAAATACGCGTAGAGAAATAATGAACAATGGTGTTCTTCGCGGGATTACCGTCATCAGCAAATGAGCGCTTTGTTGGCCCCGGCCAGCGGCGGGTGTCTCGCGGTGGCTACGTTCGCTTCTTACTTACTTTAGACGACGGATTCAGCGGCCATGAAAGAATTGATGGATTAAAGATGTTGTTTCCAATTTTTTATGTAAATCCTTTTGTATACGGCTCATTTTTTAAGTAAGCTCATATTTTGAAAAACATGTTATACGTATTGCATATAAATATTTGAAAAGGGATGTTCATTTAATAGTTCAGTTACAGTATAAGTGAGCATATAAAACTTAAGATATATTAGAAACCAATACATTACGAATGTAGTAAACTAAAATAAATTATTATACTAGTTAAGTGTTTAGATGATTTGCCTTTTTCGCAGGAGTTTCGAGGTTTGAGTCCTGATTAACACAAATGGGTTAACGAGCTATTGAACATGTGTATGTTCATTCCAGGCTCCCTTAATGTTCGCTGTGGGGTCATCCATATGACACACTTTGATTACTTTGGGGTCGCTTTGGGATCGCCTTAGGATATGTTTTTTATATATCGTTTATTTATCAAATCACCCAAACAAAATAAAGTAGTATAATTGGGTAAGCAAGTGTTAGAATTCGTATTTTTAATTCTCTAACTTCACCACATATTTAATTAAGCTCTGTCTTCTTGCAATACTAAGTTTGATGCTGAATGTACTTAAGGGTCTTAAGGAAAACTAACGCAGGTTAAAAATAACGTACTTTGTTTGCCTGCAAGTAAAAGTTAATGAAAAATTCATGTGTAATATTCATTTCTATCTTTCGTATTACAGCTTTTAAAATTATTTATTGTCTATATAACGAGCAGGCGATCCACCCGATATCTGGTCAGTGCCAACAGTTTTTTTTTTCTCTATTAGGCTTTTAAATTTCACCGGGCTTTGAGGAGCCAATAGTGCCCGTGGCATCATTCATCGTAGATATCATTGTACAATTATATGGTTACTAATTATCGATTGTTGGTGCGTTGCCGACTGTAGGTTTAAGTTGGATTTGCTTTTGTTCCAGTAATTGCATCGACCTTTCTTTCCCTTTACCCGGAACACAACCAAGTAAACGTAATTATTAGGGCGGTTAAAACAGGAATGACTGTAGTACCGCCCCAGACGATATCTCAACACCAGAAACTCTGTCATCACCAAAGGCAATTCATCATGGTTGTTTATATATGTATGTTTATTTTGGCAAACATCCAAAACGACGACAGCTGTAAACCATATTTTTTTAATTACAAAATTCTCAGCCTATCATGCATTTACATACTGGAAGCATATAAATTCGTGCGAAAACATCCCGAGTTTTATACAAAACGCGAAGAAGCAGCTGGTAAATACGTCCTTAGACCCTCCCGGAAAAATATCCTGATACAACCCATTTCCCACCTAAAGGTTCACTCATCTGGTCCTCTGGCTATGAAAATCCAATTATATAATCATTTACCGGAATATATCAAACAAGAAAAAAATGGCAAAAGATTCACGCTCTTGCTAAAACAACTCTTATTAAAAAAATGTTATTACATGACTGACGAATACTTCATTGATAAATTTCCAAAGAATTAGACATAAATAGGCATAACGAATATTATCAAAATTATTAATTTAATTTATAATGACCACAAAATGCCCTCTCCTGCATTGCAATACCTAAACTGGGTGCATAATTTTACTTTTTATTGTATAAATTCTCTATTATTTTTAAAACTACCACCTGTAAAATTATGATAGCAATAAAGTATTGAGTATTGAGTTTATCCTGGGTCCCCCTCAGTTCCCTGTATGGTCATCCATAACACAAGCACTGCTTACTTTGGGGCTATCCAGTTGGTGCGTTCGTCTGGGAATTTATTTATGATTATTATTATTTTAAAGGCTTTGTTTTGGGAATAATTGTAAGAAAGCAATTTCTATTCGTCCAAACTTAGGTTCTCCTTCTTTAATTTGTATATTAGTAAGGCATTTATAAGCCAGCTCTTCTAACATTAAGTGACTATGAACTATGACGTCAATACCACTACAAGGAGGTTCTACTGCACTTTACCTTCTTTATTCCTACAAGTAGTCTGGGAATAATACTCGTTCCAAAAATATATACATTCTATAATTGCAAGAAACAAAATAACTCTATAGGCTATTTGACAGTATAAAAAATAATGAAATATTTACTGTCATCCGCATAGAAAATGTATTTTAAAAGCAATTCGCATTACTAGACATAAACAATAATTAATATTTCCTCCTCCTAAACACAAATAAACTATTTTGGGTTGGAACATTAACACATGAAACGGGTTTGTTTGGCTAAGTTTTACGAACGTTTTACGAAAAGTTTTAAGACGTCACAGGCCACGTGGTCTTGACGCTATATTGCTGTAGCAAGCGTTTTGATTCCTAAAATAATGAGATGGTTTTCGAACACTAGCCAAATAGCCTATTATTGGGCGGCAAGTTACCGGCTAAACCAACATCTTAACGTTGTTTAAGATTGTAAAAGCCTTATGTGCTTCTCCAACATTTACATTAGGGCTGCGGGTTAAAACCTCGACTTTGGAACATTATATATAAAGCTTGTAAGCATTATATGCTTAATATAGAAAGTTAAAGACATTTGATATTAAAAAAAGACTCAAATCTATAAATTTGGGACTTGTCTCAGTTTATTTCCGTTAAATTCAAACAGTATCCAAATAGGAATACCTAATATACTACTCAGTACAAATTATTGTTCATAATTTAACGGTACCAGAATAATTTTAATACAAATTTTATTCAAATTCATGTTCCCTATGTATCATCCGTAATTAGCTCAAAAACAAAAGCACATCACTATCGGCAAACCAAAAAGGCTGGAACATACCAACCTACAAAAAAAAAATTGCCATGCTTTCATTGCCCGACGGCGCGAATCAATAGTGTTGTAATCCGACTCCTTTAGATTTCGGCTCGGACTTCTCAAAGCTTTGTCTTATGTATGGCGCCGACAGGGGTATCGATTATCGATTGAATCGGCTTATATTTTAGAATGTTAATAAAATTTGAAATACCAAGGCTAATTTTGAAGCCACCTGCTGATAGGTGTTGAACATTACATGGATAACACAGAGCACACAAGTCGTGTGCATACGCTAGGTAAAATATTTTCTAGACATGCAATCTTTGTGGCAGTTCGCTAAAATAAGCACGATGCAAGCTTATCCCGAGAAAACTATGAACCTATGAACCAATCAAACCTGGAGAATAAATAATAAATCCCCAGACAAACACACCAACTGTAAGGCCCCAAAGTAAGCAGAGCTTGTATTACGGATGACCATACAGCGAACTGGGGGGAACCCAGAATAAACATACATATATAAATATCAACAGCCATGACCCGAGAACAAACATCTGTGTTCATCACACAAATGAATGCCCCGGCCAGGACTCGAACCTGGGACCTCCGGCGTGTGAGGCAGGGCTACTAACCACTACGCTACTCGAGCCGCTTCTTCGAATTGTATAGAGTCTTCATATTACGTTTTAAGATTGTTTGCTTTTTATCTTATGTTTTCTTAATTAGTAGAAGATCATTTTGACTTTAACGGTTTTTGAAATCATAACCACAAAAAATGTTGGTGAATGCACACTAACTAATTTCTGTACACGATTTGTCGTGTACGGGTAGTCTTTTGAATGTCTATTTAGGGACATTCAGGGAATCCTGCTTTTCTTTATCTTGGACAAACGACGTTTGGTATGTGTACATTGTACGACTTAAAATTAAATTATAAATCAACTTTATCTGCGTCAACGTTGGCTTAAAGTACTTGAATCTCAATATAACAATAACAATACATTAAAAATACAAGGTTAAATAAAAAAATGTTTTTAATATCTTGCGTAGTATGCAAATTAATGCACCTACAAACCAATCAACCCTTTTAATTGTTTCACCAGATCGACGAAACGCACGTTACGAACAATTTAATAATTGTTTTGTAAAGGAAAGCTATAGACAATATTGTTACACGTGCACTGAATATTTCTAGAAATAAACAAAATGGTTTGATAGCTTGAATAAAACACCTACGATTAATGATGCCCGTGGGCGCGAATGCCACGTACCACCAGATGGGTCGCATGCTTGTTTACCATCCAAAAAATCCATAAATACGCTTTAGTCCGCTACAAAACAACCTCCCAACGAAAAAAAACTAACAATTCAAAACGTACCAAAAACATTAAATAACCTTACAGCCAACACGCGACTACCCGACAATCACAAAAACCATTTTACTGCTTCGGAACTGTCATTCTCGGGTTGAGGCCCTACTACAATATCGTGTTCTAAGGACGTTATCGGTTCCGATTCGGATCGGTTCGTTCGTGCGCGAATAACCCTTTATCTGATGGTGTTCCGCGGTGACGTCGCCGCCTTTCGGCAAGTTTCCCGGGTTCGGTAAAAAATATTAAATTATTCATAGTACTGTTGATTGCCGATAGTGTTACTGCTTTGACGGATCGGTTCAGATAACGGCTTTGATTTTAAGTGCTGTAAGGGTTATGTTGAGTTATTTGCTCGTAAAGTTTTGATGGTTCCGGAATAGATAGTTTTGAAATTTTATGGGGTTTACTAGAAGCTTACTAGAAGTAGTTGAGAACTGTCAGATTACAATATTTTCTTTAATTTTTGATCAATTTATTAGAACAACAAGTTATTATTATAATAAAAATAATAAATCCCCAGACAAACACACCAACTGTATGGCCCCAAAGTAAGCAGAGCTTGTGTTATGGATGACCATACAGCGAACTGAGGGGGAATCCGGAATAAATACATATATAAATACAAACGACCATGACCCGAGAACAAACATCTGAGTTCATCACACAAATGAATGCCCCGGCCGGGGCTCGAACCTGGGACCTTCGGCGTATGAGGCAAGGCTACTTACCACTACACCACTCGGTCGTCGTATTATGATGCTTGAAACAATGTATCATAAACTTGATAGAGTTTTACCGGACATCGCTAAAGTCTTCTTCGCTTTTCTCTGCATATATCATACGTTTTAATTTTCGAGTACATATATGAGTACCTACACATAATTATTCAATAAAAAATAAATAAGGGCTGACTTTTCAATACTAACTAAATTTTATCAACAGACTAGTTCCCCCGAGAATTTGATATATTTTCTATGGAAGGTCAAAGTTAATATTCTGCAGAAAATAGTTTTCTGACAATTGAACAATCATCCCTTACTCAAATAACAATCTTTGGGATAACAATTCTTGGCGTTCAACATATTTTATTTATAAAAACTTACGTTTATTACAGTGTGATTGAAATATTTGTTTCTTACCTAATCACCGAGTTAATTGTAAATTTTTTTTTATTATGATATTTGGGAGATAGATAGAGTTAAATAATAAAAATTGTTGTAAATAAACTGGCAGATAAAAAAGAAAGTGTCCGTAACCACGAAACAATCTGGACTAAGTATTAGTTTGAATATCACCGTAAATCATTTGTAAAAGACGCAAATAAAACAAACGAATAAATCATACTTCTTCATGTAGCTTATGCTTCACTTAGCTTCCTTAACACACATTCAATACATAGACCAATATACCACAGCTAATTACAGGTCACAACCTTTCAATGCCAACCCAATCTACAATCACACAATACCATGTAACTAATAACTTATAATTAATCCGTATATTAACGTGAAACGACAAAGCTCTCGAACGCACAAAGCCAAGGAAATCGCCATTTTGAATCAGAGGGCGACCACAAAGAACTCCAAAACTGGGATAAAAACGGATGTGTCAATAATTAACCGTGTGATTCAAATTCCGAACCCGTCGCCGGCGGCCATCGATCCAATAGGGATTATTAAAAAAGAAAAAAGCGAAATAACGTCCATTGTTACGGACAATAGGTCGGAATTCGCGCTCGGGGCGAAAAGTTGTTCGCTTTTGTTCAGAGTTGGGGTGAAAAATATTACACCCCAGGGCGGGTTTGTTTCAGCGAGGGGTCTATGTAGTAAGTGATCGTTGGCTGATGGTAATTTAAGCCCGGGAGTACGCAGATGTGAATTTGAGTGTGAGTAGATGGCATTTTGTATTTAATTGAGATTTAGTGTGAATACTAACGTAAATCGATTTTTAAATTGAATAGTAGATTCAAAAACAGATTTATTGATTTAAGTAAAAATAATGTCCAGATCTTTCATAAAAGTAAGTGCCTAGTTTAGATGGTTCAACTCATTTCCCTCGCGCGGCCCTTTGTGTGTGTGAGCTTGTAAATATGCAACTTAACTTTCCGTAGCAGCCGCCATCTTGTCAAATCGTGTTCTTTCAAATATTATTTTAAAATCGGGCGCTTTACTAAAATAAAGAAGTATATTTTCTCGTTTTATACATTATTCCCGGTATTTGAAGTGTTTATAATAATATTATTCAAAATCAAAATATTTTACATTGAAGTTATGCATTTATGTCCAAATAATAAAGTATAAACTAAACGAGATTACATTTACAAGTCTTCAATACTTACGTAATAAGAAGAGACCAACTAACAAAACTCCCGCTACGCCGTTCTATATATCATAATCAAACAGCCTATATTAAAACCTGTGACAACTTTGAGGGACTCCCTGCCGCAAAGCCGCGCCGGGCCCTCTCAAGGGTCTGAGTTTATCAAGCTAATCCTGCTTGTGAATAGTAAAACGCACCATTCTAATTTACATTGTGTTTTTGTCTTTTTCTAGCATAAACACTATTTGTTTATGATACTCCGCCTAGGTTGTTCTACGGAACACTTACCCTAACTGAAAAATAGTAACCTCGTTATGAAGAGGATGAATTTGTCCGTTTGTTTACGAATGTGTTTTTTTTCTAAATTAATATTTAAATGTTTAAAAGTATTACAAAACTTTATGATTCCTAAACTTATACATATAGATTAATTTAATTACAATTCAGTGTCTTTAAAATATTCATCAATTGTGTAGTTTAACATTTTTGTATCAATAAGTCATATATTTTTCGTTTATAGTCATTAAAATTTAAGTTTTTATAATTAAAGGGCAACTTATGATATATGTCGATAGGCAAACAATAAACATTTCTACTAAATAATGTTAATTTTCTAGGCGGCATATACAGTTTTTTACTCAAAATATCTTTATTTATAGTTCTTAAAATCATGACATAGTTCCTTAAAATATTCCTTATGTTTTTTTTACAAACAATAACATTTCAAATATGTACAAACTCGGCAAAATGAGTAACTTTGAAACAGCAAAAAGAGGCCCCTCAAAGTTACATTATCTAGAAGTTACCAAAGTTACATAATCACTATAAAAATGCACTATTTTCCTTGGAAATAAAGTCAAATTTGATGCAAAATTTCTGCGACTGATCTTTAGACAGCTTCTTCTTGTTTTAAGTGCTACAGTTGATTGTTGTAAGTGTCATCCATGAAGTCGTTAGACGCCCCCGCTAGTTGGTTAGACGTACATTACGATGTTTACACCTACTTATTATTGCCTACAAAATCATCTTTTTCGAGATGATGTTTTATGAGGAAGCCCTGATTGATTATAATAAGTACCTTTTAAGGTTGCTGCAAATAAAGTCTTCGGTGTCTTGTCTTTTGTCAGATTGTGTCTTAGGACTCTTAAACAGTGAAAATATAAGATTTACATGTTACCTCCATGCTTATAAATCTCCATAAAAACCCAAGACGCCAATATACCCGTAATAAATAGTTGCCCCCCGCTAAGCCTCACCGAACCCTCCCCAGGGCCAGGGAACTGATCCAGCTAATCCCGCCCGTGAATAGTAAAAGTGACGCCGCTATTCATTGAGGGGGTCGCAGGAAAAAGGGGGGAGGGGCGCTAAAATTTAATAAAGCTTGCTGTTGGAGTGTTTAGGGTTGTTCTTGGTTAGGAGATTTGTAATTTTTGTGTTTTTTGTGTTGGTTGAAGTTTTGATTTTCTGATACCTAATTTAATCAGTGAAAGATATAATTTTCTTATGTTAGTATGTATTGGTAATATAACAGCTGTACATAACTGTCATACAATAGCTGTAACAATTCAAAATCTTTAATTGAACAGCCAATTAATCACAGTAAACTATAACACTATATAATAACAGCACGTTTTTGTACCAACAAGTGGAGGGGTATACAAAATCGTATTTTCGTATAATTATTTATGGTTCGTTCAATTATTTTCGATACATTTCGTTCTTGTAAACGAATAATCTTCGAACGCTCGAGAACTTTCCGTTTTCGAGCTATATACCATCGTTTTTGCAATAATTCGGGATAAATCAATAAAGGTTTAGTTTTTTTTTTTTTTGCTGCCGAGGCACCCTCGCGGGAGGGAGGTGGAAGATGCGTCATGCATACCCGCCCGCAGGTAAATTCCTCTGCGGGGGGGGGGGTTATGTGGGACTCACCAGAATGGCACCTACCCACTAAAAACCACCTGTTGGCTGTAGTTATTACCGTTAGCCTTCATCGGAAGCGACACCCGTCGGGAAGTTGGGCGCGCTGGCGGAGACCCGCTAGCGGGTCTTCCGCCTGTAGTGAAAGTTGCACTGAAGGTGCTCAAAGGGACATGAGTTGGTGGCCGTTCTGGGCAGCCTCCGGTGAAGCCGGGGCTGGGCAGAGGTCGGCCGAAGCATGATTTAGGGATCAATTCATTTAAATGAACCTACAATGAATTGAGAAGGGAACTATGCTCCGCCAGAGCTAGCAAACGCTCTGTCGGAGTACGTGAAGCCCTAAGTTTACGGGCTAAGACTGCGATTTCACTAACATCGACACTTTTTATAGCGTCGCAGACGATACGCATATCGTCTGCTACGGAGGATTGAGGAGTGGGTTTGTATGGGCGAGGAGCCGGGATGGGATTCGATGTGGGGCGCTGCCTCCAGTTTTCTGGGGCAGGCCCGGGCTGTGTAGGCTTAGAAGCCGGAGGAACCCGGCTACGCAGCGGCGGAAAGTTTTCTTGAGAAAGGCGCGAAATTGAAAAAAAAAATTTTTGAAATTGGAGCGCATACAACGGGGTGCACGAGGGCAGCCCTTGTAATTTGCGGTGTGGCCGGACTGGCCACAAAGCACGCAATCGGGAGGAGAGGGAGTTTCAGGAGTGCGATTGCACTCCTTAGTGAAGTGCGGGACCAGGCACTTGACGCACCTGGGCGGTGCGCGGCAGTTGGCCGCCGCGTGCCCGTACAACTGGCACCGATGGCACTGGCCGGGATGACCGCGGCGATGAGGCGCCTCGATCGAGATCCCAGAGAGGCCGCATATAGTGCTAACCCCTTTGAGGATCTCCCTGGACTTGGGGACGTTGGCGAGAACCACCAAAGCGAGAGGGTGTTGCCTCCCGTACTTGCTGTGCATTTTATGCACCGCGAGTGCCGGGAAGCCTTGGGACTGCAGATCCTCCAGGATAGCCTCGTTCGATAATTCGAACGGGACTCCCCTGAGTACCGCTCTGATCTTACGCTCTTCTGACAGAGCATAAGTATGATAAGCATAATGCTTATCGGTGAGGAGCTTTGTTAAAGCACGAAAGTCGTCTATCGACGAGACTAAGATTTTAATAGATTCACCCGAGTTGGCTGCTCGGATGTAATGGATTTTGTGCTCATTGCACAATGTCGAGACCTCAGTCCATTTACCCTTTTCCCGAAGGAAAACGGGTGGTGGGACCTTGGCCTTGACAGAAGTTGGGGCCGGAGCGGGTGTTGAAGACACCGGGGCAGCTGGCGTTGAAGACGCCGCAGGGGGTGTAGGGACGGGCGCCGAGGGCGCCGGGTCTTGTTTCGAGCGCTTCTTAGAGCGCTTCTTAACAAGGGTGAAAGAGGGAGGCTCATCAGGGCCAGTTGGGGTGGCATCCGAGGATGACTCGGTCGCGGGTGCGCGCTTGCGGCGCGTCTACTTCGCACTCCATGTCACTGGAGGAAGGGGACGCGGGAGGGCCTAAGACCTGAGGGGTCTGGAGGACTGGGGTGGCCTGAGGGGCCGGTGTGAACAGTGCCATGATTAGAGGGAGAAATGATTGCAGTGTGCGAATCATATGAGGAAGGCAGTAAGTGCCTTGGGCGTCGTAATCAGCGATCAGCTTATTCAGAAGCTCCTCAGGGCTTAGGGAAGCCATTGCGGAGGGGTTGGGGAGGGACGACAATATATAAATTTATATACTATGAACCTATCAACGATGACTAACTTCCTAAAAACCACCCTACACGCAGTAGGGCGGTTGAGGACGACGCGGATAACTTACTCGAACACGGAACTTGAAGTCCTGGAACGACGAAAACCCCGTCGACGAAGCTCACGTTCCACGAAGTACGGTTAACAAGCCACTGTCCGCCGTGAAAACGGCGTTAGAAACTTATTAGAAGTACGGTTAACGAGCCACTGTCCGCCGTGAAAACGGCGTTAGAAACTTAATACGGTATACAACTATGAAATTATATATTACGACAACAACCAGTGAAATTTGGGTGCTCAATTAGCGCGGGGTCTAAAAGAGCGGGAAGGCGTCTGCGATCGACGTGCGCTCGAGAACGCACGCAAACCGAGACTCAAAGGTTTAGTTCTCATCAGTTTTTAAGTACAATGTACAGGTCGCATCATGTAAAAAGAACGCTGAAGAAAGTAGAGGGGGTGGTGTTTGCGAGTGGGTACACTCGCGCACGAAAGTACTAGGCTTTTAGCTTGCGGCTTCGTATATTGGTACGCACATTAATAATATATGAGACAGAATATTATTAAATAGAAATGAAAACATGTTTGATTCAGTGTAGAATATTTAATGTATATTAGTAAAATACAACCAGATGACGTGAAAACAGGATGCGGTGTTGGTCCTAGAGGTGTTTTAAATTATCGACTAAGTTATTATATTATCAGACTCTCTCTTCATAAAACAATAAACGTCAAAAATCATTTTCCTAACTTTTCTATGTAAAACTATAATTCCGAAATCGTAATTAAAAACTTTTGTGCTCGATGGCATTTTGAGAACGAAAGTAGCGTGGATTCAATGCGGGAAGCAGAGATCAACTGACGAACCAATAGCGCACCTGCAAGCATGTGGCCCGTGACCCAACCGCCCCGCGCCGTACCTCATACCACCAAATAGACCGATAAATCGCCTACTGCGCAGCTTGACAGCCAGCGTTCTTTTCAGCTTGACAGCCAGCGTTCTTTTCATATGACGCGACCTGTACTAAAAGTTTTTGGCACAACTACTTAGCTAACCACTTGGTAACAACCCTACCAAACTAGGGCTGGCCCCTGCAATTAATTACGCATAAGCCTCTAATGATAGCCGGCCGCATAAACAAGGGTCGAGCGAATCTGTCGCATCTATAATTCAGGCACATAAACTTTGTATGCAGGCACGTTTATGTACCGAGCGCCGCGTCTGTGTTAGCCGGTGTTAGGTGATCGGGTGATCATTAATACATGCGTTTTTTTGCGACAACGTTCACAAAATGCTTCATTTCAGTCCTGGCTTTCGGCTCCCCAGGTGAGGAATAAAATAATGTTATTGTTAAAATTAATAGTATTCTTTTCTTAATTTTTTTTTATTGAAAAAGGATTAGACGTTTGTCTTCTATCTCACCTGATGGAAAGTGACGATGAAGACGAAGGTGTTACACGTCTATCCACGAGATACCTACTCACTCGACGCTTGAAAGACAGTTCATTCCACACCTTGGCGACGCGCACCAAAAAGGAACTATCGAAGCGTTTGGTTCGACTTCTTGGGACATCTACTATAAAGGGATGGAAGGCCTGTCTGCGTCTAGTAGTCCGATGTAAGAGGGGTGTGGGTTCAACCTGATCAAAAAGAGCATTCGCGCACTCTCCAAAATGTATTCTGTAGAAGACTGCTAAACTGGCAACTTTCCGACTATGGTCGAGGCTTTGCAGTTTTTTGGTGGTGAGGTCAAAGTTGTTAATAATTTTTCGGGTGCTTCGGTCAACTGCGTCCATCGCTTCTAGTTGGTACTTTGCAGAACCATCCCAAAGGTGGCTACAGTATTCCATACAAGATCTTGAGTTGTGTACAAATTAAGTAGCCCTTCAGGGCTGAAGTACTGTATTTAATGATTAGGTAATCGTGGTGCAACAAATTAATAAAATACAGATGCTATAATAAGCAATATTATTGTAACTGCAAGATTTATTGTTTTTTATTTATTTATTTTGTGTTAATATTACATATTATCATCATAAAATGACATTCTAGTGCTTAAACTAGGCCTAGCCTGTAACTCAATTTAATACATAATCAAAAAACATCCTCAACGTAGCAATTCCTTGCAAGTTATTATTAAATAAAATTGCATTTTTATAATTACTGTAGGTAGGTACCAATAAATCGATAAATAAAATAACTATGTGGGTAATTTCTATTACTACTTTAAGCTGGCGGGTGACGCGTGACGTCAGGGCGCACGCAGCGGGCTACGCTAGCAACAAACAAGTTTTTATTGTAACAAAGAGCACCTAATGTCTGAAGTTCCTGTCAGCTAAGAGATATAGCCAGTGATATTGTAATTTAATAATAAATAAATCTCCAGACAAACACGCTAACTGTATGGCCCCAAAGTAAGCAGAGCTCGTGTTCAGGAAACAAAGGTCATTCCAACTTTGCCCTACGGTCGGTAACAAATAAATAAAAGCTCATCAATAAATAACAATAGAATATATCAATAACATTTACGATTAATGAAGTCCATGACAGAAATAAGCTTTCACTTCATATAACCGACAGTAAAATTCTAAAAAGAAAAGGCAGAAATTCTACAATCACATAGGTTGAACAAAATCCAGCACAGCAGAGATCTTGTTTAAGTACATAAGCCACAGAGCGCTCTTCAAACTGAACATACGCAGAGAAGAGCCGTACGAATAGAGGGGACTTCACACGGTTACTTGTGACAATATTCCAGATATAGTTTTAATAATTTTGTAAAAGGAGTAAGTTTTCACATTTGAAGCAGATAAACATTTTAGTACGTACAGTAAGATAAGGGACGAAGTTTTGCGATCAAGACGATGGCGTGAGTTATACAACGTTCAGACCAACGCGTTAGAAAGCACTTTTTATATGTAAATTAGTTCATTTTTGAGACTACTTTTACTAAAAATTAAAATTAAAATATTCATTTCTGAACATTGACAATTACTTCTTCTTATTGACGTTAAATAAAGCATGACTCTACCACCAGTTCGGAAAAACCTTCGTGAAGAAGAACTGGCAAGAAACTTCATGGATATAATTTTTCCGAAATATATCTGCATCTGTTAGCTCGGCAAGTCTCCCTCCCCCGAGTATACAAACGACGAACACCCTCAAACGGCACCCGTTCACGAGTTAACGCGGGATCCAGCCATCGCCCTCCTCAACCATATTAGAGGGAAGTGAGCGACCGGTCACTCGACGCTACCATAAGAAGACGTACTTTAGTGACTATTTTCATAGCCGGCAAACGGAGCACGAAATCCACCCGATGGTCAGTAGCATTCGCACCCAAGGACATCATTAGCATTAGCGATTCATGATGCGTTGCCGATGGTAGGCTTCCATTCCAAAGCTATCCCGAAGTAATATAGGCTATATTTATCCCGGAATCCCCGCAGGATCAGTGTTACACGGGTGAAACCGCATCAAGAGCTCTAGTCATACATCGTTTATAGCACAGCTGAATAACTTTGTCGAAGCGATACAGCCTTTTAAATAAAACAGAAATTAAATTAAATATACTTTCTGGATACTCATCTGGATATAAAGTAATTTTTTTATTTGTAAGAATTAGATATTTTGAGAAAACAATTAGAATATTTCTGATTGCTGTGCAGTATTTAGTTTTACTTTATTTAGTTTTTTTTATGGTAAAATCGCATTGCAAACTTTGTTCTATTACCTGGAACAACTCTACAACTCGATACGTAAAGAAAAAGCTCCTACTACTAAAATCCTAACGCATTCACCATACAAAATATTCATCCCCAAAATAAAATGTATTGTTCAAAACATTTATCTTCTCTCTTTCCCTCGTCGCGCGCGCCAGCCTGAAGGCGTCCTAACTCCGCGTCACAGCGACACAACAGCGCTAGGTTTAATTGGCACTTGTGCCTCCATTGCTCGAGAACGGCAGGACGACCTTTGTCAACCTCCGGAGCGCTTCGATCCTATAAGTTCTGAAGTTATTGAAGGTTCTTTACTTTACATTAAGGTTTATTTGAAAACATATTTCATGCCCATAAATAAATAAGTAATTAAAGTAAAACAGGACTTGGCAGTAACAAATTAAGTACATACTGTGTATCAACAGTAATATTCAGTAGACGAAGTCCCGTGTGGTTTCACTGGCATTCCCAGCGATCCCATGGAAATTCCGAAATGTTTAAAATAATAATAGTAAAAAATCCCCAGATAAACACACCAACTGGCAGACCTTGTGTTATCTAGATGACCATACAAATACCTGTAGGGGACCTAGAATAAACGTGCATATATAAATATCAGCAACCATGACGAGAAAACAAACATTTGTGTTCACCAAACAAATGAATGCCCCGACCAGAACTCGAACCTGAGACCTCCGGCGTATTAAGCAGGGCTACTACCCACTATACCACTCGGCCGACATCAAATCGGTTTGATATTTTCGGAGTTTATCAATAAACAAAACATACAAACAATAAAATAAATCTTGATTAAATATCTTAGTGATAAAATAGTATAGATTTACATAAAGTGGCCTAGAGCTGGAAAATTACTACGTCAGATTCAAACGAAAGTTGACTTTACAAACTTTCCAGACTTTCAAGGTTACTTTTACGTAATTAAAGCTACTTCGATAACTTTAATCATAACAAATATCTACAATAAATACTAAGCCCATGCTATATTTTAAATCAAAGACTGTCATTTTCTATGTGACAAAATATAATTTAATTTTAATCCAAGTATTAAAATATCTTAAAATTAACTAATTTAAGAGTATGAAATTATAAAAATGTAAATTTCAAATTTCGACCCAAAAGATTGGTGCGATAAATCTACTCGTATTTATATAGAAATTCAAAAAAGACAGTTTACATAAAAATTAACCAATACTAAAATATATTTTCAAAACCCGTCAATTATACACAAAACAAACAAAACTACTTTCACCTTAAAAATACACGCACAATATATTTTAACCCCTGGAACTACATCCTCCATCACCATACCTACAGGTTTAACCTGACAAGTGCCGTCACAGCAACGCACTTCAATCGAGCACCGAGCACTTAGCCCCAGCAAGGGAGGGTTAATGAAAGATGTCATATCGTGTACACGTGTGTATGTGCGCCGTTCTTAAGGTTTTAATTAAATACGCATTTGTTTATGTATGGCATGAAGGGTAATTTTAAAAATGCAAAAAGCTGTTTACATTCGTTAGATGCCCTTTTCAGACATCAAATTGTTATCTCTTGTTAAAGCTTAAAAAAAACACCGTGTCGGAATATATAGGGTGGTTTTTTCAAATATGAATAGATCGGCAAATCCTTATCTATGAGGAATAGCGAAAAATTTTAAAACGAGTCACGAGCCCGATTTTGATAAAAACTAAAACTGCGTCATAGGATTTAAGAGAAATAAATATCCTGTCCCAGGATATCGAACTTTTCGAATTCGAAAATTTCGATAAAAAACACATGCTGTTTTATTCCACCACTTGAAAGTGTTGCTAATAAGGGTTAAACTCTGAGAAGAAATGACACACGACAAATTTACCAATTTACTTTCGAATTAAATTTTTTTTTCGTCTCGACTTTTGGCCACAACTAGTCAAAACATATAAAAAATAGAACATAATTTGAAGACGACTGTGTTTAGGAACAATACGGAATATCTAAAAGAAAAATTCATACAAGAAGTTACGGACGCAAAGTTCAATCAAAAAGGTAATGTATGATTAAAAAAGGTTTTTGATACAGATTTTAATTTCCTGTAAACTTTTCGTATGTCATTACTGCCCAAATTGGAACCTAGACTACACTACCAACAATTGGACACATAAATGACTAGACTGCATTACCAACATTTGAACTAAATAAACAGAATTGTCATGAACTCAGATTTCATTAAAAAACATTTTTTCCCAATTCAATTAAGGAGTAATCAAGCATTTTTCATACCGTTTTGGGATCCTGACTAAGTTTTTTTTACGGTATACTCGGTTAAAGTTAAGTCATGTCAATATTTTGTTTGAAATGTTGGGCAAAAATCAAACATTTTATTTCAAACTGTTTGTAGTCATAGGACTTGCAAGATCATCACACGATGCCAGGTTTGCCGAATCGTTTGATACTTATAATTTGAAAAGTTCATGACCATAATTTTTTTTTCTATGGCTACAAAAAAGACTTGTGTACAAGTCGGTACAGCGGACTCCTCGAGATCCCCTACACAAATAGATGATAAGTAAAGTTACAAATAAATTCATCACGACAACTAGGGCAAATTAAAATTTGAATATATTTGGACCTAGGACCACCAAGACGTCGCCACGTTAAATCAATGAGAAGCAATAATAAAATATGAAAAGGAGAATAAATTTGAAAAGAAGACAAAATATAAGTCATGCAAGTTTCAAACAAAGGTTTAAGTAAATTGTGCGCATGTTTCTATTTGTGCGTTAAGCTTGTACACATGTCGTAGCCATATTGAAGAATAGGCCACATCATGAAATATTCAATCATCATGAAATGGTTTATAAACTATCCATTGGCCACATCATTACGTGGCTTGGCCAGATCTATGATATTGTCGACTAAAGCGTGGCTACTTCATATCGTAAAATTGTTCCTCCTACTTCTAATAGAGGCTCTGGAAACAGTTTAATTACGGGTTTTTCTATCTTGTTTTCTTTATTAGTTATAATTTCCATAATGGCGCTTCGCCGGGTGTTGCCGCACCACGCACATTTTATTCGCTCGGCTCGCGCTAACAGCAGGTTATCACAAGGTTGTATGAAAAAAAATTCACGATATGGCCAACCGTCGATGACCAAATCTTGAAACTTTAGCCATTCAACGATGTGCCCAAATATAGTTAGTCATATTCCATGATTTGGCCACAACATATATACCGCAAAGCCGTATGTCTGTGTGCGCCTGACAAAATTTAAATTATTGTACGACGAGAACATGGTTTGGACAAGATGGCGGCTGCCAACCAAAATTAAGTTGCTTATTTACAAGCACACACACACGTATTTCCCGCGGGTACGGATTAATCCCACCATCTATATCTCTTGTGGTACATTCTCTTGTTCATAGTCTAAACCTGAGATAGAAGATAAACCCCTAGTTATTATGCAAACTAACTAATTAAGCAAATAAAGAAAATTTCGTTTATTTGTCTAGGATAATCTAGGGTTAAACAAAACCTAAAAGCAGTAAAATAAAACAATACATCGAAAGCTACATTTAACATGAGTTATTGTTGTTATATTGAAAATATCTGTATCAAAGTTACGCGGGTTATATTCAATATAAAATCAAAATGTCTTCATTAATTATAGATATGAACACAAATATCTAATGCAAGTACGCTGAATTACAATATGTTATACAGGGAAAAGGGCTTGAACGTACACCGAGACGAAAAAGCCGACGGAAAAACCTTTCGACTCTCTTTTGTCTATAGTTCCTTTATTTCTAAATAGGTTAAAAACTACAACTTGACTCACATTAAAGAAACAAACATAGGGTCTTAAAGTTCCAGTACAGTGCTGGTGTCTCACGAAGAAACATTGGCTTTACTTGTAGTTGTTAGTGTTCAAACACGCTACGAACGTGTGCGTGACCGGGCGGCTCGAACAAATCTCGCGCTCACGCACACATATACACCTAGTTTGTATACGTTGTCATTTGTTTACTACAAGTAAAGCCAACGTCGCTTCGTGCGGTAAAAGTACTTTATATTATATAAAAATCTATATTCTCTTCGTCTTTTAAAAACCCGAACCCGCACACATAATCCTAGAAACGAACAAATTAGGTGGCAAATCCCCTCTACATAAGCCGGGACAAATTAATTTTAGCAATTAATAGGGGGATGAGCGCACCCGAACCCCTGACGTTCAATTATTGAAACCTTCGATCCGCAGAAGTGTCCGGGGGGAGAGTTGTCAAATTTAGGGGTGGACCGGGGGTAGATTTTGTGGATTGAATTTTTGATATCATCTTTGTTTTGGTCTGTTTTGTTTTTTTTGTTTTGGAGTTTTATTTGGATGCGTTAAACAAATACGAAGAGCTAAATTACGATGGCTCTTTCTGAAAACGGTCAATGTGGATATTTTCTTTCACAAATGCTATTCTGAAGGAAATTGTTTACAAATATTATTTATTACAAATAAATAATATTAATATTTATAATATTAAAATTTAATACAAATATATTACAAATACAATAAAATTGCTCGTAGCTAGAATAAATAGAATGGCAAGAAAGAAAGAACTGTGTAGGTCATATGAAAATGTCCTGTTATTTATTGGTTGAACATTAGCATTACATCTCACTTTGCGGAAAGTAATAGTAAGAAGAACAATGTCCAAAATTCGGTAGTAAAATCAACATCAACTCTAAGTCAGTTGTATTTTCAAAATATATAGAAAAATACTTTAATTAAATTAGGTCCTAGGCTAATGGCATATAACGTCGCATTTCATCATAGTTTAGGATAGAAGTGTAATCGTGTAACACGATCAAACCAAATGGATATCGGGGTCACATTCTGTCAAACAGACAGATACATCCTTTAATTTGTTGGGTTACTCGAATTAGCGCAAAAGTTGCAGTACGTACACGTTGGCATTAGTGGGTATCAATAGAATTTCTCTTCCGCTCGCATTGCAAATAAATGTCATTCCACAGATTACTGGTCTCTTTGTAAGATTAGATTAGATAAGATTTTGTAAGATATCTCATCTTATTAAAAACCGAATTGTATTTTTCATTCATAAATTGAGATTATCTTTTCACGTTTGTATAAAAAGAAAACGAAGACATTTCAATGTTTAAGGGGCACTTGGCTAGCTTTTGTACAGGTGTACGTCTCGTTTTATTTATTTAATGCGATCCTAATTGCCTTTATATGCCAATATTTTATAATTTCATTTAGTTTTGTCCTAGGAAAACATGGAGCTATCAATTATGTTGATGTTTTATTAATTCTGTTGTAACTTTTATTTCCCAATTTACCGCTTATTATATCTTATTAGCTTATTATATGTTATAAGCTATATAGCTCAATATATTATCGTTTGATACATAAACAGTTATTATTATTTACCATTGATATTACAGTCTTTCAAATGTTAGTAATACCTTAGTTTTAAACATTTTTGTAAGTCATATATCGGTTATTGAAACCATACAGAAAGCTCTAGTTCGTCAAAAGGACCTGAACAAACCACAGAATAGAAAGACAACAAGTTGCCACAGACTCAGTGGTACAAGCATGCTGTTGCATATTTTCGTTCAACAATGCGGAGTAGTGAAACGTCACGTCGGTGTGGCCATACGATGTTTAGTTTTTTGTTTCAAAGTAGAACATAATTAGCAGGGTAAAATTTTTTAAATATTTTAAGTATGTCTACCACATTTTTTTATACGTTTCGAACAGGCCGCGATAGCTTAAAATGAAACGTCTACTTTGCAAATAAAATAATAATGTGAAGTTGGTTACATTAACTACGTACGGTACTATGTAATTTTAAGGTACGAGGGTGTATTGAAAATTTCGCGGCCTAAATAAGAAAACACAGGAATAATGCAATTTTTTATATTTATATTTCTACATACTCTCCTCCTAGGTCACAGCACTTAGTCCAGCGGTCCTCCAAAGCCTTGACCCCAATTATATAGAAGGTCTCGTCAAGGTCTTCAAAAAAGGCATCTACGGCCACTTGACCTCCTCATTGGTAGAAAATTTCATTCCACCTGAGTGTTTTTTTTTAGTTTTGGAAATAGAATCCCAGAAAACCGATGCCATTACCTTGTTTACTGAAAAACACACCTTGGTTTTCTTGGGGGTCGGAGATCCGGGTCTCTTCGATTGTTTGGGTTGTTGTTTTTGGATTGTTGATTCAGGAGTATAGTGATGAACCCATATTTCCTCAATAGTACAAACCTTGCCAAAACTTCGTTTGGATCAGCTTGAAAAAGCTCTAGTCTCTAGAAATCGTGAGCCGAGTCCGTTTCTGTTCAACTGAAAGGAGCCGTGGAACCCATCTTGCAGACACCTTGTGGAACCCTGATTCGTTAACGATTATGTACGTTAATATGAAATCCCTAGAGCTTCAGCTATCTCAGACACTTTCAATCTTCTGTCTCCCATGATGACATCACATATTTTTTCTATGTTTTCCGAAGTCGTAGCTGTAGATGGCTGTCCAGAACGGGGGTCATCTTTGATGTTCTCTCGTCCACGTTTAAATTCAGCTGTCCACTTTTTTATCATTGTCTACGACGGAGCAGATGTTCCTAAAGTAGCCACCATATCTTCATGAATCTGCTTTGGAGTTAAGTGTTTCTTGTGGAGGTATATGATCACGGCACGGTGCTCTAAACTATCCATTTTCAAAATTAATGAAACTAGAGTAACTTAATGTTCAATAAAATAAATAATTACGCATGTATCTCATAGAAAAATTGCACAGAGACTGACAAAGAGTTTAGGTTTCATATGAGGGTAGTTTTATAATAATATGACAACGCTATCTATGTTAGGCCGCGAACTTTTCAATCCACCCTAGTATAAAAGGGATTCCTTAAAACGATTTAGATTTTTTATTATTAAGTTTACTTTGATTTTTGTTATCGCGATCATTGCAGTGGTGTCGAAATATCGATAATTTAAATAACCCTGATAATCACCATTACCAGCGCCATCTTGAAACTGGAAAACAGCAAGACAGTTATATCGTAAAATGTATTGTATTAGTAAGAGTTACTTGTATGTAATATAAATAATAATATCCCTCTGTGCGTGGTTCATTAATAAGGGTCCATAATTAGCCACCAATATGCCTAGCCAACGCTACACACATCCCGCTGGTACACTGGGGCATTCGGCAGAGACGTCGGCGTAGGTGTCAGAATCGCCTGCACGTTGTTCGGTCTTTTCTAAGCGCCCTGGGAAACGCGGACACTACAGGCGCAGATTAGTAAAGTTTCTTCATACAACAAATGGTGTTCCCGTCATTTCACCTAAACCTAATCGTTCTGCGTGCTGTACATTGCATGTAAAAATGAACTTTAACGCCAACGAGGTACGGGAATCTACATTGCTAAGGGCTGGCAGTGACCCAGCGGTCGGTAGGTATTCAGCGTACTAGTACATCGAGTGACACATGCCTGCTATAGGGGGTACCAACGCTCCGGCCTGTACATGTTACCCTGGTACTTCGTGAGCAATGCTTACAAATACAATAAGTTGAGTGGTGAGGGGAGAAGTAATGCGAATCGATACTTTGTAGTGATGCTGACTTGTTCTTTGTTTTTTATATTAGTGGGGCTTGGATTTTATTGCAGATTAGTAATAGTATTTTTTATATACAGGGTAAGTAATTGGTTGGTAAAATGGTTAGTACGGAGTATTTTCCGGCGTCCTTCTTCTTTGATCTATCTGTATTAAAAGACGAAATTTAACTGTTACGTTCATAAGGAGACGTCCATGTATCAATAATGTAAAAATATACTTAGACTTCCGGATTTCGAGGACCGAGTGACGTAGCGCTTCATACGCTAGAGGGCCCAGGTTTGAATCCTGGTCGGGGCATTCATTTGTGTGATGGACACAGATGTTTATTCACAGGTCATGGTTGTTGATATTTATACATGTATGTTTATTCTGTGATCCCACCCAGTTTGGTCTATGGTTATTTATAACACAAGCACTGCTCACTTTGGTGCCATACAGTTGATGTGTTTGGCTGGGGGGTTTTTATTTTATTGAGCGCCCGTTCACAACAAAAAAACTCGGTTATTATTCGACTCCCGCTCAATTCTTCTCGAGGCCGTATTCTGTATGGAGCATTACGTGATACAGCAGTATGCTCCGAACATATTACAATTCGTAAATTCTATACTAAGATTTCTATAGCGTTAGCGATCAAAGATTGGCAACTTGGCTAGGTCCCCAGCCATGAATGTGTTCCGAACACTTCGAAAACATGGCTTAAAAAGTATTTTCTAATTATTGTTTTGAATTTAAATATTATATTCATATTACACATAAATAATTACAAGATTTCAGTCCAGTAATGCTTAATCACTGACACATGGCTTATACAACTTTATACAGTAACCTATAAACGCAAGCCATTTTCAATAAATTTGATGATTCTCCCAAAAAACTCAACTAAAGCATCAAAAATCTAAACAAAACAAAACAACCCCTACCTAAATCCTTAGTAAAAAGATCGCAACATTTTCGAGAATTTTTCATAAACATTTTTCATCTATCGTAGTGTTATTTCCCAGTTTCGTTCGTGCACTTACATTTTTACCGCCAACCATTTCACATACATTGCGTCGAACCGTCACACCATAGGGTGTCTTACCCACACCCCTATATCTACACACATGAATACCACTTTCCATCTACCCTTAATTCATCAACAAACTTCCAAAACTGAACCTTATTACATTGAAAATAAAGTTATCAAAATTTAAGGGTAGTTGCAAAACTTGTATTGTGTTTATGTACATAGAGGGCGCGGCCCTCAATGTCGCTGAGCAAATATGGCGGCGACTAACGAGGTTTTTGCGCGCCACTCTAGCGAGCGATTTCGCGCCTAATTTGTACGTACAGACTAAGGAGTACATTTATGATGCTACGGAAGCGAGTCAATTTGCCAATTAGTCCGTATAGAGGAGTCCTATTTGCGCTTTGTTCATTGAATTTGAAATTGGTTAAAAATAATTGTAAGAGGAAGGTAACAAGGTTGTTGAAGGGAATACGAAGGGTGTTGTTTGTTTCTTAAAATATAATTGGGATAATATGATTGATCACTTCCTGGATCGGATTGAAGTACTTTCATTGTTTGAACACTTTCGGGCGAACCTCCCGCACTATTGGTATAGTGAGTGCCATTCAAGTTTTTTTTGTTCTTGTTTTGTTTTTATTTTGCTTTTTTTGTTTTACGGTCGTTCACTAAATAGTATTTCGTTTAAATATTCTTCTTACATCGATGAACGATTAACAAACACATCCTCGTTCTAGAACTTCAGTAGCTGAAAAAAACCACTGTCCCAATTTTCAAAAAATCTTCTTACCGGATTTAGATTTTTGTTAAGCTTTTTATACTTAATTATTTTTGAACTGTTGTTTTGGATACGATATTTCGTGTCTATTGTGTTGCTTATGAATAAGTTTTCCTGATCTTAGATCAGGCAACATTACACATAAATATGGCCTGTTTGGTATGGAGGTAAATACACTTGCCTTCCATGCCAGAGGTCCCGGGTTCGAATCCTGGTAGAAGCAGATATTTTATTATATTTTCTTTCTAGTAATGGATGTGTATGTATGTTTATTTAAGTATATTTCTAATATAAGCGCTCACAAAATAGGGTATTTATTTTGTTTCTCAGGATTTAACTACAATTTTTTTACATAAAATAACGGAGGTACGAAATTTTTGAACTCAGTGTAGAATAAATATTTATTTACAATATTTATTTTGAGTAACACCTCTACTGGTGCATTATATTTAAACAAGCGATGCTTACTTTGGGTCCATACAAAAATTGTGTCAGTTTGGTGTCCCATTAAGGGTTTACCTTTACCACCTTTGATAGAATATCACACACTTTAATAAACGAACAGTACTCGCAATGAACATAAGTACCAAGTTTTAAACTTTATTGCTTAAAAAGTTATCTGCAAACACAAATTAGTAAAGCTTGACTGTAAGCAAAAACCATGCATAACTTTTGAACGGCCGAACCTATTTTACCATCATTCATTAATTTAGGTTTAAAAAAATTATATATCTACAGGCACACATACGGTCATTTACATATACAAATTCAAATCTTCATTCCTCAATACAGACCGTTCTCTTATTGATTCGTAGTTTTATTGATGTCTATCACCAGTTCGGAAAAAGACTTAACTTATAACACCTCTTTCTGCGTCGGAGGTTAAAATCAGCCTAACACTAATCAGAATATCAAACAGAAACGACCAAGGCTCCAAAAACACGGAGCGGTCGTGTGAGATTTATGCAGGAGCAAGGAGCAGCGTATATGTGTTGTGGGATGATGTAAGAGGTGGATTGGAAGTCCATTAGTATGGGAGCAAACATGTATAGACACACAGATACAACCCATAACACTCCTCGATTTGCGTCTGGGGTTAATAATACACGTACCACTAATCAGAACATCGAATAGAACCCGGCCAAGACTCCAATACACGACCTATCCTTCGGCGCCGCCGGTGACTACCCTGGAGCGGTCGGGCGTCCCTTTGTGCAGTGAGGTTCATGTAGGAGCATTATGTATGAGCTGTAGGACGTCGTAAGCCGTGGAGTGTTGGAGGTTTCTCATACGACAAAGACCCAGGTCCCAACTGAAAACTAGCATTGTGGAGCTTTAACCGGACCTACTAGAGATATTGCTGTGCCTGTTTCCAATTTTCTTCACCATTATTTAATTTTTTCGAAAACATTTTCGATTTTGATCTGTGCGTGCTGGTTTTTAAAACAAATTTTCCTTTTTAAGAAGAGAGGAAGGATATTTTTAGATTATATTATTATTATTTTTAATTATTTAAATATCTTTGAAAAAAAAAACAGGTAATGACCTTAAACATTAAACAACATGGTACTTATTATAATTATCTACTGTCGTATGATGGATCAATCAGGAATTTATCAAGTACAATTAAAAAAATAACTGAGTTATCCAAGTATTTTCATTGCAGTGTCGCATTTGCATCTAGAACGTATCATTATTTTTTATTTCCCATTCGCAAGCGATTTTCTTACATCTCACCTGGTAACATCAAAATTCCGGGATGTTATTGTTCTGGATTAGCTTTACTAAATATTATACATTATGAGCGCTTTTAAACATAACAAGGGTGATTAAAATCATGCATATTTACAAGTTAAATAAGTAGAACTAAAAGAAATGTACTAAACAGTATCAATAGAAAAATATCAGGTTTTTTATCGATAAAACGAATTCGAATAAATATTATGATGATTTTTTTAAATATACGGCTTCTAGAAACCTTTATTTTTAACTCCACACACTATTTACTCCATGTAATATCCCCAACCTATTTCAACTATCCGTACGTGTGTATCCAAGCTTGTCCTGTAGGATATGATTATGCGACACGCTTCTCTGGTAGTAACATAATGATTTTTAATAGAGTAGTGTAGTTTTTAGACTTAGGTAATTCACTGTATATGAATACATTAGGTCCTTACATATGAAATTGGCGTTTTGTCGTACTTGCCACTTTGTTCTGTATTATCTCCTTTTTGGTTAAGAATTCAAATTTCAAATTAATACAGCTATAAATTTACCACGCATTTGTGTTTCGAAAACCGTAATTCATTTGTTTTTTCTTCTTTTGGATTTTTCTTTGCGTCACTTAGTTTACAAAATGGAAAACTTGAATAATCGCGTTATTTACGAGTACGAGTTCCGTCGTGGCACCAGTGCTGCAGAAACGGCTCGAAGTATTAATGCTGTGTATGGCGGCGGTGTCGCAAAAGAAAAACAGTGCGTTTTTGGTTCCAATGTTTTTGTTCTGGAAATATCGACCTGCAGAACAAGCCCCGTGGACGGCTGGAGAGCAAAGTTGATAATGAAGAATTGAGGTTATTGTGGAAACGGATCCATCGCAAACCACGTACGAGTTAGCTGTAGACTGCGCTGTTAGTGACAAAACTGTTTGAATCTACTTGAAGCAAATTGGGAAGGTGAAAAAGCTTGAGAGGTGGGTACCTCATGAATTGAGTGCAGAAAACTGACAAACGCGCGTCGTCTGCTGCGTTACATTACTCAACCGGCACACTAATGAAAGGATTTTAAATCGAATCAGTCCTGTGATGAATAGTGGATCCTGTACGACAATCGGAAACGCTCATCGCAATGGTTGAACCCTGGCAAACCAGCCAAACCCTGCCCCAAGCCAAAATTGACTCAAAAAAGTTACTTGCGAGCGTTTGGTGGACTACTGCCGGTGTCGTTCACTACAGCTTTCTAAAATCTGCCCAGACGATTACGGCAGATGTCTATTGTCAGCAACTGCAAACCATGATGGAAAAGCTAGCTGCTTAACAACCGAGGCTGGTCAATAGCTCTAGGCCACTGCTGCATTAGGACAACGCTAGACCACACACTGCACAACAGACGGCTACCAAATTAAAGGAGTTTCGATTGGAATGTCTAAGACATTCACAGTACCCCCCGGACCTTGCTCCAACAGATTAACATTTTTTTTTAGAAATTTGGATTAAAATCTTGCAAGGGAAAAAATTTTACTCCGATGGGGTAAGGCGCCTTCAAAGATTTTATTGATTCCACCTGAATGGTTTTTTTTAGTAAAGGGATCAATGAACTACCTATGAGATGCAAAACTGCATAGATACAATGGTACATACTTTGATTAAATAAATATATTATATATTGTTTAAATTGACTTTATGTTCTTCCGCTAGAAAACGCCAGTTTCATATGTAATGACCTTATATTACTGTACTTTCTTCACAAAGAAACGTATGGGACTTAAAGCGTAAAAGTCCAGTATTTTGATGAATCTTTAAAATTTACTGAGTTGTTACAAAATGAAACTTCAAAATTCAAAGTATTTTAGTGTAATTTTAGCAATGTATCCGGCAAAAGAAATAAATTACAAAACCTAAGTAAAAAGCAGTTTTTTCAAACAACAGAAATGCGAATGTCAACTTTAATCTCAGAAACATATTTTTATTGCAGTGTTCAATTTCATTTTTAATAGAACTATATTAGATAGAAGATATTTAATATACAATATTTATACATATTCATATGTTATTCATACATGAATATACGAATAAAATAAGTCTTCTTAGCCATCAATTGCAACATCACATAAAGGTACAAAATCATACCCAAAGAATTAAAACCGACTAAAAACGAACAACTTCACGACTCATAAAAGATTATAACAACAAAGACAGGGAACAAACGGTAGCAAGCATCCTGATAACCACTTAAATTGAAAATACCCTCAGTTAAAGAGTTCAGCATTCAATGGAACTACGAAAGAGCATCGTCAGCTTATTCTGACAAAAAGATATTAAATCCTATTTCTGTAGAGATTCCGTTTATACCAGATTATTCTATTGTGGAGAAAAGAATCGCTTTGGCGCCTTTACGTGAATGGGTTTTTTAGATTAAAGATTTAGTTTTGTTTGACAACGGGTGGGTTTTCAAATTAATGACGACGTAGATGAAATAATCTACGTCACAATGTTGCCAGCACTGCATTTTGGACTAAAAACTGATGGAAATAAAGTTTTTGCTCCCTTTCTTCTTCCTTTTATTTAGATTTGTAATAATATTTATTGCTATCGCAATCTCTTTTGTAAAATTGAAGAAGTACGATCATCGCATTATGATGTAAGAAACCGCTAAGAACTATTTTTTAGATTATATTTATACAAAGTTAGTTATTTACTCTTTACTAAAACTAAACCTATGCACACACACATATATATAACCTATAAGTTTTTTTAAACTTTTTTTATTGAAAGCCGAGGAAAAACAATAATGAGAATAATCATTTCTTTCAATTTCTAATAATTTTATCGATTTTCAAGAGCGTCTGCAGATTTTTGTAACAAATTTATTAGCGACTTATTTGTGAACAGGCAAGCGTAGCTGGTATAAAAAAAAAAAAAAAATAATAATGCTTTTTTATTCTTTTATTCTTATTTCTGAAAAACCTTTGCTTGTCAATTATAAAAATGGCAAGCAAATTTTAGCGGCCATAAAATACTGTCATTTTACAGGTAGCTTGGTAGATTTGTTAAAAGTATTATAAAATACTTAAATACTGCAATACAGACAGCGAAATACTTGTAACTTTGCTGTCGGCTGAGATATAAATTAACAAACAACAGGCATTTTATACTTCACATACATAGCATACTATAAACACAAGCTTGTATTCACAATTTCATGCCCATGAAAATTTCATAGTAATGGACAACAACGTTTACAACAAAATAAAATCAATACTGACCGAAGCCCGTTCTGAAGCTACGCACGCCGTGTACTCGCACGTACGCAGCCCCAGATAACATGTCCAAGGAATATTCTATAAGTATTTGAGTTCGATCTTATAATAACAACGAGCATATACGAAAGAGGCAGCTACCGAATAAGCCTTCAAGAGGCTTGTTTGTTGGATCTATTGAATGTGAGGGTTTGTGATGTTAGTACATTTAGAAGAGAGATTTAGGGTTTATCATTAGATATTTTTACAAAGATAGTAGTGTAGGTAATAGGTATATGTATGATGACCATTACAAGGTATCAGCGTGTTGATTTAAAAGGTATATAATAGCTGTAGGTACTTTGACGTGTGTAGTGGTAAGTAGCCTTGCCTCATACGCCGAGCCTGACCAGGGCATTCATTTGTGTGATGAACACAAATGTTTGTTCTCGGGTCATGGTTGTTTGTATTTATATATGTATGTTTATTCTGGGTGCCCCCCCCCCCCCAGTTCGCTGTATGGTCATCCATAACACAAGCTCTGCTTACTTTGGGGCCGTGCAGTTGGTGTGTTTGTCTGGGGATTTATTATTATTATATCAAACGCGCTGGTTTCTATGGCACATCAGCTTTTAGATTTCAAATTCACGTTTCGTACAGATTAAAACACGGTTAGTTATGTTTGTCTTAATGTTCTTAAAAAAGTATACCGGTAAATGTTTTTGGTTAACATCACAACCTATAATTTTATTAGAGAAGAAAAATGCTTTAAGCGCATCAACTTTTGGGAACGGACCTTTAAGAAGACAATAGCTTATGGCATTTGATATTGTGGATGTTTATTTTATTTGAGGGAACAAAAATAGAACTAGACCCCACCTCGTGCTAAGAATAGAAATTAAAAAAAGGTAGCCCAAATCTTTATCAAAGAAAGATCAGCGGTAACCGATATTGCTCAGCAATTATGCTTCCAAACAAGATTGAAACTACAAAAACTAACAAAACTTTATCTTAAACGACTATCTAAAACGGCCAAACTTCAAAATCCTGTAAAATGCTACAGGATCAAAGCAAAAAGAGATCCAAACACAAATATAAGATTGCACAATGATCTAATCAATTCAGTTGACAATGCGACTACACCGGATCACACTAAGACTTGTGCCATTGGCAAATGTAAGGATTTTTTTAAATGTCTATCCCATTTTAATCGCAGAACTTGTGTTGACAAAAGCGAAGAATGCCTACAATAGATCGGTGACATTATGATACTTTAGCAAAAGGGATTTTCGCGTATATTGTGCAATTGAGGGTGGAGACACAGAAGCGTATGGGATATGGCTACAAAACAGGAGCAACAAAAGTGAATTCACCTGATTGTCAGTCAGATTGTCTGTTCTTTTGGTTTTCAAACGCTTAAGGAATTGTAGTTTGATCTTAAGACAATATCAATATATTTTATTTCATCAAAGGTAAAAAAAATACACTTAATATTTGTCTTCATCATAGATAGCCAAAAAACATTAAATTAAAAATTTCAATTATACAGGTCACTATAACAGCAAATTATAATAATAGATAACCATATGGGCTTTAGCAAAAAAAATTTCGACAACCACTTATCATTATGCATGTTTACTTACTATATTTGCCATAATTCCAAGTTAAATCTCACTCCACTGTTGAAATCACCTTCAATCTTGAGTAGCACAAGGAGTACTAACTAGAAAACAGTGTCGAAGTTCGATAACAGCTGTGAAAGAATCCGCGTGGCATGTTCACTTTTTCTAACTTAATATAATATTAATAATACATTTTTACTTCAAATATATATTTACAATGTTTAAAAGAGACAGTGGCACTACACTGAAATGAAATGAAATATTTATTTATTTTTTCTCAACATTGACAATTACTTGTTCTTATTGATGTCAAATAAAACATGACTCTACCACCAGTTCGAAAAAACCTTCGTGAAGAAGAACTTGCCAAGAAAATTCACAAGTACATTTTTTTTTTAAATAAATTTACAGTCTCTTTATGTTTATAGAAAGTTATTCTTATCTGCATCTGTTAGCTCGGCAAGTCTCCCTCCCTCCTACTTGGAGGGCGGACTTCCAAACGACGAACACCCTCAAACGGCACTCGTTCACGAGTTAACGCGGGATCCAGCCATCGGGATCAAATTTCACTAAGGACGCAGGCCTGATAAAACTTGATCAATGTCTTCTTATTCTTTATTCTGATTGCGTAAATATACCTTAACCTCGGCTTTTAATAAAAATTATTGTAGGAAAAAAAGCGGCGGGAAAAAACAACCTCTCAGCAAACTTTTGTCAACATTGTAAACTACGTGAGATAGCTAATTAGGTATAAAACTTGACTACGACAGAGGATTCAAGGAGTTGAGGAAAAACTTGAGATAACAATTGTTAACGTAGCTTCATCCAATTAGTAATGAAGAATAATTAATAAAAGTTATAGGGGAGGAGTACTGGTGTCCTGAAATACCGACAATAGGTCTAGTTTAGGCCCAAGTCTCCTAGTCAAAGTATGAATTGATATGTATTTGATAATTGATGTAAAATGTTCACCTTAAATATGTAAAAATGTATTGTATTTGATCTTAAAGAAATAAACGACTGAGATAAATGGGTTTTATAAGGTACAAAATTAATAAAGGTTAGACGGACCTTTACAAAAGTTACATTGACCTATATTGAATATACATAATTAATGTGCAAGACTGCAAGCAAGACTGGACATAAATGGAACCATGTCAAATTTACTTTTATATAGCAACGGTTCCATGTCTTATTTGTTTATAATTATTATTGTCAGTTGATCATGAGCTTTTCGAAAGTAAATAAATTTAATAAATTTCCTTTTACAAATATCCTAGGTTTATGTGCATTAGATTCTCTGCCTAATAGTATAGCCCAACAACCTACTGGGTAAAAAAAGACCCAGACAAATGAAGAGATACTTCGGAACTACGTGAGTGATTTTGGTAATGTTTTTGGCCCATAATTTTCCTGGTTAGTGGCATTGCTCCTTTTGTTTCGTTCTTATTAATAGTCATTTTGAAATAGATTTTGATAATTGTTCAATTTCGGGACGACGTATAAAAATCTTCGGAACTTTTATAATATTTGCTTTCTAGTCATGGATGTGAATGTACGTTTATTTAAGTTTATTTCTAATATTTATATATTTAAAAAATATCTATGTGTGTTTATATATTTCTTAAGTTTATTTATCCGTTACCTAGTATCCATAACACAAGTTCTTAATGATACTTAATTAAGGCTAGATAATGTGGTGTGATTGTAAAAAATATATATAATAGGTCTTTACCTATGAAACTGCCGTTTTGCCGTACTGGCCATTTCAAATGAAAATATTTTTTTTTTGACTGATAATTCTAATTTCAATTTAATTTTATTTGACAAACATGGAATTCTTTTTCTAAAATCGTTATTTGTTTAATAGTTAGTGTTTTGTTTTCAACGCATTCGAACATTTTTCGTCATCATGGATAAGTTAAAAATTCGAGTAATTATGGAGTATGAGTACCGTCGTGGCAGCAAAGCGGCACAAGCGGCACGCAACATCAACGACGTTTACGGAGCGAACACTACAAACGAACGCACTACCCGTGATTGGTTTACTCGCTTCCGTTCTGGAAATTTTGACCTGAAAAATAAACCCCGTGGTCGTCCGAAAACTTTGGTCGACAATGACGAATTAAAGGCAATTGTGGAAGCTGATGAAACTCAATCCACGGCTGAATTAGCAGCAGCTTTCGACGTTAGCATCAAAACAATATCGGTCCATTTGCGTCAAATTGGCAAGGTAAAAAAGCTTGACAAATGGGTACCCCACGAACTCAATGACCGCCAGCGCGAAGTACGCGTGAAGACGTGCCTTGCACTGCTCAGCAGGCATACAAATGAAGGAATTCTGAACCGCATTGTTACTTTTGACGAGAAATGGATCCTGTTTGACAATCATAAGCGCTCAGCAAGTTGGTTGGACCCTGGTTCAGCACCCAAACAATGCCCTAAACGAAAACTTACCCCTAGAAAAGTGATGGTCACTGTTTGGTGGTCTAACGCGGGTGTAATTCATCACAGCTTCTTGCCAAACGGGACAAGCATTACTGCAGATGTGTACTGTGAAGAACTGAACACAATGATGGAGAAGCTCGCACGTCTCCAACCAGCTTTGGTCAATCGTTCGGCTCCACTGCTCCTGCACGACAACGCGCGACCTCATACTGCACAGCAGACCGTATCCAAGCTACAAGAGTTGGGGTTGGAAGTTCTCCGTCATCCGCCGTAGTCACCAGACCTTGCGCCTACAGACTTCTACTTTTTCCAGAATTTGGATAACTTCTTGGCGGGAAAAAAATTCAATACCCGAGAGGCAGTACAAAATGCCTTTGAAGAATTTGTTGCCTCCCGTCCAGCTGATTTCTTCAAGAAAGGCATCAATAAGCTACCAATGCGTTGGCAAAGATGCATTGATTGCATGGGTGATTATTTTGATTAATAGAAATAAAAAATATATAAAAAAATTACGCTTCATTTATTTCGTGAAAAACGGCAATTTCATAGGTAAAGACCTAATATTAAAAAAAAGGTAAAATATATTCCTTTCTTCAAATATTCGCCCGAAACTGTATTTTGAATTAATACGTGAAACCTTTAAATAAAAGTATTGAGTAGTGTCTTTGATCCAATACAATGCCGCAGGGCATTTTCAGATTAGCTATTTTTTTCTATCAAACGGCTTTATAAACGCCAACCCGTTGTACGACAGCTTTTATATCGAATTGAGAAGCCGTTCCTTACGAATGCCTTTTCAGAAACGATTAGGAATCCTTACAAATAAAGAATAAGACGCAAATGTCGTTGCAAAAAAAATTATATGTAATAAAAAAGTAATTCCTTTTCTCTATTTACGTTAAGAAATACCAAAGAATAATAGTAACTTGTAAACTCTTGCACATTTTTAATTTATCATCATCTAAAAAAACGTGACGGTTAAAATCAGTTTATTACGATTAATAAATTTAAATTTAGTTGTAACAGACGCATTAATGTCACTAAGCGTAAGTATTGTTAGACATTTGTTCGCCGGTAATGCTGATTGTTAAATCTTCTTAATAACTATTATACACGCGGATTCGCCCGACGGTTTACGGTTCGATCGGTTGACTGCTGTACCTACTAATTATTGACATAGTAATGACACCTCATTTTGAATATAAAATTAACTAATACTCATACAATTCTTTGAAAAATTACACTTATACCTAAAATGTACGTGCTAAATAGTTTGATATATTTCACGAGTGTAGTTTGTAATAATAAAAATGTAATGAGTAGGAATGCACTGATTTTTTTAGAGATATCACTCAACAAACATGGAATAATTTATCACGCTTACTGAAATACTTCAGAACTGTTATACCCACAACGCCAGAAACTTTTGTATAGGCTCTAAGAAACTAGCAGTTATTTAACTAATTACGATGACACATCAACATAAAATCTTCACGCAAGTACATTATAAAAGAGGCCCTTGCGCAATCCGACACAAACAAATCTAAACAAACTTTTAGAAAGCAAATGAAACTCTTAACCAAACCTAAAAATACTTAGAAATTGATTTCAGAACTTCCCAGTTGTTTAGCAAACATTATTCGGCTTCCTTAAACCAATTTCAAGTAGCTGGGCGAGGAGAGCGCAGGAAATTGGGGCCCTTTGTCTGGTGCCTCACGCCAATCACCCGGGGTGCTCCAGGGTAGTACTTTTGGTCCCAATGTGAAGAGGACAGCTTCCGTGTTGTGGGTGGGTATTTTAATCTTAATTTTTTATGCGGTAGAACAAGAATTGATTGTAAACAGGATCTTGTTTCAATTTTGGGACAATATTTATAGAATTCAACAATGGGAAAGAGGAAAGAAAGATAAGGTTTAAATCAATAGCTTATTCATATAATAAGTAACTATTATATGAATAAGCTATTGCTATCAATTGTTTAGGTCCACTCTTCTCAAATCTTATGAAAAAACAATTATGACTAGGTAGATAACATTGGTGCTATTAGTAATTGATCAGGTATTGAATAGTTTTATAGGACTAAAATAAAATAATGTATGCTCTGTTGTCATGTCCGGAGTAATGCTAAAAGGTTCTGATTTTTCTATATTCATGAATAGCTGATTAACATTTAATAGAATAAATAGTTGTTTAGCTATTAAGTTTACTAGCGGCTGGCTGTTAGAATATTTATATCATAAAAATTAGAGACATAGTAACATGTGTCCAACTAAGTACTGTATGTCTTATTTAAATTAAAATGTTATAATTGGTAAAGATTAATTTCCAAAAAATTTATTAGAAAAGAGAAATTTCATACGACACTTGTAACACAGTGCTTAGTGAATAATCAATGACGTCAATGGTAAATTATTAATTACTAACATAAGTAACCAGAAACAGATGGATCTTTGAGTAAAAGTGCTTCAGCTTGACCCATTGAATTTATAAGTACAGATTTCATGGTTTTCCTTTGAAGCAAACGAATTTTCGAAAATCTTTGAATGCGGTTTTATTTCTTTTCAAAAATAAAGGAATGTTTCTTTGGAGTAAAATTTGGTATCTCAATTATTTAGAGTACTTTCCCACCAGGTGGCATTAAAAAATTCCACCCTGTATATACGCTTTGGCCACTAATCAGAACATTGATTTGATCTTTTAATATGTTTTTACAGAACCCTCTTTATGCCATATTAAAATCCCGAAAATCTCACATCCCTTTCAACAAAAGGGTTATTTACACGAACAAGGCCCTATCGGTGTCTCCCAGGGACGTACATTTGTCACCGCCCTTCAACACAATATGCCTGTGGATATGCACTCAAAACAATTTATATGCAACTTCAAAGGCATATGACGTTGACACTAAGTACCAGTTAGTGTGACATTCCCCTCTTTTGTATTCTCTTTTACAATATATTAATTCACACCCCTAGTATTAATATCACATGATAAATAAAACTTAAAAATGTAAATGGTAAAGTTCAAATTTGACTGTCACGGACACTCTTTTGAAATGTTAATTTGCTTATCAAGAGCTTTTTTTGAAAATGTATTGTGTGTGTTCAAAAATAAAGCTCAAATTAGGTTTATCAAGAGGGTTCATGAATAGGGGTGTGTGTAGTTAAAAGCTGTGTAAAGCGCTGGGTTTTCGGTAAGCTTTGAAAATAATACGAGTAACGCAATTGATATGTCGGCGATAATAGAAATGCTTTTTATTATTAATACTTCAGAGTTGTAAGGTTTACAAAAACAAGTTTGATTTAACTGTCAGTGGAAAGTAAAGGAGGATTTTTTTCGCAATATTATTGCCCTTTGATGGTCCGAAGTTGAATATGAGGAATAAGTGTAGGGATAGAAAAAGTTGAGCTATATAGAATTGAATAGGTAGGTCGTGGCACGATTGCCTATAAATGACCGCGAAACACGCTACGCAGCTCTTTTCGGTATTTTTGCGATAAAAGCGACATCGATCATATTGGAGAGGGAATACGCAAGTTGATTGGTTTGTTAACAACATTAAAATATATTTCTATATTGTGATTGGTTGTAGTTGTTCCTCAAGTGCGGATTTCATTAGTTGAATCAAAATAAAACGGGAAGGACTGTGTGGTAGTGTTTACTGAATATTAAAATTGAGTAAGTATTCACAGAGTAATATAAATTACAGAGAGAAAAAGTAAGATTTGTTTGATAAAATATTTTAAGGCATTATACATTTAGTATAAGCTTTTAAGTGGAAATTTAAACTATTTTAGGATAAAGGTGTTCATGACATGATTAAGGGAGCGAACAATATTGGTAATGCTTCTATAAATACACACTATTGATAACAATTCTATTTGAACATTTTACAAAGGTCATATTTGTGTCCTTTCTTTTTTCTTATTCGATGTACAACAATACGCTCTTAAAATACTCACTTCAACAAATCACAACAATGATATAGATTTTAATAAACCAATTCAATTTTAATAAACCATGCTTCCAATCCAACTAAATGGTTATGTCGGCTGTTCGCAAATTTTCAAAAAACGTTTAAGAATGAAAGCAAAATGTTTGTGTGTGTGCTGTGTTTTGCAATCATTGGACTGTTTTCAATTACTTGTAATGATATGCCTTTTCTGCTTAGGTACACTGCGACACATATTATTGGTCACAATTTTCATATATAACACAGAAACCTAATTCAAAAAGTAAATATTAAAACGAACAGTACAAATAATTAAAATGTATAACATCACCAAAGAAAAAATAATCTAATATTTTACAACCTTATACAATTATTTTAAGTTTCAAAAAGCCCACCCCGTACCAGACGCAAACCTCGTTGGACAGCTATGGACAGTGTTTGCATATAATATGTCAAATTCCGCCCGTGTTTATGACCTTTTATATATAGTGAATTGTGTGATAAGCAGCTCTTATTAATCTAATAAGTACCAGCCTACCGAATATTTCATTTAAAGGAAGCAATAAATTATGCAATTCAAATGAAAGTAATGAATATTGTGAAGAACTTTCTAAAATACAATTTGTACGCATTTTTTTTTACTTCTTACGAATAAATGCTAAATCTTTCCAGAAACTTTGCTCACAACGCATATCGTGTGGAGTGGCCATTAAGTTCCCAAGCCCCTGAATAGATGTCGCTGTTTAATGCAGGGGTATAATTCTGGGTAGCTAAAGCACGTTTAAGTTCCGCAGTTAAAGTATAGGTGGCGTTTTATTTAATACACGAAACGACGAATTTATTTTCGTTCAAAATAGTAGCAAACACTAAAAAAATTATTGTCATAGATTTATTGAAAACACAAGTGATTCTAAAAAAATATTTCATTGTATTTCTCGTTTCAAATCTAAATTTTTGCTAACCGTACAATGCTTGCGGCCTTATACTAAAAACATAATGAGAGGAAATCAAATGACACCGCAACGATATCTTATTGTACGACCTTCAAATCCAACTTCAAAAACAAATTTCAGCACACAGTACAAAAACCAACAATCATTAAAATACAAAGAAAGAAGAAAAGACAAATGCATACTAATTTGTAAAATAAAAGTTCCCAAGTCGGAGTCACGAAAACCGGTCGCATTTATTAGTTTGACGAGTCTGACGTGCCCAAAACTGTAAAATTACCATGCCGGGTATAAAAACCGAAGAACAAATGAAAAATAGTTAATATCCTTTTGATCGTTCTGGATTAGAAAAGTAACGATTGGAGACACGGAATTTTTTTGTTTGATTTGCAGCCATTATTTAAATTGGGTACGGAATGAGGTTGAATAAATAGGTAGATAAAATACAATACGTCAACAAGCACTGTATAGATAGGCTGCATACTGCGTTGCGTAGCGTAGCGGAGCCATGCAACCTCGCTTCACCAAGCCTTATCCTAGATGAGCTTTAGCTAAGTAATAATTGGTGGATTTTTTTCGATATGGCAGTTTATTTATGGCTATATTGGGCTTTTAAATTTTACTGGAATTTCTGGCCTAGCGCTGAGGGCGTTTAGCCGGAACTTAACTACTCCTACATATGATTCGCCTAAGGAAGTTACCACACCAATCAATCGAGTGTGGTAACACCCTAAGGGCACCCGAGAGGGCCGGACCTCGGTTTCGGACGTCGTATATTGAAACTACCACTGGTTCGGAAGGGTCAATTTTTCGGACAGCTTTGGGCCCACAATAAGCAAAGCTTGTATAAATGACTATCAAAAGGCGACTATTTCCACTCCATAGTCAAATCCTTAACATAAAATAAAAATGAAAAATATGAATAATATTTTTCTCTTCACTGAAGCTGGAATTTGACACGCAGGAGACGCTATTTATGACTGTCTTCAAGAGAATAGTTTGTAATATGCAAGGCCATCAGCAAAAGTCGGGTTTACAATTTAGCTAGAAGTACTGTGCGGGCGTGAAAAGCAATTTCTTTTTAACTGTATTAAGAAAAACAACAGCGTTGCAATACATTATTTGTATAGGTAATCTTAAAAGTAAGGTTTCCTTTACACTTATCTGGGCGTTTAATAATTATTTTTCATCTCATTTTTTTTGTTATTCGATTTTACAATTCTGATTCATATAGTAAATACATACTTTTACAAAAGCTACCTACTTTACGGAAGCATGCTATTATTCTTCTCATCTTATTTTTAGGTAGCAATGAAATAAAATTAATGAATATAGTTTCCTACGATAAAGAACAACTTGTGACGCTTGGCTTTTATCTTTTGCCAACTTAAAATCTATTTTTCTGCACAATACGCCGTCTTGGCGGTAAAGATACTTTAAACCTTGGACTTTTGGAACATAATTTTTTTTTCATACGTCTGTTAGCTTTGTTCGTATTTTTTTTCTTTTACATCAAAAATCATATTAAAGAAACTGGCTCATGAAATGCTGATCCTTGCTCACAGATCAGGTATAACTCCAGGACAAGGAATTGATAAAATATAATTTATAGCTGATTTCTCGATAAGTATTAAAATTTCATACCATTTTCATGTTCATTTTACAATGTTATGTCTTAACATTCTCCATTTTTACTATTTAAACTGACAATAAAGGAGTAGTCAATGGATATCCCCTAGTTTTATTGAAGTAATGAGATTTCCTCACAAATTAATACAAATTTCTCCAAAAACTATCGTACAGCACACAGACACAATGTTATCAGCAATCAGCACGCTACCAGCGTAGCTATCAAGCAAATACAGACTGTGAAAACAACGAAATTGACAACTTAACGACTTGCAGTAAATCCTCAGCTCTTCACGACGACAATTTATAAAGGAAGCTGCGTAAAATATCGATCGTAGGATCGAAATCTCTCGTGATCGTAAAGGTTTGGGTTTTTGAATTTTATTTCGCACTTCAATTTAGACAATGATGTTATAAACTCTGCGCAAACGTGGACAATTTTGTGTCCTGGGTCGATTACTACCCACCAACGAATATTTTATTTTCATATAATCGATATGAAATCAATCAGGCTCAACGCAAACGTCGACACTATTGGTGTCCAGTTGCTTCCACTCGGAAAAAGTGTTTGGTCTAAGTCACTGAAAACTAAATATTGTCAGTTGAAACCACAATCAGCATTAACATTTAAAACTTATCTTGTGGCAAGCCGCGTCAGCAGCAGTGACCTGTTTGCGCTACTGGACACAGGATTTACGGATTCTGTGATGGTGTGCTGTGTCAGCAACAAAAAGTGGCCACCTTTGCGCAGCGCCTTCAGTACAGTAAACTAGTGGTTTTGCTCATGGAACGGTAGCTTGTCTATGTTACATATCGATATTGTGGCTTCTATTAACCGTTTGAAAACAAATGTAGTTTTCTTCGTCAAAATATTAACATAGACTAGTTTCTGGTCGCAGCTCTGTTGGCTACAAATAGTTAGGCATGTAATTAAAAAAAATACGACTTTTGTAGGATATGTCATTCCTCTTCTAGAATAGAAATACGAAAAATCTTTTCTTTCTAAAATCTGTTTTATGCTTCAGCCCGATTAGTTTAGTGTTTTAAGCATTGATAAGTCCTTAATTTTTCAGTGTAATTCAACCCTAATCTTGAAATATGATGTGTCTGCTTTTATTTAAGTTGACCACTAAATGCTATATTCGGGTAAAGAACCTCAAAACCTGTGTGTTATGCTAGTCCCCTTAAGTCCCTCAGCGATATTACGCAATGAACATACAAACGTTTAAATTTATTTGGTTACTTAAGATCGATTTTTACCCCTTTAACGACACGGTAGTGGCACGGAGTCACTTCCGTGACCGGACTGTTCAGTTCTACTATAATAGATAGATAGATAGATAGATAAAAACTTTATTTGCCAAACTTTATTTTTAATACTGTAGCTCTTATAAATAATGCCTTGGTTCGAACCTTAATCTTGATTGAAAAAAATTAAAGCAAGAAGGAGTCATAAATAAATCCTAAGAGAATATCAAGTTTTCGCTAAATCTTCTACTTCACGACTTGTAAAATGAAATCTTTAAATATTTAATATTGAAGTGAGTATATCCATTGGTAAAATTATATCGTCAAGCCTAGCTACCGCCTTGCTCCGCAATGTTAAGTAAGAGCTAAACATCAGACCTAGCAGTCATTACAATTTCAATACCGAGTTCATTAATTATTTCAAAATTTGTATTGAGGCCTTTTTGTTTCTTTAGCCTTTTATTTATCTTTTTTATCACGACTAAGCATTCGTCTTCCATCTCATTGGATTGAAAATCACGATGAAGACCAAGACGCTACAAGTCTATCTAAAATTCACCTTTAAACAAAATTTATATCCTGCATTTATCTGGAAAATGATCAAGATTATTCATGCTACGCTCTGAAAACTCAAACCAATAGGAACTTCTTAAACTCCAGTCACTTATCTAATGTTTTTAATCACTGACTTCCAAATCCTCAAAAAAACGCTAAGGATCCTAAACAATAGATCACCACCTTCGTTTACTGTCCCAACTGTCGTCTTCCATATTTACGAGCAAGTCTCGATTATTGCCGCGCTCATTACTATACAAATTTATGCGACTACAGCACATTCAGCGGAGGCCCAGGCTAAGGACGACAATCGCTTGCACTTCGTTCGGTCTTTTGTAGGCGCCCCGCACACTAGGGAGCGACGACACTACAAGGGAACCTGAGCCAGCACCAGAGACAACCCTTGCTTGGATACGCCTGGTCGATAGTTCAGGAGTCGGGATTATGTAAATGAGGTAGTGGATCAATTGTTTGTGTGCGGTGGTTAATGAGCTGTACCTTCAAACTGGAGTTACGGTGGTGATGTCATTTTAGTGCTAATTTATTTCTTAAGACAATTCGGTATGTAAGGAGAAAAATCTGATATTATTTCAAAAACTCCTAGTATATTTTGTAAGGTAAAAACGATTAAGCTTATTTTAACAAAAATGTGTAAAATAATTTGACGAACAGCCAACCTCTATATGACGTCGTAAAGTTGCATAATTTTCTTACTACTCTTTGGTTAATCGGTTATGTCAATATATATTGAAATAAATATCTGTCACAAGAACCCCTAGACGTTTGTAGAGTCGTTCATTCCAGGTAATACAACACTTTGCAATACGATTTTAAAAAGATAACTCCTCAGTGACGTTATACGTGTTTACGAGTGACATACGAATTTCTTTAAACATTTACGGCCATTTTAATGGCCTGTTTGGTGTGGAGGTAGGTACCCTTCCATGCCAGAGGTCCCGGGTTGGAATCCTGGTAAGGGCAGATATTTTATGATATTTGCTTTCTAGTCATGGATGTGTGTGTATGTTTATTTAAGTTTATTTCTAATATTTATAAATGAAAAAAAATATATCTATGTGTGTTTATATATTTTTTAAGTTTATTTATCCGTTATCTAGTATCCATAACACAAGTTCTTAATGATACTTAATTTGGGCTAGATAATGTGGTGTAATTGTTGGAAATATTATTATTACTATTTATTTAAAATTGCACAGAAATCTGTAAAACACAAATTTTTTTCCTAAAATATCTAACTCTTTCAAAAAAATAATATAAATATAAAACCTTAAAATTACAGTACATACCGAATTCCTTTAATTTATTATAATTTGGCTACCTACACTATGCCACTTCATGTTGTTCGTAGCATATTCTGTAATTTTACGTTTTTTTCGCCACAATTAGTTTACAATTATTGTTATATGACAACTGACTTTTTTTTTTAATCTTAATTTTTATGGAGGCTTTTGCGTTAGCATGCCAGCCTCGTACGGTTACAATAATTATTTAATCACACTATACTTATTTTACAATTTCTTTAAAAATTTAAACATGCAATTATCTTTATGGTTACTAAACTACTCGGCTGTACAGTCCTACGACTCGCCTGTCCCATAGCTAAAGTTACAATTTACAATGACGTACGTACAGTACATGACATGATTGATAATTAATAACTTTATTTTCATATTAATGTATGTGTATAAAGAGTCGCGGCTGCTCACACTCTTCAACTTATCATATACCATTATAGCCTCCCGAGATGTTGGCTTGCTCAAAATAGAGTGGAACACACCTACGTTCTGTATGTTTATTTCCAGTGTACGAAACAGTGACTCCCTCTCGCTTTGGAACCGGACACACTCCAACGTAAGATGATGCACATCTTCTAATTTTCCACAAATTAAACAATTTGGTGTGTCAGACTTTTTCATCAGATGTGCAAACTTTGCCGTCGGATAGTGGCCTGATCTTAGCCTGACAGCAGTTCTTGCTCGAGTCCTGTCCAGCTCTGTAAACCAGGGCACAGTACTCGGTCGACAATTCATAGTATGGTACCATGTGCCTTTATTTATACATATTTTTTTCAAGTGGGCTTTCCATAATGTACACATTTTATTTTTAAAGCCAGGCAAGTATTCAGAATAGTCTGGCACCAGATCTGTAGGAATACCTTCTTTACTGGCAAGTTTTGCTAAGCGATCAGCTTCTTCATTGCCCTGAAGCCCTATGTGTGATGGATCCCATTGCAATTTGATATCTTTGTTTTCTTTTTGTAATTCAGAAATAATTTTAAGATTTTGTAGGCTATCGAGAGGCCTCTGCTATTACCAGAGGCACACCGAGCCAGATGCTGAATAGCACTCTTACTGTCTGTAAGTATGACAAAATTGCATCAGTCTAATGAGAAAATATATAACATTTCATTTCAACAAGGCTTTCATAATTGCAATGAGTTCTAAGAACATGACGGATACCTTTTCCTCAACTTGAAACAAGCCCTTTGCAGGAAACAACGGGTCATAGTATGCTGCTCCAAGTTACATCTGACTTGAGACCTGCAGTGTTGTAGTACTCACTACTCGTATATTTGGTTCTCTGTGCAAACGTACGAGTGAAAGCGAATCCCAGGATCTACCGTCGCTGAAGGATCGTGTGTGTAGTAACATTATTGGTAGTAGTTTCTTGTGTTAAGATCTCGTCTGAGCGGGGCTACATTCCTTCCTATAATGACCGCCATAGCCACTGGATCAGCCAGTGATTTATTGGATCAAAGGCGAATCCAACTCGAGACTGCGGTTGGCAACGCATCATCGAGAACCGAAAAATGACAGTTTAATTAATCAATAACACCTACGGTTAGTGTTAATTTCCATTGGGTGGATCGGTTGCCGGCTGTGACTAAGTTGTAAAAAAAAAAAAAAAAATTTTATGGTACCAGGCCTTAAAAGAGACAATACTACTCTAGTGAACTTGTTTGCTTATTGATAAAGTAGCATAACACGAAATACAACATAGATATAACACGTTAGACGTTTCTTTTTATTGCCTTTTAGATCGGTTTTAATCTAGTATAATGGAAAGTAAGCTAAATACTTAGGCATTAAATTACACTATATGTTATATGAATATGTTTCATTCTTCGATTCCTTAATGCAAATTACTGAACCTGCACAACATCGCCACCAGGGCTTGTCAGCAGCACGAATCACATCACGCGAAAGGGTGACCGGTCCACAAACACGACCAAGTTAATTCATCTATGGGACACGGATGATTGCACCCCACCCCGGGGTAGTTTACATGCACCCTGCGTTGTGATGGATCTATGTTGAGCCACCCATAGTTGGCGGTGCGGTGTAAGGATGAGCTTGGTTTTTGGTAATACGATTATTTTTTGGCAAATTGTGGTTAAACTGCTAGTTGGACTGAAATATTCAGGGCTAATTGTAGAGGCAACCCCTTTAATTTAATTTTGACTAGTTGTTAAGTATAGCAGCCATAGCTGTGAATATTATAACTGCCTAAACGAATCACCATTTACAGCCTGCTGATCGACATCGAACGGACATGTACAGAACAGTTTAAACAAGTTATGTGCTCTAGCAGGACTCGAACACGCGTATCCAGTAGGAGATTCTTCTCTAAGTCTTCAAGAGATATTCTTAATACTCGACCAAGCAACGAACTGGCGCAACACGGCTTCCCATTTCAATATTTTACTACTAATAAAAAACGAGCGCTACGAAAGAACAATGCACTCAAAACTTATAGTAATTCAGACAGGTAAATAATGGCATAAAATACCGAAATACATTAATGTCCGTATCTGAGATACGTGACGTCACGTTTGACAGTCGTCTAGTTGGCTTGGTAAACACATGTCACGTGACACGTGGTTGTAGAAGATGTCTTCGATTGGCTGTCGAATTGGCTATGTCTTCGCGTTGAATTCTCTGTCCCGATGAATATCTAAAGCGTCATTGTCACTAAAGTACGTCTTCTTATGGTAGCGTCGGGTGACGGGTCGCTCACTTCCCTCTAATATGGTTGAGGAGGGCGATTGCTGGATCCCGCGTTAACTCGTGAACGGGTGCCGTTTAAGTGTTTGTCGTTTGGATACTTGGGGGGGAGGGAGACTTGCGGAGCTAACAGATGCAGATAAGACTAATTTTGTATAGACATAAAGAGACTCTGTAAATTTAATTTGAAAAAAATATGCCCGTGAAGTTTCTTGCCAGTTCTTCTTAACGAAGGTTTTTTCAAACTGGTGGTAGAGTCATGTTTTATTTGACGTCAATAAGAAAAAGTAATTGTCAATGTTAAGAAATATTTATTTCATTTCATTATGTGTAGTGCCTCATGTTAGACCTGCAGGCTGACTAAGTTATTGTACAAATCGATCGCATATGAAAACTAGGTTCCAATCTAAACAATCAGGTTCAGAGAAACGTCGTCACCAAAATAGCGTCAACATTAGTATTTGGGTTAACTTTGTCTGCTGTCACTTGGACAGTAAATTGAAAATTACACGTCTGGGTCTCTGAAAAAGAACGAATTTTCAAATAGTGGGTAAGTTTCTTTGAATTTTTTTTATACATTTATTAATTTCATGTTTTTATGTTTAATTCTAGACGAAAATCAACAGCCACGCTTCGTTTATTAAAATTTTCAATTATTTTCATCGGCTTTCTAAATTCTATTTTAAATCGTGCGCATAGGGTTGTATTTACAATAACATAGTTGCGTTGTGGACACATTCAAGTGTTGTATTTGAATGAAATTGTGCAACTAGTTTTTATTTGTGATCGAAGTACGAATCCTTTGAATCGTTCAAGCAGAAGATAATTTTGTGAAATCATATCAACCAAAGTTTTTAAAGATGTTATTTTCAAATGTGTTATTTCGTAGTTAAATAGACAAATTATTAATGTTTGATTCACTTCATTTTATTTACATTTTTCTCACGGGTTAGGTCCCAAAAATATAATTTGCGATTTCCGCAAAGTTATGCCGGATATTATCCATTATAAGTAATCTCTCTCATGAACTGTGTCCCCACAACACAACACAGACACACCACACACAACACAAGCACACCTATTACATACACACAATTACCGCCTCGTTTGTCTCCAGACGCCACAACAGATCGAAACCGCGACTCGAATCCTAATTCAATTTCACAAAGGGTTGCCATTTACGCGGAACGACGGAAAAAACGGAGGGAAAGGTATAGAAATGGGTTTTTTTTTTCCTCTAAAGACACGTCTGGGGCGGTGACGTGTTGTGTCGCGTTGCGTGCGTTTTCCGACGGGAAGGTAATTGATGCGTTTTCGATTAAGATTGCTTTTTTGGTGGCATTTGGGGTCATGAAATTTGGTTGTGGAAGTCGATTGATTTTTTGTAACGGTGATAGCTGTTTGAGGATGAGTTGGAAAAGGTTAACATTTCAAATAGTTCCATTGAGAAATTCACTTTATACTTGAATTTATAATCGGAAAAGATAGTGAATATCACAATAAACATACCATATAGATATTTTCATATTTAAATAATAATAAATCCCCAAACACACAAACTCTATAGCCCTAAAGTAAGCAGGAGCTTGTGTTATGGGTATGTATATACAGCGAACTGGGGAGGAACCCATATATAAATACTAATAACCATGACCCGAAAATAAACTGTTATCTGTGTTCATCACACAAATGAATGCCTCGACCAGGACACGATCCTGGGGCCTTCGGCGTATGAGGCAGGGCTACTAACCGCTACGCCACTCTGCCGTCGAATATTTATTCCTGTTAACTAGAATTAATATTGAAATATGACGTGAAGACTGGACTGGAGGTCAATGGATAATTAATATTTAAAAAAAGTTTGGGACAACAATAAATAATTTACAACGTTCATAATTTATTCTACACGTTGGAAACCTGAACCAAAAAGGATTTGTCGAAGCGCGTAGCACTTTTTTGGGATTAGTTGTATACTCAATTGTTTAAGCGAGAATAATATTCAATTCTTTGTTTCTCTTAACAAAAACAATTACTATGATTCGCAAACAAAACAACTTTAACATCTAATTGACCGAAACACTAATTCACGTAAAATGGATACGCCGTGACAGCTTTTGACACAATTATGCACATTTCCAAACTCGTACCGTTCAGACATCCAAAACTTTGTGAACCCACCAATTCGCGAAGTCACGACTAAATTACCGCGATTGAGTCGTCAGGCCAGGTGACATGGCGCAAATTGCCCGCCAAAAATGTTGCCTGTTTTCTGATTACTTATAAAGGATATTGGCTGATTTTGTATAGAAGTTGGGTCATATGATCTTCAGATTTAGTATATAAGACATTACGGTTTTTCGGTTAATATTAGGTTATTCAATAAAAATGTGTTTCTTTAAAACGTGTTTATGATGTGCAAAGGCAAAATTTTCAAACATTTCATAGCTGAATGAGAAAATGTAAGTTTGCTTCTCGAAATCATACTAATGATCATTTGTTGGTGAGGCTCAAACCATTTTTTGCATAGATACATCATACACAAATCGGAGATTATTTATTGCAGTACTGAACAATTTATTAATCAATTTATTTCACAAATCTCGAATTCAAAAATCTTGATTATGTACATACGTAAACAAGCGGTTGTACTTTCAAAAAAATTCTGTTACATTAAAAAAAAAAGATGTTAATGCCAGAAATTTAATTTATTTTTGGTGCAATCCCATTCAACATCCTTTGGGAAAATATTTAGAACCCTTGCCGATACCGTATGGCTTGCGGTTCCCGATTCTCACCGCTTGTCAAGCCGGGTTATAAAGACACCCCGAAATCGGTCGTGACTTTAATTTGATAAGGAAAACTTCGTTGCATTGTCTGTTTGTTTTTTTGGAGGGAAACACGAATTTTGGAAACAAAATTTTGCTGGGAAAGTTTTAAAAGAGCAGTAGTGATAGCAAATGGAAAAGTACTAGTTTAAAAAAAAATCTAAAATGAAGTAAATTAATTACTTAACGTCATTAGGTACTTAAAACAATATATTTATTTCTGAAACTAAAGATCTTGTTTCGTTAATAACTAAATTTATAACTATATAGGTAACGTGGAGGTGACTTATAGATTTAAAACTTTCGTGTTCTAGAATTTCAGGTTTCGTATCGTGACCTAAGATATTTTGTAATGAAAACAGGCATCATGTCGTGTTAAATCAGTACTAAATAAGTAATATTTAGTAATCAACTATCACCATAGTCATCTATCTCAGCTTTGACACAGTCACTACTATGGCGGTAAAATGCAATGACATATTACATATAGACAAGTCATACCCAAACATTACCGCACAAAAAACGGCGTCAACGCATCTATAGATACCTACCCGATATATAGGGTAATATAATTTGTGGGAGAAGGAAAGAATAATACGTTCACTTGTTGTAAGGAAGAGATACCTATGTACTTCGTGACGTTGCTCCGCACTAATTGGTAGCGAGCGTACGTGACGTAGTACGTAAATTGTCGCAACTCTATAGCGTTGTCTCTTTCACTCCCACATACAAAATCATATTATATCTCGCTCTTCGAGTTTGTTGAAACGAACAGCCATGTAAATTTTAAAACGTCATTTTAAATAGCAAAATAAAATAATAAATAAGATAGTTATAAAATTGTTCTTACGCATGAAAAGAAACGTGTATTCTATCTTTAACAGTAAGAGTATAATTAGTACACTGTCTAAACACACAAGAAGGCATTGTACGGTATGAAAAACACACAATAGGGAATAAGTTTTGTTTGATGTTTAGCTGTGACACTTGGTTGCACAAGACTGAGTCAAGTAGCCGGCATCTGCCTTGCATTGGCGTTGCCATTTTTGAGAGCGGATAACCTGTCTATATGTAATATGTCATTGGTAAAATGTAAAGAATATTGGCAAACTCACATACATTGTCAGTACTGCTTTTATTTCCGCGGAGCATTTACGTATCTCTGATTGAATATGTGGGTTTGACTGTTTGAATAATAGATAATCGAAATGCAATCATAAGATTTATATAGAAGTTGGGAATAAAAAGTCAAAATTATAATCTAACCTCAAAAAGCACGTGAAAAAGAAGTCAAAACGTTGTTTACTTCATAGGACGAATACGGTTAAAGGGTTCATACGTTCATAGGATGATCAGATGAAGCTATTGAAATTAAAAAACAACCTAATTTCGGAAAAAACTCAAAGACCGCACCCTGTTTCATTACATAGAAAACACTACGCAGCAAGAAAGTAACTAACCGCTTATTGTACATACAACAGCGAACCGTGACAAAACAATTGACATAGGGGCTCATTGAAATGGCGGCTCAAAGTCTATGAAGTTTGACAGATGGACAGCATATAATTTTTCTAGATGTCGATGAAAAAATAAATGGCGTTGTTATGGGAATTGGATTTTATTATATTTCTTAGCATCCCCAACAACTATCTCAATATGTGAGCTTGATAAATACATGTCTAATATTGACGTATAAACTAAATATATATATAAATATATATATGGTTTTGATATGATTACAATTTATAAATATTACAGGGTACCCAGCCTGCCATTCTCTTTTGCTAAGAAGTACTAATTAGCAATAGTTATTTGACGACCGAATAGCGTAGTGGTTAGTAGCAGTGCCTCATACGCCGGAGGTCCCAGGTTCGAATGAACATAACTGTTTGTTCTCGGGTGATGGTTATTGATTGTTCCCCCCAGTTCGCTAAATTCTCATCCATAACACAAGCTCTGCTTACTTTGGGGCAATACATTTGATGTGATTGTCTGGGGATTTATTTATTATTTTTATTATTATTTAAGAAATCAGGAAATCGTCATGTTGTTTGTTTTTCAACCCAACCAACTTTCAAATTCGAAGCCACTTTAAACTGCGTCTTTCTATCAAACAAAAACTTTTTTCTTTTGAAAAAAAGTAATGATGAGAAACTTTGGAAGCTCGATCGTTGAGCAATATTTTGGAAGAATAATAAACTTGTCCGATTTCAAAATTGCCGATGCCGAGTCGTTACCTGTAATGTCGTAATTTATTGGCTTGCGAAGTTCTTCGTGTCGAAATATTTTACTGTCCTTGGGGACTCGAGAGTGCACGAGTTTTGGTGTAAAATCGCATGGTACTGCGATTTTAAGGTCACTTGTTAGATGTTGGTAAATGAGATTTTAGATAATTTTTTTGTTTTTAATATTTTTAAACATAGTTAAGGTGATTTTATATATCACATATTTTTAATTTCAATAGCTTCGTCTTATCATCCTATGAACGTATTAACCCTCTAACCGTATTCCTCCTATTAAGTAAACAACGTTTTGACGACTTTTTCACGTGCTTTTTGAGGTTTGATTTTATTTCGACTTTTTATTCCCTACTTCTAAATGAATGTTATGATTGCATTTCGATTATCCATTATTCAAACCCACATATTCAATTAGAGATACGTAAATGCTCTGCGAAAATAAAATCGGTACTGACAATGTATGTGAGTTTGCCAATATTCTTTACATTTTACCGCCATATTAGTGACTGTATAAAGTTGTACAATATTAACAACAAATCAACTGGCTAAAAAGCGTTAACGCGTTTAAATAAACGTGGGTACATTTTAGACAATCAACAACGCGTCTATATTTTTTTATTTATTTTTTTTTTAATTTAGTTCACAAACCAGACAAGAGTAAGGCAAACACAAGTGAACTTATACAAATTAGTAGATTGTTGACACCTTGCAGTACAGCAAACAATGGACTATTAAAAGGGAAAAGAAAAATGTTACTTGTAAATTTTAGCACTTGTTTTAACGGCCTTTGCTATAAGAGTTAATTTCGCAGTGTAGTCCTAGTCTTGGTTCGTATTCAACAGTAGGTAGTTATGCCGTGTCTACCTGTACTTATAAGTGAAAATAAATGCCAATGATAATAACAGTTATGCGTGTTTTTCTAATGCACTATTTATTGATTATGGAGAATTAATCATCGCATCTTGTGTTTGAGAAACGAATCGGCTTTCAACGATCGATTAATTTTTATAGATCCATTGATAAGGATCTGTGTGGCTGGCGCGGGGGTTTGGGTTGATATAAGTTATGATTATAGCCGGACTTTCATCGTTTTATTATTTCAGCAAAAAGAATGGTTATATTACTCCGTGAAAATGTATAAAATCTCCAGACAGATAGAGCAACTGTAAGGCCCAAAAGAAAAAGAAAACCTTTTTTTTTCACTTTTTTCATAGCCAACATACGAGCACGCAACCCGCGTAGGTACCATGGTGTTCAAGTGCAACATGAACATAATTAATCGTAGAAGTTTCATTTATCAATATTTAACGTTATTATTATATCGACTAATGATGCGTTGCGGACCGGAGATTTTAGTTGGATTTGCTTTTGTTTCAATAATTATACTGGCGGTTCCTTCACTTGAACCACGTCGTGATTATTACAGCGGGCAAAACAGGAAGCACTGTTATTCCTCCCCAGACGATATCTACTACTGATTCAGAAGATTTTTTCTTTTGGCAAAAACTGAACCTAAACGAAAAAATACCCAATCTTTATTATTACGTACATACTATTCTTATAAATAGTGAATTAAAAAAAAAGTGCATTTGACGCGTTCATGCCTGATGTACAAAACAAATGACTGTAACATTTTTGCACACGTTGGCGACAGAAAAGCTTATAAGGTACATTTCCTGTAGGAAGAATTAGCGTTTCCGATAGATCCGCAACTGAAGCTGCGGGTAAAACCTAGTATTAAATAAAATACAGTTTCGTAGTTTCCGTCACAGGCTGCGGTTGCATGCTGGGACTGCATTCATAAAAGTAGAAGCGCGATTTTCGTGTAGGCCCATTGGCAAACTATGCAGCATGATTTATATTCAAACACAGCGTGCTTACCGCATTTTTAGTTTTAAATTTATGCCTAATAGGGGTTTAGTTGTACAGCGGAAGGGCGACGTCATACCGATAGGTACAACAGTTCAAAAATACACACATCAAAAAAGTCTAAGCAACACACATTATTTCAAATTATTTATATAATAATTTGTCAATTATTATATCTTTTCTTACCAAGTAGGTAGTACTAAAGTAAACTTTTTTGTTCTAGATGAAATACTGGATGGGTGTAAAAAAAAATTTCGCCTATCATTTGCTTTTTCACAAAATTTAAAGCAAATGCATGTTTTGAATTTTAATGCGTTTTCTTTGTGTGGCGTGCGTGTTGAAAGGCGTTCATTATTATTAATTTTTATTGATTAATTGATGTGTGCCGTAGGGATGTTGGAAGCGAGAAGCAATCAATCTGAGGTATCACGATATTTTGGTGTCAACAGAAGCGTTATTTGCCGTCTTTATCAGGGTTACACTAACACGGGAGATACTGCCGAGCAGCACCCAGGCCGCGAAAGGAGTACAACAATTCGGCAAGACCGATACATTCAACTGACCGCAAGACGTCAGCCGATGTTAACCGCCCGAGAGATAGGTTTAAGGCTACAAAACACAAGTAGTGTTGTTGTTAGCACCCAACCGTGCGAAATCGACTGCATGAGTACGGCCTACATGCACGACGACCAATTAAGTGCCCACAAATACGTCACGGGAATCGCGCTCGTCGAAATGAATGGTGTAGAGAACACATAACATGGACCCCAGGAGCAATGGTATAAAATTTTATTTTGCGATGAGTCTCGATTTGGGTTTAGGCCTGATACTAGAAGGGTAAGAGTGTATCGTCGTCCTGGAAATACTGAGAGGCTGAGGTGCGTTCAAGAAGTTCATCCATACAACGGTTCTACGGGTGGGTATTATGAAGAACAGACGAACTGAGCTCGTTTTTGTAAATGGAACCATGAACGCTGCAAATTACGTTGAGGATGTTCTAAGGCCTTATGTCCGTCCATTTGCACAAACCCTTGGCTTCGATTTTACGTCGATGCATGATAATGCGCGTTTCATACAGCTTTGCACACCAGGGAGTACTTGGCAAGGGAATACATCCGGGTATTGCCTTGGCCTGCACAACCGCCAGACCTCAACCCCATCGAGCACTCATGGGACATGCTCCAGAGACGTGTTTTAGAGGACTTGGACGGAGTGCTTCTATGACGGAGTGACAACATCCCGACAACTGATGGACTTACTAAAATTTCATTGGGAGCATTTGCCGCAGAATAACGTAAACAATCTCATCGATTCTATGAATAATCGGTGTCAGCAAGTTATCAACAACAGAGGCGGCCACATTTTGTATTAAGTTATCCAATTTCTTTTACAATAAATTAATTTTGTTTCACAATTTCACTATGTTTATAAAAAGTTTCGTTGCTTAGGCATCTTAGTTTGTACTACGTATGATACAGTACTCGCAATACTGTTAATTATAAAAAAAACAATTGATTTTTTACTTTGAAAAGACACTAAAGAATAATATAAATAATTAAATTCAAATTTGTATATGTTGCTTAGACTTTTTTGATGTGTGTATTTAAAAAATAACTAGCCACAAGTTTCTTTAATCTTCTATTTACGATACAGTTACAGCTGACTTTCATGTTGTTGAACAAGGCGAGCTCGGAGCAACCTCTGCACACTTTGTATTGTATTCGGCCAGTGCCGATCGTCAATTCGGTTAATTGATTGTCGAAGCCTGACCGGCATAAGCCGACCGGCTCTTTTCCCTAACATTCATCTACGCACGTTACATACAGTAACTCGTGTGTGCCGATTAATGGCCGAATGGGTAGTGCATTCAAAGAAGAGACAACCTTATGCGAGAACGAATATGCAGTATATGCAGTACATCGGTTATATTGCTTCAAATGTTTGTTTGTCTAATGCTAAATTCAGGAACTACGAGAAATATTTTCTTTGTGTGCGATAAAACCTCTTTGTTGAGTAAAGTTTTATTTACTCATTAATGTTTTCGGATTTAGGAATGAAACGAATGAAACCGAGCTGGACTCCCGGTGGTGAGCAAAATAGTATATTTATGTTTTAATAAAAAACATTCAACGAGACGACTCAATAATTTAATCAAGATCTCACATATAATATGCATAATAACACTACTTTTTCACACACACAGACACACATTTAGCGGAAAGTTTAAAAGAATTTCGTAAGTGTAAAAAAAATCATTAAAAAAAAATGTTCGAAGAGTTTTTTGTTGAAATTACCTATGCAAATTTTTTTTGTATAATGGTTTAAGTACTATTATGATAATATATAATATATACGTATTTTTATGTATGTTTGAATGTATTTATATTTATTTATAATATTGTTATAAATTGTAATAATAATTAATAATCCCACTATGTTTGTTAACTTTTTACTCACTTTTGTTTGTAACTTGATAGTTATGCTTAGTGTTCAATCAATGTTTATTGAGCGTTCAAAAAAGCTCAATTTTGAGAATGTTTTAGGTGTTTGTTATTGATTGTATATACTAGTCTTTACATTTATTTTATAAATTATGATTATTTATTCATATGTTGGCATGTAGTTAATAAATAAATGAAAAAGAAAACTTTCACTCAATAAAACTCCTTTCAAAGAAAAAAATTTAATTGAGGTTTGTATTGTTTACCGTTTTGAACATTAAACGCCACTAACAGATTATGTAACTATCATTGCATTTAACACAATCAATTTTGAGACTTACCTTTTTCACTGGCCTGGCATGCTAACGCTCCGCACAGCAAAGCTAGAGTCTTGCCCGAACCAGTGGGACTCTCCAACAGACAGTTCTTGCTCTTCTTCATAGCTTCTATAACCTGAACATATTACAGTTAAATTAATTTTTGTCTACGGGTAGGCCTATGCTATTGCATAGTACTTACCAAGGGTTTTATGACAATAAAATAAAATGTACGGCCAAACCAACTTCTATCCTAGTTTAAACACTATAGTAGCTATATTGACATGTTCTGGAGTATTCTGATAGAACAAGTCTATCACACTGAATGACACAGTGAAGTTACACTGTCACAGATTTTATCACAGTTTGGCTGATATAATCACATTCATATGTTCATTTTTATTTCCCGCCTATGGCACAGCAAGAGCTTAATAATAATAATAATAATAAATTTTTATTGACATAATAATTTCTCACAAATTCCTATGAAGACTCTGACACCTAAACTGGGCTAAAAAAGCTCGTATCTCAGGGGTCAGTGGCTTCTCCCAAGTTTTGCTAACAATCCACTTTGAATGGAAATATTATGCTTATATTGTTATAATTTATTTAAAAAATAAAAATAAATGTAGACATATACATACTTACATATTTATTTATATATAATAATATATGCTTTATTACCTCAAGGTTTACAGATCAAGGAAGTAGCCAAAGTTCCACTTCGAGCGTAAACTCATGACAGGAAACTTTTCCCTTTCATATCACACACAATATATTAACAAGCAATTATGACATCAAATTTATTTTTATACTTTACAATCAATAAATTCAAATACAAGGCATTCAATTACCTAAAACTATAGTTTAACACTCAATTCATAAAGTGGGTACTATGAGATTGGTATGTAAGTTGGACAAGAAAACAAAAAACAAAGACTGTTTGATAATACAGCTTTAAACGGCGGTAGATTAACAAAGTTGTGTTGTACAAGCGACATGATATTTTAATAGGTATCTACATTAAAATTTATACTTTTCATATATTATACAAATGTCATTATAATTTGTTCAAAAAAAAAGTAAAAATAAAAAATAGATACATGCATAAATATTATATATAAATATTTTAAATATAAATATTTTAATATAAATATAAGTTGCATGGTTGACCCGTTTTACCTCTTAAGACACATTCTAATACTGGGACTAGGCTACACCTGCTGGTATCAAAGTCTCTTTCCATATTAGTGGAAATCAGGTGCTATGTTATGCAAAATTATAAAAGTTAAGCTTGTTTGTGGATAACAATGCAGAACAAATCTTAATGTTTGTCCCTACTAGTATTTGAACAGGGAGCTTCCAAGTTATTTGCAAGCTCAATAACAGATTCATTCAAGGAATGACAAGAAAAGCTGGTTTGACATATACTATATACAGCATCTGTTAGATGAATCTATTTTATAATTTTTTAAATATGAATTATTAATATTTAAATTATTATAATTTTGGATTAAATGTTTCTTTTGAGTCATCATTATATCTTGTATCTCTAACTATATAGGCTCATTATGAAAAATAAAACTAGAAGAGACTATTTAGTTACTTAATTTTTTTTTTTACAACTTATTCAAAGTAGGTACTTGAAATAACACTCAATATTAAACATCATTCCAACTCTTAATATTTTAAAATTTATTCATGTTCCACTTCCATAATTTCTTTAATTCTAAAGGTAGGTAAAATCAAAGAATTTAAATTAATACTTTTTTTTTATTAAGCTGAAATCCAAACTTTGCAGTTTAAATTGGTTTTGAGTAATGTAATCAAATGATAATAATAGGAACATGTAGATATGCAACAAGTTATTCAGTATATTTTTGTTCTTATCAGCTTTTTTTAATCTTATTATCATTATTAGAAATTGACACTTACCTTAGCCATCAAGGCAATTTGACAGCCATAAGGATTCACAGGCAAGCACACTTCTACTCCACCAATCATCTTCACTACTCCTTTATTTTTAGGTTTGTCTGACTCACACTGATTACTATTTTTAGAAGAAAGAGGAAACAATTTTTTGATGGCTTTACTTCTGACTTCTTTCATATTGCTGACATCAGGAAGCTCTTCATCAGATGATATCTCAGTAACACCAGCGTCAAAAGAACGAATTCCTGAACTACTTGCTGTACTTTCTTCACTGCTTAAATAAGCCAGCTTCTTCTGTGGTACATTATTGTGGTCAGTTCCGACATCTTCCTTTGTAGAATAAGGTTTCGGGAGGTCAAAACTGTCGTCATCGTCCGATATTTCAGTTGTAGTACTCATTTTCCACAAGAAGGCCGCTTATACAGTGTTTAGTACATATTAGTCCGATACAACTGTTTAAAAATACTTTTCCCTCCAATATCTAGTTACGACTTGTAACTGTAAGGAATAAATTTATACCATAAAAGCCACACTGACAGTGTTATGGTGTCCAATAAATAAAACTTACTTTACTTTTATGATTTAATGTGAAATATTACCTTTAAAGCATAATAAAGTTCAGCCAAAAACAAAACTTAGAATGGTATGCTTCTACCACAATATTTGTTTGGTTGACTTTGACAGTTAACCAGATGATTTTGACATATAAATGAGTGTTACGTTCCGTGACACGATACTTTTCTCCTTTTCGTGTATCATTGTCTTTTCTCTGATATTCGAAATTTTATAGTGATACTGCTACCGGCAATCTGCATAATCCGGTATTTTATACCATATTTTAAGACAATGTGTAGAATACCTAAAACCTTCAGGCAATATATGAAATATTGTTTTTTTATACTTTGCCTAAGAATTCTAAATCCAATGCGCAGCTGGCAATTTGTGTAAAAGTGGAAAGAAGTCGTGCGAGATAGTGAACTCAGTACTTAATGTATCTTAAAAACAGAGGTAACTATTTTTTAAAAGCTGTAACATAACGCCTAAATTCCTTGTACACCTAATACCACCAAAAGGCTGACAGAATTATTATGTTAGATCGCTGTCGATAAACAGTGTGCAAAATAAGTCCTAGCCGTTTCTCAAGTTTTCGAGTTTCACTCACGAAGTTCTGTTTTAAAATTTCATTGACAGTTTATGCACACTCTGACCCCAGGACACGCAGTCCTGACTCGCGACTCAATGCCTACAGTGTCAAAAATATAGGACACTATTGTTGATATTTCTTATACTTCACACTTTCTGCGTCGGTGGCAGCCAAACCAGCTTAACATCCGTGGTAGGAAGATGTTCGGCCGTGAGAGTGTACGCAGCTAGCATCACATGGCAGCGGCCAACTCATTTTTCACGTAATTATCAGGTCGCTTGCCACCGTCACGCAATAGCCCGACGACGGTTTGAGCACCGAAAGATAATTTGAGGTGACAAGTGCCGGTAGGTGTGCCGGCTTTCAAACTAAATTTTATAAATAATTAATAATTAATTTACTATCAAAAATATGGTGAGAAAATGTGTTCATGTTTTAAAAGAACGTGCTTAAAATACATAAATATATTAACATTTAAAAATAATTCTTATGTTTACAAGGTATTACATACATTTGATACCTTTATTATTTAAAATTTATATATCTGATTGTTTTCGAGCAAATATAATGAATTGTGCACCAGCCATGTTATCCCTAGGATCTATATATCTTACCTAGGTAAAGCATGCTGTAACCGATAGTAATATTCATAACATTTTATACATTCCCTAGATGCCCTAGCTATTCTATGAATTTTCTAGGTTTTCTAAACAATAACTGAATTACCTATACAGATTGCCGGTACCAATACCACAATTTAATATCGGTATCAAATCATAATTATACATATATTTTATTATAAGACCTAAAAGCACAATAAATTAATGTACTACTACAAAGATTGTTAGTGTTATTGATACTTAAAAAACATAATTGATATTACCTAGTAGATACAAATAACCAATAAGTATTTTAGGAAGTGACGGTTTACCAGCAGGCTGAGTAGGCTGGAGCCTAGGCTGGCAGATTTTAGGGGGTGGCAAATTGAACCCAAATTTTTTTTCTTATAGAAGTGAAAAATATATTATTATACACATGGAGAAAACGAGTCACAAGAATTTAACAAAAAATACAATATTTTATTACTATACAGTACACTCAAACGTCTGTATATAAAAAATACAAAACAGCCAGTACCCCTACTGGCCCACCTATCATTAAGTCGTCTATAATCAATTAAAATTCTCCAGCACCGCAGTAACGCAGTGAAATTAAAAATCAAGTTGATAAGTTACTCAGACAGGGAATAATTAGAGAAAATATTTCACCATGGTCTTGCCCTGTAGATATTGTCCAAAAAAATCCAGACACCTCCGGACAGGAGAAATGGATACTTGTCATTGATTATAGATTACTTAATAGTATGATAGTCGAAGACAAATATCCCTTACCTAAAATTCATGACAAAAAGTCTGTAGAGGTGGTAAACTTTGAATAGCCTTCTGGTGGCAAATGTGTAAATCTGCCACTAATTGTACGATGTATATATTGATATTGATATATACCAGTATTCAAAAGTACCTACCTAATTATATCTTAGGCTAGCCTAGACAGATTCTTTTCGTGCAGATGGAGGTTAATGACCTAGTTCAACTTTAATGTACTTTGCCATAATACGACTAAATTTTTACGAATGGGTTGCGCGAAACTTATGGTGCGTATTTTATTTATGGCGCGAGCGATGACACTATGCTAAATTTAAATTATTATATCAGGGTTTTCGACACTTAAGTCTGCCCTAGCCTACAATAAAGAACTTTAATAAAATAAAGATTAAGATTGCAACTTTCTTTAATATCATAAGACCAATATTATTAATTTATTTTATGTTTATTTGGGAAATATGTCAGATATGGGAAATTAGAACACATTGCCCATAAAAACAGTTTCAAACTCTTATTATTCATATAGTTAACTTACCGTGCTTAAAACAAACTTAATAGAGTCGGTTTTTAGACATATCTAAATAGAATTGCTTGCTTTGTGTGGAAGTTTGGTTATATAGCCATTCAATTGAACGTTTTTAAACTAAACTTTATTTATACGACAAAATTAAGTTTATGTTATACGCCTCGGTGATTTTGTCTTTCAAATGCCCCTTTAGCACGGAGCACCCTTTTTTCGCGCCATTCGTCCTGTAACGTCTGCCTTTAATACGAATACAACAAATTGGTCTTGGCCATAAATTATAGAGCATTCTTTAAGGGGAGACTTACGGGTGCGTTCATGGATTGTTTCAAATTAAAGATAAATGTTTTATTAGGTTAGCTTTTAGTTTTGTATAGTAAGAAGGTCTGTTGATTTGCGTATTTGTTATCGAGCGGATATTTGAGCTGTCCTTAGTACGTGTTAGTTTTCTGTCCTTAAGGCTGTAGAGTTCAAGAAAATCTTTAATATTTAAATATGAATATTAGAAGCTTTTTTTCTAAAAACAACTGAAATCGGGTACAAGTAAAAATGTGTCAAAAATTCACTTTACAATGTACACAATATGTGTATCTATACAAAAACTTGGCGTCACAAATTACTTAGTTATGTTTAAGTTTTCAAATTGATTGTACTCTTCTGTACTAATAGTGTACTAATATAATGAAAGCTTGCAGAAACCTGTAACTTATAACCAAATTTTTTTCCCTACGTATAACCTAAGTAAACTACCAAAACTACTGAATCTGCTTTTTTTAAACTTATGAAATAAAGCTGTAGCTTTAATTGTTAGACAAAAAAACATTGTCCAATGATACTTTCTAGACCTTGCCTTGAACAGTGTAGTCGGCAGACTCTATCATCGTTCGCCCCTAGTAATAGACTAAACTCCCGGCACACCCGGTGTATTAAAAATTTAACATAATAAATACCTACCATTAAAATACTTATAACAGAATACAAACATTAATTTGACCAATGTATCGTTTATATTCCGATTTAAAATGGTGCAATGCAACGGCTCCACAGGCACATCTCTAACTCAAATTTTGGTATCAAGGTAAATAATTCCTCCTATACTCGGTCTACAAAAACCTTCCCTACCATCGAAATAGTTCCAAAAACATCGACACCCTACCAATTATCGACATGGTTTATTACGTCACTATATCTGACGAACTGATATCAACGTATGTCCCTTGCAGTAGGCGCCAAATCTGCTAAAACCACTATCAAACCAAGCAAAATCAACCTTATATGTAGAAATATAAAGTTGAAGTTAATATCGATATATTTTGAGTTGATTTCTAGTTAACTCAATAGGAAAAGTTTCTGTATCGGATTAATTTATGTGAATAGGGTCCAAGAATGTGTTTGATGGAGAGATAAAAATTTCTAATGGTGTAATAGACACAATCTTAGCAACTGCGAAATGTGTGTGTTGGTGTAATTAATGCGTTAATTGTAAAAGTTTGAGTTATATTGCTGCTTGTTTTATACTATTATAACTTGATTTGTGGTAGCTAAAATTTATTGCTAAGTGTTGCTCATTACTCCTTTGAGATTTTAGAAGAATATACCTAGACTAAACTGACGTCTAGTTTATAGTTATAAGTACATTTATGGAATACCTAACATTAAATTAAATCAGGTACCTAATATATATAGGCCGTGAAATGAATACTTACGAAAAATAAGACTTTTAGTACTTAACATCTCCAAGTCCTATTTAATTGAGAAATGATAAACATTTTGATTTTGGGATTTTAAAAACAGATCTTAAGAATACATTCTACTTGTTCTTTAAATAAAGAAATAACAACATAAATGGCATTCTAACGCAATCGAAAGAACTTTTCCATTGGTTATATAACAGCAGTTAGGCCCTGGCTTCTATATATGATATATAGGGTTTGCACTAGGTGACGTTGACAGCTAAATGCCCAATGAGTTTTTCACTTATTTACAGTCACCTAAGAAAGTGGTCTACTACTTTTGACAGAACTTCCTGTATAACCAGAATAGGTAAGGTTGAATCTTTAACTACTAGAATACTACCACAAGGGAAAATCAACCTTGTTGTTTATGACGTACAAATGGACTTCACCCGTTGGGTGATCGACCACATTGTTGGCCAACTGTACATCAAACTGACTTTTCTGATGGCGAGGGAAATTTCGTGGGAATACATACCTAGTTTTTTTAAAGAATTTATTTCAAGGTATACGGTATACAGTAGGATGTGCGCCTGCAGTTGGAAACCACTCCATTAGTTGGGCAGAGCCGATTATCAAGGTTATTGTAAATACCCTGCTGAAATTAATCATTAAGTAAAACAACAACATTTCCGGCCTCTTTTAATAACAAACTGGCCTTATAAAAATTAAAATACACAGGAACCCTCATAGCGCGCTATAATTATAAGAAAAACGCGCGAAAAGTAAAAGGTGCGTTCTTCGCTGCGAAAACATACGGAATAATATTCATTATTTGACAGGAGTATGTGTCAAATAGACCATAACATGTCCCAGGTACGTACTTACAGTAATTATCACAGTAATTAAACCTACTTATACTTGAAAGTAATCGAAGTTTTAAAAGGAAAAAAAACTCGACACAAGTTTCGAAGAATGCTGTGAGCACCAGTTTCACAATTTCTTGCTAGTGACGTGTTAAAACTTTCAATTGCTTTTTTAAGCTGTCAGTGAGTATGTGACATCTGCTGGCCCTTTTTAGGACAATGGATATAGATTATGCTTTTTTAATGTAGGCATCGTTTTAATATACCTATTAATGTTATGAAAAATGAATAAGTACCTACGCGTTTACTTGAAAAAACAAAGGTAATTACGATCGGCATTTATTGTAAGGGATATAATTTGAAACGGTTATGGAAAATTACTGGCAAGGTTGCATTTAGTAGATTTAATCTATGAAGAGTATGTATAGTTTTTGAAAATGGAGGAAAGTCTTTTACCTGTAATTAAAGAAGTAGAAAGTAATGATTTCATCCCTTTTGCCAATAAAATATGGTAACATTTTTAAATCACCAACGGTATAACTAGTTGGTATACGGCAACTGTGTGTGCGTGTCAAAAATGTACCGATTGTTTACGGTCTGACAAGATGACGGAGGCCATAGATAATTAAATTGCATATTTACAAGCACATGCACACATGCAAGGGCCGCAAGCAATATTACGTTGAACCATCTTATACTTAGCTACCGATAAAGGCGGGTGTAATATCTTTTTTATTTTCGCTTCTCATCAACTGAGATGGAATTTTAACCGAGACAAACTAATGTACAAATGAAAATAAAATGGTATTTGCTAGGTCTACTTGTAGCTTATGTCACAGAAGCTTACAGGCTAGGTTTTAATATACCCATAAAAATACCAAAACGAACAACAGTCTTTTTATAGAAGATTGCTGACAAGTTTGGCGAATCCAACATGAATGTGTCAATCAGTTACAACAATAGCTCATTTTATAGAGTAGGTAAGCGTATAATTTATGCTTTTTTTTTAAATATCGTGATAGTAGAGTTTGTTTGTTAAGATCTCGTGTGGGGCGGGACTAGAGGCCTTCTTATTTTGACCGCCATAGTAACCATGTTTACAAAGGAAGTAACAGCCAATTACTGATACAAAGCCAGTTCCAACTGAACTGTCAGCAACTCATCTTAATCAATAAATCAATAGCAACAATGTAATCAATCAAAACAGCTATGTTCAATGAAGTCCATGGGCGCGGATGCCAATTACCATCAATTGAAATCAGGTGAGTTAAATAAAATACTTTAGCAGTAGGTACTATGTCTAAGTCTAGATTTGATAGGCAAAATCTGTAATTACGTATTGCTGATATTAGTATTTCATGCTGGTTTCGAGTTGTACTCACCTAACCTGGTTTCCTACAATGATTTTCCCAAGGATTTTACAAGGGTTTCCCCTTAAAAACTTTCCGACAACCCCTTAGAAAAACGCCTTACATATAATTCTGTTTTTTGTTTTTATCTAAAATAACAATTTATTATTTTTCTTTCTACAAATGGTTTACAAGAATAAGAGTCTCGAGGCCACATTTGAGCTTGCAATACCAGTAGGTACCATTCTTTCTTAAAAAAAATTGTGCGCTCAATAGGAATATGTAACTATTAAATATACAAATAACAGCTGATTGTAGTAGCATACAAAATACTGTTGAACCATGAGAGGTCTATTTCCAGTCCAAATCTTAAATAATACTTGTATGATTTTGGTATCGTGTTATCTATGTTTTCTAATAACTTTGAGTCACCCCCAGGTTAGCTGCCTGGTACGCTAAGGCCGTTTAGTAGGTGCGTTTGTCTACTTTCTTCAATTTTCTAGATAGGCTCTTGTCTTCCAACTCACCTCGCAGGTATGTGATGGTGAAGACTAGGATGGTAAACGCCTGTTGAGGAGGTACCTATTAACTCTACTTTTCAAAGCTCCAGGATCGAATTTGTCGGAAGAAAAAAGACACCGGCAGAACATTCCGCTTTTTGGCGACACGAACCAAAAACGAGCTGTAGAAACGCGTTGTTAGACTTTTCGGCGCGTCGACCATAAACAGAGTAACTTCGGTGTGCTCCTGGTTGACCGGTAAAGAAAGGGGGGAAAAGTAAAGAAAGAGCATTTGCACTCTCTCCAAATTGTAATCTGGTAAAAACCGATGAGTGAAACCAATGGTAGGCTAGCGACTTTTGGACGATGTCCGAAATTAGATATCGACGTAGTCGTCATGCCCAGAAGACCTAGGTGGTTGGTGATCGCTACAGGTACATTTTGGAAAGTTGGTGTTAAGTTAAATAAACTGTTTTTACTGGAGAAGAAACCCATCTGGGTTTGGAAGGAAGAACGTGACATGATTGGTTTCACCCTAATCGTAAACTGGATCTGGTTTGGACTTGCTCTTGCATTGGATGTATTAACTTTTCCTGGCTCTCCGAAGGCTCGTGCAGCTTTGGCAGATACACAACCTTATACTGTATGAGAAAACTTGTGACAAACTAAGACCAAGTTACTGATAACACTCTAAAGAGTAGTGAGTTGCTCATTGTCACCAATTAACAGCAGTCCTACAAGTAATTCGAACGCCAGCATCAGGATAGGTGTCCTTAGTGCAACTCGGTTACAATGGGATTCTTTAGATCACAATCTAGAGTTCTTCAGTCATTAAACTTTTGCTTGAGCGTTATTTTTCACACATTGCATTAATAATTCATATAGAGACACGTCGTAGACTTTATCTGTGGTAATTATGCACTACGAGTATATATTATTGGTGTGAGGGACAATGTTTGTGATTAATGAATGTTGTCTTTGTATTCTTGTTAGTTAAAAAATATTTTATCTCGTAAAATGTCGTATAGTTTTGATTGATGGTACTAACTGTGTGTTCAATTAAGCTGCCGCAGATTAAATTAAGTTAGGAGCTACCTTTGAGTATTTGCCTACGTACCTATGTCTCACCTGCATAGGCCACTATTTGTAAGCAGGCCGATCCCAACTACACTTTTTTAAGAACTTTTATGAGTACGCTGTCGACTGAGACAAGTCAAACCTCGTCAAAACCCAAAAGACCTCGGCAATTATAGCTGACTCATGCAGGTATTTTATCCTTAACTCAAAATAACTAATATTTTAAAGAAAATTAGTGCTAGTAAAGGTTATGTTACGATTTTGTCTGAAGTGTTACTACAATACTTCCTTTTTAACCGACTACGGATCCAACAAAAGTAAATCCAACTTAAGCCTACAGTCGGCAACGCAATAGATAAATAAATAAGTAACAATATAATTAATCAATAACCTCTACAATTAATGATGTCTATGGATACTGGTACCACTTACCAGCATCCGGATCGCGTGGTTGTTGAGCCGGCTATGGCATACTTAAAAATAAGTTAAGATCGTTTGACCCTCGGTGATAGGATATTTTTTCTAAGTGAAGGGTACCTTATGTTCTGTCTTGTACATCTGACAACGGATGTGTTATTTTTTATCACGATACATTGCGTAGTTCAGGCGTACAAACAAATAATGAAACAAACTTTACTTTCAAGTAATTTAATATTAGTAAGGATTGCATGTTGCTATAAATGTTGCTGTTTTTTGGATTTTAAAATTCTTAAAGAGTTATTTTCGCAAGAATCTATTAATTAATAGTTAAGCGTAATACTAAAAGTGAACAAAGTATGGCGCTTCGATAACATTATAGCCAGTTAGGACGGAAAATCACGTTTGTAATTGGCATAATGCGTCATTCATATCGTTTCTAATTTTTCTCTAAATGAAATAGGATAGACTTAAAACTTGAAATTAATACAGTTAGTTAGACTGTTGTAAAATTAGTTAATACTAGTAGTAAATTAATAGCCGCTTACGAACTGTTGACTGTTAGTGAATATCCTTGATACTTTCATGTTTAGAACGTGTTGGAAATAAAGTTACCTACTCCTATACACATAGGAATACGATTTGCTATTCCAACGATGTTTACAGCCCATCTCGCAAAGCGCACCGTTATAACCAAACAGGTTAAATTAATAATAATAAAAATTAACAAATGGCAGTTCTGTTTGTGACCATGTTTCACTAAAAAGGTCGTCAATAAACAAATGCCAAAGACTAAAGACACGGGTCGTTAGCGGTTGACACGAATTTTTCATCGCAGCTACTTTTCACCGCCTTCGAATGACAGCTGACAGCTGAGTTTTTTTTGTGGGGAAAATAAAATGGCGTCCTCGCAAAAGAACAATCACAATCTCATTAAAAGTAAGCTATCTTTACACGCGACCTGTTTTATTTTGTGTCTATTTTATGGTAAGGGTGCGTTATTTTCTGATCGGCTTTGAACTAAGTATTTACCTTTTTTTTTAAATAATGAATCAAAACCCACCTCATTTGAACCAGATTTTTTTGAAAATGACATATTATTGTTTTTCAGAAAAGAAGTATCACAGGTGAACTAAAAACAGCACTTAATTTTCTTGACCTCATCTCAGAAGACGTAGAGTGAGCAGGGCAACTAGACGAAAGACTGACGGCTTGCTCAAGGTCAACAAAAGGCAATAGTTGCATTGAGGAAGCCTGAATCCTGTAGTGGTTAGTCAACTAAATCTTGTAAGCGTTCTTATAATAAATGCGATTCATTTTAAATCTGAATATAATGAATTTTTTAACTATCTATTCATTAAGTAAAGGCCTTAAAATTATATTTTTGTTAAACATATGCTATATGCACTACATTATAATTTCTGATAATGAATAAGCGATCAAAAAAACTCTGATCTATACAAAGAGAAATACAGAGTGTTTTATTTATTTATAGTAATTGTGCTCATTATATCGACTAATGACGCGTTGCCGATCGTCGGTTTCAGCTGGAATTGAACTGGTTCCAGCACTGGCTGTTCCTTCAAGTAAACGTGGCTGTTATGGCGTTCAAAATTGAAAGGACTTTAGTATCGCCCCAGGCGAGATCTCCACAATGAAACTCTACTACCACGTTTTAGCCCTAACTATGTTAGTTACTCGATGAAACAAGCTTTCGCAGGCGTCCACCTCAAAAAGTTTTAGGTTTCTACCAGTCATCTACCATTTCTTTTTTAGCCGCCTAAGCAGCACCCTCACGGGATGGAGGTGGAAGATGCGTCGTGCATACCTCCGCAGGCAACCGACCTCTGCGGGGTGATGTGGGACTCACCAGAGTGGCACCTACCCACTAAAAGCCACCTTGCTGGCTGTGGCACGGGAATGCTCTGCAGCCTTCATCGATTAGGGTGCGCAAGCGGGAACGGACCCGCTAGAGGGTCATCCGCTGAAAAAAATAAACACGTAAGGTGCAAGTGATGGGTTGGATGCTGATTATTCGGCCTTAGGGCTGACAACTTTTGATTAAATAAGATATGCTTTAGTAAATATCCAAAATTAGACAAAAATTTTCATGTGTGTACAAATCTTTATTGTTGTAAAAATACAGTCCCATACATGTGTTTGATAATGCGTGGCAATTTATTAACTTCATTGGGTGGCATGTCATGGAAGATAACACTTAGCTGGCTAAATCGTAGTCGCGTATTACGTGGATGTACGTGTCTCAGTCATGACATGGCATCGTTAGTACAAACAAATTATTTAAATTAAAACTTTTAGTTTATTACTTTACTCGGGAAGTTTCCCAAGGAATCAGTGTCATTATAAACTTCAAACTAGCTATATGGTCTCACAGCTTTTATTTCGACAACAGGTTAAATCTATTTAGAATGAACAACTTAAGGTATCTTGAATACGTATTTAATGTTTTAGGATTCGTATTCTGTTAAGATCTCTAAATTACGAGGGGAATATTGCTGGAATGTACATGTCGCAGGGGACTGTTGAATTAGATATTCTACTAAACGCTTTTTCGCTCTATTTATAGTCTTCAATTTTTATAATTGCAAGATATCAAGAAGATTGTTAGAAAACAACAAAAAAATCGCATATGCGTAGCCTAATAATGAACTATTCAACATGACGACTGAATAAATTAATTGAACCAATTGAACTAGCCGAGCTGTTTATTTGAATTTTTAATATAACCATCCGCCTACGTTGATATAATATGCTCCGGCTAAGCGCCCTCAGCTCCGGCTAACCGCCCTCAGCGCTAGGCCACAAAGTCCAGTGAAATTTAAAAGGCTAATATGGGCCATAAATGAACTGTCTATTTCGAAATTGATATATTACGCAAAGTATTTTAACTTTAAATAAAAAATAGGTGACATGTGATTATTTGACGTTTTATTAAAGAACATTCGAAACATACTTCTTGTGTTACAGAACTAACCGGCGTTTTTAGATTGTACTTTGGATTCATGATCTCACGAGTCAAAAAAATATCGCTACAGAAGTATTTTTAAAATCGCATTGAAACATTGGAGGTACGTGTAACCTCCTTAATATCGACTCTATTCTACCTTACTTAATAATTTTATGTTGTGCAAATAATTTGTGTGGTAAACTAATTTCTTGGTCTATGATAATCGCTCAATATCAGCACAGTGTTTTATCCGAAAGTGTTAGGGAACGGTGTAAACCAGCCAAGCCCTAACACTATCGGTGAAACCATCAACGGGTCACCTAAGTCAATACAAGTTGCCACTCAACGTTAACTAAATGAGCTATCTTGTGAGTGTTTGCGACATGCGACACTAGACCCCCAGTCCAGGAGGTAGCTTCCGTGACTTTGTACTATAATGGCTGCTAGCTCGTCAATTTAATGGCTTTTCGATCGGAGTACGCAATTCTACTTTAGTAGCATAGGAAGACTATGATGGTTTTGTGAGTTGGTCATGAAATAAGGAGATTTTCACTATCTATTTGATATCGGAGCTTGAGTAAATTTTCTTCAGCTAACATGCATAAAATATGGATAATATTTGAAATAGCTTCTTAAAATCTTAAGCTTTCGTATTCATTGTACTCATTATATTTATGCTCGATATACTAGATTAGATTTATAGTTAATCAGTTCTTTACTAATAGACATGTTTTATTTAAAGAAAAAATTATAATTCGAAATCTAAAAATAAAAGTCTCGGTGCTTAGCAGTCGTTCAATTCCGTCAGACTTTTTTTACGCAGTGTCTTGACAACTAGGCCCATTCTTAAAACAAATAATTGTATTAATTATTCTTATTTATTTTTCTTGGCATCGATTTGTTATAATTACAAATACGGTTGTTAACAAATGCATACATACATTATCCCTATATTTCTAAATGAAAGTCACCCTACACAAACAATATTTTAATTCCCCGTAGATCTTTATTTCGCTTGTAACGCACCACCCTGTCCGTGGTCATTGTTTCGCGCCACCATTCTTGTCAATTATGGAATTGACCCATTATTGTCACAAACAAAAACATTAAATGTAACATATCGTGCCGGCTTCAATTGTTTTTAAAAGTTTGCAATAATTGTATGGACCCTTGGCGACGACGTTATGATAAATCAAGTCCTAAACTAGGGTTTTTGCAAGCAGGCGTAAAAAGTATTCCGTGTTGTCTGTTGAGTTTAAATAATTAAAGATATATAAGATAAGATATATAACAAATACAAAAAAAAATTACGAAATACAAAAATTATTTATTGTGTATACTTTTTACAGTTTGTACATTTTTATTATAGTAATATTTTTATTTGGACATTCGTGGGGGTACAAAACAGCAACGATACTTTACTTTCCGTCCGAGTATAATACTGTGATACGGCAAAGTAATGAGTCTTAACTTTTTTAAACATTTTAAAATCGGCACTAATCTTATAAACTAATCCGATACAAAACAAACTGGGGGTAGGTGTCCCCGTCATGAATAACACTGTACAGTATATGCAAAGATTGCAGATAGTATTTTATTATTATATAGAAAAAGATAAAAGTAAAAATATTTTATTTATAAATATAAATTTAATGTAAATTAAAAAGAGACAAAAAGGGGTTTTGGTCAGTTAGGTACATTACGCGTTTCCGTATTATGTTGTGAGTAAAGAGTTATAGATATGTATATTAATATATTTTTGAATATTTATTTTACTCTACTCTATGTACTTTTATGTATTAAAATATGTAAATATTAGCCATTAATTTTAATATATTTACTGTATATTTATTCATATCAAAATGTATATGTATATAAATATATATTAAAAATGTATTTGTATAATCTGATGATTATATGTTGTATCTTTGAATTAGTTATATAAATTCTTAGTCTTATCATAAATAAATCCTTAGTGATTTTTCACATACATGTTTTGTTTTATTGTATAGAGTTAGACTCTTATTTATGCGATTATATAAAAATGGTCCCAAAAAATAAGAATAGCTATGTGCATAAGCAGTTTTACACGGGGGAACTTTATAAACACTTAAAAGCCTTTGTAATACTTTTGTTTCAAATTACGAAATAATGGGCAAACTGAAACATTAAACTGTACACGTACAGGGTGTCCCGAAGGTCGACGTCAAGCCGAAACCAGGTGATAGGTTAGGTCGTAGTAGTTGTCAGAAAAATATGAAAAAAAATTTCAGTCATGTATTTTTCAAATTATAGTGCTTTTTGTTTTTTCTAAAAAATGTACACCCTGTGTCAGTCTCGTAACTGCTGTTGCTACAAATATATATTTTTTTCCAAAGTTTCTTTTTTCACAAGTTCCTGAATAGTGTTTCTGCAATCTGTAATATTAAATTTTAAACCAACTCCTCCAACCTGAAAGAGGATGTCATTTTATGCCAACCAAGTATTCAAAATACATTTTTCGGCCTACTTTAACTGCCTGTACTGAAAAAAAATGTACTTCGCTATTTTGGAAAATAACTTTAAAAAGTGTTTGCATTTAATAAAAATTCTAAAATGGTGTTGCACTTACTACATTATTTCTTAGACTTGACGCGAAAAATGTTTTTTCAAAGAAACTCAGTTTCGAACTATTTCTCGTAACTTACTAAAAATGATTCCAAGCGACCTTTCAGATTCTGATTTGAATGAGACAGTGTGAGTCATATCTATAATTTGAAAAATACATACAAACTTTATCTTAGCGATTTAACGCCGGAATTTTATTTCTTCCTATTATTATCTTGTAAATATTCTTGTTTTTAAATAAGTAGATAACAAATATTTTATCATTATAAGTTTGCATTTTATTTATTTTATCTGGTCACGAAGGCGCGAAAGAGTCCGTCATCCATCGTAACCTTATTATAGTTTACATCACCTAAATCGATGTCCAGTAGATTATCGATTGTCTAGAAACAAAAGAAGTGTCACACACATCCTCTCTTATTGCCCTACATCAGGTGCCGCGACGTTCACACTCTATTAAGGGTATTAAAGTAATGGCTAAGTACACCAGTGCCTAGAGCGACGTTTAAACTGGTTTTGGAAGATATTAAAAAGAATCGGTCAACTTTTTGCTAGGATTAAAATATAATTTGATTAAAAAGTATTTGTTGCGAACTTAGCCTAAGTATTTCATTTGATGTAAGCGTAATTAGTTACAATAGCTAAAGACTAATAATTATGGATCATAGCTGGTGTTGAAAACAAAAAAAAATAAAATAATGACAGTACATTTCTGTCAATATACAGACAGACGTAAGTCAAAGTTAACTAAAATACGACGTATTTATTATTGTTAGAAAAGAGATTATTTTGGATAGGAACTGTATTTCATCTTTATCTATTTACATTTATGCCTTTAGGTTCCCTGGCAAATTAATTAAGCTTACATACTCACGTGTTATAAAACTAATCGTTTTATTTAAGTAAAGTAATTACAAAAGGTAAGCGTATGTTTTTTAGCACTGACAGACACTAAAACAAAAAAAGAATACTAAAAGAATAACAAAAGCACTTCAAACTGCCCATGTAAATCCATCTTTACTCGCGAATGACCAGGTGTCGTCGCTGCATTAATATCAATTGAACAGTTACCGTCCACACACATCCACCACCCTTACTTGGCACCCCTATTGTTACCCCTCCGAGTCAAATGTACTAACTACCTACCACGAAACAGGGGTCTACTTAAAATGGCGGTTAATATTTTATAAACCGATGCACGTTAATACGATTTGCGAGCTAAAATAAAGATCTATTACAGTGTGACAGACGTTTGGGGTTCGGATAACGGAGTTTCGATGGAACCATATTAGCTACAGAAACCTACATTATTATAAAACTTTTTTTTATAATATCCCAAGATATATTATAATTGGATGCAGGATGAAGATTGAGGTCATAAAAAATCGTGAACTTACAAGTCTATGGAATGACAATAAACAACAACCCTATGCATATGAAAATCGGCCCTTTTCAGAAATCGATTCCGGGACTTCTACAATTACCTTGTTCCCTGAGAGGTTTATTTGCCTGCAATATGCGTAGAAAGTGCCACTAAACCTATTGAGCGGCAAACTAAGGTAATTTAGTTCGGTAAATTTAAACAGGCAATAAAATACCAAAATAAATTATAATAATAGTGTTGCTTTCCGTATTCAAAACTTTTCTTTTTGACTTTCAATGCAAATTGACTTTACGTTTGACAGTATTTTTAGCTCGGCCGCCAAGTTGGTTCTACAGAACCTTCGGAACGCGAGAACAACCGCCGCTTGACCGCTGTCTTGCTTTTCGGAAGTAACAGCTGATATTTAGTACTTTGATGAATTAAATATCGATAAATAACGCGCTAAGTTGAGACATCCTTCTCAGTTTTTGTGAGACGAAATTGCTTGTAATGTAACATAAATGTAGATTTCTTTATATACAAGTATATCTTAAGTTTTTTTTGGTGCATTTTTTTATAGAGTTGTAGACATGATCGACGAGAAATATTTAACATTTTTAAATATTTATTTCACATATTTTATTGTGTTCTACTTTTATTATAGTTATTTCATAATTCACATATCACGCTGTTAGTTGATTTATTTATTTGAAACTTTATTGCACAATATAAAATCACTGTACGAAAGGCGGACTTAATGCCATTTGGCATTCTCTGCCAGTAGTTAGTTTATCTAACGATTTTTCTAATAAAATATGTATTAAGAATATTTGTGAATATTTCATGACCTCTTGGCCAGGCATGTAAGGGCACCTAATCTTCATCACTTTTCATCACGTGATATGGAAAACAAACGCTTGTAATTTTAAGTAAAACAAATTTTATACTTATGGTATGTTCTCGCTCGTTTGTCTTTATCAAGGAATACATTTTGGGAAGAACAGTTCCGAACAATTGTTCAGACACTTCGAGGGTTCCACATGGTCAGTTCCAGTGCAGCATCAGTCAGTCAGAAGCAACGCCACCATTTGTTTCATTTCACCTTCACACTCACTGCTCCGGACACGCGATGAGGTTGCTACGGAATGAGACTTGGTATTTGTACCTCGTCGTCGTTAAAACAAGCGTAAATTAATTTTGTATAATATTTTCTTTTCTTTCAGTAAAGAATTACGATTCGTTTTTGGTGATGAGTACTTATTAAATAATGAACTTTTAGATATACTTAACTAAATGTTTAAGTGCTTGACAATCTTTTGTTTGCGATGTGGAGTATTAAACAACATGTTATTTGCAAAAGCTGTGTTTTTGCTTTATAAGTCACACTGCCATGTAACAACGCTTTGTATGTACATAGATAAAAACCTGAATTTGGATATTAGTAAACACATACATTTCAATCATATGCTCTCCGAAAACCTTTAAAACAATTTCCCGTCTTGAAACCTTTTTATATAGGCAAGTCGTCTTCTTATGGTAGCGTCGGGTAACGGGTCGTCGTTTACTTCTTTCTTATATGGTTGAGGAGGGCGGTGGCTAGATCTCGCGTTAACTCGTGAACGGGTGCTGTTTGAGGGTATTCGTCGTTTGGATACTTGGGGGAAGGGAAACTGGTCGAGCTAACAGATGCAGATAAGAATAATTTTGTATTTTGTTACACTCTATAAATTTATATTTAAAAAGAAAAATACCCGTGAAGTTTCTTGCTAGTTCTTCTTCACGAACGTTTTTCCGAACTGGTGGTAGAGTCTCGTTTTATTTGACGCCAATAAGAACAAGTAAATGTCAATGTTGAGAAATAAATATTTCAATTTGAATTTGAATATGCATAGTGACGTCATAACTGGAACGCATTCAATGTTACCAGATATTTATCTGCTACCATTTCTGCTCCTCCCAGACCAGAATTGCCCTATTACAAGCGACCGAGCGACAGAGTCAATAAGGGCTTCCAATGAGGGTCCGAACTATTTGTGAGGAGTCCACGGAGGCAATTATATTAAGATTACATATTTATCTCCAATCGAAGGTCCGATAGGGGTCGCCAGTGATGCGTCTTTTGATGGAACTGTTTGGTTCTGTAGCTGGCTTTTTTCTTAAGATTGGAGCAGACATTTTGTCGCCGTTGGATGGATGTGGCGTGGTTAATGGCGTTTGTATGTGTTGTTTTTTTCGTTTTGAATGGTTTTTGGAATCTTTTATTATATTTATGTATAAAGAGTTAAATTTTTGGGGACGCGTTAACATCTTTTTCTTTTTTTTGGTATTATCAAGTCGTTTGCCCTTTTGATGGAAAGTGACTCGACGATTTTTAGTTCCAATATTGTCGTATGAATAGATAAACCAGTGTATCTGCTTAACTTTTATTTTAATGATAATATAAACTCTGTAAAAAGTGTGTATGAGTAGTGTATATATTTATACACAACCTGTCCAAAAATTGAACAATGATACTCTAGGAAACAGGAATCGGTTTATTCCTTACCCTAGATTATTTTATTTAAGTTCTCCTTAGTGTGATCGTTACGGACCGTTATCAGTCTCAACAGTCGTTTTTAAAATATTTTCTTACCCAACAGTTGCTCACTGTTGCTCACTATCAGCATAATCTATACTTAAGACTGCCTTAAGTAACCATCTTCGCATGTGGCCGTATATATCGTCGGAGCCAGAGTTGAATTAGTCTTCGGTTTCCGTAGACATACGAATAAGCCTACAAACAGTTATATGACAGTTACAATAGGAGAGAGTATGGTGCCCGTTTAGTTTATCTCACTCAGAAATCATAAGGAGTTTCTTCAATTTTATTAATGACATCATAAAGGTCTTTCACTGTGTTGCAATTATACAGATCAAGATCAAGATCATCGCATACCTGTGCTTAGTTGCAGCGTGAACGTGAGGCAGGTAATTGTACAGTCAGGGAACTTGATGCAAGCTCTGATTTGCATTCGAATCCCTTGCAGTGTTGTCGCCCGTTAGTATGCGGTGCGTCTACAAAAGATCGAACATCGCGCAAGGAGTTCTCGCCTTAGCTTGAGCCTCCGCCAACTTCCAGGAGTGTACCTATTGTACGTTTCCAGGGATTGAAAATAACGACCAAAACTTGAGTGCCACACCCAAATTCAAGAGATATCTATTTATTCAATTTTGAAAACTTTCTTTCTTTCTTACCTTCCGATTGATACCCAGGATAAATTAAAAATTTGCGGCCAGTTTGACATGAATATCATAAAAAAATTATTGTGACACTCGAATTATAATCTTTTTGATAATAATATCTATTATGTTCTCACACGTCAATATTTCCATCAAAGTAATCCATAAAAAGTTATCCTAATACAAATTACTGAATTTATTTACTAGACTTGCCTGAAGCTTCTAGGGAATAGACGTTTTATAAAGTTTAATGATACCCTACTTCCTTTTCTGGTTTATTAAAAATTTAATTTTGATTGTAGTTCAACAAAATCACTTTCGCGTATTAAAGATTTATTTGAATACTACAAATTAATTCACCGACTCATGATTTAATTTCCCCAATACAAGAACCTTCTTAATTCCGTCATGATAAGTAAGGAAATCTAGTCGCCAGTGTTAACCCCACGGCTGCGGCATCGGTCTCACAAGATTAGGGGTCTTACCGGTGATCCCCCTTATTGATTTGCAGATCAGTTACAGCGTGACAAGTGGGATCTTGATTTTATCTTGTTTGGGTATTTGTTTGTTTTTGGCAAGATTATTGATTTTGGTGTAGATAAGCAGAAGTAAGCAGAAATTTGATTACAAGGAGCGTTGGAATATCTGAAATGTTTTACGAGTATTTGGGGTGATATATAACTTGTATATAACCCTAAAGAGATGTTTTAGATAAATTCTCGTACTTTGTCATAAATCGTTTACGTTTCGTTTTATAACAGCTAATTATATCCTGTGGCTTAAACGTCGCCAGCATCTATTTATCTTTTAAAGTTAGAATGAATTGGTAACGCTTACTTGTCACTTATTTGTTACACATTTAATAAATAATAAAAACTGCGTGTACCTTGTTACTTATATTAATTAAAAAAATATATTCAACAACAATGTTTTAAAAAATTATTGATTATAAACATTTTAATACGCTTGTAATTAAAGTGATAAAAATTTATGATATTTCAACAAGTAAGCTAAGCGATGCCTGCCATAAAAACCATACGTCGTATTTCAGACCCCTTCCTACTATAAAACGACATTGAATATTTATTTATAATAAATGGACATGATCACTTATCATAATTACCCGGGTTCGATTCCCGTGACATGTGGGGCTTATAGCGATATTTAGCAGTAAACGTATGCAACTCCGATCAACCGGAAATGGGCATAAATCAACGAGTGCATTTTGCCACGGGGTCATTTTGACCCCTAATACTGAGAGAGCGACGCGCTGGCGGTTGAAATGTTAAATATTGGGTTAAATGGACCTTTTGTGTCTGAAACTGAGAGTTTTATTTAGGTTTGATTAAAGTTCGCCTCTTAACGTCTGTAATGATCTGGCAGGGTAGTAAATGTAATCACTTTATTTTTTTTGTGTTTCGTAAATCGTATAGTCAGACAAAAACACTTAGGGCATAATCCCAAAGTCAGTGAAACCGTTTATTAAAGTTTGTTATAGTTATCTCTAAAAACAGCCCAATGGAAACATTGCATAGCTGGTGACGAGCAGACGTTCAATCCGATGATAACTGACATTCTTAACCCTCAACTAGAGAACGTTGTCACTGAGACGACATCAAAAAAAGAAACCTAAAAAACAATATCTATTAAAATTCATTTCAACCCCCAATCTTCAGTAGCTTCGTGATATTACGCGTTTAGCCACCGGACAGAACGGAGATTTTTGTAAAGTAAGTAATTTTTGAGATATCATTAATTTGTCATCTCGGTGACGACGTTCTCTTGTAACGTATATATATTTTTTGTAAACTTAGGATTATGGATTCAGCTCCAGGTCCCTCTTCCCACTATTCCACCGAAAATGAAGATAATATTGAAAGGTGGTTACATGACTTCGAAAGTGACATCAATAGTGACAGTGAAAATGGTGATTATACAGAAGAAATTGATGCAGAGAGTAATTAAATTGATGAGAAAATTATCTTCGAAACTTCCAACTTCAAAAGCCTTCAAGTGGAGGAGCAAGGAAGATATAAAGAATCGTCAGACGAAGATTCATTTTTCGTAAAATGTCTCGAGAGGCTGAGTTTAAACAGACGTTTGTACTTATAATAAAAAATTGTCTAAAGAACAAAGAATGATGAGGAGTAGGGTTCTTGGGGTGCCTATGCCAGAAGAAATATATGAGAAGAACGTCTATCTGGAAGAAATTCATGCTATTTATGTGCTCGTAGCAAACGAAGACGTACTGTCTATGTCTGTGGTATATGTAGAAGACCTGTATGCCTTCAGTGTACTACAAAAGTTTGTACAAGATGTCACAAAAATTAGGAAAATTATCTGTTGTCAAAATGTTTATTTAAATTGTAAAATTTTTTTATGGGTTATTTTGTTACATTGATTTTTCAAAATTGTAAAAAAAAGTGTTTTTGTTTTTATAATGAAGTGTTTAATTTTTTTATAAATTTTTTAGAGGTGGAATAATTTACTATTGTTTTTGTTAGTTGCTAGATAGAATGTCAGTTTTTCGTTTTGTTACTTTTAAAGATAATTCCACTTAAATCACAAGCTCAAGGTTTAATTATACGTTTGTGTTGCAAAGGTGCGTTTTATTTGTTATGAGCCAATTTTTAAATGTCGTCTCTGCGACGACGCCTCTCTGACTATGTTACTAGAATTGTACCTCTCCAGCTGAGGGTTAATCGTATAATTATGTTTCATTAATATTGGTTGTATATTGGAGTAATATCAATGGCTTGCCTCAAATTTACTGGCCCTTTCTTTCTTTTGAGCCGAACGCAAATAAGTCAATGTGGCTATTATAGTGGTTAAATAGGATAGAGCTGTAGTATCTCCCCAGACGAGATCTTCACAATGGAAATAAAAGTAGAAAATAAGCTGCCTTTCTAGCACCTTGTTGCACTAAGAAATACCACTGAGTTCTAAGCACTAAGCTTCACAACACCTACAACTACATTCGAAATACCCACCATTTGACCACACACCGCCACCAACCCAGTTCTCCGTCACACTCTACTGCCGGCAACTTTGTCAGGGGTGCATCAATACCTGCATGCAACCTGAGCGCACCAAGGCCTGTCAAATTGACGGTTCGACGTAATGACAAGTGCATCACTCACTCAGTGTGACTGAGGTGTTCTATAATAAGTACGTTCGTAGGGCTGCAAATTTTTATATAATAATATATTTATATTTAATCTAATTTGTTATTTTTAAATATAAGGTATATGAGACCAAATATATAGCAATTTGAAACATTAGTAGGAAAATTAGTTAAAAAAATTCGTCAGGATTAGTTGGCAAACTCGCCATAGATAAATGTAGTGTTAATGTGGTCTCAGACTTAGGGTCACGAGTTTCACTCAATTGCACACAATGTATGGTCAACAAGTTCATTTTGAAATATCAAAAAGGTTTGCAAATAAGTGTTTAATACAATGTGGCGCAAAAGTAATGTCATAATGTGAGAAAGTGCCTTAATTGTCTCTATGCTTTAGCATTTATGCTGTAAGCAGATACACACCTGAAGAACGTGGAGTTATTGTTACTGCTTATTTGACAAATTTTCAATCTGTGGTTTTAACGCAGAGTAGATGTTGTCGTCGTTTTCTTCGTCGTGGAGTTCCATGTGCTCGTGCAGACTGGGTCCACCACAGGTGTCGTTCGAAGTAGCCGGCCTCGTATTGCTGAGAACATCGCTGCTGTGGTCGAAGATGTCAGAGAGAATCTACAAACAACAGTGAGACGACGATGCACACAATTAGGCATCAGCAGACGTTCATTGCAACGAATTTTGGAGAAATATTTTAAAATGTTCCCTTTCAAAGTGGTTCAAACGACTTCCTGCCTGTTGCCATCAGACAGGGTAAACTTACAGCCAACATCTGTTTAACTTAGTCCAAGAAGTACCAAAAATTCATAATAATGAGCGACGAAGCCCATTTCCACTTCAGTGGTTATGTTTACAAGAAAAATTTGCGTTTCTGGGGCACAGAGAATCCACATGAAATGCATGAAGAGCTTTTGCATACCCTCAAAGTGTGTGTTAGGTGTGGCATTTGCAGTGAAAAAGTGATTGGGCCTTGTTTATTTTAGGACGCCGATGGCATAACCGTTTTTCGCCGCAAGTTGCTGAATTGGGTCTCGAGCATTGTTGCCCCATATGCTGTTAAAGAAATGAGACAAATTTCAAATGAAACAACTGCTCGATTAGTCTATTATGGTTACTTCCACAGCCTCATGACATATGGTATTCTGTTGTGGAGGAGTGCTGTCGACATCCATACTATATTTATTCTGCAGAAAAGGGCTGTTCGCGCAATCTATCAGCTCGGTCCAAGGGTTTCACTTAGAATTAAATCTAAGGAAATAAAGGTTCTTACTTTCCATTCACGATATATTTTAGAAAATTTAATCTGTGTAAAAAAGAACCTTGTTCAAAATAAAAAAAGATCTGCACAATGTTAACACAAGAGGAAGAAATATGCTGGCAGCTCATACTTACTTACTCATTCATAGGTCAATGTATACGCTTTTATAATAAAACCTTATTAGGATATCCAAGGTCTTCCTATTAACAAATTCAAAGTTACTATAAAGCAGAAGTTGTGTGCTAAAGCATATTATAAGCTATCCGATTTTTGGATGATAAAAGCCCTTGGGCATTAACAGGATTTTACTAGTATTTGTAAGGTAAAATGTAAGTTTTTCCGAACTGGTGGTAGAGTCATGTTTTATTTGACGTCCATGAGAACAAGTAATTGTCAATGTTGAGAAATAAATATTTCATTTCATTTCAACAATCTACCAATTTCCGGGCTGAGTGATTTCTCGTTTTGGAGATTTGAACTGGCCGTCCAGGTCGCCCAAATTCTTCCTTTCAACAGTTGACATATCCGTAAATTAATAAGATTTATAAAAAAGATTTACTTTTCAACAAAAATCAACAGGCTGGCAACCCTGAGCTCAATGCTAGGTTGCTCGACGAAGCTATGTGATTTGGCACAATTATTTCATTTTCTCATTTATCGACGGAAGCCATTGCCCGTTCTTTGTATTGAATAAGTGAAATTAGTCACCACAACCGGCAATTTGTTTACATTTCTTGTCGTAATTAGATGGGTATGAGAAATAAAAACATTGTCGTGTTGTGTTGTCTGGGCGTTGGTAATGTCGCGTCCGTGGAAGGATGGAGCGGGAGGTACAAGTATTTGCGTAGTTATAAAGTAAACTCTAATAGAGTGGTTAATTAAAAAAAGTTTTTAATTTCTTTAAGGTTGTTTATTTAAGTTGCACTGTGTCTTAGATACTGTTTGTTCAACAACGGCATGGCTACACTGGCTGCTATTTGTCTACAATCTACAATAATGTTATAGCGTAGTTGAATTCGATATTCAGCGCAGTTTGAGCTATAACTGAGCTACCTACTGAGTCATAGTCGGGGCGTTCATTTATTTGATGAACACAAAGGTTTTTTGTCGGGTCACGGTTGTTTATATTTAAATATTTATATTTATTTCATTTTACTTTATAGTCATCCATAACACAAGCTAGGCTTACTTCGGGGCTACAAAGTTGGTCAGTTTGTCTGAGGAATTTTTACTCTTATTATATTAACGTAATTAAGGTATCAATCTATTGATTTACAGTTATTTGTATTTACATGAACAGTAAATATCCTTCAAAATCAACTATGTAAGTAGATCCAGTCATAGTTTCCAAAAACTGATAGTTTATTGCGCTCAAGCGGACTATAAAATGATAAAGTTTTATAAATAATTAGGTAAATGCCGCGACATTTGAGTAAAGAGGTCAATATGAATTATTATGAATTAAGAAGAAAAGATATTTAAATGTACGGTTGACAGAACAGAAATAAATGAAGCAATACAGTCTGACTTGCTCCGTCATCGGAGCAAGATGTACTGGAAAAGTTATAAAAAGAAATAAAAGCATATGAAATTTATTACATAATTTGATTTCATCCGCATTGATTTTCACATCGATTAGTTGCAACCGAAACACAGTTTTCACGCAACAGTAGGTAAAATGGGATGAAAATGCAAGAATGGTGTGAATATCATACCAGTCTTGATTTGATCAGCCGCCCGATAACACGTCCAAAATACAACATATTGTTTGGTGAAAACTGTCAAAATTTCAACGCTTGAAGTAGTCGAAGTTGCATAAGGTGATTTTATTGTCAACTTCCTAGTTGCAGCAACATAATGTCAAAAATAGTGGCAAGCAATAATCAGCTTTAAAGTAGCGATACACGATTTAAACGTAGTGATTTTATTTGTTCATAATTCTGAGTTGGTTAACTCGGGTCACTTTTTACGTCAATTTTGTATTAAACGCGCCGTCCATTTGTTTTTACATCAATGATGTCAACCATAGCTTTAGTACTCGATAGCCGAGGAACGTGGCTTCGAATCTTGTTCAGGACAAGACTCATGGTAAAGTTTCTACCCATATAGAAAAAAACCTTATTTCAAAAATAGTGCAATACAAATTCAAAAGCAATTTAAATGTTTTAGGAACATATCAGTAGGAGTAAAGGCAATGACAAACAACATAGCGGCTGTTAAATTTAATACACTTTTTTATTAATATATTTTAACTTCCATAGCGGAAACTGCATATAAAAGTGATAGTCAAGATTTATTAGATTTGCGAGAAAATGAAGTTATTATTTATAGAATTACCTATTAGGAAATATTTAAATAGGAATATTAAATACAAACACTGCGAAACACAGTTCACGACCTTTTTACTACAATTATAGTTATAACTGTTGCTAACTTAACGAAGTTCACAGGCTGTTCAATCATCAATCACTTTATACCTGCTAATAAAAACAATTCTATATCTATATCACGATCTGGTTGATAAATTACTAAAACTGAACGCACCTTTCAATCAAGATTACTTGTTAGAGTGAGATGGTGCTCTATAAAAGTATGTTCTTTCTTGTTTCTTGTGTTGGTTTATTTTGTCCATGGTAGAGAGGACTAACGACGTGTTAAATTACAATTTCTTTGTAAATTCAATTGTTACACGGTTGGCAAATTGCTGTACAGTGAATCGACTCGTTGATATGTCGATTCACATTGTTTTCTTTGAGTTATTCTAGATGCATAATTTTGTTGACTACGAATTGTAAAGGTATGGAGTAGCTGGTAATATAAGTATAGTTTATCTTTATCAAAGTCGTACGACGACTTACCTGAGGTCACCACGACTTTACACTGTAATTTTTTTTAATAAACAGTACAAACTTAATGTAATTTGTTACTTAGAAAAGATAATATCTTTCTAACTTCAGGATCCGAATGAAAAATAACCCGAGTTAGAATTAGTTTCATACGTAGGATTTTTGTAAAGGGATTTTGCTTATATTATTAATGAACCCTACATAGGACATAAAGTCTATAATTATGGTTTGTGTCAAAATATAAAAGCTTTGATAAATATAACATTTAAGAAAAATGTGAACAAGGAATTATTTGTGTTTTTAATATTTATATGCAAGCGTTACATATCTAAATAATTATTACACAATTAGCTATTATTATCCATTATCCAGTAATGAATCTGTCTATTATAAGCACGAGAATTTATTTGATCGTCCTATCTTTTAAGTGTATATTGTTTTTCCTTATAAGAGAAAATTATTTAACTGGACGATCGACTCCCTGGTTTTTTTGTTGCAATGCAATAGTTATAAATACTGGAACAATTATAGGTTATAAACCGTTTCTCGATGAACGTTAGCGTTAAATGGGAACAAATAAAAACCAACTGTTGCGATGCGATCCTGTATTTGTATCAAACCTACTTAAATATTTAACAACTACAGGGGTCATTGGATACATTATGTAATACAATAAAAATTAATTTAATAAATAAACTAGTCATAGTAGAGTTTTCTACGTTAAGATGTTGTCTTGGGCGGTTCTACAGCCTTTCCTATTTTTTTCTTTTCTTTTGACGGCCGAGTAGCATTGTCTCATACGCTGGAGATCCCAGGTTCGAGTCCTGGCCGAGGCATTCATTTGTGCGATGAACACCGATGTTTGTTCTCGGGTCATGGTTGTTTATATTTACATATGTATGTTTATTCTGTGTTCCCCCGAGTTCGCTGTATGGTCATCCATAACACAAGCTCTGCTTACTTTGGGGCCGTACACTTGGTGTGTTTGTCTGGAGATTTATTTATTTATTTGTTAACGTGGTTGAGTTCCGGTCGAAGGCAAGGAACCGCCATTGCATTTACAGAAACAAAAGCAATCTGAACGAAACTTGCGGTCGGCAACGCTTTATTACTCTCATAATCATCGTCATTAAATAATCACATAAAACGTACGACAGATGTCCACGGGTGCCGGTGGCACTTTTCATCAGGTCTGAGAACCAGGCGGGGCGCTTGCTCGCTTGCTGGCAATTATAAAGAAATTTTCGGAAAGAAACATAGAATGTCAAATAATATTACTTAATTATATATTTTTTTTCTACTTGTATAAATTTTTAACTATTTTAACTATTTGTTCTTAATTTACAATTTATGTACATACACACAAAATATAACTAATCATAAATATTTACAATTCTAAAAATTTATATTCATGTTTATTAATTATTATTCATTCGTATTAATAAGGTATAATTAAAGTCGTCAACGCTGCATTTGCCTGAATCCAGAGGCTGGCATTCAAAAAGCGCGCTTAGAACTATTTCAGAATTATCTCAGCTAAGTCAAATAAGAAGCGACTTATTTTTGTGGTTTTTTTTTAAATAATACAGATCTTTGTTCTCGGGTCATGGTTGTTTATATTTATACACGGTATATTATATATATGGTAATTTTACCCCGCCCCTCTACAGTTGGTGTGTTTGAGTAGGGATGTTGGTGGAAAAGTTTTTTTTACTATAATCATAGCCGGCAAACGAGCACGCGATCCAGCGACCCGCCTGATGGTAAGTGGCATCAGCACCTATGGACACTGTTGTTCGTAAGTTTTATTTATTAATAGAGATTGTGAGATTGTGCCCCATGCGTTACCGACAGTAGGCTTCGGTAGAGATTGACTTGTCCCAGTAACAGCGCTGGCTGGTCTCCTGTGACCGGAAGTCAACATAGGAAGGACTGCAGCGCCGCCCCAGCAGAGACCTTTACAAAGAAACTCTACCACAGTCGAATAGGGTTGCCAATGTAAACTTGAAAATAGAAAACATCCAAGGCTCGTAAATAACGATGGAACGTTTCAATACAGCGACCGTCGATCTAGTGACTGTCGATATTATGAACTGAACCCCATCCAACATGGAGATGGCTGCAGGTCATTGCTAGCTCCACTTGCCTACACATAACTTTGAGATAACTCTACCTTTTACGATGTTTACTTACCCTTAGATCAGTCGGCCTTATGAGTGAGTTAGTAAAACGCTTTGGTACATTGGGATCACCGGAAGCGCTCCCACACCACGCTGATTGGGTTATAAGTAGTTATTTTACTAAAACATCTATTAGTAGTCATCATAACCCACAAAAACTCAAAACAAAACCTTTTTCCACCCGAACTCAATAAACCCACAACCAGAAACTTTTATTACGCTTCCAATTTTAATACAACAAGCTTAAATAAAGGCCAGCCAGTGTCCTTTTGTGTACGTTTCGATTGTGTTACGTTCCCAAATAAATTATAGTGCGCATTGGTCGAACGGCGACAGATCGCGCCAATTTGAATATTAATAGCTGCGGTGGCGCGTGAAAACTGACGCCATGTCCGTCTGGTACTGGAAGCGACAAAACTCAAATATTTGTATTTTATTTTATTGTGAAATGAGAACTTAAATGGATGGTGTTAGCAGGTTTGATAATTAGGACACTAAACTGCATGTAAGTTGGCCCTTTATTAGCTTTTCATCGTGATGACAACGGAAACTCATACTTTGTCTTCAAAAGCTTTTTAGTTTCAAAAATTAAGTTTTACTAGAAGCTATCGGGTTCTTCTATCGTAAATTTACGTTTTGTTATTTTCTTATTTTAGCTTCATCTAAAAATATAGCATACCTATACCTGATCTCATTTATTCTGTCGTTCTATAGATTTAGTGGAATTAAAACGCATAAACAGATCTTTCGGAAGTCCAAGAATTAGTTAAGATATTGCATAATTGAAAATATCTCCAGCCAAAAGCTAATAAACAGCGCTACAAAGTCATCAAAGAAAATCAATCTGGAATGTAAAAAAAATATTATTCACAAAATATTGCATGTAAAAATAAACCTTAAAATATAAATTTTATGACGTTCAGACGCTTATTGAACCCTGCTTTCTTCTATGACATGGAGCACATGTTCCGTCAGTTAAGTGGAAAAATTCAATTATTGTTGTATTTTATAATTTTTTACTGCAGGTTCCAATCTAGTATTTTAATCAAACGTATTATAATTTTCAAACACCCTCCTCACTGTCAGTGAATTGTCAAACCAGAACCATGAATTCTAAGAGTTGTATTGCCTCATATTTTTGGTGCATTGTTGTACATTAAAATCCAACAAACTTAATTTATTCAATAATAAAATATTATAATTTATATATATTTATGCAGATAATCACATAATTAGGTATTAATATTAATAATATTGAACCATATTAAATATTTAATAGATAGGTCAGTTTATATTTTTTGCTAGTACTTGTAAAGTCGCATTCTTTACATCGTGTACAACTTAAACTTCTGGGACAGGAAACATACATCATTATCACAATTTATTAAAGTGTTTTGACATATTGTTGTATCCTTTAAATAAATTATATTTTCAATGTCACGAGGAGAAGAGTGTAATATCTGTAAAGGTAACATTTGTATGATAATAAACATTTTATTAATAACATGGTTAACAAGTGAATTTAATAATGTATGATGGCTTGTTTATTCAATTTTATAATTTTTTCTACTTATCGATATTTTCATTTTGTACTAGTTGACAGTTTGTTTTCTACCTCACCAGGTGAAAAGATGTAATCAATCAGAACTTACGCATTTAAAAGAATTTGTTTGCCTTTTTTGTTTAAAAAACCAAGACAGACAATTTAGTTTAACAAGGTTTAAAGTATTAGAACGTCATTAACCAGCTGATAATTAGTTACACTTCTTCACAATTTTTATGTTATTGATCGATTCTAGATCGTTTTTATCAAAACTTTGAGTTATACCCCATAGTTCAATAATGTGCCAGTTATATGTAGTAAAACTTAGGCTTGTGAGCAAAGACGCTAGGTGCAATCAGTTCAAAACTAAAGCTAAGAATTGATTGTACTTTTGTCATTTCCAGTACAGCAATACCTCCACGACCACGCTATACGAGCCGCTGGAGCGCATCGCTACAATAACGCGGCCGCACCCTGCGCCTACGCACTCGATGCATAAATCAAACGTTAATAAATAAATATCTCGCTCACTTCCGGCGGTGACATCCGCCATCTTGTTATATCTGACATAACCTTTAAACTGTCACCTGTTGTAATGGAATTGTGAAAAAAAAAAGATCAACGTTAATATGCATTAGTTGTAGTTGCCATTAATTATTTAAAAAGGTCGTGTTGATAGGTGTTTATGGAATTGAAATTATGTGTTTTTTATGTTATTGTAATGTCAACATGCCGATGGGTGTAGGGTTAGAATATAAAGTGTCTAGTGAGTAGTTATTTACAAGTTTTCTAATGAAACCTTTCATTTCATGACATAAAATTAATCACTGTTTTTAAACAACGTATGATATATACGTACAGAATACAGATTGCGATAGAGAATGACAACATTAGTTTTTTACATTATTATTGCCAGTATGAAATATCTGCTCAGTCTGTGGTATTTGTATTCAATGTTTGAATATTGGGTTTCTCTAAGTACACCATCGAGCTTCCTCGCACAGCTGGTGCGCAGCCGAATCCTGAACTTTTAGGAGTGAGTGAATGAATGTAAGGTGCTTGTGGCGTTCGCTCGCGTTATACATCTATATCTAGGAATAATTATATTTTTTAAATTTAATATGTAAAATATCTCAATGTAAAATCGTGGGGTTTGTTGCTTATTTTACGAGGGTTAAAATATTTTTATAGTTAATTTTCTTTTTCCATTGTTGTTTCAAGAACGAAGCTTATTTAAAATATCAGGAGACTTGGTAGTATTGCTATAAATTACTCAAAGTAGTTAAACATCGAGTGATCTACATGAAAACATTTATAAAATGAAATTATTTTTTTTACATTTCATATAATTTTTTGTTAAAAGTTAATTAATACGTGGACGACCACTGATATCTACACAAAGTAGTAAAAACCAACGAATGACACTTAGCATAGCGGCTAGTGGCTAGTGGCGCGTAAAACCATTACATTGCATTGTGCGCAGGCGCGCACCGTGACGTCATCGCCGCGCCTTGTCATCACGCTGGGATTAAACACAGAGGATGTTACTTTGATAGTTAGGTTGAGAGTGGCAGTTGTTGCAATTAACACTGAACCCGAGTTTTCCTAACTACGGGTTAAGGTGTTGTTGTGCCTCTCAGTCTAATAGATATAGCTAGTGATGGAAACATATTTTATTGAAATAAACTGGAGGTCTGCCTCATAAGCCGGAGGTCCCAGGTTCGGTGTGATGAACATAGATGTTTCTTTTCGGGTCATGGTTGTATATATTTATATATGCATGTTCATTCTGGGTTCCCCCCCAAGTTCGCTGTATGGTCATCCATAACACAAGCTCTGTTTACTTTGGGGCCATACAGTTGGTGTGTTTGTCTGGTCATTTATATTTATTTATATATTTTATGTCAGAGTTATGATTAACTCTGCTTTATATTTGTAACTCAGTTCAGAGCAAGGGGGTTAAGAGCGCTGCGCACTGGAAGACCTATTATGGTAACTGAATGTTTCACTTCAATAAAATTTTATTATTCATATCTTCAGTTTTGTTTCTGTTTGTAAAATAGAAAGAGATTTGAACAACACTCATTTCACATTTATTGTTATTACAGATTATGAATAGTGTGATTCTTCAAAAATCATTATACATTCGACACAAATTGACTTGTTTTTGGGTTTGCGCCCAAGCAGGCTCCGCGGGGTGGGCGGTGGTAAATGCATCATGCATAGCTGACAGCCAGTCTGCAGGGTGATGTGGGATTCACCAGAGAAGCACCTTCTCACTAAGAACACCTTAAAGGCTGTGGCAAGGGAACGGCTGGGTTCCACAATATAGATCCATTATGCAATCCAGACTCTTCCTTTTTATTTGATACAGTAACAGCATAACGCCTCGGAGCTAATCACATTGTCAACTAGTAAGTATAGTACATAAATATGTAAAAAAAATATTTTAATACTGTATAATGGCTATGAAATTAAGAAATAAATTGGTTATAATATTAACTTCGGAAGACGGGTCGCTAAGTTTTTCTAACAAGGTTGTATGAGGCAACACCTGGCTGTCATTAGAGCATAATAAATTGCAATCTGTAATGTGACTTTGAATGTGAAATAAAATTGTAGTTGATGAAAAATTTAAGCAACATCTAGTTTTTTGCTTCTTACTAAAGAACTGGTTGTTCGAAATTATTGGTAGATATTACCATTTGTCAAAAATATTTTATAATAATTAACTAATTATAATTTCTTAAACAAAATATATTTATGAAAACTATTTCAAAGTACCTACCTAACATTCATATTTAAACGTTGTTTTTATGCATTAAATGCATAGAGAGAAACCCTTGGTTAAAATATTAAACTTCCAATTATCGTCTTTATTCATAAATCACAAATATTTTTAATCAATACACAAGTTTCAGCCTCAAATATAATTAACAAAATAAACAGAAAAAAGGTTTAAAAAAAAACACCCCCGAAGTGCCAAATTCACCAGCCGTCCGTGAAACATTTCCAGAATTCCTGGCAATTCCGTCTCAGAGATATTTAATTTTGATATGAAAGCGCATAACGCCGGGACTAAGTCCAAATAAATCTTATCCCACATCTACTTGCCAATATAACCGCAAAATATTAGCCGTGGCGAATTCTACCTTTGAGATGTCCACTTTTGTCACTAAACCAGACCAAAAACAAACAAATTTCAACTCACATTACTCCTATTAAAGCTGAATATCAAATACTAGATCATAATGTAGTAAATAGTAACCGAACCCCCCAAAATACAACTCTATTCCTTTCGGCAGAAAGACAATTTTACAGAAACCGACAGAAATAGAACCGTCTCAACTTTTGTCAATAAAAAACCAGCTGTAACTCTAAGTAAGAAAGTCAAAATTCAACTGAAGGGTATTAAATAGGATTGCTTGACCGATCTCCAGGGATGGAGTAAGGCATTTAGTCATGGTTTTATTTGAATCTGGCAAAATGCGGCGGAACAAATATTTGTACATTTATTGGCGTCGCTGGTGAGGAATATTAAACCGTTTTATTGGGATAACCGTGGCTGATTGGTCATGCCTGATTGTGTGGATTTGCGATAAATTCTATAGGAGGTTACAATAACTGCGATTTTGATATCGGTTTAGTTTGCTGTTTACAAAAGTAATTTATTTTAGTGTAGGAATTAGATAAAAAAACGATTTCAATTCGTTTATATACGTTTTTTTAAATCTCCACACAATAAATAATATCTCAACTGTCAAGACTAGATAATTAAAAAGTAAATTGGATCCATAATGTATGTATGTATAAGCGATGCCATTGATTTTGTAATCAAACCCAGGGTTCGAACTCGAATACCTATGTCGACAAGGCAAGGGTAAATACCAATTACACCACCGCCAAACCTATATTACCAATATTTAACTACTATACATTTTTTCCATAGCAGTCCATTAATGGTAAAAAATACATTTTGTGGTTCAAATCCGTAAACTTGAATAAGCTAGCTTGTTAAAAAAACACGACTTAAATAAATAGAACGTAGCTTTTAAAAAACAAAATAATCTCGTTCATGAATTCAGTTCTGTCGTACTTGAGAATAACTGAAATCCCGACTCGCAGTGCGAATCTTAGACCATAAAGCTGTTCGTTTACTTGATTAGTTTAAAGTTGTTAGAGTGCGAGCCCGTGACAATTTGATCACCCCGTCAGCTCCGGGTTCCCACTGCCGCCGTAAAAAACCGAACAAAACAGTGACAATTGGTGCATATCCCAGCGAATTATCCCTTTCGGCGCCTTTGTCCAATTGAGCTACCTTTATTTCTCCATTTTTGCCGTTTTTCCATTCTCATTTGGTTATTTATCTCTTCTTTTTAGGATCGGACAATGAGTTCGCCGCTTCGCTCATTATATCGTCGTTGGTTTAGCACGCGTCGCGATACTAAATCTCACTCGGAATTCTAGGGAATTACGAGACGAACAACGCTCGTTTTTTCAAGTGATTGATTTGAGTAACAATTACTTTCTGTTTTTTGGGGACACCGCTGCGATGTCGCTTCGATTTACCCACGACAGATGGATGGATTGACTTTTTAAACCTTTTTCGAAGCTAAAATAAATGTCGTTTCTTATTAACATACAAGTACGTAGAGTCATTAATTTAGCGTATCGTGGCAGTCGATCTGTGCTCGATGGGTTCTCGGGAACTGGCAGAAATAGACCGGGCCACCCGTCTCGTTGTGCAACGTGCCTCCGTAAAAAACACCAGCTTAAATATCGCGAATGACCTTCTTGCCAACTAGACTTAAATTTCAAAAAGATCAAAATTCGAAGCAGATGTTAGCGAACACACAACACACCAGACATTATTGTACTTAAACATTCAGTTCGCGAACGGACATCCGATAATTTGGGAATTTTTGCGCAAACGGCTCCTAATTTCTTGATAAAAAACATGGTCCATGCATTATTCATGGCGACGCAATTGTCGCAGGATTTCTATCTAAATCGGTGGACGATTAGTTTCCCCGAAACTGCAATTGAGTGGTTGTGGCGATCGCTGCTGTATAAACTGCCACAAAAACTGTCCCACACAATAGTCAATCAAACTCGGGTGGCTGTGTTTTGTCCGCAATGAAGTCGTGTGTGATAGTTGGGTGCATTTTTGGAAGCTTTATTTGTTTTATGGAAAACAAACCTTGTGTTCATGGCGATAAAGGTCTGTTTGAAGTTTCTGTAGACTGGTGATGATGGCATATTGTTTTAGTTTTTGCGGTTCCGTTGTATATTATTTTATACTAAGCAGCTCTCTTTTATTGAATTCTAGATTGAGCTTGCAGGGTCGCATGCTTTCCCACTTTGTATAATTATATTACCTAATTGTAAACATATATTTTACGAAAAGTTTAGATATATACGAATGATGGTGAAAACTGTAGAAATAGTTGTTAATTGTTTCAAATACTTGTAATTTCAAATTGGAAAAAAGAATACTAAGTACCTCATTTCATATTGTGTTTATACCGAAGGTATTCATTGTTACGGCAATTAAGATCGATTAGATCTTTAATCTGCAGTATATATATATATATATATATATATATATATAATCTTCACAAACTATTTTATATAAATCTGAGTTCGTCATTACCGATACCAGATTATACACCAACTGCAAAATAAAAAGAACTATATCTTGTTTTAAGATACCGTAAAGCCATCAAAATGATAAGTAAAAAAAAACCAATTGTTTTATTTGGCTTTTCGATTTCGATTTCAATTGCCTTTTTAAATCAATGTGCCTTTGCTTGCATGGTAACAGTGTGCAGTGTTTACGTACCACCTTTTCTGTACAACCTCTCACATTTGGACAACACTCAAAATCTGGTGATGATCGGTTCAACCATTTCTTAAAAAAAACAGGTAATGAAATCTTGAAATGCCACATCCACTAGTTAATAATACAAGCACCGGACACCAAAATATATACATAGATGAAGATACTCCATCTAGAGATAAGACACCGTCTGTGCGTGTGTTTGTGTGTCACGCGCGATGTCGTGGACGTCTTCACGACTTTGTTCACATGTGGGGGACGTGTGGAGGTTTTTGAGATAGAAAGGTACTAAGGTAATGAGATTGTTTGACATTTTAAATATTAACAATTCCATATCCGCCAGAACAGCACTCGCTAAATGACATTAGATATCGTCCATGGACATTATGTCGTCGAATGAGTCGCTCATTGCCTAATGATGTTGCTGCTAAAGCTAGTTTTGTTTTATTGCTTTTAATTTTACTGTCTATTTTTATTTTTCTAACCAGAACACACCAACGTGAGGTAAAATAAAAAAGAAACTATTCAAATTGTTATGAATTGAGTGTGGAAAGTTATTAGATAAGTTTATTTTAATTCAATAAAATCCGATTTCATCTGTATCTATGATTTCATGGTAGCTACACAATGTTTGTGTGTTGAGTAAGTATAGCGAGTAAGAGCAACTCAGACTTTTCTGTTTGTTTCTTTACCAGCAAGGCGTGACAATAACTGCCATTTCTTATCCTACGAGTATACTATGTGTGTATAAGTGGATAAGTTTACTTATAACATCTTTATCGTAGCTCAATAGTAGAGATTTAAAAAAAAAACAGAAATATTACCAAACCGCTGACCTATGCACCGTATCATACACCTTAATTAATGTAAAATTAAAGACAAGAGTTTCGTCAATAAGTTCTTCTACGAGTCACTGCTTAATATCTTATCTGTTACTCTTTCTAAGATTGTAAAAATTAATAAATTTAAAACAAACAAATCTTGTAAACAAACTAACTTATCCTAAAAACAAGACACAACTTAATAAAAATTTCCTACAATCAGTCACCGAGTTTAATTTCCGAGCGTCGGAGGTCCGCTCAATCTGACGCCCGCAAAAAATGACAGCTATTCCACCATTTTACATGAGCCGATTGCCAGCGAGCAAAAACTTATGGATTTTCGGAAAATTTTGCCGCAACGCGAACAGCTGAATTTTAATGGCAATACCGATGTCATATTGTTTTTGCCAGTTAAAATTAACAATTGTAAAGTTTGATTGAGTGACTTATGATGATAGTGTAGAAATCAATAATTATGATAAGTAACATCTTGTTGCGTTATTTATGGTTCCGTTTGTTTCAAGTTGATAATTTCTGTATCCTTATTAAATAAAAATAAATCGATCTTCTTTTTAAATTATATTATCGCTGTGGTATCTCAAAAGTTAACTCTCCTGATAATGAAGGAGACTTAGGTAGCCTTGATTATCAAGAGTCGAAGTTAATATTATTACTTGGTTGGTTTATTACTTATCTAAGTTAATATTCCAATTTTAAACAGTATCATTACTTTATCGTACCCAGAGTTTATTTGCCGTTACGTAAATTCAGTATTTTACTTTGACAATATAATAAAGAAATAGGTAGCTTAGGACATAACTAAATATTAATAACTACGTGTGAGGTCCGAATTTTGACTTAGAGGTTGTACTTGTCAACTTGACATTTAAATGATCAACCTACTTCATTACATAACACTGAGGTCCGGTAATATCGTTTAGTTACGTTTAAGTTAACTTAACGCTTATGGGTTTTACTTCCAAACAAAGCTCCCTAAAATAAGTTAGTTTATAATGAACTAGTTTTTTCCGTAGTAAAGAAAGCCGCCCTAAATGTCTAAGCTGTACATTGTAATACCTAATATTTCAATACGAACGCAAACAACCTGTTTTTTTAACCTTAACTCAGATGTCAATTTCAAAATTGGCGCGAAATGAAATTCGTGGAATCCGCGTTCCATCTTAGAAAGAAAAGTGAAAAAGTCCTAAAACATCGTAGCGGCTATCTGGCTCATTATAATTAATCTTATAGGTTATGTTGGAGATTGTCTACCCTTTTCTTTCATAGAAGGATTGTCTATATATGTCTCTTTCTTGTAGGGTGACCTGTCGCTACAAATCACGCGAGACAATGAAAAGACAGATGCCAGTGGCAACTTTGAAATAAACTAATGGATCCGTTTGGATATTGATTCGCAGAGCTCCATGTGGAAAATAACCAATTAAAGCTGGTGAAATGTTCGGCGTTCATTAGCGGTGGGTTTGAGGAGAAATGTGATGTGCTGGTGGTATGTTTAGAGGCAAATTTACTTTGATGTTATCTAGATGTATACTTTCTTGATCTAAAAGGTCTAGGAGAAAAGAACTACTTGTTAAAGTCATTTGTGGCTCGGGTTTCTTTGTACTGTAAGAATTTTTACAGAAAGGCTGTATAAGAAATCCACAAGATCCCTGTCACAATTATCTTGTACGCCGATTTCTACTCAATATTCAACATTTCAAGTTAGTTAAACCGCAGAATTTTTTTTTACTAAAGTTAGTATCTCATAAGGTACAATATAAAATTGTGTATTAAAAATTAATATCTCAAAACCTTTCTTTTTAGAATTTCAACATCGTAAAAGGTTTCAATTTTAATACTACAATTTAATTTAATATCAAAATCCAAAAGGTATTTCCAGCAGCGCCTGCGCAGTGTTGCGTTTGTTCATAGATCGTTGATCCTTAACTCTGGATATGATGGACGCTCGGATAGGGATGCCCCAGCTTTGAATCTGAAAAATAAAGAACTCGAACTAAATTAAAATGTATATATAAGTGAAAAGGAAATATCATTTTTTATAGTGTCTCGCGATATTTAATTGTTTTTAACAAATTTCATCGCCGCCAAACGTGCAGACCTGGTGGTAAGTGGAATTCACACCCGTAGACATAAATTGATCGTAGATGTTCTAATTATTAACAGTACGTAATTTATGTGACTTAATTTCTTGTTGATGTGTATTATATAATTATATTTTTCGCATCAAGGGAAAATCGGGTAAATGTACACTAGTAACCGAGTTCATGAAATCAGCTACGAAGAGTGACGTCATCAAGGTTACAAAAGCATATTAAAACAACACCCCAACCAGCGTATTACCTCTACCACCATTGGACCCGACGGCGAGGCGTCCCCTCTATTCATATCGGAATCGTTAACTAGCAGGTGCCGGCGTCTATTTTTCTTAGCTCGAGGAACAGCCGACGCCTGTGGCTTCAAGTACTGCTGGACAAACAATGGGAAAATTTATATGCGTAAAACTGATGAAGGACCTCACATTGAAATTAAAAACGAATCTCAACTTGAAAATTTGAAAAATAATAAACTGTGACTAGTTTTTGGGTTTAATAATTACTATTTAAATTACATATTTTTGTTTCTTTTTTATTTCTATTGTGCATGCATATCACTCATGTTTTTGTTTTTCTCATTTTCTTTAATTTTAAACAAACTAATGATCAATAATTTTTGCCTCAATTTTTGTCAAGAATAAAAAAAAATAATAATTATATCACATTTTTATTTTTTGGACAGAATAAAACCAGTAATTATTTTGATGTGTCATGCATTGGTTTTTCGAGTGGTATTGATTGTATATATTAAAAACAAAATTCGATCGTTGTTATAATAATACTAATTCTGAAAATATAGATGACATAACAGTTGGTAACTCGTATCTTTGCAATCCGGAATCTTGTAAATCTCTAATAGATCACTCCAAAAAAAATAAATCTCTTAAAATTATGACCCAAAATATACGCAGCATTTTAAAAAACTTTTCATCCTTTGAGACTGTACGATTTAGAATGGGTTTTAACTGTGACATTTATATTCTTACACAAAGTTGGAACTCAAAAGTAATCAATTTCCCCGAACTGCAATACTATACCTTACATTATACTGCAACAACCTTAACCAAAATGACGGAGTAGTAGTCTATGTTAAAAATGATATTTATTACACTACCGTTGAGTATAAACTTGCAGATGCGTCTTGTATGTTAATACAAATTCAAAATGATACCTTAATTGTAGCTATGTATAGATCGCCCTCAAAGGCTAATATCACCAATTTCTTAAACTCATTAGACGCACTTCTTACTTCAAACAAAACATGTAACAATATACTCATATTAGGTGATATTAACATTAATATTATTCCTGGAAGTTCCAGATTACCTTAACTTATTAGCAAGTCACGGAATCTTAGCTTCGCATGTTTATCCTACAAGGGGTCCCAACTGCCTTGATCATTGTATGATTAAATCTAAACAGCCATTGACTACTTTAGTTTTTAATGCACCCTTGACGGATCATTCATCTGTGCTTACATGCCTCGAGCTACACTCTAAAATCCGTCACAATCAAAATTTTACGAGAACCAAAATAAATTACGCCGAACTGCTAGCGGATATAGAAAAATGTGATTTTAATAGAGTTATACAGTTGAGTGACGTGAACAGTGCAGCAGTCAAATTCGTAGATATGATCGCTAATTGTATTACAACAAATTCCGTTACTACAATAGTCCCACGGCGACAACGGTGCATAAAACCATGGATTACACCAGGTCTTATACGTTGCATAAAAAACCGAGACCAATTGCATATGAAATGTAAGAATGATGTTGGCAATGAAATACTTAGAATAACATATACAAGGTACAAAAACTACTGCAATAACTTACTTAAACGACTAAAAAGAACATAAGAACAAAATGAATTAAAAAAACACGCTCATAGCCCTAAACAAACCTGGAAAACCATAAAAACTATAATTAATGCAGGGAAAACAAATAGCTAACCTAGTGATCTTCTTAAAATTAGTAAAACCCCTCAAGAATCCATAGACAAAGATAACCGTTTTTTCGTAGATATCGGAGAAGAACTAGCTAATCAAATAAATCATAAGCACCCAAATTCAGACAAACAAAGTTTTGGGTCATTTGTACTTAAAAACTCAATGGTCATATTTGTCACATCTGAGGCTGAAGTTATGTCTACTCTCATGAACTTAAAAAGTGATAGTGCAGTAGGTTGGGACGGCATTTCAACTAGGGTTCTTAAAATGGCTAAACATCTAATTGTACCTTCTATAACCCACATCTTTAATCAGTGCTTGACAACAGGTGTCTTTCCCGATGCTTTTAAAAGAGCCATAATACATCCAATATACAAAGTAGGAAACAGAGATTGTGTCAGTAATTATCGCCCAATATCAGTGGTTCCTGCTCTTTCAAAAATTCTAGAGAAAATCATTAATAAAAACCTTCTATTGAACTTCGAAGAAAAAGGTTTGCCCAACTACTAACTTTAAGACCTCTTTTATTAATAGATTCCAAATGTTTCTCGGCCCATTCTTCTATAATAAATTAAATAAGATTTTAAATTTGTACGGCTCAAATACCAATGCATGTAAAAAACTCTTAAATTCTTGGCTTAAAACGTTAGATTATGTACAAACTGAGGATTTGTTTACCATAATAAGATAGTTTGGCAAATATTATTAAAATCTGTAACCTTTAAAACTTGTATAAGATCAATGTAATTCTTATCTTTAAGTAGTAAGTAACACATGAAAATAAATGTAATGGTAACCACGGGTAGGGACTTGTATCTGAGACACAGGCTCAGCCTAGTTTAGATACAAGTGACACTAAGACTTTAAGACCTTTTATATCTTTATGTTTACTACATACTTGTTAAGTTTTTACTGAGTGTGAAATAAATAAATAAAATTTTAATATTTTAAAAAAATAATTTGTTTTTAAATCAATGTGCCAAAATTATAAATCACGATCAATATCCCTGAAACACCAATCCCAATTACGCTTGCTAGCTTGAAAGCCGAGCCATCATAACTTAGCCTGGTCTCGAGTCATTCCGCTACCGAGGGCAGCTAATGAGCTGGGCTTGCTTGAATTAAGCTAAATAGAAAGGATAAAAGGATAAAATACATAAAAGGCAAATAGTTAGAAACAATAGTTGTATTAGAAATGGACATTATAATGATTAGGAACATGAAAATAGAAGCTTGGTTGTGTGAGTACATACTTGAATGTAGGTACTCAGGTTGAAAATGCTCTGACTGTACTAGGGTGTAATGCGAGAGTAGGGCCACAATTGAAATTAATTTTGGAAATTAAAATGTGCGGGTTCAATCAATTTATCACTTAATTTTGAGTGCTCAAGAAATGTTATCTAAAATGCCAGTTTTTCTATAAAGGTGGCATAAAATCAGCACATTTCGTGTTTCCAACTTTGTGGCACACTGTTTGTGAAAGATCTCGCTGTTAATTTTTAAACATTAAGGGCTGATTGTTGTATCAGTAGAATAATAAAAAACTAATTTGGCTGAAACAAGGATCAAACCCAGGACCTTAAGATCGAGAAGCCAGCGGCTTAACCACTTCGTCACCGACGCAAACGAAGCACCGAAGTACCACCCCAGACAGGATCTTAAAAGAAACTCTACTGTCGTAAATACATAATAATTAAAATTACATTATGAATCTTTTACGACATCAACAACACAGCATTTTCAACATGAGCACAACGACTACCAACACAAACCTTTGTTATCACAACCCAGATCACAGCACCCAACATGACTCGACGCAATGCGGCGAGGCGTCCTGCGCTTGCGCACTGGCACGTAGATCTCGACGTGAGACGTGCGCGGGAGACTGATGGCATCTGTGTATACTAGGTTGAGGCTGTGGCTTTCGTTGTTTTCTTACATTGATAATTACGGCATGTATACTATTAATAATAATAACAGCACGACGGATGAGTAGCGTCAGTGGCGTAGCCCTGCCTTGTACCTCGGGTCCCAGGTTCGGTTACTTTACAGGTAATTTTGTTTACTGCTACGTTTGTCAGGGGATTTATTAATATTATTCATTTATTTCTTTACCACAGATGATCCTGTGTCAATTTATTTCTTTTATCAAGTCCTTTTTAATGAACTCCAGGGAATCATTCTCAATAGGGTTCCGTTGGAATAGCGATTGTTTCTTTAGTTTCACTGTCTGTTTCCTCACTTCAATTGGAACAGAATAACGCAAACAACGTGTTAATGGCGGTCAAATCATTGACGTGTAAACGTAGGAAGGTACGTATCAAAAACCGAGAAAACCACATAAGAAATCAATTATTTGTCTTTGCAGCTGCAGCGCTTTGGTAGGCGATTGAAATTTCTAATCTTTGGATCATTAATTATTTGAACTGAAAAATTTATTCAGAATACAATGTCATATATAAAAACGTCGTCTCTGTTTTTAATAATATTATTATTATTTTACTACATTAATCAATAAATAAATTTGGTTAAGTCCGCTGAAAAAAAATTTACATAAACTAAAAATGACTAAACTTATTACGCTAGCTAGCTAGCTATAGCTAAGCTTGCAATTAACATTATTTTCTTGTAAAGGAACAAAGCAAAAAACTTAAAACTTTTGAAGCCAGATCGAAATACATTACGAAAGTTTTGACTTCAATACCCAATGCTGATTCATACCGAAATGTTTCTATACTGTATACTTTCTGAGGATGGACATTTAAATAAACTTCTTAAAATCCATGTCCTATTTCACTTAAATCACATACAATCTTAACGAATAAAACTTGTGCACGATATAATTAATATATTTTATGAATATTAATTGTGCTTCAACTATGCTACGCTTTTAACCTAAATGGGCTACGATTCAAACCAAAGCAGTTTATCTTGAAATGAAATGAAATGGAGTATTTATTTCTCAACACTGACAATTATTTGTTCTTATTGACGTCAAATAAAACATGACTCTACCACCAGTTCGAAAAAACTTTCGTGAAGAAGAACTGGCAAGAAACTTCACGGGTACATTTTTTTTCAAAATAAATTTACAGAGTCTCTTTATGTGTATACAAAGTTATTCTTATCTGCATCTGTTAGCTCGGCAAGTCTCCTCCCCCCCAAGTATCCAAACGACGAACATCCTCAAACGGCACCCGTTCACGAGTTAACGCGGGATCCAACCATCGCCCTCCTCAACCATATTAGAGGGAAGTGAGCGACCCGTCACCCGACGCTACCATAAGAAGAGGTACTTTAGTGACAATGACGCTTTAGATATTCATCGGGACGATGAACTCAACGAGCAAACAGACACATTACACATGTTTTGTTATAAATACTAGTAATATCCTGTTAATGAGGGGATTATACCCAAGGGCTTTTATCATCCAAATAATCGGATAGTTTATAATATGCTTTACCTTACGTTACCTTAGTTTAAAAACACCCCTTCATAATATTATTTTATATATACATAGAGTTGATATAATCTAGCCGTTTTGGACGCGTAAGGCGTTTTCGTGACGCGATAAAGCAAGACGCGAAATTGTGACACCACTTTTATGGACCTTGGGAGACTTGTGTCGCTCGGTCGTGTACGAAACCGTTTCTTGGACATTAGGGGCCATGTAGTAATGATGCGCATCTATGACCTGTCAAAGGTCACGGAGAACTGGAGACGTTTGAAGAAAAGAAAATCTTTCGGTAAAAATTCACATGTGAAGATTTTTGAGCCTGTACTTTAAGGTTATGCAATGATTTTATAGGCGTACATTTAATCAAAATACTTGGAAGCTCTTTACTTGAATCAAAAATAATATTTGTGTGGTGGCTTTAGTATTCAGCAAATTGCCACACACACCGTGTTTAGGTTGTGTTTTCATAACATAAAAGTGTATCATTTTATGTGTTGTTATCATTATGCTTATTGCCAGAGAAATAAAGTTCATAAAACCTAAAACTATCACTTATTGAAGAGATTGCCAAAATACGATGCTTTTCATTTGTTTTGTAAATCAATTTTATAGCCTACTCCTAGGATCATTTTAATTACTTCCATAATAAAATTTTTTTTTTCATTGACAATTTAAATGTCACGATACGCTGAATTTAAGTAACTTTTATATATGGAACATTGATTTTATGGAACTTTTAATACTTATAATCAAATACAAAACAAGTAGTTCACATTAAAGTAAGCAGTCAAAACCTCTTGCATACAACAACAACTTGACTCATGAATCCTTAGATGGACTCTTATTGGCTGGAAGTGGTCTGGCAGGTTCGCATACAGTAATAGGTGTAATTAGTACCCCAATGTCTAGAGGCTGGCGTCAATTAGACGGCGGTTTGCTATTGGCTAGAACGGAATATCTGTCGAGATTTGCCTAAGGAATCTTATTAATACGCTTTCTCCATTTCGCCAACGGATCTCAGCCTTTTGATGGCGTTTGATTTTAATATTTTTACTTATTAAGTATAACACCATATTGATATATGTGGTATGTTTTGGCTTTTATATACAAAACATTAAAATTTTATACTACGTAAGTAAGGGTGTTTTTTTAATATGATGCTACAGAGACTAGCCAATAGAGATTTATTATTATTCAAACGTTTTTAAGTATTAAAACGTTATTGTTAAAAGTTTATAATTATTTCTGTTTTTTATCATTACCTGGACCTCTGGAAAAACCACTGCCTGAGTTATCCCAACTTTGGATACACTGTGACAGGTAGAGATGACAGCTTTTAGGGTTGGCTACTACGTTGACAGATCATCATAAATTATATAATAAATAATAATAATAAATCTCCAGACAGACACACCTACTGTATGGTCCCAAAGTAAGCAGAGCTTGTGTTATGGATGATCGACCATACAGCGAACTAGAGTGGAACCCAGAATAAACATACATATATAAATACAAACAACCATGACTCGACACAAACATCTGTGATCATCAAACAAATGAGTGCCCCGGCCAGGACTCGAACCTGGGACCTTCGGCGTATGAGGCAGGGCTACTTACCACTACACCACTCGGTCGTCAATATTTTGAAGTGGTCTTATAGTTCCATAAAAATATTATAACTGTGAAAGTGGGTTTGTTTGTCCTTCTTTTACGTCGGAACAAAGCGTCGGATTGAAGTAACTTTTTTTTTGGAGATAGTTGGACGGCCGGAGCCTGACATATGCGAGTCATTACTCATTAGGAGCTACGCGGGCAAAACCGAGGGGATCTATTAGTTACTTATAAACTTATCAACTGTAGGTACAGGTGCCACTAATTATACCCGACTGTGCCAGAAGGAGCATTAAGTTTTTCGATTGTATCTACGTATGTGTGTATATTTCTTTGACGCGCTCTACAGCCTAAACCATTTGACGAATTTCAATATATGAGGTGTAATTAGATTTGTCTCAGTTGTGGAGTGTCATAGGGTACATTATTTCTCGGAATTCCTAGAGAAACAGGATTTACACTTAAGAACATTAGTGCCCCGGCCTGGGTATTAAAATTTTTAAAATTCTGCAATTTCTAATTGTTTGTTTATTTTCTTTATTTTCTTTCTTTGAAGTTCTCTATTAACTTTTCAATACCTGTATTTTTCTTACCTGTCACACTCCTTAACACTATTATTTTATTTCCAGTTTATTTATTATAAATATGCAACTATTTTGATAACAAAAAACCACAGCACCAATTTTTTTTTTTGAAAAGAAATGGGAATTGTCCCTCATTTAGAAACCTACAAGCACCTGCCGCACCTTCTCCCATCAGACAATCTCCTTCACATCATCTCAGCAACGTGTCTGCTACGTCGCGTCGCGCCTGCGCACTGTGACTAACAGTACATAATCATAAAGTTTTTACCTCCGCAATTGTTGTAACAAGCTTTCAACAATAATTGAGGACGCTTCCGAGATTTTGGGTTTGGTCAAATTGTTGGCGAACTGATTCAATCGGAAACTTTTTCAAAAGAAAGGACTACCACAATAATTGTAATTCAGAAAGTTTTAGATTTCTATCTTCCTAACAATAAATCCATTAACAGAATGGCCTCAAAATTACTAAACATCTTGTGTGAAAAATCTATTCTAATACTTTTTTGTAAGAATACACAATAATTAGGATTTTATTCTAACATCTGCTTTAATTCAAACGTGTCCTTAGCTATTTATTCTACTAGGGCAAAGGTACATTAGCAAAGTTTTTATTGAAAAATATTTAGGTTATAGATATTGCGAACAAATAATATTTGTAGAATTGATGTACATAAGCGCACATTTACAAGTAGGTGCATTTTTAAGCGCACATATTAGCAAAACTAAAGAAAAGTGAAGCGACTATTTGTGTATCTAACAATATTTTGTTATGGTTAAGTTGCAGGACTTTTCTTCCATAACTGTTACTTTTTAAATCTTCAATCTCAAGTTCCCTTTAACATTTGACATGATACTGTCAATTTGGCCTACCGAATCAGTCGGCACAACTAGGTTAGCTGCCCCACACTCTCTCCCACTAGCACCACACCCTGGCTGGTTATTAACCAACACAAGATGTAATCGCAGCGCTAGGTGTCACGTACGTAATTGCTGCATTCTTTATCAGATCACGTTATTCGCCCACTAACAGGATCCGTACGCCGTCTGTGTGTTTATTACATCCACACCCTAAACTGCTGCTTCCTCGGAATGTATGGGCGTTAATGGTTGTCTTAAGATTACCTTCAATTTTGTTTTTAACTACATTGTTCTTTGAATTTAAGTCAGAATTGGGCATTTTATTGCCGGTTTCAACGTTTTGAAAGTAATCATTTGAAGTTCGTTTAATTGAATGTCAGTTCTTTCGGATGGATTGTTTTGTTAATTTGTGCTGGACGTGTCTTGGCGTGTTTATGTGTTGGTATTGTGTCTGAAGTATTTGATGAATTTAGCAAGTTTACAGGTGGATCGCGGTCATCATTAATCTAGAAAAATGTTATTTAAATATGTTGCTTTTGTTTGTTCAGCTGTGGAAGCGGCACATTCATACCTGAAACACATAATTCCTCGGCTGAGAGGCGTCAGTCCTCATCCCAGGTTCGAGTCCTAGTCAGGGCATTCATTTGTGGGTCGTGGTTATTTACATCTATATATGAATATTTATTCTGAGTACCTCCCAGTTCGCTCTATGGTCAACAACATACAGTTACTGTCTTTGCTTAGGGATTTATTTATAATATGTTGCTCTTTTTCTGGGACAGACTTATGGTTCTGTAGCTTAAACATTTAATTGCAGTGAGGGCTGAATAAATATTTAGGACTCGAACTAGGGCCCTCCGGCGTACTAGGCCAGGCTGCTACGTCACCCGGCCGTCTGTCTAGCTAGATATAATGTCAGGATAGAACAGAACTAAAACCCTCAATGAACATATTTAAATCAAAAGTAACAACATCGTCCGCACCCTGATAAGCATCTTAAGTACTTTATTCAAGTTTAAGTGATGAGGTGTATAATAAATCTAAGTTATGACTTGGTTGTCAGAATTCAGGCGTTTGCTTGATTAATGTTCTGATTAGGAGCCTCTTCGCGTGTCCATTCAAGTTGTTTGCAATGAATACCAATGGGCGGTTAAGCTGGAGATAAGCGGTTTTTAATGTTTGTAAAAGACAAATGCTTTTTTTGTTTATTAGATTTATAATTTTTGTCAAAGCAATTAACATTGGACTACGTAGATACTTACGATTATTTTCAGTTTTGAAAAATAAGGAAACTCTTCATTTGTTATAATTTTATTTAGCGACGGATGTGGACAGTTACGCCCTAATTGGACATAAGTAGATTATGAATGATTTTTGAGGCTTTGTTAAGTTGGCAGACAATCCTTTTTAGTGGTCGTAAAGCTTCTTTTGCTGAGATTTGGACCTGAGGCCATCTTACAATCCTTCTTATTTTGAGCGCTATAACCACATTTAGCTTCACGATAAAGGTTAGGAACACCAGTGCAAATAACGAACGTGGAGGTTCTGAACCGTATGAACAAAAATGTGGAGCTCGTTAAGACCATCAAACAGTGGAAGGTAGCATACTTGGGTCATTTACTAAGTCATGATAGATACCAACTGCTGAGAACCATCATGATAGGTAAAATAGAGGGGAAGAGAAGGGCTGGTAGGAGGAAGATGTCATGGCTAAAAAACATCAGAGAATGGACCGGCATCAAAACCGTGGAGCAACTTTTTACACTAGCCAGGGACAGAGACAGGTTCAGAAGCTTGACTGCCAACCTTCAATAATGGAGAGGCACTTAAAGTAGAAGAAGTGCAAATCCAACTTAAGCTTAGAGTCAGCAATGCATCATTAATCGGTAATCAATAAAGAACAATATATATAATCAATAACAACGCTTACTATTAGGTGGATCGGGTGTTTGTTGGCCGGCTATGACAAAGTTAAAAAAAACCATATCTTTTAAAATTTTAAATACCTTTCATGTGCCAACAACAAAAGCAGTGGTCATGGTTGTTAAATAGGTAGGACAGCAGCAGCACCAGTGTTGTCACAAAGGTTATGAAGATGGTTGGCGTCAAGAGCTTTAACTGGTAATTGGTGGGCGTTTATCTCATCTCATAGCATGTCTTGATAAAGACGAGGTCGGTGCAGCACACGACACGAGAGGCATCTCCTAGGCAAGTCCTAGAGTTACGTTCAATGGAAAAACCGACGCAGGCGACCGAGGCAGGATCATTCTACTCCTTAGTGACACGAACCAAAATGAACCATCGATTGTGACTTAGCGACGCGGTGATTACGAGCCTTCTTTTGTTTAAAAAAATGTACACCCAAGCTCATCGGGTCTAGTTTTTGTTACCTTTAGTAGGCTCTAGAATAACATTGTTTGAATAGGCACTTGTGTTAAATTTGTTCTAAAGGCCTTTGAAACGAGACTAGCTCTATAACTTGTTCTTTCGTCCCTTTTTAAGGTGTTTCATGGCGACCAAAATTTGAGATGTTACATAGAGTTGATATAATCTAGCCGTTTTGGACGCGTAAGGCGTTTTCGTGACGCGATAAAGCAAGACGCGAAATTGTGACACCACTTTTATGGACCTTGGGAGACTTGTGTCGCTCGGTCGTGTACGAAACCGTTTCTTGGACATTAGGGGCCATGTAGTAATGATGCGCATCTATGACCTGTCAAAGGTCACGGAGAACTGGAGACGTTTGAAGAAAAGAAAATCTTTCGGTAAAAATTCACATGTGAAGATTTTTGAGCCTGTACTTTAAGGTTATGCAATGATTTTATAGGCGTACATTTAATCAAAATACTTGGAAGCTCTTTACTTGAATCAAAAATAATATTTGTGTGGTGGCTTTAGTATTCAGCAAATTGCCACACACACCGTGTTTAGGTTGTGTTTTCATAACATAAAAGTGTATCATTTTATGTGTTGTTATCATTATGCTTATTGCCAGAGAAATAAAGTTCATAAAACCTAAAACTATCACTTATTGAAGAGATTGCCAAAATACGATGCTTTTCATTTGTTTTGTAAATCAATTTTATAGCCTACTCCTAGGATCATTTTAATTACTTCCATAATAAAATTTTTTTTTTCATTGACAATTTAAATGTCACGATACGCTGAATTTAAGTAACTTTTATATATGGAACATTGATTTTATGGAACTTTTAATACTTATAATCAAATACAAAACAAGTAGTTCACATTAAAGTAAGCAGTCAAAACCTCTTGCATACAACAACAACTTGACTCATGAATCCTTAGATGGACTCTTATTGGCTGGAAGTGGTCTGGCAGGTTCGCATACAGTAATAGGTGTAATTAGTACCCCAATGTCTAGAGGCTGGCGTCAATTAGACGGCGGTTTGCTATTGGCTAGAACGGAATATCTGTCGAGATTTGCCTAAGGAATCTTATTAATACGCTTTCTCCATTTCGCCAACGGATCTCAGCCTTTTGATGGCGTTTGATTTTAATATTTTTACTTATTAAGTATAACACCATATTGATATATGTGGTATGTTTTGGCTTTTATATACAAAACATTAAAATTTTATACTACGTAAGTAAGGGTGTTTTTTTAATATGATGCTACAGAGACTAGCCAATAGAGATTTATTATTATTCAAACGTTTTTAAGTATTAAAACGTTATTGTTAAAAGTTTATAATTATTTCTGTTTTTTATCATTACCTGGACCTCTGGAAAAACCACTGCCTGAGTTATCCCAACTTTGGATACACTGTGACAGGTAGAGATGACAGCTTTTAGGGTTGGCTACTACGTTGACAGATCATCATAAATTATATAATAAATAATAATAATAAATCTCCAGACAGACACACCTACTGTATGGTCCCAAAGTAAGCAGAGCTTGTGTTATGGATGATCGACCATACAGCGAACTAGAGTGGAACCCAGAATAAACATACATATATAAATACAAACAACCATGACTCGACACAAACATCTGTGATCATCAAACAAATGAGTGCCCCGGCCAGGACTCGAACCTGGGACCTTCGGCGTATGAGGCAGGGCTACTTACCACTACACCACTCGGTCGTCAATATTTTGAAGTGGTCTTATAGTTCCATAAAAATATTATAACTGTGAAAGTGGGTTTGTTTGTCCTTCTTTTACGTCGGAACAAAGCGTCGGATTGAAGTAACTTTTTTTTTGGAGATAGTTGGACGGCCGGAGCCTGACATATGCGAGTCATTACTCATTAGGAGCTACGCGGGCAAAACCGAGGGGATCTATTAGTTACTTATAAACTTATCAACTGTAGGTACAGGTGCCACTAATTATACCCGACTGTGCCAGAAGGAGCATTAAGTTTTTCGATTGTATCTACGTATGTGTGTATATTTCTTTGACGCGCTCTACAGCCTAAACCATTTGACGAATTTCAATATATGAGGTGTAATTAGATTTGTCTCAGTTGTGGAGTGTCATAGGGTACATTATTTCTCGGAATTCCTAGAGAAACAGGATTTACACTTAAGAACATTAGTGCCCCGGCCTGGGTATTAAAATTTTTAAAATTCTGCAATTTCTAATTGTTTGTTTATTTTCTTTATTTTCTTTCTTTGAAGTTCTCTATTAACTTTTCAATACCTGTATTTTTCTTACCTGTCACACTCCTTAACACTATTATTTTATTTCCAGTTTATTTATTATAAATATGCAACTATTTTGATAACAAAAAACCACAGCACCAATTTTTTTTTTTGAAAAGAAATGGGAATTGTCCCTCATTTAGAAACCTACAAGCACCTGCCGCACCTTCTCCCATCAGACAATCTCCTTCACATCATCTCAGCAACGTGTCTGCTACGTCGCGTCGCGCCTGCGCACTGTGACTAACAGTACATAATCATAAAGTTTTTACCTCCGCAATTGTTGTAACAAGCTTTCAACAATAATTGAGGACGCTTCCGAGATTTTGGGTTTGGTCAAATTGTTGGCGAACTGATTCAATCGGAAACTTTTTCAAAAGAAAGGACTACCACAATAATTGTAATTCAGAAAGTTTTAGATTTCTATCTTCCTAACAATAAATCCATTAACAGAATGGCCTCAAAATTACTAAACATCTTGTGTGAAAAATCTATTCTAATACTTTTTTGTAAGAATACACAATAATTAGGATTTTATTCTAACATCTGCTTTAATTCAAACGTGTCCTTAGCTATTTATTCTACTAGGGCAAAGGTACATTAGCAAAGTTTTTATTGAAAAATATTTAGGTTATAGATATTGCGAACAAATAATATTTGTAGAATTGATGTACATAAGCGCACATTTACAAGTAGGTGCATTTTTAAGCGCACATATTAGCAAAACTAAAGAAAAGTGAAGCGACTATTTGTGTATCTAACAATATTTTGTTATGGTTAAGTTGCAGGACTTTTCTTCCATAACTGTTACTTTTTAAATCTTCAATCTCAAGTTCCCTTTAACATTTGACATGATACTGTCAATTTGGCCTACCGAATCAGTCGGCACAACTAGGTTAGCTGCCCCACACTCTCTCCCACTAGCACCACACCCTGGCTGGTTATTAACCAACACAAGATGTAATCGCAGCGCTAGGTGTCACGTACGTAATTGCTGCATTCTTTATCAGATCACGTTATTCGCCCACTAACAGGATCCGTACGCCGTCTGTGTGTTTATTACATCCACACCCTAAACTGCTGCTTCCTCGGAATGTATGGGCGTTAATGGTTGTCTTAAGATTACCTTCAATTTTGTTTTTAACTACATTGTTCTTTGAATTTAAGTCAGAATTGGGCATTTTATTGCCGGTTTCAACGTTTTGAAAGTAATCATTTGAAGTTCGTTTAATTGAATGTCAGTTCTTTCGGATGGATTGTTTTGTTAATTTGTGCTGGACGTGTCTTGGCGTGTTTATGTGTTGGTATTGTGTCTGAAGTATTTGATGAATTTAGCAAGTTTACAGGTGGATCGCGGTCATCATTAATCTAGAAAAATGTTATTTAAATATGTTGCTTTTGTTTGTTCAGCTGTGGAAGCGGCACATTCATACCTGAAACACATAATTCCTCGGCTGAGAGGCGTCAGTCCTCATCCCAGGTTCGAGTCCTAGTCAGGGCATTCATTTGTGGGTCGTGGTTATTTACATCTATATATGAATATTTATTCTGAGTACCTCCCAGTTCGCTCTATGGTCAACAACATACAGTTACTGTCTTTGCTTAGGGATTTATTTATAATATGTTGCTCTTTTTCTGGGACAGACTTATGGTTCTGTAGCTTAAACATTTAATTGCAGTGAGGGCTGAATAAATATTTAGGACTCGAACTAGGGCCCTCCGGCGTACTAGGCCAGGCTGCTACGTCACCCGGCCGTCTGTCTAGCTAGATATAATGTCAGGATAGAACAGAACTAAAACCCTCAATGAACATATTTAAATCAAAAGTAACAACATCGTCCGCACCCTGATAAGCATCTTAAGTACTTTATTCAAGTTTAAGTGATGAGGTGTATAATAAATCTAAGTTATGACTTGGTTGTCAGAATTCAGGCGTTTGCTTGATTAATGTTCTGATTAGGAGCCTCTTCGCGTGTCCATTCAAGTTGTTTGCAATGAATACCAATGGGCGGTTAAGCTGGAGATAAGCGGTTTTTAATGTTTGTAAAAGACAAATGCTTTTTTTGTTTATTAGATTTATAATTTTTGTCAAAGCAATTAACATTGGACTACGTAGATACTTACGATTATTTTCAGTTTTGAAAAATAAGGAAACTCTTCATTTGTTATAATTTTATTTAGCGACGGATGTGGACAGTTACGCCCTAATTGGACATAAGTAGATTATGAATGATTTTTGAGGCTTTGTTAAGTTGGCAGACAATCCTTTTTAGTGGTCGTAAAGCTTCTTTTGCTGAGATTTGGACCTGAGGCCATCTTACAATCCTTCTTATTTTGAGCGCTATAACCACATTTAGCTTCACGATAAAGGTTAGGAACACCAGTGCAAATAACGAACGTGGAGGTTCTGAACCGTATGAACAAAAATGTGGAGCTCGTTAAGACCATCAAACAGTGGAAGGTAGCATACTTGGGTCATTTACTAAGTCATGATAGATACCAACTGCTGAGAACCATCATGATAGGTAAAATAGAGGGGAAGAGAAGGGCTGGTAGGAGGAAGATGTCATGGCTAAAAAACATCAGAGAATGGACCGGCATCAAAACCGTGGAGCAACTTTTTACACTAGCCAGGGACAGAGACAGGTTCAGAAGCTTGACTGCCAACCTTCAATAATGGAGAGGCACTTAAAGTAGAAGAAGTGCAAATCCAACTTAAGCTTAGAGTCAGCAATGCATCATTAATCGGTAATCAATAAAGAACAATATATATAATCAATAACAACGCTTACTATTAGGTGGATCGGGTGTTTGTTGGCCGGCTATGACAAAGTTAAAAAAAACCATATCTTTTAAAATTTTAAATACCTTTCATGTGCCAACAACAAAAGCAGTGGTCATGGTTGTTAAATAGGTAGGACAGCAGCAGCACCAGTGTTGTCACAAAGGTTATGAAGATGGTTGGCGTCAAGAGCTTTAACTGGTAATTGGTGGGCGTTTATCTCATCTCATAGCATGTCTTGATAAAGACGAGGTCGGTGCAGCACACGACACGAGAGGCATCTCCTAGGCAAGTCCTAGAGTTACGTTCAATGGAAAAACCGACGCAGGCGACCGAGGCAGGATCATTCTACTCCTTAGTGACACGAACCAAAATGAACCATCGATTGTGACTTAGCGACGCGGTGATTACGAGCCTTCTTTTGTTTAAAAAAATGTACACCCAAGCTCATCGGGTCTAGTTTTTGTTACCTTTAGTAGGCTCTAGAATAACATTGTTTGAATAGGCACTTGTGTTAAATTTGTTCTAAAGGCCTTTGAAACGAGACTAGCTCTATAACTTGTTCTTTCGTCCCTTTTTAAGGTGTTTCATGGCGACCAAAATTTGAGATGTTACACGCCTATCCAAGGGAACGTAATGCCTCTACTATTGAAAGGTAAGAGGCTAGTTTTATTTCGGTATGTAAAGAAAAATATCTGAAAAATTAAAAAACCATCTCAAGATATCACTTTTTATAAAATAATTATTAGTAACAGCTCGTAGGTAAAATCATTTAAGCTTATTTATACGATAATGCGTAAAAAAATTGACATACATCGAACCACTATATGACGTCATAAGTCAGCATTATTTCCTAACTTCTTTTTGGTTAAACTATCATGTAAATGTTTACAATAAACATCTGTCATCAAGAATCTATAGAACATTCTAGACTTGCTCATTCCAGTAGTATAAATACACTTTTTAATGCGATTTTTAAAAGATAACTACTCCGTGGTTTTACGAATTTCTTTAAGAAATCAGAAATATTCAATATTATTCTCCCAAAACACCTTCTTTTATAAAAAAATATGTATCTCAAAATAACCTGACATACTGAATTCGTACCTGCAATATTGTATTGTGTCCGTCGCATAGGACGAGCGATTTCCGTTTCAACCAGCTACATAAGTAAATTAAATTGATTAATTTTAAAATTGAAATGCATTGACACGTTCCGAGAATTTAAATCAGTATAATAATAATAATAAATCCCCAGACAAACACACCAACTGTATGGCTCCAAAGTAAGCAGAGCTTGTGTTATGTATGATCATACACCGAACTGTGGGGGAACCCAGAATAAACATACATATATAAATACAAACAACCATGACTTGAGAACAAACATTTGTGTTCATCACACAAATGATGCCCCGGCCAGGACTCGAACCTGGGACCTTCGGCGTAGGAAGCAGGGCTACTTACCGTTACACCACTCGCTCGTCAGTATCATGAAGAACTACGCAAAAGTTTAGATTATTGTCATTTTATCCTATTCTATTAGAAATACAAATACTTATTGCTTTGCAAATATTTATGAATGCTACTGCTAGAGACACAACTAGTAGTGTTGTTACATCATTAAAAAAATTGGAATCTGGCAATCGAGTTTTGTCGCTGACTGCTACGCTTACTTTATACTGTAAAACACAGGATATTTATACACGATCTATCCAATATGCACCCAGAACTTGAAACTGAATATTTTTCTTGTAAATGACCAAAAGAAAATTATTTAGCGGCGTCTGCGTAGTACACTTGTCTCCACATAGTTAAACCTCACGTCACCTATAATGACTGAGTCGTATTGAGAAAGTAGTTAAACTCTCTAGGCTTGCAGACTGAGCGATAAATTGAAACGTATATGATACAAGAGTCTTTCTGAGCAGTCTTCTCGCAACTAAAGAAAGAAAGTGTTTCAGCTAAACGAGGTCAATGAACTTACCTACAAATGGGAAACATGTATTTTATTCACGATCATATATGGAATTTGTAAAAATATGTTTAAAATGGAAAATTTATTCATATATGGTAGCTGTATCGTAGAGCACGTCGGTCTTGCGTAGCTTATTCCTTGAAACAATTTATAGGTTCAGTCCGAAACCTAAGTACTGATTCCACAGCCGTAGAAAGGATGTTCTGCAAGCTATAGTAACTTCGGTTCCGTAAACAATGCGTAGGTTCAATGAGGGAATAAAACAACAAAACTATGTCAATAGATTTATCTATGTATATATTTTAATGAATAATTTTCAGTTACAGCATCATTAAGATTACAGTCTCACATCTGTTCCAGAACAAACTTGTTAGAAAAATGGCAAATTATAAATATTACGTATTTTATTGCAAATTCAAATCACTTGTGAATCGTTCAACAAGTACACAATCTATATATACCTGGGTAGTTATGAAAAATGTATTATAAATCTGAAAAACGAATTCTTTTAATACGACTAACTAAACAGATATCGTAACAGGCTGTCAAATAAACAGAGACATTCTTAAATGATTCGGGTTATCATTCCAAACAATAGCAGAATGCATCTGCATTTTTTTTTATTTGATCTGATTATACGATATTGTTTGGCCTTCGATTTAATCCCACTAACAAAATACGAAACTAACTAATTTGTTTCTTTTAGAATTAAGCACAAGCAACTTATAGACTTATATTGCGATATAAAAGGACAATAATGGCTCTACGTAGAACTTGAAGTCTTGAAGCATGGTGGATGTATAGATTATGTCCTTGCTGATTTCAGGTAATTTTAATATATAAAAAGTAATATCTAAAACAGATTACAATAGGTACAGGCGACCGCATGTTGTTGTCAAGTAAAGTTGAACTGTAGGTATCTTAATTGGCTATCGTCTATATCTCCTATTCGTGTAGTTGGCTTGGTCAGCACATGTCACGTGACACGTGATGGTAGAAGATGTCTTCGATTGACTGTCGAATTGGCTATGTCTTCGCTATGTTGGTGTGCTGAAGAGAAATGCCGTAGCAACGGTATCCCTAGTTCAAAAACTTTAAGAGTTTGAGCATTAACTTGCCAAAGACACGATGGCATAGATAGCTTTCAATGTTCATCGAAAGATGATATAAAAATATCTTAGAGAAGTTATTTCCTTTTCTAAGCTATTTTGGTACGACCTTCTTTAAAATGACACATAACATAACACAACATAGCATACGGTTGTCTGTACCTATTTAACAAGTCATATATCTTTTAATTTAATGGTCTTAAACTTATGAATTCCATGGAAAATTATATTCATTTATTATTATATATTTTGTATTTTTAACTACAAATAATTATCAACTATATATTACAATTTTTTACTTATACTTAATTAGATTTTTTATCAATCGTTTTTTTTTGTGTGCGTTTAATTGTTATTTTCAATTTATTTAAATAAATTATTTTGTTTAGGTTGTAGAATCTTTTCGTATATAAAAAGCTTTGATTGAAATAATTACATTACTTTTTTTGCAAGAAATGCAAAGAATACATTTATTAATATGAATTCGACAGAACAACAACAATCTGTAAATATTTGTTGAAATGTAGACAATTTTTTTAATATCGATAAAAATTTCGCTCTATTTTCAAAAATTTGTACCATATTTTTTATAATGAATGTAACAATTAAAAGCACAACAACTTCACAGCACAATTGACAAAACATATTTTCAAAATATGTCTATAATAATAATAAAGTAAGAAGTTAATACCTTACAAATTGTATTTACAAAATAAAGCAATACTATTTTTATTTATTTTTAATTTATGAAAAGGGATATGAAATGATTATGTAGGTGTTTAGTCGACGAAAATAATTTATCGATACCGTTTTAGTTCAGCACTATTTTATTTTTTACTTTTTGAACGAGGATAGAACGAAGATATATGTTTTTGGTTTATTTTATTATTCAACATTTATTCCTGAATAGGGGAAAAACATTTTTTAGGAGAAGTATATTGTAAGATTATATTTCGTCGACTAAAATGTACCTAATGTTAATCCTAAATCTATTGCTGTGGGTACTACAAGAATTCGTGTCTCTAATCTAAGTGTCATGTCAAAAAAAGGGCTAGCTGTCACATATCAAATCAGGTTCATTATACCGAAGCGTCAGTAAATTTTACTGAAAATATTGGGTTTATATTGACAAAAGTTTTTCGATTCGTAGATCGTGGAACAAAACGAAATTTTATTTCGCATCAAATAGAAAATGATTCACCATAACGAACGCAAAAAGCGAAAGCGTCATTAACAGTTTGTCTGGTGTAACTTTATTTTACATCGTCAACGATCCAGGGTCTTGTAAAGGGGACTTTTTGACTACAGTTCACGTCACGAAAGAAATCTGGTTGAATTTTGTGGAACTAAATAACATATCAAATAGGATTTAGTAATTTTTTTTTTTATGTATTTAGCGATAACGAAATGATTTCGAAGGAATTTCTTTCCTAAAATGAACGAAGCCTTAGAAGTCCGTCTAAATATCTCCAGAACTAAGCTTAACTATGTACAGTCAGGATTCGAACAGTGACCCGAAAACATGAAAGAAAACAAAATAGGAACGATACAAAACAGCTCGACGAGCGATATAAATACACGCTATATACAGGGTGGCGCGTCAGTTGTCCGCGTCCAAGCCGTTGACCATCCGCTCGATACTGCTGAGGTCGGAGCGAGGCGGAGCGGGCACTGTGGGCGCAGCGGGCGCCGGGTCCTCGGGAGGAGGGTCCGCCGACGCAGCACGCGCCGGTGGTGACGTCACGCGCGCTCGCGCCGGCGATGAGCTCAGGCTCCTCGCTCGTGGCGCCACCTGCTCGAAAGCTGATCCTAAACCTGGTAAGCCACTGGGTAACGCGTAAGGTGCGAACCTGTGCGGCCTCGCTGGAGCAGGCGGTGCAGGCGCGGGTGGTGTTGGCATCGCGTACTGTTGCAACAACGGTAAATTGAAGAGCAACCCTGGAGGTACTTGCTGCGGCGGGAAGAACGGCGGAGGGTACAGGGCTGCCGGGTAGAGGTAAGGCAGCAGCGGCGGCTGCACAGGTGGGCCCAAAGACACGTCGGGGCTGGGGTCCGGCCGTGAAGGACCTGCGGCTGGAGGTGAGGACCCCCGGGGGCCACCGGAGCATGACGAGTCTGACCCCGCTTCTTCCGCTCCGCTGTCCGCGCCACTGGTCGAAGTGAACCACGCTGCAAGAGAAGTCTTAGGTTAGATTAATAAGGCGATGAGAGTTCACTTACACCAGGTCTTGCAAAGGTTTTTCGCAAGACCTTTTGCCTTTTGACTGTTCATACAATAATAAAACCACCGTCCTGTCTCTTGATACTAAATTTAATCATCGATGCACCAACAGGACTGCGATTCAATATTCTCTTATTAACATATTTTATAACAAATTAATATATTTTTTTCACTACTGCTACTTTACACTGGTATTGATTTTGTTTGTCTAGTCAAGATTTCCCCAACTATCTTGAGCAGGCTCCAACAGTTTTGCAGGAAGCATCAGACTTTATGAATCCTACGTTTATTTCCCCATTTCACTGCGCAGGCACTTCTCACATTCATTTCCCACAAGCTTCGCTGTACTCTTTTACTTTAAGCTTTCAGAGTTGGTGTGACTTCATGCGAATTGTGTCAGAGGAGACCACCTTTATAAATGTTATTAGTTGCCATGAGATACCCAGATAAATTAACCATTAAATGAGCTGCACATATTGAATTCTTGGTTCTCTGCGGTAAGTTTAATTGAATAAAAATAAAACACGTACTAAAGCTATGGTATCTTTGTAGACGAAGTGAAGCTCAAGCAAAACTGAATACTCACAAGTATGCGACGTGGTCGGCGGCGGCGGAGGACTCGCAGGGCCCCCGACGTCCAGCGGTCGCTCGTCATCCTCATCGCCCGCGCCCGACGCACGTGTCGACAGCAGCGCCTGTCTGCGGTACACAGACAGACTGCTTATGTTAGGATCGTTACAGAATCAGATCAAAATATGGCCTAGGCTAGATGTTAAAAATATGTACTGGGATAAAATTTCGTTGGATAAAATTGGGACAGTTGCGTTTGTAATTTCACTGGCCGTTACGGTGTTCTATCAGGGTGAAACTTGAATAACATATACATAATTGCATAAATGGGAGTGTGCGTGTAATTTTCCTGAAATGTCACTGGCTCTTGTTGCTCACGAGCACAACTAAGAAGTGAAACTTCACTTAGTCATTGACAGTGAATTTATTTGTCTGAAGTAAACATCATTGATACTTTGAAACAATTTATTTGATACGTCTCGACCTAATTTCAGTTACATTTTATATCAATAATTCTTTCTAAACAAAACATAAATTAACAAGGTGAAAACACTACTACTTCACTTAGATTGAAACATATCTCTCACTAACTATAATAATGAATAACGTTAAATAAAAATAATCACTAAAAATGTCTTCGAATCAAAGCGTAAAATATATTATAAAACTACAAAATCTTCTAAATCCTGATTTAAATAAGAAAATCTAACCAGAAAATGAAAAAGGGCGAACGAAGCTTAAACCAAATATTCAAAATTGGCTACACCATCCGTAATGACTGTCAAAATGACAGGTATTGCACTTTCGCGGGCATCGATTGTCATGGGGTGTCAAACGATTGACATTTGCGATGCGGTGGCGACCCCTGGCATACTAAAGGTTAATCATTTCCTAATGATGCCATCGTTCGACCCCTCTCTAGAGGTTATTTTGTTACCTTATAAAATATTAGGCCGATATCGATTTTGGTATTTTCGGGTAGGACATTTTTATGATTTGAAACGTTGTTAGGCGTCGTTTAATTTAAATTAAAGAAGAAGGTTTTAAAGTATTCAGGCCTGTTACCAATTAGAGAAAATACTTCTGATAACTTGCTTTCTAGCAAACAGAGACATCCTTTAATTTGTCGGGTTATATAAACGAACAATTGCATCAGCTCACGGGATATTACCCGGCCAAGAGATAATATCGCATGATTCGATATCGGTTCTATTATGAGATTCAAATGAGAATAGGAACGTCAATGAGCTCGATCTGTCTAATTTCACTTGAAAATTATGGTCTGCAAAGAAAATTTTTTTGCATAAAAATAATGATTTATTTTACTTTATTTATTAAAGCACTATATCAAAAAGAAAATTTTCAAAATAAAACTGTACTCAAAAAGGAACTGTTATGAGTTAATAAAAAGGCACAAACCACCAAAAAAACTGTGTCAAAACTAACATCTTCAACTCTCACGGTTTTGAAATTTTGAGGTTGCCACCTTACAATTCTAATTTAAATCCAATGGCATGACGAAAACGTCAAAAGTTAAAAAGTCAAATTGAGAGTTTGACGCTAAAAGCAATTGCTTGCTTAAATAAATTCTATTAAAAAAAAATCTTTTTTTGCTCACGCTACCGAATCGGTGCGAATTTACAGCTATGACGTCACAATATGGCGCTAAGTCGGTCCTATTGTTATTTGAAACGCATAGTAAATGTAAAACCTCACTTTTCGTGATTCAGTAACTTTGGTTAAAAATTATCGTTTTTCTATTTGCTTTTAGTTTTAAAGGCAGTTTTATTTTCTCTCCTATATCTCTACTATTTACCCACAGAACTCTTTTTGTAGCTGTATCATAACTAGAAACAATTATTTTTATAGCTTTTATCACAAACGAGCTCGAACAAACTCAAGAAAAAACACAATTCTGCAACATTATTACAGTCTTTGAAGAAATTATTATTAATTAGGCAGATACTACGAAAAACTTGCTATAAAATTCATCAAACTACGTTTTATTCAAATTATTGTTAATTACTTTTGATTTGCTGAGTTTGCTTAAGAAATAGTTATGTAAGTAAATTCAGAATTAGTCCTTTTAGCTAAACCCACTTACGCTATGTCATAATTTTCCGTTTAAGTTGGAATAAATAAGCGGAATTTGACAAATTAAGATACTTGTATACTATGGCTCTTTTCTCGCATAATACCTATTTTCATGGGACTTATGTATATTCTGTCACCCCCACAGCTGAGACAAATCTAATGACACGTCAGTTGAAATTCGTCATACAGCTTAGGCTGTAGATCGTGCCAAAGAAATAAACATAGGTATACATTAAATACATTTAATGGTTTATTTTAACCGGATTTTAGTACGCTTAATAATATTTTTACATTATAACAAGACGTTTTATTTAATATAATGGAGGAAATCGGGAAAATTTAAGGAAATAATATACCTTATTTAAGCAACGGGCAAAAAGTAAACAAACATTTTAACAAGTCAATACGATGACTAATTTCATTATCTTTAGCGGACACGAATGGACGCAAACAGAGGGCGTAGACAAGTGGCAATCGACGATGGAATGAAAAGCTGATAAGAATGACAAATGCATGAAATTGACATATGCTTTTGATTGAACGATTCGTACGCTCATGTTAATTTATACACCTAACATTCTATTTACTTTTCTATTCCTTCGTCGAATGTCACTTGTCTAAGGGGCAGGATATTAAACGCTAGAAATGCAATTTACGCGCTCCAAACAAAATTTAAAAAGCCGTAAAAGATGCAAATTCTTCGGACCATCAACTGATTTATAACCTAAAAGAGTCCCCAAAACAATTATTTACTCGATTGTCACCCTAAGAGACAAACAGCTTTTTAAAGATCGCATTGTTTCAGGGACCCCTAAATATTTCGGTCGCGTCTTTATCCCACAAAAATAGGGTCTGATTACAGGGTTCCTTTCTAAATTCATTTTATTAACTCATCTCATCGCAGGCAGATAGAATTTAATTTGTTACACCCTTAGGTGTTAGGGGTGGCACTTGCTAGAAATATTTAAAAGCAAACCGTTTTTTTCTTTTGTGCAGTACGTATTTATTTGAGCAGGAATAATAAAATGTATAGCAACAGATTAGTAAAATGTACAGATATAATTTTAAAACAAGTAAGTCTGAACCTTTTTAAAATGCTTGTCAAGCGTATCGTAACAATAAGTAATTTCTATAAGTATTATATTCTATACTTTTTATAATAAAGAGTTAGTTAGTCTTTAGACAGCTGTTATATTCGGAAGTAAAATAGGCTATACTTTATCCATTTAATATGGATAAAGTACCCACAGTCGCGAATCGATTGAAGTCCCCCACACCCAATTTCTGTTTCTGTTAGTGAAAAATAAATTATAAATACTGTGTAAACAGCTTGGCTGCGACATGACATTAGCACACACCAATAGCAGTCATGTGTGCGTTTCTTTCATGTTGTCGACAAATTTAATAAGTTTTATCTTACGTATAAAATTTTTTTTTTATAAAAGAGTGTCGAAAGGTTTATTTTTTCTGCCGGTTTTGCCTTTGAAAAGTATATATGGAATCTCGGTGAAGATGAAGAAAATTTAGACTTTTGTCAACTGGAAATCATACTTTATTTATATTTCATTTAAGTCTACATTTGCTAAGCAAAACCTATAATTAAGAACGCCTTAAATAACAGTTTCAAGCTTCTTAAAACGGCCGTAAAAGTAAAAAATCCAACTTGATCAGATTTCTGAAACACCAATGGTTGCACGTTAATATTGTCGTCAACCCTAAATTAAACAGTCCGCATTAGGGTGTCCGCGATACAACGTAAACTCCAACACACAGGGGTGGCTCTCCTGTAATTTTGCCAAATTTTTATCCCTTAAAACGAAGCGTTTAGTCCAGGATTACCCTTAGAGAATACGGTTTTGTAAGAGACAGGTTTGTGGGACATACCTATTATTTGGTTGAGCCGTTTTACTGGAATAGTTTCAGTAAAATAGCGGAATGAAAAGAAAGGTAATGTGAAAGTGAATGAATTTGAATAAATTGTTATAATATGATAAAATTTAGTATTCTGAGTGTTATCATTGTAACAATTTATTTACGTACCGAATAAAGTTAAGGGCAATAGAAGGTTACTGGTTATTAAGAACTAAACATAGACTTCTTATGAAAATAATAATTAACTGACTCTATTAAAAATAACTTTTAGGTAGTAAATAGCCAAAACCGTAATTACGACCAATTAGACGGTATAAATTAGGCATTTGTTGCTTATTGTAACTATCTACTGGTCAGTACCGTATTTATATAACCGCAAAAATACCTAGCTTGAGTAGTTGTAGTAGTAGTTGAGTAAACTATGCACAAAAATTCACATTTAACCAAAACAATTGTCCAACAGTTGTTCAAACGAAACCATACGGAAAATCCGTTCCAACTTCATGTGGAAAATGGCCTAAAGTTGCGTTCCGTAGACGCGCCGCGCCAAGCGAGCGTCGGAACAATGGTGTACAAAGGGAAGCGATGAGATATGCACGGCACGACGACATGTGTCGTTTTCGCGTGTACTACGCTCGCCGTTTGTCAAAACGCTCACGTTTTCCCGCGCTTCCGGGCGGCGGCCATTTTGTAAAGATGAGCTTCCTGCGGCAGCCGCATCCGTCGACGTCTACCCTTTAATTCGGATGCTGAACCGTGAACCTTTCCGCAGTAAAATGTTGCGTAAGCGTTTTAAATATAAGGGAGCTTTTCCGGCATTTTTGAACATTAAAACACCTGGATTGTACATTATCATAACAATGCTTATCCTTTTAACACTTCAGATAAAATTGCTTAATGCAGCTCTTGCGCAAACGTAATAAGGTTCAACTATTTGAAGGAAAACTTGTTTGTTGTTAAAAGCTGTTGTGACAATTAATTCATTTGTGGACTTAACAAAAACTCCTGGTCAGCATATTTTATTCTGGTAGGTTTGGAATTTACAGGGGTGACTTTATAAACTGCTTAGTGTAGGCCGTATAACATTATTACATTTTATAATGCACAACAACTTTACCACTGAACGACGTCTAGCACTTTATGTTACTTATAAAATGAATCAAACTCACATCTTTCTGTAAATTTTAATATTCCCAAAAGCCCTATAAGTAAATCCAACACTTTTTGTCGAACAAAGGCAAAAATCCAACGTTGCTAATTGATTTCTTGTTCTGAGTAAGCGGAACCGCAACCTATCCTGAAAGCCGGCGCTATCAAATTATACGCTGAAAAAACTAAAGCTGATTTTATCACGAAAATCCAATTTTCTTCATTGCACGCCAAAGACGCCGGAAAAAAGCGGCAAGTCGAATGACTCCACCATTTTGAGTAGTTACCCGCCATGTTTAAACTCGGAACACGAATAAGGAGGCGCCCGGATTGGTTTAATTTGAATTTCGAGCGGCGCCAAGCGTGTTGCCGCTCGGCTCGCGTTCAGAAACGACGCTCGCCCGTGGCCTAATTAATTTGAAAGATGTTCAGATAGGACGCTAATTTCGTTAGCTGTTAACTTTAGTTAAATAGTCGCCAGTTGTTCAAGCTATTAATCTTCGAGTCGCTCTCCGCCACCTACGTCGAATATTTTTCTTATCGTGATTGTATCTTTTGGTAAACATAGAACTATTCGTGTAAATAGCCCCTGTGTGAAGTTTATTAGGTACGTTTTAATGGAGAATAATGTAAGTATTTTACTGATTTCATTTGTTTAACGTGATCAGGAAGACATACGAGGTGCGCCCGCCCCGTTCGCCCTTTCTGCGTGGGTTTAGATTTATCGCTACAATACTATTACTGGATCGTACAAGGGTTAGGTACTTACTTCTTTTCCCTTTTCCCCGCTCCTGTATCTCTGAAGCCCTTCGCGAAGGGATTGTTGTCAATTTTTAGCTGTGTTATCTGAAAAGAAAATATATTTTTTAGTTAAACTAGGAGTTGACTTGTTGAACTTTATTAACCTTGTTTCAGAAACGATGATTTTAGACCTTTACGACAAATGTGTCGCATATATTATCAACTTCGAAAATAACTCATTTTGTATAATAATTATAATAAATTAAAAAAAATCCCTAGACAAACTCAACCTGTATGACACAAACTAAGCAAATCTTGTGTTATGGATGACCATGCACATTATCCTAATGGCCTAAAGTACCTCAGGTAATGTACACGATGTGGTTCAACACCTGGTTCGTTGAAAATAATAAGTTAGGACCACACACATACCCACAGGAGATGCCGTGATATTCATATATTTTTGAAATAAAATAAAAAATCTACTAATGAAATCACTGGTCGACATTTTTTCGTCTTCCATCTAACAAAATTATTAGATTTACTCTACGGCCTTTTGGTTGTGAGCGGCCTATATTTATTATTATTTAGGCGTTGTGTTTATGTATTTATCTATTGTTATTTTCTTCCCCTGCTTTTCTACTGTGAATTATACGAGTAGCTTCAACAAATCTATTTCTAAATTACAATTTTTATACTAATTATATTTATTTTAAGATATAATTTTATATTTATTAGAATACCTTTTCATTCTGGTAAGCGGTGACAGCAATAAACTCCGTCTCCTTGAAGACGTATGTCCTGAAGGTGGAGTAGGGGAGCTTCAGGATATCGTTGGCTCTGACCAGGTGGAACCTTGGCTGGTACTTGTGCATGGAGTTCAGGATCGTCTGTGTGACACACTTAAGATAGCTTAGGAAATTGTTCGAAAAGCTTAAGATGTTAAGTCATTGGGGAATCATCATTGACGCACTATGAAGTGTATACGGACTTGGTTTGCGCATTCAAGAGTGCCCGAAAATATATGGTAGGGATAGGTATGCAAAAATGTGCGATTTTATATTTAGTTACTTTATCAACCACGCTGTCCATTTGTTTTACGTCAATGATAATCATGTTTTTAAAGATAATTATATTTAATTAATTATAGGCATTTCTTGTTTGAGTTAAGACGCAAGCAGAAAAGCCGTTGGATATAAGTTGTTTGTTTGTTGCGATTTCTGCTTTCAAAAACTTACATAGATACCTATACAACTTAGCATTTTCTCATTCTGATTATTTACTTTCAACGTGGGTTAGATTCACGTTTTTATCACGAATCGACGTCAAGGATTATGTTTAATAAAATTTTTTCAATTGTTCAAAATACTGTCTTCAGAAAAAGAACTCATATTTCATACATAAATATCTACGAGTAATCGATCCAGGGTACGTTAGGCCTCTGCTGTACGGTAGACATGGCCACAACGCCACAATTAAAACAATTATATTTTAAAAGTGACGTCACATAAAAACAATCTTTACATAACAAATGCAACTTAATTCTAAATAGATATTTGACTTAAAAGAAAAAAAAATACGGTAACCTATGTAAAATTCCCACAAATGACATTCTAAAAACGCAAAACCTTTCTAAAGAAAGAAGTAGAGTATTTATCATTAGAATGAAAAGGCACAATATGGAAACGACCACCCGAGGCGATCTAAATTCTAAATTGATAACTAGAAGCCTAGATCTTCATTTAGATGGACAAATTGAGCCCCTCAAGTAACCAGACCGAATCGAAGGCGTAGCTTGCTAAGATTGGGAGAAGCGAAGTTCAATCAGAATGAGTAGTTTAGTTGCTTTTATACAAAATTTACCGATTTAAGCTGAGTACAAGACATTAGCGACCTGCCTACATAGTTTATTTTACCATTTTCATAGCTAGCAACCTACCACGTGACCCTTCTCTTGGTAAGTGTATCTTGCTATTCATATATCCGTATCAACAGCTGTAGGTGCTATTTCATTAATATTGAATATGATTATAATTACAGACTGATGATGGGTTTCCGTCCGCAGGCTTCAGTTCTAATTGCCTTTGTTCCAGTAATTGCACTAGCCGTTTCTTTACTTAAACTGGAACACTACCAGGTTAACTTGATTAGTATAGTGGTTACAACAGGAATGACTGTAGTTCCGCCCCAGACCAGATCTTAACAAAAGAACCTCTAGAAAAACTGGCATTAAGCGAATTAACGCGTTTGCCTTTTTTACCAACGGTATCTTAACGGACATTTTGTTACTTTTAGGCAGTTGATGGATCAAGTTGATATTTTTCTGAATCGTCCAAACGAAGACAGCAGTACCTACTTACTATGTGCTTGAGCGCTGTGTACAGGTAGCAAACGGGAGTTAATTTGCAAAAAAGTATTCTTTTTTTAAAACTCCTAATGACAGTTCGCATTAGTGAAAATGCTAATTTATAATTTGATTATCGCGGTTATTTTTTAAGGTTTAAGGAATTTCGTCTGCCTCTAACTGTCATCGCCAATTACTTACACATACAATACAAATACAAATTGTCAAGCCTCCGTGATTATGACGCTTACAACGGTGTCGAAATATCGGAAACTCGAAAATCAAAATCAAAATCGTGGCGAGAATCCCATTAGGTAATTCCTTAAATAACAGTACATTTATTTGTTAATTAACGGAAAATCCAATAAACAATACCTGAACAGAATATAAATACCTAGTGGAACTTTGAATAAAATTATAAAAATTACCAATCTATCTTAAACATATAGTGTGCATTCAATAATTCCCCCCTCCATGCCATTAAGGATCATTATTGCACTCACTTTTGCATTTTTCATGAACTGATCGCGATCTCAAACCGAAGGTGGTTGTTAAGGAAAATCAAACCCAAATTACAAAGCCTAATTGTCGGCGATGATAGTATTTTTCCAAGTCACGCCATTGGAAAGAAATTTTCCTTTAGTTTCCTTTTCCTTTAGTTTATCATTTAATACCTGAGTATTAATGTAGATGACGAGATTGGATTTATAATTGATTTTAAGTGGGTTACTCATGTAAGTACCGGAGAACTAGAACTACCTATTTATTACGAGTCTAGTAGTGAGTAAAATAACTTTGTAAACATTTTTTCGTTAATATATATAATAGCTATTAAAACAAAGGTAGACTTTTGCGTTAATTTTTATAACAGGATCCAGTAGGAAATAATAGGCAAATAAATGAAAGTATGACAGTTGAGAGAAGTTTTTTAGAGTAACGATAGATAATATAATATACATATATTCCAATTCAAAATCCTCAAAACTAAAAACAATGAAATTCGGTATTGTTGCAAGACAGAGAAATATAATATAAAAAAATATTATTAATTTTCTAAAAAAAGCCCCAAAAAATTGACACCCCCAAATTAAGTGTTAAAATATTCCACGAACTCGCTGAGTTTAAAGGTTTTTCGTAACCTAATGATAGGCCGCTGCCTTGAGGGGTCGCGCAGTGTTACCAAATTACTGGTATCCGTCCTTTAATTTGACCTGTCTTCTATTGTATATTTTTCTTCCGCTTTTGTTCGGAATTTTTAAGCAACATTGGAAAGTTGGGAAAGCGATTTTTTGTTTAGTACGTTGTTTTGCTGTTTTTGGTGAAAAGTAAGCCTTTTTTACTGTGACTTTTATAGTTTAAGGTTATAAAGACGGCCGAGTAGCGTACCTAGTCGGTAGTAGGGCCTCATGTGCCGTAGGTCCCTGAACACAATTGTTTGATCTCGGGTCACGGTTGTTGATATTTATATATGTACGTTTATTCTGGGTTCCCCCCCAGTTCGCCGTATGGTCATCCAAAACACAAGATCTGCTTACTTTGGGGCCATACAGTTGGTGTGTTTGTCTGAGGATTTATTATAATTTTATTTATTATATTAACTTAGGAAAAAATTTTAATTTAAATTAAAAAAAAAAACCTGGAAAATAAATGTTCAAAATATAGCTATTTTGAACATTTATTTTGAAAATACCAAAATTGAAAATACGTTAAAATACATTCATTGCGAAATACAAGAATCACAATTAATGAAATTCAAACTTGCAATTCAACTACCAAAGCAATTTTGTAAAATCATACGAAAACGTACAAAAATTCAATAAACTACCAATATTCCAAGTAAACTGCACCAAGAGGCTTAACAGTGTTCCCGAACGAAAAACTACGAATACATGAATATTGATTTATCTGCAAGCTCTGCAGCTACTTTGGCAACACTCGTAGAATATTAAAAGCGAGTTTTGCATACAAATTCCTTCATATTTTATTCTTTATGTAAACAAAGTCTGAAACAATGGATAGTGTACCCAGATGTAGATCGTTAGGATTATAATGTTAATAAGAAGGAATATTTAGCTTTATAATTATGTTGTGTTGCTTTTTGTTATTTTTTTGTTAAATCACTCTAAAAGCTGAAATAAATTACCACAATTCTTATAATTTTGTGAGCAATTTCTTCCATAGTTCATACTTTATGAAAATAAGGTATTTAAATTTAGTTCTGCTATTCGCCGCTAGATGTCATAACAAACAAGATTCTTCTCAACTTAAGGAATAGTAACACAAAAACTACCTGAAATGTGATAGGAAATTCCATTCTCATTTCATTCCAATTCCATGATTTATAACTCTTTAAAAAAATATAATTAGTTATAAATAAAAAATCATTTCGAAACGTCATCTTCGTGGGAAGTCATAGAAGTTTCCTACCTGCATCGAATTAATAAGAAAAAAATGTGTAAAAATGATTTAATAATCTTTTTATTATTGGTTAATTGACCGTCCTCCATCGGGTCTTGTCTCGTTTGTATTAAATTGCTTTAAAATGGTTTGATGAGGACAGCTTCCGTTGGCCGCCATTTTTAATTTAGATCGAATTGCGTTTAACGATGAAGGAGAGAGTCTGTACAATAATGGGTAAATTGCTTGGCGGGAACATGACGCGAAAGTTGACTGCATTCGAGAATTACAGTCCGTGCAGATATTATTTACAAATGGCTCTTGCCTCGTAGTGTCATTGCTTACTTAAAATCTTACTTAACTTCACGGAAATTTGACATGTAACATAAAAATTCATATAAACAAAATATATAGTGTATTTAAAAGCGTAGATTGACTAAATACAACTTTTAATCAAAAAGCAAACTTTCAGGTCATAACGTAGGTAGGTATGTGCAATGCATTAAACGACAATCTATGCGGTTCAATCCATAGATTAAACAATAACAATACACACTGAAAATAATTTTTTTACGCTGGTATTCTTACCATAGACAACCTACCTTCTATTTTTTCCCCTGTCGTCGCGGCATAATGAAACATGCATGGCAAAAACCATAAAATAGATAAACTTCAAGAAAACACCGCCTACGCATGTTCTTTTTTAATACTGGCAAGAAATAAACTTAAATTCAATCAATTTCTTTATTTTAACGTATGAATTACAAATTAGTATGTAAATGAAGGCTCTTGGTGGTCTTATAGGTTTGGAGAACTTATGTTCAATCAAATAAAAAAAAATCAATTAAAGGTGCGGTCAGGGTTAAGTTTTGTAAAATTAATAATGTAGGTAGGTACTGAGAAAATGTTTTAACGTACGAATTGGCCTGCTCCTCGATTGTTTTGATAATATGGTTCTTGTTTCTTATTTTGAAGCAGCTTCGCTTGAACAAAACGTTTTTTTGAATGAACCTGTTTTGAAATAAAAAGTAAACAAGAGCTTGTTCCTCCTTTATATGATATTTACCTATAAGAAATAAATGTACGTTTCTTTTTCTCTATGCAAGACATACCCACGTTGGGTATTTTTATAACGCATTTAGTTACTGAAGTTAATGATTCAAAATTAAAAGTAGATTAACATCGCCCTCAGTAAGTATAATTATTATATTTATCCAGCTTCATTTATCTACGTTTTGTGATAATTTTATTACATCTAGATAGATTAGTATTAATGAGGACTGTTTTATTTCAAGAGCAATAAACACATGACGTGCACGCCAGGTGGAGCTACTTATTTATGGCGAAATTAATTTGTCACATAAAAATATTACATTGCGTTCATTTCCTTTGGCGGCAAAATACGAATTTCTGAAAAAATAAAACAGAAAAATAAAATTGTCTCAGCTATATCTGAAGGTGAAACAAAAAAGGCATCGTTTGATAACGATTTTATATGTAACATTAAAGTATTTACGATAAAACCACACAAAGAACCGTCAGATTATATCTTAATATAAATCGATTTAATTATTATTGGATTGCATCGGTGCATTCTTACGGCGGGCGTGACCCTGTTGGCGGGAACTGGCTAATTCGCGGGAAACCGCGCCATAACTCATATCAGCTCGCCATTAGCGCGAAGCTGTGACACCTATACCTGTCCCGCTCTAACCACCTAGAGAAGCCCAATCCGTTTGTTTGTTTTTCCTTTTACTTCCTTTGAAATCTTATTTTGAATGTTGTTCCGACCGGGGCGGGAGGCGACTTGCATACTGCATCGCATGCTTTCTCGTATGAAAAACTACATGTGTCTCTGTCTCGCTTTTTGTAATTTTAATTCGATGAACAGCAACGAAACGTGATTTGAGAATATAGAAGTTTTTTATTGCCGATGTTAGAATTCAGTGGAGCAAAGATGGGATTTCGGCGAGGCCTTGCTGTTGCAGCACCGATTGAATTCAAACTCTTTGGGGCTCGGCGAATTTGGGAACTGTCTTATCAGATGAAAGGCTTCTTTGCTTAAAAGATTTTGAGACTGTTACGTCGAATTGTAAAGAATGTTTAACGTATTTTGTTTTGTTACATTTATAACTGATAGTTTATGACGTTACGTCTAGAGAGACATCGGTCATCGTTTTTGGTGATTTAGAAAATGAGTAATCGAAACCATATGTAGCACTGACTTGGCCCTAGAAGTAGAGCCGTAGGTATATAGTGGGTGTAAGTATACCTTTTTTATGGTTTTGCCGGGAATCAGGCCTCCTCAAAAACTAGATAATCCACTGATTTCGTATTACCTAAGCTTTTCGTATTTCAAAAATACTTACAAGCTTGTCATTTTTAAAACAATGAATCTAGTTACCTATGCAGGTACCTAAATACATCTTTTGTAGAAAGCTGCAAATTCCTAAGTAATAAGACACATATAAGTAATATAAAAAAATACAGCTCACCTCTTTAAAAATATAACAAGTTTCTCACCAAAGACAAAATTAAATGCATCGTTTATATTAGCTTCCCAAAGAAGCCGACCAGTTGGCCTACCTACTTTACTTCTCCTAAGTGTAAAAGAATAAAAAAAAACATTTACTCCCAAGATTACCGCAAGAAACGCCGACGATGCACCAATATTTGCTTTAAGCTGTTGACATGTAAACCGCCTTAGTTTTGAACAAACAGAAGGGTTCACTAATGCCCTTTTTACGACAAAAAGCGATGACAAACATTGGGGCACTGATTGTTCGGAGCCTGGATAACAGATGGCGTTAGTGATATAGATAATTTCATTACAATGATTGGATGTTACGTGAGTTGCATGTTGTTGTATGTAATACGTTAAACTTAATAAATAAATTGTTACTGATGATAGGTTTTAACTAAAGGAAGGGGCAAAACTGTAACTTTTAAATACTTATTTTTACGAACTTGTATAATTTTTTTACTTCAAAAACGAAAGGAAACATTACGATATAATCAAAAAGAAAGGCTTGAAGAACAAGAACGGTATCTAGACACTAGAAATAAAATTGGATTTTTTTTAGAATAGTCTAGATGAACACCTTTATTTCATGATTTCTAGTAGTCTAAGGTAGATTAGTTTAAAGCATAACAGGAAAGCCTACATTATTTATAGATATTTAATTACAAATTTCCAACATTGAACAATAAATCATATTTAAAGCAAAAAACAATTTACTAAACACATTAAATACCTAACCCAACTATCACTTTTATTCACAAAAACTCCCAAAACAAAACCGTCCTAACAAACTCATTAAAACTAAAGCAAAGTACAATCACACGCGAAAGTAAATTGTAAAATACAAGCCAAGTGAAGACGCGGGGGCAAATCCATTAAACGGATAAACGAGAGATCGAGAGTGCGGAGAGGGGGGAACAGCACTAAATTAAAATAAATATTTGCTGGCTGCGCCCGCGCACAAAGAGACCTGCTTTTAAGTACGCCGACACAAGTGCCGCCATCTCGGGTACTGTCGCGTACAGGCTGGTTTTCTGATGAGACTCCAGAAATCAAGGCTTTGTTCGACCAATTAAAATCTAGACGTGATAAATGTGAGAGTGTGAGTTGATAATTTATTTATTTTTGGTTTTCTTGGGTTTTCTTTTAGTTTTGCTTGTGGATTGTAGTGTAGTATTCGAACGTGGATCTGTTTAAATAGAACGTTTTTAAGTATCAGTAGGACTAAATATTTGATTTCGTTTTTGATTTAGATACTTAATAATGTGTGTAAGCCCAAAAGTGCACGGAACTATATGAATAGTTTCGTGTACTTTGTTTAAAAAGATCAAACATTTTACAATCGAAAGCGTTCCTTCACTTCGAGTATACACTTCTATACCCGAATGTACAAATTAGATTAAAAGGCAAATGAAATCTAAGCCGCGAGCGGACGACCGATTAACAAGATAAGTCGCCATTCAAAACTACATTATTTTTGAAAGTAAATCGTTTAGATACGAAGACCGGTTCGCAAAACCAATATACAGATTAATTTCATTGATTTTCTCGTAATACCGTATCTGATCCAGAAATTATAATTTGGTTGGTTTATGCTACTGGACAAAGGCTGCATCCTACCTGTATCAGAACTCTCTGGTGTAAGCTACAATTAAGGATTTCGGGGTATCCAACGCCTATTACGCGATTTTTTAAAAAGTGTTTAGATCAAAATCTGTCAGTTTCTGATTTACGATTGTTTTTGAATGTCAGTCCAGATTTTACATCTCACGAAAAATATATTAAGAGATTTAGCTAAAAGTTTAAATGCGAAAGTCCTTTTGAAACACCCGAAGGCCAAAGCTATCGTGTTTAACAAAACTATCAGCTTATTATTAGTACTAGGTATTGGCTTAGTAGGTATGTAAAGAGCGCTTCATCCAATCACGTGTTCGGTAGCACATTCGGGTACGCAATATTTGTTGAGCGACTAAGCCGACCCAAACCGACTACTACACAGATTCGGTAAGTGCCGACCGCGTCTTTTCATTCCACGGAGGTCTGGTCATTCGGCTCGTCTCGGCAAAACCATAATGGTGGCATTGGCCGGACGTATTCCCGAACTTTCGTTTACCAACACATACTTGCAGGCCGACTGTGCAGATTGGCGCCGGCCCTAACATGTCGGTATTTCAAAATTAAAAACCAAAAAACAACGTCATCTTTCTTCTATGATTCAGTTTAGACCTGAGCGCGCAAGTTCGACTTATAATCTTTAAATAACAGGAAGCCATAAGTAGTCAAAGATAGAAGTCAAACAATGCCGGGGGCGGCGTGTAAATAAGACACCATTAGAATGGATTCACGCAGTATTTGTTGATTGAAACCAGAGCGGGTTTAAACCGGTAATGGCTGATCAATCAACGGTGGAAAGTGATCCAGCGAGTGACAGAGATCGAGTTGGTTTTAAAGCGGCGGAAAAATGTGTTGAAATTTTAAATATAAAATTTTTTTAAATTGTTTTTTTCTTTCACAAAATATCAATTACAACAATCAGAGTTTGGAGTCTTCTTTTAAGCATGCAATGCCTGTACCAGAAGACTATTCTTCCATAATAGTAGGTTATTTAGATTTATACAAAATTAAATAATAAAAAATACAAAAATCTAAACGATTATAACTTGAGAATCAACATATTTTTAAGTAATTTTGACATAGACGTGTCAAAGGTTTGATGTCTGTACGTTGTTACAGGAGCGTTACATCTGTAAAAGTTAAGGACGTCCGGAGTTAAGTTAAGGTATTAAAATATTCAATATTCAGTGGTAGTAATGCTTTTTTTGTAAAGATCTCTGCTGGGGCTGCGCTGCAGTCCTTCCTATGCTGACTGCCGCAGTAACCACATTCATGTACGTGTGTTCCGGTCAGAGGAGAACAGCCAGTGCTGTTACTGGGACAAGTCAATCTCAACTGAAGCTACGGTCGGCAACGCAGCATAAGTAGATAGGTATATATATTCAAAATAAATTAGTTTTCAATGAAGGATCGCGTGCTCTTTGCCGGCTACAAAAATAGTTTACGAAGTTGAAAATCTCCAATTCCTGAACCTAAAAAATATTGTAACTGAACCGTGACGAATTCCAGAATCAAACCGCCTGTTCCTTTTGGGAACTCTTTATAATGATGAGTTTTTAGAATCGATCCACTAGTTTTGATTTTATCGAGTCGTGTGAACAAACAAATCATTCTCTTAATGATAATAGCCTAGATAAAAATCGGCGAGTCGGTGGCGCAGTGGCGAAAGTGCTTCTCAATCTTGAGTTGCCGTGGCTGTCGATAGCAACCTTGAGGTTTTACACCTTAAGTAATGTCATAAGGCCAACTTCTAACGGCGAAGGTAAATATCGCGAGAAAACTTATCATTCATTCATATATATTTCGAATGTGTGTGGTAAATCTGCCAACCCGCAGCAGGCAAGGGTTGTGGGTTATAAATTACCTAATACCACCCCTCAGTTAGGAGAGGCTGATGCCCAAGCAGTGGAATTATTAAGGGTGTTATGATGAGATACAAAACAGGAATAAAGTTCTGGATACTAGGATTTTCAACTTTAATATAAATAAATGAATCCAAAGACAAACACACCAATTGTATGGACCCCAAAGTAAGCAGAGCTTGTGTTATGGATGACCATACAGCGAACTGGGAGTAACCCAGACTAGTATATTATGTACATAAATATCAACAACCATGACCCGAGAACAACCATCTATGTTAATCACACAAATGAATGCCCCGGCCAGGACTCGAGCCTGGGACCTTCGGCGTATGAGGCAGGGCTACTAACCACAGCGCTACGCGGTCGTCAAATATGAAATACCTGTTAGAAAAGGTACATACAACTGACTATAAACCTTTGTGTAATGAATTCGTACTTGAAGAACAAATTTAGCATAATCGGCAGTAAGTAAGCTAAGTTAAGCGGAGCTTACAGTTCAAGCTAAGTAAGATTGATTAAGTTTCAGCTTATTCCTCGAACAAGTATATTTAGATATGTTGAAATAATTTATAGAGTGCAGCTGCGGCGGAAACGATATGGTTTTCCAGATAATGTAAAGCTATTTATAATAAACGATAAATAATTAATTTGTAAAAAGTCGTTAATTTGTAAAAAGTGAATCAAAGTGTTGATCTTTATTAATATGTTGGTATATGCAAATTAAACCGTGCGTCTCTCAGAAGGTTTTTGTCGCTGTGGACTTGGAAGGAATATGCTAATAATTTTCAGAAATATCCAAATCAAAATGGCCGTCAAAAGCTTGTATTCCCATGTCTCTTGATCTATCCATGATAGATCGGTGGAAAGTTATTAGTTAACAGTCTTGAATCGCACCAATTTTAGCTTTGTATAATAATAATAAATATTTCTAATTAACACACCACATTATCTAGCCCAAATTAAGTATCATTAAGAACTTGTGTTATGGATACTAGATAACGGATAAATAAACTTAAGAAATATATAAACACACATAGATATTTTTTTTAAATATAATCATTAGAAATAAACTTAAATAAACATACATACACATCCATGACTAGAAAGCAAACGTGATAAAATGTCTGCCCCTACCAGGATTCGAACCCGGGACCTCTGGCGTGAAAGGCAAGGCCACTTACCTCCATACCAAACAGGCCTTCAATATTTTTTAATATATTTAAATACCTTTTTTAGTTTCGTTTATTGTAACAGTAAAGTTACAATAAACGAAATTTCCCTTTTTTATTTTCATAATTGGCATCCGTGTCCATGGACTCAAGTCGTAGGTGTTTACATTTGAAATTGCCTTTGTTCACTGGCAAACAAGTAAACATGATTAATATGGCGGTCAAAATAGTAGGACAGTGCGGACTGTACGTAGGTACCGCCCTAGACGAGATCAGCAAAAGAAACTCTTCCATTGGACTATAAATTATATTACATTATATTTCGCTTAACCTTTCTACAATAAGAATGACTTTCCTAATATCTGATAGTAAAAAAATCACTTTTAAAACAAAAAGTCCGACATAATAGTAACAAAACACCTCCTCATTGTGAATTTACGACGCTTCACAGCGATAAGTATACTTTTACTCCTACAGTACATGACATAGGTAATACAATTCAGGCATTTTCTGTATGTGCCAATGTGTTTGAACCAACGTAGATAGCACCTGCCTCTACGAGGAAGGAAAGCAGAGACAGGAAGTTGGCTTATCTTGAAAAGTATTTCTAAGATATGGGAGTAACTTGTAGAAAAAGCCTCCTCGGATATTTGATACCATAGTTCTGGTGAAATTAAGGTTCCTTTGAGATTGCTTGGAATGATTAGAGGTGATGAGTTTTGTTATTTCTGTTTTGTACGGCAAGTTATAGCGGATGCTTTAGATGGTGTCGCTTGTAAGGGTTATAATTAAATAGCTAGGAACGATCCGTACGACATTAAACATTGCGTATACAAGTTTTAATATGGATTTAAAGCCATATAAAAAAATTACTACATAATTATCCTATGTAGTAGAAATTTTATCTATGTTTTCAGGTTATGGTAGGTAAAACTGGAATACACGATATCCCCGAATTTCTGCAAAAGCCGTGCTTTTAAAAGTGTATTTACTCTATATCGTTATATCAAACAAAATCAACATTTAATCGTTGATTTGTAATCAATGAGCCGTGTAATTTTAGAACCAATTTTGTAATTTTTTTGCCATCAGAAATATACATTATCCTGAAGTAACATGTAGGCCATATTAAATCAAAAACCTTAAAAAATCAATATGGTAGTCTGTGGTGGCTTTAAATAATTATTCGTTCTTATATTTTACTGTGTAACAGCATGCAATGTCCAATAAAAATATATATATTTAATTTGGAATTGTTAATTAAATAAATATTTTTTTAACATACAGAGTTGTACAGAACATAAACTTCTACAAAACAAAGCCACACACGTCAAATCACTTGAAACTTGTCATAACAAAATTACTAGGAAACAAAACTTTTCCACAATTTCATATCGGACCATTTTGTCACAGTTTATGATAATTATTTACGTGTACACATGTTTGTAGATATTCGTCCCTTTGAAGTAGGCGTGTATTCGACGACGGCGTTTGAAAGAAGTTATTGAATTGTTCCATTGTTGCAGACAGGATATTCACTATCTGTCTGTTGCTTATCAATTTTTGTGAGTATAGAGCTATTTTATGTGGCGTCGTTCAAAAGGTATCTGTGTTGGAATAGATTCAATTATTGTTTGTTTTATTTGTATTGTTTTTTGTGAATTTAGAACGGAGTAGATAGGCTTTGCCACCTATCTTATGGACAGTTTGTTTGATGCTGATGAGAATTCGTTTAGCTGCGTACGTAGTTAAGGTATTTGCGTTTAATTCAGATTTTTTTACATTTTCGTGTTTTAAATTGTTGTATAATTATAATATAATTGTTAAATTGTCTTAATAAATTAAAAATCTTACTGTTATACAATTTCCATTTCTTTATTTTCTCGATGACAGTTCTAATTTGATATAATGCTCTCTAGCTGCATCCAATAGCTCCATCCCTATCATTTTCTCCGACTCTGGTATTATATAACCTTGTACGTGTGTAAACGTCATATTTTTATATAATAATGCATACATAATGTAAAAAAATACGCTCGCACAAGGTTACACAGGAGCTGTCATCGAGAAAATAAAGAAATGGAAACAGTATAGTCCTTCATCATTGGGATATACAATTAACCGAACATAAAAACAAAATCTCATTGAATATATAACCCTCCAAAGGGACCACAATTAAAAATACCTACATATCGCTAGTGGCGCATCTGTCATATCCTACATCGGAAATGAGAACTAAAGTGAGCTGTAATGACTATCTGTCTGTCTTTGTCTAACGGTTTTACTCACTTTAGTTTTAATATCTCAACAATTTGATGCTTTAATGTTTTCTAGTATTTAAGTATATGACGCGGAAAGGGTTTTGATATTAATGGCTTTTGCAATTTAAGATAATTTAAATTGAGGCAAAACTGATTAGAGTTTACTCTTCAGGTTTGTGGGTTTATTTTTGTGGATTGTGATTTAGCAAATGTGATCCTTTTAGTAAATACATTCAAACTACAAAACGAATTATATCAAGATATTTATTATATTTATTTGAAGGCTCACATTTACTAAGAATCGTGTAACTAATTTTAATAAATAATAATAATTATTATAAATATTTCTAACAATCACACCACATTATCTAGCCCAAATCAAGTATCATTAAGAACTTGTGTTATGAATACTAGATAACGGATAAATAAAATTAAGAGATATATAAACTTAAATAAACATACATACACATCCATGACTAGAAAGCAAATATTGTAAAATATCTGCCCCTACCAGGATTCGAACCCGGGACTCTGGCATGGAAGGCAAGGCTAGTTACCTCAACACCAAACAGGCCGTCATTTACCATAATGAATGCATAATCTAACACATTTATATGATATTTATATATACTCGCAAGTATATTTATTTGTCAATGAAACCGAAATTGTTTTTTACTGAGCGATTATTTTATTGATGTACTCATTTTGTAAAAACGTAAAACGATAGCACTTTTCCTGTAACAAAATTTGGAACATGCGGATTTGTACTGTATATCATATTATCAGGGGAAGAAAACTCTACCACGTTGTGCCATATGGCCACCATACAATATTTCTGATTTCAATAAAATAACGCAGGTATATTTTTACTGGACTCTACATTCCGTAATATCTCACTGAGTAACAATGTAAATGTACGTCTTATTAATTGTGTATAAGTTACTCAAACCAATAATTCATACTAATAAAACGACTTTCCATTTTTATTATGCAACCTGTTTAGTCTTTGACGTATCCTACGGGACGCTACCACAAAGCCTTCGAACCTTCACTCTAAAAACAACCTTATGGTTCGAACTCTAAGATAAAATTTGCTCTGAAAAGCTTTTAAGGTTTTTAAGTAATTGGTGGCGCCCGAGTTAGTTCTCGCTTTTGTCGGCAGGTGGCGCTGAGCCATGGGGCCATATAATTTTATGATCCTAAACCTCATTTATAACCGGTATAAATGAATTTGTGTTTTTACTCTTTGTTCGGAGACAGATTGTTGATTCTTTTGAAAGACATTTGGTAGTTAAAGTTTATGACTGCTCCTTTAGTGGGGTCAAGGATTCTCCAATATATCTTTGTCATAATTTATGAGGGAATCTCTCAAATTCTTTGGTAAGTGTATTTAATATTGGCTAAAAGAAATATGAAGACTGCATTGTTTATCTGATTGACAGGATTCTTCTTGATTTAAGAGACCTTTTTCCTCGCACACAGTGAGTGAAAATCCTTCGAATCCGAATATTTCACTAGTAACTACACAGACTGAAGAAAACATTGCTAAGCATTGTAATTTGCAATGTTGTGAAAATCTAAACACCAACGGCAGTCTGCTGAGCTGGCGGTTTTCTTCTATGCTCTTTATCTCTTTATCTTTCTATGAAACACGGCCAACAGACATCCATGCATACACCAAATATATCAACAGTATACATCTATATTATTCCAATAATTCTACCCAAGGAAAAGCATAGATCCACACGCTACAGGAACGTTAGCAATCCCTTGGGTGGGATCCGGATAGGCTACTTGGGAACCCTACATAGCATGGCAAAAATTTAGGAGATTTGAATTCTATGTTGTAGAGAATACGGAAAGGGTAATAAATATGGTAGTTGGGGTTGTATAACAGGGACACGATAAGTAATTGATTGGATCTATGACTGATGAAGGGTATTAGAAGGAAGACATATTCAATATGGTGGTTTAGTTTTATTCAAAACCAAGTTTTGAAGTCAATGAGTTAATATAGTGACTTATATACGGAGTTAAACTGTTGAAAACGTTGTTCAACATGTGTGTAAATATTATTTGTCTTAAATATAACAGCTTAAAACATCTCATTCAACGACAGACTTCGTAAACTCGTTAATATCACGTGATAAGTCTTCACGTCTTTCTTCAAAACTGATCTGAAAGAAATATTTAAATCTTGAATAATCGTTTACCAAAAATCTTATTACCGAAAATGACATTGGACTTAAAATTATCATCGTCTTTTAATGCAGTGGCAAACATTCACAATAAATTTAGAAATAGAATACTGTATTTTGTTTAGTACGAAAACAGATATTTTAAATTATAAACCGCTTTGCACACCAACTTAAGGAAAGAACAAATTTTTAATAAACATAATTCAAGTCACTTCCGACTTTTTCTATCTAACCTCATTATAGATATCTACCAATGATCGCAGCATATGTCATGATGAACAAACAAACAGACAATCCAACAGAGATCAACATCTGCCTTTAACAATACGAGCTATTTATTACCCTTATTAACTATACAAACGCTTGTTAGTTTTGTTCGAGCCAACCTATAATCATAACGTAATTAAGTCCATTTTACGCCAATTCTCGAACCTTTTTTGTCTCAAACTTTTTTCTAATGGTCAATAGAAAATTAACCTTGACGGTGAGGTCATTAAGTGCTAATTTGTTTGTCCGGATCGAAGTCAAATATTTGAGTTTTGGAAGGTGTTTCTCATACGTATAATTAGGACAGCAGACACCTTAGTTGGCGCCTCGGGCGACGCAACCTGCTATAGTCTCGAATTGGGATGTTTCCTTTCAGATGAAATCAAAATTATTAGGTTTCAACGATAATCATTATTCACTTGTTCTTACATCACGTAAGATACCAATCACACTGATATTTAAATTCCAAATTGGTCTTTGTTTACTTTTTTTATGTTAAAAAGTCTGCACGGCTTTGTATAACAATTATCATACAAATTTAATACACAGGCAAGTTTTTGTCCTGAAATATTAAGAAAGACTTTTATTCCTGCGGTTAAAATTGCAAACCAGCTGGTAAAAGATATAGCTGTCATCACACCATTTTTTTATTTAAACGGAGTTTTGAACTGCAATACTAAAAACAAGATTTATCATCATATGATCGGCCTGCTTCCTCGCACAACTGTCATGTTAAACAGATCAAATAGAATGTAATGTGGCCAGTGAAGTCATCGACAAGTAGAGTTGTATGAAATGATAATAAAATATCGATAGTTCGATAATATATCGGTATCGTCGGTAGCAGGGAGTATGATTTCATTTAATTTGGTAAATAATCCAATTTAGATATTAAATAATTTTAGTTTTTCAAAAATATTCAGATTGTAGTCAAAGTTGTCAAGTCGCTATTTTTTTCGGAGTGGACGTTTTATTTATGCCCTTATTGGCCTTTTAAATTTCATCAGACTTCGTGGCCTAGCGCTGAGGGCAATCAACTGGAACTTAAACTGCTCCTAGATACAAGAGGGTACGGACTTCAGTTTAGGACATCGTATTTGAAACTACCATTGGTTCGGACGGAACTCATCTACTGCCCAGCCATCATTCGAAAGCTTCAAAAATTCCTTACAAATGTACCATTTCACATGTGCAAATGTAATATAAATGAACTATCTTCAGCAAAGTCCCGCTAAATTTCTATTTTTAAATTCAAAGATACATCTTGTAAGGGATTAGACTACCGACACACAAAAACCAACTCGAGATCTTGAACAACTGCCACGAAACGAAACAAACTACAAAAGTAGTCTCTATTCATACAGATATTAACAAAACAGAAAATTACACGGCCCAATAACTTTCGTTTACTAAACCATCTACACGAAACATAAAAAAAGTTATAATAGAGGAGGTTCACCCATAAATAATAGAATCATTAACATCTGCCTTCACGATTTAGAACATCAGTTTTTTTTTAAGTTTCGAATTAAAGCTTGTTACGAAGGGCGGTGATGGTAAACTCTTGTTTTGACCGTTATTCAATTTTTTTTCATGTTATTTTTTTAAAATAATGAATATTTTTTGGTATGGCATGATTACGTTCTAATTTATGAAAGATCTGTTTGTTGTTTTCATCAATTAATTAATATGTGAATAAAAATAAAAATAATTTAATTTTTGCAAATTAACATGTCAGCAGTATAAATAAGAAATAATAATTTATGTGACGACTAAAGCCTGTTTTTTATTATTAAAAAAATTAAGACATTCTCTCCCATTACCAGGGTCTCAGATTTCTACCGCGAGCCTTTAAACAAACGTTAGAGAGACCATGTTTGCCAACGTTCCAGTAGGAATTTGCATATGCGCCAATATGATATTTTTTTTATAAAATTGTTTTTTTAATTTTATGAGTATTATTATAAAATGAAAAGCTACTAACCAAATGATCAGAGTGGGGGTCTCGGGGGGCACTAGGGCTGGCGTTGGGCCACAGCAACTTTGACAACATCCGTTGACTTTGGTTATAGATGAACTCCTACGAAGGAGAAAAATGTGCTTTAGTATTCTGATGCCGGTTCAATATGCAGAGAGACGAGGTTTCTATACAGCTCAGAATTATAGATATTTCAAAATGAACAGTTTAGTTAGTAGTTTGGAAGAAATTAGAAAAATATTGTGCACCTGAAACTGTTCTGCTTTGTGCAGCTGTGTACATTCAGATTTATTTTTAAATTTTATCGTCAATAAAATTCATAAATGAATTATTAGCACTATGATTAGCGGCTAAGAATCGTCAAGAATCTATGGAAATAAAAATAAAACTGTTAATTTAAGCATTTGAATCAGTTACAAATATCAACGAGGTGGGTCTAACAATGGTTTTTTATACTGAGAACCGCCAGCCCATAGCTAAATAAGCTACATTGAGCATCGTAACTTGAATGAGTGCGATTATTAATAATAATAACACGTTTTTATAGCCTCCAAGCCCGAGGCGAGATTCAAACTTGGAAGGAGATCCCAACCTGTAGTCGGTTATATTTACTTTTAATATTACTAACAAGGTATTTAAAGAATAAAACCTTTTTAGAATTTTTTATTCCAGATTCTGATTGACAAGATCTTTGATTGAGAATTATAGCGGTTCGTGAAAACCCTTAATATATTTTTTATGTGGATTCACAAGTTTATAGGATCTTCTATTCTTCTGTTATTTAGAAAGAATGTATATTTTTTAGTATAAGCTTAAAAGCTGTCCCACACGTAGAAAGCTACATTATCAAGCCGTAATATAACGTGGGTATAACCCCATAAAACTCCAAGTAGGTACAAAATGTTAAGATAAACGGGTTAAAACAAAACTCAAACACAAACAAACAGAGAAACAAATTATTCACTTATTGAGAACTGCCAATAAAGCAATGCAAACAATATTTTTTCTCAAACAAAAGTCATAAATTACCAAGGGTTGACCACTTCTGGACGGTAAAAAACATAACGAGACCGTAATAATAGGTTATGCAGACTTCTCGCCTGTAAAACAAACATGCCACAGAGTACACGAGATACAGAGAGCGCTAAATTTGCTTTAATAATGGCGTACGTTCGAAATACGTTGGCTTTTGGTGAAGACGTGATTTATTATGGTTGAAATATATTTTTGGACATCTTTTTGACAGTTTTACTTTGATTTTTAGAACGTTTTCTAATTAATTTTGAAATTTAAATTGGGGTATGTTACTTTCGGAACACAAGAAAGCTCTTTTTACTTTTTTTAAAGATGAAGATAGTTTTGTTTTAGTTAAATGTTGTTAAATCTATGATTGATTCATGGCATTTCTAGACAATTTAAATCTCTATGCCAGTTGGGAAGTAAGCAGTCATGGGATCATGTGTAAAATTACTCGAATGATCGATATTCATCGGTCATAATATAGCTGTCAGAATTATAGGCTTATAACGTTGTAATCAGCTGCGTTTTTTTGTTGCTGACTGTATCATCAATGACGAGTTTATTTATTTGTTAATCTTGGTTGATATCAATTTTTTTACTGTAGATAATAAGCTGTATAAGGATTAGTTTTAAATTATGTTTCCAAGAAACAGAAATCGTTTTCTGGAAATGTTCTTAAAAGTTGAAATACTTATTTATTTATCTCAATACTGAAGGTAAAAGTTACTTATCAACAGCCATATTGAGCAATATTATAACAATAATCGTAGCACTTAATTATTCTACTTCAAAATTCTAGGAAACGAACAACAAATTCCAAGTAAGTGTAAGATTTGCCCGTCAGCATAAACAAAGTAAATCAAACATCAAACCGCTTCAGAAAACTTAACAGAAAATATCTTTACAACTTAATTCTACATCAGAATTTAATTTACAACTTCGTAAGTAGTGTTTACTAGAATTGGCCGCGGATCATCGGCGATAATGCGCACTTGGTGAAAACTGAACGACTAGTGTGGTGGTCTGTTGAATCTGTACAATAAGGACTAAATATTGAAGTAAGTTATTGCTGGCGGTAAGATTTTGTAAAGGTTACTTCTGTGACTCTCTAGATTGTTTATACTCTATATTAATGTTCTATATTTTGTTGATGTGATTTATAAGTGTTAAGGATTGGATGTCAATGTAGATAATCTTAATTTTCATGTTAACCTTGAGAAAAGCCAGTGAAAACCTAACTACCACTAAAGTCTAGACAGAGGAAGTTTTGAATACAGAGTCTAAATCAAAATAAATAATTTCGATCGAGAATTTTGTATTATTATTATGTTTTATATTATTATATATTATTTACGTTTTTTATTATTCTTATATTTCATTTGAATTAAATTAAATCAAATTAAGAAGAATATGTTATACAAAAATGATACTTTTTATCCATAATTCACAAACTTTCTATATCATTATCTCATTTTGCGTGTGTAATTTTCTCAAACCACCTACAAAGTAGGCCAGTAGTTGGAAAATTTGGCAAAAGTGCTATTACAGTGTATTAAATGACACATCAAAACTCCGAGAACGAGTGTACAGACAGAATTGGTTAAATAATTATGGGTCGCGACGGTCATGAATGAAAAGCAATACGCTTTCGAAACGACGGCGAAGTATCGACATCGGGCGGGGCTGAGACGGCGCCGTAAATTAAAATGTTTACAGAATTGATATTTATTTTCTTTTAACTTTTCTTGTTAACTTTGCTCGTAGAACTTGCTAAAACTCGTGACGTTTAAGAAAATTTGAGAATAGTCTGTCGGTGGTCAAAAGATTAGCAAGATAGCTGTGACTTTCAAACAGAGCAAAAGTCCCTAAGGCCAATCTTAACCTATAGTTAGTGCAATCCACAAAGATGCGCCCCCTCTTCTTTTCTGCTCCATACATTGAAGCGTGTGACCATAGAACAAACTGGTAGTGGGGCGCGTCTTCGTGGATTGCACTAACTATACACTTCGATGTCAAATAAGATTGCCAACTCGATTTCGGTCGCATTTTTTCTTGACCGTGAGTTCACGAGCATGACGACCAGTCCCTGCATCTAAGATCTTGTCCGAAGATATTGGCCAATAAAGGCGAAACCACGACTTATATGGCCAGCCCTCCTTGGAGCCGGCGAGCGAAAGATCGGAGCTAATTAAGCACTATAAAACCGAATATCTTTCTCAAACAGTCGTTACCTTTCACCACGCCCGATTGACGAAGGTTCAACCAAAGAAAAAACAACCATTACCTCACAAGATCACCTCATGCTCCTAATAGATTAATGATACAGCTTGTAAAACTGTGTTTATACGAAAATTTATAATGCACTGGAGAGCGGCGCAGTGTAAGTTATAACTGCAGTTGGTGGATAATTTCTGCCTTAAACGTTAGCTGTGGTGGCTTCAAATAAATGGTTTACAATTAAATGAATTATCAACAGTTAACCTGAAAATATTAAGCTTAAGTTTCTTACTAGTTACATATGCACAAGTTTACTTTGATGAGATGTTACCTTGGATTTATAATATTATTGGAATCTTGTCATAGAAATACTGCTCATCGTTATGGGTTTAACGACATAACAGAGGTATACTGTAGATAATTTAAACGTTGGTATTTATGAACGTAGAAATCTACAGGCCACATTAGTTCATAACGTTGAAATAGTTCTTGAAAGAACGTGTGTATCGAGTAGGGTCACTGAAGGTTACCTATGCTGTGGCGTTGCGTCCAGCTATGACGTCACAGCGCGCCACCCGAGAGCGTGCGAGAGGGATGAGGCTCTATCGGAGACCGGGACGGCGATATCGACACGGCGCCAGTGGCGCGCCGCGGGGCGGCGCCTGCGCCGGCGGACCCACGCGCCTTCGTCTTATTGAGAAATTCCCAAGATGATGCATAATTCTCGTTTCGGCCGCTCTTATTTTACTCCTTGTTAAGGCTATAAGTACACGTGTATTTTTCTGAGCCCGTGTGGTCTGGAACTAGTTTTGTAAAACTTGTAAGTTTTATGCTGTACAGTTGAATTATGAATAAGGGTGGTCGGGCTTTCAAGTTAGCAAGTATATTTTTTTGGTGTTGTTAAGAGCGTATTGAAAAACATTGAAATACCTATATTCAATACTTAATATAACACAAAAAATCTTTTAAAACAGTTTTAATGCTCTTCTCAATTAGAAGTAATAATATTTTAAACATTATACCTACCTAGCTAACCGACTCTTCAATCTTCCAAAGACAACCCAAATCATTTTCTTTTCCATCAAGCTAAAACAGCAATCACATCTTATCAGACAGTTATGCTAATAAGACATGCTAATTCCCAAAACCAACAAACCTGGAGCAAAAAGTATCGGAACAACCGACAGACTAAAAAACAACAAGAATAAGATGAGCGGAGCATGGGCGCCAAACAGCAATTATGTAGTAACAGTGGCTTGGATCCGTGAAACGGAGAACAACGATATAAGCCTTCTGATATAGAAAATTGCGTATCTTAAAAAAGCCTTTACATGTAGCCTGTAGGTCCGTAGGGAGTACAACGATATGAACGCCGTATTTTTCATGGAGTCTTCGTTTTTCTTTCGATAACGATGTTAGGAATGCAGGCAGCTTTCTAGATAGATGTTTTTTAGGTGGTCTACGTTGTTCGGACGCCAGTAACGTGGTTCTGGGAAGAGTGGTACAAGTTCGGTAGGATTGTCTCCTACAAGATGTTGTTATGGGTTTCTTTTACCTTTGTTTTGGTGAAAGAATGGATTTTTCAATACTACTTTGTATTTATTATTTTCGTCACAAATAAAAGTATCTACGACTTTGAGATCTAATTAACAGTAAATTGTTACAAAAGATTATTTTTTTTAACTATTAAACTTAAGCAACAAAACTTTTTACGAAGTCGTGCAGGAAGTATCCTTTATCATAGGCTCTTAAGCTTTTTATACATAAACACGAGCCTAGACTGTATAGTATAAGTAATTACATAAACACATTTGTACATAAAATCTTCTACATATCAATCGAACCAAATCGTGACCAAAATTCTTAGAAACGTTCTATCGTAAATCGGACATTATGATCCAGAAAGTCATGAGCTAAGGGGGCGGGGCCAGCTCCCGTGACGTCAGACGCGTCAACCAATCAGAAGGCCGCGTTGAATAGTCATTGTCACCCTAGGCGTGCGGTATCGGAAGATAAAAATATCGACATACGTATCAATAACAGTACGTGCGTACGTCACTATAGGTATAGGTATACGTTGAGGAAGCACTTCCTTACGTTTTGTGAAATGGAAACATGGAAAGATATTTTGATTTAGAAAAGTTTTTATTTCTCGATGATATCGGATGAATTTGTTAGCTACACAAAAATGTTTTTGAAGTATTGATAATCTTTCACGAGTTAGAATGCATAGTACTGTTACCGATGTTTAAAAAGAACTTTCCATGGTTCCATGTTTAAAAGTGTTCCATAATTACGAACAAACTAATCCTTTGCTTCTCATTTTAGGGTTAACTCAAATCAAAAACCTAACCTGATTAATTTGACAGATAACTGACACTTAAGCTATTATTATTAATTTTTCACATCATAAGCACAGAAATTGCACAAATTTGAACTTTATAGCTTAGACTGCATGGTTTTTTTCGTTTTACGTGCGATATTATCAGTTGTAAGTACTGGGGTGACATAGTTAGGGTGGTGTTACAATGGGAAACAGAGGATTAGTAAGCGTGTGTGTAAGGGGCTTAGCGTCACGCCTAGTAATGGCCGAAAGCGATGTTATTATTTAATATTTACGTTGTTTGTGTTATGGTTTTAAGTTTATTACCTTTGTCGTGTTTAGGTATTTTTATGTGTTTTGGATGGTGTTGTGGTCGTAGCTCTTTCTATGTAAAGCAGGCGTTTGGCAAGGCAGGGTTTGATTCCTGGCTGTGACAGATGTTTGAAAAGAAATGTTTGTAGACGTGGCATTGGTTGTTTACATCTATACTTGTATGGTTCGTAATTGGGTTGGTATACCTACTCATATGCGGGAACTTTATATTATAAGGATTACTAAGTAAAAAAGGTTACTTTTAGCTGTATGCAAAATTCAAGTTTCATAATGAAATAAAATTGAGCTAGTAGAAAATATTTAAGGCTCATGAACAAATATCATAATTTAACACTTATGTGAGTCACCGCCAGGATTTGAATTCGGCACTTAAGCAGGGCCTCCTAATTTTTCAGTGAAATCTATTGAGCTTTGATACCACTAGACCAATCCAAAAAATCATTGCACTAATACACATTTTAATTCGTTTTTCTAAAAAACAATAGCACTTTTTTATCGAAGTCGATTACATATTTATTTATTTGTTTCTTGGCAATCTTATGGACAATAAAGTTACAATAGGTATTACAAGTTTGGTAACAAATTCACACTTATAGCTAAACAGTAGGTAAATAATATCTGAGCACAAAATTAACATTGCTGATGAAAATAAGGCTGCTTATTTAAACATATATGTTGAAAACTACACTAAATGAAATAAAATAAATTACAATAGTACCACTCAAAATTACAAGCGAACCTTTAAAATTTTATAGCCTTTTAAATTTCACCAAACTTGGTTGCATAGCGCTCGAAACTAGCACTGCGCACTGCAACAAACAAACGAGTACCTATATTAAATAAACAAATAAATTCAAATGACAAATCACGGGCGTGTCCGCGTCGTTCACACGGTCGACATCTTCAGAAGTCTTTTACTAATTTCGGCGCCCCTGTGAACTGGGTACCGTCAGCAATGCCAATTTTATTATTTCAGAGTTTTATAGAATCAGTTTTATTATTCATCTTTGACATGACGCAATACATTGAATCCATGTTAAACCAGTTTTTTGTGTCACTTTTTAAAGTCTACTTAGACTGTATTTGTTGAAATTTAGGCAAGAGATTAATGTCACAGTAATTCAGTAGGTCAATATTACCGATCATTTAAACATAGTTTGTACCAACTTACATAAAAATAGGAATTTAGTGTAAATGTATATACTATTGTCGCAAAAATAGCAATAGTAGTTTGAAGCATAGCTATTTAAAATACTATACTATACTACTAATACTATTTAGGTATACTAAAATTATTTACAATTTAATTGACAACTAACAACATACTAAACTACATAATACAACAAAAACTTATTAACTAAATTTCAACCAAAAATAATAAATTTCCCCGTAACAAAAGCCCACATTTCTACCGACTGTACTGCTCCGGCAATAAATCCCCGATCGGATAGCTCTAATCTCGGAGCAGGTCGCAAGAAGCTTCAATTAAATCTAAAAACGTGTTTAAGTCCGGCAATTAGATAGATAAACCTGCCTTTAGGTGGTCCGAGCGCAGCCAGCGGTTGACGAGTCGGTCCTTTTTGGTGAAGATACTGTTTGCTTTTAGTTGATTTTTTTTAATGGCGACCCCAGATAGGTATTGTTTTTTTAATTATGCGTTTGTCTTTCAACGCGTTTCACTGCAAGTGACGTCGAAGATGAGAATATAACTATTCTAATTTTAAATTCTTAGGATCTATATTCATGTGTAAAAATTTTGTTTTTTTAAGTTGTAATAATAATAAATATTTTATGTGGCGCAAAAAGTTGGCTAGGATAACTAAGCTCTACCCTTTTGACATATACCAAAAATCGTTTTAAATCAAACATAAGTAAAACAGACGCTCAAATTATCTATGAAATAAGCCGATAGATAAACTTGTAATTTAGGTACCTACTTAAGATTTGAGTAATTACTATCCACCGTCTTTATTATTTGTGAAGTGACTTTATCAGAAACAAATTATGTAAGTATTTTAAATTTAAATTTTCGAATTTTAAAAGTTTTACTGTCATCACAAATAACTAGCCCAAGAAAAGCTTCCTCAAAAAGCTCCAACCCTTATGTCTTCAATCGCCACCGGTCAATCTTTTAGCCAAACATTGATCATTCAAAACTCAGTGATACCGATCGTACTGATTACTTATTTGACGGAGCCCGCATTTCGCTGCGAAACTTGGCAACACTGAGAGCCCGCATGCGATTCAACGCTCTTTTATTTTGCTAAGAACTTGCCTACCTTTGATAATCTTGTTTGTCTATGGATAGATCGGTTATGAAGTTTTAAAAGGATTGAAATGCCAGTATAATTTTTAATTCATATTTTAAAAACATGTAAAAGTCTGAAGAAAGAACTTTCTCATCAAATTTTTTGAAAAATTTTTATACAGATAGCAAACCAAAATCATTAAAACAGTAAAAATGTTTTATGTAAATATGCACTTAAAAAAAATTATAAAGTAGAGTAAATTCGCTTCAACATATAATTGTTTGGAATAGTATTTGTTACCTAAAACTCCCTAACGGCTGAATCTATGTATGTATAAATAACTAGATCGGGCATTACACTATAATTGTCACAGCCAAATAACTTAATTCATGTTTCAATATTATTAAAATTATTATTTGAAAAAGTGTGATAACTTTTTTATGTTTTGAAGATGAACAAAGTAAGTACCTAATACATTTTTGTGTAAGTTTTCTACCGTAAGTAAGCATAAAAATAAACCTACGATTGTATTTAATTGAAATTCATGTTTGTAACTTATTTTTAATTACTCTTTAGTCTACCATAGAAATCCAAAAGAAAATAACAAATGACATCATTGCATGATATCATTCACAAAAAAGTATAATTTTACGACTAATAATATTGATTGACTTGCTATGGCCAACATTTCAATCATAATTTCATTGATATTTAGCACAAGATGGCGTCGTTCAATTCGATCCGCCTTTTGGATGACTAATACAAAATTCTGTGTAAGTTTTTTAGATACACATTTTACTTGTATTGTTATGTTGAAATAATCAATCTATAGATATATGGTAAATGTTTGTGATATACATATGAGAATTAATGTCTTCAGGTGTGAAATAGTTATTAATAATTCTTTGTTAGTTTGTTAAGTGTTAAGAAGTTTGTGTAAGAAGAAGATAAGATTTATATTTTCTTCCCGTATTTTATTATGTTTAGATTTTTTACAGAAGTGAAAACAGTTTGTGAAAAAACAAAACATTATCGGTATTAGGTTTATTTATTTAGAAGAGAAATAAAAAGTTCGAGACTAATTCACTTAAATCACTAAAGATAATTACTTTAAATACGAAAATATCAAACAGGAAATCGTACTTCGCTTCGACTTTAAATAAAACTCAACCTCACTCCCACAATTTCATACACCAAGGCGTATTGATGACATCTAAGTAAGTAGGTATAATTTGATTAAGAACGATGTAATTGCGGTTCTGCGCACCGCACTCAATGACACGATAAGCCCGTGTAGGGACAAATGAAACGCGGTTCTTTTGAAGCTCGCAAAGGAGGCCGAATTGTTAGGCATAAAAGCCTTCTTTATAGTTCTGTCCATATCGCTTTTATGAGAATTTATTCACGCAGTTATTATTGCAATTCAATTAATGCAGGACATTGTTCAATCGAATCGCGCTCTTTCAAGCAAAGGTTTTACCGAAATTTTTAGGTTATTTTAATTTTTATACTTAATTAAGAGTTTTATTTAAAATTTGGTGGCGAAATTAAAGTTTGGTTGTAAAAGTTTTTTGAAAGCTTTAATTGCAGAGTACTGGATACTGTGAGATCAAGGTAAAGCTATGCCGTTTTAGTGTTAATTGTTATCTTTGGTAGTTAAAATAAACGGTGGCTAAAGCGATGCTTATAAATTGCCTTATTATTTGAATAAATAAGATATGAAAAATATTAGGTACAGTGAAAAGTAACTAGTTACATAAATGCGTTGCAAATCAAATTAAAATTTGTTTCTCAATTCGTTGCACATTAAAACATGAATAATAGGTAACCTCCCGTTTAAGAAACGACGAAATAATTTAAAACATAAAAAAATATGACATGTACGGCAACATTCAATCAATCAATACTCCAACACCATATTACAAGACATAAATCCATACATCCAGGTTTATGAAAAAAAAAACAAATTTAATACCATAACCTCAAAAAGATTGCGTCTTGAATCGGGCACTAAAAGGCCCGGTTTCACAACGGCTACCGGTATTCATCTGTGAGTATTAATCCGCCATTACAATCAGCCGTCAACATTTAAAGACACTCAACTCTGTGGCTTTATCTCTTCATCCTCTGCCTGATGTTTTCGCCGAGCGCTTTAGATATTGTTTATGGAGTTTTGAAGTTTTTAGTGATTTTTATCGATTAGGGTTTGGTAGATTGGCTTTCCTGTGTTGTAAGGTCCGGCGTTTAGAGAGACAATTAAAACCAACGAACTCTGAGATTGAATAAAAGATAGCTTATGTAATAGTACATACTACATCACAGTGTGAAGAGTTCCTTTTTTATAAACACAAGAATTACACTTCTTGTAGATACTTAAAGAAAAACTATCTGTACTGACCAACATATCGATTTTTAATTATAATTATATCGTTACCTATTTTACGGGAGTGTGACGTTTTTATTTTAGAACAATTAGTTACATACCATAAAATAAAATAAAGAAATAAAACATCCACGAGTAGAGAACAAACTCCTGTACTCATTTCAGAAACGACTGTTCCTAAGATTCGAACTCTGCGGAGTTCCACGCCACAATCTAATAAACGAAACCGCAAAATATTTCCATTTCAGATGAACATCAAATAAAAATCTCTAAAAAGCTTAAATCAAGTGGAACTTAATAATAAACCAAGTGAGATTGTGTTAAAAGCTTTTAAAGTTTAAGTTGAGCATTCTACTTTTGTCGGGATGGCGGGTAGATGAAAGCTCCAAGATAGGTGCTCCGTTATCAATAGAGAATTAAATGTTGACTGAGATGCGTAATAAATCTTTTAAAAAGGCTTTTGATAGTATGGATTTGGTCTAAAAGGTTATGTCAAGAATGTGAATATTAAAATGACAATGCTAATTTTATTATAGATTTGAAGAAGTTTGTTTTACTTGAGGTTGTTTCGTATCGATCGTATTCTATCTCAATATAACAAAAGGCATATTGAGATAGACTACGCGAACTATCACCGTATATAGATGGATCGGTTTAAAATATAATATTTTCGGAAATCCAACACCGTTAGTAAAACACCTAATTCGCTCAAATGTTAGCAAGAGTAAGTTAGATAATCAGAAGTCATAAAAAGGCTATTATTTATTATTATATTACTTTCGCACAAACAGCTTATGTCCAGTAATCCAATAAAGTGAAATAATAAGATAATTTATGGTCATTAAAAACTAGGTAATTCGACGCTACTTTTCTTGTAATTAATTATTTGAGTACGGCAACATTGTAAAATTTAATTAAATTGCAACCCAACGGTCTCAAATATACAGTTTTTTAATGCCTTCTATTTAAAGAGTATTAAAATAGTACCGTCACTTGACCACCCTCCTTGGTACACCTACTAAGTAGCATAGATAATAAAATTAACTTTTTAATCGGACCACCAAGCCAGGCAAAGGTTCATTCCGCCTTCATAAGTTAGGTGATTTTACGCGTCCGAACATGGAATGCTACTCGTTTTTAATACTACTTTAAAAAGTTTTTTTTCTTCTTTGTAATGAAACCGTTGAAAACATTGCCAGTGTTATCTTAACAGGATTATAGCTACCAGTCTTTAGAGTTGTCGAATATCGTGTTTATAATATATCTGTGCACTGATATTTTGTTTGGCGGGAGATAGCGTTTGAATTTGGAATAAGAGTGCGATAGATTAATTAAAAAAAGGTTTAGGTATTTTTTATACAGTTTGAAGAGTAAGTAATTAAACTGGGGGATGGTTCCTTTTCTGTTTTTGAGTTTGGTCATTACTTTTATGACTTTTTACCTACACTAAAATAAAATATGATTAAGTATATATTTTTTATAATTGTACTTGGTGTAGTACCTATAAGTTCACCTAAAAGCATTACTAATAATGTTTTTAAGCCTTTCGTTGAAAAATAAACATACCTATTTCTTATACCGACTTCAAACCTGTTAATGAGCGTAAGTGTTGATCCATAACAGAAATCTCAAAAAATATTTTACCATTTTTATATCGTGGTAGTTCGTGAAGAATATACATATCCACATTTTTATTATTTCCGGGACACGGGAACGCGAGATATGCAAAAATTTGAGTTATCACTGAGAGGGGCAGGTGTTGGGGTGACGCCACTTTATGAGACTTAATAAAAATGCTTAAACACTATGCTTTGCTTGCTGGTTTGCTTGTTCCTTTTTAATAATGACAGTAAAGAAGTACGAAATTCTTTGCATGCATTTATTGTATTTTTTTGTCTAGAATTTTGCACAGGTACACAAATAGTAGGATAGATCTCTAATAAATATGTGTAGCGTAAAATTTGTATTCCTACTATGTATTTGTTATATCAAGCACCAAGTACTATACTCACAAGTACAGTACCTACTAGTACCTTGACATCTGATATAACTACATATTAATCAAGCTAGCAGTAAAGGCCACCTATATCAGACTTCAAAAAAAAATAACCTACGAACAAATTTTAAATAATGAATAAAATTAAAACCGTTCATGCAGTGCGTAGATAAAGCCCGATATGTATGAACACGTTCATAAATCGTAAGTTACACAGTTTCCTCTATATAACGAACAGAAAATAAATCATATTTCGATGTCGCCCAGTGCCAAGTGAATACCTCACACGAATTCCTAAAGTAATAAACTTGGAGAAAACAGCGCCAAAATAAAGTGAACATTTGTTTGCGATTTGCTAGCGTCCCCGACATTTTGAAGAAGAAAAGAAAAAGTAAATTTTGAAATTGGAATTCTTTATTGTGTTCGGCAAGGAGGAAGAGGTTGAAGTTCGTTATTTATTTGAATGACAATATTTTTGTTGTAGTTTTTATTAATGAATAGGGAATAATATTTAATATATAATACAATGGATAGTTTTCTATAATTTAAAGTACGGCTTTTCTTGTAATACAACTTTTTGCATCGCAGTAAAAATTTACAAAGAAATAAGCCAAAATTTTATGTTATACTCCTTGGCCATTTTATGCCGTACTACTTAGCAAAAATTCGAAACCTAAATCCATTATAACAAAACGAACTTATTCAATAAAACAATAACCTAAAACTTCGGCATAAGGTCCGTGTCACAGAGCCTTCTGTCAAAAATGACAGTTATACGACATCCGTATGTAAATCACCAAATAAATTGATGAGCTGACGCCTCATGTCATATTTCAGAAATTGACGTTGTGTACTTATATTTCTGACAATTTCATTGTTTAGAGTTTGTATGTAATCATTCTTGCCAGTGGTAAAAGGCATTCAGAACGAGAAATATCGCTGTTTGAGGTCTAACATAATTCTGAATGTAAATTCATAAGTTTTGGTTTCTTTTGTAGGTAGGTAACTCTAATGATACGTTTGACAGCCAGAAACCAACAGTTCACCAATAAAATATGTAGTACCTACAAAATAGGCACATGGCAAGAATTATTAATGGTGTTCACGTTTTTACAGCTAAAATGTTACCATACTGTGATTAATGAATTATTATATTTATTATTATATTATCTCATCTAAATGTATGTGGAAAAAAGCCGACGCAAATACGATATGATCCACCTACTACAAGCCTGGCAATACAAAATTACAGCAGATGGCGTCGAGCCGCTAAAATGTCACTTAATAGCAAATACTGTGAACCATGCATCATTATTGTCAAACTACTAAAATATTCAAATTGATTAACCAAAAATCCGTCCATAACAATACACGGAAAAACAACACTCATTAAAACGCTATAAACAATAAATCTTTCTAATACACAGAGTGTCAAACAACTAATAACAAAATCCGATAAAAATATTTTTTTCCGCAAAGTAGGCAACTCAGCTTCAAACACCTAAATAACACCATCAAGGGGGTGGTAGTAAAAAAAAACAACAAGAATGGGTAACAAGTAGAGTCGTTACTTTGGCACCCCCTAATAAGTGGTGATTTATCCCCAGAAAACCTACACGCAAAATGGAGGCCGCTATTTTATGTTGGTCTGGAGAACATTTGTAAATTTTTTTGTACGGATAAAGGTCTCTGTTTTTTCGTTTGCAGTTTTAAAAGTAATATATACGAATCACACATCTGCAGAATCGATGGCTCAAATAGTGAAATGTGGTTTCGAATTGCTTCCTCATCCCCCTTATTCACCTGACTTGGCACCTTCTGACTTCCACCTATTTCCAAAACTAAAAAGACACTTAGGTGCAATGAAATTTTCTACCAATGAGGAGGTCAAAGTGGCCGTAGATGCCTTTTTCGAAGACCTTGATGAGACCTTCTATTTAAATGGGATCAAGGCTTTAGAAGACGCTGGACTGAGTGCTGTGACCTAGGAGGAGAGTATGTAGAAAAATAAATGTAAAAAATTGCATTATTCCTGTGTTTTCTTATTTAGGCCGCGAACTTTTCAGTCCACCCTCGTACTTATGTAGCGTGTGCAGTAAAAATAAATTAACTTTGATCAAAAATAATGAGAATGTTAAGGAAGGAATATTTACGCCTAAAAACATGCTACCGCAAAGAGCAGGTAAAAGATCTGGACAGTACAGTTTTTATTTTATTTATCTTTATTTAAATGGTAGATAACTTGCTGTATTTTCCTACATTACGGGAAAGCATTGTTTTCGCTGTTATTTTGATGAAAAAAAGCTAGTTCAATGTGGCCACTTATTCATTAATATTAATTTTTACTCAGACCTTACAAATTATTATTCAAGGTTCTCCTTCTTGATGACTGCCTACTTACCCACAGGTCAGCCTATATTGGTCTCGTATCTGCGTGTACACAGCCTATCCACATTCTAGTGTAATGGTGCCCACTAGTTTTGTGCATTTTATATGAACACTCATACGTCCTGACTTACACTGTCAGGTTTCGAACATTTGCTGATTCTATGTCTTGCTATATATTTTCTTTTTTCAAAAATTAGAAAAAGCATTCCTCTTTTAAGATACTTTAACGTTGAAAAATAAGACAAGCCTGACACTTGAAACGTTTGATTACTTAACACTGTGAAACAGATTGTGACACTGAAAGTATTAAAACAGATTAAAAGTTACAAGGAATTGTAATAGGCTCCACTTCCCTATTCAACCAATAAATAAACGTTAAATCTTCTAGCGCGTGACAAGCTCACATATTTCAAATAAATAGAAACTTTAACTATCACCATTAAAATATTTAAAGTGTGAACTATGAAAATACTATCATTAATGATACTTAAACTCTGGCAACTTTAACTTTAAAGAATTTTATAGAATGGCAATAGGAAACTTTCGATGGCAATAAAATTCAATGTGTTGAACTTAATGGTACGTAAACTATTTCCTTATAGCTTAAAAAGCTTGAAGTTACCGTAAACAAAATTAAGTTTAGCTATTAAGTATTTTAATACTCATTAAGTAGAATGTATTTTTTTGTCAGTGCCTAAACCGGAACTATTGAATATTGATTAAAATTAATTCTTAAATTTAATTAATACTTACGTTTTCATAGTACATAACTACTTTTGAGTGGGTCCCTTTGTTTAAAATTTTTTACATTTATCATTAATAAAAAAAGTCTATAAATACCGATAAATGTATCTACAAGGTAAAACATATCTCTCTGAAATCGGCTTTAGCAAGAATATCTCCACAAAACTTCGTAAGAACATCAAAAAAGTTTTTATGAAAATTAGAAGTGTCATTCTGTCAATTTACCCGGTAATTTTGAGGTTTCAAAATGGCGTCAGCAAAACTACGACACGAATCTATGTGACACGCAACGGAAGAAAATAAAGTTTTTTTATGATTCTGTGGTTTGAATAAAGGGTATTCTAAAGTTTTTGATGGCAATAAATAATGAATAAATAAAATAATTGTTTGAATTTTTTAATAACTAAAGTTTTTAATTGGCTCGGTTTATGAATAAATAGAATGTATAGGGAATAAATACTGTGAATAATTTTAATTCCTAACCTATTCTGTTTTGGACTTGGAATGATAAAATTTCAAACTATATGCAATGGATTAATTCTATAAAGTATAGTATCCGTATGTATATATATTAGTTTTTATTTTCAGTAATAAAATACTGATTTACATACCTACAATGAGAAACAGCTATAATTAGCTGCTTTTACATTTTCAAGCAGTGGATTAGAAACTAGGTTTAAAGACATGTGACGAAAATTTTAGGAACATAAACAAAATACATACAAAACTATTGGAACCAAAATAAAATTTCCTTTTTTGTCAGTTATATACAAAGACTAGATTAAAATAAGAAGAGCAAACTTTAAAAACCAAACGCATTTTGTTAAAACACAAAAAAGTATCTTACAGCTACGTAAATTCCACTATCAACAATAACTACTCCATTGTATGATTTTAGTGAATATGCGTTAAAGGCAAATATAGACACATACTCTGTTACTTTTGGTTTCCGTGCTAACCTAACACTTGACACTTTACAAACTTAGGGTTTTGTGTAAACAAATACAGCAAATAGATTAACTAGGTACATACGAAGCGCTATCATTGGTCCTCGATTCTATCTCGAAACAGAAAATGTGCTCGTAGATATTGATAAAGATGTAAAGCCCTAGATCACTTTAGGGGGTTCCGTAGTACAATAAAGAGTTAAAAACTTTGTCATTTCATCACACGATAAATATTTAAATTATTTTGTGCATACAAACAACGTGACATCAAAATATGTAAAGCGAATACTATTAAAATTTAAAAACCAAAACGTACCTATCACATTTTAAACTAATTACACTTTGAACTAATAACACAAAATAATAACGAACGAAAGTCTTATAGTCTTAGTCATCAATATCAAATTATAATCGCAATCGACTCGATGTCAAAAAGTTACTAATCAATTCAGATTCGAGAAACAAAAGTAGGTGTCCTCGAAATGACGAAGTGTTATTCAATATATTGAGTTTGATGTAAATCCGCAACAAATATTGATATTCCGCGTGGGAAGCCCTACACTTGACACTTTAGGCACTTGATTCAACTGTTCCGATGAATTATTGAAAGGAAATCAAAATCGAAAGAATATTTTTGGTAAACGGATTAATGAATTTCAAGAAATTCTATCAAATGCAAGATGTTTTCTTTTGCTTTTTTGGTAAGTATTACATATATAAAGAGGTTGTAAAATTTAATTTAAGCTACAACAATTGTATTTAAATCACATATAAACAACGTGGTTTAACTGCTAGTTGACTGTTAACGGCTTGCTAAGGGTTGATTAAAAGGAAATAAGTTTTACAAGCATGTTTAGTTTTGCAAAATCTGTGCTAACCTTCTCTAGTTTGAATTTTACATAATATTTATAATATATAAAGAACTGCTGATATGTATGCTCATTATGCGCATCGATATTATTAGAACATCTTTAAAAAAAGAACCTAGAAAGGTTTTTTGTAGCGATATTATTTTGACAAAATGTATGTTAGAGAGTCTACGGCAGGAAGATGGCGTTCAATTACCTTGATATTCATAAACCCAATGTTAGTCCTTATATCAGAAATAAACAAAAAATTTTGCAACTAATTATTCAACAAAGGCACCCACATTTTTAAGGTAACTTCTGTACGCAAACCGATTATTAACACTTCAAAAGTTCCAAAAAGATTCTAAGTTCTTGCAAGCTTAAGAACATTTTAACTTTTTTGTTTAAGAGATTACAAGGTATGAGTAGGAACCGTTATTGAGAATGTTAAGCCCTTTTCTATTAAAAGGGTTATTATGGTGTAACAAAGAAATAAGTAGTTAATATAAAATTGGCCGAAGTCAAGGCGTAAGTGGCAGAGACCCTGATTTGCTCGTGAATGTCTAAGTTCCTGGTTCCCTTAATTTTATTGTGTGGTCATACATAACCCCAGTATATAATGTTTTAAGAAACAATAATTGTGGAAAAAACAATAATTCATAAATGCTTATAAATCTTTCACGTCACCACTCAATATATCAAACCTCGGTCTCCAATCGATACAGCCAAGAAAATTAACCCTAACGCCCATTGAAGCATGCGGCGTGGCTCACCCACTTACCACCAAGATTTTATCACCCTACTTATTAGACGACAATTTGATAGAGACCCAGCGATGAACAAGGAACGCCTCAATGCTTGCCAAAGGACCTTTTGATCAATAACTGTACATAAATTACGGAGCATATGCCCCTTCCTGCTCAAACAAGCGTAGCGGTTTGCCATCCTTTGTACCTCTGCCTATTTGTATTTGAAAAAAAAACTTTAGCCAAGGTTGCGCAAAAAGTTTCGGTAAAAACATTCGGAAAGTTGCCAAAACCAAGCTTTTTTGTAAAATGTAATAAGAGTTCCGATTGAAGCCTGTCAAGTTTACGCCGATTGCAGAGGTGGAACTCAAAAAAAAAAAATTGCGTAACTTGAAAAGTAGCCCATCTTAAAACTTCGGTATAATGTGCCTTTTCAAGTGCGCCAATTCAAATACGGGTGCGGATTAGCCGTAAACAATTGTAACGGTAAGTCGGGTCTTTCAGTTAGCTTGATATAATTTGGGCTGAATCACTCGGTGGCTCTTCAAAGTCATTGTGAATGTTCACGTGTGTGTAAAAATATAACAGCTTCAAAATGCGAAGAAAATATTATATAATGGCTGTACACTTATGAAGACGCATGTTTAAATTATCATTTATTTTCATTTTAATAGAATAGCTTACTTACGAAAAAGAAATAAAAAGCAATAAAGCTCTAAGTAGTAAATTAAATATAGGTATAAATAATGACAAAGTATTATTTGCAAAAGCAAAATGGCTAAAAGTAAGTAAAAAAATAAGACTTTGTTTAAATAAGTTGGAATTTAAAAAAACGGATTGTGTCATAGATCATCTCGCTTAATCGATAAAAAATATTGATTTATTGGGTTATTACGAGTGGTCAACACTTATATAAAAGCTTTTGGCGACCGTTAAACACTTTGATATGTCATTATAATTGATTACACGCCAATCCGACCCGTTAAGAGACTGTAAAAGACCCGCAATAAGTACTTAAATTTGGGGTGTTGTAAATTCTCCTGATAGACATCAATATGTGAATGCTGCTTGGTTGTTGAGATGGACATTTAGCGTCCATAAACTGAAAGAATCTGATCTTTTGACCTGAACTGTCTTTGGTTTCTATACAAAACTAAATATAGAAAAACGAAACTATACTAAATAATATAGGCAATGTACAAAAGTTTTGATTACCTTCTCAATAAATGCGCTTTCTAGTCTCCACTTTGGTTCATGAAAACAAACTATTTGTAAATTTGTCGTAATAAATTGTCAAGATTAATGTAAAAACTCAAAACCACCCTCCGTTGAACCCCAAAACATACTAAAATAATCGTCGTTTACGTCATAGATAGTATCTATATGAAAAATTGACGGTCAGTCAGAAATCGGTATGTCGGACAAGAGACGACTGAGGACAAAAAGCTGTAACAAATCAGCTAAGAATATCTCTCCTTGAATCTATCTACCTGTTGTCACATCATTAGGGTTTGATTTTAATTGGTGCTTATTGATTTTAAATATCAATGAATGTCTTACAATGCATAAATCGTTTCTTAACGAAGAGCAATAATATTGAAAAAATAAAAGAAAACTTTCAAAAATTACATGTTAGCATTTAATGCATGAATAATATCAGCAAAACTTTTTGTATTAATAACTCTTTATAGCGACCGCACAGGGCACATACAAGGGACCAATTACAAAAGTTATACAACAAAAATCCAGAAATGTTGTCTGTTCGAACGACAGAAACCTGTATGCTCGCGTCAGCTGGGGACAAATTCTATACATAACCTGTAACGACCGTCATTCGTTATATCAATTATCAAAACCCTTCGTCAAAAACAAAGCTTTTTGACACAAAAAAGGCAAAAACACAAACGCCGCGAGGTAAAAAATGCCTTTATCTATGATTGGATCGTGGCTCGTGTAAATGCGCTCGAGTGTATTATGTTACATTAAGATAACCGACTTTCCTTCGGTAGCTATTTGAAATCGAAACTGGACACAGAGTTTTTTCGAGCAATAGCCAATTCACGTAATCAGGTTTTGGGTGGGCATCGGCTTGTTCCGAGACAGTTCTTAACTTTTTATGAGCCATAATTTTTGAGTTATAAATTATGTGACGCATATTCTTTGTTAATTAGAAGATTTTTAGAATTCGATAAAGAGAATAAGATATCATCAAAAATGAGAAATTTTCAAAGTAAAGATGAATATTTAGAAGGTAAAATATGATATGGTATTGATTTAAATCAGTAGAATAGACTTTTATCTGTGTGATTGTCGAATAAAACCAGGTAGCGGCGAGCTTTGACGAGGTCCGCAGATGTCAACAGTTACTTGATAATAGGCCATAGAAAAGTCGAGGAGGATGATGTGCTAGCAATGTAAATACCAGTAATAACCGTAGCAGGCACAATGAACCCCTGCTGGCTATCGACAGGGATCCTACCCACGATCCTCTTTTTAATTATAATATCACCCACATTATAAACTTTTTTATTTATGACAAAAAAATAAGTTCGGGTCGACTGCTACTTTTGGGTTAGTTTTTTGTTCAAATTTAACGTAGCTCATTGTTAGGAATCATCTGTATGACAGGTATTTAATAGTTAGTAATCAATTTTTGGTGAATTAATGTTTAGTCAATATTGGGGTGGGTTGAGTTATTATGATGTGTACGCCAATTTGCTGTGACATTGTACGATTTTACTGATGAAAAAGTTTTAATGCGGCAGCAATAAACTATAACTTACCGTTTCTTATCATATTGAATTACATAAAGATATACCTATTAACCAAGGCCTATCAATAGAGCTCTAAATAAATCGGTACTCACGAATCCGTGTTTGTCGCTGATGTTGTTCGTTAACTTCAGCTTGTGGAAGGACACAACTTTCTGCATCCATTGTTCTCCGGTGGAGGGTGAATCCGGGTGAATGTACATCCTCTTGGGCATTTCCGGATCCGCTTTGCCGGCTACCATCCATCGGCTCATGAAAAATAAGCGGAACACTGCAGTTTTTGTTAAGCAAAAAAATGTGTCTGTTATTGTATGATTTGTATGACTTGCAAAAGAACTCTTTATGGATAATATAAAAACTAATTATATTTTATGGATTACATACTTAAAAATTTATACTAGGAACGAATTTGAATAATTTCTTAAGTTATATTCCACAATCTTACTTCATACGAAACAAAGAATCGCAAATTATTATCAATGCAAAAGTTAAAGTTACAAAAAAAAAGAACTTTCACCAATAAAAATAAAAATGAGAAATACAATCACCACAAAAAAGAATAGTCATTACAGACTATAAAATAAAAAAATAGTGCCTGCTTAAAAATAATAACTGCAATCATAACATAATTTCATACCAATGTTGCAATGGTTTAACATGCATGAAGTAATGTAACACACTCACCTGTGCAATGTAAAACTACAAAGCCTTACATGGATATAATACCAAGACAGTAATGTAGAATAAACAAGCAGTAAACATTGTAAACAAATGTAAACAAATCAACGCATCTTGAACGGTTGAAGATCTTCGTCTTTGCAAAGTTACCGACAGACACAAATATCACTTGTCCAATATGTTTTACCATTTTTATTTATCTCGTTAACTTTTCGTACTCAATATTGGATGGCTTTTGTTCATAAAGATAGTTTTAAGTTTGATTTTCAATACGTATTTGAGATCTCCGACCAGTTCAATTGTCACCAACGCATGCTTCTTGCCTTACAATTCAGTTCAGTCAACTATTCCGACTATGCTATCCCGACTACTGGCATAGTCTTAATTTAGTTCCATCATTTATACCTGTTGTGGAATTTGTATCTGCTCTCGTCGGCAGCTACGATGTCCATTAGCAAAATGTACTTCGCTTTTTTATCAAGACCAGAAACGCGGACTGTGTAGGCAGGAAACATACGTCTGGAAGCAATATGAAAGAAAAACATGGATTGGGACGGGTTCTGAGCGACAGCGATTTGACAACACGTCAATTGTGAGACGACTCGCTGGACTAGTTACGGTTTTTGCCTCAATTCATTTCCCAGTAAAGCGCGTTTTAGCTTGTGATCTTCGCCGCGCTAATTAGATTTCATACACACCTTTTCTTTTATCGCCGAATTCGCATTAAATTGTTCTTTAAGTAAATCAAGTTTTGTAATTGGATTTTCATTACCGTGAGTCAGTGTTTGGAGGCAGCGCTGGCGGTACCACTAAGGTGTAACCAGGTATTCGCTTCAAGCAAAAAGCTCATGTTTCCGCAACGAGTGATCAAAAATGGAAGTTAACTACCATTGTGTGGTTTGGCACGCCTTAGACTTCGTGACCGTGCGCACGTGAGCTCATGCATTCTACACCGCGGCCTACTACGTAGGTAAGTTGGTAATTACTTGTTATATATAAACCGATCACTAAATTGAAACCCTAAAAACTCAGCTTGATCTCGATATTTCCGGTGATTGATAAATTTAAAGACAGATTTGTAGCAAATTCATTAGCATATTTACGGCGCCTGGCTTTGTCGGTGAGCATATCGAGTTTACAGCCGCTGTCCCAACCGGAATGCTGGGGTCGTATTAATTAACGGATATTATATCCAAGTTTATCGCTCGCATCTCCAGGTTGCCAAACTCGCGAGTCGGCAGTTTTGATATCCGAATGAGAAGCGGTACTCGAACTGACGAGCGTTATCGCCAGTTGTCATCGAGAATCAAACAATGTACCGATCAAATACACGATTGTGTGGCGCGGATCATACCTCCGGATGCTCTCCCGCCTGCGACATTTAAAGGAAATAAATACTTTTTCTGATACTCTCCCTAAAGATCGTTGATTAGAGCTGAGTACCGACCAATTTCAGTTAATTTAGTAAAACACAAAGCGTCGCGCCGGTATTTCTCACCTTCGGTGTCGGATCGGCGCGTTTTTACGTTACCGCTTCGGCGTTTGAGACAAAGATATTTTAATGATATTACCCATTCGATGCGAGTTGAATCCTTAATCTCCAGTCGATGTTCGGATGTGTCGTTGCCCTTTTATTTGAGCTGGTACAAATTGTTTTATACGCAATTAAGGAGGTTGATAGTGTTGGTCGGTGGGAACTAGTACGCGGCGTGGGCGGTCACAAGCTAAATGGAACGGTTGCCATAAAGAATATCTCCAATTAACGTGGCATCAAAATGACAAGGCGTGGATTATAAAGCCAAGATCAAACATGATTTATAGCTCGGTGATGTTGGAGTTCAAGGGTTTGATGTTAGCGTTATACATGATGATTTGTTTGCAGATGATGGTCCCCAGGCAATGTTGGAATGGCTACCTGTTGTGGAACTTATATCTGTAGTCGTCAGCTGCGACGATGTCCAACAGGAGAATGTACTTCGCCTTCGCGTCCAGTCCAGACACGCGGAACTTCATTTGTGGGAACATTTGTCTGGAAGTGTCAATGCCGCTTATAAATACTTTGACTTCTTAATTGAATGATTTAAAATTGTACATTGGTGCTGAAACAACTTATCTCTAAATACATTAAATGGGGTTATAAAAACATTAGCTATTGAAAAAACTTAAGATATCAAAGATCATATGAAAACGAGATAAGTCGATACTTAATGAGGTTTTTTATTACCCCATACATGTAAATCATAATTATACAAGATAAAAATCAAAAATAAATCATATGAATAACGCCTGTGTTGTGTGTAAAATGTTGCAATCGAAACAGTTAAAAAAATGAATCATTCTTAAAAACCTCTTAAAAATATCATCGGTTCAGAAAATTTGGAATAAAACGGTCACGAGACTCGTGGGCAATTACTTTTTGTTGAAAGTTATTCCTTGCGCAGTGACATTATTTTGACACTTGTCTGTCCACAGTCCGTTGTTCAAAAACCAAACTAAAGTACGACCGTGTCATGACATAAAATGACTGGTGTCATCCTAATAGACAGCGATATAAAATTTAATCTTTTTAATTTTTTTTTAATAATAAATAATAACAATAATAATAAATCCCCAGACAAACACACCAACTGTATGGCCCCAAAGTAAGCAGAGCTTATGTTATGGAGGACCATACAGCGAACTGGGGGGGGGTCCCAGAATAAACATACATATATAAATACAAACAACCATGCATTTGTGTTCATCACACAAATGCATGCCCCGGCCAGGACTCGAACCTGGGATCTTCGGCGTATGAGGCAAAGCTACTTACCACTACACCAATCGGTCGTCCAAATTTAATTTTAAATTTAATTTGTAGGTACGTATATTATAAAACTAATCGAATTATTAACAATGCAAAGTTTGAATTTCTACTATTTCCTTGTTGTACTCGCAGGTGAAGTTTTGCATTATATCCACACAGAATGCAATGGCTTAACATTTCTTCTTTATTTTTTAAACTAAATACATATTTTTGAATGCATAGCAAATATTCTTCCTTGAGTAACGACACATCTCCACCACTAAGTAATTTAATACAATAATGAACTTAGCCCTTTTACATACAACTACAACCAAAATATCAAGACCTCTATATCGCAATGCTGAAGTTTTATAGACAGATCTTTAGAAATTGGGTACTCCAGCAATTCTTCAATTCAAGCAATTAAAAATGAGCTGTGGTTTATTGCAATAAAGTTCATTTTACAATTAAATTAGCTAAGAAGGGAAGTTCTGAGAGGTTCTATCATAATACGAAGATTTCAAAGAATCGATTATCAATTAAAAGTGCATAACGCTTCCTTTTACACTTTAAAGGTTTCTTCGATGAATTGGGATATTAGTATATTTTAAAAAAGGAGCTACTGTTCCTTTACCTGAAAAAATCAAATGTGATCTCTTTAATTTCGTAGGTTATGACATGTAATATCAGAAAAGTGACATAATAACATGGACAAAGACTTTTTCTGTGTGTACCAACATGTTAAAAAAATTAAACAGTATTAAAAACTAAACAGTATGTTCATAATTACGCATTAACTACCCAAATGCCATGAAATACGAATCGAATAGCTTATCTTACAAATCCTATTAACGTTTACACCTGCGATATTTTGCGAGAAGTTATTTAAAGAGCAATGGCGATTGTAGTCTTTGGGTCAGTTGAAATAAGGTGCTGTTTTTTCCAAGGTGTCAGCGCCACAGTTCTAAAATGTCAATTTTATTAAAAGGCCCACTTGATAATTGCCTCCGTTCTGCAAAAGACTACATTCAATGTTATGCAACACTACGTGCGCATTGGACGCGGGAATATACGGACCGATAAAAATATTTTAGGTTTTCCGCGGTTCGAGTCCTGGCCGGGGCATTCTTTTGTATGATAAACAAAGGTTGTTTGTATTTATAAAAGTATGTTTATTCCGGATTCCCCCAGACAGTTACAGTTTCGATGTCATTCATAACACAAGCTCTGCATACTTTTGGGCCACACAGTAGGTGTGTTTGTTTGGGAGTTTATTATTATTATTATTACTTCTTTAAGCCATTAATAGACCGAAAATCTAAAATAACAATCATTATTTCCGATACGTACTCCTTCTAACCTAAAACAATTTTCATCGCACTCAAAAATTTTCATCGCAAAACATCTACACTATGTAATTGGGGGGTCACTAAGTGTAGTTGTAGAACACGACGTCGACGAGAGGGGCGCGGGCGGCGGGGAACATCACACGTTGACGTACATTGCCACCATTTTATCTATTCAGTAGCAAAAACTGGAACCTTTGGTACGTGGCTAAATGTCAAACTGATTTACGAGTAGAATGCAGCGTCACCATTTACTGAACACATACGTTGGTCGGGCTGTATTCTTGTGGCTTCGTTCGTTCCAATGCACTTTTGCACATGAAGTTCGCTGATGGCTGATTTTGAATTTTGATATGAGGCTAGTTGATTCTGTATACAGTATAATTTAGTTGATGTGATATGTTATTTTTTATTTTACTGCTATAATAGACACGTTAAGGTTCACACATATTAGTATAATTACTGCAGTTAAGAGGATTCTAAGGGTTCGTTAGTTTTAACGTTATATAAAGAAAACGAGCTGACAAGTGTGTTAATATACTTTTGTAATACAAATAAATGTCATTTTACTTTTACGAAAACTAAAGACTAAAAATGTTTGCGCCTGTGCGAGCTAAGAAAAAATTTACATTTTACATTAGTAAGTACTTCAGTACAACCTGCCCGACGCTTCATCTTTCAAACGAACTCACGCACACTTTTGACTAAACCCAAGTTTCGATAGCACCTTGCACATGTGTGTGTGTTTGTGTGCGTGTCTGTGCTCTAGACCTGAGGGTAACCTAGATTGTCTATAGGTTGTAATCAGCAAACTAAAAACTGTAGCTAGTTCTTTGAAAACTATTTTTATTACTTTACAGGATTTTTAAAGATTTTTCCAGTTAAAGACACGCAATGTAGGTCTAAATTGTTTGGCTAGTGAAAAATTAAAAAAAATTTAATATTTGAGCTACCGCTGGCACAGTTCAGTACTTATATTAATAATATATTCCTAATTTGGAAACTCAAAATGATTTTGACTCTTACTCGACCTCTATAGGTATGACGTCATGTCCCACCAGGCGAGTGACATCATTAGTCGTTGGTGTTTAATTTAATAATAGTGATGTGTTTATTTCATCGACTAAGACGCGTTGCCGACCGTAGGCCTTAGTTGGAACTGCCTTTGTTCTTATTCTTGCCCTTTGACCGGGACACAGCCACATAAACGTGATTATTAAGGCAGTCAAAATAGGGAAGACTGTACCGACCCAGACGGGATCTCAACAAAGAAACTCGAGTACCTCTGAAAGAGATATTCCAGTGATAACTGACGAGTTATTCAATCCAGGAGTACCTAATAATAAACTTTGTAATGCTATTTTAGAAAGACAGCTACTACGTGACGTCATCAGATAAATTTATTAAAATTAAAAATTGTTAATAATTTAAATTAAATATACTTACATTGCGAATTAAGCCAGCTAACGAATATAAAAATGGCTTAAATAAACCTTATTTGAAACTAAATGTAAAATATCTTTAACAAAAAATCTAATCTCAAGAACTAATTAAAAGAAATGATAAAGCTGTATAATAGGAACTAAAACACGGTTTTTATCTAAGTAATTTGTAAAAAATCACGGCATGAAACTCTGGTACAGTAAATACTGTTGAATTTGAATTCTCATTGTGGCCCAATTAACATTCCTGGGCCTTGATTACTTAATTTATACTAAAACGTGTAAATTGTAACACCGGGTTGATTAATTTTATTATAATTAATAGTTTTTTTTTTAATTTAATGCTAGTTCTGAGAGGATCTACCGAGGCGGATGGTTGATATAACCATTTAACTAACAGCTAGCCGGTTGATTGAACGTTTTAGGCTATTTATAGTATTCATTTTTTTTGCCGGCGAACCACCATTGTCATAATGGTGGTTCGCCGGCTGCTACCTCATTATAGCAGGAATTATTAATATTTTTTTTTACTTTAACTTATACGGTTAATACCACTTACATAAGTTAAAGGAATTGTCATTTAAATACAAAATAATAAAGTAAATTACAATAACATGTGTCAAAGGAAAATAATAATAGTTACAATTTGAATAATAATAACAAAATAAATTTATAGAGAATTTTAAAATACCTATAAAATAACTAACAAAAACAATAACCAATAAAAATAAGTGAATAATCATATAATAATGCCAATAATCAGGATAGGAAACAAGTTCGTAAGAAAATAATTAAAAAGTCGTATATTTCTTGCTTTCTAACTATTTATTTATATTCATTACGAGTCACTTCCAACAACCCGCCTGCGACACTTCCAACAACCCGCCTGCGACACTTCCAACAACCCGCCTGCGACACGTTCAACAATCCGCCTGCGACAAGTTCAACAATCCGCCTGCGACACGTTCAACAATCCGCCTGCGACAAGTTCAACAATCCGCCTGCGACAAGTTCAACAATCCGCCTGCGACACGTTCAACAATCCGCCTGCGACAAGTTCAACAATCCGCCTGCGACAAGTTCAACAATCCGCCTGCGACACGTTCAACAATCCGCCTGCGACACGTTCAACAATCCGCCTGCGACACGTTCAACAATCCGCCTGCGACAAGTTCAACAATCCGCCTGCGACAAGTTCAACAATCCGCCTGCGACACGTTCAACAATCCGCCTGCGACACGTTCAACAATCCGCCTGCGACAAGTTCAACAATCCGCCTGCGACACGTTCAACAATCCGCCTGCGACACTTCTAACAACCCGCCTGCGACACTTCCAACAACCCGCCTCCGACATATTATTACTAAAAGGATTTTTTGTTTGTTTGTTTGAAGATAATTGATAAATCAGAAATTACTGAATTCGGTATGTAAAGTTATTTTGAAGTATGCATCTTTATAGTCCTTTTTTCCAAAGAAATTAGATATTTTGAGGAAATAATTCGAATATTTCTGATTTCTACGCAGAATTTAGTTTTAAATACATTTTAAAAAAAATTCGTGATGACGTCACAGAGTAGTGATCTTGTTTAAACCGCATTACAAAGTTTACTTTTATACTTGGAATGAACAACTCTACAATTTCCTTAGGATTCTTGTGACTGATATATATTGTAATCATTGACATGACTGTTTAACAAAAGAGTAGTTAGGAGTTGATGCTTCTCGATGACGTCATATAGAGGTTGATTGACAGTCTTTATTTTGCGTATTATCGTTAAATCGCATTATACTGCGAGATGTTACTGAAATAATATAATAAAGAAAAGTGATATCTCCAAATGGTTTTCGAATTAGAAACTAAATTTTTTTCTTAACATACCGAATTGATTTCAGTACATTTGTTTTACCATTAGAGAGAAACACTATTTAAAAGTAACAAAGGATGTGGCTTCAGGTCTTGTAGTAATTGCCGTAAAAAAGATTAACAAATTATTCTATAACATAGGACACCTCACGGCATCAGGACATAAGCAGATGAGCCAGCTAATTTATTATTATAAATAAATATATTTCCAAACAGACACACCAACTGTATGGCCCAAAGTAAGCAGAGCTTGTGTTATGGAAGACCATACAGCGAACTGGGGGAACCCCCATAAACATACAAACATATATTAAACAACCATGAGCCTAGAACAAACATCTGTGTTCATTACACAAATGAACGCCCCGACCAGGTCTCGATTTTGGGATCTCCAGCGTGAGGCTACTGCCAATGACGCCAGGCTGCCGACAGACATAGTTATATTCTTCGGAACTAAGTATATAAAATCCAAGAAGTAGAATTCTATAAAATTGACTATCGTACCATTAACAACGATGAATTACATAGGTCAAAAATAAATATGAACAGGCAAAAGCCTTGACAGAAAATAAAAACAATAATTCAATTTCAAATTTTAACAATTAATATGAAAATTTACAACAAATTTGTTTTTTTTTCCACAATGTGTGTTAGCATATGCCATGATATAAGGCCACGATTAGCTATAAAGATAAGTCAAATTCCTTTGCTATACACCATCTAACTAATTAATAAAAAATAATTAAACACCATTTTTGGGAGGCTTTTTTTCCCGATTACAAATTAAATGCCGGGTTCCGTATAGTAGGACTTTGTTTTTTTGAGGATTTGTGTCTTAAAAATTTTATTCAAATCCAAATAAACTAAATAATAAAAATACGCCTAAATAATATTTTTTTGCATAAGGTTAGTTTTTAATGTAAGTACCTATAGTGAGTGTCATCCGCGCCGCTACTTTTTTGTTTTTCTACTTGCGCGACTGTGAATTAGCTACCACTAGGCTGAGTATTGCTTATTGTCTCTATCAGGTCTATAGAATTAGAAAGTGACGGAGAGATATTTAAACTTGTTAAACGACTAGCTCAAATTTGAGCCAGTGGGCCATAGTGTGCGAACACGACGTCCTTAAGCATAATGCTATTTAACCAGGGATCTCTAACTCTACACAAATCGCCTACAGTTGCGTGCATAAAAAGCAAACAGCCATGTAGTACCCATTTTTTGTATAATTCATTATTTTTCTGCTCACGTAAATTAACATCAGTAACACCTGCATTTTATACAAGATAACGTTGGAAAACAATTTCCTTATTGCGATACAATGACTGATTAAATAAGCTTATGAACGATTCAAAAATTACTGATTAATATTTTAAACTTTAGCTTTGGAATGTTATTTCCAAGCGAATGCGAGAATTTGTAGGAATTATGAGTACGGCCATGTTTGTGTGGCTTTAAGTACCTGGTACTAATGAGATAATTCAAAACTTTTACATTTTGTATGGCAGTCTCTATAATGAGGTTCTATATTTATATTATATACAATCTATTCCAGTTTATTTCAAGGAAGAAATTAAATATAAATGAAGAGCACAGATATTGTGTTACTTACACATAAAAATAAAAATAGTACTTATATTCATTATAATTTTAATATTATCTTAATTAACACACAAATATAAATTGAAATAATGATCGAAAACTTGTATAAACGATCAATGTCTTATGACTTTGATCGGTTTGTACATTTCAACGCTGGACTATGATCACTAATAACTTTTAGGCCAAAATATTAAAGATAAGTTTTCGGCACTTAGAACGTTTTTGCCCATTTCATATTTCGAGGTAAGCAGGCTTAGCGTATTGCGAACAAGATGGCGTTACTAACTCAAAAATAGTTTTAGGGTGACTTTGATCGGTCTTTCCCTGTACTCTTCAAATCTTTTTATTCATTTAATTTTTTACACACATTATTGTTTACATACTCTAATGCGTGACCTTTTTAATGACACATGGACTCTAACCACTGATCTGTGCATTTTCCCGCGTAGAGAAAAAAAATTTCGACTCAACATACGAATCCTACTTTTTTCATTTCCGCTGTATATAGTGTGTTTGGGAAAGTAACTCAGAATAATTGTGCCCTTTTTCCGAAAGGTAAAAAAACTCACTCAGAATAAACGAAAACATTATTTAACAACACCAAAACCAACACTGCATGTCACCGCCCAATAAACCTACTCACAAACTTCAAATTTGTTAAACTACCAAAAAACTAAACTTTCTGCCACTCGCGGAGTTAAATAAAACGTTCTTATTGCGATTACCCTCAATTTTGGAATATAATAGATAAATTTTATTTTACTGTAGTGAAAATTCGCCAGCATGGCATTTTATACAGTTACAACACTACATGTCGTATAACATTAAAATCGGTTTGTTACGTCGTAAAAAGTCGAAACAACTCCATTGGTTGATATAACAGTTTATTGTCAAAACTTGTGTTGGAGTGATAAATTTGGTTTGGGTTTAACCGTGCCTTTATCTAGTTTCGTTTCATGAATTTATATATTTATAATATTTAGAAATATATTTATATATTTTATTTATATTGAAATGGCTGTAAATGGCGACTAACCGTATAAAGGGCCAAACGAGCACTTGATCCACTGGTAAGTGGACTTATGTAGTTAATGAATCGTAAATGTTATTGATTAATAATAATGTTATTTATTGAATATCGATTAATAATGCGCTGCTGACCGTAGGCTTTAATTGGGATTGCCTTTGTTCCAGAAATTTCACTGGCTGTTTTTTCCCGGTAACTGGATCCCATCCACGTAAGCGTAGCGTATATATGGTGGTCAAAATAGGAAGGACAGGTTCGTCCAAGACAAGATCTCAATATAAGTAGCTCTTCTACCTCTGCTAACGAATAACACCAAAATTAATGCTATATGTGTATTTCTCAAAAGCCACAGAGCTTTCTCGCACAGCTTTGCTGGCAACGCAACCTAAAGCTCAACTTTTCAAAGCTGGTTTTCCACAAATCTAATATAAAAAAATTTACTTAACTATAATTAAACAAACAAATACATAAAAAATACAAAAACTTTGAAGTTCAAATAATCCGAAAACAAAGCTTAAAAATCATCACTGCCACTTAAGATAACCGATTCAAACAAAGCGTTCGCCACTATTAAAGTGATCTGGAACAAAGCCTGCGGAGACTCCCAGACTTTTTTCTTTAAAAAAAAAACCATAAATAATTATTAACAAAAAGCGATGTCATCTCGTTCTGTTATCTGTGGTCGGTGCAATGCGGCTTGTGAGTCGGTAGCGCAGGCTGGGACACGGAACCCATGGAGCTGACTTGAAAGCAATATTGGAGAAAGAATGAAAGCATGAATTCCCTTACACGAGTAACACTCAGACTCATTCTGAGTGAAACGATTAGACGAGCATAAAAATAATAGAGATAGAGACACAAGCAAAGATACTTTTAAAAAACAAAACTATACATGCGTGACTAATATTGTAAAGTTATTGTCATGATGTGAAATTAACCGTTGATGAAACAAGGTAAACATGTGATGTAATATTTCATGCGCCTTTGAACAGAACTTACTTTTTAACTACGGACAGTGATTTTGTTCACTGTTCGTTATTATAAGAATAATCAAACGTACAATATCCATAAACCTAATATTTATTTCCCGTAACAGACTTTAAAACACAAAACCCCTAAAATAAGAACTACATTTTCTTGAGCAAGGCGACTCCACGCCATTGCTAGTAGATGAAGATAGGCGCGACGTGACGTAAGGCGCTCGTGGCGCCACCGCGCGGGGTGGCCGCTCGTTACACCCTGTATATCCCGAGATGCCGATCAATTACTAATAGATACCGATCCGTGAGTAGTTCGGAGTTCAGAGACGGGACCAGTCCATATCAAGGGTCGTGGAGAAAGAGTTTAGGTAATAGGTTAGATTCATGCACACTTTAAAAGGCTAGATTTTCGTCTCTATAAAAAGAATTGAAGAGACATTTCTTTGCTGTTCTTTCTTTGGTCAAATAATGAAGATGTATGAAATGATAATCAAACTAAAAACTATTATACTGTTGCCTATTAGCAATTGCTCCTCAATGAAATTTGGCAGAAATGGGACTGGTCAAGTCAAATTTGATTCGTATTCGGTCAAATACACTAATATTATAAAATAAACCTAAGTTCATTGTAACTACGAGTGGGCTTTTATTCACATATTAAACCATAACCTGCAACTAATTAATTTCATGGATTAATCCGTAAGAATTTAAGCAAACATTCTTACATTCTATCTAAAATACTTCAAAAAAACAAAACAGGGTCGACGTCATCAGTCTTGTATTTTTTCTGTCCTCTGCGGTTCGTTTGACCGGACTAGCTGTCGATTCTCGACGACGCGATTCGGTGTCGATTAGCGTGTGTCCAAAAAAGATCGACATCATGTAGCTGTCATGTTCGTTGTCGCCCGAACGAACGGTTGGCTGACTTTAAAGGTTTAGATTTTGAGATTTGTTTGTATGTTGGGTGCAGGGAACGAACCGGTTGGAAAGAATATTTTCTTGTCTTTTTTAATTAAATTTGAGTATGTGAATATTGTATTCGAATTTGAAATAAGATTCTTGTTTATTTATGTTGTTGGATGTCTGTTTTTTTTAATGCAATGTCACAAATTCATTAAACAACTGATAAGAGTCTATCTTTTGTCGCAACTGATAAAAACGACGATAAAGGTAACGCTTTACTAAACGAATACTCTAGAAGATAAAAATACTATACATTCCAAAATTATTTAACAAGAAGCCCATCAGTAACCACCTCTCACGTACCTCACTTTACGATCCCCACATGGTAAGAAACTTAAATCCAACAATTAGAACGGCACCCATCATCGAGCACGTAATTTGACAGAACGCTGAACCAATTTAAACAATCCAATTAACTGAATACAATTAATTACAAGAAAGTCAACAATTAGCCGAAATGTGACAATAAGGATGCAAGCAGAGATCGCGCCATATACGTGTCGGTTTTGCCTAACAAGTCTGCCAACTGTGAGAAGTTTAATACGTGATTCGATTTTTAAATATTTTGACAGTTGATAGGTTTTTTGATAGTTCGTTCTTTTCTATTCGTGGTTTGTTGAATCATGTGGTCATACAAAAATAATGGTATGAGAAAGAAAATGGTTTTTATATAAATTTCGACAATCTTATTGGTGTGGAGGTGAGTGGCCTTGCCTTCCATGCCAGAGGTCCCGAGTTCGAAGCCTGGTAGAAGCAGATATTATATTATATTTGATTTATAGTCATGGATGAGTATTTACGTTTATTTAAGTTTATTTCTAATATTTATTTATAAGAAAATATCTATGTGTGTTTATATATTTCTTAAGTATATTTATCCGTTATCTAGTATCCATAACATAAGTTCTTTAATGATACTTAATTTGGGCTAGATAATGTGGTGTGATTGTTAGAAATATTTTATTAAAAAAACAATCTGAGTTCATATTTTTAAATGTATGTCACTGAAGTCTACTATCGATCAATTCTTCAATTCTTTAACAAATCTTATTTTAGTCTGTTTTTTATATCACCAAAATAAATATTTATAATAAACTAAAGACTCCTAGATACCTTATCAAGCGGCAGATCAGGTCACGAGCCAAAATATTAAAAATGGAAATAAAACGAGCAAACAGCGGCGTATGCTCGCTGTGACGTCATGACCGGAATCCAACCACGTGGAACTGAGAGATTCTATTCCTGTTGGGGTCCATTTGCAGAATCGTCGTTTCAGGTTAACCAGTTGAGATTGCTAGATTATGTATAGTTAGTCGCGTGTTTTAATATCTATTTTTCTAGTCAACAATTTTAAAAAAGGACGAAGAATTTAACAACAATATCCCTTTTCTAGATATGGACTCTAATTTCACTATTTATTTCAAACGTAAAGGCATTTCGAACTAAAACTATAGGTTAGTAATGATTGAAAACGGGTCAAAAGGAAACCACATTTGGTTTAGAACCACATAGAACACCCATAATAAACACGTACGCTCGGCTAGCGAATACTAAGGGTGAGAATCGCTTGCATTTTGTTCGATTTTTTGTAAGCACGCCGCACACTAGGGATCGACGACACTACACGCGAATCGAATGCGAATCTGAGCCCGCAGCGAAGCTCCCGACTTGGATCGAAACGTCTTCATTGTCACTCATCAAGAAGTATTGCTATACTTCTTCTTTTGCTGAACACAAAAACCAATATTTAAAAAAAAATTCAAAATATCTCTCTATAATTAATTAATTATATACAAACTATACCACCCAAGACTCAAAGCAAGGACTAAAACCGGAACATACCTCTCAAGAGGAATTGTAAAGGCTCCCGGTTCTATATATTTTATTTGGGATGTCTCCCATTTGTTATACATTATACATGTAGGTTGTCGGCTTCGGCGGTATTTCGGCCGGCGCCAGCCATGCCCTCTAACTAATATACAGGGTACTCGAGTTTTATACGAGGTAATGGTTGTGATGTTAGTTTTAATTGGTTTGTTAAATATTGTTAATAGCAAGCTTTTTTAATCAGAACTATAAAAATTAAAGACCTTTTTTGGCTTAGTTTTGACTGAAATACTTTAAGAGTTGAAGTTTCCCCGATGTCAAAAGATACCCGTATCAATAGGCATTTTAGAAAGGATTTGTCTTGTTAATTTTTTGAGGTACCTTGTAAAATTACAATAATTTAGGATAAACTTTAATTTCAGTTCAAAATAATTAATAAATACTAATAATGAATCCCAGACAAATGCACCAACTGTATGGCCCCAAAGTAAGCAGATCTAGTGTTATAGATGACCATACAGCGAACTGGGATACCCAGAATAAACATACACATAACAAACATCGATGTTCATCACACAAATGAATACCCCGACCAGGATGAGACCTTACCACTGAAGCCATTCGTTCGACATGTTAATTTAAAAATATAAAGGACATTATTTTTAAAGCAAATTACGTCTGATCAGCTTTAATCGATATCGATAAAATTCTTTCACATCCTGTAGATGGTATAAAATCCAACTGAATTCAACGGAACAGCTCGCGACCAAGTTGTATTTTTTATGTCTGCCCGCCAGAACCGTCAAAATCTTGCTTTTACATATCAAATCATTTATCTACAACAATGCTTTAGATAATAAAAGCTTTGTGATAATTTAAAAAATAAATTCATTGGTTTGTAGTCTATTGGTAAAATTGAAATAAATTTGAATGCAAACTTTACGGACGCACTTAGAGATGCAAATGGTCACCTAAAGCACTCCTGAGTGTAGATTTAGTTCAACGAAATAAAACTATATCTGTACTTTCTCTAAGTCTACATTTCCTAAGCACACTCTATCTGAAATATATATTTATATATAATGAATAATAATAATAAATCTCCAGACAGACACACCAACGGTATGACCCCAAAGTAAGCAGAGCTTATGTTATGGATGACCATACAGTGAACTGAGGGGAACCTAGAATGAATATACATACATATATAAATAACAAACAAACATGACCCGAGAACCAACATATATTTTCATCGCAAATATTATATATATAAAATAAAATATAATATAATATAATATAATATAATATAATATAATATAATATAATATCATTACAGCAAACACAAAGAACTGACACAATACAACCAACTAACACACCAAATCTCAACTCAATATCACAAAGCAACAATCAACATACATCGAATATAACACCTAACTTAAATCAAACAGATAGACGGCAAAAATGGTCGCAACTAGAACAGGAGGAATTAATGTTTTGCTATTATAAAGCTAAAGTAGATGGAACAGAATATATTAAAAAACTTGAAAAGATTTTTAAAGAACGTAATCCTGGAAACCCTAAAATATACAGATTCAATGGAAATACACTATCTAACCAAGCAAGGCGAATTTTGAATCAAAACATAATATCTCAAGAACTACTTAACTCGATTAAACAAAAGGCTGAAACTGATAATATTCGAAATCAACCAAGTAATGATTGCATTCAAATCGGTTCTCCTCCCGAAGGTTATAACTCTAGTATCATTCCTACAGTAAGTAACATAATAACTTCTGATCAACCAATATCAAGTCAAAATTCAGACATATATGAATACGAACAAACAACGGCCACAAATGACATTAATGAAGAAACTCAACCAATAATTTTAAATTTTCTCCAAACCCTAGCTGAGGTTAAAGAAATAGTGGTAGAAGAGCGCGAATATTTGCCAAAAGCTAAAATCAATAAATACTTTTTAGATAATCTGAAAATAATTAATAACTTCCTACCTGAAATTTTGGCAAATAATCGCTCACTACGGGATACAAACGACATTGTATATGCGGCAGCAAAAACTTTACTTATTAATAACAAGCAATCACCATATACACCAAGTAATACAATTAAAACTGAAACGAACCCACCATGGAAGAAAAGAATTAAAAACAAAATAGAACTGTTAAGAAAAGAATTAGGTCAGATGATAGAAATTTCAAGGGGCGTCACTTCAAGAAAAATTATAAAGGCAAGAGAGAAATTGTACAATAAATACAATATTTATGATAACACCACTCACATTAGTGTAGAAGAAACTCTTAAGCAGAAAATAAAAGCATTAGCAGGCAGAATAAAACGGTATGAAGATATTAACAACAGAAAACGGCAAAACAAGTTATTTTTAGAAGACGAACATAGGCTATACAGAAGTCTAGGTACAAGAGAAAATAAAAACATTAAACTTCCGAGCAAGAATAATACAGAACAATTTTGGGCTAACATACTTTCCAACCCGATTTCGTACAATAAAGACGCATCTTGGATATCAGAATTAGAAACATGCAATACCACAATCAACACACACACTTTCGATAAAGTAACAGTAGAACAAATTAAAAGCTCCGTTAACAAACTCCTTAATTGGAAGGCTCCAGGATTAGATAAAATACAAAATTATTATTTAAAATACCTTACTAATCTACATAAGCACTTAGCACAACTGTACACAAATATAATAAACGGCAAAGAACCAATAGAGAACTGGTTAACAACAGGAAAGGTCATATTAATACCAAAAAATCAGATCACCGAAGATCCGAAAAACTGGCGACCCATAGCATGTCTGCCTAGCATGTATAAACTACTAACTTCAATTCTTTCCGATCAATTATATGAGCACTGCCAAGCGAACAACATTTTAGCGCCCGAACAACGGGGATGCCGTCGAGGAGTCCGCGGCTGTAAAGATCATCTGATGGTAAACAAGGCAATATTAGAAGATGCACATAAATCACAAAAAAACCTAAGTATGAGTTGGATTGACTATCGCAAGGCATTCGATAGCGTATCCCACGAATGGCTATTGAAAGTTTTGGAAATCTACCGGTGCCCACCCATAATAAAGTCATTTCTTGAAAGAGTAATGCCACAATGGAATGTTGTAATGACAGCCAAGGGCAACTACGAATCCTTCTCTACCGAGCCAATATACATCCGACGTGGTATTTTCCAAGGAGACTCATTATCGCCTCTATTGTTCTGCTTGGCACTTAATCCCATTTCATCAATCTTAAACAAGTATAAAACAAAAGGATATAAACTCAACGACAGTGTACGGCTCAACCACCTTTTATATATGGATGACCTTAAAATATATGCAGATAGCAAAAACCACATGAAAGTTTTATTAGACAGCGTAGAAATATTTACAAAGGATATCGGTATGACTTTCGGATTCGATAAATGCAATGTACTACATCTTACTGCTGGACGACGAAACCATACTGATGGAAACAACCATGTACTTCTCAGTGGCGAAAAATTTGAACAATTAAATATAAATGGGGCATACAAGTATCTAGGTCTAAGTGAATCAGGGAAAATTATACACAGTGATGTTAAAGACCAATTAAGCAAAGAATACTTCCGACGCATAAAAAAACTAACTAATACACACTTAAATAGCCGTAATATTATCAAAGGAATTAATACGTACGCAGTGCCGGTTCTTATGTATTCATTTGGAGTTATTAATTACAAAACTAGTGATTTAAAAAAAATAGACGTAAAAACTAGAAAACTATTAGCGCAAAAAAAAGCACATCAACAAAAATCCGACGTAGATAGAATATACTTACCAGTCAACGTGGGAGGCAGGGGATTAATTAACGTAGAAAACTTACATAAAACAATTATTTTAAAATACAAATCTTATTTAAAAACACAAAATGATTACTTGATAAAGGCAATAACCCAACACGATAAAAACTTAGATAAATATTCCATCCTAAAGCTAGCCGTTGAAATAGAAAAAGAATATAGATTACCACACAACAATAATTACAGTAACGCAGAAATAAAAAAATCCGCAATAAAACTAAAAAACACAGCCTGGAGGAACAAAAACCTACATGGCCAATTCCCTAAAAAGGTCCTAGACCTTGCCAATGTGGACGTAGAGCTATCATTTAAATGGCTGAAAAAACAACCAATATCGCCAACTCTGGAAGCATCTTTGTTTGCCATACAAGACCAAGCGGTACTAACGCGACAACATGAACGAGATATACTCAAACGCAACGTAGACGGTAGATGCCGACTATGCGTAAACAAAGACGAAACTCTCCAACATCTTCTCTCAGGCTGTGAAAAACTAGCTGGAACTTATTATGTTAAGAGACACAACAATTTAGTACAATACATTTATTGGTGTTTGGCTAGAAAAAGTAAAATAGATGTCAACAATATGTGGTGGAAGGAAGAACTGAAGCAACCAACCGTAATAGAAAACAATTTTAGTAAAATACTTTGGGAGATGCCCATCCAAACTGATGTCACCATCACACACAATAGACCTGACCTAATATACGTAGATAAAACCAACAACAAAACTTACATTATCGATATCTCAGTACCTTCAGATTACAATATAGGAGCCAAAGAACTTGAAAAACTAAGCAAATATCATCCACTGAAAGTTGAAATAACCAGGCTATGGAAGACTACAGTTACTACAATTCCGATTATAATTGGGGCCACAGGTGTTGTCAGCAAAAGTCTGAAGAGGTACTGCGAACAACTAGATGCACAAATAAACATTCATATTCTACAAAAGCAGGCTGCAGTCCATTCAACAACCATAATCAGTAAAGTACTCGGAGATACAGTCTTTATCACGAGAAACTCACAACCACAGTCACAAAACGAAACACAAACTCTACAAGAGAACACTCACCACAACACAAATAGTGAATATTTTGGGGACTAATTTAGGGGCTAAATATCTTTTTTCCTGAGGGTCTCGGGACGGGATATTTAGAAAAAAAACCGGTCATCGTGTAAAAGCTATATAATATAATATAATATAATAAATATCTTTTTTCCTGAGGGTCTCGGGACGGGATATTTAGAAAAAAAACCGGTCATCGTGTAAAAGCTATGTAACATAATATAATATAATATAATATATAATAAAATATATAAAATATATATAAATATTATAATAATAATTGCCTCATACGCCGGAGGTTCCAGGTTCGAGTTCTGGCCGGGGCATTCATCTGTGTAATAAACGTAAATTTTAGTTCTCGGGTCATGGTTGTTGTTATTTATATATGTATTTTGATTCTGGGTTCTCCCCCAGTTCGCTGTATGATCATCCATAACGCAAGCTCTGCTTACTTTGGGGCCATACAGTTGGTGTATTTGTCTGGGGATTTATTATTATTATTGTTATTACATTATTTAGAATAAACACAAATATAAAGGTAGGAATTATTCTTTTCGCGATATCAATCTTCATACTTTCATATGTCTTTCCCAGCTAATTAGGGTTTTGATCCTCGTGGCTCTGACTTAGCAAAGAAGTAGAACCACACTCGAAGTTATTAAAATTATTCTAATTATAATAATAATAATTATTATTAAAAACTACGGAATAATTTTAAAGTTATTTAATCGACAAAGAGCGTCTACCGAGACGTTAACAGGAATCCAACAATATATATTCGTAAAAAAGCAATTAAATCACTCCATATGTGGCTTTACGAGAAACCGTCCTTGAGATTTAGTAGAAACTTTAGTAGAATTTAAAGTTAAGCTTAGCGGAAGAATAGATTTATAAATATATATTATTTTTGAAGTTGTGGTTACGTATCGGTACCGTGGACATCATATGGATGAACTAATGAAATGAAATGAAATATTTATTTTCTGAACATTGACAATTACTTATTCTTATTGACGTACAATAAAACATGACTCTACCACCAGTTCGGAAAAACCTTTGTGAAGAAGGACTGGCAAGAAACTTCACGGGTATATTATTTTCAAATTAAATTTACAGTCTCTTTATGTCTATACAAAATTATTCTTATCTGCATCTATTAGCTCGGCAAGTCTCCATTCTCCCAAGTATCCAAACGACGAACACCCTCAAACCGTTCTCGAGTTAACGCGGGATCCAGCCATCGCCCTCCTCAGCCATAACTAAAGTACAAATATAACGGAAATATCAATCTACGCTATATAACTCAATGCTTTAAGTTAAAGAGTTGCCATATTGCTTAAGACCAAACTAAATGAGTTAGTATCTATCTACTTTATAATGTCTACATTTAGCAGTCCTGAGTTGAGTTCTCGGCTCAATCGGTGTAAGTCCAACTTAAGGGCGAGAATCGCTTGCGCGTTATTCGAACTCGAATCCGAGCCTGAGCCGCGCCGCGCGACTTTACCTACGCCTGAACTTTCAGTTTTAACCCTGGCAGACATTATTCATTAACATAGTTAATCACACAATTTGTTCATGGATGCTTTATTATTTTAGTATTTTAAGGGGTTATTCTTCATTGTCTTCGGGTCACTAACTTTAAATTGATTTAATATTAGTCCGCTCCGCTACAATGCAGTAGGGCTCAAAATCCCCTTCTCTGTAACTTATATACCTACTAATAATAATTCCACGTAGTCCACTAAGATGTGAAACGGTTTGTCTGTACGTCGAATACAAATACAGCGTGTGAGAAAATTGAGAAAATTAAGAAAAAGCCTAATGACTCATAAAGTTTATGTTTGGGGATTTTACTTTTTTTACCGCCAATTACTCGTCGGATCTACATGATGACCAACTTTGCGAAAATAGGAATAGAACTTTCTGTAGCTCTATCAGCTGATGGTTCGGAATCGTCTCTAGTATGGAAATTATGTACTATTTATACCTACATAGAAGTTAAGTTAGAATAAAAGGTTTTCAAGTGTCGTGGTTTTTGATCTTTGGTAACGCTATCCACATGCTTGGGCCGGTGCGTTCGGTAGTATTTGTTTAACGGTCATGCCGGCCCGAACCAACCGTCATCTTGTACACAGCTGATCAGGTAGTCTATCCGGGTTTCGTGCCACCAAAATCCGAACGCAATAAAAAAATAGAGAAAAGTTTGACAGGTGGCATTTTGTCATCCACACATATTCGCTTTAACGTCTGGTAGTGCCAAATGATGGCGGCCCGCGTAATAAGTCGTCGAAAACTTTACCTTTATGAAACAAATTCTTATGAGCAGTAGTGTAAAAATAATGATTTGGAACCGAATACTTTAGTTATAAACATCAATTGCAAACTTCTAACCAAAATACATCAAACGACTTACAGAATAAGTTTTCGAAAATGAACGTTATTTATTGAAAACCAGTTAACTTTTCCAATGTGTAGAAACGTAAACCATCTGATAAAATCCTTAAAACATTATATACAATAAAATATAGTTAATGAATCTAGTTAACATTGCCTGAAATTGTAAAAACAGTATATTTTATACCAGGTGGTGTACCAACTATGCGCCACATGGGGCGGTACTTTGCTCCTGATTTCCTTGCGTTTAGCGCATGCGCGTGCAAGCACTACCCAAGTCAATGCGAAAACTTTGGTACCTACTTAAAGCTAAATATTATTGATGAAGGGTAATTAATACAGACGGAGATGTTACGTGGCAAAACAAGTAGTAGATATAAACATTAAGGCTTTAGTAAAGTTTAAACTGCATAACTTATTTGGAGGTTTTTGTGCTCACTTATAAATAAGCGACTATGAATATTTGACTGTTAAATGCTTATCCAAAAGCCTGTTCCATGTTTGATGTTACAATTTATATAGAGGGTTTAAGAGGGCCTGTAGGGCATTTATCATTAAGTGACAGTATATCTCGAATTCGAGACGCAAGTCTATGAACATTTTCATCAGACATCACCTTAATATCAACTTTTAAATCTTGACCGAAAAATCTTTACATTTGGGATTTTCTTACATGTCGACGTACACTAAACAAGTGGCGACAATAGAATGGAAAAGTATATAGAATGTCAAATATATGAAATTGACGTAAGCATTCGAAACGCTCAGTCTACTTGTCCATTATTCAGTAAAGATTATCAATACTGAGTTCAAACACTTCATATCAGCAGAATTAAAAACTACGAAAATACTTGACTTATAAAAATTCGTACAATTATTTACATCGGCATTCCAAACCATCACCAATTACACTAAACTCTTTCATGGCAAAATATAATTCCACCACAAAAGAACAACGATAAAGCGTTTATTTTAAAGTCAAACACAAAATGAATTGAAAAATAACATAATATTGACACTTCAAGTAGCTCCAATTATTGTAAAACTGAACTGTATCGGTTCATTTTTCACGCGATGTTTATAAATGTGACATGTATGGTAATGCCGAAGTTGCGGAAAAATTGGGGGAATTTATAGAAAATTGAGGAAATGTTATGCACGAAACTATAACTCATAGATCGATGGATGGAAGTTTAAAAATGTTGTAGACACGAACGCTTTGTTTAAGGTAATACATTATTTTGATGCGAGTTTTGTTTTGGTGAATTTATAAGGAAAATGTGACTTGGGAATCCCGAGTTTTATTGGCAATTGCATATGGTGATAATGACGTATTTATTTAAGTTTTTTTAAGATATATTTTAATTAATATTTGTAACGTCGCAAAACTTAAATATTAAACGAATCCTTTCTAATATACTTAAGTATAATAAACTACGAATTACATACGCTTGTATACGTAAAACAGAGACTCACAAATTTCTCAATTCCGAAACGAAAACTGGAGACATTAATCAAAATTACTTCAAACCCAAATCGTGACAATTATTTCGTCATGTTCATAATATTTGCTATCCAAACTTAATGACCCTGCTGAAGCACGCTGCTCCAGCAAACAGCACCGAAGTAAAGCAATCGTGAGCCGCATAGCAAATCACTTTGCCTTGTTAGATCAGAACTTGTCATACCAGACTGTGAGACTATGAATTTAAAACTGTTTTTCTAGGACCACCAGGGTTTTCTAGAACTCGCTCGGCAACACTGTGATAGATTTATCGATTTTAATAAAAGGTTGATGTATTTATTTAAAAATTATACTTGACAGGTAAATAGGGGTGTAGTTTTTTTTAGGATGAAGATTAATCCAGTATCTTGTAAAAGAATAAGCTTGTTTATACTGTAGTATAGTAGTGGTTTATATAAGATATATGACACCAGTTTTAATATCTCGTTTATGTACTTTAAACGTCTTTTTATTTGGATTTAAAAAGATATAGTTACTACCCAATTAAATTACAACAATCGTATTTAAAATCATATAAAAGTTTTACTGCTCACACGCTCCGGCAATTTAAACTTCAAGTGTTACCGAGGTCAAAACAAAGTTTCCTTTAAAAAAAAAAAATTTAACTATTTATCTCACATAATTCCTTTGAAAAACACAAATTTAGTCTACGTCCTTGCATCAATCAGTTGTCTTCGGCGCATCAAAAGATATCCGAGAACTCAACGAAATAAGGAAGTGGACCTATTGAGTTGACATTCGTATCACGTGTATGCTAGTTGTTGATCTGTGCGTGTGTTTTTAAACCGACAGGGTTATATATGAGGCGTCGATTCTAAGGTATTAGTTGGATGTGATGGGAATAACTAGTTTGGGAAGAACCCGAGGTAGGCACCCGGATTTGAGTCGGATTGTGTGACGGAATCGAGAAAGTAAGCTTGTACAGGATAGAAACAATGAGTGATTTATCTAAATTATTGCTAGTTTTTTCACGATATAAGTCGCAAAAGTATACGTTAAGAATATTTCTGGAATATTAGTTTCCGAAAGAACACGGAAGATGGCAATATAAATTGGGCATATGGATGGTTAGACCATATTCATTCAACTGGATAAGGTTAGTAAAATTTATTTGAATTTTTAGCATTTTACATAGATACTTTTTTATTATTTATTACATTTATTCGCTTAGTTTCGCAAATCTAAACATTTACTTCGATTTAATACTTGATTTCAAAATTGTTTACTATTTGTGGTGGTAACGGTCATGCGAACCACGTGATGGTAAGTGGCAACCGCGCCCATGGGCATCGTTAGTCGTAGGTGTTTTAGGAGTTATTATAAACTGCTGAGTTGCATTTCTACAATGAATCTCTTACTGTAAACAAAGCGATCATCTTTCATTTTTGTCGTTTTTAGATTTAATTAATATTATTTTCATTCTCGTTTCTACTTTAAGTAACTACACGGGTTGATATATAAAATCAATTTCTATTTCTATAACATGATTTTTCCAATATCCTTTTTGCTTATAAATAAACTGAAATTTAGCGACATTACTATTTTTTTTTAATTCTCTGACCCGCGCCGTAACAGACCGCTCCAGACGAGATCTTAACAAAACTTTACTATCATTAATGTATAAATGGTCTTAATCATCAAGAAACTCCAAGTGTTTCACAAATCAAAACCTAAAACTTAAAACCAATTAAAACAAACAATTTTATCCTCATAATCCCCTCCAAGAATTAACTAATTAATTTAATCGAGCACAGTTTTGGCATGAACCCTGTATGACATCCCTCGGGGATGAAACCCTAAATTAAGGCATTAATAATAGAGGTACCGATTCAAGCAGAATCTTTTAAATGCTTTGAAAGTTTGGCTATTCGATTGAACTTAAACTCTATTTAGATAAAGCGTTATTGCTTGTGCATTGCTGAGATATATCGATATAGTCTTAAATAGGGATTTTCAAACTTTTTATTTTAATTAGAAAATTGCTATTAAGACCACAAGGAGCCTGTCTGTATGTATGTCATAGGTGGATAGTATTTATGGTCATTATACTCCCGGTTACATAAACGGCTCGCCAGGCTGCCGAACCACGCTCAGCTTGTACGCTCGGATCGCGCAAATGGCAGGATATCAACAAGTTTGTAAGGAATCGGACAAATCGTATGTTGCTTGAATAATAAACCAATCTACTGGCTAGCCGGTTGACTGAAAAGAAGTTTGTTCATACTGGTGTCGAGTTGTATTGCCTCGAATATTTTCGTGTAGTGATAGGTCGCTAGTAGGTAAGTTTAATCAGGCCCCACGGAGAAGATTTCTGAGCTCGCACCTCAGGAGCTTGTCACCAACTTTTGCTATTTTACTTAAAGCAAAATAAACATTTTGGTATTCTTTGTAACTCAATCAAGCAAAAAAGGGTGAACCGATATGTATAAACTTTGGAATTCACATAAAAAGCTACTAAGAACGGCGCTTACGGTATTTTGAAATTTCAACGCCGGAAATTCACTCGAATAAAGTCGCAGGCGAACCTAGTATACCTATAAATTCATGTTCAATTTACCGTCAATCTTTCTGATATCAACTGGAAACAATGCATTTGACCTTGTCGGGAAGATCAGCGACCCGGCTGACAGCAGTCGTCACAAGCTAACTGATGCCACCTTGATAAACTTACTGTCACTCGGTGACAGTAAGAGAAGACGAGAGGATGTGGTAGTTTCGGTGACAGTTATCGGTTATTTTATGTCATATACACGGATCCTGAAGTGAACTATCGTTTATTACCTATGAAATATTAGGACTTATGAAATATGCCTGAGTAAAATTGTAAATTAATAGTGTCGTTGCTTTTGATAAGCACCACAATCATTTTAATGAAATAAAACTTTTGGGGAAAAAGTATTTTCAGAACTAAACGTTGTTTATTGATTATTGAAGATGATTTTTAAAATTATAAAAAAATCAGTTTCTTTTAAATTAAAGATACTTGTGGATAACAAATTGTCTTTCTTAGTTGATATATCTTTTATGGCTTTTTAACTCAAATACTGTAAAAAAACAGTACTTGTCTAAACAATTAAAATACTAACTTTTTAAGCAACAATTGCTAAAAGCCATAAGATATCGAGAGTTTAATTTGAGAGTCTTTGATTAAATATTTATTTCCTTTGTAAGTTTACGATATTGTACTTTGTAATTATCACTATATATTATATTTATATAATAGATATACAAGAAGTTTCATATTTAATATAATAAAATAATGATTCAGCATAACGAAATTTCCGCGCGACTATCACTCAAATGCCACATCCAATCATGCAAATTCCTACACCAAGTCTCCAGCTTAAGGCTGCCTGTACACGAGCTATATATCACTGAGTCCTTTGCTCTTTGATTGACGAGCTCCATGTTTTATGACGTCCTTAATTAGCAGGACACGGCAGAGGTCCGATAAAACTGGTTACTAAAGGTTTTAAAGGGTTCCCATTAGCATAGTTTGGAAGTGTAGAAGGGATATTAGCGGATGAAGGAAATTTTATTCAAATTTAATATTATTATCAAAATCGTCAGTGTTGTTACAAGAATAAAACTGAATAAAAAATAAGACAATATGTTTTTACCATGTTTTCTTAGCACCGATGACGTTCAAAATCGAATGGCTCTACTCAGTGACGTCAAATGGACGGTTGCAGAGTTCCTAAATGTAGATTTTGCTAAGCGAAAAGATATTGAAAAAAGAGTTGAAACCGATGTATACTTAGTTAAGATATTGCACTGTCACTAAACTTCAAAATGTTTGCATTTAATTAATTTTGTTGATTCAAATTCGAATTCGAATATTTATTTCAGAACACTGACAATTCCTTGTTCTGGTTGACGTTAAATAAAGCAAGGAAGATCACAGGTATAATTTTTTCAAAATAAATTTACAATGTCTCTTAATTTATGTCCATAAAAATTATTCTTATCTGCATCTGTTAGCTCGGTAACTCTCCTTCCCCCAAACTATCCGAACGACGAACACCCTCAAACGGCACCCGTTCACGAGTTAACTCGGGATCCAGCCATCGCCCTCTTCAACCGTATTAGAGGGAAGTAAGCGACCCGTCACCCGACGCTACCCTTAGAAGGCGTACTTTAGTGATAATGACGTTCTAGACATTATTCAGGATAGCTACTGTGGACAGAACAGAGGGCCTAGACCAGTGGCTTTCGACGATAAAATGGAAAACTGATAAGAATGGCAATTGTATGAAATTTACATATGCTTTGATGGAACCTTCCAACGTTTTTGTCAATTTCATACACCTAATTTTCTATTTACTTTTCTATTGCAACGTCGAATGCCACTTTTCTAGGGGGCTGTTCCACCTCACCACCAAAAAAGAGGAATACGTTACGAGAAGCTGGTCGCCAACCTTCAGTAATTAGGGAGGTATTTTAAGGAGCAAAAAAACAAATATTATCTACCGTAAAATGTTTGGTTGTTCTGTTCACGAAGATACTGATTTTCTCAACTGATTCTAATTATAAAGAAAACCAAATCAAATCAAATCAGAACTTGTTTGAATTAAAATAAAGCTTATTGTCAATATAAGGCTTTAAAGTTTTGCGAAGCAAGCCCCTAGAATATAAAATATAAGCGCTTAATTACCTGTATACCCAAGATAATTAACTCAAAGCAGTAAAAGAATGAACAGAGAATAAACCCGACAATTATTGACACTAGATCAAGTGTATCTGCTTTATGCTTGGCGCCAGTTTTATCTTTACTCATTCTGGCGATGATGTGTTTATTGTTTTAGGAATCCTTAAAGACGTCGGCGAGGCGACGCGAAAACCCGAAAAAGTTGATTAAATTCTGATAATGTTAAGATTTCTTTTTTACTTCTAACTTTTAACGTGTAAACTGCACAACAATTACTCTTTGTGTAGACTGCTTTTGACTCAATTTTACCAATAAGCTTTGTGTATATTGGTAAACTTGACTCACTGGTCTATTGTAGGCATCCGCTAAGAATATTTCGCTAAAGGATGAATTTTTTTTCTACTGAAAATACTGAAAGTCTTTTTTTAACTATAAGTTAATGAATTTACAGGATTCTTACAACGATTTCCGATTTTTACTTCGCGCGTCAGATATTTCAATGATGTTGCAAGCACCATGATCGCGGCCTACAAATATGATCAAATATTTGTAGTGAAAATAATCGAGATAATTCAAAAAGTTATTGTCTTTTTTTAAGTTTATATTTTTCGTTAGTCTTTATTCACTTTTTTAAGTACTGGAGTCTATTCTGTCGAACCGGTCTGACAGTCTCGTCCTAAGCACTCTACTGCAATATCCGCTTTTTCTTTGTATAATTAAATCTATTTTGAGATGTCGCTTTTTGATGAAGATTGAAAACGCAATTAAGTTAAAAGACTTTATAGACTTTTGCGAGTTAACGCTCGGTAATAAAAGTAAAGTTATCTTAGCAACTTATAAATGCACTAAAGGGGTTTATTATTCTACTTTTAGAGAATATACCTAGTGACTGTTTTTCTGTTCGGAAAATTAGTTTAGGTCACAATAGGGTATTTGAAATTTTTTTAAAAATTAATGTGGAATAATTTATTAACAGTAATGAAATATTGCAGAAGTAACAGTATCTTTACAGTCAATAGCTTTCTAGATACAGCGATGTGTTTGAGGAGCTGCTGCGAGTCGCCGAAAAACGCTCCATACAAAACTGTACCGAGTTGTGACGGCACAATGTGTAAATCATTCTCAAAATTATATATACCTATAACAGCTACGAATATAATTCGTTTATGTACACGCTTACTTTCATAATATAAATCGGTATATTAAATGTCAGTAAGCTAATAACATTTTAAAAATTACGTATTTTATAATAAGTTGTTTGCATCTTTTTAAAGTTTTCTAATCTTTAATTTCGATATTATATTAAAAACTTTATTTTTCAAAACAAGTTTTGTGTCAAAATATCAATTTTCTAAATAAATGATAAAAACTAGCATTTTCAAATGTTGTCAAATACCCAAGTCTGTGCATCTCCCATATTTTAGTGAGAAAAAAACATTTTTTTTTATTGTCACTATATGGTATCTTTGCTATGGTATTCGAGGTTCAGTATTGAATTGGTTTCGAACATATCTAAGTAATAGACTACAATCTGTGGAAACTCAATATATAAATGATAATGCAGAAATTTTAACACATAGATCAACTTTTAGAGAAATTGCGACTGGGGTGCCGCAAGGAAGTATCCTTGGACCCCTTTTATTTCTTCTTTATATCAATGATCTACCAAAGTTGACTAATCATAAATATTTTTTATTCGCGGATGACATTTCTGTAATTGTGACCAAAAATACTAACAATAATGAAGAATATGAACATGAAATTAATAATACAATTGAAGAAATAATTAAATGGCTATCAAATAATAATCTGACTGTCAATTTGACGAAAACAAACTTCATTAGATTTAATACCACAAAATTTTTAAAAAATATTGACAATTCATATAACGATGAAAAAATTAATGAAGTTAACTGTACTAAATTTCTTGGAGTATACCTTGACAAAAATTTAAATTGGAAGAAGCACATAGAACACGTTTGCAATAAGATGAATAGTTACGTATACGTATTAAGCAGACTCAGAAAAACCTGCTCTTTAACAACAATACTTTGTGCTTACCATGGGTACGTAACATCGACCTTAAAATATGGGTTATTAATTTGGGGAAATTCTACCGATATTAAAAAATGTTTTAGGGCTCAAAAAAGATGTATAAGGACAATACTTGGAAAGGAGCCTTATGAGCCATGCCAACCTTTATTTAAATCTTTAAAATTATTGACGATGCCTTGCATGTACATCTTGGAGGCTGCCAATTTTGTAAAAACTAATCCTCAATTCTTTGTACAAGCTGGCAGTATAGGTAGACCAACTCGCCATGCACAGAGGTTGGTTTATAATGATATGCCACGTTTAGAAATATATCATAGGCAATGCTATGCGATGTGCATAAGGATATACAATGCGTTGCCCAAAGAGATCCAATGTCTACAGAAAAGTAAATTTAAACAAGATCTATCAAAATGGTTGAAAGAGAAGTGTTTTTACTCTGTTAATGACTTTCTTAAATATAAAAAATAGATAAATTTGTGTAATGGTGGTAGAAAATTTAGTAATTAAATATTGTAATAAATATTGCATGCTGTTGAATATTAATAATATGTAGAACTTTTTTTTTTAATGTATAACACCATATTGTACACCATATTATGTTGCAATAAATGATTTGATTTGATTTGATTTGATTTGATTTGATTTGATATAGTTGCTCAAAATTATGGTCTTTTTTACAATTTTAAGTTTTAGGTAAACATTTATTTATAGTGAATGTGCTCATTATATCGACTAATGATGCGTTGCCGACCGTAGGCGTCAATTGGAATTGAACTCGTTCCAGTAATTACACTGGCGTAATTACAATATGGAATGTAGGTACTAGTAGCACTACGCCTGCAGGCCCCAGATGAGATCTTAAAAATTAAACTGTACTGCCACTACAATATGGTCTATATAGTCTGAACCCGCGCGATATACGTACATTTCGCATTTTGATTAAGCTGTTTCCCTTTATTCCACTTGCATATCAAAAGTGACCTTCTCCGTTCCCCAGACAACATGTTTACTGAACTGCATGACGATCAACGGAATTGTGTCGCGTAACTCGTAACCCAATTTCGCATTCATATTTTGTTGTTAAAATATATTCAAATTATAAAACTGCTAGTTACTGTTTGTAACAATCCTCTTGTTCAATAACAAATGGTCACAAAAGTTCCTTTTCTTTGCTCTCTCTAGACAATACGATTAACACGAACGATTTGGATGTTAAAGTATTTTATTGAACCTAATTTAGAAATACTATTTTATGAGAAAAGTATAACGTTTCTGATATTAAAATATTAATAAATCCTAAATTGCTCTTTCTTCGCTATATCTATTTAACCTAGCGATATTCCAAAAAGTAACAGATGTAAAAAAAATATAATTGAAGTGCATTTTGATAGCTAATATTTTTCTTTACAGAGCTACGTTCACTGGTTTTTTGGTACCTGAAGAAAGGAACACGACATTACAAGCCAAGAGAACTTTTTGGTATATAGTACTGAAACTACACAAACCGGTAAAAATGGAAAAGGAAAGCGGGAAACAAAACAAAATGGCGATTATTACTACCTACAGTCCTTATTATTTAGGCCAGCATAATTACCACATTGACGTGGTAATGTTCTAGGTTAAGGAAAGGAATGGCCAGTAAAACTACAGGCACAAAGTCAAATCTAAGGGAACCCAACAATCGTCTACATATTATTGATCCATATTCCCATAAAGTATCCACAACTTACATAATAAATAAAACATCTACGATAAATGGGGTCCATGGGCGTGCGGATGCAACATTAACTTCCGCTTGCTCCATTGCCGCTAATGCAAATAGAACAAAAGATGCTCCACTGAAAAGCAAAGGTCTTAAATACAGAAGAAGATATCGGTTATCAGCAAATACTGCGACTAGCAACCGATACGTAACCAGACCAATATTTTTACGTCGAAACTACTTTAAAAATCTCCGATGATGCAATACAAAAGTAATACGCAAATCAATCAAAGAGCGACTCATCTTCCAACACAAGATTCCATTATTTAAAGTAAAATGGCGTCTTTATTTAAACAAATATTATTTATCAAAGACTCATTTTCATAAAGATCTCATGACCTATGTGTCCCATGATCTTACTGAATCATACGACAGTAAAATACCCCCTTTGTAGTCCCTAATCAGTTAAATAAGATAGGAAGGCACTTAAAAAGCACTAAAATTATATGATTTATTTTCTTGATAACACAGGGTAAGTCCGTAATATCATCAGACAGGATTTCTTTAACTTGTTTTTATCTTACAAAAGTTACATCTAAGATATGAATATTATCGAGATGTGTTATTTGTAAAATAATTTAGACGTTATTTTCTTTTTTTGTTGTTTGAGTAAAGAGGTTTAAATTTTTTTCAAGTTTGGATAACCTGCTTTGGATTTATTACGAGGTAATTTGAAAATTATTTAATAAACTGCCTCACTTTAGACGTATCTGCCTGGCGATTTTGTGTTATCTTAGAATTTATATCTGTACAAGTAGTTATGTGATTATACATCTCCGATACTGACAAACCTTGAACATATTTATTTTTGTATTTATTTCGGAGTTCGTGTTTAAAGTGAATTTATGAAAAATATTCAAATTGGTCAGTACGGTACTGGCCAAAATGATATTGCATACAATCATCCTGCAAAATGTCTTAACTCTAAATACTAGGTAGTTACATCAAGAAAAACATGAAAGACGAAAACAAGTCGCAGTCAAGCTGTTTACCCAATTACCTTTTACATGTATTTTACAATTCTGATAAAGGAGTGCCGAGAGATTGTTTTCCACCGGGTTTTTCCTCTCGGACTGCCTATAATGCCTTTTAAAAGCCTAAGTAACTAAAGGTATGTTTACGCAATGGCGATGAAGATGAAGGAGAAAAAGAAGACATTCATCAAGTGTATTTCTTTTATCTATGATGAAATTATATATTTTGATTTGATTGAACAATCAACACTGAACTCAAACTTCTAGATCAGCTGAAATTGTATCGTTGATTTCAATAATATTTTGATTACGTAACATTTTTGAAATTGATAGTTCAGTAGCAGATTTATTTATTTCCTTTACATTCAATATTTTTCTTAGAATAAGTAAATTGAGTACACCGGTGAGCGGGTGCTTTTTGTCTCTCTCAATTATCTCTCTCTCTACATAATTGTGAATATTGCTGCAATTTCCCCCCAACTGACATAAACACATTAAAAATGTTGCCCAATAAAGTAAATAATACGGCATTCAGCCAATGTCCAAGAAATAGACCCGCAGAGCTTCTAAGAATTGTTATTGCCACACCAAAAAAAGTGCATTTTTACACACATAATCTATTTCATTACACTTTAATTACAAACTTACAAGCCTTAATTTTAGTTTAACAGGAAAATTATAATTATATCACTCATTACATGGGCTGGGAACATCTGATTTCTAAAAAGTGAAAAAAAGTAGTCGGTAAGCTTGCGAACCGCCATTTTAAAAAGTATTGCAACTCACTTCGCACTAAGCTAATGTTGTACCAGCGCCTCCAGCTTATCTGTTCCATAGCAACATCTGGAACTAAATCGTTCGTGAACTAACTAAACGTCAACTTAATTTACGCATAGAACGCAGCACCACCCTTTACTGAATAGATTAGCTGGTCGGACTGTGCCACTAATTATTAGTGACTTCATTTTTTTTAATCATTGAAAATGCTGCCAGCTACTGTAATTGATGCAGTGGGTGTGCAAAGAGGTTTTAATATTCATATACTTCTTGGTATCATGCACGGTATTTTTTTGTTTTCATTTGAATTTTTCTACGGCGTGGTTCAAATTGAACGATTGATTTGGCTTTGGGATTGATAAGGCTAGAAGTTTCTTCGTATTGATAAAAAAGAAAGGTTGGTTTGGTTATTGATGATATTTTCATTATTTAAAGTTCTTATGTCTAGGTACAATTACAGCAAATAATCGTTATAAATCTTGAAAATTATGATGTGTCTCTTAGTACGGGCACGTTTGAAACTGAAATGGCGGCGCATTTGACGGCTGTCACTATTCGACAGTTTCGCTTCAAAATATACAGTCAAGTTGTGCGCCGTGGACATGCGTCCTGAGAAATGAAGAGTGGCATGTCGAGGTACAATTAATTAGCAATACTCGATGGCTGAGTTAAGCAAACAGGCATTACATGCACCGACACGCGTTCTGCATTTTACTTATAGATATTATTGAATATGATTTATTTATAGGTATAGACGGAGGCAACTTCAAAAGTAATTTATTTTAATCGTGTTGTCGGGAAGAAGACTGACTTATTGTGAGTTTTCTATAGGATTGTCATATAAAAAAATTATATTTTACATTTATATCTTTTATTGTAGGTAGACATATTATATATATATATATATATATATATATATATATATATATGTTTACAATTCGAGAGTTTTAAAGTAGTTCGTATTGCATGCAAAATCAAAATTGAAATCAGTTTTTAGTTTTTCAATACTTCATTTTATTTGCGTCATTTAGGAAATAATTCGCAAAGGCCATTGAGTCAAATTCATACCTAACTCTTAATTCAAATATTCTGAAGAACAATTTGGCGTCGACTGTATCATGCCTACTAGAATTTATTCCTCGTTATATCAATTTAGGATGGTTAAAAAAATTATTACTGCAATTCTATTTTTGTTGAAAGTCATGTAAAATTATTAAAAAAGCAATAGTATTTTTTTACTAGGTTCAAAGCCAGCAAACAAGCTCGCGACCTACCTGATGGTAAGTGACGTCCGCGTCCGTGGGCATTATGAGTCGTAAGTGTTTAATTTATTAATAGTTATTGTGATTATTATTATATTGACTAGTGATGCGCTGCCGACCTTAGGCTGCAGTTGATATGGCCTTTGTTCTAGAAACAACAATGGCTGCTCCTTCCCTTCGACCGGAAACCTACTACGTTGACGTGATTGTTATGGCGGGAAAAATAGGAGGACTGTAGACTGAGACGAGATCTTAACATAAGGTACTATACTAACAATAATAATAATAAATCCCCAGACAAACACACCAACTGTTTGGCCCCAAAGTAAGCAGAGCTTGTATTACGGATGACCTCACAGCGAACTGGGGGGAACCCAGAATAAACATACATATATAAACAGAAACAACCATGACCCGAGAAAAAACATCTGTGTTCATCACACAAATGCATGCCCCGGCCAGGACTAGAACCTGGGACCTTCGGCGTATGAGGCAAAGCTACTTACCACTGCACCAATCGGTCATACTGCCACTATTGATTGATTATTGAAATTTCAATTTTTGAATTTATTTGTTTTAAGTTTTGCAAGTAAAGCAAGGGATGTATGATTAGTAGATATGGGTAAACAAGGTGTAAGGAATGAAAAATATAGTCGCATTTTCTTTGACCATTTACCTGAGGTAGTCTTAGTACGCCTTGGCCGAGTGGCGTAGGGATAGTAGAGTAGTCCTGCCTCATACGCCAGAGGTCTCAGGGTCATGGTTGTTCATATTTGTACATGTATGTTTATTCTGTGTTTCCCCCAGTTCGCTGTATGGTCCATAAATAACATGGTGTGTTTGTCTTGGGAATTATTATTTATTATTATTATAAAAGACTTAGTCTGTAATTTCTTTATTATAGAAAATAAAAATGTAACACAAACTACACGCTCAGTAGCTCTATCAATAAATACTTCCATAAAGTGAAAACAAACAATATTTATATCGACTTTTACAACCGAGTGAAATAAGTTACTCACTGTGAAGTTGGAAGCCGTCAGTACATAAGTAATTTGTATTTGTCTATACGATAAATAACTTCATTAAACTACCCTCGCTTGAATATATGGGAACATATAAAACTTGGAATTTTAAAGTGAATTTTGCAGTTTATGTATGAGTACGTTGCTATATATTTATACCGGTGGAAGTCAATTTCACCGATGTAAATGAACTTTCATAAATCAACGCTGATAATAATGATTTTATATATTCAGCATACTGTTTCATTACAGTTTTTAGAGAAGGTACAACAACATTTATTTAAATAGATAATGTTTTATATTTTAGGTACATTGCAGGTAGTACGCATATAAGACTCAAGTTACAAAACAAGAAGTCGACCAGTTCCAGTCTTACAATGTGTCTTAAGTGGTAGCACGGGTCAAACCTACGACTCAATCTTTTACTGTCTTAGCGTGATATAAATGAAATAATTAAACGGGACTATATCACAAAATTATGATACAATCCGTGACATAAGTCTTGTCTTAGCACGTCATGCTACGGCTGTTCGTATTTTTTGATAAGTGAAATGAAGTCTTTTTGGTTTTGCCGAGGACGCCGTATAGTTTTTTCGCACAGTTACGGTGTAAACGTAACCTAACAGACCTTTGCTATTATAGAAAACAATAAAATAATATCAAATAAACGCGGCCATTTGTGTCTATCGGCGTATTATTTTTAATAGGCTAATTTTATTTACCCCCTTTGCATACGACATAATTTAAAGTACTCTGTTAAGGAAATCTAATAATCTTCGATAGATTTATATTGCTTCTTAATAATATTTATCTAACTAGTTCTAGCCGCGGTTTTACGCGGTCAGTCTTTTAATTTGAATTTAGTAGATTTTCAGGCCCTTTGGAGCCTCTGTATCTGTGTCTAAAAAATTTGCTAGTATTTTATTTTATGTAGGTAAATTTATGTAGGTACCTACTCAGAAGTAAAATATTAAAATTATTATTAACGTTTGTTTGAATCACAGCATGTTGAAGGAAACATCTTTTTCTCCATGAAACGTCTTGTATATAAAACGAAAAAACATTATTGATTGACGTTGGTTCGATATATTATTTATTTATATGTTATGGATCTACAGTTCCCTATTATTTTCCTACTTTCCTTTCGTAGGGAAAATCCAAAATTTCTGCACTTGTTAAATAATATTTTGAATAGACTAAGAAATAAATAAATCGTAAACCTTAGGTATAATATAAACAGGTACTATCTATCATTTTGAAAAATGGTTCCTATTCGATCTACAGGCTTCTTGATTTTTCCTTTAGTGTATACAATAAGACCGCAAGCCTACGAATTAAAATTAAAATAATTAGAATAACTTCTCTAAAAACCATAAGAAAAAAACAAATATAATAATACCATTTATCTTTTTTTATTGTATTCAACGGAACGCATTAAAGCCAAGTAATTTACTATAAGTACTTTTATAGCTACTCTATATTTTATACCTAAGCAAATTCTTGTCAAATGCAAAACGTAGTTAAAACCGATTAAGTCATTATAAAATATACGTACGCTAGGTTATTATTAAGTTCAGAATTAGTTGCTTAAGTATTTTTAAACTATATCAAATATGTAACTTTTAATACTAATGGAGTAGATTTTTTTATCAACTTTTATAGAGCATCGCGTCATTTTTGTTTGTACTACGCACTATTTTAAAATTGAATAAAAAGATTTTTAATGCATTAACTATCAGGATTGCCGTTTGACATCCGTTTAAAGAATGGAGTTAGAACTTACGTAGTTTTGGAATAAAAATATTTACTTTGACAAAATGAAAGGTTGAAAAGTCTTAATAAATTTATAAGGCAATATTATTTTTAAACTCAAATATACATATCAAAGTTAACGCAGATAATTTAAAACTTACTATTTAAATTTAAAAAAAAACTCTAAAGCTTGCAAATTAAGTTTTGGTTCAGTTTTTTAGTTTCAAAACTAAATAAGAAGTTTATACCAAAACCAAGAAAGGACTTTAAAAACACTTGTGTAAAATATTGAAACATATTTATGGTTACGGGCCTAAAACAACATTTAAAAAAACTGGCCTGTTTTAATGTTTAAATACGTACAAAAGAGGTTGCTACTTATTTTATTTGTATATTTAATTCTTATTTTAAATAACCTAGATGTAGGTACAGTCATTTTGTTACGTTGCATTCTCTATTTACAGTTTGAAATTAGGTTATGAACCATTTTGGATAGCCGTTGGACCGTTGAACGTTTTCAAGTACTAACAAATACCAAAGTTTGTTTTTTTAATAATAATCGCTTGGATTACGTGTGCCACATACCTACCATAAAACAACTAGGTACCTAGATAACGTGGTGGGACGAATGTAAGGCGAAGTTGGTAGCAGAACGTTAAGTGAAAATATTACATAAGTTTATTTTATTACGAGTACAATAAGTTATGAGTTTTAGATAAAGTAAGATGCAAAGCTAATATTACACTATTTATATAGTAAATAACTGATTATTTCACATAAATCTCAAGATGAAGTGTCTTCCAATGATACTTATTTAAATGTCATCTTTGACTTTCTGATGACAGATAAAATTACAATGTCAGTGCAGTAAATAGTAATAAAACACGCTAATTTATTGTTGGTACTCATGTATGTACAATGAAACGGTAGTGCGTTTTATTGTTAAAGTATTTATCAAAGTCGACAAGTGAATACTTATAGAGGAATAATTATTTTATTGTAAATTCTTCATTTTGTGTGATGAAATTTGATGATGAAGACGAGAATGTTGCACGCCTAAACAGGAAATGCATACCATTCTCTTTTTACAAATATCCGTCACCATATAAAAGTATGTGCGGATAGTTAAATAATGTTCTAGGAGGAGAAAAATATCGATGACAGGAATAATATTTTCCTGATTATCAATTGAATTAATTTACTTGGAGATTTGTTTGATTCAACGTAATAAAAAAACTTGTCCTTTTTATATTTTAACAGAATAACTTTAAACTTTTTTAATGTATACAAGATTTAAAAGTGTATTTTTTATTAATTCTCAAAATATTTTGAATATTAATAAAAACATGAGATAAATATGCAGCAGAACTAATTTTAGACACCCTTAAAAAACTATATAGGTAGGTGTAGGTAAAACAAATGAGTTTAAACAGTTATATGTTCTGATTAATATTATTGTATTTGATTACTTAATTTTTCAAATCTTCCCAAAAAAATTATTAAAATTAGTATCTAAAGAGTAAAGAGACCTTTTGTTACAGCGCCAGACACTACCGCACACAATGATTTTGTATTTAATTTTTATTTTAGTGTAGTAACCTAAATGTGCCTACGTTTTACATGTGGCTGTGTTTTATAGACGTCGTAAACTCAAAGTTTTGTTTTGAATCTTAAAAGATTTAGATAAATCAATGCAAAGGTTTAAGATTTTACTACAGTGGCTAGTCATAAAATAACGAATTACCGTGGAAAGATAAAGTTTAATGATCTACGAAGTAGATTTCTACAAATTATAATTTTGTTGTTAGTTTTCACCGTAAGTATGTACCTAAACAAAAGTTGGTGTTTATTTATTGTTGAGGTTAAACACATTTTTTCACTTAAACCGGTCCATAAGCAATTACATTGTTTTCTTATTTACACATAACATTTCTTAGTAAAGTTAACATTTAAAATAACTTGCTAAACATATTTTCCACCTCCGTCCCTTGTGTCTGCCTCCCGAAAAGAGTCACTATAAAAAATAAGTTGTAACAATGGCACTTTTAAAAGATCCTCTGTGTCACAATTAACAAAAAAAAGTTTTCATTTACATAACTTTTTCAAGTGCGAAAGGGTTTTTGACGAAGTTACTCCCGTGACTCTGACGGGCCCTCCCGCGTTTCCTTGTAAGACTTTTTGCTTTTTTCCGAAATTGTTGTCTCTTTGAAGTCACCGAAATTTTGCGAACGCCCTACAGGTTGTGTTTGGGCAATTGAATACTCGAGCTTGATATTGTAAGTGACATTTTGTGAAAAGTTTTACAAAAGCTTTTTTAAGTTGCGACAGGGTTTTGAAAGTTTTTTGTGAAAATAACTGAAATTTTTTAGAATTTACTTGGCATTGTTTCGAATGTTTATAAATATATCTGTAGTGTTATGTGCAAATAAGTAAATTATGTATTTACTAAATAGTTTTTTTTTGACAATCAGTAATTAATAAATATTCTGTGATCGAAACCTTCTTCAAAAAGTAAATAACTTAAAACGTAGAATTAAAATACAAGATTATAACTAAGTACGTATATAGGAAATCAATGTTTTATGAATGGTGTTATGACAACAATTAGATTAGTATTTATTGAAAATGTAATATTACTTTTATCATATCTCCAAAAGTAAACTAACCTAATTTTATCATTTCTCTATTTCAAAATAATGTCATTTACACAAAATAAAACGCAAAATTAACACTCATAAATTCAAGCGCATCCTTAAAAAACAACATTCGTTTTCACTCGACGCAAAATTCGAAAATCAAACTATTTATAACATCTTTGAAACTTTTCTGCTTTTTCCATAGTTTTCATGTAAATTTTTACTTTATCTTTATTTTTATGGTGCTTTAGTTTCGGGCTTGGTATTAATGTATGCAGACTCACGGCCGACGGCGATTCATTCCGCCTAAAAAATGCGCCTAAGTACTAGCCCGTGTGATGTTTGCGAAAAAACTTTTAAAATGTTTCAAAAATGTAGAATTTTAGTTTTATTTTGTGAATTAATAATTATATTATTTTGTTGTTTCTTCGAAAATATGGTTTTGTTTGATTTTAACGAGAAGGGACAGTTTCGAAATGGATAATGCATATAGAGTATATAAATTATTTAGAGTTTATTTGTTGTGCAACGCATCTTTGCATATTGTTATTTTGTATTGTAAATATTTTTCAAATAAAAAACTGCAGAAAAGTGAATGTTTCTCTTTAAAAAAACTTGTTTTTAGCGATCGGATTTAGTTTCTTGTTTTTTCTATAGACATTAATATGTTTTACAGATGTACCTAAGTATGATTGTAAATATTTTCTGATTCATTTCACGGTTACCAAACAGTTTGATAGCTATATTGTTTATAAACTATTTTGCAAAATTTCCATTGACAATATTCACAATTCTAATTATTTAAATTAAAGAAACATCAACGCACTTTGTAAACAAACTCCGCGTCCTACGTCACGCTAACAAACCAAACTCTACAGTCATCCCTATAAACAGACTTACCCTAAGGGTCGACTTCTTCACGTAAATAAAAAGGCAACATTGCACACACAACACTGACACATCCAGGTCTACTGACCTGCCACTCTTGGTGATGACCATCTCGGTGCCGAGCTTGTGGAACTTCTCCCAGAGGTCCTTGCCTTCAAGCGTGACCTTGGGGTCGTCGAGGACGCCGTCGTCTTCCGGGGGCAAGGCGTATGGAGGCGGCGGGGGCTTCAGCAGGGGACAGGGGGCAGCCAGGGCGGCCGCGGCGGCTAGGGCCGCGGGCAGGTACGGCGGCGGCGGCAGGGCGCCGCGCAGCAAGGCGGACACAGAGAAGTCGCTGGGCTGCGGCGCCAGCAGCGGGTGGAAGGCCCGCTCCGCGCCGTCGAAGCGCATGCCCGCGCCGCTGGCGGCCCACGCGCGCTCCACGACCTCGGGCTCCAGTGGCGCCCGTGCGACCGGTGCGTCGACACCGGCAGGCGTCAAACGACTGGTGGCGGCGCCGCGCGCGACGCCCGCCCGCGCCGCGCCGCCGCGCCCCTCCTCGGCCCTAATCCTGTTAATGCCGCCGCCTCCTTCTAATTGGACACGTTTCCGTCGCCGCTCTACTGCCAGCGCGCGGGTCCGCCCGCCTACAGACGCGACGCGCGCGACGCTCTAACTCTAGTCTACTCTGTCTAACCAACTTGAAGTATATTATTTTGAAGTTTTGATTTTGAATATATAAATTGTTAAAAATCAACTTATGTTTATGTTCCTGTTCTTTTATTGAAATAAAGTTTATTTTTCTGTAACATTAGTAAATCGCTATTAACAAACATAATCATGTAAATTATTTTGAACATAGAATAACGCTGACATTTTTTAGAATTTAACTTTTTGCTTTTAACGTTATTTAGAAAGACAGCTTAATTTGCAGCAACGCGTGCTGAATCAACCAGTAAAATAACTGTAATGACTTAATTTGTCTTTAAACTTATGCAAATAAGCTACTTACATGTTTAAAATATTTTAACTGTCTCAGTTTCTCTACATATCAAGTTTTTTATTCATGTAAGTATTCCCTACCTTGGCGGGAAAATGCCTGCCATTCTAGGTACACGATTGAACACTTGGTTTTTGCCATAAACAAGTAATAAAATTTTATACAACTTTACACACTTATTCAAAACTCACTTATTCAGAATCGTGGCATAAAAATTTAAAACACCTTTTTTTATCAATTTAAGCCTGCCATCTAGCGAGGAGTAGCGCAGACCACTTTAAAACTATTTACTAATGGCTAAGAGTATATTTTTATAGGGTTTAATTAATACTTAAATCTTTATAAAAAGTGCTACAAATTCCTTGTTTCTTTAGTTTTAGTCACGGCTTTAGATTCAAAAAAAGAACATAAGTAACGCCTTAAAACCATTGTGCTTTTTTTATTTCAAAGAGTTTAGAAAAGAAAATAGGTTGTTTATTTTGTAAAACTAATTGGAGCACATTTTCGTTTGTTCTTTAGGACATTATATTTTATTATACTTTCTAACATTAAGTATATTTCTTAAAAAAAGGAACGTGTCTAACTTTGAAGTGTTTATTTTTAAATAAATAGATGAATGCATATTCACTCAATGGAATGCATATTTTCGATTATATTATGTTATTATTATTGTATGTAATATTTTAAGAAATTTACTTTGCTTTTAAAAACGAAACGATAAATAGTGAACCTTGATATTGCACCTTCTCATTACGCAAAGAAAAAAAAATCAATCGTTTCGACTTAGAGCCTTTTCAAAGTAAATTTTTTCCTCAAATTCGTACAAAGAGTTCATATTAAGTTATCCCTTGATTTATTGAGACAAGGTTCTATTTTGGCTTGTTCAGAGGAGATGCTGGGTCTCAATTAATACGAAGATTTGGTTTAAACTTGAGCAGATTCTCTTTAAGTGTGGGGTAATTGTACGGTGGACAACAATCGGGTGTATATTATTTTATTATTGTTTGGATTTGGAGTATTTTGAGGTAGGTTGTCTTATAATTTTATTGAGAGTGAATATTTATAATACCTACTTACGTATGCTTAGTAGGTATAGTAAGTATAAGGTCATTCGGAACCTCAAAAGTGTGATTGTTTCAATAATACTTATAACCAAAGCAAAAACTTGGGTCATACTATATTTACACCAAAATTTCCCAATCAAACGTCAGTATTATTTATATAGAGTGCCAGCCATGATCACGCTCCCCACTACATTTTTATTCTATGTTCCATGTATTGTAAAAATAGTGTCATCACACTCACACTCACTATATCTATGACACTATATATTTGCACTATATATATGTATATTTTGTTGCAGCTCTAAATATTTATACTTAGGTATTTCTGTAGATTGTCAGTTAAACGCATTTGATTTAAAAAAAAAGTATACCTATGTACATTTAATTAAACGAAATAAAATCTGGAATTGAACCTTGAAAATTAAAAAAAATATTAGCTCATCAGGTTTGAATTTAAAAACCTTATGCTATAATATATTAAACGTCTCTAACATACCTATCTATTAATAAATAATCTAAAATAAAGAACATAACATAAAAACAAAGTATTGGGCTACTACACTAACGTTTATCTCGAAATAGATTATAGTCTGCATCTGTCAGTTGAACAGACGCCCTCCTAAATGTTGTCAGAAAGACTCACCCCCGCACGCAGCACCCCTATTAGTGCATCGCGAGATTTGCCCATGAATACTTCGCAAAACATAATTCAATTAGTATAAGTAACAAACTTTATTAATTATTAATTAAATGAAGTTTTGTTACTTTTTTTGGGAACTGAATAATTTATTGTTTAAAATGGAAACACATGTGTTTGTAACTATAGTCTTTGTAATCATATGATTGTGTCAATACAAAAATCTGAAAACGTGTTTTGCTTTTTGTTTCGATAGTTTAAATTTTACTTTTTATCTTGAGCTATATCTTTATTATTATAATTTTTTTTGTAACTTTTGTACAGATGGTTACACTAATTTGTGTGCGTATGCTTGTATATATGCAACTTAAGTTTGTGCGGCAGCCGCCATCTTGTCAAACCGTTTTCTCGTCGCTTTGTCATACACACAGCTGCTGTGTAAACACAAGCTTCACGCACACATAGGGCCGCACGCTCAAATAACTTGAATCGTCTATACCCTCGGCACGGATACCGGTAAAACAATGAGCCAAGGCATCGGTTTCCTTCTGTTCCATCGGTTATATTAAATATTCGTCCTGCAAACCAAATTTCATCTACTTAGGTAGATACACCCTTAGAAATGTTGACACTTTAGCCCTAAGAACCTGTAGGTATTTTCTGCCGATATTCTCGCTGTTGTGCTTTAACTTTGAGCAATGATTTACTTCATAATAATTGTAATTATAATACTCAAAAAAATTTTACGCCTACAGGAAAATCGGCCCATCTATTTGGGCCGCAATTTCAAGGACGGCATGTATCGAAAATGTAAACTTTTTACTTTTCATACATATCATACTACAGTCAGCAACCAATTTTGCATGAACAGTTTTTTTCCTAACAGTACCTAAACAAAGTCATCTGGTATAACACTTAAAATAGATTAAATTCGTGTCTGCAAAAAAAAGAGCCTTAAAGCAGAAGAAGCCAAATTTAAAAAAAGCATGTTCTAAATTCAAACAGTTCTTCTCTTACAAAATTCCAAATTAAATATAGAATGACAAATATTCGTCTATTTTGTTCTGTGTACTCGGAAGTGATTCTAAATAAGTGTAAACACAGAGAGGAGATTGTGGGTGGAAAAATTATACCAAAAGCTGTGAGTCCTTGGACACACTTGATTTGCATTTATTGATTCATTTATAAGATAATTAATTTAAAAAAATTGTGATTAAGTCGATCAGTGGGTGGGACTTTTTTGGACATAACTAAATAATACCTAGTTATTGCATGCTGATAACCTTAAAATGTACTTTCAAAGTATTTTTGTTTCGGAATTTGTATATAAGTTTCGTACAACCTATATTGCTACGAAACGTTACAAATGTAAACACGCCGTGACATATTATACTACATTCCATTTTTTATAAAAAAAACATGGCGTCGAACAGTAAGCACTAAAACTTTCCATCATTGATATATTTTACTGTACCATAAAACGGTAACCATTTTAATTGACCACTTACTAAATTTACTAACGTGAGTACATGCAAAAATATATCTTATAACATTGAGTGTAAGGTTGTAAGTATGAATTTTTATTAGTAAATGCCACCCGTGAAGTTATGAATAACCTGTAAAATTGTAAATGCACGTTATGTATACGTAAATGGACTCTTTTAGTGGGGCGTGTTAGATGGCTGTAGTTTGTAATATATTAAATAATTATGACATACGCGTTTTAATATTACTTTTAATGCTTAATAAATGAACAATTATTTTTTTTTTCGAAATGGACAGTTTATTTATGATCCTACTGGCCTTTTAAATTTCACCGGACTTTGTAGCCTAGCGCTGAAGGCGCTTAGTCGGAACTTAAACTACTCCTACATACGAAACGCCTAACCCGAGAGGGCACGGACCTCGGTTAGGACGTCGAATATTGAAACTACCACTGGCTCGGAAGGGTCATCTACTGCCAAAGAACCAGCAAGAAACTCAGTAGGAATGCGTACGACGCGTTAGCCTCGCCCTCTGGTCTGATGAGAAATCACCAATCATATTTGCTCAACTTACAAAGTTGTTACTTTTTACTATTGTTTATGGCCGGAATGAGTATTATATCGTCTAATGATACGTTGCCAACCGTAAGCTTCAGTTTATACTTCCCTTTGTTCCTTGCCTTTATCCGGAACACAATGACGTAAATGTGATTATTTTGGCGGGAAAAATAGGAAGGACTGTAGTACCGCCGCAGATGAGATCTTAACAAAATAATCGCAATTACCACAAGTAGGCAATTGAAACCTGTACTAACCTAGACAATTCCATACAGACTGGTTAATAAGAAATATCTTCTTTAAAATAGATTCTCCCAACTTGGGTGGCAAGCCCACTTAGTCATACAGTCTAGAACCTTCCATTTACGTAAAAGTTGGCTTTCTACAGATGCCTTCTTGCCCTTAATCATGTGGAGCTCCAAGGCCCAAGGTCTGACCTTTATTTAAGCCCTTCTTCTGATAGAATTGAGTGACCTGGATAGATTATTCTGAAGACTAACGTTGGTTGCAGGTTTTGCTCGTATTTTTGTTTGTTTCATAAGTTTACTTTTGAACTCTCTAAAATACTTGAATGGGTAGGTTACAATAGAAATAATAATGATTACTTTGGCAGAATTTGTGTAAAGTAGTCATAACATAAACAAAATGATTCCAATTCTCAAAATGCCGGATAAAGTAATGCAAATGTTTTTTTTATTTTTTTTTATTACCTAATAATTAGCAGATGTTTGTCTTCCATCTCACCTGATGGAAAGTGACGATGAAAACGAGGATCATACACGCCTGTCTAAGAGGTACCTATTCACTCTACACTTGAAAGCTCCAGGGTTATATTTGTCTGGAAAAACAGACGCAGGCAAATCGTTCCACTCTTTGGCAACACGAACCAAAAATGAGCTATCGAACCGTTTAGTTCGCCTCTTCGGCACGCTAACCACAAACGGGTGAAACTTCTGTCTGCGTCTGGTTGACCGGTGGAGAAAGGAGGAAGGTTCGATCAACTGAAAAAGAGCATTCGCAAATGTTGTTCAATTTCCTTGACAGTACCATTTATTTTAAGTAATAAAATATAATATTGTCAGTATTTTAAATATTTATATTACCTTTTACTACATTTCATTGAAGAATACCTAATATTTAGGTAATTGTATTGTCTATCTAATGTCGACGTAAAGCTTACGATCAAATGGCATTCTCTTCTTGTAATCGTCCTGCATCATCTTCGTTTCCATCGTCACCGTTAGTACACCTAACCGATTTGCAATAACACAGACTGGCTTCATCACCAACCCGGCCATTACACAGTAATATCCAAACAGACGTCTTACAGACAAACAACACTCAAAAAAGGTGCGACTTTTCTAGGTATATAAACCCATAAATCTGTTGTAAGTAGTAAATTTACAACCGGGAATTCGAAATTATTTTCGGAAATTCTTTAGCAAGATTTTTATAATTATTTAAGTGCAGATGACGAATCATTCAAAATGAATGCGAATTTAACCGCAGACTTTCTGAAAAACAAGTTTCTTAGTCTTTTGTTTTTTTGTCTATCGGTAATAAACCTCAAAAATACATCAAAATGGTTCAAGCTAGTAGAATTAAGCAAAGTAGCATATTTCGAAGATATCTATGAGATTTAGTAGGCATATAATATCGACAACCTATTCGTCTACGGTATGTCTCTCTTTGAAAATGTACGACCAAATAAAATAAAATTGATTTATTAGTACTTAAATTAAATAGATTTAAATAGAAACAAACCGATATTTTTTCATAGATCATTAAACACGTATGACCATAAATTTTGCATTGATCCATCATTGTTTTATAAGTAATTGCGACGTAAAACTCACTATGTAAAAAAACTAACGTAGAAAATTCCCACAGGACGCAGAAAAACCTCGCATAACTAAGAATAGAGAATCCATATTTGTAATGTGGCTGTCAGCCATTTTTGTTCAGAGCATCTATTAAAAGAAAGCATATCGGCACAGAAACTCAAAACCAACTTGACAAGTAGGTACTTACATGCTTATAGTATCATGTTTCATTCTACTATTCCTAGACACAAACAGGTATAATAAAGTTATTTACCTAATTACTTGTCTATTTCAAGTAATTCGTAGTTGATAAATGGTGGACATTTGTGAAAATCAATTACATACTTAGTCCCTTTGCCTATTCCACAAATGTAGGTGGGTCTTACCCTTTTTTGCTATTTTCAGGGTGATGCTTCACTATATAGAGCTTTACTAGTGAATTATTTAAGAAATCGTGCTTAAATATCAAGAATAATGGATTCAAATGATCTATTATTCTTACAGTCTAGGAGTAGGTGTTCCACTTATTTCTTTTTATCTTAGTGTAAATATAAATAGCGCTTGAATTCCGAAATGAAAAAAAAATTGTGTAGAAAATCTTAAGTGTACATTTAAAAATTATAGCTTATACTGAAATATTTTTTTTTTTACTTAATTTTATAGTTTATTCAAATGTTTATCTTGTTCCGAAGTAGATGTTGTCCTTCAATTGATTTATCGTTATTCAGCATTTGGGATAGACTCTGAAATTATTGTCGCTTTAGTAAACACGTGCTGTTTAGCTCCTGTGTTACATTGTTTATCGATTAATTAATCCGATGTGGGTTCGATTCCAAAAACACAAACAAATTAAAAACTTAAGTATTGTTACACCGCCCCATACAAGTTTTCGACATTAATTTACTAACTTTCTAACCTACATCTATGTTACTTCCATTAACTCAAAGAAAAAATAAAAAAAAATTTAAGCCATTCATGTCATACGACAAAAAATATTTAATTAACCTTAAGTAATATCCAAACACAAATGAGTCACAACCCTTACTGCAGCACCCATGGCTTCCTGCCTCAAGTACACCCTTAAGTCCTGCTTACCGCACATAGGAAACTAGGGGAGACCTAGGTAACTTCGAAAAGAAATCTAGGGACTTCTCTGCCCATGTACTGAAGTACCTAGGGCTTTGAAAACCTCTTTGAAAATTGCTTTAGAAAAGTCTTTATCTATTTTTGTAGGTATGTGTGTGTGGCCTTTTTGCGTCCATGGCGGATCGGTGGTGCTTAGTTTGGTGGTAATACTTTTGGTGTAAAGTGCCGCTGTTTAAACAGTGTAAACGACACTATCCGTTGAAGACACTAAATCGATATGTAGGGTTTTGTTCAGTGAAACAATGAAATATATCTCGAATTGTAAATGCAAATTGCATTTTCATCTTTACCGCTGACTCGCTGCACGTCGATCTGTAAAAAGTCGAGTTTGACATGCGTTTGACATAAACAGAACGTAAAATTTTAAATCTAATTCTCTTAATTAGATTACTAAGCCTAATTAATTACATTAATTATTTGAATAAAATTCAGATATGAAAAATTTCATAATCTGAATCGCTTTTGCGACTCAAGGCGAGTTTTCGATATTCTTATAACGATTTCGCATCTTATGGGTTATTTTACTTATTATTACCAAACATTTAGATAGGCAGCTATGACAGTAGGTTTGAGGCAAGCTTGCTGCATAACTATTCATTGACAGAACCCATCAAACAAATGCGGAATGTGGTTAGTAATGTATCTACTTAGCGTGACAGTATATTACAGCGACAACATATATTTTGCTTCGCGTAAAACTGTATCATCTTGAACGATGGTTCCTCAGATATTGACTTTATATGATGATAAAACGAACTTGCACTAAAAAGATTGACTGACATCATATCTTCTTTACTAGATTCTATATATTATTTCAATATATTATTTTACTACAATTTCAAATAACAGTAACTGCATTCAGAAAATATTTTACATTTTTTCCGCACGTAAAAAATATCGGAGCGCCACCTAGCGGCGAGTAGTGTATTGATTGATCTCAGTTCTCGGCAAGGCTTCTTGAAATGAAACGTGAAATCCTTTTAAGTTTTTGCAATTAACTTCCAGTAGTTCTGAGTTTAGCGTTACCTTACTTAACTTTTCGAGTGCTATGTTTGACGTGTTTAACTTACTTACTTGCAAATAAATAAGGTACACTCGGGGAACTTGGTGCCGGCTCAAATTCGCATTCGAATCCCCTGCAGTAATGTCGCCCTTTAGTATGTGAAGCACCTACAAAAGACGGAACAACGCGCAAGCAGTTATCGCCTCGACTGTACTACCTATCAAGGAAGGAATATAAATAATTATAGTTATATACCTAAATAAACTGAAATCACTAGAGGTATCTCACTTAGGTAAGTACTTTGGCATTTTTGCATAAGCCTACCCAGACAAATAGTAGCCAAACCGATTACCACCTCTTACTAAATCAGACTAACAAAACACACTACACAATTTATAAAAAAAAAAAAAAATCCGTCCATAGTTTCGGCGCTCGAAGCAACTTACTTTTCAAATTAGACATTTAAAACTAGAAAAAAACTGCCATCCACTCGAATATTGCACACGACGATATCCAGTCTCAAAACCAAATAAAAATAAAATCAACTAACATTATATTTTTCTTTGAAAAGCCTGTCTGCGCATCGGAGTTGCGCGAACGCATACAAAAATAACACAATGATCGTGCGCGAGTGAGATAGCACTACTTCTTTATGTATGTTAGAAAGAGACGTCTAAACAGGGGCGTAACTTTATCGCGCGTAATCCAATTAATGCTCAGTGAGCTTGGAAGCAGGCGGGGCTTCAGTGATCCAGACTAATAAGAATCGAGCTAAAATGATCTATAGATCGATGCGCCCGAGTATAGTGTTGTATTGTTATCATGGATTATTTTATTTATATTTAACGTTTGATGGCTGAATACATTTCGATTTTTTTTATTAGTTTTTGTTGCACAGGATATGCAGTTGTAAGGATTAAAGGGACTTGAAGTTTTTTTAAGATGGTGAATTTAAGAAAAAATAAGCTTCTTTGCAGTAATAAGTCGTAGGTTGAAATATTCTGGATTTTGTTTTAATGTTGACAAAGCTTTTGGTACCTTTAGAAACGTATGTATTTGTTCATTACAATTTAACTGAATACTCCAAATTGGACTTAGATATTTTTAATACAAATATGCAACTGATGGCCGAGTCCAGACTTTTTTATAAGTCTTAAATATATGTTGTACAATTAATCAATGTTATTCATTTCACTGTTTCTTGACATTGTAATAACTCTTGATTTGTCTAACGCTCAAACCTATTTTGTTAAATATGTTACCTACCTTTTATTCGTGAAGTAGGTAGGTACCTACTACAATTTTATAACTTGTAACATGCTATTGGACTTTCGAACCAATAAATAAATAGCAATGGGGTTAATAGGTATCGTTTATTTAATTAAATAGCACTCACCTACTTTCCTATAAAACAATTCTTTCAAAAAGTCCTTGATTAAGTATCTACCTACTTCAAACATTAATTCGCTTTTTTAAAATTTTTCATAGGTTCTAGTAGAAATGCCTGTTTAAGCAGATATGAAGATATCTATACTAAACAACCTACTTACTTACGTAGCTATTGGTTTCCTGTCTAAAATCATTTACGTAACAGCTCATTCAAATTACTTCCCTCATTTAAAAAAAATCAATGTAGGTACTTACCGGAGGAATCACTGGCTCTGATAATACATTTAAAATAGTCTCGGAGTCAGGGGTCTACAAGCCATGTGCACCTAACTTATTATACAGCCCAAAAATTGTTATGAATAAATGATTATTAATTTTATTATTATTCTGTTTAATTTTTTTGCTCGACGATCGTCGGTTTTCCGTGTAGGTATAGGTACGGGCATATGCCAAGTAACCTATGACGAAGTATAAGTGTGTTTGTTGAGATGTATGTGAGTCTTTAATAAGTTAGTTCTTTGTGAGTATTATTATTATCGTTAGAAAATTTTAATAACCTACAATTATTTAGGAATATAAATAAAGTTGACAGATTGCGATCCAACAGGCAATCCTGCCAGCCATTGGCCACTTTGTCCCATTTACCGACATAGAAATATTAAGTACCTATTGGTTGTATTCATCTATAATTATATTTCTTTTCTTGTTTTTCTTTTTCCTATTGTTAATTTGTAAGATTTATTACATTACATATATGGCAAAACAAAATTCATGACTTTCTGGTGTGACTAAAGCCTACCTAAATTATTTTTACCTTAGTAAAACTCATAAATTTTATTATAGATCACGAACTATATACAAATACTGAAGAATATGAAAACTTGGGTTCTCAGGTACGAATAATAAATTAGTTTTTAATTAATTTATTTCTGACTTATCTCCTCATTTGCTTGCTAAATACCTACCTATACCTATACCCAAAAATACCTACATACTTACCTATTACCGTAGAATAATTCTAAGAAACTCACATATTCGGCATATTCGGGTTGGCATTGTTAAACGATAAGCCCGGCCTGAAGAAATTACTACAAATTTTCGGCCTGTGTCGATTGTGTGTCCATTCGGGTCTGGTTGGCACATTCGGCTTGTCTTGCTTAAATCAAAAAAGTATGACCGGACGGCATTTTCCCGAACGTTCAACAACACATATTCGACTTCGCCGCCCGGCACATTGATGCTGTCCCGAATACCTGCGAATATAGCGCCCTTCAGATAATTGATCGCATAACACCTACATTTCTTATAACTTTTAAAATATTTGTTTGAAAACATCACAAGCCATACAGCCAAAGGGTTTCACTCAACAACATTTTAAATCTTATTCGTTAAATTAGTAATAAACAAAATATATGGAGATAAGAATGAACTGACACAAGATTTTGAATGACGTGTTCAGTATTTTAGCAGTCTTATATAAAACTTTCAATTTAAAATAAACTCCTCTGTAGTTTTTGATTGACGACTCACCTACCGACTGGAAAAATATCGAGTTACAGAAATCACTACAAATCTTTGCGGCAAGGAAACGGAACGCCTGTGAATAAACCACAAAAGAATAATTACAACAGCTAGCAATATTAAAAAATTGATAACCTCCGATAAATCTAAAGGAAAAAATGAAAGTTTTTGTAAAAATAGTCTTAACAATTTTGAATACCTATAGCTAAATGCCATGGCTAAAGACAGCTATTGACCCCATCGAACCAGTGGTAATTTCAATATACGACGTCTTAAGCCGAGGTCGGTGCCCTCTCGGGTGCCCTTACGCGTATCCTTTGTAGGAGTATTTTAGGTTCCAGCTTAAGTGGCCTCAGAACTAGGCCACAAAGTCCGGGGAGATTTAAAAGGCCATAAATAAATTGTCCGTTTCGAAAAAAAAAAAAGCCTTCTTCCAATGATTTTCTTGCCGATTTGTAAGAATTTAATCTTTCACTTTGCCTAAAAGACCCCCCGAGACAAATGGCTTTCGACAATCGAATATAATGTTAATAGAATGCCAACATATGAATTGGTAAGCGTTCGAACGTTTCGAAACCTCGTGTCAGTTTCTATTCCATTGTCAAAAACTACTATTCTAGACCCGCTAATCAGTATTGACCCCAAATAGAATAGAAAAGTAACTTTATAAACGAAATATAAGCTAGCCAGTAACTTAGGACCGATAAATCCAATGATATGGATTCCAGTGCTGTCTTTATTATGGTTAAGTTATTACCAACATTCATTAAAAATGTCTTGTTAAGAAAAATGATTTACAAATGTTGGATACTAACAAAATTAGTACTATTTTCGACCAGTATATCGTCCTAAAATCCTTCGTACATACATATTTTGCACCTTAAATCTTTGAAGTATTTATCTACTTCGACTGAGTAAAATATGATTTAGTATATAAGGTATTATAATGAACTTTGTATATAAGTTCTAGTTTGACACAAGGCAATCTAGAGTTAATTACCTATCTAAGCATTTATCTACGTAATAATTATCAACCTGCATAATTCGTTTTCATAAAACTTACATGAAACTTTTTCATCTAAAGTTTTGTTTTTATTATTTATGATGAACAAAATTGGTAAATAACAAGAATAACGACCTATTCCAAGTAAAGGCGATCCGTCAGATTATACCAATTAAAAATATAATGTATTTTTGGTTATTTTTATCTTATAAGAAAGGCAAAGGAACTACGCCATACAGCTTGGTCCCTCGTAATCAGTTTTATTATGACGATGATGATATTTTGAATGATAATGGAGACGATGAAAGTGAAAGTAAATAGTAAGGTGATAGCGTGATTTCACTATCAATAAACGAGCTTTTTAATCCAAATTGAAAAACACTATTCTACACTACTCCTGGCGTTTTCTATTTTACGCACAAGTCTATGAGTATTCACAACATAATACACTGTCATTATAATATACTAAACACTAGTTTAGGCACACAAAAAAGAAAAATCCATGCAGAACCCAACTTGCTCCGTCAATGCCCCGCCAAAAATATCAACTTTTTTAATTTTTTTTATCGAATACCTAGCAATAGGTAGCTATATTTTTCCGGCATTTGAATATTTTAAGAACACTTATAAACCTTTTTGATTTCGAGATGATTCATAACACAGAAATATCGGCAATTGAGCATGGTAATTAAAACAGAGTTTCTTCACCAGGTTAAGTAATTCAATTTATTTTTTTGACTAAAACTGTAGGTATGTAGTTCTTTGTATGTATGTGTTTTGTTCCTTTACCTCAATCATCAATCTGTAAAACTTTTTAAAAGACCTGGAATCAAAAGTCTTAATTCGTGTCGGTGATACCATTTTATAAATATACTTTTTTTAACCCAGTAAATAAAGAGATACGTCAAAATACAAAATCTTTCTAAGAATCTATAGTCCCAGGTTCGAGTCTTGGCCGGGGCATTCATCTGTGTTCACTTTGTTTGGTGAAAACAGATGTTTGTTCTCGGGTCATAGTTGTTGATATTTATATATACCTATAAACTTAAATCAAAATGATCTTGTTGAATCAAGTAGGTACCTATCTGTGATTCTTTTTGTAAAAAGTATCTTGTCACGTGTCTCTTAGCTAGGTAGGTAGGTACTTCATTTTGGAAACACAATTTTCTACTGTAGACATTTTTTTTATTTGTATTTGTATCAGCCCAACCAAAAAATTAAGATATTTCTAATTTCAATATCTAAAGATGCCACGGACAAACACTTTAATAAGATATCGAATCGTTAGGAACAAATTTGAAAATGGAATCATGCACTATTGCTACAATTTGTGACTGGCGTTGATCGCCAACTGCTACAAAGTTTACGAAAAGTAACGAAAAGTAACGGACTTTTATACGATGTGTCAAACCCTCTTTCGTAATGTCACGAAATGAAAACTTCAGTATTATTTTGAAGGTCGGTTCCAGAAACATATTAAAAGTTTTGCAACGATAAAGCGCATATAACAATTTATAATTTTTTTGTGTTTTGATAGCAACATGTCAATCAGACCTGTAGGTATTCTCTTAAAACGACATTCACAACTAACTTTAAAAATTAAAACTTATAAAAGTATTTACATCACAGATACGTAATACATGTGAGAATTTTAAACTTTTTATAAACTTTTCGCTGACTACATAACAATAAACATGACAGCGAAAAATGCGAAATCTCGGGACATGAATCTAATAAAGCACTCACTTCTATAACTAATTATTTGAATCAAAATAATTTAGTCATTAATATGAATAAAACAAATTTTATGCAATACCAGACATACAGAAGTAAAGCTGATGTAATTCGGTTAACATCTCGAGGCACGGAAATAGAGAAGGTAGATAGTACCAAGTTTTTAGGAATAACTCTAGATAAGTATTGTGACTGGAAACCACATATAAGAGAGACATCCAGAAAGTATTTTTGTGTCAGAAGAAATGTGTTTATTTATTTATTTATTCTGTTAGAGCAGTTTGTAGAGCAGATTTCAGAGATCCTTGCAGGCCTCGTTTCGCTGTTTCAAAACTACTCACTTTGCCGAGTTTGTATGTATTCGAAATGTTATTGTTTGTAAAAAAACATAAGGAAAATTTTAAGGAACTAGGTAATATCATGATTTTAAGAACTAGAAATAAAGATATTTTGAGTAAAAAACTGTATATGCCGCCTATAAAATTAACTTTATAGAAATGTAGAAATGTCTATTGTATGGCCTTCGCTGTATATAAGAAGTTGCCCTTTAATTATAAAAACTTAAATTTTAATGACTATAAACCAAAAATACATGACTTATTGATACAAAAATGTTACTACACAATTGATGAATATTTTAAAGACACTAAATTGTAATTAAATGAATCTATATGTATAAGTTTAGTAATCATAATGTTTTGTAATATTTTTATAACATTTAAATATTAATATTTGTAAATACTATTTTGATATTATTTAATAGGTTTTTAGATAGTAAATCATTTTGTAATTAACTTCTTATATATATTTGCTTGCTGTTTAACAGTAAAAAATGTAGAACTGTCAATTTTAATTAAGAACTACTTATTTGTACACATTTTTTCGCAAATAAATTAATTTGATTTGATTTGATTTGATAAAAAATTATAATAATAAGAAGGTAAATAATAATAATACTTTTTATTTATTATGGTATCCTGGCCCAGTTGTTAGTATAACAAATAAATTTTTTAAACCTATGTTAGTAACACAATTTATATTGTAATGTAAGTAGGACCCTAAAGATAAAAGTGAAATTATTAACCGAACAAGGTTTAACCGAAATAAGGTTGACTCACAATATAGAGAAATAAAATAAAAACAATAAAATTCGTAAATAAAATCTACGTTTCTCATGCCAATATGAACCTAATAGAAACGACCCAGAAACCATCGGACTAGACTATGATTAGTCGTAGGTACCTAGTAGACCTGCTTTTGTTAAGATCTCGTCTGAGGTGGTATTTAAGGTGCTATTTAACCGCCATCATAATCACAGTGACGTGGTTTTGTTCCGCTTAAAAAGAAGGAAGCTGCTCCTTTATTTTTGATATTATTGGAACAAAAGCCATTCCAACTGAAGACTACGTTCGTTCAATATTGATGAATAAAATACATGCACGGCTATGATGTGTGTGGATGCGGCTTACCATCAGGCGGGTCGGGTGCTCGTGTGCCGGCTACGAACATAGTAATAAAAGAACCAATTGTCTAACAGTTCTTAAATACCATCTACGCAAGAAAAAAATTAAATCTTTTCTGTTACTAGTTTTTTTATATACATATTTAGGACACTATAATTTAACCGCATATGTATTTTTTGTCATTAAATACATACAAACTCAAAAATCTGGGACCCCGTAATGAAACACCCTGCGGTTTGTCACTTCAACAAAGGCCAGATATATCGGTTTACTATATAATTTATTGTAAAGAAATGTTCCAACAAAAACATCCCTCCATTTTGAATCCTATTATTATGAAACAAATTTTTCCATTTTCGAACCCAGATTCGATATTCAAAAATCAACATCTGCCGACACTTAATAGGTGTGTATTGTCACCGTTCGTTTTTCAAATTTCAGGTCTGTCAGTTAATTTTTTTTGACGTTGATAGGTATAATAATAGAACGTATGTTGATATGGATTGCGCGAAAAGTAAAGGTAGGTAAGGTTAATTTAAATAAATGAGGTATGTTAGATTTTTGGATACCAGTACCTATTTAGTTATATTTATAATAACTCGTATTTATTTAGCAGCTGTGAATGTTTTCTAAGGTCTTAAGTTAGGTACGTAAGTACTTTCTGAAGAGGTTTGAAATCATTTTTTGTACAGAAAAACTAGATGCATTGTCTTTTATTTATGGCATGCTTGAGTACGTAGCAAAAGCCCTATCAAAAAATTTGTTAAAAACTTCACTACGAATATAGGTGATGGGACTTCACCCCGTTTCCTTTAATGGATGATAATTCATTGGATGGATGATATTCAGTGATACAGACTAAGCTTATTTATATTCCAACAAGTTTGTTGGTGCATCTAGAATCTAGGGATATTTTTTTTTTATAATTAAGTATTTTAAAACATTAACTTTGTACTCACATCCGCACTTCTTTTCGATAACATCAAGAATATAATAATAAAAAATATTTAAAAAAAGAACATCTACACTTCCAAAAAAAGGTTAATCCAACATCTTAAAACTAAGCCTTTTTGGGCCACCATTTAAATTTAGAATATCGACGGATCAGACTTATAAGGCTTCATTCGGAGTGTGGGTCGGTCTTTCTAATCCAGTATTAGGTTACGAAACTGTCACTATCTGTTCGAGGAGGCGGACAATTTTTGTTAGCTATCGAATTACTGGCCAGCCGAGGCGGCAGAACACGGGTTTTTAATAAAAAAGGACAGAAAATGTGTCCACACCCTTATGTGGGCACCGAATTTGATATGGCGGCTAATTTAAAATTAGAACACGGGTTGTTGAAAATGAATATTATGTTATTGGTGTTTTATTTTTTTTTATTAGGTAAATCAATCTATGTCACTCATACTAATTTTATTTCAAAAAAGGAAAAGAAAGGAGAGTACGAAAATATATTTAAAACGTGTACAGCATTGAAAACATAGAATAGGTAGCTTGCTTGCCTATAAAAAGGGTTTATATGGAAAAAAATTGATGTGTCTACCCACAAATATTCCAAAAAACCTTCGTCACGTCAAGAGAATCTAGCAAAAAACAATTTCACATCACAAAAAAAAAAACAAAATCGCGCTTTCAACCGCAACTGTCAAAAATATGAAAAATCGATTAAAAAGCCGTTCGTTATTCCTTCCTGTCTTTTTAAAAATCGAATGTGAGTTCATAAAAACTGCGGAACAATAGGGGAGGAAGTGGCAACCGCAAGACGTTGGAATTACAGCGTTGCGTTCATAATTAGAGATTATTGAGTGTAATTTGTGGCCAGTGCTTTTGGCGGGAATCGGCCATTTTTTCTTAGCGACAGGGAGCTGAAATCAAATATTAACTGGTTACTTTAAGTCTTTTGTGCGGAGGCTTGTTACCAACCGTTCTTTAGGTTCTGCTCTGCTAGTACGTGAACCATTTTGTGAGAAACTGTATGTGTATAATTAGGTGCTTTTTATTTTGTAAATGGTGTCTATTAATTATTGCATGCACATATTGTCTTTTAAATAGATAAGCGTTGGTGGTATTGTGTTGAAATATGCAACTTCTTCAAGAAAACGGTATCTTGGGAGTGCCATTCTTGAAGACGTATTGCTTTTCTTTTTTGGTCTACAGATCTAAATATGCAAACATGGAACAAAATAGTAGTGGAACGTGTCTTCGCGGATGCATACTTCAATCTGTCATTATTTTATGTTGAGTCATTTATAAAGAGGCACTTTAAGCTGTTTAATAGATGAGTAGTTTAGATATATGTTTAAAAAGAAAATCTGTAAGAAACTTGGGTATCAATTAGTAGATATTTGTTTCTATTATTTTATTTATAATTAGTAATCTGCGTACCTAAAGGTACTGCTGGAACAAGATTGCATTGTCAATATATTAATTCCAAATAGCAAAATGCGCCATTAGGTAAATTTATTACTTTTTTAAAGCTACAGAACCAAAATTTATATAAACAAACACACACTTTCCCATGCTAACAGTTCATTCTAAAAAATGACTTTAAATTCACAAATTATGACGAAAACTTCATACATGATCTGCGGTGACCATTTCCAAAGAAGACGAAAATGTTCCTTTGTACCAACTTTCTATAGAAACTCCAAATGATAGGATTAAAAAGAGGTGGGTAAGTTTAAAAACTTGTTTTGGGAACATCTGGTTCAGAGGCACTTAGTGGCCTGTAATCAGTCACTTGTAAATATAAAATTGTCATTCATTCATTCGTTTAGAATTGCTTAAGCTTGTGACATAAATATGAGCCTTTATAAGAATAACCAGATAGGTGCTTTGCGAGCTAAGGTTCCAAGTTTGATGCCAAGAACTGCCTCGTGAACCAATTAGTTTATTACTTAGTACGTGTTTTAAGCCAACTGCTCTATCGGTAAGTTACATATAAACATCGAGAGGAGTCCTGTAGGAGTAAGATATGTGTAAGGTCAGTCAACCTACTGCTGATTACCCCAACCTAGATCAACAGGAAACATCCACAGTTCATAAATTCTGCGTTCTTAATTCAAAGTCCTACCAATAACAGTAGAATGGCGTGCCAATAAATAGTAATAATAAATCCCTAGACTAACAAACCAATTGTAGGTATGTCCCTAAAGTAAGCAGAGCTTATGTTATGGATGATGCTATGATAGGGGACGCTAGAATACACATACGCATAACGGATACGCTTCGTATCCACAACAGGACTCTTTAATTCTTTTGTTTTCTTTTCGTTTATTTTTTTCGTATTATCGTACTTATTTGTAAACCATTTTTTATAGCTGGCAAACTATACTACAAGTCACACAACTTGGCGGCTCTGAAGTATCTGCGAGACGCTGCACAGAACACGAACGTGGGTGTATGCGGGGTGCGGGGCGCGGACAGCAGACTTTAAACATGAACTGCAGTTAACTTCAGAGCCGCCATGTTGTGTGTCGCGCATATCTAGTAGTACCCGACCCAGCTGATGGAAGTGGAACCCGCACCCAGAGACATCATTAATCGTAGATCCTTTATTTATAGATATCAATTATGTTTATTTTATCGGCTAATAATGCGTTCCCGACCGGACACTTTCCATTACACGTAAATTGCTTACTGTGGCGGTATTAAGGACTGTAAGCCCTAGACCAGATCTTTACAAACATACTCTACTACTACTAAACTATATTGAATTCCTTTTAACCTACCTTTAATTAAAATATGCGTTTTTTTGCAACACTCAAAAAATCACGTAACGAATATCAATTGTACGAAAGGAACAACTTAAGCAAAGAAATTCAATAATTCGGATAAAAAATATTTAAATTTGAAATGTTCCCAAAAATATGTCAGACAAGAATAGAGATCGGGTCAATTAATATTGAGTTAAAAATCGGTAGGAATGAGCGTCGGGCGCGCGCGTACAGCGGGCGCCACCCAGGCATCAGAGCAGGAGACGTGTGGAGTCAGCTTTAGTTGACCATATTTTGAAATATACATGTAGATAGTAAAATTTGTTCCAAGCTGGTCATTCGTTTTGAGATGTTTTTTATTTATTATTTACAAAATCCACAGCACTTAAAATTTACACTAAATATAACACACTTAAAACAAAAACTTATAGCCAGTAACGGATTTCCATTGTTTTTGTTTGACTTATAAACAGTTAGTAATCTAAATTAATTAAAAATAAGTTTATAATTCATGTCAAAAAAAATAGGTTAAAATTTAAGTTAAAAAGTGAAAAGTTAAATGCACACATTTTTTAAACAATAAATGTTTTTATGCGGTCCTTTGTGTGTGTGTGCATGTAAATACGCAAGTTAACTTTGTGTGGCAGCCGCCATCTTGTCAAACCGTGTTCTCATAGCTTCGATGGACGTGTACAATTGCAACTTCGTCATATAAACACAGTTACAGTACAAGCTTTACACACATAGGGAAGCGTGCACAAATGACTTGAGCCATCTGTAGGTATATAATACCAATACCAAATACAATGCGATACACTATTTCATGTTTCAGTGTAGTTATGTGAACTTTAAAACGTAATGGTGCAGTACCTAAGACATACCTAAGACAGACAAAAAATTTCAAGCTACGACAATCATATGCCTAATTTTTAAGGAATAAAGTATTTTGAATACCTAATAAATATAGTCTGACTATATTCACATAAAACAGCACAGACAAGGAAACCTAATGGCTATTGCAAAACGCCATCAATAACTTCCTTTAAAAAATTCGAAAATTTCATATCCTTCTCCACGGTATTCCTGTCCCCGGCCCGGCGCCTGCGCATCGGCGCGATGCCTCCATTATTTATCAGAGCACCGCCGCCGCGCGTCATCTTGTACGTTGTATCTATACTAGTGTAGGTTTGTGGCTTTGTCTCGCTTCGGTTTAGAATGGAGCACGAAACTAGGATGAAAATCTAAATAGTATCATCAACATTTCCAAATTTTATCGTACCAAAGTCAACCGGTATCAAACGTTTATATTTTAGAATTTTTCAGTAGGATACGAATTATTGGTAAAACATGTTTAAAATCAACGCAAAATGATAACAACAAGGTAGTACCTAAATAAAAAATGTGTGTTTATAATTTAATTACACCTTAGTATTAGTAACTTGAAATAATATAGGGCTTCGTAATCCACTCTTAAGTTTTTAGCACTAATTATTTCCAAACATACGCCACTAAAGCCCGTTTTCACATTTTTATACGCACCGGTTGCAATAACTTGTTATTTGATTAAAGTTTCAAACAAACAACCTTACATAACCTAAACATTAGTAAGATATCGTTTTAGTACCTACATACCAACTCACGGGTACGAGCTATACAGCCGAGCTGACCGCGGAGGTTACTCTCGACAAGTTTAAAACCTTTATGAAGCGCTGTGTTCGTTCTGAATTTGAAATTTTGAAGTTTTTTTTTGTTTTTGGCGGTCTGTAATGTACTTTCATTTGGTCCTAAGATGCAAAAAGAGTAAACGGAGAGGCGTTTTTGGGTTAACAAAATACTTACCTAGAGAACTAGTTAAAGTAACTTCTTCTTTAAACTACTTAATTTGAATTTGTGAAAATATGTAGGTAATACCTACCTACCTCTTTATCAAAATTTTCCTGAAACTTGAATGGATCATGTAGTTTGATTAGTTTAATCATGCATGAACCAGTAGGTATTATTTATGAATTAAAATGTTCAACTTTTTATTTAAAATGATGTCCGATTTGATTTTAAGTTACAATATAAGTACCTACAGTTTTACGCATAAGACTATATCTTAAATTTTCATAAGTGTTTTTCGCCGGCTTTTGAAAATCGCAGGATATGAACAACATTGTAATAAATTTAATCAATGGTAATAATGGCAATTATCAACTATTCAACATGAAGTCTAGGCGGTTACCTGAATAAATCGTTTCAACCAAACGTCTAGTCGTTTAGTTGAACCTTCGACATATATTTAGGTTAAACTAAAACTAAAATAATGAGGTACATCTCAGAGTGGTACCTATAAATTGAGTGGCGTCACAGTTTGTCAGCCATGTCCTTTTGTAACCAACCACAGAGTACAGCATGGTAACGCGACACTTGCCGAATAGATATTAGATACTTTTGGGAAGCTGAAAAAAAAAAACATAAGTAGGTATTGCTCGTTGGGGCGTAAAGTGATTTTTTGACACTGGCAGTTTTATTCCTGTTTAAAAAAAGAACATAGGTAAATGAGTTGAATTATTTCTAAGGCACCTACCTAAAACTTATCTACTTAATATCTACTTAATTATTTTTCATTTTCTTTGCCTTAAAAAAATCATAAATAATAAATTTAATTCATTCGTTTCATAACCTACTGTGCTCGTATGTCTCACTTTGAATTGGTACAGTCGGGATCGTTGGGCCACATTGACAATTGAATTCCATGTAGTGTCGACTTCCCGTAGTATGCGGGGTGCGTACAAAAGACCGAATAACATGCATGCGATTCTTGCACTTATCCTGGCCCTCCACCGAGTGTATCTACCTCCCTATGTGTGGTAGTGTTAGTTAATGTGTGGTTCAAAATTTATATAGTAAATGACGTTTAAAGGTCATATTGAATTTAGTTACTATAAAAAAAAAAACAATTTTCAACCCAAGGAATAAGATTGAAATATATCGTTTACACAAAAAAGTCTGAATAATTTCATCTGCCTTATATTCACTATGACACCTTTCCTTTAAGCTTTTGACAGATCTATAATGAAATATTGACACAGTCTTTTGTTTCGAGATAATAATCACCTAAAGGCCAATGGCTCGCTTAGACAAAATTCCGACCAATCACAATTCAGAATAAAGACCCTTCACACTAAAGGCGAGAAATCCGACACCTTTTAGAACTTTATTTGTATAACGAATTATAACAACAGCAATTGCTTAACAAAAATCTGCTTTATCACAATGAGGTAAAGTCGATATTTAACTAAGAAACGAGGTGTTAAAATTGACGCCTATGGTGCCGCATGGTTTTGTCATTGGTGGGAACGGTCCTTTGGATCTTATTGTATTGCTATAAGATCGATTATACAGTGGCAGCAACTTTTATTATCAGATGCAGAATCAGTACTGATTGTTAAGGGAATATAAGTTTCTTGTTTTATGAAATAAGGTTTGATTTTGCTTATAGCGTGAAGGTGTTAACTTTGACACCTAAATGTTATTTATGTATGTACATAGTGGCCCTATTGGTCGAGTTCCGTGAGGAGATATTGGACAGATAGGTATAGAATTTTTTGATACCAATGAATTTCAATTGAATTATTTAAATAAATATACAAAAACACTTCTTCAAATAAATAGACACAGATTTATCTTAACAACTGTACTTTTAAACATCTCTTAATTTTTACTCAAAGAGCAGTTTTAATATTTTTTGTCGTACCTAGTCATAATTTACTTGTTATCGGACAAAATTTCTGGATGGCCTTTCCTTTAAATAAAATCATTAAAACACCATCATAAATAGATAAACTTATAAATCGAACCAAGATTAAACCCAAACAATACATCCCAAAGGAAATCTTAACCCATTGACCTCTTCAAAAATGCCCAAATTCCAATAACGCTCAGAAAAGTCCCAAGAAATCGCCGCATTCCTCAACCCATGCGTCGCATTCCACCGGCTGCAGATCCCGTCGTATTTCATGCCGGGGTATAAAGGACCCGGCACAAAGGAAACGGCCGCCTCCCTGGGGAGTCAGGGGGTTAACCGGTGGAGGGAAAATCGCCTTATGCTGGACTTGAGTACGACGCTTAGTTTTGGATGTATGTTAATGTGTAGTGTGTGAGTGTGTGTGGGAGATGTTTGCCTAAGTGTGTTTTGGATTGGTGATTGATTTGTGTCTATTATTCGAGATGGTAGATATAAATGTTGAGGTAGGTACAAATGAGATGGAATGTAATAAAATCATGTGATTTAATCAATCAGTGAACAGATACCTAGGTAGGTACTAACGAATATATAAAAGGATTTAAAGTGTTGAATGTAATGCTCATTGTATATTCCAAGTCAAATAGGAAATGTCCGTACCTACTACCTATATGTTAGAAAATTCCGGTCTTTTAAAGGCCGGAAAATTTAGAATAAAATAAAATTGCCACTTATAATGAAATTAAGAACCTTAATGATTCTGATTTACGGCCGCACTCAGGTATTCTCTAATATGGTTGAGGAGGGCGATGGCTGGATCCCGCGTTAACTCGTGAACGGGTGCCGTTTGAGGGTGTTCGTCGTTTGGATACTTGGGGGGAGGGAGACTTGCCGAGCTAACAGATGTAGATAAGAATAACTTTGTATAGACATACAGAGACTCTGTAAATTTACTTTGAAAAAAATATACGCGTGAAGTTTCTTGCCAGTTCTTCTTCACGAATGTTTTTCGAACTGGTTGTAGAGTCATGTTTTATTTGACGTCAATAAGAACAAGTAATTGTCAATGTTGAGAAATAAATATTTCATTTCATTTCTTTTCATTTCATATTTGACGCAGATAATCTAATTATAGATTATAATAATAATAATAAATATTAAATCCCCAGACCAACACACCAACTGTATGGCCCCAAAGTAAGCAGAGCTTGTGTTATGGATGGCCATACAGCGCACTGGGGGGAACCCAGAATACACATACATATATAGGTAAATACAAACAACCATGACCCGAGAACAAACATCTGTGTTCATCACACAAATGCATGCCCCGGCCAGGACTCGAACCTGGGACATTCGGCGTATGAGCAAAGCTACTTACCACTACACTAATCGGTCGTCCAGCAAATCTAGACTCAGATATCCTAAAGATAAGGTCTTAAGTAAGTATTACACGTCCCTGAGTGTCACCGTAAGTATAAAAATCGTTTGAAATCGTTCATTAACTCTGTGGTAGATATTTTTTTAGATTATGGCATATCGTTTATATTGCTGGCTTTAAGCTGCTGCCATAAAAAAGCTAAGCAGTGCTCAAGTTGACTTATATTGGTTGTTTTAGGTGGATTTTTTTATGACTTAATATTTCACGAGGCTTTAACAGAACTTTAATTGCCACATGGGTTAACAGGCTGGTCGTCTTGCTTATTATTTAAGGCATTGTATTGTACGAAATAAAAATGCCTCTCCTTACTTTAAGGCCATTCAGTTGGTGTGTTTATCCAAAATAAAAAGTAATATCGAATTTGACGCAAATTTTCCTTTATGAATCTAAATAGTTAATTTTAATTCTTTAATAAAACTAGTAATCTGGTTTCTAGTTGTACCTACCAATAAAAGTGTATAACTTTGTCAATAATATGCCAATTTACGTACACGACGCCATCCTCCACCGCAGTAGCCGCACCATACAACCACGTTATTCTTCGCGTCCAACCACCGACTGTTGTAAAACGGGGTGTCCCCCAAGGTTCTACAGTAGGCCCTTCTATTTTTAATTTAATAATAAAACACTTCATTGCCAAACTAGTTACAAAATTCAAATACATTTAGGTTAAAACTACAAAAAAAAGAGAATGTTAATGTGGGCTGTCTTATCACTAAAAGAGTGATCTCTTCAAGGCAACCTTGAAATTTATAAATTATATATGAACTAGAACTACTGTTGGGCAGCATGTATTTTAGCAAGTTATTGAAGTAACATAGTAGACAAATATATACATAAATACCATTTTTAAACTTTTATTTTCACATTATCACAGAGAAAGATAATAATTCTTTACATTTGTTTTAAATACCTCAAGTGTTTTACCGAATATAAAGAGGCAAGCTGTGAATTCCATAGCGAAGTGGCCTTCACCGTGAAAGACTGCTGATAAGTACGGGATGTGTGACTAGGAGTAGGTACATATATACATTCATGGTTTTGGTGCCGAAATATAATATTTATTTATTTGTAACGTTTACAATTGACGTGATATACCGTAATATATTGTAAATAGATTTTATACCCTGAAGATCTCCAACTATATATTTCAGTAGATAACAACAACATCATTGACCCAGTAGCTATGATAAACGGTGACCTTTCGTCCATCGCCTCACGATCAAGTAAGAAGAGTTTTTCCCTGAACCCCAATAAAAGTTTTTATTTTTTGGCACTAAAAAAGCAACAATGTAGTTTCGTATCAACCTTGGTCTCGTGATGGATAGCATATAAATCACAGCGTCCGCGACGCTCTCTATCGTGTTAAAGTGCTATATAAAATACATGACTATCTGAGGGTTAAGATCAGAGTCTTGAGTTGTGAGGCTCTTGTCCTCTACATATTGAACTATGGCCTCATATGATTTGGCCCACGGCTATACGGAAAACATCAACAAACAAATAGTGCAGAATGCAAGTGAGACGTTCTGTTTTAAGATTTTTATGTTACGCCCTACATTCACAAGTTCAGTCTAGGTACTTATGATCAATTTCCAAAACCTATACCTTGCGTCCTTATTTCTGACGTTTTCTACGCCAGAGGCCCTACTTATTCAAACAATAAACTACGTTGGAGAAAAGATACTAAGTTTTCATGCAAATATAATATGCGAAATCCTCAATTTTTGCAATTCTTTGCTCTTCCCGTGAAACTTTCACCTTCCGATGAAGTTTCTCTTAGAACGCCACATAATGTTGGAAAAATATTTTACCACCTCTAAGAGATTTCAGCAGTAAGTTAATATTTAAAATTGCTAATAGATCTCGCTTAGGTACTCGATAAGCAAAAAGAGAATATCTAAATCTAGTAGCAAAACGCAATATTTTAATTCTAATATTATATTAAGTAATTCGAATCAAACTTAAATATATATTATATTTAAGTAAAATGTTGTACCCTTAAAACTAGTATCATATAGTTAATTATATCCTATTTGTTTTTCGTACGTTCATGTTTACTGGCTGCTGGCTACAGTAGCATTTTACTTTAACTCACACACACACAATACACTTCCACATCCTGAACACATACTTACTCGCGCGCAGTTGTTCGTTCCTGTCACGGTCGATGAACAATGACGATGCCATACGTGAAGCCCAGGGGCTGGCAGAAGATCAGCGTTGCAACGTTAGCAACAACCTACAGTTAGTGCCCTGTCTGTATCTCTGCTCATTTCTTTAATAGCTTGTAAGGTCAAAGGCAGCCATAAGTGGATCCTTTAAAAACCGCTTTCATCTGCAGCATTACCTGCCCTGGCTGAGCTTCATCACACGAATAGCCTCATTCTGCTTCCGTTATAATTGGTCCAAAGCATTGCCTTCGACATATCAAGTTGCATAATCCTAGGGAATTTAGTAATAAATATAAGTAATCGAATTATTGTAAATTTGCTAAATGTATTGTTTTAATCATAAATATTTTTATATAAATACCATAGATAATACAAATATAAAAACAGAACTGCCAGCATTGTGGAAAAATAATGTCATTAAAAAAATATCAGTTTTTATTTAATATATAGACTGTCAATAAAGTCCAACGCTTAGCATTACGACCTATTAACATCCCTATAAGCATTTTTAATTTCCTTATATTCTTATTTTTTTTTGTTTGTTAATCATTTGTGCAAAACTGTTATTTTTAAAATAGGCAGAGGCTATGAAATAAACCGTTAACATATTATCTATTTACCTATTTTGTACCTTCCAATTTTCAGTTTTTGTTTGTGTCTTGTGGAAACACATTCTATACGCTTAGGTAAGTAATGCTTGGATATTAGATAGGTAGGGTATTGTATTATTATTAGTTAAATATTATGTAAGCAATTTGGAGGATACACCTGTAAGACAAAAGTTTTAAAAACCCGCTACCAAACATTTAGGACATAACAAAAGCAAGTGTCACAAAAAGTTTACGTCTCCTTTATTTACCTCAAGTATCTTTGCACGTAAAAGTACATACAACATCCAACATAGCCGTCTTATATTGACCATTTCTCAATTCAGGCGACACGGCGCGGCGCCGCTTCGAGACTGTCCCCTCCAGCGTTATAACGCCTCGGGGTGCCTCAGGGCTGCGACTTGGTCCTTTCTGTCTTCACTGTGGATAAAAATTAATAGGTTTATTCGATTTTCCATTCCCAAAGGTAAAACAATTATTAAGATTTGTTTAAATAGATATTGGATTTTTGGTGGTTCATTCTTGTACTAGTTTTTGCTGTATTCTTTCTTCAGGTACCTAAATTACAATTCTAATTCAAAATGTTGGAACATGCCTTTTTGTTAGGTTAGTTACCAGGTCAAACCTAACCTATCCTTTACTTATCTAACAATGTGTAATTACAAATACAAAAAAAAAACATACAAATATCAGTAAAGAACCGCAGCAGTAAAATAATACTACATTTTATATATGTATACTCTATTTATAAGCATACTCTCTCGATTTTGAAAGACCTACTATTTTAATTAGAAGCAAAATACACCACAACCAAAGGCGGGATCCTAATCTAATATCCTTACAATTTCCTTGACCATCCTTGAACCGAGGCGCCTTGGAGACAAGCGTTGCAGGCGCCCTCCGCCGCATTATAACGCCTGCTGCCGCGCAAGTGCCGCAGGGTTGGTACTTTGTACCCAATTGTGGAAAATAGGAAAAAGTGTTTATTAGTTGAATAAATAGATTACTTGATTTTAATATGTGTTCATCTAGTTCTAGGTAGTATCTCGTTTTGATTGCAAAAGAATCTGAAAGTAGAATCTGCGAACTATAGGTTTTTCGTGTTTTTGTGAAAGGGTTGTACCTACTACCTAGTACATTTAAAAATCATCGTACATTTGTCTGGTACATTTTTCGTAAGTAATTTCACTTCTAACTACCTACATGCTGAATTGGATTTGGTGGATAATTAAAAATACCACGTAAAGTGGCTCGACCCTTAAGACAATGAAACCATCAATATTTTCCTACAAACAATTTGTATGTACGGTTCATTAACAAAAACACATACCCCAAAAAAAACATCAAAAATATATTAACCACAGAACAAAAAAAAAAAATCATAACTCCACATGCTCTAGACAAACAAAATTATCTCTTATCTTACACACCCCTGGGGCAGGGGGTCGATTCTGGGGGCTATTTGTCAGTGACAGGACGTCGCAGGGGGTCGGGGTCGCAGGGTGGGTGCCCCCCCGGCCCGGCGCTGCGGCTTCTGTGCGCGAAGGTACTTGGTCTCTGGTGATATTACGCTTGACTGATCAATTCGAAGTAGTTTGGTGATAATTTATTTTTAGTTTTTTGAGTGGATTGGTAAGGTGGCGGTGGAGGTTGGTTGATGTGATGTGATGAGTTTGAGTTGAAGAATGTGTGCGATTTGGTAGATTATCTTAATTACTTGTATTGTAAATGTCTTTGAAAATAATTGTTACTTTTTACATAGTCTCGTTAAAACACTTACGGTCACGCTCAGAAATATCAGAAGATTATTTAGGGTGCTCGTAAAAATAGGTTTTGCTAAGAAACAAATTAGAAGTTGGAAGAAGTGTATATAAATTATAATAAATGCGCTAAGCAAAGTCTATACTTAAGTAATCAAATGACATCTCTAAGTGAAGTCGTTAAATGGATTTGTATAAATTTAAGTTCACAAATAGACTTTGTACAAAAGTATATGCCTTCTTTTTGATTTACATTTTATTACAATTAAAATAATGAATGGCCCCCATTTATTTTATAACTAAGGAATCTATGCCAAGTTTAAGTAGAAAAAACACTATAAAATTATAAAAAAACATTTAACATATTTTTCCGTAGCAACCTGTCATTCGTCTTTTTTTCCTAGACAAATACACCAACTGAATTGTGTTATGGATGACTATTGCGAACTTGGGGTGAACCCAGAATAAACATACATACATAAATATCAACAACCACAACCCGAGAACAAACATTTATTTTCATCACACAAATAAATGTCCCGACCAGGACTCAAACCTGGAACCTCCGGCATATGAAGCAAGGCTACTGACCACTACGCCACGCAGCCGTAAAAAATTCTGACATGCTTACTTAAATATTAAATATATGCCCTTTTTAAAACTCGATCCAAGCCAGGTTTTCTATTTGATATTAAGTATACGTTATAGTTCCTTCCCCTTAAGAAAAAAGACAAGTAAACAAAAGACTTTTGATAAATATTTTGAATAAAACTAAAATTCCACAAACAATATACATATACAACTCCACAAATATATACAAATATACATAAAAATTTATTTCTAGGGAACACTTCCCCGTCCGCCTCTCTGCGTGAGACATTGAGTAATGCGACAACACATTATTTAGCCGCAAACAAAACTGTTTCATAGATATGTAGCTAGCTGGGTATCGACCAACACACACTATTAAATATACAACGTGTATTTGGGTATTATCGTGTAAATGTAAAAATGATTTTATTTGAACTTCGATTTTCGTGAACATTGTAGGATGTTTTGACGTTAGGATGTACTTAAATTCATTTCATTTCATTTCATATTTCATTTCATTTCATTTCATTATTGGTATTTTTGACTAAACCTGAAACAATGTTTAACAGCTAGGCAGATTCTTGCTACAAGTTAAGAGGTATTCTAAATACTCTAACAGAGACATCAAAAGAGATTTGTTAAGCAAATTTGAACTTAAGTGTGGTAAAGATATAATACAGATTTGCCCTGCAAAAACGTCTTCTAAGAACGGCCGTAAAAGTTACATGAACTTGTACTCCTACTCTACACTTCAATGAATGCGTGTCTTCCAGAATACTATTCGAAAAGTCATTGGTTTATATAAGTAAACAATTAAAATAAGCATGGTGAGATTTATAAGATAGGAGTGCTTAAAATATAACTAAAGTTTTTTTATTGACAGTAAACTCTGCTAACTCACGAGATAATTACGCCAACATGTCAAATTTTTATAATACTTGAAACATATTTTTAGTCTTCTGTATTAATATAACGTTTAACTTGCGGCTTTACTCGCTTCACTTCTTCGAGAATAGGTGATTTTTGTGGATGAGGTAACCCTTTTTTACCTCTGACAATGTATGTGGCTGACATCTTGTAACACCCTGTAAATTGACTTTGCACAGAGAAGGGAGTGTTGTATATGTAAGTTTCTGTGAAATGCGTAATGACTTCTGACTTGAGGCGAAACTGTGATGAATTATTAGACATATCACGTAGGTACGTGCGATGGGTCTTATCTATTTTCGTACTTAATTTTTTTGTATTTTTTACAGTTGGCAACATTTCATTTAAAAGGCGTTTACCTTATGCAGTGTGCGTTCGTTTGTTTTGTTATTATACCTAGAACAAAAATATTACTTATGAAGGCCCTCTTATTATTAGTATTTTTAATTATTTCTATGGAGAATCTCTTTTTCAATAGATTCTACTTTACGTAGAAAATTATGTTTCTTTGAGGGCTAAGGTTTTTCAATGTTCAGATAACTTTTATCAGTTGAATAATTTTTAGAGTTGGCCATACTTTCTATGAAAAGTCTTGTCAAGTGTCAAAGTCACTCGCCAGATGAAGTAATAGCTGATTAATAAACAGTCTGTAAATACAATATAACTGAATAAATTCTATTGCTTTTGATCATAATGTGCGCAGAAAAAAATTATATATACAAATACATGTGATCGTTCGGTTTCGCCTGCAACCTCGACCCCGCTGGAATTCCGCGATAAAATAAAGCCTATGTTACTTCGGAATGATGTACCTTTATAATGATTAGTAATTAATGAAAAAAAAAATGTGGCTAGGGTTTTTTCGATGAAATAGACAAGCACATCTTTCCTTTTGCTAATAATCACTTACTACGGGGGAAAATTTTTTAACTTTTTCGGCTCAGACTACTTTCCCAACTTCCCCAAAGACACCAAGTAGTGAAATTGAAAAAAACTGTTTGACTCTAAGAACAAAGTTGGCAGATTAAACGTCGGATTTGTACGTAGCCGTTTTTCCGAACGGTAAAAATATTCTACAACATTTAACAAAGACAAATTGAAAAGAAGCGCAAAAATACTTTTCAAAATACTAAATACCTATTATTATTTTTTAAATAAATATTATGTTTGATCCTGCAAAGTCAGTGCCAATTCCAGGACGAAGCTATGACTATATGAATTGTATACATACTGAGTTTTTAAGGCTCCCTTGCGCAATTCTGTGTTACTTACCATTAGGCTAAATATTGTTTTGTGTGTTATCAAATTCAAATATTTATTTCTCAACTTTGAACTTTACTTATTGAAGTTGAATGACTCTACCACCAGTTTGGAAAAACCTTCGTGAAGGTGAACTGAGAAGGCAAGAAATTTCATGGGTATAACTTTTTCAAAATAAATGTCTAAACAATATGATTATATAATATAATATAATATAATATTAATATTAATTATAATTATTAAATATAATTTTTATCTATATCTGTTAGCTCGGCAAGTCTCCCGCCCTAAACACTATCCAAACGACGAACACCCTCAAACGGCACCCGTTCACGAGTTAACGCGGGATCCAGCCGTCGCCCTCCTCAACCGTATTAGAGGGAAGTGAGCGACCCGTCACCCGACACTACCTAAGAAGAAGTAGAGTGACTCCTTAAACATGAATAAAGTGACGGAGGGTCATTGTAACTAACTGACCGGACAGCTCAGACCTACGCAAGTGCGCCATTGTGTCAATAGCTGTCGAGGCAGACATCACACCCATTCATATTTTAAGCACCAACCGTGCTTATTAGCTTTCTAATTCTGTTTCAATATACTCGTAATACGTAAACATTTATAAACTTTAATTTATTTTGTAACTTTGTCATAGCCAGCAAACACGCACGATCCACCTGATGGTAAGAGGCATTAGGCAGAGGTTAATCGTAGATGTATTGTTATTGACAAATGCCGCGTTGCCAACCGTAGGCTGAAGCCGGTATTGCCTTTATTCCTTTTATTATTAAATCGTTTCTTCCTTACATTCGAAACAATTATGGTAGTAAAAATAGGAAGGACTGCAGTACCAGCCAACATTTGGAACTCTAATGCCGCTTTTAAAATTATAAATTGCCAGGAGTTTGTCGTGAATCTCACCTGGTGGAAAGTGAAGATCAAGCTTAGGGTGATACGTGCCTGTCTAGGACAGTCCAAAGACTGGGATACATTTTTTTTATTCTTTCATTCAATACTTATTAGACATATAATTCTTATTTCTAACACACCTTAAACCTATAAGGTTTATATAAGTGCGAATTAGTCGCATTATATTTCATCAAATACATGCATCACATTGTGTTACATAATATATTTTGAGCATGTGTTTACATATTTTATAATTTTTTATTAATAATTTTGCATGTAGTTCATCCGGGATCGTATTTAAGATATTGGGAATCATGTACTTCCACGTCCGTTTACCATATTCGTTATCAAACTTAGGTAGAATATATTTTGGTGTATAATTTAGTTTACGTAGGTTGTTAGGTCTAAATTTAATAAAAAAACTTTAAAAAAAGGGAAAATGAGTTCATGTCCAGTCTCATTTCCTTTTTTTGCCCCTCCAACCGGAGTCCGGTCCAACTGCTCTCTAAATACTTCAGAAACCACTAGGTAAATATCACATGTCAAAGACTTTATGACCCCAAAAAAATAGGCACCTCTTATTATTTTGATAAACGAAAAGTCCAACTCCAAATATCGACAAAACATCCTAAATAACGGTCTTTATTACATATTCCATGAGAAACATAAATTAATACATAGCATGTATCACAAAAGACTGTAACAGCATCTTGGAATATTGCATATGAGATTCTTTCGAAATACACTCAAAATAAAATATAGTATTGTATGTATACTTAGTTTTTATGATATCTTCGTTCTAAGTTACGATAGTAGACTATTTTACCGAACCATTCTGTAAGCGATACCTACAGGAAGAAAATAAAATGATGAGGTGGAATATGAGAGAGATTTTGAAGGGACTTTTAGCTGCACTTTAAGGTGATTAATTTGTAGTAAGCAATATTTTTTCATTGTGGGGTTTTACCATTTCATAATTTTGTACAATTTCAGACATTAAATAAAGTATGAAGAATAATTACCTGTACTAATTTAATCAAAGTTCCTTGCATCAAAATGTATCTCGGTTTTGCTTTACTAGGCGTGCTTTAGAAATCGTAAAGGAATATTATAATAATATTTCTTTATTATCTGACTTTTCCTCGTACTTTAATTTTTAATCAAAACCCAAGTATACCTACATCGATCTTAATCTATACATTAAAAAAAGCAAAGAACGCAAGAAATTCGGTTAGATAGATACCGTCATCAAAACTCGCAAAGACAAAGAGATTCGCCGCCTGACTCAGACCTACATAAACGTTCGAACGTTTACCCATTGTTTAAGAAATACTATGGCAGCAGCGCAGGGAGAAATAAAAATATAAAATAAATAAAATATGAAATGAAAGTGGCGCGGCGCGGGACGCAAGAACTCGCGAGCCTTTTGAATGTCTTCTGTGAAGATGAGGAGCGGTGGAGTCGGTTACGGCATGCCGATTTTTCATATATTTTATTTAAGATTTTGTCATGACATTGAAATGGATTTCACGGATTATCTCATAGATTATTGAATTTGCTAACATGAATTGCTACCGAGTTAAAACTCAGGTACTACAACTCTTAAAATTGTTTAGTTTTGAGAAGTATGAGAAATATTCAATAAAAAATTATGACATTTTGTGGCATAATGTATGTGAAAACCTCTATTTTGATATCTAAAAACATGGTACATCTAAAAAATTAAAACTTAAAGCAAGGTACAATAAAATTTTTGGTAAAAAAAGCTAAAGAATTCCCACTAGATTCATCTCCATAGCTTTCCCTAATCTTACCGAGTGTTTCTTTGGCCGTAACAATCCAGAGGCGGCGCCACGGGTCAGCGCAGACCCCCCTGCCTCCCACCCATCACGCCACGCGCATGTGTGCACATACACACACACACCACACACATGTGTGCCGCCACCGTACACTTGCTAATTAGGCACTTTACCACGACCACCTTTTTGCACATTCTGTTTGTTTTTCTACACTCTTTGCCCGCGACGCTCATGCACGTTAACTTTATCTACATCTTGGAGGGTAGGAAAGAAATATGTGATTCATTAAAATGATTACATGAATTATGAAATGATTATTGAATTATGATTGTAAGAAAAGACTTTGCGTTAGCGCCGATCTTTTTTAAATCATTCTCGTATATCTTCGAATTGTAAGTTACATGGGCAGTCAAGTAAAAAAGTTTATTGAAGTAATTTGTAATTAGGGGATTTCTAAGGAATTAAAAAACAAATTAAAATGTCTGGTAGCTTTTTGTGGGTGTGTACTAATTCAGTTATGATCACATTAAAATTGTTTTCTTCTCGACGGCCTGCCTAGTAATTATTGATTAAAGATGCAGCTGCTATTTCTCCCAGCAGTTATCTAAGGAGACCAATAATTTCTGCTATTAATGTTGTGATAAAATCTTAATATACTTACCTACATGGTTACAGAATAGCTATGTTGTAGTGTTATATTGGAACAAGTGTGATTTGTCACAAAAATAAATCTAAATATTACTTAAAGAATAAATATTGACTGAATAAGGACACTAATTTCATTACAGGTCCCTCAGTTCCTTTACATCTAGTCAATATTTAAAAAGTTATAATTAAAAATAGAGATATAAAAAAGTTTACAAAATTAATTTATAATCCATCAGTTCAGGTAAGCATCGAATTTCAATTTAGGTATTTTAATTCACACTTTTTATTTCAAACAACGTTCAGTTCTACGAAATCGTAGCTTATTCTTTGGCAGCGCTTTGTTCAAAGACACAGCGAGTATCTGCGGGGTGGTCACCTTTATTGAGAGCGTATCTCAATATGCTCTTACTATTTTACTGTTATATCTTTGTGTACAGCCCGCAAATATTGACGACCGATAGTGTCGAGATGGAAGGGCAATAATCAGTACGTATAACTGTCTTTTACTGTACTGGAACAAACATAATGCATAGTAAGTACGGAATTGGTTTATAGATCACTAAACGCTTATGTGTTATGGCTGTCCGTAGTATGTGTTTGCTTGTTTTTTTGGAATATATGACTCATTTGTCTTCAAATGAGACCTGGCCCGAGAATATTCATATCTTTTATGTACCCAAATTTTATTTGCATCGTCTTTACATTGTATCCTATTTTATAATCAAAAACAATGTAAATATTTACTTATTTAGTTACAAAACAAAGGTCGATCAGTTAGGTATATCTAACCAATACAAAGTTCCGTTATTTGGATCACATAAACACAATTTTGAGAGTGTTTATAACGATGAAAATAGCAGAAGTGTGAACCTTCGCAGTCCAACCACCAAGAAACAAATATATTGCTCGTGTTCATTTTATTTCAAACACACAGTCGAAAATCCAGTCGCTATCTGTTGTTCACAGGCCTCTCCACATTTGGAGCTACCACGGTCTTTTGCAATTCGCACACAACCTTTACCTGTCACTCTTTTCTGATCGTGAATCCATTACTAGTGCAAGGTATATACATAGTCCATTGTTAAGTTTCCTGCCGGTTCTTCTTCACGACGGTTTTTCCGAACTGGTGGTAGAGTCATGCTTTATTTGACGTCAACAAGAACAAGTAATTGCCAATGTTAAGAAAAAGAAATATTTGAATTTGTTCTTTAGGGTGTCTTATACGACGGTTTACTAAAATGACAGAGGCCTATAAGGTTTCCAGAGGCTTAACTTGATTAACTCTGACAGTAGAGTACGCCACGCCCTCACACAATTAGTAGAAGCTGCAGTATTGATCTACCCCATCACCTTATTTAGTTGTTTATAGAATAACTATCACGAAATCTAGCTCCCAAAGGGACTACAAACAGAGCAGATAGCCATCAACTCGAGACTGTATGAACTTGGAACGCTAGTCTTCTCTTAGTATACGTTAACTCTTAATTAGAAACGTGACATCTACATGACATCTACAGGGGGTACGTAGTGTTTGACATAAAAAACTGGATTTTGATTGTTTATGGCTGAGATTCCATTTCCCAAGGTGTGCATAACATTAATGGAAACTTTTTGATGTACTGTTTGTAGATCCCTTAGTTTATAAGAAAAATAGCAACTCCGGTCTTTTCTTAACAATATCGAACCTTCAGTTAATATTAATTCTTTCATATTAAACTGTTAGAGAGTAACTGGTCTAATACTCGTAGATGGTCTAGTTATCAAAGTAATTTTGAATTTTGAGTACTAGGAGGTTGCTGTTGTTAATTTTCTTTACTTAATATAAAAATAAAGTATATACAATATAAGTGATATATGATGTTTTACGATGTTTCGATTTTCAAATATTGGGTATTCTCGAGGAAATTTTATTTCATTTTTTGATATTTTTCATTGAATATATTATTAATTTCATTTTCATTGTCTTACCTGTGAGCAGTTCCTTATTATTTCAAATTTTATACAAGTGAAATAAGTTGCTTTTCTGTTTTCGTGCACACTGAGTGAGTTCACAAGGACTGTTAATTGTTATCTTTGTTATAACAACTAAACCGATGTAAGGTGTTATCTATTTGTTTTTCTTAAATATATTCTACGCTATCGCATTATGCATTACCTGTAATTAGGGCATCCACAACCAGCCAGTTTCAGAAACTGGGTTTTTCGGTCCCAAGTTCATGCCAAAACCGAGTATATATTTTTATATAATATTTTTTTTTATTAATTCTAGGAGTCTACTAAATTGGAGTATTTGTAGTTTCAATGATAATGTTGATAGAATTATCATGAATGGAACAGTCAATTCGTGTACATAATAATATTTATTAAGTAGGTATTTATCTTTTGGTAACAATCACTTTTGAGTGTCAACGAATGTAAGGTAAGTACTTAAAAATAATCACTCCTTCATATTCGGTAATCACAGTAAAAAGCTATTATCAAAATTAAATAATCAAGTCTTTGTAATAGTTTCATTTTAATAAAATAAAAAACAAATAATAAATCTCACTAGCTAGGAACTAGGAACATTAATTTCACAATTGCACATGAACAGTTCCTTAACATTAGTTAATTATAAAACAACAAGAATAATAATAAAATTAAATAAACTTTACGAATACGATTGCCATAACAAAACATTAATCAACTTTTGTATAAACACGTTATTTGTTCTTAGTTTCATTCAAATAAAAGGAAGGCAGAAAAATTAATGCGTCTAAGGGTTTGTCACTTAAAGACATAGAGTGCAGCCTGCATACTACGCCAGCACATGAAAATATTCGCTTCGGCTATATACTTGTAGGCGAAAAAGTTTTTAGGTGCTCATAGACCAGCGACATATATCGACCTCGATGTTTTTCCCCACCATTCTCAAATAGAGCTATTTCCACAGTAGTTATTAAATCATTTTGAAAATCTGTAGATTTGGTATTTGTTATAGCTTATTCAACTCTATTCAGGTCTCTTCATTCGTTAGGGAGGGTTCACACAATCCAACTTCCTGCAGATCTTGACTGCCAGGTTCCGACGTTTCTGCAATAGATACAATTTGATTAGCGTTTGTTCGAAGCAGTAGCTGAAATAATCTCGTGTAAGATTTCATCACTTGTAGGCCGGGAAAGACACATCTTCGTCAATACTAGCAAAATAATGTTCAGGGTTGGTCAGATACGCAGTACTGATGCTTGGATCAGTCGTCTTTTTTATATTGCATTCGATAAGCAGCCTCCGTTTTAATACTAGATTAGATAGAAAAATAAATGTTATAGTCCACTACAACATGCGGTGAAATACTTTAAATTTTTTTAAATAAAGGAATCGAAAGAACCGAATACCCGAAAAAACCGGACTTTATATTATAAGAACCGGTTCTTTGCGTGATGCTCAAACTTTTTTGGGAACGAGGAAAACCCAGTCCCGATGGCCTACCTGATACCTGTAATGATAGATGTAAGTTTGATTAATAAATAAATAAATAAGAATTTATTATATTTTTTAGATTCAATAAAAATGTCAGTATGCATGCATCGAGGAACTCCGGTAACTATCATTTGTTTTCAAGTATTACTCGTAAGCTGAGGACTGATCGTTCAATACTCAGTTGAGAATTCTGATTTTTTTTTACTATTTACATAGCCGGCAAACGAACTCAGAATCCACCTGATGATAAGTGGAATACGCACACATGGACATGTGGTGTTTTATTAATTAATAGTGATTGTTATTATTATATCAACTGATGAAGCTTTGTGGATCATAGGTTTCAGTTGAAATTGCCATAATTCCAGTGATTGTACTGGTTGTTCCGTCCCTGTAACCGGAACACAACCACGTTATCGTGATTATTGTGGCGGTCCAAATAGGAAGGACTTTGTTTCCGCCCCAGACAAGATCTCCATACAAAAATCTCTGCTGCCACTATATTTTCTATGGAAAGTTATTTGACAATTGGAAAATTAGTCCTATATATATCTAATAATTATAATGCTTCGGTCATAATTACCACAACTATTCGTGGGTGATATTTCAGCCAATAATGCCATTCTCCTCTATTAGGCATTATTTTAAATAATAAATAAATCCCCAGACAAACACATCAACTGTATGACCCCAAAGTACACAGAGCTTGTGTTATAGATGACCATACAGTGAACTGGGGGGGAACCCAGAATAAACATACATATATAAATACAAACAACCATGACCCGAGAACAAACATCTGTGTTCATCCAACAAATGTATGCCCCGGCCAGGTCTCGAACCTGGGACCTTCGGCGTATCAGGCAAGGCTACTTACCACTACACCACTCGGTCGTCCAAATAGTTCAACCGTCCTATTCGTTATTGAAATAGCCTAAAAACTTTATCAATCAAATACAAGACTATTATCCCTTTACCGGTCTAAGCCAAATACACTTAAAAGGAAAATACTTGTCTATTCCCATTGGCTCCTTCTAGCTGGCAGTTTCATACAAAAAGTGAAATAAGTTTAGGTACAGCTAAGCGTAAAACTCTAATGCTGTGAACGCATGAACACAAGGTCATTAGCACTTCTTCTAAGACACCAGTAAAGTTTCATCTGCAGTTGCTGAGTATGGAGAAGGAATATTTAAATTGTTATGCATTTTTTCCTTCTTGATAAATTGTAGTATTTTTGACAACTATAATTGATTAGAAGCCGCGTGATAAAATAGCGGGTGACCGTAATTTATAAATAATACATACAGATACACCAACTTTCACTCTAACATATTGCAACATAGTAAGCAAAGAATTATTGTTACCTTACAGCTAACGAGTAGTATAAATAAAACTAGTAGCGTCTTTTGATCTAGCTTTGGCACTCACCACTCTCCCAAACTATAGTATAACATAAGAACACTTTTTAAATGTATCTAATTATAAATGTCACCGTGGATTTTTGTTTTGATGTATAGTCATTCAGTGCACTTACCAACCTACCACAAAATGTTCAATTTTCTCGATCAATTTTCAACCCAGAGTTTCTAGTAATAGAGTTCAAAATCAATTACGGGAATTTGTGGTTGGTAGAGGAGCTGTTGGCTGTCCTGCTATGTGGTGAGAAGTAACTTTATAAATACAATTTATTGTATATTATATTTTTAAATAGTAACGTAACTTGATAACCACGTAGATAAGGTACAATCATATAAAATGTAATCAAAACATTCAACCTACACTGGTAATTAAAAAAGGAACGCCGGTGTTCCAGTTAGAAATAGGGCAACACGGCATTCGAATCGCCTAACCCACCGGTGGGCCAGGCTAACGCAGCGTACGCATTCCTACTGAGTTTCTTGCTGGTTCTTTGGCAGTAAATGACTCTTCCGAACCAGTGGTAGTTTGAATATACGACGTCCTAAGCCGAGGTTCGTGCCCTCTCGGTTGCCCTTAGGCGTATCGTATTTAGGAGTAGTTTAAGTTCCGGCTAAGCGCCCTCAGCGCTAGGCCACAAAGTCCGGTGAAATTTAAAAGGCTAATAGGGCCATAAATAAACTGTCCAATTCGAAAAAAAAATTGTAATAAAAATAAAACTAAAAAAGAGTTATGGAAGCGCAGAGTCTCCTGGCACAGGCATCAAGGCAAATAGGAGTCTCGATTGTCTTACTCGTACATATATGTGAAATACCTACTGTTTGTGAAAAATATAATTTTGAATTTTGTTCGATATTTTGAAAAGAATAGAGCATCGTGGCACAGTGTTTAAGGCACTGGCTTATCTATCTTTAGGTATCGGGTTCGATACCCGTAACTGTCACATACACCAATGAGTTAAAACTCAAATACACAAAGCCGACTGCTCTAGCGGGGAAAGAAAACACCCAAAACATACAAAAGAAATTATTTCGAAGGTATGTGTGAAAGTCTGCCAACACGGAGTAGGGCTATAAACTGTCTAGTACCACCCCTTAGTTGGGGGAGGGTGATATCTCTGCAGTAGGACTATTAAATACTTCGCCTTACTATTTCAATAAGTTAATTGTTGTACTCAAACATCACAATAACACATTTAAAAAAATATATTCTATTAGAAACCGTCTCCATTCAACACGATCTGTTTTCCCGCCTTATCGTTAACTACCGCCAGTTAAGCGAAATTACTTTATCTCTTCACCTTCCTCGGTTCGCGAGTTTCATACCCTCCCCCCCAGACCCCAATTCACCCCTTCCATCCCCTTAGCTGATAAATTGTAGCGTTCAAGCATTCCGGTGATAGATCCCGAAGTTTCTAGAGAATCTTTATAAACGAGGATGAATTTTCTTCAATAAATTCAATACATGTTTGAAGACCTGATTTATTTTATGCTCGTAAATCTACATGTGCATTGATATGCTTAGTAGTATTTGAAGAGGAAGTAATTAATTTAAAATATATAAATCCCCAGACAAACACACCAACTTTATGGCTCCAAAGTAAGCAGGGCTTGTGTTATAGATGACCATACAGCGAATTGGGGGGGAACCCATAATAAAGACAGATAGATAGATAGATAGATAAAACTTTTATTTACATCAAATACGAAGGTAAAAAAAAAAACAAAAACAACAAAACAAATTTCAGCTGACAAGCAGAAAGGAAAATATACAAAAAATAAAGAAAAACACAATAAAACAATTAAATAATCGTACATTTAGACTAAATACATATCTACATAGTAACATGACAGCCATGATGATGCAAAATTGTAGCAACTCAGTGTTTTCACGTTTGCGAATAATGCGAACCACTGATTTTCAGTTACCACCGATACGAGTGCACGCGGAGACACCTAACAGCAATAACGACGTTAATATTGTTAACTACTATTAAGAATATTTAATATGAATATACTTCAATATAGGTAATGTATAACAAATCATTAAAATATAAATGTACAATATAAATGTAAATGCTCATAAAAAGTTGTACCAAGCAACCAAGTTTTAAGTAAAAAGGTTCTTTTGAAGAAGAAGCAAATGAACTTTCATCCGTTTATTGATATGTATTTTTAGAAAAAACCTTTCTTGTAGAAGGCGGTATGTTATTCCAGCATATGCTTGCTTGGTACTTTAAGGTTCTTTCAAAAGCCATAGTCCTCTATTATGAAAACTTGGAAATTTTAGTTTTTATAAAGATATTCTGGGTTTTTGTACTTTAATAGACCGAACATAAGTGCCGCGAGCTGTAGTTCCCGGCGAGCTTCCATATTGAGCATACAAGCATTATTTAAAAAAGGTGGGACATGGCTACGATACGGGACGTCGAAGCAAAAACGACAACGTGCATTTTGCACCCGTGGAAGCATTGCTTTGGTTTTGTATACCAAACGAGGTCCATAAATCAAATCCCCATAATTAAGTTTTGACAAGATCAAAGATTCGCAGAGAGTTATTCTAGATTTTTCTGATAGGTAATTTGTAATTTTATACAAGACTTTTAATCTAAAAAGCAGCTCCTTACCAGATTTGAGACATGATTGAGACATGACAAATAATGCCCAAATTTTTAGCAATCAATTCTGACCTTTGGGTTAGATTTAAGAATTATTTCAGTTTACGTCTTACTTCCCAGCACCTTGGACTTGAATGGGTTGAGGGTTAGAGAATTATTTTTTGGCCATAAGGTTATGTTTTCAAAATCCACGTTCAGTGCATTAGTTGCTTCGGACAAATAAATATATAGGTAACTGAATGTCGCCAGCGTAGCTATGATACGTACAATGCATTAAAACGTTAGGGAGATCCGTGCTATAAATAATAAAACAAGCTGACCTAGTATGGATCCTTGGGATGCGCCTCGCAGAACCAGCTTAGGTTCTGATATTAGGTAAGTACCATCATGTTGACGGATCTTTACTGATTAGTAGCGCCCACTTAGGTAGCTGTGGAACCATGAGATTGAGTGATTATCAAAGCCGTAAAAAGAAAGTTTTGAAAGGAGCAACGGAATGCTCAAGCTGTCAAAAGCGTGGGAAAAATCAAGCAGTGCTAGCATTGTACCACGCACATGATCCTGTTCAGTAAGAATATTATCAAATACATCCAATAACGCAGTGACAGTACCCCGACCCTTGCGAAATCCCGATTGTAAAGATGGAAGCAGACCATTAGTCTCGTCAAACTTGATAACTTGCTCGTATACCACTTTCTCTAAGATTTTCGAAAGGAAAGGTAAGATCGGTCTAATATCACTAAAGTCAATGGGATTGTCAGTTTTACGCAAGGGCGTGACTAAGGCCTTCCTCCGCTGAGATGGTACGATGCCACTTGTGATGGACAGATTTATAATTCTCGTGATAGCAAGCTTTTCTAAAGATTCTGGAAGTGTTAGAAGCATATAATAAACAAACGTATATAAATATCAACAACCATGACCCGAGAACAAACATTTGTGTTAATCACACAAATGAATGCCCTGGCCAGGACTGGAACCTGGGACCTCCGGCGTATGAGACAGGCCTTGCTGACCACTATGCCACTCGGGTCAAATTATAAGAAAGATTTCGAAATGTTTGTTAGCAACGACATTTACGATGCGCTTTCGTTTATTACCGAGGATTGACACTTGATAGTTGGCCGCAGTATACAGTATGCTGGTTTTGTACAGCTGTAACTGGGTACATATACTACAGATTTCCATTATTCAACGCAGCTTGCTTACAATTAGTTATAGTAAGTACCTATCTCATTGCTAAGTCACAGCACACCTCTACATCCCGATGAAGTCCTCGTAATCACTTCTTTCTTAATTAGGATTCTCAGGACGAAGCAACTTATTAACTAAATATTTGATAGTTCCAGGACTAAGTTTATTTAGAAAATGGGCGGACAATTAGGTTACTCCAAACCTTGAAAACCCGAAGCCAAACGGCTGGCTAAATAACCCATTGCGAGTTTTCAATTTTACTTTAATGACTATTTTGCACTTTTGCAATGTCTTGCACCTAGCAGCCTAATATGATATACTAATTAAAAACAAGGCAATATATTATAAATGTACGTATAATCTTCATTTTTCTTTGTGTATTACGTAAAAAATTCACATACTATAGATACAACTCTGCAAAAGTGTTGAGTTTTCTTGTGAGTTTGTGGTAATCGCGTTCAAGCATCCTTCCAATGTTTTGGTCGACGGGATTTCGCTATTATGAAGTCCCGAAACTATCCCAATTTCGGTGTAGACGAGAAACATTCAACGAAAAAGTAAAACTTTGTTTCTGACAAATGACAAATTAATCACTTGAAAGTTTGTGGTTGTAGTTGGAGTTATTTTGAGGGAGTAACGAGCCGGAGCCAATTTTTGTGGCATTTTAGTTGTTAGGCTATGGGTACTATGGTTTTTGTATATTTTGTAGATATGAAGGCGAGGTATCCCTCAATCCAGAGGACAATATGTGCTTAGAGTCTAAAGAGTCATAGCCATTCTAAAAGACTTGCAGAATAAATGTAAATTGCAGTAAATTGCAATTATTTGTTTTGTATCTGATCTAGTTGAAAATGAGACAGACCGGAGTAGCGGAAGATTAGGATCAACGCTTGGAAATTTTGAGGTTATATTTTTAAGAAAATAGACTCCAGTGGCTCATTTCAAACTTTAGCGAAGCTACGGGATCTACAGAACTGTCAAATTCAAGAAAGCCTTGGTTTGTTTTGAAATACTTTAACACTTTTTTATTTACTAAAATACTTAAAATAACTATGACGATGTTGACTTTATACATCCAGATCTCACCCGATGGACTATTTCTAAATGTAAGCATATATACTATTCCTATGTGCACGGCCTAACTAAATCAATAGAACTACAAAACACACCATTCGAAATTTAACCAAAATTTGGATTCATCTTGTCGGGCAACTTTATAGTAGTATAGTTGAGGTAACCAGCGTAGCCTTGTTTTTTTTTTTTTTTTTTTTTTTTTTTTTTTTTTTTTTTTTTTTCGGGGGGGAAAATGCATTACGCATACCACCCGGGCGCAGGGGGCACCCGAGTGGTTATGTGGGACTCCCGTATAGGCTAATGAGACCCACGGTATACCCACTAAAAACCCCCCCATCTTCCTCCTCGCCGCCTTGTGACGGGGCCACGGGAACGCTCTCGCACACATCCGCGACCCCGCCGGCGGCAGCCGCTTACAAGCGGCTCCATCGCCACAGCCCGAAGGCCCTCCACGATGGGCGCACCAGATGGTAAGGTGCGCCTCCCCCCTCGGCCTCCACCAGTACTGTGGCAGACTCCCCCTAAGTCTGCTACTAGGAGGCCATGGGCACCAGATAACTGGTACCCGGTGGCAGTTCGGGTCTGTGGTTCTGCCACCGACCACACCTCGGCCGCAGAGGATAGGGAAAGCGGCGCACCGCAATACCGATATGCCTCTTCCTCTGCGGCCCCACCAGTGCCGCTTCCACGGAACGGCCCCGCCGGCTCGCAGGGGGTAGGGAGAGTGGCGCACCGTAATACCAACACGCCTCTCCCCCTGCGATCCCTCCACGGCCGCAGAAGATAGGGAGAACGGCGCACCGTGATACCGGCACTCCTCTTCTTCTGTGGTCCCACCTCCAAGCGCGTCCTCAGCGGACTTCCGCAGCCCACTGGGAGCGCCCTCCTCGGGCCAGCCGGCGACCCCAACAGGCCGGCCCTGGTTGCCTCTTAGTTCACCGTGGGTGACCAGTCCACGGTTACTAAGCCCCCCCGCCACGACAAGGCGGGCAACCATCGGGGGGGAACCAGCGTAGCCTGACTTAAACAGTTTCAATTTACAAACTACTCCACCAAGCTAACTAGACTATAGTCCAACGTGACGTCATTTATTTCGGATACTTACAACGGCTTATATATTATTTATTTCGGTATTTATTGCCAGTACTCATTTGCCTGAGTAAATTACCAAAGCATTGATTTGACATCTCTTTCGAAGTGCTTATTTTGTTTAGTAGTAGTAATGAATTGAAAGGGGAACTTGATTACCGTCCGTTCGTCTAATTTGGTTAGTCGGCTAGATCCGATGTTAAATAAGCTTCTTATAATCAGTCTTCGAATTGTGTAAAGATAAAAACTCTATCTATTTTTGTAGATTGGTCTTACCATAGAAAAGTAAAACACCTGCTTATATAAACACATTAAAATATATGACACAGGTTGATTAAAGAAGGATGTCAAACCATCAGAACGGACACCAGGGACTAACATTTTAATTTAGCTGGTTTTTCATTTAGACAGAGCATAAAAACAAGCTAGTGATGCGCTCCCCCTTCCCTAACCGGGTGTCGCTTCCGATAAAGGCTAACGGCTAAATCTTGCTACAGCCATCGAGGTGGTTTTTAGTGGGTAGGTGCCACTCTGGTGAGTCCCACATCACCCCGCAGATCGGCTGCGGAGGTATGCTTGACGCATCTCCTGCTTAGGCGGCCAAAAAAGAAAAAAAAAACATTTTTTTTAGTAATACCGATTGTGCCCTTCCTGACTTTTGTCAGATATTCAATGCTGCAATTATTTAATGATACTCGTATTGCTTTTGACACAGAAATAAAGCAATGCGAGAATGTCGTGACCTCCCAAGGGCCTTACAATAATATAAGTAAGAGACACAAATCAGACATCATTTGCGACCCTCACGGCCACCCTCGAAGATCAAATAGTTTTTAAAAGCGATCTTAATTTTAGATTTTGGTAAGCTACTCTAGACTTATATGAAGTATCGATAAAATGTATATTCGCTAAACATATTATTATATATTTAGGCGATCCCTTAGTAAATATTTAACGTCTTTGAGTTGGGCTGTGAGGCAGTAGGCGAGGAAACTTAGATTGTTTCCCTATTTTATGAGAAGGTGGATTTTACTCAAAAATCCGCACAGATTTTGGGGGTTACACCGCTCAACGAGGCCAGTAAATATTATGTATATATATGCGAACATTGAAAGCCATCAATAAGGTCTGAACATATTTAATTTTAACAAACTTGAAACTAAAAATATATACTAAAGTATAACAAAAGTTAGTTGGTAGCAGATAAATCACTTCGTACAAGAAACGGTGTTCCCGCCTTTTTAACTACACCTACTGTCTCTGCGCGATGACGAGTGCAAGCAAAAATGACCTTACGCGAATGCGATACGGTAATCTACTTTGCTATTTAGCTCGGACAGATGCCTACATCGTGTTAACGCCTAGTATAAATTCATATCATAGGCAAAAAGATTTTTATCAAAACAATGCAGTATATGTACAATAAAACATCCCTATATTTAAATTACTATAATGTACTTAAATTTCCCTTTTTCAAATTGAAAATGTACTTTTACCCTATCGCCAAGAAAGCATAGTTGGATCAATAACAAGGGACACTTAATTACGTGACAATACTAAAATTAATCTTGTGATTAAGTGGCCAAGTTTAGATTTGCTTTTTGTATATTGTCGCACAATATATAATGTGTAGACCAAAAAGTAGTGGCGTCTTTATGGGTGGCACTTACTGCATACATTTTATATCTGTTTTAGCCCTTTGTTCACGTTTTCCTATCTGAACAGACAATAATTTAGCAACAAGTATAGTTTGGATTGTAGATTACAATACACAATGTTTCTTATTTTACAGTAAACTATTCCACGGTAAAAGTTCCTTGGGGATGTTAACTTTATACTTTATCCTTTATATACTTATGTTTATTTACCTCTAATATAGTTGAGGATTGCGATGGCTGGATACAGCGTTAACTCCTTAAGACTCTCCGAGCTAACAGATGCAGATAAGAATAATTTTGTATACCTAGACATAACGAGACATTGTAAATTGATTTTGAAAAAAATATACCCGTGAGGTTTCTTGCCAGTTCTTCTTCATGTTTTATATGACGTCAATAAGAACAACTATAATGTTGAGAAATAAATATTTGTATTTGTATCATATATACTGAAATAAAAACATGCCTTCAATATGCCTTCTACGAATGGCTAATGGAAAAATGTATCTTCATACCATTGACAAATATAGTTTAATATATGTAACGAAATCTGAAAGAAATCATAACAAAATGCTTTATTCTATAAAGATGCCGTAAATTGTAGGTTACCATTGTTACTCCTCAATGCAATTATTGTATTTTCTTGTAAATCTGGCCAATAATGTACGTATGACTTATTGAATGAGAATAATAACGCTAGTTAACAACAACTAGCATTGCCTAAAAGGATCAATATCATGAATTGGACTGCAGTAGTGCAAAGCATATTTGTTATACCAAATATATACACGAAAAAAAATTTACAACTGAACTTGCGCGGGAAAAATAGCTTCTCCCACGACGCAATGCTCCGCCAACCAAAAAAATTTAATAGCTTACTCAACCTATCCTAAAACCCAAAAACTAACAAAGGCTTAAATTAAACAATTACTGGATATTTATCACAAATTGCAGATTCAACCGAATGTCGCCGCCATTGAGTTTTTGCCGGGATTATCGCAATCCAATCCAAGATGAAAGACAGGCGTTCTTTTTTCAAATTTCGTAAGCAAAGTCCCGATCTATGCAGCCGAGAGCGCTCTTTCATCGTAAAACGGTTGCGTTCAGTTTCTGCACCGTTGGTTTTGCAGTCATGCGTTTTGCGACAATTTTGAGCAAATTAACAATTGTGTTCAGGTGCGGCGATTTTGTAAGTGGCCCTCAGGGGATTAAAATTAAACGCCTATTCTGGTAATTGCCGTGACAACTTAATGCCTGCTGCTCGATTTGAAAAAATGCTCGAAATCAGACGAATCCTGTGGTCTTTGTCGAGTTTTCAAGTATTGACAAGGTATTGGCATTTTCGGGATATTTCAACGTTGTTATTTGACTTTTTATTTAACCTTAATTAGTCTAATTAATGATGATTGAAGATTGAATTGAGTTTCAAGGAATGAATATTTCTTAACAAGTCAAAGTCAAGATTTCAAAGTTTTAATTAAATACCTGAACGAAATAAAAATCCTTTAGAATAGGTCAAATGTTTAGCAAACATAGAAATGTATAATATTTTTAAAAAAACTTGTAAAACTGATCAATGAGCGGATCGTGACCTCATACGGTTGATGCCTTTGCCAGCAAATTGAATCGTGCTTCTAAAAAAATAAAGTTGGCTCGCTGGCGCCAACGCGCGCCGCGTTTATTTGAATGTCGGCTGCGTTCCTGAATGTTCTTTACTTTTTTTAATGTTTCCGCTTGCTCTAAGTTGGAAAGTTCCAATTTGATCGGGTTTTTATCATGTTGCGGATTATAATAGTTGTGTTGAAAGGCCGGGGAATAATATTTTATCGTTTTGATAAAGGTATGCGTCGCTGCGGGACGGCGCCCGGTATGTCCACTGTGGGACCACCCGCCCATCGCTATGACGAACGTTCGCTTTATTTTTATAGACCCGACATTCTATTTAACCTCATAAATGTAGATGATGAGATAATGTAATTAGGGATCAATAAAAACAAAAATCACAATTTGTTTCTCGTGAGAATTCCGTGAAAGGGGTCTCAAATGTCTGCGCAGTAGCAAGTTTATTTTTAAATTGAAAATAATCGGAATTAGAGGACATTAAGATCGTCGTTGTTTCTGGAAATGTCACTGACGATTTCTTTCGAGAAATATCCGGACGCGTTACGGAGCTGCAAATTGTCATTTACGTGTTTGAGAAACAAAATAAGCTGCAGTCTTAATTGAATTGTTTCAAGTTTTTCGTTCGTTTGATTGGAATATAAAATGTGAGGAAGCTTGAATTTATGCAAATTGTATTAGCAACGCTCATGGCTTACAATTGATTTGTAAGAAACCTGTTGCTAAGTTATGGAGCTGGTTAATTGGGACCTGCCCATGTATCACGTTTACAGATAGCTTTAAGACCTGTAATAGATGATCTAGTGAACTCATATACGCTTTAATACAATGATTGGCGGTTATTTGTTTTGTAATGCATGATGTAATAATAGTTTTAAGAGCTGTTGATTCAGTCGCCAATAATTAAAAGCTGGAACTCGGCATATAATGAGAAAATAAATTGATGTCGACTTTTTGTTCATAACTAAACTTGTTTTATATTTTGGTCTTTTTGGATAATTTTTGTAATGAGTAAATATGAATATTCCAAACACAATGTGTAGATATACGGCAGTAGTTATTTGAGAGTTAAGGTTAACCTTAAGGAAAACCTAAAGGTTTCCTTTGCATCCAAGATAGTAAATATAACAAATTAGTATCTACGGACTTAATATTGTTATAAAGGTTTTCATTACGTCGAGTATATGTACATGTTTTTAACAATAAAATAACCAACTCACATACTACCTAAATCATGTGATATTCCTGTTTTAGTAAAATCCGTGACAATCCATATTTCTTAATAATCTACATTTCGAGAAGTAAGCGACCTTTCTTGATGTTTCTCACAGTGCTATCAAATGTAGAAACTCAGAGTTAATGCTTTGTATGGAGTACTAAAGTTGAAGGTTTTGAGAAATTAATTTGATAAACCAGCCAAAGAAACTGCTGGAAATAACAAAAATGAGTTATTTAATCAATTTAATATTAATCAACATTAATTTGGTGTAAAACAAATGATTTTTGTCATAGTTATGTATTTAAATACCAAGTTTTACGAAAAAAAGGTTTTTATGTGCTGAACGCTGCAGAGCTATTATTTATTTTGAAAATGCGATTATTTTAAACTGAAAATATATTTGTTCCAAATTTAAATTTCCGTATAAATTCTGTAACCCGCATTATGAAACTATTGTGTGTTATAGAAAAACGGATTCAAGTCCAACTTGAAACTTAATAGATGAATAAATAAATAAGTCCCCAGAAAAACTCACCAACTAAATAGTTTAATCTTTTATGAACCAGGCGCCTTCTACAGCAACTGTGTACCGCTGGTAGATCGAGTCGATGTGCGGTTGCTTAAATTTGAAGGATGAAGAAAGAAGTGGTTTTTCTTTGACTGCTGTCTCGGAAGAAAATGTGCTACAAATTAAAAATTTGCTTCTTGTATGTAAATTATTTTCATTCTCTGAGTGTCACTATCTGAGTGTCCCACGTACCTTTGTAAGTAACAGTTAAGTTACGTAATTTCAATCATTTTAATCCTTTTCAAAAGTTGGTATAATTTGAAATAACAGTTTGAAATGAAATATTTTATTCTAGACTCTTGTTTATACACTATGAATAGTTTCAATAATACAGATTTTTTTAAAGTTAATGTGGATGAAAATAGTACAATGAACTGGTATGTGTTCTATAATCCAGACAGTGTTGTTAAGTTTACTGAACATATACTTTGACTTTGTCATTTTACTGACTGTTTATTCAAACTAAATAACTCATAGGAAGTTAATAAAAAGTGTCTTTACAACTTTATCATAACTGGTAAATGAGCACGCGTTCCAACCGGTAACTGGCATCCATGCCCACACACATACCTAATTAATGGTAAATGTTATTCATTCATTATATAGTTATTTATGTATGCCTTGCAGACCAAAACCTATAGTTGGAGTGGCCTATTTTCCAGCAATAACTACAATAGGTACAATATAGGAAGGACTGTAGTTTCACCCCACACGAGATCTCAACACTAGAAAGTCTATTACCACTATGTTTGAAATACCCACACTCTATCTCAGCTATTTATGAACAAACGTCCCAAGTTCTCAAAACCAAAACACATAAGCCCAAAAAGTCATACGTCCAACAGAACTCTCAGCTACTACTCCACCTCCCACCTGCTCGTCAGTAGCACGTGGTCGCGTCGGCGCGTCTTTGTCGGTGCTTCAAAGGACAAGCGTCGTGGCGCCGCCTGCTTCATGTGGTGGGATTGTTATGGTTGGATTTAGAAGAATTTTTTTTATTATAAATTGCCCGGCGTTTGTCTTCCGTCTCACCTGGTGGAAAGCGACGATACAGCTTAGAGGTACCATTTACGCTACGTTTTTTTTTTAAATCTTTACTAAGCCATAAACTAATCCGGTTAAGTCGGCTGTAAAAAAAAACTAGGAATAACTAAACTAACCAAAATATAAATATAACTTATTTAAACATTTACTAAGTTGTCATGTAAATGAACAAATCAAAATACAAAAAAACTCTATGACTGTCATTACATTTAAAACTAGACCCTAGCCCGGCCTGTTTGGTGTGGAGGTAAGTACCCTTGCCTTCCATGCCAGAGGTCCCGGGTTCGAATCCTGGTAGGAGCAGATATTTAAATATATTTGCTTTCTATTCATGGATGTGTATGTATGTTTATTTAAGTTTATTTCTAATATTTATACATGAAAAAAAAATATCTTTGTGTGCTTATATATTTCTTAAGTTTATTTATCCGTTATCTAGTATCCATAACACAAGTTCTTAATTATACTTAATTTGGGCTAGATAATGTGGTGTGATTGTTAGAAATATTATTTATTATTTATTTAAATACATTATGAAATAAAAGGAATAGTTCACTGTTGTGACAGTTGGTACCGTGTAAAAGTCTAACCTCTACAATAAAATTAACAAATTTTAATTATCCGAAAAATGACGCAGGCAGTTTCCTCCAATCCTTTTCAGCGTGCAACTCTATGAATACGGAGCATGATATAAATTTATGGGATACTTTTGCTTTTTCCAGAGTTTAGTTTTAGAGCTGGTAGGAGCCCGGGTTTGATCCTTGGACTGAGTCCTGACAGAAACGAGAAATGTTATGTTTTACATAGGTACTTGTTTCCACTTAATTGACTTCAACAGTTCTGTACCCGTTTAAATTTGTGGATAAGTAATTCGGATATTAGAGGCATGTTGTGCAGAAAGCTAGATGAATATCCGAAACCAGTTAGTGCTGTTTAGTCCTACTGATTTAATCATTGTTAGTTTTACAAATATTCCTTATTCGATAGACTATAAAGATAAATGATTTATAATTAAGTTTTATCATATACATATTTACACATAATTTCTAGTCAGGCTACTAGAAGGTATTTAACATAATTTATGCAATTTAGGCTTAACTACAATGCAATAAGTAGCTCAAAGTCACTCGGACGATAAAACACAAAAAGTAGGCGGTAAAATAACCTAAATCAGTCACTTATTAAACTTGCTCACGATTTGCATTTTACCTTTTTGGTTATCTTGTCCCATTTTTTTATTTTTTTAAGTTGTTATTCACTAAATTACAACCTTTTTATTTAGATTTTAAGGTTAGGTAGCGATGGAATGCTAATTTTAAACATACACAGGAGAATATTGTGTTTGATACCAAAAGCCAAGTACAATTCAATGTAACGAGTATTTCTATAAACTATTAATCGAAATTAGACAATGAATCTAAACATTAAAATCTCGATTCGACATTTTTACAGTGGTATGCTCCAGTAAACTGGTAGGTATCAAAAGGTTTATATAATAGCAGTTTCATAAACTGCTAAATCAGTGTTTTTACAACATTGTCTAACTGTTTTATGATTGTGGGCTCAATATTTAATTTATTGTAGTTTTTTTTATGTCTTTTTTTTCATTTTATGTCTCTCGTAAATGTTAAAAATAAATTCAAAATCCTATACCTAAGATATTGTTTATTAATAGAATCAAATACTTTAATAAGCTTATTTTACAATAGTAAAAAGAAAAACAAGGAAATAAAAATACTCACGTATAGAATTACAACGACTGAATTACCTAACACAGATAAACTGGTGATTGAAACTCGTGACCCTCAGGTTGGCAGTTATATTGTTCTTTAATAAGTACGTACGATTGCATTCTTTGCTCGTCATTTCTCTTGATGAAACATAATTGTACATCCCTATTCGTTTCACAACTATTACTTTGTGTGCACAAAGTAAATATTTAAAGATAGGTACTCAGTATCTGTATAGTTAACCTCTAGGTACGGTCATGCTCATCGCAGTGTGCGCACGAGTTCACGCACAATTATAAGTAATGCTTGTTCACTCCTCCGTTGTTGAACTCCACCTACGTTATAACCGCCTAGTACTTAGCTACATTGTTGCCTAATAATTTCATGATTATGGAATTATTATTTAGTTTTTTTAGGCGGGACTAAAGAGTAATTTCAATTAATATCTTATATAATTTAATTAAAAATAATTTCTTATATATATTTTTAGTTCTATTCAGCAAGCAAATGCTTTTGGTATTCCGTTTAACCACAAGAAAGTTCATTTCAGTGAAATAATGTTTTTTTCGTAATTATTATACATGTAATTTTGGCGGCTGAATATAAAGAATCAATAACATCTATGATTAATGATGTCTATGGGCACGGATGTAATTTACCATCAGATTGATCTTTTGGCACAAAAAATATCTGGCTTGGTAACTGTAGGGTGGATTCCATATACAATATAATCAAAATGACGAATAATCCATGCAGATCAAAAAGTTGTCGCAAATTATTGTAGTAAAATATGAACGCCATCTTGCTCAGTCAAGGAATTTGGCGTCAGCAAGCATATTTATTCGTAACGAAACGTATATAAGAGAAACGTATATAAACTTCGAAAGAAATCAGGTTTGAAGTTGCCAGAAAACTAAAAACCAGGGCCTTTTGTTTCTACCGTAAATGGTTTATCTATATATATATAAAGTCTGCAAATTAAAACAAATACAAAACACATTAGACATATGAAAAAGGCCACATAAGAAAAATACAGAAGTCACCTCAACGATTACCTACAACAAATTAGCAATCCTTAGACAGCTTGAATTCCCACCTAAGAATGCCTAGTACCTCCCCTTTTTCTAAGTACCCACATTATACTTAACTACCACGGCGATTGACTTACAAGAATAGACCTGCCTCGGCCTACTAATTAACTAATTAACCAGTAATTTGTCGCTTTTTTACTAATTTAAGACTTTTAATTAGACATCTGTATCTCTATCGAGGCTCTTTCGAATAATTTCTTGGGATCGGTTGGATAAATGCTTCTGAAAAGTTGAAGTTGGCTGAGGAAATTAAAATGACCTTTGGATTAGGAAAACAGTTTACTTCTGAGTATAAAAGGTAAAAATGTTTATCTTTATTGATTTTATTTGATATTGTGATTTTATAGTGAGTTTTATCCTCGAAGGGGCGTCCCACTATTGTTTTGGTCTATTTATCGTACTGTGCGGCCACAGATCAAAAAGGAGGGAGACTTTTTTTTTAAATAGACTGTGTATTTACGGGCCTATTGGCCTTTTAAACACTGGACTAGGGGTGCTTACCCGGAACTTAAACTGCTCCAACAAACGATTCGCCTAGGGCACCTCGGCTTAGGACGTCGTATATTGAACGTGATTTAGCGTCTTTATTGATGGCACTCACCAAAAACCATTCAGTAGTATAATATTCAGACATAAAAATACAATTAAAAAACACATTACTACAAATTTTTAGAACACTCGTATTTCCCAAGAAAATGTTTATACTGTTTACAACAGCGTAACGCCTTATTTTAAAATTTTTACTATTAGAGTTTACTGTAACAGACTTGTTGTCTCACCAACCATTTTTAATTTAAGATATTTACCCTCCACCTCTGCTGTGGTTTCATAAGTTTGATATTAATTAAGTAAGAAATAAAGTGTTGAAAACTAACTTTACGTCCTTAAACACATTCAAATACAAAACCTATTTAATTTATGAAATAAATTATCTTTTGCTTAAGTATTTCTTTTTACCTGATACTCTAAAATATTTATCTTGTACAGGCATACCAGGCCACTCAGAAAATTTTACAAAAAGAAACCGATATCGTATGGAACGTTTCATACGATAAAATTTTTTTAATGTATGGAACGCTGGCGAGTTATAATTTTGAAAATTCGATTTTTTAAAGATACATTTGTTCCAAATTTAAATTTTACTCTTTATTTTATTACCAGCATTATGAGATTATTCTGTGTCTTACAAAAATTGATCTGCGTCGAAACGTTTTCGTGCAATGATTTTTTACGACTTCAAGTCCAACTTGAAACCTGATGAATCAGTTAATCGACTTCAATTAGCTTTTACGAACAAGGCGCCGTCCAAAGCGTACCGGTGGTGTAGCGAGTTTAAGTACGGTCGCTTAAATTTGAAGGATAAGGAAAGAATGGTTTTCCTTCGACTGCTGTTACGGAAAAAAACGTGCTACAAGTAAATAATTTGATTCAACACCCGAATCATATACGAGGAGATCAATCTGCAGAGTGGATCGGGAAGTATTCATGATATTCTACACAACCTTTGCGTGAGCAGGATTGTTTCGCGCTGGGCAAAGCACAACCTCACCGATACTCAGAAGCAGGTATGCGCTGAATGGTCCCATGATATGATTGATGAATTCAAAGCAGGTTTTCCCTGCCGTGTTTACGATATCGTAACTGGTGACGAATCTTGGATGTATGAATATGAATCAGAAACTAAGCGCCAGTCAGCAGTATGGTTGTTTCAAAACGAAAGTGAAACGATTGAGAAGCGTTGGCAAACGTTGATCGCGAGTTATTTTTCCTTAACGGGGTATTGAGTATAAATATTCCTTTAAGAAACCATAGTAGCATCAATGCAGAGTGGTACACCACCAAATGATTGCAAGATCACGGAACTCCAAGGCCTTCTGCTCCACCACGACAACGCGCCCGCGCACTCCACGATCAAGACGAGAGACCTCCTAAACACCACACCGGTAAAACTTTTAGGTATTCCGCCTGACAGCACTGATTTGGCACAACCTAGAATTAAAAACCAGCTAAATGGGATTCAGTTTTTATCGCTGGATGATGCCCTCACTGCGATCGAGGAGACCCTTGAGGAAGTACCTGCACACTGGAAAATTTTATGTAGGTTTCAATATAACCTGCAGAACATTATTATTTTTTTTCTCTAAATATTCTGAGAGTACCACGTATAACAAATGGTTACACACGTGCAAAACTCGTAAAATTATTCTCCAATAAAATTGAATCTCAGAAACGTTACCATAAAGCTATTAAGTTGACTTTAATCGAACTACTTAAAGTTACTAAAGAAAGTAACTAAACAATTGTTAATAGAAAGACGATTCAAGAATTAAATCATTATAAAATAATATAAGAACACTAAATGATACCTTGACCCTATAAACTCCCATATTTGGACAGTATTTGACCATAAGATGGACCACCTCGTAGCGTGACAATGATTATACCGAAACTATTCTAGATATAAATAATTACTAAATGATTGAGCGATTTCTTAAATTAATATGAATGAGTGATTTATTACTATGTCTATTTCCCCCGTCAGCGGTAAAATAAATCTCTTTAAAATCTTGATAACTTTTATCGTCAGTAATACAGAGTTTCATCTCCAATTATTTCCTATAACACTAGTGTAGAACGGTTTGAATATGATCGTAAAATGAATCAAAAACGTGATACAACTTGCAGTTTATGTGATTATCTCTCACCCTATTTCATATATTATGTCCATCTGCGGGTGGATTTGCAGTACTTGTCTTGCTTTTCCACTTTGCTCTGTCGAGGAAATCGTCTTCGGAGCCAGGTACATAGATCCTTTCTTGCCCATCTTCTTTCGGACCTTGCGATGTTCAGATTCACTGCAAAACCCGGAGAGCAAGGATTCACACCAAAAGCGTATTATAACCTGTCCAAACCAAGAAAGCCGACATTTGTGAGTGTATCATGTGATTGTTGTATTAAATTGCAACAAAAACAGCCAAGATACTCTGCCTCAACTAAGGAATTCGTTCAAGGATTAAATATACCACCAACGGCAGATTAGTTTAGACTTTTAAAGTCTTAAGTTTTTCTTAGCACTTGGCTTTAGGTCCTTCTATGTGATGCAAAAACTGTTCATTTGGAAGCCATTGGAATCAAACCTTCAAAACTTCAATTTCCAAATTTTAAGCCCAATTAATTTCAATCTCACTCTAAAATCAAAAACCACTCAACCTGACCTATAACTTTCCTAACAACAAAACTAAAGCCACAAGCGTCACTCCAAGACACAAGTGATGTTCCGCGGTACAAAAATGAATAAATACATAAACAAGTCGGAACGAGAAATAAATAAATAAATACAAATGGTAGCTACTGGCGCCAGCGGAGCCGTCGCGCTTGCTCTTTTTATTGTGATCGCTGGGACAGAGATGGAGTAGGCTAACATTCAAACTTTTTATTATATTTATGAAATTTGTAATTTTAGGTAGGTATTTTTAGGATTTCAGATCGTAAATATAAAAAATATACGACGATAGAATAATTTTAATAAAACTAGGCTTTCAGCCGTTTAACAACAGGTACGTTAAAAAATAAACATGTCAAACTTAAACATAACTGCGTTGTTTACACCACGTCTTGTTACATAGCTGAAATTATATCTTACTCCTGTAAAATTGATTTCATCCTGTTCATTAGCGTACTGAAGACTAACGTACACAAGATATTTGACATCTTGTAAGCACAATTTAAAATCAAAAGCGAACAAAATCGACTCCACAACTTCCATGTTATTTGTAGGCTTATCCGATTTATAAACGCAATATTGTATTTGTATAAAAACAAAGGGCTTATTACTACACAAAGTCGTGTGTGTCCGAATTTATTTTATTTTGTTGGCATGCAACCGCCAAAATCCGAGAGTTTTGTCCTACGTTTCTAAGAGTCAGTATCTAAAAGATTCGATAAGACTTTGGAAGATAAAAACCTTAGGATTTTTTAAAAGTCATGTTAAATATGCTGTATGGAGAATTCGGAATGGTCGGAATGAAATTATTATAGTGGATGGGTCTTTTAATTGCTTCTGATCATTATTTTAGACAAATTATGGTCATAGTTTGGAGTTTAATGGCTGCGTCTGGTTTGGAAATTTCTGGGGGTAGAGTAGCTAAAATAACATTGATTAATTATTTTAACATTCTTATTGGAATAACTTTTGGTATGGACTTATGTTGGCTGAGATTTACTAGGTTTATTCATGGCTCAGTTTTAACATAGCAAATTAGTTTTACACTTTGACGCATCAATAAAATTTTGAAAGATTTGTTACAATGCTTTTTTTTAAATATACTTACCGGTAATATACAGATATTTTTGCTAAACACAATTGTATATAAAGTTTCTAAGGGTATTATCGGAAACAGTTTTGATATGTAAAGTGAAAGGGAAGCCGACGGTGTGTATGTTAGCTATCAGGTGTTGGTTCAGATAAAAAAAAGAGTTATTTAAACATCTCATATAATTTTATGTATTTTTGTTGTTTGTTATTTTAGTTTTTTTTATGGTTTCAATTTATTTTTTGTTATTTTGGGTTTATTTGCCAATAAATTTATATATTTCTTGAAAAGTTTGAAAGCCATCCTAATTAGTTATGTCCTTGCAAAATACAAGCTCACTAACTTGCCGCTGTAGAACAGGTGTATTTGTCTAAAGAGTTTAAATAAATGTATCTAGGAAAACGTACCAAACCATCAAAACCTGAGCCTATTAATTACCATACAGCTTGACACAAAACTGACACAAGAGAATATTCAATGCCTAAATAAGCACCTTGTCAGAATTTGTTAGCGGTCTTCTACTGTGTCTAACTCCAATTTATACTTTAATAATTTAACCCCTATCGTTTTTAAAACCACCACTAGTTAACCCTTTCGGAAACCCCTTCATTTATAATTCCAGAATGAGCGGGCGCTAAAGTCACGCCTCCACCTACTTATAAACAACAGAACTAACAATCAATCAATATAATTAAAACTAAAAATAAACCTTACGTTTAAAAACGAAAGGCAGATATTTCTACAACAATATTTTGAAGCAGAGTGGTAATATACACCACACGAGGCTCATTCTTGAAACCTCAAGACTTTTACATTTTTCACGTCCATTAAAAATAGTTCTTATGCCAAAGCATCAAGGGCGATTTCTTAGTTTTATTTTAATAGAAATATGCCAAAGTGCAGGTGACAAATATGACGCCATATTTGCTTAAGGGGGCAAAGGGAGGCAGGGGTGTGTACGTAGTTTATTTTACCTCCAAAAGGAAATTTTAGTGTTGAGTAAACAGAAAATCGATAGACACTGTTTTATTCAAAAAACCTAAAGTTTGTAGACGATGGCTTGTGTCTCGTGGTATTGTAAAGGCTATCATTTAAAGCAATTTTGTGCTTATTAAGTGGCCTTAGCTTGTTGTTTAGTCTAATCAGATATAAACGGATTGTAGTAATAAGTAGGTTAGGTGAAATAATTTGACGTATTTTTAAAAGGTGGATTAATGTTTGTGTAGAAAAAATTACGAGGTTTTATTTAAGCAATGCTTTTTTCAAATTTTCTGTACAAAAAAAAAACGTCTTAGTTTTCTTGATTATGGTGTTTTATCATGCAATAAAGTTTATTTTTATATTATTTAGAGTCACGTAGAATTTAATTTAATGTTTCGCCTTGCGAAAAGTTAATGCTTTTTAAAATCTTGTTTCATTCCTAGTCAAAATAAATATATTTTACCTATCTTCACATGCAATACAAAATCAAAAATCCTTTTTCAAAAACAATTTTTCTTCATAAAACATCTTTTACCTACTTATCCCAGTCGAGAGTCTCAAAAAAAAGAAAAACAAATGCTTCAAGTACCAACCTTTCAAAAAAAGAAAATAGAAAAGAACAAAAAGTTCTATCAAGCACCAACCTTTTTGACGACAAAATTTAAACACAAAGAAGGCGAAGGCATCAAGACAGGCTTGAACAGGTCTTCGAGGGCTAATTTGGCCTACTTAAGGGGGAAGCACTTAAGGCAATCGTGGGGGCTTGTACTGAGCCATATTAGGCTTGAGTCCACCTTAGGTACACGCTTGAGAGACCCGTCGCCATGACACCTTTTGGTGTCCAGCTCGAGAGGTTTTACTACGGGTTTTCGTTTTGGATTGAATTAGTAAGGATTGAAAAGTAGCCTTAAAAGTTTTACTACAGAATTAACTGAAAAAAGCGACGACAACGTCTCGGTATAACAATAAATAGTTGTGTTACTTAGTTAAAATATTATAAATTATATACTTAGATATTAGGTAATTTATTATCAAACATAATTAATCATATTCGAATTCATAAAATAAATCATCCTATAATTCACCATTATTTTTAAGATAAGTTTAGCATAACAATAATAGTAGAAAACAGTTTCAATGACAACATTTCTAGATTACAAGGCCAACATTTATTTTTGTTGCATTCAATAACTATTTTGATTCAAACTTTAATGAGGCAAATTGTACTTAAATAAAGATGGCAAATAGAAAATACATATTCATTTACACGATCCACATTTTATTAATACACACTACTCCAAACACCAAATCCAAATCTCATGTAAATACAAGAAAACAATAGTAAGAGTCTTGACCAGGGGGTGAAACAAGGCGTCTCCAGGGTATGAGTTCCGGCCCCCTTGGTCACTCGAAACGAAACGAACCTACGTAGCCTTTTGACTGTCCACCTCGCTATACAGAATTCCTTGGGAAGGAAAGTTTGTACATTACTTGAATTATTGAAGCTCGTATAGAGATCATAGCTTATTTTTCGTTAGAATTAAATTAGTTTTTCATGTTGGTGGCTTCTTTGGGTAAAATGCGGGAAAATGTCTTAATGTCGTTAAATATGATAAGAGATACCATACGGTTTTAAATACAAATTATGTAGTTTCCCGTTAAAATACCAAATATTTTGTTTTAACAGTATATATACCAAATGTATAGTATTTAACATACAGCGTTAAGGTCGCGAAGGTAGGCAGTTATAGTGCCTACCTTCATTAGGTATAATCATTTTAGTTTTCCAAATCGAACAAAATTTCAAACTTTTCGTAATTAATAACGAAATGATACCTATTTGAATATAATGTTGGTTAACTAGGTAAAATGAAATCAGTTGAACTAAAGTGCACCTAAATTATAGATACACTCCACTACACTCACACAACTGTAAGAGTTTGTGTAGTTTTGAAACCATTAAACTGATTTATAACAAATTTAATACACTGATACACTTCTGAATGCTTAGTTATAAGCTATGTTTTTACTAAAAATTATTTAAGACCCTCATGAAACCCTCTCACAAAACTGGAGGCTACTGAACAAACAAAATAATAATAAAAATAATTCATTTCTACATAAAAAAAGCTTTGTTTCAACCTACAATTACCATTTTAGTGGCAACAACTACCATTAGTAAAAAATTTATTTTAAATAACATGGGTGGTCCTACTATTACTGCTGATTAAAACGCGTTGCATAAACGTTTACGAGTTAAAGAGATATAAAATTTCCTCACGCGTATTAAATGGGTTTTATCTGAAATGTGCAAAAAACCTATCTTGCATTCTCGAGCCGAATTCGAGCAAGATCGGTTCGTATCGGTATTTCTCGAGGCGTTTTCGCGGGAAGTAGGTGAAAAATAACCGACTTGATGAAGTTGTCAAGATTTTTGGTTACAAGGTGATTTCGTTTACGTAATTCTTGATTGACGATTCTTGACATGTTAATTTGGAATATTCGATGAAATTCAGTTGGATTTTTTTATTATTTCGATGTTGTGCAACGGTTGGTAAGCTTAATTAGCTTTATTGTACCCAGCGGCTATTTTTTTGTTTCTTAATAGCCTATATGACGTAAAAAGATATACAACCTGTAAGAAGGCAACTATTCAATCTTCTGAAAATGTTGGAAGTTAGAATGTGATGTCTAAGTTCAATATCTACTCTATTTACTCTACATTGTCTAAACTCTACAAATTTATAATTTCTATAATATTTAGAATGTATTTTTTGACAGGCCTGACTGAAATTTAAAATTACTAGAATCACTAATAACTGAAACATATATGTAAAATAAATTATTTTAATTTTGTTAAAGTTTACGTACATAAATGTTGATCTTTATAAACAAAAATCATGAGTAATCCTTGAACAACCACCTCTGTTTACCACGCAAATGGTGAAAAATCCCTTTCATCCAGAATTTGAATTCCGGACCTCAGTCTTTAATACGTACGATGCGCCCCTACTACCACTACCGACGCCAAACTACTTCAATCTCTATAAAAATAAGGATCAATAACTTTTTCCATACCATGCCACCGACAACGAAATTAAAAAAAAACTAAACAACTTTTTATCTACCCTATCGTTTATCAAAACCTTGTGTCTGTCATGTAAACTACCAGCTAATAAAGTAACCAGCGAACTAGAAAAATATGAGATTTCTCATTAAGTTATTCTCTAAAAAACTTGACTACTAACGACAGCTTGGTTTACGTCAACCATGGCAGTTCACAAAAAATGGTCAAGAAAGCGATCGCGGTAAAAAAATGTGTATTTAGATTAACTTTGTAACATATCGCGTTACACATCTTCGTTTCATATCTTTATATTAAGCTTTGGTAGACTTAACTGAAAATTATTTTTTACAGATTTTTGTTTTGGAAGTAGACATCTGACTAGATTTGAAGGCCTTCGCAGCTTTAAGTTATAAATCACTAGGCTCAATATTCTATTTCTCTATCAGTTCAATATAAACAGAAAGTGACGGAGGGACATTTTGACTAAGCAAACTAGTTAAGTTGAGCTGCACAAGTAGCCCTGTGGCTGAAATCTCAGCCTTATCTCAGGTAAATGTTCAAATAAAAAGCAACGTTGTTTACAACTGCAAAGAATACATATTCTGATAACATGTGACACTAATATTATCGAAATTTGTCTAAGACGCGCGTTAGGAATGAGGAATCCCGAGTATTTAGAAAAAGATAAAAAAAGTGACAATTTTTATTCTAATAATCATAGAGATCTAAAGCGTTGCTGGATGATCCAACCCTGGTAGAGATCCATCCCTTCATAGATCCATCCTTTTATCCAAATGCCCAGGTAAAAAGTTAGCCTACTAGCTGATACCGCGGCTTCGCCTGCATTGTCAAAGAAGAATTATATCTTCCAGCGAGAATGAGATAATTCAGTGAAAGTAAGTTTCTTATGGTAAGATCTCGTCTGGAGCGGTACCACAGTCCTATCTATCTTGGTCACCACAATAACCACGTGGTTATTTTACGGTCAAAGGTAAAGACCAGCTAGCGAAATTAGCGGATCATCATTAGTGGATTTTATAATCACTTTCAATGAAACTAAATTTATATTATAATTAACTAATACCTATGATTATTGATGTCCTCGGGTGTGGACGCCACTTACCAGTAGATGGATTGCGTGCTCATTTGGAGGCTATAAATAATTAGAAAAAATTTATAAGCTCCAGCTTTAAAAAGTAGTATGAAACTGTCGAGCCTTCCAACTAAAATTGACATCTAAGACGGACAAACAATCACACTTCCACATTTTTAAAATTAGAATTAAGTTCGAGGTTACTTTTGAATAACGTACCTTTGTAATAGTGAAATTTTAAAAATCAGTTTATTAGTTTCACTATCATCACTTACAAAAGAATGTTTCCTCTACAAAAATATATGAAAATGCGTCATGTCTGTCGATTCGTTTATCAGATGTGAACTTCTTGAAACACCAAACATAGGGACTACATACGCCTTTGTATGAATTTCTTTTAATAACTGATCAAATCAAATAAAATTTAATAAAAGCTAGTAAATTTTTTATTATAGTTCTTTCCATTAAGTCACTCTCGAAATAATTATAGTCAAAATCCGAACTAGAGTTTAGTATGGTAAAAAAATTTTCCAGATTCTTATTCGAAAAGAATTTCGAGATATCAATTTTCCAAAAATATTAACTATCCGGCACAGCGCACAGAATACTGCGATTGAACTTATTTTAACGAAAATACGCAAATGTATTTGCTCTTACTCGACCTCTATATGACGTCACCTAGTAAAAGCATCTTCTGATAACTCTTAGATTAAACTGTCCTGTCAAGGTTTGCAATTAATCTAAAAACTGTCATCAAGAATCCTAAAAACAGGTACAGTTGTTCATCCTAGGAAGTGTAATAAACTTGGTAATGCAATTTTAAAAAGACTGAGCATAAAACAGAAATATTCAAATTGTGTTTTCAAAATACGAACCTCATTCTTATAGAAATACCTTAAAACCTTTTTTTTAAACAAATTAATTAAATAACGATTGCAGCTGAAACTCAAACCGAAATATTTCAAACACTTGAAAAAGTTTGATATTTTATAGAGGTAGTTTAAATAAACCTAAACGGCTCTTAGTTTTCTACAGCACACGTTCAGACATGTTTATGAAAATGGAACCACTTTTCGTTCTGTCAGTTGCAGAAAGCAAGTCATTTCGAAATATTCAAGTTTAACATAACATAGACAGATTAGTGACAAACTTTATTCTGTGGCCTTTTTTAAGAAAGGGGACAAAGTTTTTTCACTGCCTTTTTTTACGTATTCTGGTAGAGAGCATGTCACATTTCTTCATGGCAGTTGAAATTGTGAGTACAGAGAAAAAAAATCTTGATTTTCAAATTTGCAAACCAGGAAAGTTTTATAATATTTTTATTTTTAATAAATTATATTTGATAAGTTACCTTTAGTTTCAGTTGTAAAGTTAGCGAGACACGCATAAAGAAATGTTTTTTCTCGCAGATTATGTACGACTCTAATCAATTTACTTATTTTCTTTAATGAAAGGCTTAACAACCTCAAACTGTGAAGCAGAAAGAAACCTTTACCTTTGTGTATTTAAAATAATTTATAATGTACAGTTCAAAACTGTTGTTAATGCAACAGCAACAAAACTAAACAGGACGAGGCGGACTGAAAGCAAGGGAACATTTAAACAATTCCGAATTCTCTTATGATAATCTCGTTTGATAATAACCTTGACTTATCGTCAATAATCTGTCACCACTTTTCCCTTCTTCGACCCTTTCTTTAGGTGGTATGGAAGGCAAAAACAATAAAAAAATCTTAACAAAACACAAACTGTTGAGATGATCTCAATTGATTCTGAAATTCAGATTTTTATGTATTTGCAAATAGTAATATTCTCCTTAAGCCACAAAGACCTTCTCCGAGGATATCCATGCCAATCCGTCTTCAGCAGCACATAAAGGATTTACTACAACTGGTCCGAAACAGGCTTAACCTCTAATCATTTTAATATAAACGTCATACAAACACACAACCCACACGCAATTTATCAATCATTAAATTTTCCCATGATCGAAACCAAAAAAGATTTTATCGCAATCCAACGCCTAATTCAGTAATGCTTAAGTATCATAATTTTCTCAACTAGTTACATGACCAAGCAAACTAGACGAGCGGGCGGAATACAATTTCCTTTTTCAATTTATTCCCACTACTAAACAACACAAGAAAGGCGATAGAAACGTCACTTATTGCTTTGTTAATTTAGTGAGGTAAATAAATACTGCCATAAAATACTGAAATGAATAATAATAGAGTTGATGTCCAGGTCCGAATCAAATGACGTCACGTTTGACAGTGGTCTAGTTTGCTTGGTCGAGTAGAAGCTGTGGGTATGGGAGTCTACTGGGTGGTCAATTGGTAATGAGGAAACATGCGGTCAATTACTAGTTGACTTGTTCGAGATAGGTCAAGTAGAGGATGACGGTCTTGTGACGCGGAAAGTTGACTGGAATGTTGTTGTTTTTTGTCTAGTGTTTATTGATTTCCGAAGGTTTGGAAAGGGAATTGTTGAATTCCGCCCTAGGACCAATTGGATAAAAAATTGCATGCTATTTCATTTTTAGTTTTTATGTCAATAGGACAAATCAATATAACAACACACGAACATGCATAATAATAATAATAATAATTTAACAGTACACAAATTTCGACATCTTTTTGGAATCATGAGTTGTAACATGTTCAGTTCGAAATGAAAGGGAATAGAGGAAGAGATCAGTTTAGCTATTAAGAGATGCTCTTATAATTACCAATAAACTATCGATATCGAACATGAGAAACTTCTGAAGAAACTTTATATTCAAATCTAATAAATGCCTTTAAAAATTTATTTGGGGTACCAAGTCATGTTTTTAACGCTATTACAATATCGATATCTATTATAAATAACACATAAATATGCATAAAACTTTTAAATACGCGATGCATAATTATTTTTTGTAATAAGGTGTTAGATAAGACAAAAGGGTTAGTGGCAGGGAAAATGCCTAATTATTTTAATAAATTCATGAAAAACAGTGAATCTGTAGACTTTATGTTTCAATAGTTATGTGTTACCATAACGTTCCACACAGCATTGTAACTTAAAGTTCCATACATTTTTTATCCATCTCCATCTACATTATCCATCTGTCTCCATAAATACTTGTCCGCAATAAAATGAATGAGCATCTACTTCGGATTCAGATTACACCAAGTACTTTCTCTCATCTCTGGTGCGCTATCTATGGTGCAGATTGTATGGCCACAGGAGAATGTCCTTTGATGATAGTAAGTAAACTTTATTTTGACATTAAAGAGGACTAAGGTCAACCCATAAATATGCATATATTAATAGAAAAGTTCAATTATTAGCAAACTGTGTTCTCGAAGCAGATTTGTACTGAACACCAAACACTTAAATACACACATATCTCTATCGGGATCAAACCCAGGACCTCAAGCGCTTGACCGTCAATAATTCGAAATTATCAAAAAATGTGGTTTATGACATAATGGATATGGTTAACCGACTTAACTGCGATAGGTATATTTACGGAGTGTAGAATCATCATATGCAGAGGCTATCAGACAAAAATTGGTTTAGCTAACAAATTGAATACTGTTCATATTAAGAGTTTGTTTAGATGAAAATTTAAATTACCATTATGCACAGCTGGTGTTATGGATGACCATACAGCGAACTGGGGAGGAATACAAAATAAACATACATATATAAATATCATCAACCATGACCCGAGAACAAACATCTGTGTTCATCACACAAATGAATACCCTGGCCAGGACACAAACCTGGGCCCTCCGGGGTATGTGATAGGGCTACTTACCACTACGCTATTCTGCCGTCAATAATATTACGACTATAACATAAAAAAACATTAAAATACAATTATTTTATGCAAAGTTTCTGCCCAAGCTTTCCAATAACTTAAACTGTTGCTTTCGTTTTCCTTTTTAAACTTTGCTAATTATTTATTAAAACTAAAGCTTCCTAGTCTTTAGTTTACAACCACACTTTACGACTCAAACAAAAACTTGTTAACGACTATTTATTATTTATCCTTAAAACAAGTATTTCTAAAAAAACTAATAAACATGTAGCCGTGGTCCACTAATGAGGCGCCTCGCTCCCAATTAAGTTGAGTCACAGATAATAACTGGCCCTAATTAGGCGGAAAATTTTTCAAAACTTATTCGTAAGCTCACATTAAGGTAATTTAGGAGCAGGTGTATCTAAAAAACACCTCGATTTTTTTATGGGCGCGTTCAAAACAAACAGGATTGTAATATTTCTACCATCTGTCATACGGCCGGACCACACCAAGACTTCATTTTTGGATGAAAACTGACTTATTCTTGTGCCTAAGGATATTGTTTTTTTTTTAATTTCAAAACTGTCAGTCATGTAGAATTAGCGGAATTTTTTTGAGAATTATTGTTTTTGTTTTGTTTATTCAGTTGATTAATTAATTTTTGTATCATTATTACTGTCAATTTGGGTAAAAATATTATAGGTACGTTTATTTCTTACGTATTAAGTATTCATCTTGCATGATATTTTCTGATTTAATTCAACTAAACTTTCAATTTTACTATTCAATTAAACTACCAAGATTCATTTAAATATTTCTTGTCTGAAGATTGCAAAACCAGAATAGTTCCCTTTATTCGTATTTCCTTCGTCACGGAGAGGAGCAACTTTCTTCACCAACAGCAATCACTTACTCGTGACCAACTGAAACAGCAATACTTTTATCCCATACAAAAGAAAAAGACAGAAACCTTAAAGCTTGCTCACCAAACTAAAGGTAGAGATAGACTTATGGTTAAATTAACTAGAGAAAAAGGGATAGATGGCTATCTGGGTGGCCACCCCCCACAGTTGGTCTATAGCCATAAAAATGAGTATAAAATTGAAACATCAATATAATAAGCAATCAACATGGTCAGAACGAGCCTAATTATACAGGGCGAGAGAGAAAATAAATTACATCGAATACAGATTACTCGAAAATCGAAACTGGTATTCGACAACTACTTGGTAACTTGAAACCGTTTCGCAGTACAATATGGTTTATGTATAATGCCCTAATAGCTGTATTTATGTCAGTTATTGCGTTTCTAAAACCTTAATGACCAACAATCAAGAAAATGTAGATTATTTTTTTAGTTTTGTAATATATAATTGGGAAGTTACGCAATTTCAAATGGAGATACGTTTAGATGTCATTATGGACGTAAATATTCAGGTTTATAAGAATTTTATGTTGTTATTAGGATTGGCAAATGGTTCATCGTAATTTATTTTAAACCTCAGTTATAACGTCATTAATCCAACTTTTATTGACTTGATCTCTTTTGAAAGTAGATACTGGAATACTCTATTGAAGCTAAGACTAAATTAATCGTTTATATGGTTTCTGATTAATAATTTATACTAATTAAACATAAAAGTCAACGTTAAACTATATTTAAATATTGCGCTTTCTAGACATAAGAAAGATTTTAGTAGCGTGTAATTTTTTCAGGCGTAATAATTTCCAGTTGTTTCATAGTAAAAACAATCTACGTAAATACTCAAGTTAAGAGTTCTTAATATATGGAATCTAGTATATAACCTCTTGTCAGTAAAAAAAGGCAATTATCAGCGTTTGCATTATTTCGATTCAATCAACATTCAACTTTGACAAGCTGACACTTCTTAGGTTTTTTTTTAATTTTTCTTGACGCCACTAGAAATTCTCATCTTTATGCCTATAAAAATGCCTGTATTTTTAAGAGCACGCTATAAAGTCCGTGTTGAGACCGTCTGTCATAAATGGATAATGTGTATGATTAAGTTTTGGCTCCCCGAGGCGCTGGCTGTTCGCTCAGATTGTTGGTTTTTCAAACTTTGTTTTTTTTCTCGAGTTTTTTCGACCAATTTCTGAAAGGTGTGGAGAGCTGGCGGATTAGTATGGATTTGGGGTTAATTGATTTTGTTTTGAAGATTATTGTACGTTGTATTTGTATTTGCCACAAACCCTGTAAGAAAGGTTAATGCTTTTAACATAGACGTTTATCTTGCATGAATCTTAGTGGAAAGAAGACGCTGATGTTTTAAGCCTAAAAAAAAGTACTTACTCACTCAAAGTACTTTTAAAAGGCCAATTTTTATCTCTGAGAAAAACAGATATTTAAAATGACACATGATTTATGAATCAATACTGTTTACAATTTCTTATATCAATACTGACTTTGATTTGCTGAACTTTGCTTACTTTAGGACGCAACCCCTGTGGGCATAGTGTCGTGAAATAGCCTATGTTAATTCTGGATAATGCTTCTTCTAAATGGAAAAGGATTATTAAAAACTTGAAAATTATTAATTGGTGCCAAAGGATGGCACCTGGAGCTATTGATTAAATTATAAACATACAGTCAGATTTTTCTCCTTTAAAATATTAGTACCTATACTTACCTAGATAGGTTTGTTTATCATTATTAACTTTGAAGCCAATTTCATATCCGTAAAATATCTGCGTATATATTTTAATGCTATAAATGTCCACTTACTTGCAATTTATATCGGCATGCTTAGATTTCATGTACTTTTGAAATGCCATAAAAAGCTATTTTCTGTCTTATTACGTGTCGATAACTAAAACTTTCAATCATAAAACTTTGTGAGGTAATGTAAGCTTCATATTTTATATCAGGTTTATAATAGTTAAGTCTAAAGAAGTGTAGCGGTGAGCGAACCTGTAGATAGATATTGGTTAGGAATTCAATTCCATTGCAATATCTTTGTCAAATTATAAATTATATAATATATGTATGATCAAAATTTTGGTGACAAATATGGTGGGAATTTAAACAGTGAATTGGTAATTATTTTTTGGACACAAGGATCTTTTATTATAAAATCATGTTAACTATACCTAATTCCCACTTATGTTTTCTTATAAACTTAACTACTTTAATCACAAAATTTACCTTGTAAAAACTATGCTAAATTCAATGAGTATTTCGTATAAGTAGGTATTCAAATTTGAATGGACAAGAGGCATCCTTTTTTCGTACGTAGGTCAAATCATAACTGATTGATAATCGTAAAAAAGTAATCTTCTTTTGGTATAAATTGTCTTGGATCCTATATAACTCCTTCCATTTATTTATCACACAATTAAGATTATTTATTATTCAATTAGGAAAGATGATAGGAGACATTTAGACGTCTCTCAACAAATTTGAAAACTAACATTAAACATTCCATCCCGTCTTATCCACACTAATCCAATATAAATTTATTTCCCACTAAGGTAACATCCACATCTTGGCTGGGCGTCCACAATTTTGGCAGTCTTGGGACCTGGTACAATAATTTACGAGGTCTGGGCGATAATTACGTGTTTAGACCTCAGCGGTGCGGGTTCGAGCGGCAGAGTTCCGTGGGTGGCTCAATTTGTAGGGCTGGCAGATGTCAAGGAAACATTATGAATTGAATTAAATATAAATATTGGTGATGGAAATAACCAACGGGTAACTACACTTAGTGTAGGTTAGAGGATTGAGCGCTACGCGCTGTGGCGTTGACATCCTGACGGTTGGCCTTTGTCTAGTATTGGACGTCTTTAGGCTAAAAGAGAAGTTATGTTATATTTGACTTGAATTTACTACTTACTATAAATAAATACATTTTAAGCGAACAAACTAGCACTGCAATCATTGAACTTTACCTTATCAAGCCCGCGCGTGGACGCAGTAGCTTTGCGTTGTTAAGAACACCATTGTTCTTAGGCATCAACAATTAACCTTAGCTTAAACGAATTAGAAATTACTAAGAAAATAAGATAATAGGTAAGTATAAAACAAATTATCTATAACTAAATTCTTTCGCAGAAATTTTATGTATATGTAATATATGTGTATATTTAAATGAATAAAATGTTTCCTTCTTAAGCTTGCATCATTCGTGTGTAACCTTTACCTACCATAATTCAAATTTTATTACTTTTAAATTACAATATTATCTTTATCATTTACAAAATAAAAACCCAATTTAATATTTAGTCAACCCTACGACCTATCTATGATAGTTGGCAATACCGATGCCATCAAAATGGCCGGCTCGTGACCCGAGCATCCATCCTGTAATGTCTTCCTTTACGTAACCAGAGTTCTTGCGTCTCTAGTAATTACAGAATTTGTGGGTATTTCGTAAACTGGAATCGAGAAAAAGTAAGACTAGTGATGCATACTGATGACCTGGTGGTTATTGCTTAATATGTTGGTACTGTGGGGAAATTTTATTGGTTTACTTTGTTTCCTTTTTTGAGTTGGCACATTGGTGGGGTATCTTGGGAGTAATTTTAATGTTATGGTCGGTGGTGTCTGCGTGATAATCTTACATTTAATGTGATACTAGATATAAAAAATTGAATAACCATAATACTGACTTTTAAAAAACAAGCTCCAACGAACAAAATAATATGAAAACAAAGGTCGCTCCAACACTACCTTTGGTCGTAATTACGTGCTTTTTTCTCTTGCCACGTGATTATCGGCAATTTGTCACATAAATCAGAGGATAATCAGCGGCAACAAAGATGGCTGCCTCCCGGTGGCTGTATGGCAATCAGGGCATTATCACCTGCTAGTAGGACAACAATTACATGGAGTAGTTATTAGAGCAGAACGAATTACAGAGTTGCTACTTTGCTAATACGAACCTATAGAAAGAATAAGATACCTTCAGTGCTCTGCTGCCATTTTGTTTTCTTTTAAGACTTTTAAAGTAAAAAGCAGAATCAGTATTATTCACCCTTCAAGACTTTCAAAGTTGGTCTCAAGTAAGAAAAAGGTAGGTATATAGGTAAGTATAATAACAGTTTGGTGCCAATTTGGGTTCTGTTTAAAATAAAATTAATGTATTAGTACTTGCTTCAGCAACTTTATTGGACTGCGAGGGTCTTGAGGACGAGCCAAACAACTCGAGACGCGAAACAACCGTCATCTAGAAACTATTACTTCATTACAATGAACGAAGTATTATCACAGTCTCACATAAATATCTCTATGTTTTCTAAATTGTAGACATGTCGGTTATGTAGCTATGTCGGTTTGAACTACATATATGTCAATAAGTTCAATAAAATTTCTTTCTCTGATGAGTCAGATTTCAACAACCTACTCAAATCAGCTCCACAGCTTTTTATTCCAAACTAAAACAAAGAACACCTCCGTGACTCGTATTCTATCTCATTATCGAGTTTGGTGCTCGTTTAAAAAATATAAATAATATTGAGGACGCGGCAATTTGACAATATAATCACTGTTATATAGTGATTAAGGCTAAATATAGATATTAGGCGAACACTGTGGGTGGCGAACAATACGTGTGAATATATAGAGTAATGTTCAATTTAGTTCAGATAAATTAGTTTATATAAATCTAAACCTAGGAAGGGCATTAAAGGGTCAGATAAGGACGAAACAAGTTTTAGGATTAGATCGAACCATACAAAGTGCCGTAAAAAATTCTTGTCTTGTTTTTAAATATTTTGCGTCAACATCTTACGTTGATTTTTGTTATTCATTCAATGTTTATTAGTATAGTATGATACTGCTTTTACTTGTTTATTTTTAAAATTGAAAACAACTTATATTGCACTGAACTAGATAGAAACCTGCAATACAGTTTTGTGTAATGTAGGTATTATTTACGTACTTTTAAAAATATTCTTGTTAATACTTATAGATTTGTTTATACTATTTTTAACATCTTATTTCAGATCTTCTATTGCAGAAAGAACCGACACACATTAATACTCCACCCAGATCCTACTCCAAGACGGATTATCAGACGCAGTATGAGAATTCATGTCCAGGGTTCATCTCAACAAGATGGCCGACAATTTGTGGTCTGGTCTAGTTAAACCTCATTACGTGTGCTGAGGGCATGAGCAGTCACGACCTGGTTGTGATTAATTTGTGTGTTTCAAGTTTTTATTGGGCATTTTTGAGGTTAGAAATGAGATTGAGTCGAGATTTCGAAGATCGTAAAAAAAAATGGTAAGGCATACAATCTAAGGTAATCTAGTTTTGGATTAATTTGTTTTTATTCATTAATGCCAGTACCTTTGTCGTAGTAACTTTGACATTAAAGGTTTAAAATAAAGTACGAACTCTATGAAGAAGGAATGGTAAGAATCTTGAGTTTTCTGGCATAGTCGTTTTTAATATAAGTACTTACTCAATTAAAAAGTGAAATGCATTTCAGGTTAGTGGAACAGCACCCGCTCACAACTGCCAGTTATCGCAGAACTGTGAGCGACTTCCCATCCAACGATATAAAAAGAGGTCTTTCAGCGCTATTGACATTTTAGGCAATAATAAATAATCAAAAGTAGTAACACATGGCAAATTGGAACATTGATACTTTAAAGTTGAACATCGGAACCAATAATCCAACATGGCTAAGAACACTCAATTCTTTTTTTAATCTGTCTAACGAAATTAACCGCATCAAAATCAGCACATTCGTATGGGAGATACGATGCCACCGACTAGAGATAAATCTTAATTTATTTATTTATTACTGAACCAACAGCACTTTAAAATATTACAATTGATTGAAACGAATAGGTTATACTACATACTGCGAAAAACAGGTTCACAATTTATATATATATACATATATATATATATTTATATATATATATATATATACTGTTACGAGTAGGTTAAATCTAGTTGCAAACACGATTTACATTAAAAGTTAACAAGAATCAAAAGTATACAGAATTATACTAATAACGCTCTTCTTTTTGCGTCGAAGATTAATAAAAGGCATTATTTTTATATTTTCACATGTACTGTGTGTTTGAAATATCAAATTCAACACTTTTCATTGATATTTTCCTTGTTCCAACCATATCACAAGATCACATAATTTTCCCTCCAAAACACACAAAAAGTGATCTCCATCAAAGTATCGACAGCAGAACAGATCTCGTGCAAACATTTGCGTCGCCTGCGGGGCGCTGTGTCTGGGGTGAAGCTGTATTGTTTGCTGACCGTACACCGTGACCAGCCCATTACTTGTACGGTCGGAAAACAGGAAACTTATCATGGTGGAGCAAGAGACTTAAGTTTAGAAGTGAAGTAAAAATACCGAAATAGGTTAAAAATAAAACAATTGTTTACACCTAGATTTACCTCAAAGAAAATTACTTTTAGTAAACTTTTTACCATACACCAAATTACCAAATGTATGGACCACACAGCTAACAGGGGGAACCCAGAATAAACATGTATATATAAATATAAATGACCATAATGCGAGAACAAAAATCTGTGTTACTACCCACTACGCAATTTCATCATGACAAGTTTATTTGAGAATATGAACTCTCTATGGGTAATCTGTTTATCACAAATAAGACATTACCTAGTCATTTTTTTCAATTAAATTCACTTTCTTATATCTAAAAGACTAATTGTTTTAATTCCTCCCTTGCAGCCAGGATTGGAGATTTTCCCTTATATGAGTTGCCATTAGATTATTTTACTGACCATACAGCAAATCGTCTGTTTTCACTTACATTACTCCACCGCTGGTATCAATGAAATATAGGCGATTGTTCGCGTGACGTCTTCATCCCTTGTGTGGAACCCCCACTTACGTGATTGGATCCATTTTTTATAAATTTTGTAAGGAAATCCTTATTTTTGGTAGTTTGTTTCAAAGTGGTTTGATAGCAATGATAGCGTGTAGTTGTGGGTCAGTGACCCACAGTTCGCTGTATGGTCATCCATAGCACAAACTCTGCTTATTTTGGGGCCATACAGTTGGTGTGTCTGTCTAGGTATTTATTTATTTCTTTTGTCTCGAAGTTCTATCATCTACGCCGTGAGCCCGTCAGTTTTAGTAAACCACTTTTTCTCATCCCTTCTCACACACCCTTAACCCTTAACCAGTAAATCCCTGTACAACAAATCATTATTACAATAAAGAAAACGATAACTTCAAAATTTACCAAAATATTTATTGTGATACTATTATCAGTTTCCAAAAAGGGTGGCCAAGACACGTGCCAGAAAATTTGAGGGTAGTTTCATCACCAAATTCCGTTGAACTTCAGCTCTCTTTTAGACTATGAATCTAGAGAAGTACAGAGGCCAATTTATGATGGTTAAGTAAGTAACAATTTAATATGTTTGAAATTTATAGTACTCGTCTGTTTGTCCAAATTTGATTTGGTTTATTATAAAGTGGCTCTTTATTGTTTGCTAAGATTTATTGTTGTGGAGTCGCCGGTGGTTTTATGTCTCTTCGTTTGTTTGTTTGAGAGAAAGAGAGCGAAAGAGCAGTATTCGACGGCTTTTAAATATTTGGATTTATTTTTGCATCATCTTCAGTAATAACAGGCGCTCTCGAAGATATCAAATGATTACCAAAGGCAATTTTAAGGATAGATTTTGTTTGACGAATATATACTTTGTCTATACTGAGCCTAAGTTTAAATTTGCTAAACAGACTCTTTAATTAGGAGCCGTAACTTGAGGGCCGTAAATAGTGTAGAAATTGGTAAAAGCTACTAATCAATATAATGTGAGAGGGTAGTTAGGATTTCTGATTGGTCATACATTTATTTATGCGGGTGCTTACTAAACGGACTTCTTATTAATAGCATTATACGCCACAAAAAATCTATATTGCCATCTAAATTAATAACTCAGCCACAACCGACGAGCGTCTAAATAATTACTATCTTAGCCACTAGTTAACAATCTTTGCCACTAAAAATATGTTGTTACATGATGTTTTTGCTATAAAATTTGAAATATCATCCAATTTCAATTATGGCAATTATAAATCCAGCCTAACATTAACCTAACCCAAATTTAACTACTACGCTTTCTATAGAATATTTAGTAGGCGTTGCAAAAAAGACGAATTTTTAGAGATTTGTTAGAGGCTATCTCATTTTCCCGTGGCTAATTTACGGAATAAAATTAGAAGTTTAATCACGTGGCCAATATAGAAATCTGTGGCTTGACTTATAATTTCCCTTTATTTATTATTGTTTTATTTTAAAGAAAAGTTGTGGTTTTTAAGAATCTAGTGTAATTCAAAGACCTTTAGTTAAAGTAACATTTCGGAAGATACGTGGCATTCTTAGATTAATTACTTTACAGATAGATCTGGTTTACTCACGTAAACTTAAATGATTGCACCCAAACAGATAAAAAGACAGAATTAGGTGAACAAAACGCACACGAGCGAGATGGAATAAGGTTGTTTGTTTAAATTCGTTAGTACTCGTGAAGTGTTGTATCGTGTCAGCTCTTTTTGCGTAGTGTCCAGTGAGTTCACTTAGATCACGCGACGGGGGCTTAATTTATGTGGGCCGTACGTCAGGAGCTGGAATATAGATAAGCTCTTTTACTTTATCTAAAGGAACTACATATATAAATAAACAATAGATTTACATTAAAAAATTACATTTAAGTTTCAATGTTTTTATTCGAGGCGGAAATACCAAAAAATCAAAACAATACAACTATACCCCCTAGATACTAAGATTTTCCCAAGAAAAAAATAATAACTGTGCAACCCCTGGATGCAAACTAGAACTATTAAGCATCCCCTTCGACCAACCCTCGGGGTGCGGAGACAAATTATTATATCCTGTAATATAATCAACCCAGCAGGATATTACGCGTGACTTTTCAAGCGAATCTGCAAAAAAACTGCAATATATCTAAGTAAACTGACTTGGATTTGTATTGATGTGGAGTAAATACATGTAGAGAATATTTTTACAAGTCATTCTCGCCCTCATAACCTTTTTTTGAAAGGTCTTTTAAATAACCCTTGATTTTGTAGCCCTAACGAGATACAATCAGATTTTTAGACAGCCAAGAGGTGTAGTTGGTAGTGCCTCATACGCCGGAGGTCCCTGATTCGAGTCCTAGTCGGAGCATTCATTTGTGTGCTGAACACAGATGTTCGTTCTCAGGTCATGGTTGTTTTTATTATGTAAGTTTATGTTGGGTCCTCCTCAGTTCGCTGTATGGTCAACCGCAACACAAGCTCTGCTTACTTTGGGCCATACAGTTGGTGTATTTGTCTACGGATTCAATATTATTATAACTGCTTAAATGCGACTGAAGGGGCTTGAACCTCGACTTTGGACGCAGTTTCTGTGCTACGACTGTTCCGAAATGACTGTCTCCTGGGAAGCGTCATCTAGAAACTGTATATTGATCGAACAGCTTACTGCCTTTGTTTAATATGGGTTACTTCTCGACCCCGGTTTCTCCTAGTCTCCTTTAGTTATAACTAAACGTTGACATTTCGTACAATCGAGGCTAAAATGTCTGTAATTATCAATTAACACATTATCAATTGTTACATATTTCTACAGGTTTTGTTAAACAATGTTTGAATAAATGTAACATGCACTTACGACGACCAAGTTGCGTAGTCGCTTCATCCGCCGGCGGTCCCTGGTTCGAGTCTTGGTCGGGGTATTCATTTGTGTGATGCGCACTAGGTTCCTTCTGGGTCCAAGTCGCTGTATGATCATTAATGACTCGAGCTTTGTTTACTTTGGGGCTATACAGTTGATGTGTTTTTCTGGGGATTTATTATCATAACTTCAGGATGGGGTTTAAAATCAGCGTTTTGCTCCTCCAAGCAAAGTGAACGCTGAGCTGACTCCTTTTGCCCTGCTACAGCGCACTTACTTGCACATCGTGTAATATGCCATAAGGTGCTTAAATGATAATGTGATGTAATATGTATATGCATTTGTAGTACCAATAAAAACTTTATCTATCTATTTATTACTTCCAAATACGTGATAGAAACAATACGCAACAGAAAAATAATATTAACGTTCATTTCCTGGCTAGGACTTCATTTCTTGGACAAATTCCAACTGTGGACAGTCCTTTTTATCTTATCAAGTGCCTAGACACAAATCTACGACGCGACTTCATAAAAAAACATTTAAAAACTTCATATCACGCAACAGATCTCGTCCCTCCATAAAGCTGCGTTCACACCGCTCTTCGGAAGTAGTAAAGCAGTGATTTGCCACGCACGCGTCCACGGCCGACGCTTCCGGACGCCGCGTAATGGCCGCCGCGACTCCCGCCAAAATTTACGTCATATCTCTCTCGCCGCGTTCTATTCAGTCCCCTCACCCTCACACTATTTTTATTGTTGGTATTCAGGCAAGCTTTTACTTTTATGCTCTATTTGGTAGAATCGTAGAATTTCTCTCTCCATTTAATTACAACTGGCGATCTAATGTGGAGCCCAGATGACGTCTAATGTTGTGCTTTTAGTATAACTAGAAAGGAATTTAAAAAAAAATACCTATTAGGTTGTGTTTATTTGTATTGTCAAGGTTGGTAAACAAGAATACGCTGAAAAATTACAAATGTTTGATTCGAGAAGGTCGTAAATCGCAAAAAGTTTTTTAAAGTAAGTAAAAAGTTAAATGTTAAGATTGTGTTTTTGTCAATTTCGTAAAGAAGACCTGTCCTGACAAGAACTGCCCAAATGTGATAATACTTTTCTCTGAGACAATTTTAAGAATTTAGAACAGAACATAGAAACTGTAACAATTTTCAAACCATGTCCAGTAAAACATCACGCTGAAACACACTGATTCATCGAGGCTTGATTTAAAACCAAAATCAATCTACACAATCAGCCCTCCTTCCTTTAAATATAGTCGATACTACAATACCACGTCAAGTCCAAGATAGAAGCACCAGTAAAAACAGAACATGCAACAAAATTAACGTGCATTACACGACAGTAAACCAACGGAGATCGGATGCTGAGTTAATCCTGAAACGTCAATAATTAACAATGTTAATACAGAATTTATTTATAAAGCACGCACACAATCATAGTCGGCCGATGCGTCGACGAGCAAGATTTACGTTCGACGTTTCGCCGTTTGTGTTTCGCCGACTTGATGGTTTGGTCAGGTGTGGCCGGGGCTTTATTTTGAGTTGGGGCTGTGTTTGTTGACTTGACATTTTGTCATTGTTGGTATTATTATTTATTTTAATACTTAGATACGAGCGTAGGAATAGTTTGTCGCAAATAATCTGGGACCCTAGGGTCCCTATTACGTAAAATTCTACTTTATGCCTCAGACTGTCTGTCCTCAGATTTTCTAAGCATAATAATAAATAATAAATCCCCAGACAAACACGCTAACTGTATGGCCCTAAAGTAAGCAGAGCCTGTGTTATGCATAACACTGGATGGGCCAGTGATGCCTTTCTCCCCCCCCCTCCCGACGGTTGCCCACCTTGTCGTGGCGGGGGGGCTTAGTGGACTGGTCACCCACGGTGAACTAAGAGGCAACCAGGACCGGCCTGTTTGGGCCGTCGGCTGGCCCAAGGAGGGCGCTCCCAGCGGGCTGAACAATTCCGCTGAGGTGGGACCGCAGAAGAAGAGGTGTGCTGGTATGCGCCGTTCTCCCTATCTTCTGCGGCCGTGGAGGGATCGCAGGGGGAGAGACGTGTTGGTATTACGGTGCGCCACTCTCTATACCCCCTGTGAGCTGGCGGGGCCGTTCCGTCGAAAAGGCACTGGTGGGGCCGCAGAGGAAGAGGCATGTCGGGATTGCGGTGCGGCGCTTGCGCTGTAGCTGAGGTGTGGTCGGTGGTGGAACCACAGACCTGATCTGCCACCGGGTACCAGTTATCCATGGTCTTCTAGTAGCAGACTCGGGGGGAGTCTGCCACAGTACTGGTGGAGGCCGAGGAGGGAGGGTGCACCTTACCATCTGGTGTGCCCATCGTGGAGGGCCTTCAGGCTTTCGCGATGGAGCCGCTTGTGGGCGGCTGCCGCCGGCGGGGTCGCGGATGTGTGCGAAAGCGTTCCCGTAACCCTGTCACAAGGTGGCGAGGAGGAAGATGGTAGGATTTTTAGTGGGTATACCGTGGGTCTCATTAGCCTATACGGGAGTCCAACATAACCACTCGGGTGCCCCCTGCACCCGGGTGGTATGCGTAATGCATTCCCCCCCCCTCCCGAAACAAAAAAAAAAGTGATGCCTTGCGAAATTGTTAAAAAAAATTTAATTGCATCAACTGCATTGCATAATACAACAACGGCCTAAATCGTAGAGCCATACAAAGTATACTACAATATTTTTACATATTTATTATATTTTTAACAATACAAGTTCAAATTATAATGGATTACATAAAATATAAGACTAACATTCATAATATTATCCCCCGTTCTAAAGCGGGTGTGAACCTCTAACAGGACCTGTATTTGCGAGTGTCTCTTCTTAAAAAACAAGTATGAAATCTTTTAGTTTCATGTAGCGAATCATTATTGCGAACAAAATTGAACACAACCTTTTTCTGCGACATCGCCAATCAAATCTTCGCGCTACAATGTGGCCCCAGAATTAATATATATAACAAATTAATTAATCTAACTAGCAACTTAAGGCTACGTGTACACCAATACAGTGCGAGCGAGAAAGTGACCAATAGAATTAAAGCACTTGTATTTTCCTTTATTCCTAACAAAATTTTAATATTAGTGGTCTTTGATTGAAGAAAAACAGCGGAAGATAGGTAGACAAGCTCCTGATACATGGAATTCAAAATCTTGTTCCTGGGCCCTGATTTTACATGTCAAGTAATTTAATCACAACGCGAACCGAACCGAAAATATACGACAAAACACGAATACAAACGCAAATATACGAACAAGCCCAAGTCAAAACATGGTGCAAACATCATCCTATCTCTTTTATGTCGACGAGCTATACAATGAATTTAGTTTGTGTGAGAAAATGTATTTGTGGTTAGTACTGCAACGTTTGCTTGTACTCTATATAGTAAAATACATTATCGCACAAACAAACATGCTGGCAGCTTACAAATCTGTATTAATTTGTAATTTGATTAAAAAATAGAATATAAAAGAATGTTCTAGAGCATTCTATTGTTGGCAGCGGCATCAATAGCATTAATAAAATATAAATGTATTTAAAAAAAAAAGATAAATAAATAGTTCAATATAACGTTAATGCGTTTGTGATTTGAGTAGTATAATCCCTCCACCATCCCGGTACGTTATGTGGTGGAGGTGCCGGGTAATGATCCCGATACCTCTCGGTACGTTATCCTCCGTGTATCCGCGTACGTTATCCGCTTATCCTCCGCTTTTTTACTTTAATCAAAGTTAGAGGTTGATTTCTCTCTGTACCTCCAGCCTAGATAGTAAATTCCATTTCATCACCTCATTACTAAAAGACTTGCTGAAAAAAAATACAAGGACCACATTGCATGCATAATTAAACCCAGATTACCATAATTACACTCAGTGCAATTATAATCGAATTAATATACAGTGGCAAAAGGAAGAACCTAGGGATAATTGTGATACGCCTCATTAAAGCTATTTAACTATAAAATAAGGTAACGTAATTAAAGATGTATTAGTTACGGCTTGAATAAAACAATTGGTTAAGTAATTAAATTATATGATGACCTCGTGAAAAGCGTGGAATCTAGTCTGTAGGAGTCAACTAATATGAATTATCTATGACGGGACAATTTCGTCTTATGTTTGACAAGATTTAAACGTTTTAATTTGTTAATTTTATCACAAAACACATTTAGTTTAATTTTAGTGATATACATTATATAAAATATTTTTTTAAGAAGCTTTATATACAAATCTTTATTTGTAAAACTTGAATAGTCTTATTTATGATTTAAGTTTTTTGGCGTCTGATGGCTTTCACTCTTGCCAATACTGTTGATCAAAAGGAGGATAAACTGAATTTCAAAGCAAATTATGCCTATCTGATCATACTTTTTAAACTAAGCTAATGAAACTAAGGAGTGTTGTGAAACTCACTGCATCTACTACTTGTCTATAGTTGTGCACACTCAATGAAAATTCTGTTCAAAAAACTCGAAACTAAACACCAATTCTTAATCAATTTAAACTTAACAATCACTGCGGGCTTCACTGAACTAGGGTTGGCACAAACACAAATATCAAACAACACAATAGTCCATGGTCCGTATCTATTTACTCTGTCAGCGGTCAGGCAAACAGCAAAAATCGGTAACGAACTGGTAATCCGATTCCCAGCGGTCAGTTTCTATGAAGTTCCATAGACAATCAACTGAGCTAACAGATACTCTCGTGAGCAAACAGTTGGGACAGCCCTTCCAAGTTGGATACGTTTTATAATTTTAGATTAGGCATGTGGGGGGGTATCGGGTTGCTTCTTTGTTGTAACAGGTTTTAGTGTTAATTTGATTAACCTAGTTTTTATGGTATTTAAGTAGATTTGGTTGAGTTACGAACGTCTTGGGGTACCGAGTTGAGCAGTTACATGACCTTACTTACCTAGCATTGATGGTTCGATGTCAGAGAGTCGAATAACGAGATTCGAGTAACATAGCTCAATGAATAGGAAGAACGATATCTATCACGTGAAATAGTTTATTTCAAAATGAAAGTATCCTGAATATGACCATATAAATTTACAACTTAAAAATAACATCAAAGATATCGAAAACAGGTGGATGTCTCAAATAAATATATCAATCAGCCAAAAATGAGCCGCCCTCATTCCAAACCAATACATAATCATTATCTTTTCTTTCTCGTCAAAAAACTTCCAGATGTAATTCACCAATAACGATTTGACTAGTCAACTAAAAACTGACATGCACATCCGAATATAAAGCAAAACCCCGAAATCGGCAACACAAAAAAGCATGCTCCTCTCATTACTATTCATTGCATCGGTGTTACCAAAAGATCTGTTGTTTTACCGCAAAAAATGGCCGAAATTCGATTGAAATATCCGGCTAATTTGCCTATACGAATTGGTAGGAACAATAAACCATGTCATATCATACTGGGTCCTTTGTGCGAGCGTATTTCCGCAGAGTAAAAAGGATACGCCATCGGTTTTAAGATCTTCCCAATTAAGGGGTCTCAGAAAGGCTTAAGTGGTAGGGGTCTCTAAGGAAATGAATAAATTTAGTGGTATTTAATTATGGTGATCAGGATGTGGTCTCTTGAGATGCTTTGTTTGGCCTTTTGTTGTCTAATTCGTGTCTTGATTATTTGAAAGGCAATTTAATTCTGATTGTTAACTGTTAAGAGTAATTAGTGCTTTTTTGTATCCGGTGTTTTGATATGATGAAATTTAATCTGTTTTTAAATGGTTTTAATTTAAATTAATTGTGTGACGTTTTAGGTTGATGGATACCTTATGCTCCAAAGTTTTGAACATTTCAAATTGCAGGTAGTTACTATGTCTTGTGAATCAAGGTAGTGGTAATACAATTTTATTTTGTTAAGAACTCCTTTGAAACGGCAGATAGGTCAGATGGTCAGACAGCGGGCCGTCCTATTGTAACCACCACAATAACCCCCTTAATGTGGTAGAATTGTGGTTCAAGGCAGGAAAACTTATTATGGTCATCTATAACAAAAGCTCTGTTTACTTTTGGGCCATACAGTTGGTGTGTTTGTCTGGGGGTTGTGGGGATGGACTTGGTTGCCACTTATCAACTTGTTTAGCGGTTACGAAAGTTTTATGTAAAAACTTTAATTCCTACCAAATCAAATGTTAAGAAACAATATCGAATCGAAGATTATATTTTACGGTGCATTCTCGTTGAATGTACAACTGCGGTTTTCTTCTCGTACTAGTTACCGTGTGAGGGTGTGGCTACCTCTAGTAGCAGGGTTGACAAGCCTGCCTCGGAAACTGACAGGCCTCTGACGCAGCTCGACGACTGTCATCTGACCGACAACAACAGGGGCCGACGGCGTAACGTGCCTCCGAAACACGGACACGCTTGCGGACTGAAACCACCTGCGCTTCTGCGGACTAAAATTAGTTTAGATTTATAACTTACGTGAAGTGGGAATTTCGAAATAAAATATACCTTATGACTCGAATAGGTAAAGTTTTCAGCTTTGATTAAAGAAAAATAACGAAAGATAAATAACAAGCTGCTGAGGTAAGGACCTAAAAAATGTTATTTCCGGTCGCCTGATTTTACTTCTAAACCGAAAATTGCACGTCATTTTTTTTTTTGCTGCCGAGGCACCCTCGCGGGATGGAGGTGGAAGATGCGTCATGCATACCGCCCGCAGGTAAAGTCCTCTGCGGGGGGTTATGTGGGACTCACCAGAATGGCACCTACCCACTAAAAACCACCTGTTGGCTGTAGCGGGTCTTCCGCCTGTAGTGAAAGTTGCACTGAAGGTGCTCAAAGGGATATGAGTTGGTGGCCGTTCTGGGCAGCCTTCGGTGAAGCCGGGGCTGGGCAGAGGTCGGCCGAAGCATGATTTAGGGATCAATTCATTTAAATGAACCTATAATGAATTGAGAAGGGAACTATGCTCCGCCAGAGCTAGCAAACGCTCTGTCGGAGTACGTGAAGCCCTAAGTTTACGGGCTAAGACTGCGATTTCACTAACATCGATATTTTTCATAGCGTCGCAGACGATACGCATATCGTCTGCTACGGAGGATTGAGGAGTGGGTTTGTATGGGCGAGGAGCCGGGATGGGATTCGATGCGGGGCGCTGCCTCCAGTTTTCTGGGGCAGGCCTGGACTGTGTAGGCTTTGCAGCCGGAGGAACCCGGCTACGCAGCGGCGGAAAGTTTTCTTGAGAAAGGCGCGGAGCCTGTTTGGGTGCCGCCCTCTTGGAATTGGAGCGCATACAACGGGGTGCACGAGGGCAGCCCCTGTAATTTGCGGTGTGGCCAGACTGGCCACAAAGCACGCAATCGGGAGGAGAGGGAGTTTCAGGAGTGCGATTGCACTCCTTAGTGAAGTGAGGGACCAGGCACTTGACGCACCTGGGCGGTGCGCGGCAGTTGGCCGCCGCGTGCCCGTACAACTGGCACCGATGGCACTGGCCGGGATGACCGCGGCGATGAGGCGCCTCGATCGAGATCCCAGAGAGGCCGCAAATAGTGCTAACCCCTTTCAGGATCTCCCTGGACTTGGGGACGTTGGCGAGAACCACCAAAGCGAGAGGGTGTTGCCTCCCGTACTTGCTGTGCATTTTATGCACTGCGAGTGCCGGGAAGCCTTGGGACTGCAGATCTTCCAGGATAGCCTCGTTCGATAATTCGAACGGGACTCCCCTGAGTACCGCTCTGATCTTACGCTCTTCTGACAGAGCATAAGTATGATAAGCATATTGCTTATCGGTGAGGAGCTTAGTCAAAGCACGAAAGTCGTCTATCGACGAGACTAAGATTTTAATAGATTCACCCGAGTTGGCCGCTCGGGTGTAATGGATTTTGTGCTCATTGCACAATGTCGAGACCTCAGTCCATTTACCCTTTTCCCGAAGGAAAACGGGTGGTGGGACCTTGGCCTTGACAGAAGTTGGGGCCAGAGCGGGTGTTGAAGACACCAGGGCAGCTGGCGTTGAAGACGCCGCAGGGGGTGTAGGGACGGGCGTCGAGGGCGCCGGGTCTTGTTTCGAGCGCTTCTTAGAGCGCTTCTTAACAAGCGTAAAAGAGGGAGACTCAGGGCCAGTTGGGGTGGCGTCCGAGGATGACTCGGTCGCGGGTGCGCGCTTGCGGCGCGGAGGGGCGTCTACTTCGCACTCCATGTCACTGGAGGAAGGGGCGCTGGAGAGCCTAAGACCAGAGGGGTCTGGGGGACTGGGGTGGCCTGAGGGGCCATTAGGGGAATTAACGCCATGATATGCGGGATAAGAGAATCAAGGAAACGATACTTATCAGCATTTATAGACATGCCTTCAGCACCGGTAGTTTAAAGTAACTTCTTCCTAATCTCATCAAAGCTTAGGGAAGCCATTGCGGAGGGGTTGGGGAGGGACAACAATATATAAATATATATACTATGAACCTATCAACGATGACTAACTTCCTAAAACCACCCTACACGCAGTAGGGCGGTTGAGGACGACGCGGATAACTTACTCGAACACGAAGACTCGAGGCACCTGGAACGACGAATTCCCGTCGACGAAGCTAATTATTAATAAAAAAAAAAAAAAAAAAAACGAAGCTCACGTTCCACGAAGTACGGTTAACAACCCACTGTCCGCCGTGAAAACGGCGTTAGAAACTTATCAAAGTACGGTTAACAGCCCACTTTCCGCCGTGAAAACGGCGTTAGAAACTTATTACGGTATACAACTATGAAATTATTTATTACGACAACAACCAATGAAATTTGGGTGCTCAATTAGCGCAGGGGCTAATGGAGCGGGAAGGCGTCTGCGATCGACGTGCGCTCGAGAACGCACGCAGACCGAGACTCGGGGGTTTGCACGTCACGAATGCAGACGAACTTATGCGATCACGAAATATTTTGTCTCGCTCGCAACCCATGTTTTGCATCATTCTATCTCTTTCATGTGGGCGAACAATATCATTGAGTTTATTTGAGGAAATGTAGGTATTTGTGGTAGTATCAAGGTAATTTTAAGGTGCGTAATTTAGGAACCCCAGCTATCTTCCGCTATACTTTAATTAAACGTTTTCAGATTTTTCCGCTTACGTATATTAATGGAATTGAGAGGTCAAACTGGTTCGCGATACTTAGATACTGTAGCTATTTGCCACCCAAGAAGGTAATTAAACTATTTAATCCAACAAGAAAGAACGTTGTAAGTACATTGTCGCTGTAAGTATCTACTTGTAACTCAAAGAAATGTGCACAAGCTTGAATGTTATTTCAAATGTGGCTTAACATCGTAGACTTGTACCAATTTGCTGTAACCAGCATTCAACTATAAGACAGTTTTTTGCGCTGTTGTAAATTTTAATATACAATACGCGGCGGTTGTCATTGGGGCAGTGGCAGATTTATTAATGAGTTTTTTTATATATTACTTAAAGCCGACTGATTTAAAAACATCCTGAAGAAACCCTCAAAGAAGAGCCTTTCTTTGAAATAGCTTCAAAGAATCTCCCCATCCACCGAATCTGCCAAACCACAACAGACGATTGTCACAGAAATACGTAAATTTTTCAAACATTTGGGCCTGGGCAGACGATGGACAATTCTCTGCGGCGGAGAAAAATGTACGCTCCGCCAATAAAAAGTCCGCCGCGAATTTACCGCGAACTCAACGCACACGGTGTGCATTTGTTGCCCGGAAATGTAGAAATAAACGCGGACTAAAGTCCACCATGTGCGTTGCTTCACCTGGTCAAACGAGTTCTATTTTTTTCGGGGACTCCCCCGTACTTTTGTCCGGTCCGCTCTCTGCATTCCTCAGTTTTTCGGGGGAAATAGAATCTACATACATATATAAATACAAACAACCATTTCCCAAGAACACACATCAGTGTTCATCACATAAATGAATGCCCCGGCAAGGACTCGAACCTGGGACCTTCGGTGTATGAGGTAGGGCTACTTACCACTACACCACTCGGTCATCTAATATGGTTCAAGTCATCTGCACGCAGCCGTAACCAAAATAGCTTTGTAATAAGCTGAATCTACAACTTCACTCTTAGAATGTTTTAAGGGATAATCAACCCTCTTCATCCGTATGGTGATTGACCACATTTTTTTGTTTTTACCTAAACAAATCTGTTAGTGCCTTTTACAACGTTTCTAATGTTCCACTATATTGACTTCTCTTTTCAACTACCCCACAACATGAGTCATCCTCAGAAAGCGTTGCTCGAACATCGAACAAAAATACTTCCCAGTAAACTCTAATTCCTAGAAAAAGTTTCAATTAAAAAAAATATTGTAAGCAAACCCTACATTTTCCATGAAATCTGTAGCAGAAAAACCTTGCTACATTACCATTCGACGACTAGCATTCCCCCTTGTAAGAAACTTGTCGCACAAAAAACGATATATGCCATGCCGATAATTACCGCACAATAAATAGAGAAAATTATCTGAGACCAATAATTAACTGTAAATTAGCGTTAAAAGAAACTATTAAATAGCATATCATAACGCTGCTACAATGTTTTTTTAAGTCATAAATAATTTTAAAGTGTGTGCGATCAGACAAGCGTAACTAATATATTCACTTCTCTAATGTTGTAACTAACACTATAAATAAATATTGTTTTTAATACCTTATTCCTGTTGACTTAAAGTTTACTTTCCTGTTTATTAGACATAGTGTTTTGATACATAATGTATGAGTGTTCTATATAATTTGCAATAAAATAAAAAAAAATTGAGAACAAGATGGCGTTTGGTTTTTACGGAGTTCATGTGTGACTAACTGAGTTAGTTATTATCATGCAATAGTAAAGTATTCGTAAATGTGGTATACTAGTGGTATACTGTGGTATACTAGCTAAATCAAAAATATATAACGATTTCGTTTTATCTAAAAAACTTTTTTATAGCTTATTTAATTAGGACGTTGATGTTGGGAAAAAAAATTGTAAATTATTCGCTTACCTTAGTAACAGCTAGTGTATTAGGTACAACATATGTTAAGGTCTCACATTAAATTACTACAAATAGTAAATAGAATAATTAAATATAGGTACCTACTAAAGTATTACATCTAATTACTTTAGAAAACACCGATCTTGTCCAAAATCGTAACTTAGCCTCGAAGTTAGATAATTTGTTGCATTAAGTTAAATACTGAGAAGTAATTTTAAAATACCAGCAAACGCGTAAAATATCACCTCTATACTTAGTGATCGCAGCTATGCCAAGTATGCCTACACAGAGCTAGCCATATTTGACAGTAAATTGATTAATTTCTGTAGATAGATGTCAAAAAAGGCGGGACGGCATTTTTATGTCTAGACTGATTTGTCAGTTAAGGAGGTTGGTCGATTAAGCATCAAGTTTTTTAGCTAAGACACTAAGTATTTCGATAAAATGCCATAATTTAATCCACACAATATTTATGAAGTGGTAATTTATTTCTGATCATTATTATTTTTATTAACATTTTTTATCATTATTTATATTATCATTTGAATCTAATGACATGTAAAATATACCTGTTTAACTTTTGTTAGTGGTCTGTAGCCGTTTAAGTTAAATTATATTAAAATTTATTTCTATGTTTATTCTTCTGCAATAGCTACTATAGTAGGTAAGATTTAAGTTCACTATTCCATTTTTAAAAATACGTACCATTTTATCGTGCAAAAGTAATTAATTACATTTCTCTTTCACAAGTGCGAATGATTAATCAGTCAGTTATTTTAAATAATTTTATTTTCAAATAAAAATAAACTCGTCCAAGAAATAAAAATGTTTTTCTTCAACACTTTGCCGCTTATCTCTTTAACTTATTAACTGTGAACGACTTGAAATGCAAATGAATAGCGAAGTGCATAAGTATATACTTGATGAAAGCAGTTAACAATGTATATCAAATAAGGATATCATTGTCTTGCAATGTGAACCCAAAGACAAATCCCGTTTGGTTACAATTGTAACAAACAATAAAACATAAATGTATTATTATAAAGACGAAGAATTTTTGCCCGCCAGTGTCAGAAGGATGGCTATGTTTTTCAATTGACAAATGACGACTGATTGGTGTAGTGGAGCCTTGCCGCATACGCCGAAGGTCCCAGGTTCGAGTCCTGGCCGGGGCATGCAGTTGTGTGATGAACACAGATGTTTGTTCTCGGGTCATGGCTGTTGATATTTATATATGTATGCTTATTCTGGGATCACCCCCAGTTCGCTGTATGGTCATCCATAACACAAGCTCTGCTTACTTTGGGGCCATACAGTTGGTGTGTTTGTCTGGGGATTTATTATTATTATTATTGTATGAATGTAATATTTCTTTGTCTTTCAACATATGAGCTGTCAGATATGAGCTGTTAGATTCGTCTCAGTTGTAGAGTTTCACAGAGTATCTTATATATACGAGTAGAATGTAATAACTTCTAAACTATTGAACTGATATTAAAAATTATTTCACAAAATTACAGTATCCAGGATTAACATGCAACCAGGAAACAGATACCATGCAGTCAGGGACAAAAGATTCAAGAAAACCATCAAGGTAAATTTATATTGACAAGCTTATTATAAAATCAAAGATTATTTGGATGACAAAAGGGCGTGGGATTATGTTCTCCACGAGCTGTTTCTGTTTCTGAAAATAAATATAAATACATTCTTGCCAGTTCTTGGGAGAGTTTTGCTTTGTATAACGTCAACAAGAATGACAATTACTTGAGTCAAAGTTGAGAAAAAAAAAACAACCATGCAACAGACTTAGTTATCACACTGCAGGTAAATCTGCCTCACCCATTTCTCATTTTATTTTTTTTTCGAAATGGATATTTTATTTGGCCCTATTAGCCTTTTCAATTTCAACGGACGTTATAGCCAAGTGCTGAGGGCGCTTAGCCGGAACTTAAACTACTCCTACATATGAAACGCCTAACCCGAGAGGGCACGGACCTCGGCTTAGGACGTCGTACATTGAAACTACCACTGGTTCGGAAGGGTCATCCACTGCCAAAGAACCAGCAAGAAACTCAGTAGGAATGCGTACGACGCTTTAGCCGGGCCCACCACCGGTGGGAAGCCTCACCCACCTAGCGGATAGTGACTTGCACGGTCCACCACGCATGCCTAGTGTGGGTTGGCAGACTTTTTTTTTATATTTTGTATTTAATAATTCACAAAACTGGTAAAATTAAATTTTTAATTCTAATACAAAATAGTGTTCGTTTCTTAATTATCACCTACAGGATGTGAATCCACAGTTATGGCCTTACATTTAAATCATATATTGAGAAACATGAGTCCTTGCAGCTCAGATTCCTAAAGTTACTTGTAAACAAAAAAACTAAAACAAACTGTAAAGGAAATTATACAAAATTATTTAAAATTTGTAAAATTTTACCTATCAGATTAAAGCATAAATACCTGCTGGCTATAAATAATTATAACAGACAAGAGCACTTAAAATTGTTAACACATAATCAAGGTACCAGGTCGGTGTCGTCTGGCAAATATGAAGTACCCAAAGTAAATAATTATTATGGTGACAGAAAATTATCAAAACGATTACCATACTTTTTAAATAGTTTACCTGACGACATACGACAAGAAAGCAACAAAAATAAATTTAAATTTAAATTAAAAATACAATTATTGTCTACATTAAAATAAATTACATGTTACTAGTAGATAATTATTAATGAGACTCTCGTTCCCGCAGTCAAACTGTTAAACAGTTTTGCGGGACTGTAATTTAGTTATAAGATTGTTTTGTATACTTAATAAATAAATAAATAAATAAATAATAATAATAAATAAAAACATGCATAAAAAATATAATCATGTGGGGATTTTACATTTATTCAAAAGATCTATATCTTCTAACTTCTAGCATTCTTTTATTGCTGCTCTAATTGAGGCTAAAGTATCAAAAAATAAATCAAATTCAATTCTTGTGTTATTTGCGAAACATATCATTCTTTGAATTGGAGCATGTCTACCAGTGGTGGTCTTTATTGGACTTCACACATAACTTCAAGATCATTTCTGAGTGGGCTATCTCACAATATTTTCCTTTACCGTTAGAACAGTCGCTTTGAAGAACTTAAGTTAACACTTGGCTGTCATCGGGGACCTTACCTGGGATCATCAGATCAAGAAGCCAGTGCGCCACCAACGCCATCAATGTAAATGATACATAATAAGTCATGCAGCTCCCATAAAATTATCATCCTTAAGCGAATCCACTCGCAAAGCCAATATATAACAATGATTGTGCAAATTCTAACAAAGAGCAGCATCCATAATCTCTAATTTATTCATTTGTAAGTCTCGCAGCACCCTCTGGCGTTAGTTTCCTATCAAACCGGAAGAAGCTCCGCCGCCATTTTGGCGCACGCGGCCGGAAGTCGGCGCGCGCGCACCGCCAGCGTCACTTCCGGATTGACGCCGTGACTTTGCGGATTTAGAGAAAATATTTTGTAGATAGAGTGAAAGTGTTTGAATTGAAAATTTATTGGTGTTTATTGTGATCAGGGTACTAGCCAGTTTAGAGGTTAATTTATTGATTCTGTGTTTAGTGGTACGTTAACTGGGGAAAGGATAAATGCAGCAGCTTTTTCCTTCTAATGATAGGATAAGTGTTAAAAAAGCTAAATATTTTCAAATTGAACTTTTAATTTAAACGCAACTCGTATGTTTCTTGCATGTCGTAGTCAAATTGTTTTCGTACCTTTTCATTTCATACTATTTAACCATTTAGACTAAAGATTGCTGATAGGTATTATTTCCTTCGTCGTACCTTTTTCTAAAGCGTTAAAAAAATTCATTAATGTTATTTTGTATTTACCTTCATATTTATTTATTCATTCTTCATTGTCCTTGAATTGCTTTACTCTCGAATTGATTGTTTTGTCAGGTAATCTTACAAAAGGCTAATTCTGTTAATTCACTAATTTGCTGAACAAATTGTAAAACGCTATCAAATATAAATCACTAGAAACTTGGAACAAATGTATATAAAAAAATTAATTTACATAGTGCCTACAAAAAAAATTTTTTAGGAAGTAGTAAGTACATAGTTAGACTTAGCTATGTTCACAAAATAAACAGACAGCTGACATAAAATCCTAACTTTCAGTTAGAATCTTTTAATATTTTTTTTATTAGTCAGCTACGTATGAAACCTTCATAAATCGATCGTTCACATCAATGTAAACTTGAGAAAATTTGCCGAGATATGAGCTGTCAAAGATGTACAAATGGCGCCACAGAATTTTTGGCAGTTTTTCTGTGTGCATATCTGTGCCATTGTATCTCCCATATGATTGGACTGATTTTGATTCGTCTTTTTCTGTTCTTGTTTGTGTCTCAAATACCTAGAAGAGGAATCAGAAGGGAAAAACTGTTATTGCCTAGAACAGATATAGATCTTGTTAGATATAGATCTAGTTTTCTTTGATACTTAATATAACACTTAAATCACTCAGCTAAACCGTACGTAATCAATCAATAACCCCTAATCCTGTAATAAAATAATAGTGATTGAATATCAAATAACATTGAGTGAATCATTATGAAGATTGACAGACGGACGAGCGGTCACCAATTTTGTTTGATTGATTTAGTCTGCTGGTCTAATGATAAGAAATAGGGAAATATTTTTAGAAATATTAGTTATGAAATAAAATTTTAATAAATGAATAATGCAAAAACTTTCGATAACTATGATAAAGATTACAAAAAAAATACCTTATGTTGCATTAGAAATTTAAGCTTAAATGAACTTTTTTGTACATTGCTACAATTAAATTTTACGTGCAGCCCTTAAAAATCTTTTACGGGCGTAATGGTTACTTAAGGTGCTCCTTATTATGGATTTGATAGCAAGCTAGACTTAGATACAGTTCGTTACCTAATGAATGTAACAGAATAGTTGGTCAAATACATAGACGTACGTAAGTGAATCAAATAAACATTTAAAAGAATATGTCCAGAATGAAAGTCATAGGTGAGAGCTTTTATAAAATAGAAACGGTCGCAAATTCCTTTATTTTATAGTTTTATTTGATCCAGCTTTGTATGTAATAACAGCTACATAGTTTATTTCTTTTTTGGTTCGGTTGTATACAAGACACGTTTGTGTGTATACAAGACACGTTTGTGTGTATACAAGCTAACGTGTTAGCTTAGTTATATTATCTAAAGTTTCATGATTCTTAGTCTTTATTTTTCTGTTTTATTTCAACCGACTCAACCAAATTGTACCGTATACAGCTTAATAAGATGTTGAGAGAGGAGGCATTTCACATGACATAACTATTTATCACTCCAATAAGTGACGGAAAAGATGTCTTTTTTATAATAAAGATATAAAACCTCAAGTTGATGTCAAAATTATTTATAAAAGTGTGATAGTCAACAACTCTAAGGTAATAATATATAATATATATATATATATATATATATAATATCAATCCATATTTCTGAATTTATTACGTACAGCATGTAATGGTAAACTAATATTTCCTTTAATAATACTAGATTATACTGCATAATATTCAATATACCAAGTTCAAAAATTAAGTTAAAACAAACTGATGCAAATAAATCTGCAGATACAATTTTATCCTCAATTTATTATTTACATAGGGTAAAGTGGCCAAAAGTCCGGCAAGATTTTCTCACAAGATGGCAATACGTGTTAACGCTATGCAAGACGTAATAGCAAGAAAATTTAAATCCTATCACAAGTTCCATTCGTTTGTTTAGGTAATCTCTTACGAAACTAATACAAGGCCTTTTATTGAAAAATAGCTATTTAAATTATCACGAACATACATACATACTAATGAAACTTTAACACCAACCAAAATACCACAACATTTCAAATAAAAACACAAGTCCCGCATCCATCACTAATTATTCAACATCCATTTTCCACGGTCACAAATCCTGGAGCCTAAGTGTCATTCCCATGAAAACTTAACCAGGACTCCTGCTGAAAGTTTCGTGACATTCAACTCTAAGGCATTGGAATAAGGGTGTTGGGAGGGATGAAATGTGTATTTACAGTGCTCGCACTCTAGTCCCCAAAGTATGAATAAAGAAAACTCATAAACACTCTAGATGCTTGCTGTGGTGGTGGCGAGGACCCGTAACGACAACAGAAAAATTGGAATAAAAGTTATCTAGTAGTTTTGTACCACAATTTCGCATTATCAGTAGTTTACAATTTTTATGATCTCTATAGGATTCATAGATAATCTTTGTATTATTGTTACAAAAAAGAAATATTTTTTTGTAAAAAAATTTTCGATAAATTCTGTACCGATATTGATAAAACTCAACGGTTATAAACCACACTAGATACCTAGAAGATTTTAGTAGCAAAGATAAGCCGAATGGATAGCCCCTCAATAATATGCATAAGCGTTTAGGGTGTATATAAAGAATAATCTAATTCAGATTTACATATAAGTATATGAAGTTAATAATTATAAGATAAAATTATGCTGCAAATAGAAAACTACAGCTGGCCGAATCACCACGCTTGATCGCAATAGAAATTCGTTGTGCGAAGTAGTTGCCAACCTTAGGAGCACACAGTTTAAAATAAAATCATTATTACCTTGCTAAATTTATACATAGATTTATACTTACGGTATAAATCCATGCATTTATAAGCATGATTTTGCTCGATTATCTCAGGAACGACTTTACTATTCGTTCTAGAAGGCAGTCTAAAAGGGCGCCTACGCTTCAATCTTATCTATTATGAGGATAGGGTATATATATTTCTGAAAATAGGGTTATATATCCAAGGCATCTATTGATTGCCTTTTTTTACTATTATTCTAGACTATTTTTATGATTAAATGAGGTCATACTCGTATTTGAGTAACAATACACTCTGATAGTATAGAATAAGTAGAAAATCAAAATTCACTATTTGAGATAAATTGATTAAAGACTATCTTCGTTACCATAACACGCATTTAATTATCATTAGTTTTGCATTTATAGTTGGGTCATTCTTTTAGAGTTAAATGAAACACTAATAATGTCAATTCTGTTTGCCAAAATTAGGACATATTTTACAATAATAAACCCTTATTATTGAAAATATCCCGAAATACGGACCTCTATAAGTATTTATATTTTCGTAAATAATTTTATAGGTATAAATATGTCCTAATTTTGGCATACAGAAGTGACATTATTAGTGTTTCATTTAACTCTAAAAGAATGACCCGGTTATTAATTTGTTGACTTGGAAACTCAACAACCTAAAATTCAAATTTCAAATTCTTCTTCATCGAGATTGCGTCAATACAACTTTGCTTTTAAAACGTAGTATGGGTACAGTGAGACCTCGCGGACCTCTTTTATATAAGATTTTTTTAAATAAAATACTTGGGATAGAAGGTATACAATTTGACGACGACATGAAAGAAACACACACATGACAGTTTATTAAAAAGGCACCTAATATAGTTAAATCATGAAAATAGTCTCACACCTAATATAAAACTAACACCTTAAACTTAACAAAAAATTCCAAATATTTTCCACTCGCTACATCAACAAATACAAGATGGCGTCTGCAAATTGAACTCCAGTCTCGTATCGCACTTTGATCTCGCGTGTTTGTCTGCCTGTGTGTTTGTCCTGCGTGAAAAGATCCTGCTGAATACTCCGCGATGGACTGCACAATACAAGATTTATCCTTGGCTAGGGGTAGCGTTACAATTTGTGGATAGATGGGGATAAAGTAAGGGATGGAAGTGGTGTTCCTTGTTGATGTTGATAGTGTGGCGTGTTTTTGAACGTTTCGTTTGAATTGAGGTTGTAGTTACCTACTGGTAGTTGGAGTTGTTGGGTTTAGGGTTTCTAAACAGGCAAGACTCTTAAATTAAGCAGTAGAAGTAGGCAATAGGAATGATTGATCTAAATCACCACTGAGCTTTAAAGTATAATTTTATGACGTTGACTTCCTGCCGGGAATTCAATATCACAGTTTCTAAAAACAAATGCGAACGACTTTTAGCATGGAAAACCGACTTTCGCGGACCTGAGTTAAAAATTTAAGCCACTTAACTTGAGTGAAATTCTTGTTGCATATCTCTGTCATTCCGATCCAAATTGACTGTGATGCAGGGACATTTTTAACTGGTTCAGATAACTCCGAGGAAGATTGATAAACTAGGTCTGCGTATACTTTCATAAATCAACAAATATATGCTTTTCTTATATATAGATTTCTGTTTATTGTTACAAAGATAAGTTGAAAACTAAATTTATAATATTAGTTTAAATAAGATTTTAAACAACAATTGTTTGACAATTTCATAATGAAACTATAAATAAGTATTTTGAAGCAAACAAATGTTAACACCATCGCTTTTATAAATACCCACGAATAGCCTTAGCTTAGCCTCAGTTTCACTGAACATATGGTATTGCTCCAGTACCAGATAAAAAATACTTCTTAAGAAGGTTCTTAGGGGTGCCACCAAGATGTCATCTTCCGCATCTGGAGGAACCCTGAACTTTAGAGCGCCAACGCGTATTGAAGCTCGACGATACCATAAGTAAAAATGCAAATGGATGGCTCGATAACTCCCTGATACATATATCTCTTGAAAATATATTGAGTTTGGTTGTTATTAAATATGCTACGTGTGATGTGAAAAAAAAAGAGATTTCTCATTTGTATTGCATAGAAATATTAGGTCTTTACCTATGAAATTGCCGTTTTTCACGAAATAAATGAAGCGTAATTTTTTTATATATTTTTTATTTCTATTAATCAAAATATTCACCCATGCAATCAATGCATCTTTGCCAACGCATTGGTAGCTTATTGATGCCTTTCTTGAAGAAATCAGCTGGACGGGAGGCAACAAATTCTTCAAAGGCATTTTGTACTGCCTCTCGGGTATTGAATTTTTTTCCCGCCAAGAAGTTATCCAAATTCTGGAAAAAGTAGAAGTCTGTAGGCGCAAGGTCTGGTGAGTACGGCGGATGACGGAGAACTTCCAACCCCAACCTTTGTAGCTTGGAGACCGTCTGCTGTGCAGTATGAGGTCGCGCGTTGTCGTGCAGGAGCAGTGGAGCCGAACGATTGACCAAAGCTGGTTGGAGACGTGCGAGCTTCTGCGTCATTGTGTTCAGTTCTTCACAGTACACATCTGCAGTAATGCTTGTCCCGTTTGGCAAGAAGCTGTGATGAATTACACCCGCGTTAGACCACCAAACAGTGACCATCACTTTTCTAGGGGTAAGTTTTCGTTTAGGGCATTGTTTGGGTGCTGAACCAGGGTCCAACCAACTTGCTGAGCGCTTACGATTGTCAAACAGGATCCATTTCTCGTCACAAGTAACAATGCGGTTCAGAATTCCTTCATTTGTATGCCTGCTAAGCAGTGCAAGGCACGTCTCCACGCGTACTTCGCGCTGGCGGTCATTGAGTTCGTGGGGTACCCATTTGTCAAGCTTTTTTACCTTGCCAATTTGACGCAAATGGACCAATATTGTTTTGATGGTAACGTCGAAAGCTGCTGCTAATTCAGCCGTGGATTGAGTTTCATCAGCTTCCACAATTGCCTTTAATTTGTCATTGTCGACCAAAGTTTTCGGATGACCACGGGGTTCATTTTTCAGGTCATAATTTCCAGAACGGAAGCGGGTAAACCAATAACGGGTGGTGCGTTCGTTTGTAGTGTTCGCTCCGTAAACGTCGTTGATGTTGCGTGCCGCTTGTGCCACTTTCCTGCCACGACGGTACTCATACTCCATAATTACTCGAATTTTTAACTTATCCATGATGACGAAAAATGTTCAAATGCGTTGAAAACAAAACACTAACTATTAAACAAATGACGATTTTAGAAAAAGAATTTCATGTTTGTCAAATAAAATTAATTTGAAATTAGAATTATCAGTCAAAAAAAAATATATTTTCATTTGAAATGGCCAGTACGGCAAAACGGCAGTTTCATAGGTAAAGACCTATTATATGTCACGACTCCCTCAGCTCTGTTGATGTATTCTTACCCGACTGCTGGAAGCAGAGTTATGTTTTCGCGTGTTATATTTCTTTGGCTCGTTCTACAGCCGTAACCGTTTGAAGGATTCTAAAAAATGAGGTGTCATTAGATTCTTCTCAATGATGGGAGTGACGTAGGGTATAATGGTATTGCATTCCCAAAATTCCCGTACAAATAGCAACCACACGGGCAAATAAATTGATTACTCGGATTTTCTAAGTTGTCATATTCAACAGTTTGTTTGCAAAAGATAAACTCAACTTATCTGCTCCCTTTAAAATTACAAAATTTGATAGGTACTAATAAATATACCTACTAGCTATTTTTAAGAGTCAGAATCCTATACATTCTGTTTTTACTTAAACAGGCTTTGTTTAACCCTTACTTTATTGTGAAGAAGACAAGATGCTAAATTTGATCAAAACATGGTTTAGTTTCCAATCAAAATGTTCGTTCAAATAATTCAAATTGAATTTAAAATATTTATTTCTCAACGTTGGCAATTACTTGCTCTTCTTTTTCTTTAAGAGCCTCTCCATTATTGAAGGTTGGCAGTCAAGCTTCTGAACCTGTCTCTTTCCCTGGCTAGTGTAAAAAGTTGTGTCACGGTTTTGATTCCGGTTCATTCCCTGATGTTTCTTAGCCATGACATCTTCCTTTCCAGCCCTTCTCTTCGCCTCTATTTTACCCATCATGATGGTTCTCAGCAGTTGGAATTTATTGACCTCAAAAAAAGCTTAACTCTATCAACAGTTCGGGAAAAACTTCGTGAAGAAGAACTGGCAAGAAACTTCCAATAATCATATTTACATCGTTACAGACTCCACAGAACGAAAAACTTAAACTTTTTAGAATACACTAGCTCATAAATCGTGCTAAGTCTATTGTTACGAGGGATTAACGGAAGTAAGTACATATGTACATGACATATGTAGATATTTCATGATGCTAAATTGGAGCTGGTACGGTGTATTCAGTATCTAAATCTAGGATTAAAATCTTCTCAATTATTTTAAATCAGTAATAAAATACAAGTACAATCAGTAACAAAGAGTAATTTATTTGTAGTGAATAAGGTCTTAGAAAAATATTAGAACACAAAATTATCTAAGCTTAATACAATTCCCTATCCTATACATAACTAAGAAATTATTTTGATTTAAAAGTTATTTTGTTAAAAGATATTTTTTAGAGCGTCAAGGCCACCTAGCTTGAACACAAATTTATTACAATGGCGTTTATGTCTATACTAAATAATTCCTATCAGCATCCGTTAGCTTCGCAAGTCTCCACATCAAACTACCCAAACAACGAACATCCGCGAGCAGCCCCCGTCCACGGGGTGAACGCGGGAGCCAGCCATCGCCCTCCTCAACCATTCTGAGGGAAGTCAGAACCATATCAAAGTATGAAATCAAAATTCCTACTGTTCTATTTTACGAAAATTTATTCTAAATTGTCAAGCAATCGAGTGAATTAAGCATCTCTTCAGAACTCCGCGTGGTCTAGACGCCGCACCCTTTCACTGAATTATTCATGTTTGGGGTGGGTATTAGCTGCAGAGATTTCTGAAACAAAGCCTTTATTTGGAGGTACTATTGTTTTCAAAAGGAAATAATTTAACTTTATTGAGGACTATAGGTCAGGGTTTCTCAAGCTTTTGGTTCCACGGACCCCTTTTAAATTTTCCAGATGACAGCGAACTAATTAAGTCATCCCCTCCCCCCCAAGAAAATAATAAAATGACAATTGAAGAAAATAAGGCTTTTATTTTAAAAGAATATAAAAAATAGAATTTGTTTCCTGTCGCAAATAAAGTCTATTTTAGGAGTAATTTTAATTCTGACTCGGTATCAAGTCGATTTCTATATTTCGTGTTTATCATGGCCAGGTGTGGAAACCCACTCTCGCATGTGTATGTTGTAGCAGAAGGTAAAATGAAATTCACCGCTTTGCGTGAGAGTTCTGGATACTCTTCCTGACTAGCAGCCCAAAAATCTATCAAAGACATCATCAAGCCGCCATTAAGTAAATCTTGTCGCGAACCCCCTACCTTCGAATGGCGAACCCCTAAGGGTTCGCGTACCCCACTTTGAGAAACACTGACATAGGTAAATCGATCTAATTTATAAATAAAAATCTTAATAAAACGCTTCAAAGCTGACAGAAAATGCACAGTCTAAACCAGTGAGCATAATAACATACATTTTGTACAGGGATGCCTTATGTAATGTAAAAAGTATTGCTGACGCAAACCTCTTTTCCAATTTGCTTTTTTTTAACATAATCTTACTTACTTGAATCAATTAAACATAGACTTTGAGCTTTTATTTTCTACATGTAATAAATGGATTTCTTAATGCATACTCCAAAAGCAAATGTTAAATAAAAAAAATTGTGAAATTGACTTTTTGATAAAACCGACAATAGCTAAGCAACCCCTTTTAAGCAAAGGTTGTTTTTGTACAATTGCTTCCACTATCCAGATAAGCAGCTAATCTTTACAACAAAATAAATAAATCGCCTAATATTAACTGCTTAAGGACACACAGATGCAAACATATCAGAATGGTTACTAGAGAAATCGTATGAAGAAACTGAATCTTTCTTGCAGTATAAGTTTTGATCAATAAGGATAAAATTAATAAAGTTAAACATTATCTTTATGGTTATTAAATAAAAGGATGAATCACCTACACATTCACATAAACACACACCTCCTATACACACAATTTACTTTCACACTTACCTACACACCATACACACACACGTACACTTTCAAATTTTAACTATATTCTGTTTTTTTTTCTCTCTATCTTTGTTTTTGTTTAAAACTTTGTTTTGTAAAGTAAATAACTATCAAAATAAGAATGTTATGTTACAATCCTAAGTAAATCATTGTCACTAAATTATGGAAGAGCGGGGCCTCCTGGTGCAAGTATTTTGTATACTTAATAGGTTGGTCCTAACAACTTTGTAAATTTTGTAATATTGTATTTTGAATTAAGCATTTTTTTCGTTTTTTCATCTAGTGGTAGAAAATAACTTTGTTAAGATTTCTTCTGGGGCGGTACGTACTGCAATCCTCCCTGTTGTAACCGCAATAACAACAATGTATATGTGATTGTGTTTTGGATAAAGGGAGTTATTCCACTGCTATTACTGGAACAAATATTAGGTACTTGGATAACAATTCCCATACACAACATCTTTTATGTTCAAATTCAAGATGGCGTCACAGTAAGTTCCATTGTTAGTTTTTTCTATGTTTCAGACAAATTCGTTATAAAACTGCAAACTTTAGTTGGGTGTGAGTATTAATTGTTTTATTTCACGTATTTATAGCTGCCATAGCAATTTATTATAAGCAGTATGTTATAATGCATTGGCATAGAGTTTGGTTAGTAATTGTTAAAAGCTTTTGATCGTTGCTACAGCAACGTGGCTTGTTCCTTTAGATTGTCATCCAGGAATACTCCAAGGTCTTACTTACGGCACAGGCCAGTGGGGTCCGGAGGCGGTGTGATCAACTCTGACGCTAGAGGTCGCCACGCCCTCATGCGATATGTAGAAGAAGTATTCAAAATCAGCACTCAAAAGAAATGTGTGAACTCAGTGGTAGACTAAGGACAGGTGGTACTAAAATAATATGAGATAATCTACTATAGTGGAGTTTCTATTAGGAATCTTAATTTAAGATCTTGTCTGGCGAGGTATTACAATTTCTTTTAATTTTTCCTTCTAATTTTGGCTGCCCTGATACTCACGTTCCGGATACAGGGAAGGATCAGCCAGTGCCATCACTGGAGCAAAAAAAATTTGACGGCCGAGTAACGTAGTGGTTGGTAGCCCTGTCTCATACGCCGGAGGTCCCAGGTTTGATTCCTGGCCGGGGCATTCATTTGTGTGATGAACGCAGATGATTGTTCTCGGGTCATGTTTGTTGATATTTATATATGTATGTTTATTCTGGGTCCCCCCCCCGTTCGCTGTATGGTCATCCATACAGTTGTCATCCATACAGTGGGGCCATACAGTTGGTGTGTTTGTCAGATGATTTATTATTATTATTATAATTCCATGTGAAGCATACCTACGGTCGGCAACGCATCATTAGTCGATGTAATAATCACATTCAATATTAATTAATAAAACACCTTTGCCGACTGTGAATATAGTGAAAGCATAATCGAAAAATAAAACTAATTTATCAACTTGTATATACTAATGTATCAACATTTATTAATTTATACGTTATTGTACATAGATTAAAATAAACAAAAATCAGCAAACAAATTATTATCACAGTTAAACATCCAACACGGTAGCTAACGTTGAAGAGCGATCCTTTTCACACATACGTTTATAGTTGATGAAGATATAATTGTTTCAAATTTACTTTAAAAATACTGCGTGGGTATACTATCAAAGTAGAAAGACCAAAAGTAAAGTAACTTTGAATATTTACTCATCAAAATAAACTATTTACAAGTACATTCCTGTCTAGAAACGAGCTATCTAAGTTATTTTTTTACAATTTTAATTGATAGCCAAAACCGAGATGAATAACATTTCTTAATTAATTTGCTGATCTGCAAAAAATTAAATGTTTCTGATTCCAACTGAATCTGTCACGATACCGTTTTGATGCGTCCGCGTTAAATTATAGAGAAGAGAATAATTAAGAGCTGCAGGACTGCCTGTACGATGCTCATATAACTTTTATCTTTAGAATATTTTGTCAAAAGTCAAAGTCATTTTAATGATAAGAGTTTACTGTTTATTAAACAATCAGCCCTTAATCTATTATTATATTCCAGTCACTTTAGGGGCTTCACCTCTAATTTTGCCGCTTGGGACTGTACCGAAATACCTTATCAAAAATGAAAAAATAAAAAGTTAAAAGGAATTCACTTTAATTCGTTAAATTATTACTTATATACAAACGGCCGGACTCAGATTCAAATGATTACTAAAAGTGCGCTTTGTTAAAGAATTTGTTTACCTAAACTTCATATATATATGTTCTTCTTTACCTATGTTTCTTTCATATCGTCGTCAAATTGTATACCTTCTTACCCCAAGTATTTTATAAAAGATTGTGAAGTAAAGTGGCGAGAGGATTTTTTCTGCCGGCTTTCTTCCCTCTCTGTCTAACCATAATACCGTTTGAAGGCCAAAGTTAATAATAATATCCTGAGTATTTTAAAATTGAAATTCTTTAAGAGTCAACTTAACATCTGGTTATGCCGAAAAAAGTCACTTAAAGGTATTAATAATATTAACAATAAATCCCCAGACAAACACACCAACTGTATGGCCCCAAAGTAAGCAGAGCTTGTGTTATGGATGGCCATAAGGCACTGGGAAAAAAGATATGTATGCACTGTTCGTGTTAATTCTGATATGCAATTTCTAGTCATAAATGTGTATGTATGTTTATTTAAGTTTATTTCTAATATTTATACATAAAACAAATCTATGTGTGCTTATATATATTTCTTAAGTTTATTTATCTGTTATCTAGTATCCATAACATAAGTTCTTAATGATACTTAATTTAGTCTAGATACTGTGGTGTGATTGTTAGAAATATTTAAAAAAAAATATTTAAAAAAAATGGCAGGTGTTTTGATTGGTTATCTTGTTGTTTATTGATTTATCGTTTAATGATAGACTGCAGGCTTCAGTTGGAATAACTTTTGTTCTATTTACTGCACTAGCTATCTTTTCCCTTTGACCAGGACTGCAAACCGCCCCAGACGAGATCTAAACACCGAAACTCAAATACCAATTTCGAAAACGTTACATTGACTCTTCGAGAGCTCCACTATTCTTCCTCTCACTATTCTATGCTCTCGTAAAATCACTTCATTGATATCTTTTGACTTCGATATAAAAAAGTTCTCCCGGGCAAACTCTTAATTACCAACAAACCTCCTTAGTGAGAAACTATCCTCGAAACCCTTCATTTATCTCATGAAATGCGCCAGTTCGTATTGTAACGTCGACCCACATATTCTAAGAAAGCGATACAAAATGGCTTTTTCAGATAATTACTGGCCACACGCCTAAAAATCTCAGATATTTTGTACCTCCTCGTGTGAGGTGCTTTTTCCAGGGAGATGACAGTTTTGTGGTTTTTGTGAATGCGCTTGTACGAAGTATCAGGGTCTTTAATAAAAGTATAGAAATTACAACTTTTTGATTGAACGCTTTTGCGTTTGTAATTAATTTTTGTTGTTGTTTTTATATATTGCTATAGAGGGTTCTATTCGTAAATGTGCCTGTAAATATGGAGCTTAACTTTGTGTGACAGCCGTCATTTTGATAAATCACGTTTCCGTCGCGTTGGTGTGCGTGAACAATCAGTACATTTTTGTCACGCACACACAGTTGCTGTATATACACAAGATTAACTCACACATACGGCCACACGCTCAAATAACTTGAATCATCTAAAGTATATAAAAGTATACAAAATATATAGTATATGTAATATATAGGGGATTATATAAAAAGCTTTTTCCCGAAAAGCAGTGGTTAATGCAAGGGAGTAAATTTGAAAAAGATTTCAAATGACTTAAGAAACCTTTGAGTTGGTTCCAAAATATCATGCATTATCAGATGTAGATGTAATTATTTATATGAAGATAATTTTATCCGTTTAACATTGTATTTAATCATGATTGTAATAGTCCAAATGTCAATCGCGTAGTTTTGCAGTTAGCCGGTTAGCTCGAGCGAACTTCTCTCCATCTTTGTTTATTTATATTGGACTGAGAGAGACAAATCACAACTGTTACAAATGTTAACTGACATCAGCGCAAGTGGGCCTAAGAAATAATTTTTAAATCCACAATCATTTTCCTTTCCCTATACTAAGTAATTGGAAATCTTTGTTAAAGTATAAACCAGGAAGTGAAAGAGTTCACACTTCAATCATTTAAACTGGGCAATGAAACGCATTTATTTTTCTAGATAAATAAGTAGTAAATAAAGTATATACGAGTAAAGGTCAAGAGAAAAGAACGAAGCTAACTCTAGGATGGACGTGTGGCAAATTCGTCTTTATCGTCGTTTTCTTAAAAACTTATTTTCTCCAGTTCCGGGATGGTTATTAATAATCAAAGAGATGACTGTGTGCGTTGCACACGTTGTAGAGTTGTATAGCGTTGTTCACGGTTAAGTTAATGGAGGTTGATCCGTTATGTCTACATGTTTAACCAGGAACGCCGGCGTTCCAGTTAGAAATAGTTCAACACGGCATTCGAATCGCCTAACCCACCGGTGGGCCAGGCTAACGCGTCGCACGCACTCCTACTGAGTTTCTTGCTGGTTCTTTGGCAGTAGATGACCCTTCCGAACCAGTGGTAGTTTCAATATATGACGTCCTAAGCCGAGGTGCGTGCCCACTCGGGTGCCGTTATGTCCTTCGTGTGTAGGAGTAGCAGATAAGTCCTGTGAAATTTAAAAGGCTCATAGGGCCTATAAGTAAACAGTCCATATCGAAGTGATAACTGATCAACGAATTTCACAAACATATAATGCTTTATTTTGTATACTTAGTTATGTTTGTTTTATTCTTGAGGAGAATGAAGTATTTACAGATTTTTATTTATAGTTGTTTCCTTTAGTTAGAGCTTTACAAATTTCACCTTGATTCATCAAACAAAACCTTTGCTTGTTCTAAAATCTAATTATAGTCCAGTGACATGAAAATTACGTGTGAAATTAAAAGCTTAAGCGCTTGATTCGATCTCTTATAAAACTTAAATTACGTTAATTACTACTGCTTACAAAGCAAATTAGATTTAAATATAAATAAATATTGTATATTCGTTTACGTAAGAAAAATGTTGGTCTCATACTTCGAGCGATTAGATCTTAACATAACATAACACTAGGTCACCGATTTTTGTTAAAACCTAATATTCGATTATTTGTGTAACCGAAATGTAATCCACATACAAACCTACCTACCTACATGCACTATATATAATACAGTAAATTTCTAGCCACAAAAACAAAAGACTTTCAAAATAACACCAAACAAATAAATAAGGTCTTTTCCTAAGTCCCCAAGAAGATATATAAACCTCATTATATATACGTATACCAAAGCACTATTAGTTTTTTCTACCCTGCGTAGTATACATACAAAAATGATAACAAACTTCGTATTTACACCGGTATAAGGTTTAAATTGCCGTGTGATTAGCGGATCCTAAAGGCGTCAATCTTAGGCCCGCCCACACGCCACGCTATTTCTTCGACGGTACCTCAATTGTTTTTGCAAACATACCTTTTAATACAACAAACAAGTACTTTACAAGAAAATGTATACGTACACTGTACTTAAATACTTATCTGCTAAGGATCGCGGTACAAAAAAGTGATGGAAAACGTTGTACAGCGTGCAAAACAAGAAGGGGTGGAGCCTAAAGTTGCAATGAAAAGTTTTTCAAACGAGCTGCACGTTGGGAAATTATAAAATTTCTTTTTTTTTGCGCAAACGAAGTCGTATTTGCTTTTAATACTTTTATGGCTGTTGTGAAATTGATTTATCCTTGGGTTAGTAAGGTTTTTATGTCGTTTAATTGTAGTTATATATAATTGAATTACAGAAAATTAAATAACGTACTTGGAATATTGCAAAAACCGAGATAAATACTCTCTCATGTTTGCTAAAAGCCGACTAGCCAGCCAGTACTGTTGAAGAAATAAAAGATGCAAATTGCAAAAACAGCTTTTAAATGCATAAACATTAGTACGAATTTTAGACAATTTAAATAATTATTTCAGTTCTATATCATTCAGTTCTACAAATTAAGCTGTTGGTATAAAATCCAATATAAAAAAAAAATACAACTTGTACAAAGCATCTAACCTTTTTATTATCAACCTAAAAATTCTTCTTCATCTAATATAGCAATAATGACATTATTATGTGACCTTAGCATGTGCGATATTATGAAATATAACATAAATAATATTTATTAATATTATGATACCTACACATAAATTTAAACTATAAGAAAAAATAAATTTACCTGCAGGCATTCCAACCCGTACGAAAGTAAATCAAAAATACAGTAATACAACCCTTCCTTTTTGTACCGCCATTAGGAAATGCAATCTCGATCTCGCCGGATCCCAATCAATCCCGATTTTCGGGATCAATCCCAAAGCATAATATGACGAGATTCCGTTCGAGATTGACAGCATTGTGTGGCAGTGGTCAGTGACGCTACGCGGGGGGAGATTTTTGCAATTTGCATGTAATTGCTTAGTCACACTGTTGCCAACCAGTGTTGAGTCGGAGAGGGCATTCTCAGCAGCTGGGTACATTGCAACGGACATTAGATACCGTTTAGCAGATAGCTAGCACTCTTAATACACATTGTTTTTTAAGAAGGCACTTTCAAAATCACCCGTAACTACTTTCTAATCTCCTTGAGAATTCCACTCCACTTTTTGTTTTGATTCGGTATGTTAATTTCCAAAAAAAACAGTAACATTAAAGAATAAAAATAAAGATTTAAAAAAAAAAAGATTTGTTTTCTTTCAAATAATATTTTATTTTAATTAACTTCACTATCACAAAAAAGCAGTTTTCATCGTTTTAAGACATCCGAATTAAAATTTTTTTTTAAACTCGACGACATCCCGAAAATTCCGGGTCCTCGCGTGATCGATATTTTTAACCCCGCGGGATCTCGAATTAGCGATCTCGAGTCGGGATTGCATTCCCTAACCGCCGCTAATCTGGTTAAGGAGTAAGAACAGCCAGTGCAGTTGCTGGAACAAGGGCAGTTCCAACTGAAGGCTACGGTCGGCAACGCATCACCAGTCAGTATAATAATCACAGTGTCTATTTATAAATAAAATACCTTGGATTACTATATCCATGGGTGCGGATGCCACTTACCATCACGGATCACGTGCATTACTATTATTAGTATTATTTAGTATTATTTAGTATTATTTAAATTACTTAAAAACTGTGAGGCTGATATGTATCTGCAGAGTTTATCTATATATCTCTCTATCTGTCTATATGCCAAATTGTATTTAAAAAATTTTCAATATTAGAAAGTTACGTCATTCAGAGTCAACTTATGCCATATTTTGTCCAGAAATTCCCGCAGGACCCGTAGTAACAAAAGAAACTAACTATGAGTCGCAACCAGTGGCGGATTTACACAGTTGTCGCCAGTAGGCCATTCAAATTTTGCCGCTCCTGCTGATTTTTTGTTCCCCTACTGGCTTTTTCATAAACCGACGTTGGAGTAATCAATTTACTGTACAGTTCTTTCCTCCGTGAATATAATAATGTTTTTTTTTTATTTCTATAAGACAAAAAAATTTTTTTGGGTTAAATTTGCCGCCCCCTAAAATCTGCCGCCCTAGGCTCCAGCCTACTCAGCCTGCTGGTAAATCCGCCACTGGTCGCAACGGACAACGGTGTTCGCCTTTGATTAAAGTAAAATAGAGGAACATAGGCGACCAGCTCCTGAGGTATGGACCTCAAAAATTTGGCTCCCGGTCGCCGGATTTTACTTATAAAATGGCTTAGTCACTACACGACACGAATACAAACGACATTATACGGACAAGAAGTATTTTGTCTCGCTCTCACGCCCATGTTTGCAACGTTCTATCTCTTGTATGTCGGGGACCCATGCAAGTGTGAGTAAATATATCCGTGGTAGTACTAGAGCTAAATTTCACGCAAGTTACGTAAAAATGTCAGCCATCTTGCACTATTTTACTTTAATCAAAGGTGTTCTTGAAACAAATTCGTAAAATCCGCATCAACAACGCAGTATTCATATTTACTTCAAACCTATTTTGCTAGTGATTGGTAACACAATGGTATTAGGTACGTAGCAGATCAAAACGAACAAGGAAGAGGGTAGGTCGATTAAGGGGCCTCTAACTGTCATCGCCACCTACCTACATCTGCCAGTCCGCGATCATGGCGCTTGCAACAGCATCGAAATATTGGACGCGCGAAATAAAAATCGTGGTAAAAATCCCGTAAATTCTTTTAATTACATTACGAAAACTACTGATATCCATACTGATAATTATTTAATGGAACCTGAAATAAATAATCCCTAATCCGATAAATTAGGAATATTTAAATCGTATTACTAGTTTTTAGGTATACGTGGAAAAACATAGTGCTATGAGTTTTTATAATTCACAAAATGCTTAACCTATACTTTTTAATACGATTTTTCGTCTATCGTGGTGTGCGAGTGAGCCGCGGCTTCGTGGGTAACGCGAATTATATATCCCACACAAACTCTACAGCGTCGAATTTAAAAAGTTTAAAAATTGTTCATTCACTTAAACCCGAATGAAAAATAACCTCGCTGAACCAACTAACTCTACCAAAGATATATTATGCAAAACTGCTTTAAAGGATCATACAAAAAGGATTACGCTACTGTGTTATTACATTTTATTACCTAGGTATAAAGCAAAATGATTGCAGCGGCAATGCTTGGATAAACATACGGTGGACGGTTATAAAAACATCTGAAATTGAAATATTTATTATGGCCGTTTTGCTATACTAATAACATTTATGAATTTTCAAGCGTTGAGTGAATGGCTCCTGGATTTGTATCGTCTTGTCTTTATCTTCCATGTACAGACAGTAAAAATTGTTAAAATGGACTTTCAAGTCAACTGTCAAGATATAGTCGGTTAGACGTTAACACCAACACGTTGCGACACGCAACTGTTGAGTTCTGACGTGATTGTTTTTGTTTAAAACAATTTTGACTTTTGTGTTTTGTGCAACTCATTCTTGAAAGGCCTTTTTTTAAACTTGCTTCAACACAGATATTGGGATAAAGGTTTAACGGAAAGTAACTTTAAAATTAATTTCATATTATTATCCTTTATTAAATTGCGTATAACTTTCGTATAAATTAAATTATTACGTATAAGCAGTTCGTGGCGGTTACCGGTTCACAGAGTTTCGATGTGCTGTAAATATATTTATAAAACATAATCAATACCGCTCTTGAATAATGTAGATATTGGAGCGAAATTTTATTTTCTTTAAAAAACCTCTTTACAATATTTGCAAGATTACGTATTTTCTATTTCACATAATTATAAGTAGGTACATATTTATAGGTAGGTAAACGAAAGTTTAAAGAATTTTATTTTATTACTGAACTTTTCCTGTGGTAAATACGTACCGTTAATCCTTTTTTTTATCGAAAAAGGATTTTCTTCTATGTCACCTGATGGAAAGTGACCATGAAGACGAAGGTGTTACACGTGTATCCACGAGACACCTATTCACTCGACGCTTAAAAGAACTGGGACTATAGTTTTTAACTTTTAACTAGCGTTTGGTTCGACTTCTTGGGATATCTACTAGAAAGGGATGGAAGGACTGTCTGCGCCTTGTAGTCCGATGTAAGAAGGGTGTGGGTTCAACCTGATCAAAAAGAGCACTCGCGTGCTGTCCAAAATGTATTCTGTAGAAGACTGCTAAACTGGCAACTTTCCGACGATGGTCGACGCTTTGCAGTTTTTTGGTGGTGAGGTCAAAATTGTTGATAATTTTTTGGGTTCTTCGGTCAACTGCGTCCATCGCTTCTAGTTGGTACTTTGCAGAACCATCCCAAAGGTGGCCACAGTACTCCATGCAAGATCGAACTTGTTCGAATCCACCATAAAGCTGACACTAGAGGTCGCCGCTCCCTTACAAGAAAAGTATTACATTTTAATAATTATTCGTGTGGTTTATTCATTTCTGCAGCCAAAAAACAGTGCGCCTTTTTCTTAACTTGTACCAATTAACAATTGACTACCAAATGATTAAAAAAGGTTTTTTTTCTGAACTGAACACTGTAGTAATAATAAAAACATTTTTGCTGTCAAAATTGTAATTTCCACGAAAAACCTTCGTGAAGAAGAATCGGCAAGAAAGTTCACAAGAATAAACGGAATTTGTATTTTTGTATACAACCAAAAAATAAAGAAGTTCCGTATCGATCACAGTTATAGTTTATCTTATGTAAAATAAAAAAACTGATTCCAAATTAAAGTCAAACTATAATTAAAAAGCGCTTTATAATTGAAACCTGTAAATAAAGTTCATATTTTTAAGAAAAAAGACTTTATTTGTAATTTTTTATTTTTCTTTATTTTCACTGAAATTGTGAAAATCTTCATACTTACTCGTAAAGATTCTGATTGGTTATTAGCTGGTAACATGTATTTTTCCTATAACAATAATTTTAAGTTTTCGTAAGATAAAAAATAAAAGTGGACGTGACATTTCGTTCCGGAAATCACTTTTCTACTTCCACATACATGACAGTTAAAAACTATTGTAACAATAGTCAATAAAAGCATATTTTTCTAAACTACAATGGCCGTTGGCTGTATATTATAATAATTGAGACAGTAAATAAGTTCGGAACAATCGTAAGTCTATAAAATTGATAAACTGCGGTATGTGATAAGACTCACACACTTCATGGGATCTAAGAAAAATGGATGTGGTTGGTGAGAGCTGGCATGGCAAATTGACAACTAGGTCATGTTTAGTACCTACCTTCTTATATTTATTTTCAATGGACTCCAAAGGATAAACATATAGGTTCGGCGGGTTACATAACGTTAACGATAACTGTTTTATTTTAGGTACCATAATAAATAACAAAACCCCCAGAAAACACAAAGACTGCAAACCCCCAAATTAAGCAGAGCTTATAGTTTGAAAGACCACGCAGTGAACTAGGGAGAACCCAGAATAAACGTACATATATAAACAACCATGATCCAAATTAAAATTTTTCAAATTCATATATTTATTTCTTAACATTGACAATTACTTGTTTTCATTAACGTCAAATAAAACATGACTGTACCGCCAGATCGGAAAAACCTTCGTGAAGAAGAACTGGCAACCCGGGTATTGGGTAACCCGGGAACAAACATCTGTGTTCATCACACACACGAATACCACAGCCAGGACTCGAGCGTATGAGGAATGGCTACCACTGAGGCCACTTAGATCACTGGATAAATAGTATTTTTGCAAAAACAGTCAGAGAGTTTACAAACTGCCATCGCGCGACGCAATATTTTAAATAATTTGGGGAAACAAAACTTAATGAATGAATGAATATACGTTTATTTGCACATACAAACATTTACAATAAAACAAATATACACAAAACACACACAAAAAATTAAAGACATTTTTTATTTTATTTTTGCTGTTTTTTTCTTTTTATTGGCAACAAAGTGTTTATTATTATTATTATTAATTTCACAAACATAAAACAACAAAAAAAATGGAAAAATAGACTAAATTTAACAAAAATGCTGACATGGTACATACGCAAAAGGGCCATAGCTCAACGGTTATCATTTGCCCATTTGAGCAAATCGTTGATTTTCTGCCATCGCCATTCGGGCCCACGGTGAGTGCAAAATGGCTATAGTAATTAATATTTAAGATAAAGAAGTATGTAATAAATATTAACTTAAATATAAAAAAGCGTAGTCGACGCTAATTAGACGCTAATAAAATAGATATAAGTATAACTTGATCTTGTCCCCAACATTTTATTGTATCTTTCATGATTTTTGTAGCGGAGGATCCACAAGCGTGCTCCTCCTGCAAAAGAGGAACAATGTATTTTTTTTTTAATTTGTGATACGAATTGTTAAAAAGAAAATTATTATAAATAACTTGAAACTGTCTAAGCTGCAGAATTTGAGTACTTAAAAAACCCGACTAAAGCTTTTTCTCGTGGAACTCCTGCTCCCGTGGTAACTCCAGAAAATAACATACCCTATGTCAGTCCCACAGTCCCACAACTGAAAAGAATCTAAAGACACCTCATACGTTGAAATCCGTCAAACGGTTCGCCCATGCCAAACAAATATACATACACTCGTAAAACATACCCTCCTTCTGACAGTCGAGTAAAAATAAAAATCGCCGATTCGTTTACAAAAAAAAATCGATCTGAGACTAGTGTTATAGTGATATATATTCTTTATTGCACGTAATCAAATTTTAAGAACTAGGTACAACAATAAGTTAGTTATTTTGCAAAGGTGGACATATCTCTTAAAGAGATCTCTTCCAACCAACTCAAGTAACTGAAGAGTGAATTGAACACAATGACAAAAGTGGGTGACAAAAGAGCAAGTCTAGGTCTAAAAATCAAAAATAGAATATTAAAGGATATACATCATTTTGTTTACATAATACACACATACTTATAATAACATAGAAAACCTACTGAATCATTCATATTGTACATAAATACTAAATACATACAATGTACGTAGATGACGTGGAGATTGTTAGCTTCAAATTTTTTTTTTCTATGCCATTAATGCTTGACAGAAATCTTCGTCAACTCATAAATTGTTATAATTTATACCACATCTACACCAACATAGCTCCATGACCCTCTCTAATAGGTTCCCCAAACATCGGTTAACAAGTAAACAGCGGGTAGAGCGAAACTCGATAACTGCGAATATCGCCTGATTACAATCAGCCCAGCAGTGGGACGTGAGGGGGTTCCGTGGCTCATGTCATTACTGGGATTTTATTTTTGATTTCGTGGGACTAGCAAATGAGCATGGGAACCACTTGATGAATCGGAAAACATAGATAAGTATGAACAACAAAAGATACAGCTAGTAATGTGTTTACTAAAAAAACCCTGTTTATATATCTTTGTAATTATATATATGTATTCGTTTATTATTTTATAATATAAATAACACTTGCGTTCAAACGGAAAGAATAACGTGTAACACCTTCGTCTTCATCGTCACTATCCATCAGGTGAGATGGACGACAAACGACTCATCCTTTTTCAATAAAAAATATAAAATAAATTATTAATTGCATCAGATAATATTACTTACATTTACAAACCTGCTCAGTTGCAATAAGTACTAAGCCCGTATTGTTACAGTAGTGGGTGCTACGATTTTGCAAATTTGTTGCCCGAAGCAATTACTACACATATTTGGTTGTGACGATCGAGTAGTCGATTCGGACCTTATGCAGGTTGACACGTTCGTCTCGAATGGCCAAATCCCTAATGGCATGACCTGGCGACTTTTCCCCGAACATTCGTCTTCATCCTAATAATATTATAAACGCGAAAGTTTGTATGGATGGATATTTGTTACTCTTTCACGTGAAAACTACTGAATGGATCAATATGAAATTTGGCACAGTCATAGTTTATAGTCTGGAATAACACAAAGGATACTGTTTATCCGGATATTCCCACGAAATTTAGAATAATATGGGTGAAACCGCGTGTAACAGCTAGTTTGTTATATTTTATCGCGCGAAAGATCGATTCATGTCTTACCATTCGATACATGTACGTTTAACTGTCTTACCATTCGATACATGTAGGTACGTATAGTTAGTTGCCTTGTGACCATAATAATCTCATACGAGAATAACACCGAACTTCTTTTATGGAAAGCTAACAGTGTTCTATATCAACTGTTACGAATTATATCTGTCGTATATAATTATTATTGGGAAATTATAAGTCAAACCACAAATTTCTTTATTGCCCACGTGATCAAACCTCTTATTTTATAACTAAGTCACGGGAAAATGAGATAGCCTCTAACAAACTAATTCGTCTTTTTTGCAACGCCTACTGAATATTGTACAGAAAGCGTAGTGGTTAGTGCACTTATCTCATGCGCGAGCCGAGCAAGCGAAGCGCCGCACCCGGCGAAGCGCCATAATCGAAATTGGAACGATAATTCTAAATTTTATAGCAAAAACATCATGTAACAACATATTTTTAGTGTCTAAGATAGTATCGTTCAGACGCTCGCAAATTGTGGCTGACTTAGTAATTTGGAAGGCAATGTAGATTTTTCGAGGTAAATAATGCTATTAAAAAGAAGTCTGTTTAATTAGCACCCATTATTATGCATCATATAAATCTGGTTCAAATTCTATCTGTCACACTTAGTGGAAATATACAAACTTCTAACCAATTTTTTCATGCAGCATCTAATCGAAAATCGCTCTAGTTTCATTAACTGTTACCGGGCCAACTATAATATTAGGTATAACTGATAGAAAATTAAAACAAATGATAAACAGTTAAAATTATTTTATTGTCTTCTCTCAAGAGATAGGTTCGGGTCCTGACAGAAACACATAATTGTTTATTGATTATAAATAAGCTACGAATGCTTCCCAATTAAAACGTGTCTGATTCCTTCTAATAAGCTTGGTTAAACTTTAAAAAAACAACATTCAAGAAATAACACCAAATAACGAAAATTTTTACCAGAAAAATTTGGCACCCAAAGCACGTTCAAAATAAGTCAATTACAAGATCGCACAGCGTATCGGTTTCATCGTAACTCGGTTAGTGTGAATCAAGCCTTATTGGATCAATGCGCATTGATTTGTTCTTGCCGCATGTGAATTATAAGGGATTTTGAGATTTATTGAATTGATATAATATTTCATTTGTTCTGTGAAAATGTATTTATTTGAAAAATGTATTTAAAAGTAGACTTTTGGATTTATTGCAACTAATGGTCATTGTATTCGTTTTATTACAAAAAGACTGTATTTCAATTTAAAATTACGGTCTGCGGTAGTAGTCCTACCTCATACGCCGGTCCAGGTCCCAGGTTCGAGTCGTGGACGGGATTTTATTTATATGATGAACGTAGATGTTGTCTATATTTATATACGTATTTTTATGCTGATTCATGGTCACCCATGACGCAAGCTTTGTTGGTCATAGATCAACAGCTGGTGTGTTTCTCTGGGGAATTTATTTATACATCGAGCTTAAATTATTTTGTATACATTCGGCAAATCTGTTTTATTCTTAATAAATTTGTTTATTTTGTTGGGCTTCCAGGATTTCACTGCACAAGTCATCCTAAAATTTTGCGTTCATGTTAAAAACGAAAGAAATGTATTTCTGTATTCCTGACAGTTTCAGGTTTCAGCTTCCCAAAATATTGGACTGAATAGATCATATTATTAGTAAGTTATAAGCAATATTTGACGTCACAACTTCAACAACGATCGACACAACATTCTACTAACCCATACAATTATCTCAATTTACGATTCCGCTCCCTACCGAATCCAGAGTCCGTTACACCATATGGCAGCAAACAATACTCGATACTTAACAAACCACAATTTTTAACTAAAGAAGCTCGTCGGGTGCGCATACGCAACCACAAACGATGCAAATTCCTAATTACCTATAATTTCGGATGAAAATCACCTTTTTTGTTGAACCGTTTTTGTTATGTTTCATCGCGTGTGGACGGGTAGCCGTTTTGGGATCAATGGGAATTAGTGTAAAATATTATGCCGTTAGTTTTTCATTGTATCGCAATTGTGAATAACATATTACACAAAATTCATCTTAAAAGATTATTATATGAAAAGATTACTTTTGCAATGAATTCAATACAAATATAAAAACACAATCATCAATTAAGTTAACAGTTACCTTATTTAAAACGGAGAAAATAAGACTATTACCTAGCCTATACCTAAGTGGTCTAATCTATAATAAATAATATCTATAATTGTTTCAGCCATTGTTCTATTTCTTCTCTGAGGGTAGTTTTAATATATTCAATGTCCACACAATCCGTCCAATAAATATGAAGAATGGGACGCTTTAAAAGACTTTGCTCTGGTTGATGATTATCTGGATACTTCCAAATGATGCTTCTAAATATACTGATTATTTATTCTCTATTTATGTACATTTATTTTTATTTTAAGTATTAAGGTACTAGTGTAGTTTATATTCTAATTAAGTGTCTTTTTTGTAAAATGTTCTGTAACCTATACTTCTTCATATTATTTATTTTCTTTTTGAACATACATATAGGTAATTATTTATTTTTTGATGTTTTATGTCCTTCTGCATGTATTTTTTTTTCTATGTTTTGTTGTTACTGTACTTGTTTATTTCACGGTGTAAAGGTTGACGGCATCACCTACACAAAGCGGCCCCAATGGAAGATCAGCGCTGGTCAAATGACTAGCATTATGCTGAATTGGGACCGATTCGTGACAATTTTATTAAAAAAATAGTTATTGCTTATATTTATTGTAAGAATTTTTCTTTTTATATATTCTCAATTGTCACGAATAAATGTTTTTGAATTTTGAATTTTTTGAATTTTGAATCTTCGCCACTCACATGAATCTTGTGGTATTGCAGCTACTAGTGGTGCTTCTAAGGTGCAAAATAGGTTCCAGTCTCCTGCACATGTTATGATTGGTTTTTGGTCATTCCTTCTCTGTTAGCTGAGGCTGAATAGCTGTCAGGTTGAGTCAGTAACTGTTAGAATGTTATAACAAGGGATAGCAAATTTTTGTGGCCGATTGTACTTCAGGTCACCAAAAGACTTTCTTATTTTAATAGGTTGGCCGAACCGCCATGTTGGATCGCAGAAACTCGTAGTGCGGGGTAGGTGCCAGCCTGGTTTACACGCGTTAAGTAGTTAAGTTGGTACCAAATTTTAGGTAACTACATTTCACTTGTGTGTCCAAAAGCATTAAGCCGTTAAGCTCATAAGTTCAATAAAAATGAACGGTGACGAAGTCAAGAGAGGAAAACGCCAGTAAACCGGCCATTAGGGTCACGAGTTTCACTTACCAACCACCTCGCTAGGTCCGAATTAAAGCGATGAGCCCCTAGTCCCACGACCCCAAGGCTTCTACGACAAAAGCCTCCGAAATATATCCATTACCTAATTAATCACATTTCGTATGAGTTTCGTAAGGCTTGAGTGGTCCTGCCTCATACAACGAACATCCCCGGTTCGAGTCCTGGTCAAGGCGGTCATTTGCGTGACGAACACCGATGTTTGTTCTCGGGTCATGGTTGTTTATATATATATATATATATATATATATATATGTGTGTGTTTATTATGGGTTTCCCCAAGTTCGCTGAACGGTCATCCATAACACAAGCGTGGCTTACTTTGGGGCCGTACTGTTGGTGTTTGTTTGGGGAGTTATTTTTTCCACTCACTCCAAGATTTATTTTTGTTAAGGCAAGAATTTATTCGAGATTTCACAAAACAGTAGCAGAGATATATCACAAGGGGAACAGAACAGTAACAGCCCATATAACAGACGAGTTGAAACAAAAGGTATTACCCTACCTTAGTATCATTAAAAAACATAATACTTTAATAACAAGGTCCGATTGTCGTTCGCCATGTTGCGCGCGACAAAAGACAGTTGCAAAAACAATTATTTCGTGAAAAAACCATCCGTCTTATAGAATTTAATTATTAGGCAATTGTGGTCTCTGCCGGTGACAACAACCAAATGTCACTTTGACAAAAGGACTGCAATTTCTTTAAATTGATTGTTTGGGGACATTTTTATAATTGTTTACGTCTATGAGGTACTTCCTTCCGGTATGCATAAAGGAGATAATTTTTTTACAATTTATTTGCTAATAAAGAATGCATTAATTTTCAGGAAGCATCAAAAATAATTAATTACAACATTTTGACATTACACGTTGGAAAACCATTAGGCATAATGAATGCCTTTTTTCAGTATTTACTGGTAGCAGAGATTCTTATATTTAGATCTCGTCTGGGGCGGGACCAAAGTCCTTCCAATTTGGACCGTCACATTAACCACGGTGACCTGGTTCTGTTCTGGATAAAGGGAAGTAACAGCCAGTGCCATTACTGGAACAAAGGCAATCCCAACTGAAGCCTGCAGTCGGCATTGTAAAGCCATAATCAACGAATAACGTGAGGTACCCTCACCACTAATGTTCCCACAAAACAAATGTAACAGTTTGTGTTATGGATGACCATACAGTGAACTGGGGAGAACCCAGAATAAACATATGTATATATATATATGTATATATATATATATATACATATATATATATATATATATATATAAATACAAACGACTTTGACCCGAGAACAAATATCCGTGTTCATCAGCGTATGAGGCAGGGCTAACTACCCAATACGCCACTCGGCCCTCATGTCAACCCAACCGATAATATTCGGGAAATAAAAAAATACTAGGTTTAGCCAACCATTTGATTTTGCTCGATTATCACTAAATACACTTTAGACAAATATTTTTGGTCACACGCAATGTGTCACTCAATCACAAAACATCGTACATACAATTTCTGTATGAACTTGGCTAGGCTAGATTTTTTAACGGAGCGCGTACAAAAGGAAACAGTAAAGAAGTTACATTTCAGGATTCAAAACCTCGGGGGGACGGGTACAGCCAGTAACACTACAGCAGATTCTATAAAGCGAACTTAAACTTAGCTTAGACTTATCTGAGCTAAGTTCAAGTTCGCAAGACCAAATAGGCAAATAATAAACGACTTTGATTTTATATTGCATAGTGATGAAAATTGAGTGAAAAATAACGATGGTCGTCTTGACAAGAATGGTGTTACATTTTTTCAAAATATGTATTCTGTGTGATTTAAAACAAAAGTCTTTATTTGACCATTTAGCTGAGATAAGTCTTCATAGATTTCAGCCTACGACAATGATAATGAAAGAAATTACTGATTCTTATAAGCAGTATTTTATATACAATAAGTTGGGTAAGATGGTTGATCAAGCAGAGGATTCATATTACTCATAACTGCAAAAGTAATAATAATAATAATCCCCAGACAAACACACCGACTGTATGGCCCCAAAGCAGGGCTTGTGTCATGGATGACAGCGAACTGAAAAGAAACCCAGAATAAACATACCTATGTAAATATAAAAAGCCATGGATCCATAATTTTTTTTGTGTATTTTAATTTTTGTAACTAGTTTGGCAATAAAGTGTATTTTCATTTCAAAATTTCACAAATGAATTCTCCGGCTAAACCTGGGACCTTTCAGCGTATGAGGCTACCACTGCGCTACTCGACCGTCTTTGCTGTGGGGTGGCTTGTTGAATTCATTGGTTAGTTGGAATAGGTAGTTGGTTTATTGCCCTTATACAACTAAACTACGCAAAATATCATTATGAAGTATCTCTTGAAGGTTGTCAGGAGTGCAGACAATAACATCAAAAATGCACTGATGCCGAAGAGTTAAAGAAAAAACCTAGTTAGTAATAATCGCCAGATAACCTCAATGTTAGCGACGCGACATGAAATGGATTCGGCATAATAGGGACATAGCCATTCAAATAGTTTTGTAAATAACGCTAGTCCACGCCCTCACTACTTGCGCCTGTCCTCGGATAGGTGGTTATTTTCGAGTGTGACGTAAGCAATCATTCTCGCTCCGATCGCCGCCCAGTGCGGACGTGCAAGACCCCGTTCTCCGTTGTTTGGTCCCTTCCCGATACTCCGTGGTGCTCAGTCTACTGACGTCACGGTTTAGCGTGTTGGTTCCGTGCTACGGTTTTCAAGGTTCTTTCTACTCCCTCTGAGTGCTATCGAAGTGCGTATTTTTCTTTGCGACTAAGCCCCTTAGTCTTCAAAGTGCTGTGCTAAGTTGTGTTGTGCTTGTGCTGAGTGCAGTGTTGTGCCCAGCGTAAGTAGTCTGGTTTCAGTGCAAAGGATACTTAACGGTGACAACGAATTTGTACTGAACCAGTCCTTTTTATTTTTATTTATTTCTCTTCTCTATTTTATTTATTTTTCTCCTATTTTCTTATTTATTTTTATCATATTTGTGTGTTTTCGTGTGTATTTGTCCTTTCTGTCGGTAAAGGTTGACCCTAACGCGGTCAACTCTTTACCTGCGCACCCTTTTTAGGTTTCTAGGTAGTGGCCTTCCGCATACTACGGTTAGTTTTAAGTTATTCTCCCCAGCCCCCCTACCGCTGGTAGGGAGGTTTGCCGCTAGGGTTGCTAGGTTTTTATTTAGGAACTCTAGGCATTTGTTATTTAATTAGGTGCTAGGTTTGCTAGGGGACCTAGGCATACATTATATATTTATATATTACATATTCAAGCCCTCCAATGGACCTTGTAAGCATTCTTAGGTCGTTCGCTCAGGCGCTCGTTGCGTCCGACGCCAACTTATCAGATGACGTAATAACGCAGGCCTTACAGGCATCTATCGCGTCCCCGGCCCCTCAGGCCTCAACCCCGGCCCCTCAGGCCGAACCCGCGTCTGATACGTCGTCAGATGCCGTCACCCTAACCGGCTCTCCTGAGCCCGCGTTTCAACTCGTCGCCAAGCGCTCCAAGAAGCGCTCTAAGAAAGCTTCGGTATCTTCAATACCCGAGCCCTCCCCGGTGTCTTCAACACCAGCCCCCGCGCCGTTAAAATCGCTCGTAGTAACCGCGTCTCCGTCGGTCACATCGAAGCCAGCGACGCGCTGCGCTCCCGTCCCGCCGAAGCCTCAGCTCCCTCCGCCCGTATTCCTGCGTGAAAAAGCGCGCTGGACCGCGGTTTCCAACTTGTGCAAAGTGCACAAAATTAATTACTTAAAAGCCGCCAACGCTGGCGATACAATCAAAATCCAATTAGCGACCATCGACGACTTCCGCGCGTTTACCAGGTTACTCGGATTAAACCAAATCCCGTATCACACCTACGCCCTCCCGGAGGAGCGTAAGATCCGCGCAGTACTACGGGGCGTCCCGTTCGAACTCAGCAACGAAGACAGTCTCGATGACCTTAAGTCTCAGGGTTTCCCGGTCACAGCAGTACACAAGATGCACTCCAACCGCGGTAGGCGTTTTCCATTAGCGCTAGTAATCCTGTCCAATACTCCCAACTCGAAGGAGATTTTCAAAGAGGCCCGCACAATCTGCGGACTCTCGAACATCTCCGTCGAGCGTCCCAACCCCCGTGGTCACCCTGGGCAGTGCCACCGCTGCCAGCTATATGGCCACGCAGCGGCTAACTGTTCAGCTCCCCCCAGGTGCGTAAAGTGCCTGGATCCTCACTTCACCAAGGAGTGCACTCGCACTCCCGAATCCACTTCCCCCCCTGCCTGTGTGCTGTGCGGCCAGTCCGGCCACACAGCTAACTACAGGGGTTGCCCGCGCGCTCCGCGCTCCACCGTCAAGAGGGTCGCGCCTAAACCGGCGCCGCCACTCACTCCCTCTAACTTCCCGCCGCTGCGCAACCGGGGTCCCCCGGAAGCAAAGCCCGTTCAGCCGACGCCTACTCCGGCTCTGTCTTGGAGGCAGCGTCCGGCCGTCCCGCCTGCACCTTCCCGACCCATCCCAGCTCCCGTAGCTCCCGTAGGGCCGCGTCCCGCGTTGTCATCTTCCCCTCAGTCGTCATTGGCTGAGGACATGAAGACCGTGTTCGACGTCATCCAAAACGTCGACATTAACGAAATCTCCGTACTCGCACGCAAACTGCGAGCCGCCCGCTCTCCTCAAGAGCGATTATTCGCGTTAGCCGAGCATCACTCGCTCCTAAGTTCGTTGTAAATTCCTTTATTTTTATAAATTTAAATAAATAAATTTTAATGTCTTGACCCGCGAATCTCGCGTCCAGTCGTATTAAACCTAAGGGCTTATCCCTAGTATCTTTTAACGCTCGTAGCCTTAGCTCTAACCTTCCCGAGATTAAACTGTTCCTTCAGAACAACGACCCAGATCTTTTTCTTCTCCAGGAGACATGGCTCACTCCTAATCGCTCCAGGGGATTCGCGATTCCCAAGTACGCGTTTACACGTAACGATAGGCCTAACTGCGACGGTTTCGGCGGCACTGCTATCTACTACAAAAGAGGATTCCATTGCTGTCCTCTCCCTACCCCTCCTCTCCTTAACATGGAAGCCACCGTGTGTAGATTGGCTATGACTGGTCATCCGACCATCATCATAGCCTCAGTCTACATACCTTGTGGCACCAAACCTATCCGCAGCGACTTTGAGACCATTCTCGCCCTCGGCCGTTCAGTCATTATGTTCGGAGACTTTAACTCCAAACATACTGACTGGACGTGCCTATCAACCAACCAAAGCGGTATAGCTCTCCTCGACATCACCAACTTACTCGACTTAGACGTCGTCTCCCCTATCACTCCCACTCACTATCCTGACAACCCGAACCACTCTCCTGACATCCTCGACTTTGCAATCGTCAAGCATATCAACCTCGACCTCAGGTCTATCGAACCGCTCGATGACCTAGGTTCTGACCACCGCCCCGTCTCCCTCGTGCTAGGACCGCCTAACGTTAACGTCACTTCTCCTAAGACCTTTACCGACTGGAAAGGTTTTAAAAATACGATAGTTTCTGCCTTAGAGGCCCCAAACTCTCCGCTCGCGATCTCGCCCGATCAATTAGATAGCCCGGATAAAATAGACTCGTTAGTAAATTCTCTCACTGATGCTATCAACTCAGCCATCAGTGTAAACGAAAAGGTTGCTAAGAAAGGCAAACCCACGCTTCCCTTAGCCATTAGCAATCTTATTAAAGCTAAGAACGCGGCTCTCCGGAGAGCCAAGAAATATCCCACGCCCGCCTATAGAACAGCTGCGAATCAGCTGCAACGTAAAGTTAGATCTCGCCTCGCGGAACTCCGAGACGCCCAGATGAACGATCTCATGGCGAATATCTCCCCGTCCCACCAAGCGTATTATCGAATGTCTGAGCCTTACGCGTAGACGCCGCCTCTCACGTCCCTCCTCTCACTCGTCCCGATGGCTCTATCGCCTTCGAAGACGAAGAGAAAGCCGAATGCTTCGCTGACAGCGTTGCGTCTCAATGCTCGCCCAGCACGCAACCCGCGAATCCCAATCACATCAAAGCGGTGGAGGCCGAAGTCCTCCGTAGAAACTCTCTCCCCATCACCGCCGACCCCGTCACAGTCTCTAATGATGAAATCTCGCTTCACATCAAAAGTCAAAAGTCCAGAAAGGCTCCGGGTGCGGATGGTATTTCCAACCACGCACTTAAGCACCTGCCTCAACAGGTGCTTACCTTGTTAGCTATCATTTTCAATGCCTGCTTCGACCTTAGCTACTTTCCAAAAGCTTGGAAAGAAGCGACAGTCATAGGCATACCCAAGCCGGGTAAACCTCTTAATGTCCCGGCTAATCACAGACCCATCAGCCTCCTCAAGGCAATGTCTAAACTTCTCGAGAGAGTCATACTCTCTCGAATGCGGAACCATCTGTTTCCAACGGACGGCGATCCTCTCATAATTCCCCACCAGTTCGGCTTTCGCGCTAAGCACTCCTGCCCTCAGCAAGTCCATCGAATCGTCGAGTACATACTCGACGGCTTCTATCCGAAACGAAAGAAAACGATCGCAGTTTTCTTTGACGTAGCCAAGGCTTTCGACAAAGTCTGGCACAGCGGTCTCGTTTATAAACTCTATAAAATAGGCTTACCGGCTCGCCTAGTTAAAATAATCGCGTCGTTTCTCAAAGACCGCACGTTTCGTTTCAAACATGAAGGCACGCTCTCCGCGCCTCGTCCCATAAAGGCTGGAGTCCCTCAAGGCTCAGTCCTCGCCCCTCTTTTGTATACCGTATACACTAACGACATTCCCATCCCAGCTAAAGTCGTCGAACTCGCTCTCTTTGCCGACGACACTGCCCTTTACACCAAAGGCCGCAGAGCCTCGGGTCTCGTCACCAGACTTCAAAAGGCTATTAACACCCTCGGTGCTTGGTTTAAAAAATGGCGTATCGATGTGAACCCAGAGAAGAGCTCTGCGGTTTACTTCGACTACAGACGCAGTCGTATCCCCGACAATCTCCAATTGAGAATGCAAGGCACTCCCATCCCCTGGAAGCGTAGTACTAAATATTTAGGCGTCATATTAGACCAGACGCTTTCATTCAATCCTCACGTCGATAGTGTAACGAAACTCGCACGTTTTTACCTAGGCCGGCTTTACAGTATGTTAGGTAGAAAAAGTAAAATGTCCTTCAGAAACAAACGTACGCTTTATAAGGTCTGCGTTAGACCAGTCATGTCATATGCTTCGCCAGTCTTTGCTCACGCCAAACCCTCCGTCCTGCACAAACTGCAGGTAGTTCAAAACCTCTTCTGCCGCAGGGCCACAAACGCACCTTGGTACGTGCGCAACGCGGACCTGCACAGAGATCTTGAACTGCCTACAGTACAACAGTATCTAAAAACACTCTCAGAATCGTTCTTCAAACGCGCCGAATCCCATCCCAATCCTCTTGTTCGAAAATCAGTCTCATATACTGCTCCTGTCCTAGATTCGGCTTACAAAATCGCTAGACCGAGAAACGCGCACACAAGCGAACGTTCGAAGATAACCGTAGATCTCGAGGCCCTTCAGGCCGCAAATTCTAATTCTAACGTAAATCCGAATTAATGCAAATTTAATTTTCAATTTTTAATGTTTTCATTACTTACTTTTCATTTTTAATGTTTTTAATTTTTATTTTACTTTTAATTTTTGAGCACCTTCAGTGCTATGTAAATCCCAGCGGGTGACCCCTTAAGGGCCCCGCTAGCGCGGCCTCTTTCTCCAATTGGCCGTCGCTCCGATGAAGGCTGAGTGGCAAAAATGCACGAGCCGACAGGGGGTTTTTAGTGGGTATGGTTCTGGTAGGCGTCGGGACGAGTCCCACATAACTTTGGAATCGCGCCAGAGTATGCGTCAGAGCATTTTTATCCTCCTGCCCTTCCCGCGGAGGGGAACAAAAAAAAAACAAAAAAAACAAAAAGACGTAAGCAAGTACTAATAAGATTCTTATAGGAAATTATGATGTTATAGGAACCTAGGTATAGGTATATTTTGAATTCTATTTTGATAACATTGATTTATGGTTGAATTGATGATGTTTGTGTTTAACAAAGTTCTTAGAGATTTCATTGGTATAATATAAGCATAATATGAGAAGCTTTATGTATGTTTTGGATAGAATTTAGACCTAGGTTATTTGTAAAATACTGATTTGTTCAGATTTGTCATAATTATGGTAATTTTATGGTTATTTCGTATCAGATTAAGTAGATAATGGTAGATATAACGTTATTGTATATAGGTTCATATAATAAAGTACGCATTTGAAGTAATAAATGACGTAATATGGTTAGATATTTTCTCGTTGAATAACTACGTAATTATATGGTTTATTGTTATGGTTTATTGATAATAATGTGTAAATTGCTTTCTTTTATTGAAATGTAATAGTTATTTTCATGGTGTTTTACGTATTTGAAGGGAATAACGAGAAAACCTTTGTTGTTGTATACGTTCCTAATTGGTAGTTATATCTTGTTAGATTATGTTAAAATCTAATTGTAATTAGAATGTTTGCATATTTTAATATTGTAAAATGATAAAATTATGTTTGTAACCGTTTCGCCTTAGGTACAATGTTAGGCTAAGTAAATAGTCTGCCGGCGCAAACGGTGTTTTGAGATAGTCTTTGTTCTAGAAAGTTTTTTGTATATAATTTTATCAAATTGGTATTTATGTAAACATATAGGAATCGTTTCGCTCTATTATTTGAATATAATATTGTAATAGTTTTGCTTAATAGTTTGAAAGATAAATCGATGTAAAGTTTAGAATCCAAGTAAAACTTAAGTGTAATTAGGTGCAAATTGCACAAACGCGCCAGCCAATCAGAACGCTGGAATTATTTAGGGCGAAATTTGTATAAAAGGCGCACGCCGAGCCTTGGAAGTCAGTTCGGTGCCTACAAGCAAGAAAACAACATCTAATAAGAAGAAAGAAACAGTTCGGTGCCTGCAGCGAAGAAAACAACAAGAAGAAAGAAAAAGTCTAATAAGAAGAAAGAAAAAGTCCAAGAAGAAAAGTTCAGAAGAATCCAACTAGAAGAAAGAAAGTGCTGTTCGGTGAATCCGGAGGCCAGTGAAGACCCAAGAAGACGTAAGCGCTGTTCGGTGTATCCGGAGGCCAGTGAAGAGGTCTGAAGAAAGAAACTGAACTACAGGAACGATTGCGGTTCATAGGCTTGTTTAAACTTAAGGTTTATTTTGGTATCCGCAATAAACATTCTTACTTTGAAGACGTGTTGTTTTCACTGCGCTCCAACCTGCACTCGATCAAGTCGGGTGTCACTCCGTGGTTCGTCAGGTCGTGGTGTCTTCGGGGCCAAAGGGTACAAACGGCGGCATCTTCTCCAGCCGGCGCAAAACTCCGCAACAGTTTTCCTGGTCCTTCGAGCCGAGATCCTGAATCAAGAAGATGCCAACCACGCGGTCGACTGGAAGAACGAAGCCCACCACCGCCACGGAGTCTTCGAGGGACTGGAGCGCAGCCACGCCGACAGAGACGACAGACACGATGGGGTCGTCTACGGGGTCGACGTTGACACCAGGGGCACCAACTCACCCCGCCGGAGGAGCGCCTGAAGCACGCCACGCCGAAGGTTGCACCGTACCGCCAGCAATGGATGGGGTAGCGTCGAGGGGCGCTGCGGACGAAGAGGCACGGTTCGCGGTACCAGCGCCCGTGGAACCCAGGAGGGTTGGTTCCACCACCAGGTCGAGGGCTTCCAGAAGAAGGGAAGCCGAATTGAAAATGGAGATAGCCCAGAGGAAGCTGGATCTCGCCGAGGCCGAACTGGAGCTCGTGCGGGTCGAGTCCGGCAGCGAAGAAGACTTCGCAGACGAGGAGCGGCAGCACCACGTGGAGGAGTGGCTACAGAAGACCGAGAGGAGAGCGAGGGTAATGCCACCCTTGGTGCCGCCGTCGCGACCACCGTCACCACCACCACCACCGCGGCTACCACAGCCGCTGCCTGCATCTGGGAAGACCGACATCCAGGAGTTGGCTGAAGCATTGGGGAAGCTACCTAGAGGCCGGTCGGAAGCTGTACACATCGAGCTTCCCAACTTCGATGGCGCCGCAGAAGAATGGCTGGCGTTCAAGAGGACATTCGAAGACACGGCACCCAGCTTCAGTCACGTGCAGAACCTGGCCAGATTACGGAAGGCGCTGCAGGGCAGGGCGTGAGAGGCAGTGAAGAGCCTCTTGTTTACGGCGGAGCATCCCAACGAAGTCATGAGGGGGCTACAATTGAGGTTCGGAAGACCCGAAGCTCTGGCAACTTCGGAGCTGGAGAAGCTGGAGAACCTGCCACGGGTCACAGAGGATCCGAACGACGTGAGCACGTTCTACAGCCACGTGAGGAACGCCGTGGCCACGATCAAGGCAATGGGGGCAAGCAAGTACTTAGATGCCCTTAGAACCACGAGGGCCCTCATTGCGAAGATGCCGACTACAATGAAGCACCGGTGGATCGCATACAAGAGGACGAATCCTGACGACGAACTTCGGGACCTGGAAATCATGAACGCATTCCTGGAGGCTGAAAGCGAATGGTACGCGGAAATAGCCGACCCTGAAGTATCCTGGAAGAAAGAAGACCGTCAGCGATCTGCACCACCGAAGACATCATGGGGCCACGAGCGAAGACCAGTGAAGAAGGTTCACTACGTGCAGGGGAATGAAGAGCACCCCCGCAAGAATCGGTGTCCAGTGTGTAACGGCGAACACTGGATTTACGAATGCAGGAAGTTCAAGGAAGCAAACCTTAGTCAAAAGTACGAAATGGCTAAGAAGGCAATTTTATGCTTCAGGTGTCTACGAGGAAGGCATTCAAGGAAGACCTGCAGGGCAGCAGATTGCAAGAAGTGCGGAAGATGGCACCACACCAGTCTTCATGAAGAAAGCCGTCCACCAGCAGCTGTTGGGGATAGAGAAGAATCCCGCTGCAATGTCTCCAGTCGCAGAGAAGAGCCCAAGGAAGTCGTCACCTCCGTGCACACTGCCAGTAATGGGCAGGTGTATCTGAAGATGATCCCAGTGGACCTGTATGGACCGAAGGGCGCAGCACGCGTACTGGCTCTTCTGGATGAGGGGTCAACAGTCACGTTATTGGATGCTGGGGTGGCGCAGATGATTGGGGCTGAAGGCAAGGCGAGTCCGATAACTATCGAGACAATTGGAGAACATGGAATCAAAAGGTGCGACTCGCAAAAGACAAGCGTCCAGATCAAGGGAGCTCATCGTAAGAAGAAGGAAACGATTGAAGTTCGAACAATCGACAGTTTGAAGCTCTCAAGACAAGGTGTGGATCGAGGTGTCATCCAAGGATGCTCGCACCTGCAAGGCATCCAAGGTCAACTGATATATGAAAATGAAGAGCCAAAACTTCTCATCGGGCAAGACAACTGGGGTCTCATCGTCACGAGAAGACTGAAGAAAGGGAAAAGGTCCGATCCAGTTGCGTCACTAACGAGCTTGGGATGGGTCCTCCATGGGCGTCACAACGGGAAGACGTCACCAGTACAGTTCGTCAACCACAGCAGACTCATCGAAGAAGATGAGACAGAAGCCTTGGTGCGGCGACACTTCGACATCGAATCAATCGGAGTGCAGCCTCGCCGCCCGAGCAACGACGCAGACCAACGAGCGCTTGAGGTCCTGCAGTCAACGACGAAGCGCCTTCCAGAGGGGAGGTTTGAATCCGGGCTGCTGTGGAAGAGTGAAGACGAAACCCTCCCAAACAACTACGTGCAAGCTCATCGACGTCTTATTGGAATTGAAAGGAAATTGGACAAGGATGCAACCCTGAAGACATCATATGAAGACCAGATGAAGAAGCTGATAGAAAATGGTGATGCAGAGAAGGCTCCAGTATCAACGACCGCTGGAAGAACATTTTATTTGCCGCATTTTGCGGTAATGCATCCCGTGAAGAAGAAGCCAAGAATAGTCCTGGATGCTGCTGCAAAATTTGACGGGAAGTGCCTGAACGACGCACTCCTGCCGGGACCAGATCTTCTGCAATCGCTATTTGGGGTGCTTGTGAGGTTCAGAGAGAAGCCGGTCGCCGTCGTCGCCGACATTCAAGATATGTTCCTGAGGGTGCAGATGCGTGAAGAGGACCGCGACAGCCTGAGGTTCCTGTGGCGCGGCGACAGAAGAAATGGGACACCAGACGAATACCGAATGTGCTCAGTGGTGTTAGGTGCGGCTTCATCACCATCTACGGCGATATTTGTCATGAATAAGAACGCAGAAGACTTCAGAGAAGATTACCCGGCGGCAGTGGAAGCCATCAAGAAGAATCATTATATGGATGATTATTTGCAGAGCTTTGCCACAGAGGAAGATGCAAGAAGGATCGCGCATCAGGTGCAAAGCATTCACGCAAAGGCAGGCTTCCACTTGAGGGGATGGAGCAGCAACAGGCAGAAGATCCTCGACGGGGTAGGAGATCAGCTCAAAGAAGACAGCACAGAACTGGTTGCTGAAGAGAAGACTCTTGAGCTGAGATGGCTAGTAGCAGAAGACTTGCTGGCCTTCAACGTCGGGTTCCGGAATACCAGCACGGACATACTCGAAGGCAAGAAGACGCCGACGAAGAGAGAAGTCACCAGCGCCGTGGTGCCCACCTTCGACCCCCTGGGCCTTGCTACCCCAGTTTTAATTCAGGGGCATAAGCTGATACGGGACATATGGCGCGGTGAGATCGGCTGGGACGACGAGATTCCCGAAGAACAGCGAGCAGCCTGGGCCAAATACGTAAAGGAAGTGTCCATATTGAGAGATCTTCGAATACCCAGATGCATCTCACCGAAGTTGGAAAAGGCAGCGAGTCAAGAAGGAACCCGGTGGAAGTTCATACCACCTGGCTGTCCAAACATGGGCGGCGCTTGGGAAAGGCTCGTACGATCGGTGAAGACGGCTCTGACGACGGTGCTGCAGTCCAGGACACCACAAGAGGAAGTCCTACACACGCTGATGACTGAAGTCGAACACGTGGTGAACTCGAGGCCACTCACCCACGTTAGCGTGGACCCTGACGATGAGGAAGCTCTAACGCCGAACCACTTTTTACTTGGCAGATCTTGTGGAGCACCGGCGCCTGGAGAGTTTGCAGACGTCGAGCTCGTCGGGAGGGCAACGTGGAAGACGGCACAACGGCTGACGGATCACTTCTGGAACAGGTGGATCAAGGAGTATCTGCCTACCCTGCTGCCGAAGAAGGTCAACGGAGCAGCAACGCAGGATCCGCGCGTTGACGACATTGTCATGGTCGTCGACGCAACACTGCCGAGGAACACCTGGCCGAGAGGAAAAGTTCACCGAGTCTACCCTGGACCTGATGGGAGAGTTCGAGTTCTGGACGTGCAGACACCATGGGGAATCCTGAGGCGGCCAACGAGACGGGTCGTCATCCTGGTTCCAGCTGCAGCGTCGCAACCGCAGGATGGAGTGCTACGCACTGCGGGGGAGACTGTTAGCGACGCGACATGAAATGGATTCGGCATAATAGGGACATAGCCATTCAAATAGTTTTGTAAATAACGCTAGTCCACGCCCTCACTACTTGCGCCTGTCCTCGGATAGGTGGTTATTTTCGAGTGTGACGTAAGCAAGACCTCATCTGCGTCCGGACCCGTTCGGACGTGTTTGACGGTCGCTCCCGGCTGCCGAGTCACGATTGTTGTCTCACGACTTCTCTCGTAGCAATACTCAAACGCCACTCTCAGATCCGTTCTGCGTCCGGCCCCGCTCGGACGTGTTCGCGGTCGCCCAGCCGTTGAGTCACGATTGTCGTCTCACGACGTGAACTCGTAGCAACACTCATACGCTGTTAGCCTCTGTAGGGCTTACTCTGCGGTCGGTTTCGATCGGCTGCAAGTAAGTCGGTCTCTTGCACAGCAACAACAGAGCTGAGCTTACCGCGGTCGATTAAATTCGATAGTGGTTCGCGAAGCTCGGGCTGTTTTTCTGGCTGCGTACCTGACGCTTGGCGCTTGCTACGTAGTCAGAGACTCGCTCTGCGGCCGGCCCCTGGCCGGTCGTAACGTAGTCAATCCCGCACTCCGTGCACCCCTCGTAGTAAAAACCTCACTTCGGTGAGTGCAGCAACAACAGGGTTGAGCTTACCGCGGTCGATTAAATTCGATAGTGGTTTGCAAGACTCGGGCTGTCTTTCTGACTGCGTACTCGACGCTTGGCGCCTGTACGTAGTCAGAGACTCGCTCTGCGGCCGGCTCCGGCCGGTCGTAACGTAGTCAATCCCGCACTTTAGTGCAACCCAACTCCGTCAGGTCTACGGCCGGTTTTTGTTGTCAATTTATTGACGACACACTCCGTAGTAGACTCGCGTTTGATCAGGTGGATACTTAACGGTGACAACTAAGCCTGATAGCGTTGCCCCGGTGCGCTTCCGAGGCCCTTCAGGCCAAGGAGAAACCGGCTGACCCGATCCCATTGCACTTGGGCCTTCCCAGGGTGACGGTACAGTGCTGTCCGAGCTAGGGGCACCACTTCGCGTCGTCCCCAGCCCCCCTACCGCGGGTAGGGAAGTTTAGGTGCTAGGTTTGCTAGGGAACCTAGGCATTCTTATATATTTATTTATATATTATATATCGTAGGACCAAGCCCTCCCAATGGACCAGCAAAGCTTGGTAAACTTTGCTAGGTCGTTCGCCCAGGCGCTCGTTGCGTCCGGCGTCAGCATATCGAATGACGTACTAACGCAGGCCTTACAGGCAACTATCGCGTCCCCGGCCCCTCAGGCCTCAACCCCGGCCCCTCAGGCCTCCAACGTCGAGACCCCTCAGGTCTTAAGCTCTCCCGCGTCTCCCGCCTCGTCCGAGATGGACTGCGAATCGGTCGCATCCTCTCACGCGTCGCGTCGTAAGCGTACCGCTCCCGGGAGCGACTCCGAACCCGCGTCTGATACGTCGTCAGATGCCGTCACCCTAACCGGCTCTCCTGAGCCCGCGTTTCAACTCGTCGCCAAGCGCTCCAAGAAGCGCTCTAAGAAAGCTTCGGTATCTTCAATACCCGAGCCCTCCCCGGTGTCTTCAACACCAGCCCCCGCGCCGTTAAAATCGCTCGTAGTAACCGCGTCTCCGTCGGTCACATCGAAGCCAGCGACGCGCTGCGCTCCCGTCCCGCCGAAGCCTCAGCTCCCTCCGCCCGTATTCCTGCGTGAAAAAGCGCGCTGGACCGCGGTTTCCAACTTGTGCAAAGTGCACAAAATTAATTACTTAAAAGCCGCCAACGCTGGCGATACAATCAAAATCCAATTAGCGACCGTCGTCGACTTCCGCGAGTTAACCAGGTTACTCGGGTTAAACCAAATCGCGTATCACACCTACGCCCTCCCGGAGGAGCGTAAGATCCGCGCAGTACTACGGGGCGTCCCGTTCGAACTCAGCAACGAAGACATTCTCGATGACCTTAAGTCTCAGGGTTTCCCGGTCACAGCAGTGCACAAGATGCACTCCAACCGCGGTAGGCGTTTTCCGTTAGCGCTAGTAATCCTGTCCAATACTCCCGACTCGAAGGAGATTTTCAAAGAGGCTCGCACAATCTGCGGACTCTCGAACATCTCCGTCGAGCGTCCCAACCCCCGCGGTCACCCTGGGCAGTGCCACCGCTGCCAGCTATATGGCCACGCAGCGGCTAACTGTTCAGCTCCCCCCAGGTGCGTAAAGTGCCTGGATCCTCACTTCACTAAGGAGTGCACTCGCACTCCCGAATCCACTTCCCCCCCTGCCTGTGTGCTGTGCGGCCAGTCCGGCCACACAGCAAACTACAGGGGTTGCCCGCGCGCTCCGCGCTCCACCACCAAGAGGGTCGCGCCTAAACCGGCGCCGCCACTCACTCCTGCCAACTTCCCGCCGCTGCGCAACCGGGGTCCCCCGGAAGCAAAGCCCGTTCAGCCGACGCCTACTCCGGCTCTGTCTTGGAGGCAGCGTCCGGCCGTCCCGCCTGCACCTTCCCGACCCATCCCAGCTCCCGTAGCTCCCGTAGGGCCGCGTCCCGCGTTGTCATCTTCCCCTCAGTCGTCGCTGGCTGAGGACATGAAGACCGTGTTCGACGTCATCCAAAACGTCGACATTAACGAAATCTCCGTACTCGCACGCAAACTGCGAGCCGCCCGCTCTCCTCAAGAGCGGTTATTCGCGTTAGCCGAGCATCACTCGCTCCTAAGTTCGTTGTAAATTCTTTTATTTTTGTAAATTTTAAATAAATAAATTTTAATGTCTAGACCCGCGAATCTCGCGTCCAGTCGTATTAAACCTAAGGGCTTATCCCTAGTATCTTTTAACGCTCGTAGCCTTAGCTCTAACCTTCCCGAGATTAAACTGTTCCTTCAGAACAACGACCTAGATCTTTTTCTTCTCCAGGAGACATGGCTCACTCCTAATCGCTCCAGGGGATTCGCGATTCCTAAATACGCGTTTACACGTAACGATAGGCCTAACTGCGACGGTTTCGGCGGCACTGCTATCTACTACAAAAGAGGATTCCATTGCTGTCCTCTCCCTTCCCCTCCTCTCCTTAACATGGAAGCCACCGTGTGTAGATTGGCTATGACTGGTCATCCGACCATCATCATAGCCTCAGTCTACATACCTTGTGGCACCAAACCTATCCGCAGCGACTTTGAGACCATTCTCGCCCTCGGCCGTTCAGTCATTATGTTCGGAGACTTTAACTCCAAACATACTGACTGGACGTGCCTATCAACCAACCAAAGCGGTATAGCTCTCCTCGACATCACCAACTTACTCGACTTAGACGTCGTCTCCCCTATCACTCCCACTCACTATCCCGACAATCCGAACCACTCTCCGGACATCCTCGACTTTGCAATCGTCAAGCATATCAACCTCGACCTCAGGTCTATCGAACCGCTCGATGACCTAGGTTCTGACCACCGCCCCGTCTCCCTCGTGCTAGGACCGCCTAACGTTAACGTCACTTCTCCTAAGACCTTTACCGACTGGAAAGGTTTTAAAAACACGATAGTTTCTGCCTTAGAGGCCCCAAACTCTCCGCTCGCGATCTCGCCCGATCAATTAGATAGCCCGGATAAAATAGACTCGTTAGTAAATTCTCTCACTGATGCTATCAACTCAGCCATCAGTGTAAACGAAAAGGTTGCTAAGAAAGGCAAACCCACGCTTCCCTTAGCCATTAGCAATCTTATTAAAGCTAAGAACGCGGCTCTCCGGAGAGCCAAGAAATATCCCACGCCCGCCTATAGAACAGCTGCGAATCAGCTGCAACGTAAAGTTAGATCTCGCCTCGCGGAACTCCGAGACGCCCAGATGAACGATCTCATGGCGAATATCTCCCCGTCCCACCAAGCGTATTATCGAATGTCTGAGCCTTACGCGTAGACGCCGCCTCTCACGTCCCTCCTCTCACTCGTCCCGATGGCTCTATCGCCTTCGAAGACGAAGAGAAAGCCGAATGCTTCGCTGACAGCGTTGCGTCTCAATGCTCGCCCAGCACGCAACCCGCGAATCCCAATCACATCAAAGCGGTGGAGGCCGAAGTCCTCCGTAGAAACTCTCTCCCCATCACCGCCGACCCCGTCACAGTCTCTAATGATGAAATCTCGCTTCACATCAAAAGTCAAAAGTCCAGAAAGGCTCCGGGTGCGGATGGTATTTCCAACCACGCACTTAAGCACCTGCCTCAACAGGTGCTTACCTTGTTAGCTATCATTTTCAATGCCTGCTTCGACCTTAGCTACTTTCCAAAAGCTTGGAAAGAAGCGACAGTCATAGGCATACCCAAGCCGGGTAAACCTCTTAATGTCCCGGCTAATCACAGACCCATCAGCCTCCTCAAGGCAATGTCTAAACTTCTCGAGAGAGTCATACTCTCTCGAATGCGGAACCATCTGTTTCCAACGGACGGCGATCCTCTCATAATTCCCCACCAGTTCGGCTTTCGCGCTAAGCACTCCTGCCCTCAGCAAGTCCATCGAATCGTCGAGTACATACTCGACGGCTTCTATCCGAAACGAAAGAAAACGATCGCAGTTTTCTTTGACGTAGCCAAGGCTTTCGACAAAGTCTGGCACAGCGGTCTCGTTTATAAACTCTATAAAATAGGCTTACCGGCTCGCCTAGTTAGGATAATCGCGTCGTTTCTCAAAGACCGCACGTTTCGTTTCAAACATGAAGGCACGCTCTCCGCGCCTCGTCCCATAAAGGCTGGAGTCCCTCAAGGCTCAGTCCTCGCCCCTCTTTTGTATACCGTATACACTAACGACATTCCCATCCCAGCTAAAGTCGTCGAACTCGCTCTCTTTGCCGACGACACTGCCCTTTACACCAAAGGCCGCAGAGCCTCGGGTCTCGTCACCAGACTTCAAAAGGCTATTAACACCCTCGGTGCTTGGTTTAAAAAATGGCGTATCGATGTGAACCCAGAGAAGAGCTCTGCGGTTTACTTCGACTACAGACGCAGTCGTATCCCCGACAATCTCCAATTGAGAATGCAAGGCACTCCCATCCCCTGGAAGCGTAGTACTAAATATTTAGGCGTCATATTAGACCAGACGCTTTCATTCAATCCTCACGTCGATAGAGTAACGAAACTCGCACGTTTTTACCTAGGCCGGCTTTACAGTATGTTAGGTAGAAAAAGTAAAATGTCCTTCAGAAACAAACGTACGCTTTATAAGGTCTGCGTTAGACCAGTCATGTCATATGCTTCGCCAGTCTTTGCTCACGCCAAACCCTCCGTCCTGCACAAACTGCAGGTAGTTCAAAACCTCTTCTGCCGCAGGGCCACAAACGCACCTTGGTACGTGCGCAACGCGGACCTGCACAGAGATCTTGAACTGCCTACAGTACAACAGTATCTAAAAACACTCTCAGAATCGTTCTTCAAACGCGCCGAATCCCATCCCAATCCTCTTGTTCGAAAATCAGTCTCATATACTGCTCCTGTCCTAGATTCGGCATACAAAATCGCTAGACCGAGAAACGCGCACACAAGCGAACGTTCGAAGATAACCGTAGATCTCAAGGCCCTTCAGGCCGCAAATTCTAATTCTAACGTAAATCCGAATTAATGCAAATTTAATTTTCAATTTTTAATGTTTTCATTACTTACTTTTCATTTTTAATGTTTTTAATTTTTATTTTACTTTTAATTTTTGAGCACCTTCAGTGCTATGTAAATCCCAGCGGGTGACCCCTTAAGGGCCCCGCTAGCGCGGCCTCTTTCTCCAATTGGCCGTCGCTCCGATGAAGGCTGAGTGGCAAAAATGCACGAGCCGACAGGGGGTTTTTAGTGGGTATGGTTCTGGTAGGCGTCGGGACGAGTCCCACATAACTTTGGAATCGCGCCAGAGTATGCGTCAGAGCATTTTTATCCTCCTGCCCTTCCCGCGGAGGTGAACAAAAAAAAAACAAAAAAAAAAAAAGACGTAAGCAAGTACTAATAAGATTCTTATAGGAAATTATGATGTTATAGGAACCTAGGTATAGGTATATTTTGAATTCTATTTTGATAACATTGATTTATGGTTGAATTGATGATGTTTGTGTTTAACAAAGTTCTTAGAGATTTCATTGGTATAATATAAGCATAATATGAGAAGCTTTATGTATGTTTTGGATAGAATTTAGACCTAGGTTATTTGTAAAATACTGATTTGTTCAGATTTGTCATAATTATGGTAATTTTATGGTTATTTCGTATCAGATTAAGTAGATAATGGTAGATATAACGTTATTGTATATAGGTTCATATAATAAAGTACGCATTTGAAGTAATAAATGACGTAATATGGTTAGATATTTTCTCGTTGAATAACTACGTAATTATATGGTTTATTGTTATGGTTTATTGATAATAATGTGTAAATTGCTTTCTTTTATTGAAATGTAATAGTTATTTTCATGGTGTTTTACGTATTTGAAGGGAATAACGAGAAAACCTTTGTTGTTGTATACGTTCCTAATTGGTAGTTATATCTTGTTAGATTATGTTAAAATCTAATTGTAATTAGAATGTTTGCATATTTTAATATTGTAAAATGATAAAATTATGTTTGTAACCGTTTCGCCTTAGGTACAATGTTAGGCTAAGTAAATAGTCTGCCGGCGCAAACGGTGTTTTGAGATAGTCTTTGTTCTAGAAAGTTTTTTGTATATAATTTTATCAAATTGGTATTTATGTAAACATATAGGAATCGTTTCGCTCTATTATTTGAATATAATATTGTAATAGTTTTGCTTAATAGTTTGAAAGATAAATCGATGTAAAGTTTAGAATCCAAGTAAAACTTAAGTGTAATTAGGTGCAAATTGCACAAACGCGCCAGCCAATCAGAACGCTGGAATTATTTAGGGCGAAATTTGTATAAAAGGCGCACGCCGAGCCTTGGAAGTCAGTTCGGTGCCTACAAGCAAGAAAACAACATCTAATAAGAAGAAAGAAACAGTTCGGTGCCTGCAGCGAAGAAAACAACAAGAAGAAAGAAAAAGTCTAATAAGAAGAAAGAAAAAGTCCAAGAAGAAAAGTTCAGAAGAATCCAACTAGAAGAAAGAAAGTGCTGTTCGGTGAATCCGGAGGCCAGTGAAGACCCAAGAAGACGTAAGCGCTGTTCGGTGTATCCGGAGGCCAGTGAAGAGGTCTGAAGAAAGAAACTGAACTACAGGAACGATTGCGGTTCATAGGCTTGTTTAAACTTAAGGTTTATTTTGGTATCCGCAATAAACGTTCTTACTTTGAAGACGTGTTGTTTTCACTGCGCTCCAACCTGCACTCGATCAAGTCGGGTGTCACTCCGTGGTTCGTCAGGTCGTGGTGTCTTCGGGGCCAAAGGGTACATACGGCGGCATCTTCTCCAGCCGGCGCAAAACTCCGCAACACTCAACTTAACTTAACCATATGCATTCAGTACTCCGTATTAAATAACACAATCGTACCGTGGTGCCTGTAAAGATACCGAAACATCGAGTCAAATGTATAATATAATTATTAAAAAACCCCATACAATCCGGTTAAAAAAGAGTTTCATACGTGAAAACTTAAGAAAATATTAAGTATGTAAAACAGAAAATCCTACCAACAAAACTTCCACTCTAGACCAAAAAATCAACACATTTGAACCCTCTTAACATATTTAACCTTTCGCGATTGTCGGTAAAATTGACATAGGAGGGTAGTCGGCGGTGATGTCACAGTGGCGGCCATCTTTGATGTCGCCGAGACGCCGCACCTGTGCCGACGAGATCGTTGTAGAACCTGCGGTGAATGTTGGTGTGGGATATTTGATTAATATAGATGTTTTGTATGTATAATGAGAAGTAAGAATTCTGTTTTTCATATTAATAAATGATTTTTTAGTCTTTAAGAAAGCTTTCTCACTAACAATTTTCTTTTCTTTGTTTTGCAAAGTCGATCTTTGGTAAAAAAAACCTTGAGAGCAGCATATTTACATATTAGCAGGATTATTCTTACATTTTATTACCGAATTTTGCCATTTTCCTGAACTAGTAATCTTTCGAAAGTATTATAACATCCTAGCAACATTTTTTATTCTTTTAAACATTAACCTGGCAATACTGATATGTAAAATTGTTCAATTTACATTATCATTCATTATAGCAATACTTCATATCAATGGTAATTCTAAAAGTAAACTTTAGTGACTATAAAATGCTATAATTCGTTTACATCCTATCTTATAAATATTTCGCACCAGCATTCAGCGTTCGACCAATACACCAGTTGTAAAATACATGGCTGTCGTCATATGATTGTCTTTATTGAAACCAAAAACCGTTGTGATGAATTGTATTGAGAGCATCCGACTCTGGTTCCATTGAAATACTTTACAATTGACAACATCTCTAGTTGGTCTTTGTTAAAGGAAAATCAACGTTATAATGAAAGGAAATTTTAAAGGAGGAGTTTAACACAATTTAGCAAGAAGTTTACTTACCAAAATTTTTTGTAAGTAGATAAATTAATTTTTTTGAAGAACTACGAGTAGAATACCTTCCTACAAACCTAAAAAACGTTTGTGTAACAGTAACTAACCGAAAAAACACTGAACACAAAATGGGTTAAACTAGACATATTTTTAGAAAAAGGTCCCTAAATTTGAATCCTGGTAGGGTCAAACATAGTTTAGGAATGTTGGCGCATGCTTCGTGAGCTGGTTCGACTGTTATGGGAAGGTTTCGTGTCACCTCCATAAATTTTGCTTTTTTTTTTATTTGCCACAGCCAGAAACCAGCACGCGGTCTACCTAATGACAAGTTGCACCCGCAACCATAGGCATTTAAAATTTTCTAGATTCTAAGATTTGCATTTTAATCCCCTGCATTCGACGATCGATCGATCGACGTCGATCAATGTAGATTGGTCTGGTAAAACTGTCGATCGACGTCGACTGTTCCATTCTACCATCGATCAATGGCGTCCATCGACAATCGATCGATTGGTATGGTAACAACCTTAGTATTTGGAGCGCCTACAAAAGACCGAACTCGCGCATGCGATTCTCGTGTTAACCCGAGGGTCCACTAAGAAACATACTACGCTGACATATAACTGCTTATCCCCGGTTTAAAGATTAAATAGCGCCTTCGAATAGACTGTAGCGAAGTACAAATTATGGTTAACAGAGTAGGTACACAATGAGTTACTGGGCGACTAGTCCTGCGGGGCTAGCCATATTACCATCGACAATCGATAACGCTATCTAACGCGGGAACTGCAAGGAGCATCACGTGATATGGACTCTACTACCATCGTAGAACTTTCAGTTCACAATATTATACACGTAGACAATTTCTGTTTCGTGTAACTTCACAAATGGTGTCTCGTAGCATATCTTGGTTGTTTAAGTACTATATTAAAGATGAGTACTATTGAATAAATTTTGTGATTAATTAATATGTTTTCTTTAACGATATAACTACTCTAAAAAGAATAAGGAACTTTTTGGTGAATTATGGTTTGATCTTCTAAAATGGTATTATCGCCAAGACAGAAAAATATCGTAATATAAACTTAATTTAAGGAATTAAGGGGATTCTAACCACGATTTTGAAATTCACTATCGAGTTTCTGATATTTCGTAAATTATAGTTTAAATAACCGCGATAGTATAAAACATGTAATCTTTATATAAATTAAACGAAGTAATATCTTATAAAATATTTAAAAGCATCACATGTTATCCAGTATCGTAAACATAAAACTATGTGCAATTTTCTGAATACTTACTGGTACAAATGAAGTCTGACTTCACGTTACTCTTCATTATTTTAATGGTAGGCACTTATCAAGACTTGCCAATATTTACGAAGCTTTATTGTGGGGTACAATATTTAGCATAAAATCATATAATTATAATAATAATAAATCCCCAGACAAACACTGTATGGCCCGAAAGTAAGCAGAGCTTGTGTTATGGATGACCATACAGCGAACTGGGGGGGGGTCCCAGAATAAACATACATATATAAATACAAACAAACACGACCCGAGAACAAACATCTGCGTTCATCACACAAATGCATGCCCCGGCCAGGACTCGAACCTGGGACCTTCGGAGTATGAGGCAAGGCTCGGTCTTCAATAATGTTTTTATTTTATAATTAATTAATATTAATTTACTTTGGTATATCTTTTGTTTTCTAAGTTACTCATAGGACCAAACCAAGCAAGCCGGTTGCCAATACAATTTACGCCAAAATACACAAACAACCATAAAATAAAATTAACCTTATTGCACCCACACTTAAAACTGTCACCCCGCCCCCAGCACAAGCTGACCTAACATCCAGTATTATGTCTAAATATCCTGGGTACCGTTTGTGTAGGGAATCGCATTAATATGTCCCCCAACAATCACGCGGTCAATTTGACAATGGCCGGACCCCGTGCGACGAGAGCTCGAGGATACGTGGAGTGGTACACGATACAGTGATAATTATCAGACTAGAAGCTGGCTCCGACTTCGCTCTGGTATATAAATGGTATATAAAGAAAGTAAACTTTTTTGTGCTGAATGGTACCTAAATGCAGTTACAATTTGAAGTTACAAGCCTTTTATGAGGCTTTGTTAGTTACTCGCATCATGCGGCCATTTTAAATATATCATTGCTTTTCTGGTACGCGTTACTAAAAAAAAGGTAGTTTTTAAATCAAAATTTTAGTAGATATTTGAAATATTATTTACTTTCTCAAAACTAACTTTGAAAAAACCTTATTTTTAATAGCTTCCCGACCACAGGTTCGAATACGTCATCTTTAGATCAGGATATGCTAACAGTGATGGGAGATTTTATTTGAGATAACATTTAAAATTGGTACAGCAATCTGACCTCTTAACAAGAGAAGCCCTAGTTTAAATATGACAGTGGTTTCAGATGTCGATAAGCTTGGAGAACTTTCAAAATTACGACCTACATATATATATACTCGAATTTTGGAGAGTGCACTTTACAGTCTGAAGTTTAGTTTTGTTAAATGATAATTGACTGTTTATAATCAATTTTACTTATTTGTGTTTTTATTTTCATTCTAAATTCATATTATCGTATAATATTTAAGTTTTTAATCTACGAATTAAGTTGTATGTAACGTTTTCATCTGTGATATCGCATTAATTTAAATATACGTTCTGCTAATTCCATTATAAAATAGGAAACTTTTTTTTCTAAAGAGCGTCTCCATCCTACGCACGAACCTACTCTATCGCGAGATACTGAATGTAAGTACCCTATTTTCAAAATATGGCTTTGTATTAAAGTGGACAAGGCGATTTGATTCGAGAGCCCCTTAGTCCCCCGAAATATAAATTGAATGATGTGCATCCTGTTTTCTAAATGTTTGTCGGATTTTAATCTGCGTTTTTATTTTTGGCCATGAGACTGAAATATACTTTGGGATCGGACGTTTGTAAGAGATTGTTAAACTTGGTAATGGAATGTGGAAAACTCTTTGTTCGGAATCGTGGAATTGTTGGTAGTAACACTGCTACAGGGGTTCTTGGTTTCGGTTCTGGTATGGAATTAATATTTGTGTAATGGACAGATGTGTTTGGATGTCTTTTACTCATCTAAGTTTGTGTTTTCATACTATTTAACGACTAACGGAAACTAAACCCAGCTCTATATTACTTTGGATTCCAGGGGTTCTTTCAACGGCTACTTTTGTCTTTAATAGCAACGGTCTTTGTCCATCTCATCTCAAAATAAATTAATAACAAATCCACAGACATATACACCAAATGTATAGCCCCAAAGTAAGCAGAGCTTGAGTTATGGATGATCATACAGCGAACTTGCAACCCAGAATAAACACATGTATAATTTTTGAATTATTTATTTATCTATTTTTTACTTTCGATGTTTACATAGAATTATTGTCTATTATTTTTTCTGACATGATTTATTATCCGTTTTTGTTATTTGTCAATATAAAAATTACACCTTTGCCATGGCAAGCTAATGTAGATGTATCTCAAAATGTTAAAGTAAAATAAATTAAAATAATGCATGACATGGTGTTGACGTCACCTAAATTTGCACGCTGAGATATTTGCAGAATATGTCGGGATCTATAACCTCATTTCAAGATCATTGTGACCCATATACTGGCAAATAAAGAATTATTATTATGAAACGATCCTTTTTCACTTTAATACTCACGAGGGGGCTCGAAGGGCACTATGAAAATAGTGTTTAAATTTGCTTGAATCAGTAAACAAAAATTAAAAGTTATTTCAATAGGTGGCGGTAAGCTGTGCTTAATGACGGTAAGAAGCTTATTGGTTTTCTTAAGACTAAAGCTTTTTGACACAATAGACCAGCTTACACATGTACTTCAATGTTTTGACGATATCTTTGCTAAAATTATCATATTCATTCCATTTTACTTTTCTGTGGTTTGATAAATACATTCTTTGTTTATTTCCGTCCTATATCGTCCTTTCTATTGATATGCAATTATGTTATATATTATTAAGTTCAATATTTCAGTCTAACTACATGATATTGATACTAAGATAACAAATTGACGTCCGAGTAGAGTAGTGGTTAGTTGCCTTGCCTTATACGCCGAAGCTCCCAGGTTCGAGTTCTGGCCGGGGCAATAATTTATGTGAAGAAGATAAATGTTTGTTCACGGGTCATGACTGTTGATGTTTATATATGTATGTTTGTTCTGGGTTCCCCCCCAGTTCGCTGTGCAGTCATCCATAATACAAGCTCTGCTTACTTTGGTTTATTTGTCTGGGAATTTACCAATTATTATTTATTTTACAACTATTATTATGTCCGACAAAGTTCTTAAGATTTGAGTTCGCTTCAAGTTAAGAGAAACAGTAGAGTAACGTCATCTAGTGACGAGTAGGTGTGACTCGAAAAGGTTCCTCTGGGATGCGTCTCTATCCATGTGGATTATTATAGATATTATTTATAGTTTAACTCAAAATTTTCGCATTAAAAAAATGTCATAATATTACTCTCACTCAAGTTTAAAAATCAGTTTTTAACCGACGTTAAAAAAGGAGAAACATTTATTTTAGTTTTTGTCGTATGCCCCATTGTCTCTACAGGATTTGATTTGAACACAAGATGTAAAGACGGCCTGGGTTAAAAGGAAAGCAGGAAAGCAATGAATGGTTACAGGCCCCCCGAGATCGAGCGATGTGGAGATCCATAGGGGAGGCATTTTCGCAGTGGATAGGTTTACGGTTGAACGAACAACATCATCTGAACTAGGGCATTATTTTTACCACTTTACAGTAAAATAAAAACTGAAAATGCAGCTTGGTTTGTGACACTTGGACATATCCCGGAATTAATGTCCTGCCATATTAAACGATCTTGATTCGTTTATAAATATTCTTGCTACATTATCGTATGTCCTACCCTATTGAATCGCAGTGCTGACATCACGAGATCGTCATTGGCATCGATGGTAGATCTTATGAATAGAAACTCTTACCGTCTGGTAACTGTCACAGTACCACAGTCCATCCTATTGTAACCGCCATCATGATCATGTTTAAGAACGTCAGAAACGCAGTGGTTGAGGCGCTGACTTCTCGAACTTAAGGTCCTGGGCTATATTTATTTATTTATTTATTATAAAGTTGCGCCAACGAACACAACACTAATACATTCACAGTACAGATGAATACATAACAAAACATGAATCTAAATGTTGGCTCACTTATAGGCATAAACAGCATGCAAACACTTACAATAACATTGATAGAATAAAAAGTAAAATACAATGACAACATAAAACAAATATTAAAAATGCATTAAAACAAATCAAGACAAGTCAAAATTAATTACAAATATTATCGAAATTACATTAAATCAATCCAACATTAATAATATCAATTCAATAAATCAAATGTACTGTATCAAATTCAAACAAAATTAAATTGTACCAAAATGTAATTAAAATCAACATGAATATATTTAATCAAAATTGAAAATAAAAAATAAAAATCAGAATTTAAACTGGTGAACAGAGTGTCAGCCCAATAGCGATCCTAAAACTGTGAAGCCTATTTGAGAAAATATCAATTTCATAATGTTGTCCCGAACCACCCTTGTGATCAATTTGTATTGTACTCTTGTTATGAACTGCATTGTAGCTATTAAACATTCTATTTAACGGGGAGTTTTGACCCAGATTTGAACGAGCAAAACTTTTCACGAACGGAGTAAATTTGTTCTTTCTAGGTAGCCTCCTGGGAACTTGAATGGTTACTTGGGACAGTAGGTAAGGGGTGTCTGTCAGTCCGTCCACCAGCTTAAACAGAAACAAGCTGTCCAGGACTGTTCTGCGCTCAAAAAGAGAATTGATGCCGAACTATGTCAGGCGATCACTATAACTGGGTGACTTTTTTGCTCTATTATGGCTATATGATAAGTGCCAAAGGAAACGCTTTTGCACACTCTCCAAACATTTTTATAAATATCATAGTGTGGGTTCCATACTGCACTGCTGTATTTAAAGGAGCTGCGCACGAGTGAATTGTAAAGAGTTATCTTGGTGGATGCCTTTTTGAATTCTTTGCAATTGCGTAAAACAAACCCCAAGCATTTTAAAACCCTTTTTTACAATGGAGTCAATGGAGGTTTAGACGCAACTTGCTATCGATTAAAACTCCAAGGTCACGAATGTGATCGACTTCCGTCAGTGCTTTGCTATCTGCGTAGTAAGTTCTAAAGCTTGAAGTCTTTTTTTCTTGAAAACGGACCACACAACATTTTTCAGTGTTTACAGTGATACCATTCCAACGACACCATGATACGAGTTTGTTTAGATCACCTTGCAGTAACAAGGCATCCTCAGGTGAGTTAACAGGACCAAAAAACTTGAGATCTTCGGCAAACATGTTAAATTTAGAATTGACGAAGCATGACCCTATATCATTTACAAACAAGTTAAAGAATAGTGGGCCCAAATGGGATCCCTGAGGTACACCAGGATAAGCAACAAAGGGCCCAGATGAGTGACCGCCAATCACAACTCTTGATATCCTACATGTTAGGTAAGATCTGCACCAATTCAAGAAACTCCCGCCGATTCCGCAGCGGTACAACTTGTACAGTAGTAGATCATGGTTCACTTTGTCGAAGACCCCGCTGAAGTCGGTGTAAATTGCATCTATAGACTATCCATGATCCATGGCCTCAGTGAGGTCTCCGACAAAGCATGTCAGATTGGGCCTGGGCTATAATTTAATGAATTTACGGGATTCTTCCCACGATTTTCGATTGTCATCTAACTGTCTGTCATCGCCACCTACCTACATCTACTAGTCCGCGATCATGGTGCTTGCAACGGCATCGAAATATCGGACGCGCGAAATAAAAATCGAAAATCGTGGTAAGAATCCCGTAAATTCATTAAATTATAGTGAAAATAACCGCAATAGTTTAAAACAGTTATTAAGGTCCTGGGTTCGTGCCCCGTGACTTTTTTTTTAAGCCGCCTAAGCAGCACCCTCCGCGGGGAGGGAGGTGGAAGATGCGTCATGCATACCTCCGCAGCCGATCTGCGGCGTGATGTGGGACTCACCAGAGTGGTACCTACCCACTAAAAACCACCTTGCTGGCTGTGGCATGGAAATGCTAAACAGCCCTCATCGGAACGTCAGCCGGTTAGGGAAGGGGGTGCGCGAACCGGGACTGCCGCAACTTCACAACTTAAGTACATAAAGCCGACAGCTCCAACGCTGAAGGAAAACATGATGAGGAGACCCGCATATCTAAGTAGTTATTTTGAAGGTATGTGTACAATTCTGCCACCCCACAGTAGGCAAACGTGGTGGACTATAGATTGCCTAATACCGTCCCTTAGTTGGGTGAAGTTGAAGTCCCTGTAGTAGGATTATTAATGCTACCGTGAATAATGAAGTTTACGCGGTTGTGTCCCCGTCAAAAGCAAGGAACACCCAGTGCATTTATCATATTAACAAATATGATTTATTTAACACTTTAAGAGTACAAGAAAAAACTGTTACACATATTACATAACTATTCATTAAAAAGAAATTACAGGAGTACTTGACGTTGACAGCTGTATGAGTGTGAACTGTGTTTCGATATCAAATTACAAAATATAAGTTATATACTCAGTCAATTAAATCAAATGAATCTCAATTCTTCTAAATGAATTATTGTTTATTTACACTATTTAATTATAAAATACATTTACTTACATAAATCTGAATCAGTCTTAGAGAATATTCTCTGTTTCCAAGTAATTTAGTTTATGTAGCCAGTCACGATTTTTTCGTATAAGGGGAGAGTAAAAATATTGTTAGCCTTATTTGCTATGTTGTAGAGTTTGCGACTAAAACGTAAAACTGACCTCTCTCAAGTTCAGAATGGTGGGGGACTGAAAGATTGACTGAATTACTGGAGCGTAAGCAAATTCCAACTGAAGCCTACAGTCGGCAACGCATCGTTACTCGATATATAACAGCTACGACCAACGATGGCCATGGGCTCGTTTTCCGGCTACGAAAAAAAAAGAACATAAATTTCAAAAGAAACTAGACTAAAACTAATTTAATTTTAATCTTAGTGAAATTTTACTGGGAATCTTTATTTTTACGAAAAAGCAAAAAAGTTGAAGATTTTTAAAAAAAGATTTTAAAATAAAAAGCATTCTATAGCTTTGAACGATTAGACGACTTCATTAATAAATAAATAAGAAAAGAAAAACTATTACATATTTATTTCACAATTTTACTAGACAGTAGGGGAAAGGGGGGCAAGACGAGGTACCTAACGTTTAAAGGGTAATAAATTATATTTTTTATAATCCGTTTATAAATTTTTTATCATTTTAGAAACAATCAAAATAAACAGCATCAAAAGCCCTAGCTCCTCCTAAGTTTTGATTCTCGCTGCGACCGCCACTTCTAAGACCACTCCGATTGATCGGCCCTTCCCGAAATTCAGTGGCGCTCAGTTTACTGACGTCACAGACTAGCGTGTTGGCTCCGTGATACGGTTTTCTTGGGTTTTTTACTCCCTCCGAGCGCTCTCAAAGTGAGAATTTATTTGCGACTAAGTTTCTTAGTTTTCAAAGTGCTGTGCTGTGTTGTGCTTGTGCTGAGTGCTGTGTGTGCCCAGCGTAAAGTATTCTGGTTTTAGTACAGAGGATACCTTACGGTGATAACCAATTTGTACTGATCCAGTCCTTTTTATTTTATATATTGTTTCTTTTCTACACTTTTATTTATTTACTATCCTATTTTTATATTTATTTTTATCATATCTGTGTCTTTCCGTGCATATTTGTCCTTTTTGTCGGTAAAGGTTGATCCTAACGCGGTCAACTCTTTACCTGCGTACCCTTTCTAGGATTCCAGGTAGCGGACTTCGGCGAACTAGGGTTAGTTTTTAAGTTATTTTCAGGCAGATATATCGAAGGCCTTCATGGCCTTCGTCCGCTCGCAGTGTCCAGACATCTCAACAAAATTCGAAAGTGGGTTCAAACCCACAACCAAAACTCCGACAAAAAAGGAGAGACGGACGCGTCAACCCGCATCCATCAACCCCTCACGCGATCGTTCTAGCTCGCACTTGTCCGTGGCTTCGTCCACTCGTAGTTCATCGTCGATGGATTGCGATACCCTGCCTCCCGCCCAAGCCATCGAATCCAACGAGGGATTCACCGTCGTCGCAAAAGGAGAAAAAAGGGCCAAGCCCTCGGACTCATCCAGCGATGAGACCAAAACTCCGAATAAGCGGGCGCCGCAGTCCAAAACCGCGTCAAATTCAAATTATACCTCTCCTACCCCCGAGGCCAAGCGAACCGGTCGGCATCCGCCTCCTATTTTCATCCGGGGTAAAGCGGCGTGGACATCTGTGTCCACACATATGTCAAATTTGAAAATCGCGTATACACACGCGAAAAATACCGCAATTGGCATCCGCGTAGCGACCGTCGCACCCGCCAATCAACGCGCCCTCACCAAGTACTTGAATGAGAAATCCATTGAGTACCACACTTACGCGCTCGAGGAGGAGCGCGTTTTACGCGTCGTCCTTAGAGGCGTACCGAAGGATATTGAGTCAGAGCTCCTTCTCCAGGATCTTAAAGACCAGGGATTCCCGGTCATTTCCGTCCACCGTATGTATGGCAAAGATCGTATGCCGTATAACTTAGTGCTAGTAACACTAAATCACACCCCTGAGGGCACGGGGATTTTCAACCTTAAAACAATAGCACGACTTTTGGTGATCACCGTCGAGATCCCTTTCAAACGTGGTATACCCAGCCAATGCCATACATGCCAAGTCTATGGCCATACGGCCAGAAATTGCCACGCCAAGCCCAGGTGCGTCAAGTGCCTGGGTGATCATGGCACTGCGGATTGCCCGCGAACCGCGCAATCTGTTGAACCTCCTGCATGCGTCTTATGTAAGTCGGTTGGCCACACTGCCAATTACCTAGGATGCCCCAGGGCCCCAAAGCCCAACCCCAAAAAGACGCAGAAGGCAAAGCAAAGGTGTCCACCCTCTGCTCCTGCTGCAAAGCCCGGCCGACCCAATAAACCGCAGCCTCCGCTATGTGATCCTCACGGTCCTCCACCGCCTCCCAAGAACGCATGGGATGACCCCACCTACCATGGTGAGGAAACCTATGGCAGCACTCACCCTCCCGTCTTCTCAGGTACAGCAGGTCACGTTAGCACCTGCTTGCATGCCTTCTCACCTCACGGCCAGGTCCCATGGAGAGCCATTTTCAGACTTCACGCTTGTAAGCGAATTCGCCTCAAGTTCCGACTTGGGAGAAATCACTACTTTGGCTCGCAAACTACGAGCCGCAAAGGGTGACTTCCAGGCGACGTGCTTCGTCGCGATCAAACACCAGGCGCTTATTGCCAACGTCCAAAAATTCAATAAATTCAACTTTTAAATGACTTCCTCTAGATTAAAACCTCGGTCCCTTACTATCGGCTACTTCAACAATTTTCCTCGTTTCCTGTTGTAGAATAGCGAAGAGCGGCCTTCAGCCAATCACGCTGGCATCAATCTATCAACCACCAGATAAAGCTATACTTCAAAGTGACCTCCAGTCGCTACTCGATATGAGTCCCTCCGTAATACTAGCTGGTGACTTTAACTCAAAATATTCAGGTTAGTACTCCGTAGTTACCAACCCAAACGGCCGTCGTCTTCAACACATGTTAGATTCGCTAATCTGTGATGTAGTGGTACCTCGGGAACCGACTCACTATCCCTATAACACAAATCATCGCCCCGATATTCTCGATACAGCAATCCCACAAAGTGTGAACTTAACGGTTCACCCAGTAGAAGTCATCCACCAACTTCCGGATCACCGACCGGTAGTCATGCAGCTAGGTATCCCAAGTGACCCTGTTCCTCAAACGAGGGCACACATTGATTGGGCCAAACTAACGGAAGACCTTAAGGCAACCGACAGCCCCGACCTGAACACCATTCCCGATTCATTGTCATCCATCGAGGAGACCAATGCAGCGATCAATGCTTTTACCAACCACCTTCGAAATGCTATCAGTGCATCTTCCAGGCGGGTTCCGGTGGCGAATGATCACCGCTGGATCCTGCCTGAGGATGTGAGGGAGTTGTTGAGAGCAAATAACGCAGCTATCTGGGCGCACGATTATGCTCCACCCGCGGCAAACCGCATCCGTTTGAGGGCCCTACAGCGAGATGTTAAATCTCGCATACGCCAATTGCGGTCTAGCAACTGGGACGCGCTTCTTGAAGATATTTCGCCTTCGCATCTGGCCTACTGGAACTTGGAGAAGTCTCTCAAGATGGACTCTACCGCGTCATCGATGCCTCCGCTCCTTAGGTCTCCGCCCAAGACTCCCGCCTTCGATGATTCCGAAAAAGTTGAATCCCTAGCCGATAGCTTAGCCCAACAATGTACACCAAGTACAGAACGCACCAACGCCCTCCACATAGAAACTGTGAATAGCACAGTCGAAACTTAATGCGGCAACCCACCGACAGACACCCTGCAACCGGTAACGGTGGAAGAGGTACAGAAAATAATTAAAAACTTAAAACCCCGGAAAGCTCCAGGTTCAGACGAAATACCAAACTGCTTTCTGAAAGCTCTCCCACTCGCACTCATACAACTGTTAGTAGTTATTTTCAATAACTTACTAACAAACTGCTCCTTTCCGCAAACGTGGAAGGAAGCAATTGTCATAGGTATTAAGAAACCCGGAAAACCGGCTAATCTACCTACAAGCTACCGTCCTATTAGCTTTCTTAGCGCGATAGGCAAATTATACGAAAGGATCATTTTGAATAGGCTCCGAGAGGCACCATTCGAAGCACCTGTTACCGGATGAACAGTTCGGCTTTAGGTCCCGTCACTCCTGCGTCCAACACGTGCACCGCATCACGGAGCACATCTTGGAGCAAAGGAACGTAGATCGAAAACCGATAGGCACGGGAGCGCTTTTCTTTGACGTGGCTAAAGCCTTCGACAAGGTCTGGCACAAAGGCTTATTATATAAGCTCTTTGAACTAGGCGTGCCAGACAGCCTTGTGCACATCATACGAGACTTTCTCCACTATCGAACCTTTCGCTACAGATTGGAAGGTGCACTCTCCAATCCCCGTCCTGTATTAGCCGGTGTCCCACAAGACTCGGTGCTTTCTCCAACTTTGTTTTCACTAGACACTAGTGACATACCAAGGACGGAGAAAGTAGACCTAGCGCTCTTTGCGGATGACACCGCGCTATACACATCTGATAGGAATCAACGTAGGTTAACTAGAATACTTCAATCCGCAGCCAACGCATTAGGCGCCTGGTTTAGGAAATGGAGAATAAAAGTCAACCCAGAAAAAAGTGCAGCAGTGTACTTCTCTCTCTCAACCTGCTCTTGGACAACCTCTAGGAATCCCTCCAAAAGATTAGGTCAGATCACCCTGTTTGATACTCCGATCCCATCGGCTAAAAAAGTCAAATATTTAGGAGTCACTTTAGACAGTGGACTAACATTCGCGGATCACATAAAACGCGTCCGGGACCGAGCCACCTTCGTCATGGGTACGCTGCACCCTCTATTTTGCAAAAAGAGTAAAATGTCGCTTAGAAATAAGCTTACACTTTACAAAACGCGTAAATGTAAATGTAAATGCAATGCACTGTAAATGCGTCGGGGTCCCTATGTCCGCAACTTAGATCTGCACAAGGATCTCGATCTACCCACCATTGCCGCATTTATGAAGTTGGCGTCTAGACGCCACTTCGATAGTGCTTCCCACCATCCCAACCCGCTGGTCAATAAGTCATCTGAATACACAACCAACCCAGACGCGGGGGTTCGTTATAGGCGTCCGCGTAACGTCTTAACAGATCCCGACGACGATATTACAACAAGGAACGCCGGTGTTCCCATTAGAAATAGGGCAACACGGCATTCGAATCAACCGGTGGGCCAGGCTAACCCGTCGTACGCATTCCTACTGAGTTTCTTGCTGGTTCTTTGGCAGTAGATGATCCTTCCGAACCAGTGGTAGTTTTCAATATTCGACGTCCTAAGGCGAGGTCCCTGCCCTCTCGCGTGCCCTTAGGCGTGTCGTTGGCGTAGTTTAAGTTCCACCTAGGCGCCGTCAGCACTGGGCTACAAAGTCCGGTGAAATTTAAAATGCCTATGGGCCATAAATAAACTGTCCATTTCGAAAAAAAAAATCCTAAGTTTTATTTTCCTAAAGTAAATTCACAGGTAAATATTGCTTTGTTGTCTTCAATCGCTTGTTGTCTGTGTCGCTGGCACAAGACAGTGTGTCCAAATGCCACTTTGAACATGCATTCCAACCTTCGTTGGAATCCACATGGAAATCTCTAGGCTGAGTCAGGGCTTTAAGGTGGATGCATTTACTCTTTCAATACAAACTTTCCTTATTTTTGCTAAGTGGCGTTATTACTTTGAAAGACCTCACCCTTCCCGTTGTTTAGCTCTGACCGTTATTTCTCAATTTCTTGCTTAAGGCTCATCAGCTTTTGGCAGTCAAAAGCCGAATGGCTTTACTTGGCAGCAAAATCTCAATAAATACTTGTTCCTATTGAAAATAAAGCGTGACTGTACCACCAGTTCGGAGAAACCTTCGTGAAGAAGAATTGGCAAGAAAACTCACTGGTATAATTTTTTGAGATTAAAATTTCCAGGTTTTATTTATCCAACTTTTTGCAGTCTGCAACATGTGGCCATGTTGGATAAAGGTAACAATTTTGATTCGCCGCTTGCATCGCAATTTTCCATTTTTTGGTCTAAGTTTCAGATTGTATCCAGCGTCATCTTTAGACTCGTTCATTTTATTGAAAGTTAAAGTTTTAAATATAACCTTTTTCATTGTATTAAAATCAGCCAGAAACAAACAGTATTCACCTAAAAGATTATATTACAAAATATTACATTCAAAATAGGAAAAGACTTATTCCCCGATCTATTTGCTACCAACTCGGAATTGAGGGGTATTATTATTAAAACGCAATACTGTACAGTTAGCAAAAAATTTGTTCTATCACACTACAGGTAAAGTTCAACGTTTGCACGTCATAAAACAGCAAGGTCCTATGTAATAACTCTCTGACGGTTGCTGACTAAACCATACAGCTAATTTGGTTACACAGGAAGTTTTCTCAGAAGTGGTACACTACTTTCTTGGCCACTGTACCTCGAGTATATTGATAATTCTTGATTATAATTATAAGGGGACACAATTGGTTTGTTTCGTTTCATGTAATTTTAGAATGATTAACTACCGAACCGGTTTAATGTTCAACAAATTAAAAAACATAAAACAGCCGCATTATCCTGAATAAAAATATGCAGAAACCGGGTGACACCTTAGGTACATGTTTAACCCCACTACTTTTTTGATCTGTAGGGACATCGTTAAACAAAAAGGAGTGGGGCGCGACTTCGTGGCTGGCAATCACATGGTGATTCTGTGGTGAAGCTGTTTTGTTCGGTTTAATTTAATATCCGAGATATGTGAGTTAACTTGAATACATAAGAATAACTACTTTAATATCTAATAAGTTCGAACACTAACTACTTATTTAAGATATTAAGTTTGGTTCAAGGTTCTTTTTGCATTAGTAATGGCCACCAAAACCCCAAGTTGGAGTCATATTAGGTCCACATCTACATACACAACAAGCACACATTTTTTTGTTTTTAACATGGAAGTTAGTTTTCAGGTAGATATCTCACGAAAGTTTATGTATGCTGGTTTCTTTCATGAAGTTAATAATACCAATCAATCACACACTCTAAGAACCACTTGTACAGGTCTAAATTAGCTTGCACTTAGCTAAACATTGCTTTATGTCTCTATCAGTTCAATAGAAATAGAAAGTGACGGAGGGACATTTTAACTACCCACCCGGCTAACTTAGATCTGCGCAAATGGGCCTTATAGAATTAAACCTAAGGTTCGCATACATTAGCTGGTAACAGTGAAATCCTAATGACAAATTCGGAAAACACTGTGAAACTGATAAATATGTAGGAAAGACTGTGTCTTTCATCGTCAAACTCATTTATAATTTCTTCTCATGACCTACTTATAACTTAATCTTTGTACCGGGTTGTACAGCAAAAATTTTTTTTTTAATTAAAGTAGAATACCAATATCAACTAAAACAACAAGGACCAGCAATTTATTCTACCAAGTAATTCTGGTCCCCCTTAATATTTTTCAGGGCAATTCTTTGCGAAGCCTTATTTTGCTGGACAGCTATATGCGGTCATCAAGACTTTTTTTGCATATCCTCACATTTTTATTATTTCGATATTATAACGAATGACTAATTAGTCATTTTATTATCAAATGATAAGAGAATCTACTACCACCTCGGATGTATTTGGACCTTGTAATAATTTTTGCTGAAGGAAGGCAAACCTTTATATGTTTATAAGTATACCCAATACCTAATACAATAAGGTAATAGGTATTTGTTATTTTAATTGATAACTTAAAACAGAGTTAACATATGATGTTAATACCTACGAGTTAAAAAAAACCTCGCCAAATTTAACTTTTAATTTGTATGTTGTGTCAAATTTTGAATGTCATGTAAAATTGACATTTACGCGTATTATTATATTAAATATTTACTATATTTGATATTCAAACCACGGAATGAATCATATAATATTTGTTATAAGTCATATTTTGGATTTATGCAATCATATCGGCCCCTTCATACTTTTTGAGAGCAATAGTCACGGTGGTTAGCATTGCCGTTCATCTCTTTTATTTCCCGACATTCTTTGATTACTTCACTTTTATTTTTAATTAAATTTAGAATCCCAATAACTATTATTATTACAAAACTTTTAAATGCCATATTTTATTAAGATTATTAACTGCTCACGTGGGTTTCGTAAAGAAAGACAAAATTAAAAGTCTTGATTCATGCTATGGCTCCAGTAAATAACGTGTAGGTACCTAATGCTTTCTGTCTAGGAGAGGTTATGTTGCGAACATCTAGTGGCATCATCTGAATCTCGATGACTAACTCTAGCGGATCTGTAAATACGTTAATACATGAATGGGTGTATTTTTTTTTTGTTGTAATATAAGAATACATACATTAGTACACGAACTATATGAACAGCTAACTACGTCATGAAAGAAGGGCTTTCCTTAAACCTAAAGGAATGCAATTAGTTACCAATTATCAAGAATCTGGTTTTCATAACAATTGACAAATATGACAAATATTAAGTGATGAGCCTATCTATATTCAGAGCATAATAAAGAGCTTCGGTGGCGCAGTAGTTGAGACGCTGGCTTCTCGATCTGAAGGTCCCGGGTTCGACCTCCAGCTACAGCCTAATGTGCCAATGAGTTTTAAAAACTTAAGTACCTTATCAAGCCGATTTCTCTAACGGTGAATTTCAATGTGTAAAGGCACCCTGCAGTAGGCGAGCTTGGTGGACTGTTAATTGCCTAATACCACCCCTTAGTTGTGTTAGGCTGTCCCTGTGAAGTAAAGATATTGAAAATATTGGTATAGTTAAATATAATCAAAATTTGAAAAAACCAAATTTAATACTTGTATTTACATAAATGATGTCAAATGTTCAAAATTGTAATTTAATAAAATTGTAATAAATAAAATAAAAACCAATAATAACACAATATGGCACCCCCAAAGTGCAGCGCAATAGCGGAAGAAACATCCCCGTAGTCGTTTAAGGCAGGTGTCCAGTACAGTGCGTTATTAGGCTCCCATATTTGATCAAGAGTCATCAATGATTTATATACATTTATTCAATACTTTTTTATTTCGCGATCCTCTCCCCAAAGTGAGTAAGTGTCAACATTGACAATTATTTGTTCTTATTGATCTCAAATTACACATGACTCTACCACCAGTTCGAAAAAACCTTCGTGAAGAAGAACTGGCAAGAAACTTCACAAGATATAATTTTTTTTTCAAAATAAATTTACAGAGTCTCATGTCTATACAAAATTGTTCTTATCTGCATCTGTTAGCTCGGCAAGTCACCCTCCCCCTAAGTATCCAAACGACGAACACCCTCCAACGGCACCCGTCCACGAGTTAACGCGGGATCCAGCCATCGCCCTTCTCAACCATTTAGAGAAAGTGAGCGGCCCGTCACTAGACCTCGAAAGTCTAGATTTCTATGTCGTAGAATATTCTGTTACTAACACCGCATGGTTTGCTAGGGGATGAGAGTATGGTGCAGTTACTGAATACAATTCACGATTTACACGCTCACCTTGTCCTCTCTGTTGTCTTGGAAGTAGCAAAATAATTTTACCCGATTTACTTTTGCTCTTAGTGTAGCTCTTACCCTAAACATTTTTACAATAGAACCCCACATTGGCGACCGGTATGTAGAAAGAAAATATAAATAATTATTTATTTTACACGTAACGTTACCACAAAACAACAATTAAAATAATACAAAAATAAGGAGACAAAATGAGAATAAGCATTGTTACAGAAGCAAAACAAGTCTCCGGCCAGCATGAGTCATCGTAGTGTGGCCTGTGTGACGTCACAGTGTCAGCTGTGTTACACCGTGACGCTGATACCCAGCTGGAGGCGTGTTGATGAGTTGCTCTGCGTCCGACTGTACTCTCTAGAACGTATTATAACAACTTGCAGCTGGCGATAGGTGCTCTTCGGTTCTCCATTCACTCCAAAAAGTAATTATTTTATTGGATTTTTTGTGTAGTTCTTATTTTAAATTTTAAATGCTGCAATAGCAGTGTCTCACGGCAGCGTTCAGAAGGCAGTGTAACTAATATGTTCCAGAGCCGAATCGTGGGCTTGTTTACTTTAGAAACTGGGGATTTTGACACTGAAAAATTTGTGTGATATTGATATGAACTGATACTTAAAGCTCTCACCAGCTTGGTAATCACAGATAAAAGGTATTCATGTCTTTTTTTTCTGGCACACGCTGTATCTCTAAGTTTCGACTCCTCGATATTTTATCAAATGCTTCTAATCTTTCACTTCGATTACCTAAGATTGAAGCTTTCTGTTTCGAGAATTTTCATATTTTTATAGCGTCAGAGAGTTCTTGTTTTCTGTCTGCACGGCCAATACAAAGTCTATAGATTACATTTTAGATTTTTAACTGCCAGCTCAAAATTCTCAGAAGTGATGACCGCTTGGCTTTTTGCTGATAACAAAACACGCTGGTGCTAGCTAAAGACTCATCGTTTAAAATTAGTTCATCACATGACATCATAGTGTCGTCTAGTTGTGTAGCAAATGCTCTCGCTCTCGTTTCTATTCCGTCGTCGAATGCCACTTGTTGAGGAGGGCAGTTCCGATTGTATGTGAATGACGCTACGCCGAACGATGCCGACCGCAGTCGAAGACTCCCGACTCTATGGGGTCAATGGCCGATTTCGCTGCGCAGATCGCAGTGTTGTTGATTGCTAACTTGTGAGATATTTAAAACTATTATTTGCAATAATTAGCAAGTTATAGATTAGCTTCTGTTAAAGTGATTTAAAAATTCAAAACACCAAAACATTTGTGATACTCTGTGCTTTAAGACAGTATTTATTTATTTATTTATTTGATGGCACAGCTAACAGTGTACAATCTAAAACATCTTAAATTTATACATGTTGAACAATTATTTTCTAAAATTGCACACCAGTTATTGCTACGCACAGCATTAGAATTACACAATTTAATAGACTAACACAAAGTACCTAATTATTAACATTTCAGAAACATTATTTATCTTTCAAGTAACAAAACAAAAAAAATAAAAAGAAAAAAATAAAAAGAAAATATCTAAATTATTTCTATATTACATTACAATTTTGAGGTATTTCCTATAGGTTTGAGAAAAAATTTCAGCATCTTTACATTTCTTATTATATGCTCTGCACATACGGTATAATGGGTTGTGGTATGTAACATTACTATTACAACAAGGCAGAGAAAACTATTTTGGTATAAGCAGGACAGTATAATAAACAATAGTTTCGAGTTAACAAACGAGAGACAATGACTCGCGTACAGCATTAACGTACAGCAACGCTTGTAGAGTATGACAAGTCGATTTCTTTAGATTTTCATTGTATGATATTTTTATGATAAATGCTCAAAATTGTTGTGTAAGCAATAAGTAAAATTCTGTCTTTGAAACCAGGTAAAACACGTGACTACTAAGTCCAATTAATATTTAGTTTCAGCCTCAACAGTCATCAGCCATCCACCAGGTCCACCATTTATCTAACTGAATTACTTCATGTCATTCATAGCACAGTCCGCTTTACACCGCTACGCTTGTGACAGTCCTTATAAATTCCTATTTGGTGGTTTCCCCACGACGTATTCCTTCACCGTTGATCAAGGTCTTGTGAAGGTTGACTGAATCTACCTACACAAGTTGTTAAACTCATTGGTTCAAGGACCGGCGCCCTAACCAATGCGACCATCGACGCTATTATAAATATGAATATTTGCTTGTATATATCTAAACGGCGTTTCGATATAAACTAAATACATACCTTCCACAAACAGCTAGGCGAAGTCATGTGAGGCGACAGTGAGCACTCTCAGCAAAGATGTGAACTGGTTCACCGAGTTTAACAGCTACACCCGGAGACCTCGGTAACCAGATATTTTGTTTTAAATCTCCAGACAAACACACCAACTGTATGGCCCCAAAGTAAGCAGAGCTTCTGTTATAGATGATCATACGGCAAACTGGGGGGCACTCGGAATAAACATACATATATAAATACAAACAACCATGACCCGAGACCAAACATTTGTGTTCATCACACAAATGAATGCCCCGGCCAGGACTCAAACCTTGGGCCTTCGGCGTATGAGGCAAAGCTACTTACCACTACACCACTCGGTCGTCAAATATGTCGGTCGATATGGTCCTAAGGTATTCTTCAGTTTCGACATAGATATTTGTTAGATAGGCTCTGCTGTTTAAATCTTACTTCGTCATCTTTATCGTGTCATTAAGCCGTACAGTAAACATCTTTTGTCTGGCGGTGGAAGTAAAATGGAAACTCCACATGGTCAAATAGTTCAAGGGCGAAGCGTGGTGAAAAAAATTTGTAATAAGTAACATTTGTGGATGAATTTTTTATTATTTGTTTTTAAAACAATTGGAAAACCCGAACCAAGAGTGACATGAGTTAGCAAAGGCCTTACCAGGTATTTCACTATTAACCCGCATAATTACACAACTATCAAGAAGATGTAATACCATACATTTTTTGCAGATTATATACCACCATCGTTGGATCAGGATTGGTATTTAGGGCAACAAGTTTTATTCTTATATTCATTACTTCTCTCGGTGCTCAAAGTTGAACTAAGAGCAATGCAGACGCATACATTATAAAATAATAAATCCCAAGACAAACAAGCTTGTGTTATGGATGACCATAAAGCGAACTGGCGGGAATCCAGAATGAACATAAATATATCAATGTAAACAGCCATGACCCGAGAAGTAATGTCTGTGTTCATCACACAAATGAATGTCCCGATCAGGACTCGAACCTGGGATCTCCGGCTTATGAGGCAAGGCTAGTACCACCGCCACTACTCGGGCGTCAAATGTTCAGAGTTTCTCTGTCAAATCGTCACACAATTTAGGTTAATGAATTAAGCAGATAATAAACCTGAAAAATCCCGAAGGATTCCGAATATGTAATTGCATTACGCATTACACATTCTTGTCAACCAAGCGAATGTTGACATTGACAGTGACATTGACAGTCTAGTTGGCTCGGTTTAAAGTATCTCGACGAACAAGGTGGGTGCTGGGGTGCTAGGGCAGTAAAGTTCACAGAATTACTTCGCATTACTGACTTGTAAAAATAACACCTCCTTTTAACTCAATGGTAAAGAATGTGCAGCTTATGCAACGACCTGGTGGTGACCGCGAGGGAATTGGATGTTTTTTGTGGTCGCTACGCAACCTTCAGGAATTTAATTAAAAGTATCCTCGATTGAGCCTATTGCATCTGTAGATAATTTTCAATTGCTTATAAAATCATGTATAGTTATATTTTTTGTTGTTATAATTGTTTAGAACTATCAATTATGTACTTAATGGTTTAAATTGATTTAGAATAATTTACTGTTTGGCAGCTGCTTATGTTTACTCACTTGATGTATGTAATGCTGTGTATACACGATTGCTGGGTACCAATCTGGCTGAAACCTATATTTTAATATACATTTTTGTAACTATCATGATTGATACCAGTGTGTGTACCTTAATAATAATGAAATAAATAGTTGACAGTGATGGCTGACTCCCCAGTTAAGTTCTTGAACGCGTGCCGTTCAAGGAGATTAGTTTTTTGGAAAATGTGTGTTTTCTTGCCGAGCTAACACATGCTAACACAGCTCACACACACAACAATCATCTGTTCCTACACTAACCAGCCATTGTGAATTTATTGAAAAAAAATGGCTTCCATTATGTTTCTTGCCAGTTGTTCTTCACAAAGGTCTTTCCGAACATGCGACTTCAATGTGTACAAAAATTGTCAATATTAAATAATAAATATTTGAATTTGAATTGGAGTGTGTACAACCTGGAAGGAGCAAATTAAGAAGGTAAAACGAAAGCAGCTAATACGTATAGAGTAAATAGTAGTTTCAAATTTCTTTATTGCTTATCACATAACATTTAAGATCTTAATTAGGTACAGTTGTTCTTTTTGTGATACCCCGTATGCAATGTGATACTGCAATGAAGAAGAAAAACCGAAAAGTAGATGCAGGCAGAACAATCAAGACACTTTTAAAATGACCTATGCCTCAAAGCGGACATGTGCCGGCAGAAACGAATACTAATGGAATAATTGGGAAACGTGGCAGTAGTTTGAAAATAATTGATGATGAAATAAGAAATCTGCTGTTCATTTATTTGTATACAAAGGCTCCAATACCAGTGAAATCGAGAGTGAAACTACCAAGTGGTTTTCTATAGAAGCAATAGCAGCACAAAAAGGGTTTAAATAAAATAAATACCTTCGTTTATACAATGTTTTTAAGAGTTAAACTAGTTTACGCCTGTGTGTTTGCCCGCGTGGGTTTTTATTTATTTGACTAACAGCATTTTAGAACACGTCTCTGATTTCGAAAGTTTTGTTCGAGGTCATGTTTGAAGGAAATCGGTTCGTCTTTTTAAAAGTTATTATAGGCATGTTTTGTCTCGTTAGTTGGGGTTTTTTCGTTTATCAAATAACTTGTCTATTATGTGGACACTTGACTAAATATTGCCATATGTCTCTATCAGTTCAAAAGAAATAGAACAGAGGGAGAATTTAAATAACCAACCGTTTAGCCCAGATCTGCACAAGTGGGCCTAAAGTTCCTAGGGCTGTGTCTCCTACGTAACTCTTATTAATTGGGAATTTCAGGATGAAATATAGCTTTTTTTTACTACTATCATAGCCGGCCAACGAATGGATTGCATATCCATCTGATGGTAAACGACAACCGCGACCTTGGACATAATTAGTCGTAGGCGTTTTATTGATCAATATGGAATGTGATTATTATATCGACTAATGGTGCGTTGCCGACCATCTGCTTCAGTTGAAATTGCAGTTGTTCTGTCAGATTGTTATGGCGATCAAAATATATAGGACTGCGGAAAAAACTCTACTGCACAGAGTTAAGGTGCCGTTTTGTCAAGAGTATTTTTAAAAGGTTTTACCGACGTGACACTAACAACGTAAGAAAATCTTAAAATGAAACTTAATAGAACTCTTTATTGACGTATAAGATTAAAGTTTTGTAAATGTCCTTGCGGTATACTGGTGACAATACACTTGTTTGGTTCCTTCGACCTGATCTGATGATCGAACCAGAAAGTGGATAGTGAAGTTTCTGTAATGGCTTTTTGTACAACCTTCGAGTTTGAGCTCGTCTTAATCAATAGCTTGCAGAATAGAATACACTATACTTGTTGATGCGTGTCGCACAAATTCTTATGATGCACCGTACTTAGTACAAGCTTCTGAAAAAATAATATATCAAGTATTATAAATTTTATATTGTAAAACAAAAAAAAAACATTTTTTAATCCCTATCAGTGAGAAGAGTGTAAGTTCTTGAGTAATGTTCGACGAACGACAAAAAGCATTCGATGAAGAATAAAAATTTTTACATGATTAACTAACTATTGATAATAAAAGAAAATTTCCAAGTATTGAGATTTCATTGTTCATTTTCTTTATCGATAATCTCTGACACTCAGATTTATATCAGAAATATCCTTAATAAATTAAGAAAATCATTCTTAATCATCAGGACTTGGCTATATGCAAGATAACCGCGTGTATTTTCTTGTAGTAACTCAATAAACAGTGAGTATGGACGTAATGTACAATAAAAATTTATGATTATCTCAACGATCACTTTAATCTATTTTATTAATTTAAACCAATCAAACAGAGGTAATTAACTCAGAAAAATATTCTACTTTTAAAGTAAATACTAATAAATCACATCAAGACCTTGAACAACCGACGATCGGGAAGGAGTGTTTTGGCGCGAAATAGAAACAGCCTAACCGACCGAAGAACAATGGAAACAGTTGGTTTACACACGGCTCGCAGACCAAGTCTTAGCCAATTATACGCCAATTATTACAGTCAATCAATTTTAGCTTCGATTGAGTAACATATTGATAACTGTAAGGATAAGTCGAATCAAAGAGAAAAACAAAAACAAAACGTCCGAACCTTACGCGACACGCAGTATCGGAACAATGGAGAAAAACGAAAAAAACCCAGAAACATTCAAAACCCGAGTCTTTGGCTAAGACATCCAACGAACAAATTTGTATCTAATTCACCACCAAGCCGGCGAAAATACAAACAATGCAGTTGATATATATAAGAGTGATAAGTGCTCCGGGGTCAGTTAGTGGATCACACATATAAGACTAGCCACTGTGTCAGTCCGCCAGATAAAAATAGTAATAAAAATGCTCGCCAACTTACTATCGATTGTGTTGTGCGCGAGTATTGTGTCGCTTAGTGAAGCGCGGTCCATTCCCGATACGTACGACGAAGAAAGACGTGAGCTACTTAATGCAGAACTACACAACTCTCTCGGCGGAAACCTCGAATTAACGGCCGATGAACTTGCCGCCAACGACATCTTAATGCAGTTAAAGAATACAGAGCTTCAAGAAATCACGGAAAATCCACGATTATTTAACTATACGGGCAGTTATCTGAATTTCAGAAAAAACATTGATCGGTCACGTGTTTATCGTATCATAAAACAGATGCCTAAAGGGGCAGTGCTACACATCCATGCGTCCATGATGCTCGACGCTGATAGTTTAATAGAACTGACGCACGAAGATAATCTGTACGCTTGCTTGGTAGAGGACGATCTCAATCTGGCGTTCTCAGACGGGACGCCACGAAAAATGTGTACTTCGGAATGGAAGCTCTTGAGTGATGTTCGACGATCAACAAAAAACGTGGAAGCCTTCGATGAAGAATTAAAAAAATACATGAGAATTGATGAAGGTAGCGTCGATGCTGATGAGGAGTCGATCTGGTACGTTTTCGATCAGATATTTAGAGTCGTTAAAGCATTGATAAGATATAAACCCATGTATGAAAAATACTTTTATAAAGCCTTGCAAAGTTTCTACGATGACAATGTAAGATATATCGAGTTAAGGGGAAGTCTGGGGGGTCTTTATGACCTAAACGGCACGGCTTACGATAGCGCGTACACTGCCAGGTTACTCCAACGAATAGTGAAACAATTTATGGAAGATCATCCTGATTTTATTGGTGCAAAATGGATTGTGACGATTAACCGTAAGGCAAACGATAAAGACCTAAAACAATCTATTGAAAACACGCTGAAACTACAAGCTGAGATGCCAGATTTTATTATAGGCTTTGATCTGGTGGGACGAGAGGAACTCGGTTACCCGTTACAGCATTATTTACCGATACTTAAAGAGAACCGTGAGCTTGTTAAGTATTATTTCCACAGCGGCGAGACCAACTGGAATGGAATGGATTTTGACGAGAACTTAATAGACGCTGTGTTGTTAGGAACAAGGCGAATAGCACATGGGAACGCTCTGATAAAACATCCGTCGCTGATAAACATAGTAAAAGAAAAGGAGATCGCGGTTGAGGTGAACCCTATATCGAACTGTGTCCTTGGACTCTCAAAGGATTTGAGAACTCATCCTTTGGCTTTTTACTTAGCTGCCAATTTACCAGTAGTGATATCCAGTGATGACCCTGGTGCGTGGAAAGCGGACCCTGTATCGCATGATTACTTCGTGACGTTTATGTTAATAGCAAATAAACACGCAGATTTGCGTCTGTTAAAACAGTTAGTACTGAACTCAATCAAATATAGTGAACTGGAAAATAAAGAGAAGACTAAATTTAGGAAGGTGTTTCAAAAGTCTTGGAGTGAGTTCGTTGACTCCGTCAACAGCATGGTTCCGAAAATTGAAAAAAGTGAGCCGGAAATAGATAAATCGACAACCTTTGATGTTTTTGACACTGATAAGGATTGTGAGTTCGGATCAAAACGCGGAAAGGATCTTAACTGACGTTAATGAATAATTTAGATCCCAGTGACTGTGTGATATCAACAAAAGCTTTGTGTGCGCTTTTATTTAGTACCTAAGTAATTTATTTTAGTATTTAAGGACCACGTGTGAAAGTAATGCCCACGTCTTGTCCCCACGTGTGGTTAAATCAACTGTTAATCTTTTTTAAAATTGTAGAAACGCATAAAATGTATTTTAATATAAAATGCAATTACTTTCTATATTTTTTATTTCAAATACAAAATAGTTTTTCATTTTGTATTAAATACTCGTATAATAAATGAAAAATACCTATTTACAATATACTTTTTTTTAATATAAATAGTTTTAGTTTTAAACATTCGTTAATTAATAAGTCAACTCAGTTAAGCGTTTAAACTAAATTCGTATCGAGAAGCTAAGACGAACGAAATATACTTTTCTATTCTATTGTCGAAAGTCGTTGTTTAATTCGAATAGTGAAAAGAAAATCTATTTTCATCTCATTAATTTAAGGGAAATTATAAGTCAAGCCACAGATTTCTTTATTGGCCTCATGATCAAACTTCTAATTTTATTACTCTGCCACGGGAAAATTAGATAGCTTCTAATAAAATAATTCGTCTTGTCGCAACGCCTATTAAACATTCTATGGAAAGTGTAGTAGTTAAATTTGGGTTAGGTTATGTTAGGCTGTATTTATCGCATGCCCGAGCCGCTCGAGCGAAGCGAGCGCGGTCCGGTAACACCCAGCGAATCGCCATAATCGAAATTGGACGATAATTCAAAATTGCTCTTTGGTCATGTGTATAAACGTGATGTGTGATCGAAAACTGAGGTAGTCAAGTATTCAAACTTGTTTGGTAATTTTCATACAATGGTTTTATGGAAGGTTTCCGTTGCGTTGGCTTTGATGTAAAATTTTAATCTTTGGTTTACGTTTTCTTTAATTTGATAGGTAGGTGCTTACTTATTTCAAAATTGATATTGATACATTGTGAACACACCTTTGACCTAGTAAATTTCATTAAAGGTCAGTATATTAGTTATTTGTTTTTATTTTCTGTAGTGCTAGGATACGAAACAATATATATTTTTTATGTTTCAAGAAGATTAAATAAATCTTACATTTAAATCTCATTTCATTCTCGACGCAACAACCTGACGCTACACTACGACGAAAAATTAACGCATTGCGCCCGCGCGAAGCCGGGCCGGGCGCTGGCTGCGAATAAAATACAAAAAGTTTTCTAAAAAAAGTATTCAAACACAAAATGCTAATTGATATTTTGTATTTCGTATTTTGCGTTTCAAATATTTTAAAAATGTCACATATCTGTTTATAAAGAGCTGATTAGAGTTGGTATTGGTGAACTTGCTAGAAAGTGAAGGTCTAAAATACAAACCAAATAGCAACAAAAAGTGTAAACGAAATATTGATATATTTAAAAGTAGGTTATCTTTGTAAGATTCAAATAACATTTATAAACAAAGAAATATTCAAATAGATAAGTTTGTTTTTAATAAAAATGATTAATTTTTTAGAACAGCATACCTGCAATACGCGAAACATAAGTGGTTGTATTTACACAAACGTTCCTTACGAGCGCACTCAGAGTCATCAAACGTCTTAAAGTGATCCTAAGTAACAATTTTGCTAGCGAATATTTAAACATTAAAACATCATCTGTAACATTAAAATATAGTGAGCAAGTAAACAGCTGCATTCGATTACGACCCTACTACACTCTATCTTTTGCCAAGTACAATCTAAAATTAAGAATGTCTTAAGTAACGGTTAGTCGTCTTGTCGTTTGAGAACGAGTTCGGCCGCTCAAGGAACAATTCGGAACGCAAAGAATCAGAGTCTAATTCGAAAACCATTCCAAAACCACTTTTCTATAATACGTTTTGTCAGTAACAATTCGCGAAATTACGAAATTGAGCTTATTTAAACGATAGCATTGTCGATAAATTAAATTGACTCTCATTCAACCTCTTCATGACGTCATCGAGTAGCGTCCATTACTAATTAATCTTTATTTAAACTGTCATGTCAGTGCTTACAATAAATACAACTACATCGCGATGTCCTCATACGAAGTTCTTTAAAAAATTATTTAAATTTAATAAGTACTCTACGAAAATCAGAAATTATCAATTTAATGCCTCAAAAATACCTTATTTTTTCGGAAAAAATTATTTAAAAATAAAATATTATAAAAATATATATAAAATAAATATATATAAAAATTAATATCAAACAATTTTAATCGATTTCCCCTTAATATACTAAGATAAATTTGTGAAATATATGTTCTAACCATAGCGTAAACAATTTATCTTTGTATGTAAAAAAATTGAAAGAAAAGTATTTTAATTCATTAAAAGAACTTTAAAATTCACCGTATTAAAAATTGACAAAGACAAACGTGGTTATTAACTATGGTTGCCAAAATTATTATACTTAACTCTGGTTTAGATATTTTAAATATTATTATTTATTATTTTTTATATTATTTATTAAAAAAAAAACAACAATTACTTCCAATATACATCCTTATCTATATGATGATTGATGTTCCCGATGAATAATAATATTAATAAATAATAAATATTTCTAACAATCACACCACATTATCTAGCCCAAATAAAGTATCATTAAGAACTTGTGTTATGGATCTAGTATCTTATATCTATAAATAAACTTAAGAAATATATAAACACACATAGATATTTTTTTAATTTATAAATATTAGAAACAAACTTAAATAAACGTACATACACATCCATGACTAGAAAGCAAATATATTAAAATATCTGCTCCTACCAGGATTCGAACCCGGGACCTCTGGCATGGAAGACAAGGCTACTTGCCTCCACACCACACAGGCCGTCAAAAGTAAGAAAACGCCATAAAAAATTACTTGCATTTGTTTATGAAATCAGACCGACGCCAAATGAATTCTCCTTATTCATGTTTTCAGTAGAAACGCTAATAAATTAAAGTGTCTTATCAAGGATATAGTTCTTTTTATTATCTTAATTAAAAAATATATTTAAAAAGGTGCTTTTATAGATATTTCTACTGATCTACTGATCGTCATAGTGATCTGTGAACTTAGCTTATCAAAGTTAGTAGGAAATGTGTAGTATATATAATAGGTCTTTACCTATGAAACTGCCGTTTTGCCGTACTGGCCATTTCAAATGAAAATATTTTTTTTTTACTGATAATTCTAATTTCAAATTAATTTCATTTGACAAACATGGAATTCTTTTTCTAAAATCGTCATTTGTTTAATAGTTAGTGTTTTGTTTTCAACGCATTCGAACATTTTTCGTCATTATGGATAAGTTAAAAATTCGAGTAATTATGGAGTATGAGTACCGTCGTGGCAGCAAAGCGGCACAAGCGGCACGCAACATCAACGACGTTTACGGAGCGAACACTACAAACGAACGCACCACCCGTTATTGGTTTACCCGCTTCCGTTCTGGAAATTTTGACCTGAAAAATGAACCCCGTGGTCGTCCGAAAACTTTGGTCGACAATGACGAATTAAAGGCAATTGTGGAAGCTGATGAAACTCAATCCACGGCTGAATTAGCAGCAGCTTTCGACGTTAGCATCAAAACTATATTGGTCCATTTGCGTCAAATTGGCAAGGTAAAAAAGCTTGACAAATGGGTACCCCACGAACTCAATGACCGCCAGCGCGAAGTACGCGTGGAGACGTGCCTTGCACTGCTCAGCAGGCATACAAATGAAAGAATTCTGAACCGCATTGTTACTTGTGACGAGAAATGGATCCTGTTTGACAATCGCTCACTTCCCTCTAATATGGTTGAGGAGGGCGATGGCTGGATCCCGCGTTAACTCGTGAACGGGTGCCGTTTGAGGGTGTTCGTCGTTTGGATACTTGGGGGGAGGGAGACTTGCCGAGCTAACAGATGCAGAAAAGAATAATTTTGTATAGACATAAAGAGACTCTGTAAATTTATTTTGAAAAAAAATATACCCGTGAAGTTTCTTGCCAGTTCTTCTTCACGACGGTTTTTTCGAACTGGTGGTAGAATCATGTTTTATTTGACGTCAATAAGAACAAGTAATTGTCAATGTTGAGAAATAAATATTTGAATTTGAATTTGAATCGTAAGCGCTCAGCAAGTTGGTTGGACCCTGGTTCAGCACCCAAACAATGCCCTAAACGAAAACTTACCCCTAGAAAAGTGATGGTCACTGTTTGGTGGTCTAACGCGGGTGTAATTCATCACAGCTTCTTGCCAAACGGGACAAGCATTACTGCAGATGTGTACTGTGAAGAACTGAACACAATGATGGAAAAGCACGCACGTCTCCAACCAAATTTGGTCAATCGTTCGGCTCCACTGCTCCTGCACGACAACGCGCGACCTCATACTGCACAGCAGACGGTCTCCAAGCTACAAGAGTTGGGGTTGGAAGTTCTCCGTCATCCGCCGTACTCACCAGACCTTGCGCCTACAGACTTCTACTTTTTCCAGAATTTGGATAACTTCTTGGCGGGAAAAAAATTCAATACCCGAGAGGCAGTCCAAAATGCCTTTGAAGAATTTGTTGTCTCCCGTCCAGCTGATTTCTTCAAGAAAGGCATCAATAAGCTACTAATGCGTTGGCAAAGATGCATTGATTGCATGGGTGATTATTTTGATTAATAGAAATAAAAAATATATAAAAAAATTACGCTTCATTTATTTCGTGAAAAACGGCAATTTCATAGGTAAAGACCTAATATATATCTTAGTATTCAGTAGAAATCCAACTGATTTTTATTTATAATGTTTATCCATTTCTCTGGAAATGTTTTTATTTTATGTATGTCTAAGATAAAGCTTATTCGTTAATTCACAACAACATTACCTACCAGGCAAATAGTGTAAGTAAATTTATATATATACCTTAGTAAAAATTTTAAATAAAATGTTTTTACTCGTATAATAATGTATTTATTATAAAAAAGTCACGTAAAGTTCATCATTTATTTTAAAATAAATTATTTGCAATTGTCACGTGGGTATTCAACATGCAATCCTTAATCGATTAAAATTTCTTTTTAGCTAAATCAAAACTGTGCGCTTGCTGCCAAAATGGGCAAAATTTTATTATCTTGCATTATAATTATTAAGTATAGAATTCTTCAGACATATGAAATGGAATTTATTCCACAATACTGAAATAGACCACTATAGCACGAAAAAATAAAACACATGTTTTACCGTCAGAGTAATAAATCTTCCCAGCGTGTCAGTAGACATCAATTAGTATGGAAACACCCTAATATCTCCGCGTCGAATCATTATTAACTCAAGTGTGGAAGTGTCTTAATTTGATTATTGCAATGGCGGCGGTAGCAGTGAAATGGTATAAGTCAGTTTTGTCGAATTTTTGGTTTCATGTTATATTATATTTATTATGACTATAAGTAGTTATTATTATTATTATAAGATTTTTTTTCTTCCTTTTTTACATACAGTTGGTAACTATTGCGGAACAGAAAACTTGAAGATAATTTAGCACTATTTTGATATCTCCTCTTCAGTAAAACGTACTTACAAAAATAACTTACATAATATAAAACGTGCCTAATAACTTACTTACATAGTTAACTATTTAACAACATTTTTGTCTGGGCTTTCATTATTAATTATCTACACCGGCGTCACTGAGTGTGATTTTCTGCGATTTATAGCCCACTACTTTTATCTACTGCGGGTAGGCAGACTTCATACATATGTTAGAAATACAATTTTAGCTATGTGTGTTTTCTCTCGATGTTTCGCATAAGCTGTTAAAGCAATCACCTTAATGTTGTCCAAATGATCGTAACCACGAACAATACAAAAGCGCTCGGAATCAGTGCAGCCGTATGTGTCGTGATGCGAAAAGACGCTACTTTTATGATTCCCTTGTGAATCGTGGTTCTGCGGAAGTATGGAGATTCCTTAAATCCGTCGGTATCGGCAAATCCTCCTACTCTTCTATTAAAGATTTTGATTTGAGTGCTCTTAATAGACACTTTTCCTTTCCGCCCCTTTCTTTAACCCCTACCGACAAAGCTAATACTTTGGCTTATCTGTCGAAACTTCCAGTAACAAATCCTCCTTTTACCTTTACCACTGTCTCGACAGATGATGTCAAGAAATCACTGCTATCCATCTCCTCAGCGGCGGTTGGTGACGATAACTTGTGTTCAAGAATGATTATCACTACCTCTTCTCTTACCTATTCTGTCCCATATCTTCAATTTTTCCCTATCATGTTGTATCTTTCCGACGCTCTGGAAACGAGCTAATGTTATTCCTCTACCTAAAATTTCCAATCCATCTTCATTTTCACATGTTCGACCTATATCTATCTTACCTTTTCTGTCCAAAGTTCTCGAACATATAGTGCATAAACAACTGTCTGCATTCCTGTGGTCCAATAATATCATCACCCCATACCAGTCCGGTTTTCGTCAGGGCCACAGCACCGTATCAGCTCTTATACATGTGACTGATGACATTCGCCTGGCTATGGAGAACAAATCCCTTACCTTACTTTTACTCCTTGATTTCAGTAATGCATTTAATGCCGTTGATTTCGACATCCTTATTGGCCTCCTCAAATCCATTAACGTTTCTCCTTTCGCAATCTCCTGGTTCAACTCCTATCTCCGGGGCCGCACGCAACGGGTCCGCCTCGAGGACAACTGCTCTGATTGGTGTGATCTTATTGCGGGTGTGCCCCAAGGGGGCGTCCAGCCACCTCTCTTATTCTCCATTTTCATTAACTCAGTCACTAAAGTAATTTCATCTAAATTTCACTTGTACGCAGACGACTTACAGGTTTACCGTCATTTCATTGTGTCAGATGTAGAATCTGCAATAGCTTCAATGAATCTGGATCTAGGTCGAATTAGTGACTGGGCTAAATCCTTTGGTATCCTTGTTAATCCTACAAAGTCACAAGCCATGATTATTGGCAGTCGCTACATGCGTGGTGGTCTTGACTTCTCCCTTCTACCCCCTGTCACCATGAACCATATTCCGATTGCCTTCACTGATACAGCTAAGAACTTGGGTGTCATTTTGGACTCTAACTTATCATGGAACGCGCATGTCAGTGAAATCAGTCGGAAAGTCCATTTCACCTTCCACACGTTAAAAACTCTCCAGAGCTTCCTGCCCTTCCAGACCAAGATTTCCCTTGTCCACACATTGGTTCAGCCTATACTGGATTATGCTGATGCTTGCTATTTGGATGCCATGGAGGAGCTTCTCAATAAACTTGAACGCTTGCAAAATCTTTCCATACGCTACATGTTTGCACTTAAAAAGTACGATCATGTGTCTAGCTATCGAAAGCGACTCCGTTGGCTTCCGATTCGCTACCGCAGAAACAGCAGAATCCTTTGTCTCCTTTTCAACATCCTCCATAATCCATCTGCCCCTCCTTATTTGCGTGAAAGATTTTCTTTTGCTCATCCTCCGTATACGCTATGCAGAGCACATAAGCGTACTTTCCTGCAAATGCCAGCCCATAAAACAGATTTCTTTTCCTACTCCTTTTCTGTCCATGCAGTCAGATTGTGGAATTCACTCCCTTATGTCATACGTGAGTCTAAATCAATCTCTGTCTTTAAGAAGAGAGTTCGAAAACACTTCTTTTCTTTACAGAGATAAATGTCGTTAGCTCCTGTTTTTATCGATTCTTAATTTTTGTAATGTACAATAAGTACTTTATTTATTTATTTTCTTATTGATTATGTAGGTATATTTTTATGTATATTTATTATAGGATATATGTATAGAATTATGTCTGTTTAACTGGATATATTTAATACTTTTGTAGGTTTATTTATATATAAGTTTATACTTATACTTGTACTATAATATATGTATATATATATATATATATTTATTTTTTTTTTTTTAATTATGTTTATGTTACTCGTTAAAGTAATTTTACCCTAAGAGTACACACTATTATTGCGTTGATATTAAACTCTCCACTCACAGGTCTGCTGTAAGAAATATCTATAGAAATAAGCTGTACCTTTGTACTTACTTTAAATCACTGTGTTTAACTTTCTTTAACTACTGTGTTCTTAAACTTTACTTTAATAAATAAGTTGTAAAAAAACTAAATTTTCATTATTTTATAATAAGCACGCACCCATCTGAAGTGAAGTGGAAGCCATGTCCATCCACGGACTTACTTAATTGTAGATTTTATTGATATATGCTTCGTTCGCCACTCGTGGGATTCGGTTGGAATATACTGCTTTTCTCGGTATTGCATTGGCTATTCTGTTAGCAACTTCACTTTATATTCCTTGTCTTTAGTTTAATTTCATCATGGTAAATATGACCATCAAAATATTAATCACAGTAGTGCTCATTTTGACAAATCTAAACAAGATATGTCAAATGCTGATTAAAGATGAAGACGCGATATTTTATCAAGCTTTTATTTGATATCTCGATAGATAATTTATCAGAGATGCAGTAGATCGCACAGTACGTGTGTTTAGTATAAAATAGACGTCGTAGAAATATTTCATAGACTTTTCATCTCCTGTATTTAGTAACAGTTTTAGTAAGGTGTACAAATATATATATTTCATAAGTTGCTAAAAATAAGAGTTTGTTTGTTAATATATTTTTAAATATAGTGTAATTATTTAAATATCAAATTGATACCCGTAAGTATTTTATTTTATTATTTTAAGAAAACTTAGAGCTGTGATTACAAGTAATATATATTTTAATATTAGTGAAATATAAGCGCAATTTACAAAGTTACCCTTCAGTTTCAAGCGTAAATTATGATCAGATCGCTTTTAATAATAATGATAGTTTCCCAGACAAACATACCAACTGTATGACCCCAAAGTAACCATAATTTGTGTATTGGACTTAGAATAACGCACATATATAAGTATCAACAAGCATGACCCGAGTACAAACATTTGTGTTCATCACACAAATTACTCGAACCTGGGATTTCCGGCGTATGAGGCATAGCCACTACGCCACTCGACCGTCGATTTGTTTTAATTTGATTTAGCACATAGATATAACATGAAGAGTGTAATATGTTCAGTTCTGTGACAATGATTCTTTAGTAATTTTTTTTTAAATAATGGAGTTACTCCACTCTTCCACCGCGGCATAATTAAGGCTTGGCAGAGTAAATCGCCCGCAACTGTGAATATTCACGCTGATACCACTCATTAGGAGATACACTTGTCTAATGACTAGAGAAGTTAGTAAAAAACCAAGACTACTCCAGAGATATCATAGGGACGATTTTATATAGCCCTTTGGAGTGGGGGTAGTTCTCATACTTTGGGATGTACACGTATGAATTGTGTGCAAGCATTTAACGTTGTCACACTCGGCACGCTACCCACCTATTACCTGAATGATGGTAAGTAGCATCTGCGTCCATAGACATCATTTACGGTTGCTGTTGTAAATTAATTATATTTTTTATTATTATAATTGCAATGTTATTGAGGTAATGGTGCCGAATTTAGGCTTGAGTTCGAACTGCCCTTGTTACTAATTACATTGACTCCACGAAATGCTTTATAACAAGCTTTTGCAAAATATACACCATATAGTGGCCCGTTTGTTTAGTATATAATTTTAATAGCATAGTGGTTTAGTAGCCCTGTCTCATACGCTGGAGGTCCCACGTGCGAGTCCTGGCCCGGCCATTCTTTTCTGTGATGAACATAGATGTTTGTTCTCGGGCCACGGTCGTTGATATTTACATATGTATGTTTATTCTGGGTTCCAAAAGGGGGTAAAAGGGGGGACCTTTTCTGTATGGTTCCAGAAAACTATTAAACACTTCACTAATAAATACACTTAAAAATATGTTAATACCTATTTAAAATCGAATTACTTATCCAACTGTTGATAACTGACCAGAGTCAGTATTTCTCTTTTTTATACCAAACTCCCTTGACCTATTGAACGTTTCAAACTATAATTTCAATTCAGACATTTTCATACTTTCGGCATTAACTCATTTTTCTATTCTATCGTCGATATCCACGTTTTGTCACGAGGCTGGCCCAGTTGCAATCTACAGTTGCTAAATCCATAGACAACTCGTAACGCGTATGGAGCAAATCATTGTATCACGTGATATAACGATTATCACTTCAAGTTGAATTTGTCGTTATTTTTAATTATAATAGACCAGTATTGGAATTTTTAATTTTATTTTTATTCTTAAATTTCTATGTTGTATTATGAATGTTGGAACGTCACATGTTTTCTTATATTTTTATATGTAAACTTCTTATTCTTTTGTTTTAAATTTTTTTAACTTGTAAATTTTTTTTTGTATTTTTTTTTTATCTTATTTGTAAAATAGCTGTTAAATGTCAGTTGTCGCATTTTTATAAATAAGTTGTAGCTGCCTTTAATTGGACACTCCAACCGCGGTAGGCGTTTTCCCTTAGCTCTTGTAATCCTTACCAACACTCCCAACTCGAAGGAGATTTTCAGAGAGGCTCGCACAATTTGCGGACTCTCGAACATCTCCGTCGAGCGTCCCAACCCCTGCGGTCACCCTGGGCAGTGCCACCGCTGCCAGCTATATGGCCACGCAGCGGCTAACTGTTCAGCTCCCCCCAGGTGCGTAAAGTGCCTGGATCCTCACATCACTAAGGAGTGCACTCGCACTCCCGAATCCACTTCCCCCCCTGCCTGTGTGCTGTGCGGCCAGTCCGGCCACACCAACTACAGGGGTTGCTCGCGCGCTCCGCGCTCCTCCGCCAAGAGGGTCGCGCCTAAACCGGCGCCGCCGCTCACTCCTGCTAACTTCCCGCCGCTGCGCAACCGGGGTCCCCCGGAAGCAAAGCCCGTTCAGCCGACGCCTACTCCGGCTCTGTCTTGGAGGCAGCGTCCGGTCGTCCCGCCTACACCTTCCCGACCCATCCCAGCTCCCGTAGCTTCCGTAGGGCCGCGTCCCGCTTTGTCATCTTCATCTCAGTCGTCGTTGGCTGAGGACATGAAGACCGTGTTTGACGTCATACAAAACGTCGACATTAACGAAATTTCCGTACTCGCACGCAAACTGCGAGCCGCCCGCTCTCCTCAAGAGCGTTTATTTGCGTTAGCCGAGCATCACTCGCTTTTAAGTTCGTTATAAATTTATTTTTTGTATAAATTCGTAAATAAGTAAATTATAATGTCTAGACCCGCGAATCCCGCGTCCAGTCGTATTAAACCCAAGGGCTTATCACTAGTATCTTTTAACGTTCGTAGCCTTAGCAACAACCTTCCCGAGCTCAAACTGTTCCTTCAAAACAACGACCCAGACCTTTTACTTCTCCAGGAGACATGGCTCACTACTAATCGCCCCAGGGGATTCGCTATTCCTAAGTACGCGTTTACACGTAACGATACGCCTAACTCCAACGGTTTCGGCGGCACTGCTATATACTACAAAAGAGGATTCCATTGCTGTCCTGTCCCTACCCCTCCTCTCCTCAACACGGAAGCCACTGTATGTAGATTGGCTATGACTGGTCATCCGACCATCATCATAGCTTCAGTCTACAGACCTTGTGGCACCAAACCTATCCGCAGCGACTTTGAGACCATTCTCGCCCTCGGCCGTTCAGTCATTATGTTCGGAGACTTTAACTCCAAACATACTGACTGGACGTGCCTATCAACCAACCAAAGCGGTATCGCTCTCCTCGACATCACCAACTCACTCGATTTAGACGTCGTCTACCCCATCACTCCCACTCACTATCCCGACAACCCGAACCACTCTCCTGACATCCTCGACTTTGCAATCGTCAAGCAAATCAACCTCGACCTCAGGTCTATCGAACCGCTCGATGACCTAGGTTCTGACCACCGCCCCGTCTCCCTCGTGCTAGGACCGCCTAATGTTAACGTCACTTCTCCTAAGACCTTTACCAACTGGAAAGGTTTTAAAAACACGATAGTTTCTGCCTTAGAGGCCCCGAACTCTCCGCTCGCGATCTCCCCCGATCAATTAGACAGCCCGGATAAAATAGATTCGTTAGTAAATTCTCTCACTGATGCAGTCAACTCAGCCATCAGTGTAAACAAAAAGGTTGCTAAGAAAGGCAAACCCACGCTTCCCTTAGCCATTAGCAATCTTATTAAAGCTAAGAACGCGGCTCTCCGGAGAGCCAAGAAATATCCCACGCCAGCCTATAGAACAGCTGCGAATCAGCTACAACTCAAAGTTAGATCTCGTCTCGCGGAACTCCGAAACGCCCAGATATATCCGGAGAATATCTCTCCGTCCCACCAAGCGTATTATAGTATGGCCCGAGCCTTACGCGTAGACGCCGCTTCTCACGTCCCTCCTCTCACTCGTCCCGATGGCTCTATCGCCTTCGAAGACGAAGAGAAAGCCGAATGCTTCGCTGACAGCGTTGCATATCAACGCTCGCCCAGCACGCAACGCACGAATCCCACTCACATCAAAGCGGTGGAGGATGAAGTTCTCCGTAGAGACTCTCTCCCCATCACCGCCGACCCCGTCACAGTCTCTAATGATGAAATCTCGCTTCTCATCAAAAGTCAAAAGTCCAAAAAGGCTCCGAGTGCGGATGGTATTTCCAACCACGCACTTAAGCACCTGCCTCAACAGGTGCTTACCTTGTTAGCTATCATTTTCAATGCCTGCTTCGACCTTAGCTACGTTCCAAAAGCTTGGAAAGAAGCTACAGTCATAGGCATACCCAAGCCGGGTAAACCTCTTAATATCCCGGCTAATCACAGACCCATCAGCCTCCTCAAGGCAATGTCTAAACTTCTCGAGAGAGTCATACCCTCTCGAATGCGGAACCATCTGTTTCCAACGGATGGCGATCCTCTCATAATTCCCCACCAGTTCGGTTTTCGCGCTAAGCACTCCTGCCCTCAGCAAGTCCATCGAATCGTCGAGTACATACTCGACGGTTTCTACCCGCGGCGTTTTAAAACGGTCGCAGTTTTCTTTGACGTAGCCAAGGCTTTCGATAAAGTCTGGCAAAGCGGCCTCGTTTATAAACTATACAAAATAGGCTTACTGGATCGACTAGTTAGAATAATCGTGTCGTTTCTTAAAGACCGTACGTTTCGATATAAACCCGAAGGCACGATTTCCGCGCCCCGTCACATAAAGGCTGGAGTCCCTCAAGGCTCAGTCCTCACCCCTCTATTGTACACCGTGTACACTAACGATATCCCCGTCCCGTCAAAACGCGTCAAACTCGCTCTCTTTGCCGACGACACTGCGCTTTACACCAAAGGCCGCAGAGTCCCGGGTCTCGTCACCAGACTCCAAAAGGCTGTAAACGCCCTCGGTGCTTGGTTTCAAAAATGGCGTATCGATGTGAACCCAGAGAAGAGCTCTGCGGTTTACTTCGACTACAGACGCAGTCGTATCGCCGACAATCTCCAAGTGAGAATGCAAGGCACTCCCATCCCCTGGAAGCGCAGTACCAAATATTTAGGCGTCATCTTAGACCAGACGCTTTCTTTCAACCCTCACGTCGATAGAGTAACGAAACTCGCACGTTTTTACCTAGGCCGGCTTTACAGTATGTTAGGTAGAAAAAGTAAAATGTCCTTCAGAAACAAACGTACGCTTTATAAGGTCTGCGTTAGACCAGTCATGTCATATGCCTCGCCAGTCTTTGCCCACGCCAAACCCTCCGTCCTGCACAAACTGCAGGTAGTTCAAAACCTCTTCTGCCGCAGGGCCACAAACGCACCTTGATACGTGCGCAACGCGGACCTGCACAGAGATCTTGAACTACCTACTACAACATCTAAAAACACTCTCAGAATCGTTCTTCAAACGCGCCGAATCCCATCCCAATCCGCTTGTTCGAGATTCAGTCTCATATACTGCTCCTGTATTAGCTTCGGCATACAAAGTCGCTAGAGAGAAACGCGCACACGAGCGAACGCACGCAACTAACTTTAGATGTCGAGGCCCTTCAGGCCGTAAATTCTAATTCTAACGTAAATTCTAATTCTAACGTAAATTCTAATTCTAACGTAAATCCGAATTAATGCAATTTTATTTTTCAATTTTTAATGTTTTTATTATTTACTTTTCATTTTTGAGCACCTTCAGTGCTATGTAAATCCCCCTAAGGGTGACCCCTTAAGGGCCCCGCTAGCGCGGCCTCTTTCTCCAATTGGCCGTCGCTCAGATGAAGGCTGAGTGGCAAAAATGCACGAGCCGACAGGGGGTTTTTTAGTGGGTAGTGGTTCTAGTAGGCGACGGGACGAGTCCCACATAATTTTGGATCGCGCGCGCCAGAGTATGCGTCAGAGCATTTTTTATCCTCCTGCCCTTCCCGTGGAGGGGAACAAAAAAAAAAGGCTAGTTCTCGCTTTGTGCCCGTGAATGGCGGAGTCTCGCTGAGAATCTGTTAATGCAGACAAAAATTGAAATGCTCTATAGAAATATGTTAACACTGTTATTTTGACAGTTTGGCAGTTTTTTTTTCACGAAAGTCTTTCCGAACTGATGGTAAATGATAAACATTGTCAACATTGAAACATGAATTAATTTGAATCCTGTACAGTAGGCAGTTGAAATATTCACATAATTCTTCTAATGCCGTGTAGTAAAAAATAATTAAATCATAATGTTTTTTTACGGAACACTTCAGATTAAATTCGTACGAGGCCAAATTTTTTCTGCTCCTATGGAAAGAGCGTTTCTTATATAAGTTGTACGTACCATGTGCTAATGTACCCTTGTTTCCTTTAAGTAGGTTAAAAGTGGTTTAGCCATATATTTCTTATTTAATTATTTATTATGCAGTTCTAATAAATTGTGGGAAGTCGAAACTTTTAATCAAAATGACTAGAAAATATTACAGAACAAAGATCTATAACTTGTCTCGAGGTAGTTTCTTTAATTTCATAAATGTTAGAGAAGAAAACCTTTAAAAGTCACTTGACCCTGCATGGTTCCACCTGGAACTGGAACACAAGTGGCCTAGGCAAGTGGCTTTCGACAATCGAATAGAAAAGCGAAGAGATTTCCAAATCTATTAAAATTACATGAGCGTTCGACTAAACGTTTCGAACGCTTTCCTTAAAGGCTTTCGATATAAACTTTACTTTGGAAATAATTTATTGCAAATTCATAATTATTTTGATACATAGCCCCGACTAACAGAAGTTCATTTAGTCATCTATGTTCATCTATGTCTATTCTACGTCTATTAGTTCATCTATGACATGTATGAGATAGCATTCTTGTAAAACTCTACTAACCAAATGTAAGTATATCTACTTTTTATTTATAAACTGAGTTTAAACCTTAGGATTTAAAAAAAGTTTCTTATTCCATAGGAATTTCGGGATTAAATATAGTGTCATCATTTGTGATATTTATTGTTTGCAACACTCTAAGTTTTTACATAGTTTATGGTGACGCTGATGGGTGGCGCTAGTTGTTCGGATTCAAAAGATCTTGTATTGACTTCCGTTTCCAAGTTTGTGTTTATTTTAGTAACTTGTATTACACTTCCAATTCTAAATTGTTTTGAGCAATGTTGGCTAAACTGACAGATCGTTTCTGAAGGTTGCCTGCCTGCATTGGCAGATCCATTAAAAAGAGTGGATTTATATAAATTGGTGTTTGCGCACCCACCCGGGTGTCGCTCCGATGAAGGCTGACAGCATTCCCATGCTACAGCCGGCAAGGGGTTTTAGTGGGTAGGTGCCACTCTGGTGAGTCCCACATAACCCCCGCAGAGGTCGGAATATTCCTGCGGCGGTATGCATGAAGCATCTCCCACCTACCTCCCGTGAGGGTGCTGCTTAGGCGGCTAAAAAAAAAATTTTAATGGGGCCATGCCATTATTCTTATAGATTTTTTGGCGCGAGTTCTATACATAAGAATTATTTCAGTGATTCGGAGTTAAATTTTTTTATCAATTAACATAAATAAACCTCATATACTCAGTTTAATAAGAATTTAAAAAAATGCGTCTAATCTACCTAAGATCTGTTTCATTTATGTTCTTGTATCACTGGTAATAGCAAAAAAGACTTACTACGTATTAAAGGTACCTACACACAGCGGTGTGTACCGGTTGTTGCGGGAATCGCTTGCGAGTTATATACAAAGTCCGGTGATACAAACAGTCCATTTCGCAAAAAAAAGGTTCTTAACTGGGGCTACGTGAGGTAACATGATATTTCAAGAACGTTTAATGACATGACCAATATTAAAGCTGAATTATTGAGCGATGAGCCATTGTTTTTACAAACGAGGTTTTTTATGAAGACGACGATCACTAAATATCATGCGATTATAGTACTAAGGTAATGTATTTTGTAATTTAAATGCTGTCATAAACATTAAACCACATTTTTATTTTTATGAATACTTAGGGGATAAGAAGATAACCTACTGAAAGACAAAGAAAATAATTTATACTAGAACACGTATAAATTGATAGTTAAACATCTACAATATTTTTAAACCTAAAAGCAAATAAAATTATTAAAAAAAAACGTTGATTTGTTTGTTTCTTTGTTACTGAACCAATGTTAAAAGTTATCTAAAGATCAGTAATTTTAAGCAGGTAACATGTTTGATTTAAATAAAAAACCGCATTTAACATTCAAAATTGTTTTAATTACAGGTTTATACAATCCTGTGAAACTCATATTTACCTAAGTTTAAATATCTTGAATTGTATTCAAACACTTTTACACATAATACATTATCTTTACAGCTGGTATTTTTTATATTAAAGTTATGTATTGTTTTCTATACGCAGATGTAACGGACAATCAAGGCAGTAATTACAATACTCGTATCCAACACTATGAAGGTAGGAACAGTTCGATGATAACGAAGAGATAACACCGTAGATTATCATTCCCTATCATAAGTTACGTATTTAACATCTGTTCGATGATCTAACTAAGTCCCTTGATTAATGTCCAAGTTCATCGCGTTACGAACACTTGGAACTTAAGTTACAAAAATTCACAATCTCACTAGGTTTCACAATGGAGCTATTTATTGATAACGTTATTTATAAACTTTGTCCACCGTATTTCGAATTCATGAACCATTTTGTCCTTATTCGATGCCATGCTGTAGTACAATGAGTTTAATGCCAATTTCTTGAGTAAACGCAAGTCAGCGTGCTTGCTCGCGACGCCAACAAAGGTGACGTAGAAGTCATGGGATAGGGGATCAGCTTCCCATACTCCCGGGTCATCACTGGATATCACGACAGGCAAACCCTGGGCCAAGAACGAAGCTAAGGGATGGTTCCTCATATCGTCGACTAAGCCTAAAACTAGATTAGATATAACATTCACCTCCAAAGCGATGTCATTATCTATAACCTCCTTGAGAACACGTGGATGTTTCAACAACGCGTAAGCGTGACCTATCCTTTTTACACCCAGAACTACTGCATCTATTAGATTCTCATCCGAGTTTGACCCGTACCAGTTAGTCTCTCCCGCGTGAAAGAAGAAGTCGATATCATCAGCCGCCTCCAACAATTCAGGTAGAAAGTCTTTCGTAGGAGCGCCCAAATCTTCTTGGCCAACTAAATCAAAACCAGCGAAGAAGGTGGGCAGTTTCTTCTGTAACTCCCGCGCTGTTTTTATGTACTTCTTAACTGTTTCTGGAGAAACGCACCTCAATGGAGCGTAGATGAGTTTAGCGCCAAAAAAGTCAGGATAATCTTGCATGAAGGTGTCCAGAACTTGTTTGTATGTTTCCGCAGTGGCCACCGGTCCGTACACGTTGCTCTCCAAGTCGTACAACTCAGGCAGTACACTCCGAATCTCAATATACATAACATTATCATTTCTAAAACTCATTAAAGTTTCATAAAAATATTTCTCCCAAACTGGTTTATAGGTCAAAAGCGGGCCTGTGGTAATAAAATACTTTTGGAACCTACTCCAAACAACATTTATATCTGTATAAGTCTCTCTAGGGTTTTCAGTGACAATAGTAAAATGTTTCTTTAAGTTTCTGTCAAATTCTACAACATCATTGGACGAGAATCTTGCATGCTTTAACAACTGCCACTGTGTCGTACACATCGACTTTGGTACCTCATTAGCAAACCTAAACTCCACATCCTCATCTTCAAAACAAACGAACAAATTATCTAAATAAGTTAACAGAATTAAATAGTCTGGATTGACTAATCCTGTGTCATGAGCATGTAAAACTGCTCCTTTAGGCATTAACTTTATAAATTGATATAAATCCGTATCTTTTATCGCATCTTTGTATTCAAAGAAATGTTTCGATAAGTTAAACGTCGCTGGACTTTGAAAAGACCTATCCAGTTCAATTTTCTTCAAATACATGATGATATCATTCGCTCTTTGCTCATTATCATTCAGCACAATATCACTGCCAAGCATCATGTTTAATTCTTCTTCGAACATTGCATTCCTTCTTTCTCGGACACTTTCTATCGTACGTTCCGTTACAACTGCGACAAAAAACAAATGACAGCTCCATATTTTCAACCACATTTTCGTTCTAATTTTAAACACAAATATAATACAAATATAATAGTTTGCAGTTTCGTTTGAGGTGTTATAAAAGCATCACGTCTTTTTAACTGCTTGACAGCCGTCTACGCAAATACGTTGTGGAGCGGTAACGCGAATTGCGCGTGTATAAGTATAGAACACGAATGGGTCAATCTTATCGATCGGCATTGTTGTCCACTTTTTGTTAAACGGGCTGCCGTTAGCACGATTATTTCAAAGATAGCTAATATCCTCATTTATCCATTGATAAAAACAAAGATTAATATTTTTACCCTCAGATTACCGAATTTAGAGCTAATCATTTGATTGTTTTATGTGGGTAGATTTTTGCGTAGATGAAATAGAAGCTATCTGTGAAGTTACAACCGTCGCTAGTATCGAGTAAATGTTGCCATTTTATTAAGGGTATAGTAAATTCTAAAACACTATAAAGATCAAAGCTAGTAAATTATAAAACGCCAAGCAAATCTCAGAATATACGGCCTGTCGATATTTAGTAGTTTAAGGTTTATTTTTGAACAAGGTCAATCATACCATTTTAATAATGAAATAGTTTCTTTCTTGCCAATGATTTTAAGTAGGTAAATAACTCCTTAATTTTTATCATCATTGAGATTTAGTTTGATTTACTTCGATATGCTACAACAGCCATTAACGTATTTTCGAAGCATTAAGTTGCGATGTCAGAAACGACTACATATTGGAAAATGTACAATATCAATTTATTGATAATAAATTATGATATCGATTCTGTATGTTCACAATTTTTCGATTAGATTCATATATACATTCAATGAAATCTTTCCGTTTTATCAATATTGGCATAATATTAGCATAAACTAGGATTTTCGTGCGACTATACTCGGGTACAGTCAATTTGTTAAGAATGAAACCTACGCCAGTATTGTGTAAGCCACTCGCCAAGGTTTCGTCACAGTTTTAAAGTTTTAGAATCCATGAAGAAGAAACATATAAATAATTTTTAAGTATTAAACAAAAATGTTTTTATTGTTTCATACAGTTACCAATTAGTTCACTTACAATAAAACATATTTATGAGTTCAAGGAGTTGAACATAACTTTTACACGTATTTCACATTTATTGCATTGCCATATAAAGGCCAAAAGAAATTTAAGTATGCACTATTTGCCAGAAGTTCCCCAATAGGCTCAAAGGGCCGGCGTCTTCGAGAACCAGTGGCTATGTGTTTTCACTATTAGGTTGAGTTTTACCGAATAAGTAATATAGAAGTTAGGAAAACACCGTGAAATGATTTCGTAAAGTGGTATGTGTAAAATGCCAACTCGCAGTAGATAAGCGGGGTGGACAAACCCCCGTAGTTGGATGATGCTGGTACTCCTGCAGTGGAATTATTAGGCTATCGTGTGATTCACTTAACGCACATAGCATCTTTTGCCTTTTCAATATATTTATTTTCACAAGGCATGTTTTGATCTGTAATTTGACCTGTATTAGAAATTATGTACGCGTATATCAGTTACAATGTTATTTTAGTGCACAAAGTCAATCGTATATTGAAAATAAAGACGGAAACTAAAACCAGAACGATTAGTAAAACTAGTATTCACAATCTATTAATGACACATATTTGACTAGGCACTAATAGAAAATATAAAAACATATATCCGGTAAAAAACTTCCTATGAGATAGGTGTTTTTAATAATCTAAGTAAGGTTATTATGATATTATAATTATTTAAAGGGGCCTTACTATTCTCGCTGGCATAGATCGGCAAAATATCGCATATAGTATATTATTATGTAAATAAGTGCTAAGAAAAAAGCTCGGCTTATGACAATCGAGTTTTGGCGTTTCGAACAATTTAGCCCGAATAAGCGTCGGGTCAGCTTTGTCATTTAACAAATAGGTACTGCCAAACCTAATGTGCAGTTCCGCGTAAGTCAGTAGCGCCCCTAACAAGTATTATAATTGCGAAAGTAAATTTGTTTGTTTGTTACACTTTCGCACCGGAACTACGCAACCCAATGTTGCATACACACAGCATTGCATGAGCAAAGCCGCGAACAAAGTCTAGTATAACAAATCTGAAGATTTCGAACACGCAATCTCATCGTGAACTGATGATAAATTATTCACTTAAAGAAAAGATTGGAAAAATAATTATATTGCTTGGTCACTATAAAAAAAAAACTTTATATGAACTTTTACACAAGTTAGATAATTTATAATCATTGAAGAAAGGGATCAAAAATTTCATAATATTTAGTCCGTCTATCCACTTTGTTTATATAATTTGAAATTTAAAAAGAAAATTTGAAGCCGCCTATGTGTATTATAGTTCACTTTTGATCCTTTGACATAGCCAACCACCTTCCATAACCAAATGTTTTATCGAATATCATAATAAAAACTAAACGAAATGCGCTGACTTATTTTGGAGAAATTCTTCATGTCATTTTATTATCTGTATTATGTACTTCTGTAGGGTATATTATGATGCAAGTTTTATACGCCTACACATAACTTTGATGCACTCCGTACTCCATTATCTTAAAAACCTACAATCAGACAATCTTTTGATATTTTTGGATACACCTCTCTTATATCTCAAGTGGCACTCATCCATCTCATATGCGCGTTGCAATCAGAAGATTAAAGGAAAAGGTGACGACGCTACGCATCAAAAACTTGAAAATTCTGACAAGCAACCGCCATATGCATTTTTTCTTTTTTTTTGAGCACACACACTGAACTAAGGGCGGTTCTGCCAAGTGGCACTTGAATCCCCTACCCCTTTGCTAAATTTCAACATGGCGGTATAGTACGCGACATTCTGTTTTTTATTTCTTTGGATTTTTGCAGTTTCTTTGAATTTGGAACCCTTCCTTTTTGTACGTACCGCGCTGTAATGTACACCAGTCAGTTGAGGCTCATTACTTACTATTGAGAATTTTTTATTAAGTGTTTAGTGGTTTTAAGCAGTTTTAATAACATAAAGTCGGTTGTTTCCTTTTTGGAGTGAAAATTAAAAGGGATTTATGAGTTGAGTTACATGTTGGTAAGTAGTTGGGAATTTTAACTTGGAATATGTATGTATTTTAAGCCTCCTTGCGTGTGGTAGAAGAGACTTCCTGTACTAAGGCTTATGGAAAGGAATCCTGCAAGGAGCAGATCTCTGTTTGATTAACGAATATTTTATTTTCATTACATATACTCGATTTTTGTAAACTCTGCGTGTATTCAAGTAGTAAGCTAATCTTACCAATTGAGATACAATAATATTTCACTATTTAGTCGCTTGTCAGCTTAATACAATAATGTGTGCTAGGATTAATCAAAAAGTGTTTATTTCATCAAAAGCGCTAATAGTATATTTAACCTTGCTGTGGTTAATATAAGCTGTACCTATTGTATAACATACTGTTCATGAATCATCAGTTCAGTCGCATTTGATACAATGCGATAAACTTGTGCTGTATGGATCACACCAACTGTATGGATCCAAAGTAAGCAGACTTGTTGACCAGGACCTTAAGAGCGAGAAGTAAGTGACATCTCGCTCTTAAGGTCCTGGGTTCGATCCCCGGTCACAGCCAAATGTACCAATGAGTTATCACAAGTGCATAAAGCCAACTGCTATAACGGTGAAGGAAAACATCATGAAGGAACCCGCATATCTCAGAAATTAATTCGACGGTATGTGTACAATTCTGCCAACCCACAGTAGGCAAACGTGGTGGACTATAAATTGGCTGAAACCACCCCATGTGAGGCGGATGTCCCGTGCGATAATAATAATAATAAATAATAAATCTCCAGACAAGCCCAACAACTGTATGGCCCCAAAGTAAGCAGAGCTTGTGTTATGGACGATCATACAGCGAACTGCAGGGGAACCCAAAATAAACATACCTGCCTACATATATGTATAAAAATAAACAACCGTGACCCGAGAACAAACACACAAATCAATTATCAACAATCAATTAATTAGTTAGTCGTCATTGTCAAAACAATCAAATTTTATTAGAGACACTCTTTACTGTGTTAACGAAATGAATATAAAATATTGCCAGAACCGCATTGTTCTATAAAGTAATAAATTAAATTTGTCGGTATCGGTTACAAAAACATGATTTTACGTACGAGAGATTTGCTTCAGAAACACGCAGTCATTTCTTATCACTTGTAAACATTGCAGTCATAATCAATTTAGGTATTTAAAATATGAGTGCATAAAGCTAGACTTTACCCATGGCTTCGACCGCGTAGGTATTCCTTGGGAATGGTAGACCTTCTTTAATTTTATTTCTACTGTTTGGTCCCAAACAGTAATAATAAAAGTACAGAAAAATATCTACAGATTAATTTTAAAAAATTATATAGAGCAAAGTAGCCAACGGACCGACTATATTTCATATTAGTTCTGAATCACGATCGAAATAATAAGTTTCTTTAAAAACGGGAATAACTGTTCCGAAAAGTAACTAAAATAGATTAACCAAATAAATAAGAAATAATAATATGTTGGCATCACTGTGTAATTTTTTATTAGTCCCGTTCCCGTCAGCATTTTGCAAAAAAGGGGGCTTTACCTGGCCTAGTCCATCGATGTACTTATGTGCGGTGAAGTACGTTGGGTCGCGGACTGCCCTTAGGAGAGTCAAGGTCATCTTTGGACCCAGTCGTCCCGGAGTTAGTGGGTTTAATTAAAAAGGCGGGGACGTCCTTGTAGGAAGTTATTTACCTGTTACTAAGTTACTGTAGTAATTTGTGGCTTTACTATCTTTAGGGGTTCAATTTCGAAATGCCGTGATTCCTTTGTAAGCGATACAAAGAAGAAAAGTCTCTCTCTACACTGCGTATATTGTTTCAATTTGATGATGGAGTCTGACTTCCTAGCCATCGCTGTCTTCCTCTAGCACTTTTCTTTGTCGAAGGAATCGTTAACGAATACAGGTCCTTTTTGATCACTTCTGACATGTATTCGCCCATCTTATTTACACTTGTCCTCCGGATCTGGCCCCTGCGATATTCAGCCCCTCTAGACAAGTAGCATTCGACGATGGAATAGAAAAGCGAATAGAATGGAAAATGTATGAAATTGACATATTCCTTCGATTGAACTCTTCATACGCTTTTACCAATTCAATTTCTATTCCATCGGAGATGCCGCTTCTCTAGGGGGGCTGAAGCAATGTTTCAGGGTTCTTATTAAACGAGTCCAAATCAACCGAGTTGACCTTCTTGGAGCTTATCGGATATGTCGCGTACAATGTGAAAAAGAAAAATTACATACTTACGACAATTCCATTTTGTTTAAGTTTTAGCTACGGGTTAGCGCGGCGGCGGCGCGGCTTCGTGTGAACGAATGTTGAACGAGTGAGTGAACGAGTCACTTATTTGAAATCTTCATACTCATGAAAATGATTGTGAAATGCTATTAAATATAACAATAAACCTTATTGAAGAAATCATGTGACTAAAGTTTTCGTGTTGAATGAGAAATCCTTATTTTAATCAATATGTACATAGGTACTAAGTAATGTAGAAAATAGTAAACAATTATAGCGAAATACGCTGTTATGAAAACAAGACTGTATGTTTTCTTGGTATTAATTAATTTGAAACACTTCATCAATAGGATGTTTATATTTAAGTAAATTTCTTGGGAAGATAGGTGACGTCCTCACATAAGTACCTACTTGCGCAATGGACGTCAAAAATACATTGTTGAGACTTTTATTTTTTTATGAAACTGACGCAGAGTGATGTAATGAAGCGCAAGCTAGACGAAACAAATAAACTTTGTTCGTACTCTTGTAGCGTCGTATCGCCTCGTCGTATAGCGCGTGGTTACAGTCGGATTGCGAATAAGTTAAATCAGGCCACTGGGACAAGATTTATAGGGTCCGTGCGTCAGAAGATTGTCACCTATCTTGTGCTATTTTAATTTAGTAAAAGTTATTTACGTTTGTATTTATGCACAAATGCACACCTACAAGGGACATCTATTGTGCGCAAACTTTTAATAGGTTTATTTATATGTTACCGCTTCATATTTTGCGAAGTCCATTTGATGATTGCTAAAAATATTTGAAAAATTATCAACATGTCGTGTTCCAGACAGGAGCCGAATCCGTAACTCAGTTGACAGAGCTCTAGACCGCTTTCGACGAAGACTCGAATCCTAAAGCACTAAACAAGATAATTCTTTTTATTATTCGCTGTATGGTAATCCATTACACAAGCCCTGCTGTCTAGAAATTTATTGTTATTCATTTATTTGATATTATCTCGAAAAATGAGTACTGTCATTCCGTAGTTTAATGAAATTCTGCTAATTTTATTAAATAAAATATTATTCTTATGAACGTGACATAATAATCTATGATATTAGGTATTACTTATTAGATTAAAACATTTCGAATATTATCAACTAGAATTATTAAACATAGAGTAAATATTATCATTATTTGTGGTTATTTATGTTTTGGATGACCACACGTCGAGATCAAGTGTCAAAAATATTTAGAACAGTACATGCAATGAAACAGTAATTCAGTTCGAAGTATTAAATTAGAATGTATGTACGTATTTACTTATATTATAGAGATGAACGATTTTTTATAATTCATATTGATGATGATTCTTTCACTTATGTACCTTATTAGTAACTTTGAAAATATTCCTGAAAACAGGTGTTATCAATTTATTATTAGTAATCTATATTATGCAGAGGTAGACTAAATTTTATAAATTATCATATATAATTTATTTCGAGCAGTAAAATTACACGGACAGATGTATTTAAAAAAGTTATTTCACATATAAGTACGCTACTTTGAAATTATTAACATAAAATTTTATATAATCTAATATGACTCAAAAAAATAAAGATAAATAAAAAAAAGAGACTGAAGAAATGAGATTGTTTCGTTTTCTTTTAATATCAAAACAATATTTTATCAATTTCAATTTCGTCAATAATTTATTGTTGGAACAAAAAGGAAATTTAACGAATTTACACAGCTGTGGCACAATAAACAGGCATCCAGGTCACAATAGATAATCATAAAACAGAGGAAGTATATTTTTTACTTACAGAAAATAAACGAAGTATATTGAGGTGTCATGCGTGTACAACTGTGCTGATTGCGATTTGGTATTTGCGCTATCTACGAGAAGTAAACCAAATAAATCATATATATTTAAAAAAAGTAACTCTTTATTTTATAGAACGGGTATAGTTTTATAAATCGATCTAATTACCTAAAAAATTAAAGTTGCAGTGCTTTAAAAGTAATTATATCAGAATGACATTTTGATTTCTATCAATTTTCTACTTTTGAATGTAAGTGCCCGGTAATGAATAGGTAGGTAAACTAATCTAAAATAAACCTAAATTGAGTCTCGTTACGATCGTAAACACAAAACACACTGATGTGTTGTTAAAATTTAGTTTAACAAATATAAAATCACAAGTATATATAATTATCACAAGAAATATAATATCACAGCACATTTGTCGTTCTATGTGATTGATGCCTTTAAAAAATAAAATCAATTAATGTTATGTATTGTTGCTTACTGTTTACTAATGCATGTACTGTTTGCTTTGTTAGGCATAGGATTCGCTGTCAAGGGTCATTGTGCGGAACTGACGCAGTGTCCGGCGAGCATCACGCGCGACCGCTCGTGATTGCGCCACGATGCTGGTGCTACTGCTGCTAACCTTGCTCCCCCTCGCCTATAACCTCGACATCCAGACGTACCTTCAGCAAAGACAGGAACTCATCAACAATGAAACTCTCCTAACAATCGGCGGGAAAAGCACACTCAACCCAAAAGAAAGATACCTTAATATGTGCCTAAAGAAATACAAACTACAAGAACTGGACTATGGCTTCGAAAACCCACACTTCTTCAACTTTTCTCAAAACTTCTTTGACTACAAACAAGATATACCTCGATCTAAAGTTTATCAAATCATAAAAGACATGCCAAAAGGAGCCGTCCTTCATGTTCATGACATGGGCATCCTCGGACCTGAATATCTCCTTAACCTTACGTACATGGATCATATCTACGTTTGTTTCGATAGCAACGTACACTTCAAATTCTCTGATAAGGTTCCTATGGACCAGTGCCTTGGGAATTGGATTCTTGTGAGTGAAGCTAGAAAGTTTTATAATAACACAGAGGAATTTGATAAAGAATTGCTGAGCCATTTTACTCTTGCTGTTACTAATCCTGATGCTGTTTATCCCAGCATTACCGAGACCTGGGCAGCCTTTATGAAGTATTTTACCACAGTTGAACCCTTGCTCACTTACAGACCAGTTTGGGAACAATACTTCTACGATGTCCTCTTAAAAATGAGAGAACACAATGTAATGTATGTTGAAGTAAGAAGTATATTACCAAAACTTTACGAACTAGACGGCCACTCCTACGAACCCTTGATCACAGCTAAAGCTTACAAAAAAGTTATCAAACAGTTCGTGAAGAATTATCCTGACTTTTTTGGAGCTCGACTGATATATGCTCCTTCACGATTAATAAATAAAGATGTGCTTTTAGAGCATTTACAATTGGCTAAACAAATAAAGGATGACATGCCGGATATATTCGCTGGATTTGATTTAGTTGGTCAAGAAGACTTAGGAGCACCTTTGATAGATTTCGCAAATGAACTGCTAGAAGCTGGAAAAGAATTGAATTTCTTCTTTCATGCTGGTGAGACTGACTGGTATGGAACATCAACCGACTACAATCTAGTTGATGCTATACTTCTCGGAGCAAAAAGAATTGGGCATGCATACGCATTGCCTAAGCATCCGTTGTTAATGAAGATGATAAAGAAGAAAGATATTGGTGTAGAAGTGAATGTGATTTCGAATGAAGTTCTTTCTTTGGTTCGCGATATGAGAAACCATCCGCTAAGTGTGTTTATAGCGAATGGGTTGCCAGTGGTGTTGTCTAGTGATGACCCGGGCGCGTGGGGTGCTGATCCAATCTCCTTCGACTTCTACGTGGCCTTCGTTGGCGTTGCCAGTAGACAGGATGACCTTTCACTGCTGAAAATGTTAGCTATAAACTCTTTACGGTACAGTGCTTTAAGCAGCACAGATAAAGCTTTAGCCACTAAGAAATTTAAAACCCAGTGGTCCCAGTTTTTAAATAATTTTGACTGTGCTGAATATTAGTTTTATTTTTGTTTTATAAAACGAGATGTACATAATAGAATAAATAGATTTGAATTTATTGCAGCATTAGGTATGTAAACAATCATTAAAATTATTTGCAAGTAAGAACTATATATTTACTAATCATTTAGTTTGTTTACTTAAGGACCTATGTGTTTACTTAAGGAACAAAATGCATCTCTATAATTTTTTTTAAATTTATTAAATCAAGTTATGTATTAAGTTCATAAATAATGGTCAAGTCTGAACCAAATGTTAGGCATTAATATATGTACAGATAGAAGATTTTATATATTTATTTAAGTAAGTAAATGACATCGAAGCAATTAATGAAACGACAGCAAGCTGCTGACGAAACCGTTTTTAATTAAATAAAACTCTAAGAAATAAATTGACTATGTCTAATTTTTCACTCGTCGTCCAAAAACGCGAACGTTTCCAGAATCAGCCTCATTTAAAATATGCTCAAGGTTCATTGAGCTTTAACTGTTTTATTTCAGTTATTTGTTAATTAACAAGGGGTATGAATCTTTTGTCTCGGCTGCCGTCCGCCATTTTCTCTTTATGGGGACCATGCATGTATCTTTCAAATATCGTTAGTTCTCAAAAATATAAAATCGTAGTTTTATAAATATCTTGTAAAGCGTCACGTTTCCGAGTTAAAAGCTGTCAAAGTATTTTCGTTTTTTAATTTTTCTACCTAAAGATTTGTATTAATAAATGATTCTCCTTTCATAAATTTAAGAATATTAGTTTTTGCGTGCTTCTTCGCCTGTGTGAAGGTTCATACCCAAACAATAATACATTCATTTTGACATTAATGAATGTTGACATAAAAGTAGCTGTATTTTGTAATCGGGATGAACATATCGCTTCATTTAGGTGAAGAAGCTCGCAAAAACGAGTAACGCTAAATATTATCAAATACTATAGTAGTGAGCACCTATTTTTATTAATACATTTCAATAAACATTAAAAAAACGATAAAATGTCTGTGGCCGAACTCGTACCTACTTCTTTGACGGTTCATAACTCAGAAACATGACGCTTCCAAGGTTTTGGCACTCGTCAATACTTCATGTTGGTATTGATGTTAATTATCGATTTATGAAGGTTTCATGCATGGGCGACATTTTAAGAACTATTAACTAAATCGCCAAAATGCAACGTTTGCTTGTGCCGTATTTAATAAAAGAGGTTATTGCACAAACAAACTTCCCTAGGTTAGATTCAAAAAGACCTCCCTAGGTTAGATTAGGTCCATCCAGGGTCCCGACCCCCCAGAGTACTGCCAAGAAAGTGTGCTCTGCGAGGTTACGTATCTTAGCTGAGTGTCAGTTTCCACTAGATATGTGTAAAACAACTGTTTTGTGCTGTGCAACGAAACATAGCGGACCTTTTTTGCTACACCATTGCGTAGATGAAACTCGCTACACTACCTGAAGTCATTTTGTATGGGGAAAAACCTCGCTTCGCTCTTCGCTTCTCCATGAGCGAGGAGCTGAGGGGCATTAGTTAGTATCCATAAGTTTTATTTTGTGAACTTTATATAAACCCAAATATATATAATGTAACGTAAAAATGTTGAACATTTAGAACCGTGTTTTACCATAAATTTCGAGCAGGGTTAAAGTAACAAATAATTACGAGTGTATATGTGCGACCTAGATGTTCAAGAATGTTATTTGTTAACAATTCAATAATAAAAGTCAAACGAAACATGACACCTTTAAAGATTTTAGCCGAAGCTATGCGAAAAACTGCGGTGTATGAGGAATATACAGCCAATACCTTCATTTTTTTAAATCAAGATTGAAACAAATTATAGAGTTGTTCTCATTAGTCGGTTTTGTCTTAGCGCCACGCTGCCACTTGAGTGGATAAACGGAACAGAGACAAAGATTCATACAACCGCACGAATCGGTTGCAGTACTACAAGCACGCGGTGCATGTATGCGTAACCACTGGCCACTTGTCAGGTACGCGGCGAGACTTGTCAAAAGAGATTGTCAAAAGGCATAGCCAGTTGACAATCTCAGGGTCATTGCGACGCACGTTGTTTGTATAGTTAGTTGAAAGTTTAAATATTTTACTGTAAAAACGTGGTATTTTAATATTTATAATGGTTGTTTACTGTACTGTGTGTATGAATAATACTATAAAAAATAAAATTGAATTGCTCGAGCAAAAGTTAATTTATTTTGTTAAAATTTCAAACAAATTCCTTATAACCATCCAGAATATAAAACCGGAACATCGTGTAACAAGTTTCGCCGCAACACAAAACTGTCAATATTCATAAAAGATTCAACAAGTACATACGTTGAGTTTCAACTACCTAAGCAATCTCTGACAATGCTTTGTCGCCATTACTTTTGAAAATTACGTAATAAATTACAATTCTCACATTTAGGTATCAACTACATTCAATAACAATAGCACACAGATAAAAAATCATTTGAAATATCGCTGCATATCCTGCATACAGCTAAGTACTAACAATAGGATTCATAAACAAATGAAAATAAACCCAACTTGTCATAACACAAGGTTGAAATAACGCCAACAGTAATAAAGATGAGCTGAAGTATGGATATTGTCACAGCGTAGAGTAGTCGCAGTGCTTCTAGCTTCAAGAGCAGTGAAGTGAGTCACCCTCGAAAAAGCGACGAGCATCCTCAACTGTAACGAACTCATTGTCTGTATACTGTGGCGTAGTTACTGCAGCTATGTATTTAGACTGTGTGTTTGAAATTTAGGTACATATGTACATGGTTTTCAGTTTTTTATTGTAGGTTATGTTTCATATAAACTGTGGGGAATATTTTAGAGGTAGTCTTTGAGGCGTCTGGAGCCATTAGTATAAGAAACTTGTTAAGTCTGTAAACTAATATTGTAAAGAGTAAGTACATAGATTGAGTGTGGATTTCGCCAGGAACGATTGAACCTGGCTAACCGAAAGCGAGTTATTTGCCTTTATTGAAAACATTATGGAGTCGACAATTATATTGATATTGTTATCCGCATAAATCTTTGTTTCTAATTTGTGTATTGTAAAAAAGTACTGTTGAAATGTTCGATCATTCATGAAAAGGTCGCATTTCATGAAATGATCGACTGTCGTTAGAACATCATTTGTCGATATCGCCAATTAACGCGTGACTACTTCATGAAATGGCCAAGTTTGTTTAGATATCGTAAAATGGTTCCATTAACTACCGATGGAAACGCTTTGTTTGTTTCAATGACACACGTGGATGATATAATTAACTGATTCATCAAACAACATGGCGTTTTGTTAAAAAATATTTTACCTTTTTTGTACTTTAATTAATTTAATTTGGACTATGGAGCGTCACTGGGTGCTGCCGCAACACGTTATCTTCGTTCGCTCGACTCGCACAAGTCGAAGGTGTCAGCTAGGTTGTAAAAAAAACTCACAACATGGCCAATCGTTGATGACCAAATCGTGAAACATTTGCGATTTAATGTTGTCGGTAAATTTGATGGGCCACATCATGAATTGGAACCATTTCACGAAATCAGCAATTCTGTGGTATGGCCACGACATACCTAACGTCAAAAGTATCAAATATCCAGCTTATATTGGATAAAATCAGTATACTAACGAGTTGTGCGTATACAAAAGTAAACCTTTTAATAATGTATCAAAATGTAGATGGATGTTCTAAAAGTTCTAATTTCTAATTCATAATATTTCAATATGCGAAAAGAGCTCCACCTAAGCTCGATCGAACAAGCATTGCTAATAAAATTTAGAAGGCGTCTAAAACCAAGACTGGAATTAATGTTTATTTTTAGATTATATCATTTTTTTAAACAATTTTTAAAAATGTGTCTTCGTGGCAGACGCAAAGCGTATAGTTGGCGCAAGAGTACTCAACTAAATATTAAAATATTAAGTAGCTGCTCCTTCCTAATATGGATTTAAGGACTCCTCATTGGGTACGAACTAAAAATGTTAACGTTTTAACGTTTACAAAGATTATAAGAGTAATTCTAGTGAAAAAAACCAGCTCGAAACCATAGGCGACCATTTGGTGACGATTTTCATCCTACCAGTACCTCTTCATTTCAACCTGTCCAAGCATTATTCCAAATTAATATTAATAATATAATAGTTTCAGAGTTAGGAGGTGTGAGAAAAGATACCTCTAGAAACTTTGTACAACTTTGTATGTAACTGGTAAACAGCAAGGTCATCAGATATTACTTATAACAGTACTTAACTTGGATTTTTGTACTCGTATATGTCGAAGCTGATGAAAACAAAATCATGGTTTCACTACATTTATTATTTCACTACTAACCTACTTCATTTTAAAATTTGCTAAGTAAGCCAGAGAAACTTAACACAACAAGTAGGCAAATAACTAGTTTCAATAACTAACGCATAACACCCTGTATACTGTAAAGCAGTAAGATTGAGAGTTCAATGTATAGGTTTTTATACTAAAGTGATTAAGTATGGAGAGATCTTTTATCCAATATGAAATGACTTCGATAACATTTCAATACACCAAACTAAAATAACCTCAAAAAATCAATCAAACCCACTTTGCTGTCAGATTTGAATAGGCGACTAAAAACAAGATTGAGGTACCACCTTCTTTTTTTGGTCCAAGAGATTGCGACACAATCAGACCCAACTAGCCTTATAGCTTTAAAGAACCGTTAAAGATAGTTGTACAGGTAATGGTTAGTTTGGCTGGAATTCACGAGTGGCAGATACTGTGGTTTAATGTGTTGCTATTCCTCAGACTATTCATTTTTTGAAGTTACGTACCGTTAGGTATTGCTATAGATACAATAGTTTATTTTATATATAATTACTTGAAGGGAAGTAATTGGGTATTTCTAAAGATAGAAGGTATCTCTTACATACAACATTCAAAACAAAAATTAATAAATGGCTATTTAATATGCCTAATAATATATAATAAAAGTACCAGAAACTTGGTAAGTATTGGGTGATGTGTTTTCAATTGCTACAACCGATTCACTTTTACTCAAAAGTACGACTAAAATTGAATTTTTATTAATTATACTTTCGAAAATATTAAAATAGAATAATTTATTTAAAATTGTTGTAATTGCCACACTTTATTTATCTTTTTAACGAAGTCGAAATAATTAATATTTGCTATTGTTATGGAGAATAGTAGAAATAGTAAATTTGCAAATGTATAGTAAAGCAATATTACCAACAGAAAAGTTCTGCTTAAGTTACTATTAATATTTAACCTCAAATCAAACAAAACTAATCTAATTCGTTGCATATATCGATGTATGGTGTGTAATGTTATTGTGAAGATTTTACACGCGAGTCAAAGTTCCACAAACACTTCCGGAGGCCTATGTGTATGGAAAAACAGATGCAGGCGTCGTATACCACCTATATTCATCACAGGTTTGTTACTATTAAATTGGCCCGTACTGCACTCTCCACCGCCTATTGTGGAGTAAATACACGATCAATCAAGTATTATATTACGTCTATTGTTTAGTTTCGAAGGCTAGTTAGTTGAGCTCTAGGTACACCTTCGTTTCGTGTTTCCTGATCTAGCGTTGTTTGTGTTTAAGGCGCAGACTTCTCGCTCTTAAGGCCCTGGGTTCGATCCCCGGTCACAGCCAAATGTACCAATGAGTTATCACAAGTACATAAAGACAACTGCTATAACGGTGAAGGAAAACATCATGAAGAAACCCACATATCTCAGAAATTAATTCGAAGGTATGTGTACAATTCTGCCAACCCACAGTAGGCAAACATGGTGGTCTATAAATTGGCTGAAACCACCCCATGTGAGGCTGATGTCCCGTAGGATAATAATAATAAATCTCCAGACAAACCCACCAAATGTTTGGCCCCAAAGTAAGCAGAGCTTGTGTTATGGATGACCATACAGCGAACTGGGGGGAACCTAGAATAAACTTACATATATAAATAACAACCATGACCCGAGAACAAACATTTATTTTCATCACACAATGAATGCCCCGGCTGGGACCTCCGGCGTATGAGGCAGGGCTACGAACCACTACACTACTCGGTCGTCGATAATTAAAGCTGTTGTGAATATAAGGTTGGATTAGGTATCTATTCAATCTAGTCATGTTAGCTAAACTAATCTATATTTTAAACACTTTAATAAAAACTTACTTATTAGTCAATAAAAAGTGATTCAGAAGTGAACAGGTCATCGTGCTGGAATTTATTTACAACTTCTTTGATTGTGAATGTGATTGTCATACAAATGATTACGGAGCAACCGCGATAAACTTGGTTATTTTGGAATAATTTTAGGGCAACACCTTCATTTGACTTTAAACTCCGTGTGATTCAACGTCTTGCCTCCGCGTTCAATAATTAATAAAGCAACACTCACAGTCACCTATCGGCCGCACTCAGAAAACTTAAATAGTTTTTGGGGAGTTTGCTTAGCTTTAGACTTCGCTCAAGCACCTATGGTACCTAAGCACGTATGTAGTAAAGTTCCGGCTAAGCACCCTCAGCGCTAGGCCACAAAGTTCGGTGAAATTTAAAATAACCTCTAGGGCCAGATATAAACGGTCCATTTAAAAAAAATTGTATAATACTTTTAGATTTGCCTGCTATATTCATAGTGAATACGATCACCTGTATCGTCCTCAGTACAATTATATCTTCTGTCGCTTTTGTTGCTGTACCTACCTAATCAAAAAACCTTTTATCAAAAAAGTTCGCACGTTAGCGCAGAAAATAATACAGGGTATCTGATAAATCTGTCGTCCATAGATATAATCAATTAGTCATAATCAAACTCTTCCGTTATAATGCTTGCAACACGTTTGGCAGTAGTTACAGCGGCGGAGCGTCGGTCATGTTATATATAATAAATATATATTTCAGCTGCATTTCCACCAAAGAAGCTGTGCTAGAAAGCTCGGCCACAGATAAATCGCAGACTAAAGTCTGCAATATTATATAATTTATTGCAGGGTCAGGGCAAATAAAAAAAAAAGAGCCAATTATTAAGATTTTACGTTTTCGTAATTATTTTAGTTTTTATCAGCACCTTGCCATTCAAAACTGGGATCCACTGTAACAATTGTTCCTGTAAATACCACAAAAATAATTCTTGACTGCTTTTGTATTAGAATATCTTTTCAACTGTTTCATCTTTAGAAGATAAGTCCTCTTATCATGTGAATAATAGAGGTGTGGCCGGTGGCCGGATCCTTGTAATGAAAGACTTGCTGCCCCAACAGGTTTGCTCAATCAAATATGGCTATTCATGAAAAAATGGATGCTGGAATAAACACTACTATAGCGAGCGTCATCCGCAAAGTTGCGCCCCACTACTTTTTTGCAAAAACTGAACAACATAAAATGAATGACTGCTAATTTACTATTGAAATTTTTCCTGAATCTATTTTTTAAACTGAAATTATAACTTTCTTTTTACTCTGATAACACCATTTACATTTTTATCTAAGATTTGAAAACAAAGTGTAGATTTTTTTTGTTAAGATTTATATCAATGTATTTAAATATTTTACTAATTAGTGTATACATATTAACCCAGAAGTATCATAGAACAAAAACTGAAATGATAGATATATTATAATTTATTCTTAATAAATAAGTTTAATAGAACTATCAGTACATCATAATAGCAGTGTAATGGAATAAATCTTATACAACAGAGAATATCTTAAATAGATAAGACTGGATTAATCTTCGCCTGCTGGCACAGCATCTTCTAATCTTTTAATGTATTTTATGCGAAGCTCAGTCACTCCATCACCTTTCAGTTGGTCCTGTAGTGAAATTGAGAAATATTTATTATTTGAGCCATAAACTTTAGTAATGTTATTAACTTAAAAGGCAACCAGTCCGATTTATATAAGAATTTATAATCCAACCAAGCTGTCTGTGACACAACTGTTTTCTGAAACTCGGCTGTCATCTTGAGATTTGCTTCCCATTTTTATAACTTATTAGCTTTGGTATTTATAGTTTTAGCGAAACTAATATACATTTTCATAAAATGGCAACATTTAAACTATACTAGCGATACTTGTCAGTTCACAAATCTGTCAGATTGTTGGTGAAACTTTTTTGTAATATTACTTAAGGATGTATGTAAAATATATCTTCTTGTCTAACTTTTGATAAATTTGGAATATATAATAGAGTTCATTACACTGCATCGATTGGAAAAAAGAAAAAGGGACTTAGCCGATGATTTGGAAGAAATATTTGAGAATAAAAGCCTCATTTAAAAATATAATAAATAAATAAATAAATAAATAAATTTAACTCCGTGTTATTCGTACCGGAAGTTGACGAAATCGAACTAAAATGATAAAATAGTACATGTATCGTAGTCAATGCACGGCCAAAAAAGTGATTTTCAGAAATTTCATGCATTTTTTCATTTTTTTACGGAAAATGCCGATGTCGTTATGGAGATATTCGTGGTTAATTTTTGACGTTTCCGTAGCGTTCTGTGAACTGCTGTTCAACTCAGTACGTCCACCATATTGGAAACGTAAATGCGGCAACGCAGCACTTGTCAATATATATAGGTATATAACGACGTAATATGCGTTATCGTTGATGATAGATGCAGTCACATTTTCATTGAAGTATTTATACATAATTCAATACAATAAAAATTTTAAACAAATATCAAATTGCGTATTAATTTTATTAAAAATCGTAAATTATTAATCAAGATGACATAATTTTTTTATGACCAATTATAAAATGCGAACAGAAATGATTGGGCACTGACATTTCCACATGAAAATGAACCTTAAAAAATAAATAGATGTACTGTGGATTTGACCTTACATACATCCTTAAACTTCATATTTATTAATAGGACAGTTTGTCTTGACGTTTTAAGAAACAATAAGAAACAATTGGGGATTCGCCATTGTTCAATTAACTAACAATTGGGGAGAATGATTGAACATGTTCATTTCTTATTATAAAGAAAATCTTGTTTATTTATATGCAAAGTTTTTATTAAACTGACACAGTTCTATAAATGTTAAAGATATTTCATATTAGAATCCAGAAGTAATATTGAAATTAGTAGTGGTGTTGATGTAACCTATTATTCAAAAATACACACAGAATCAGCAAACTTCTAGTTTTATTTTCAAAGTAAGTTTCTCATAGATTGTTAGGGCACAATGTAAGAATTTATTTAGTATTTTTTTTAGCCGCCTCAGCAGCACCCTCGCTGGTGGGAGGTGGAAGATGCGTCATGCATACCTCCGCAGGCGACCGACCTCTGCGGGGTGATGTGGGACTCACCAGAGTGGCACCTACCCACTAAAACCCACCTTGCTGGCTGTGGCATGGGAATGCTATGCAGCCTTCATCGAAGCGACACCCGTGTAGGGAGGTGGGTGCGCAAGAATTTAGTATTGAATTGAATATTGCTTTATAAGTAGCCAGCTACCAACTTAGACTTCAGAATCAATTTCATCAGTATAAATGCAAGACAGATGCCTACAGATGCAGAAATATTGACTTCTATGATCTTCTTTTGTTAACTCTGTAATGACCATATTAATAACACAGTATGTAGGTAATAGTATAGCATCTTTAATTACATTTGCAGCTTTTCTATGGTGCCTTCTGATGCTTACTCTAAACTCCTGATGCTAAACCTGAATAAATTTATTTTTATTCATATTAAGTGATTCTCTTTTATCTTCTTGTAACATGTATATAGGTATTAAATCTAATAGGCTCCAGCATTACATCTACTAAAGAGGATTTAAAATCATGTAGACGAAGAAACATTTTCTTACCTGTACAAACCAACACTGTACATCCAGTTGCACCATCTGCAGGGCTCCTCGAATAGCTCCTGGTATCAGGGCACAATACTTGAGGCCGTTGTTGGGCATCTCTACCCACTCACTCAGTGGACAAGCATCCCAAACAAGAGAGAATTCATCCCCGGAGCTACTCCAGTTGGTAACTGTGGGTTGCATGTTGAGGTACAGTCTGAAATATTTGGAAGTAATTTTTAAAGTTATGGTTATTTATAGACAGCTTTTAAAAAAGGTCTTCATCATCACACCACATGGATGTTAGTCTCGCCCAACTAAGGGTACTTTTAGGCAAGTAGATGGACATGTTAGAAGATAATTTTAAAAAGATTATAATAATAACAATAATTATGGCTCATTAGTTCCTGTTTACTGTAAGAAACTGTAATTGATGAAAATCATCAAATAACATGCCATCTTTTAAACTCACTTGCCAAAGTAGCAAATTACAATTGTTTTACAGTATACTTGGTTTTTTTATTTTTTATTAATAATTAGCAGGCGTTTGTCTTCCATCTCACCTGATGGAAAGTGACGATGAAGACGAGTATCATACACGCCTGTCCAAGAGGTACCTATTCACTCTATACATGAAAGCTCCAGGGTTATATTTGTCTGGAAAAACAGATGTAACTTTAGGTAATGGGATTATATCGCACATATAATCCCATTACCTAAAGTTACAAACCCTACCTCTCTTTCACATTTCCGACCAATATCTATCCTGTCCTTTTTGTCTAAAGTTCTGGAGCACATTGTCCATGAACAATTACTAGAGTTTGTATCCACTAATAATCTCCTCAGCAAATACCAATCCGGTTTCCGGTCAGGGCACAGCACAGTATCTGCTCTTGTTAACGTGACTGACGATATACGTTGGGCCATGGAGGGTGGATCGCTTACATTGTTAGTTCTACTTGATTTCAGTAATGCTTTTAGTTGTGTTGACTTTGATATTCTTCTTGGAGTGCTAGAATCACTGAATTTCTCCCCCTCTGCGGTTGCTTGGTTTAGTTCTTACCTTCGAGGTCGATCTCAGCGGGTCCGCTGCGAGGAGTCCTTCTCCGAGTGGTGTGATCTCGTTGCGGGTGTACCTCAGGGTGGCGTTCTCTCTCCATTACTCTTCTCTTTGTTCATTAATTCTATCACTAAAGTTATCTCAAGTAATTACCACCTCTATGCGGACGACTTGCAGGTTTACCGCCATTTCACTGTTAGCAATGTTGGCTCTGCCATTGCCGCGATTAATAAAGATCTTGGCCACATTAGTAAATGGGCTTCATCTTTTGGAATCCATGTAAATCCTAGCAAGTCGCAAGCAATAATTGTAGGCAGCCGATATATGAAGGGTTGCCTTGATATGGATGCTCTTCCAACTGTAATACTAGATGGTACTTCGATTGCTTTCACCGATACTGTAAAAAACTTAGGCGTGATAATTGACTCAAACCTCACGTGGCAAGCTAATGTCGGTGAAATTGGTCGTAAGGTCCATTACTCCTTTCACACTCTCAAGTGTCTCCAAAGTTTTTTGCCTTATCCAACCAAAATCACCCTTGCACAGGCGCTCATACAGCCAATCATAGATTATGCAGACGTGTGTTACTTAGATGCTACAGAAGAACTTTTAAATAAGCTGGAGCGTCTGCAGAACCTATGCATTCGGTTCGTGTTCGGTCTTAAGAAATATGATCACGTTTCAGAATATCGAAAGCAACTCCGATGGCTACCGATTCGGTTACGTAGGAACACTCGCATTCTCTGTCTACTATATAATGTCCTTTACAACCCTTCCTCTCCCCGATATCTTAGTGAGCGTTTCTCTTTTATGGTTTCCCAAGATAAATTGTGCAGAACTCGCAAGCGCACTCTCCTTTACCTTAAACCTCATAAGACCGATTTCTTTTCCCACTCCTTTACTGTTCATGCCGTCAGACTATGGAACTCACTTCCTTATGAAATACGCGAAGCAAAATCGTTACCAATTTTCAAAAATAAAGTAAAGCAACACTATCTTTCTCAACCTTAAAATGTTGTGTTGATGTTCAAACTTTATGTGTATATGTAGAATATTAATATAAATCATTCGTTTATAAATGTATGTATGTATATAAATAATAGAATTTTATGTATGGGTTTAAGTTAATTTATATGTTTATTTTATGATTATTTATTGTATTCTATTTTATTTTATATTATTTGAATATAGTTGTACACACTAAATTTGTTCTGTACTACTTTGTCCAGTAATAGGTCTGCTGGTAGAAATTTCTATTAGAAATAAGCTGTGCCTTTGTACTTTATTAGTTTATAAGTCATTTTTATTATTGTGTTTTTCTGTGTGTACATAAATTATTAAATAAATAAATAAATAAAATGCAGGCAAATCGTTCCACTCTTTGGCAACACGAACCAAAAATGAGCTATCGAACCGTTTAGTTCGGCTCTTTGGCACGCTAACCACAAACGGGTGAAACTTCTGTCTGCGTCTGGTTGATCGATGGAGAAAGGGGGAAGGTTCAATCAGCTGAAAAAGAACATTTGCACACTCTCCAAAGTGCAATCTGTAAAAAACCGATAGACTAGCAACTTTTCAACGATGTTCGAGACTTTGCAGTCTCGAAGAAATAAGTTTGTCGTCACTTATGAGTCTACGGGCCCTTCGGTCGACAGAATCCAACGCTTCAAGATGGTACTTAGCGGAATCATGCCAAAGATGGCTGCAGTACTCCATACAGGATTGAACCTGGGCTGTGTACAGGTTGAGCAACTGTTCGGAGTTGAAGTACCGCCGGACCTTTGCGATGACTCCCAATTTTTTGGAAGCTGACTGTGCCATGGTTTCAATCTGTTGACCAAAATTAAGTTTCGACGTGATGGTCATGCCTAGAAGCCCTAGATGGTTTGTGATCGGTAAAGATACACCTTGGAAAGTGGGCGTCAATCGGAAACCCTACATAGTGAGAAATCAACCCGTTCGATCATCGACTGTCTCTGAAATTGGATCTGGTTTGGACTCGCTCGCGCATTGGACACATATCTCTCTACAACAGTGCTGTCATCAGCGTAACCAATACTGCCTTCTGATAAAAGAAGGTCATTAATGTGCAGCAGGAATAAAGTTGACCTGTTTGACAACTCGAATTGACCGTTCCCTCAGGAAATCAGAAATCCAGTCGCAGAGTCTAGATGGTATGCCTTATGCAGGAAGCTTGCTCAAGAGGGCTTCGTGCCATACCCGGTCAAAGGCCTTGGAGATATCTAAGGATACGGCTTTTGCCTCTCCGTGCCCTTCCAAGGCCATGCTCCATAGATGCGTGACGTACACTAGAAGGTCTCCTGTTGAACGTCCTCCGCGGAAACCATATTGGTTATCACAAACCATATTGGCGTGTCAAAACAGGAGGCAACTCGGCTGCACAGTGCTTTAGAACCACTGCGGGAATGCCATCCGGACCACTGGATTTGTTCACGTCTAGATTTAGTAAGCATTTGAGTACCTCTTTCTGGTGAATTTGGACGGCCTCCATTTTGGGGCCGAATGGGGGTAACGTGGGTGGGCTTTTACCTTTGGAATCTAGACGTGAACATTCCGCGAAGAGATTTGCGAACAAGTCTGCCTTCTCTTTTGCGCTGTGGGCCCGTCAGACCTTTGCAGTGGTGGCAGTGATGGGCGACTGAAGATCATCTCAACTGACTTGGCAAGGGACCAGAAAGCTTTACTCCCCGTGGGATAGGACGCTAACTTGTCCCCGATACGGCCAATGTGGTCGAAACGAGCGCTTCGATCACCTTTTTGCAGGACTTGGCAGCAGCATTGTGCGCCTGCTTCTTAGCTGGGAGATCCATAGCTTTGCTTCTGCGAGCGCTAGCCCAGGCTTGGTATGCTGCATGCTTACGCTTTTTAGCTAGGAGGCAATCAGCATTAAACCATGGGCGGGCTTTGGACTCCAGGGATACATCAGAGAACGGTATAAAGACGGTATGGAGACAGCATCAGCACAGCATGATGGATCATCGGAAGTAAAGCAAGCCTGCCGCCAAGGATGAGGCGAAAAAGTGACGCATCTCATCCCAACCTGCTGACTTGAACCGCCATACTCGCCTATTGCCTTTTGGGCTGGTATCGGTTGGCGAGTATTGCGACACAGATTTCACCAGACAGTGGTCGGATGTCCCTAATGGCGGAGACACAGACACCGAGTATCTGTCTGGATCGGTTGTCAACGTCAGGAATGCGCGTAGGTTCGTGGACGAGCTGGGAGACCATGAGTTACTGCGAACCGATAGGTTTCTCTGCCAGCGTGGTCGGTGTCCTTGAACGGGTACAGCCCGTGGTCCAGCCCAGTCTCCATGGTGGGCATTAAAGTCCCCAAGGAACACCAACTGCGCAGAGGGATAGCGTCGTTGGACCTTATCCGCAGTATCACTAAGATATTCACAATTAGTCGAGTTGTCCCCTGAGCTCCCGTGTGTGATCGGTAAATACTGGCGTATACAATTCGGTCCAGGCCAGTATCTACATAGAACAGAAAAATCCGGAACTTCCAAGTATCGGAGACGCCGACAACAGATCTCATCTCTGACATACACGCACACGCCCGCATTGGGGTTAAATTTGGTCTCCAGGATATAGCCTGGGTAATGAAGGTAAGCCAGATCCGAACGATCACAGATCTGCGTCTCTGTCAGAAAGAATAAGTGCGGCCTCTCTGTCTCAAGGGGGTGGTGGACATCGTGGAGATTTGAGTGCACTCCTCGGATGTTAGAGAAGTGTACTTTTAGGGAGAGGGAGTGCATACGCTGTCGGCACTTATTTTTCTTTTTGGACTTTTCCATTATGTTGTTGGTAGGGTGAATAGGGGAGAGGAATAGAAGTTGAGTGAAGCGCAAATTTGGAACCAAGCAACTCGAGTGGTCAGACCCACTGGTGGGAGACACATGGAGACCGCGGGGACGCCCAAAACCCCCCGGGGATCGCCATCGGGCCCTCTCCATCCGGTCGCCAACCGGCACGATGGAGCAATCCCGGGATTTTACACAGGCGGTGGGGCAGCCTTTCATGAATGGCTAGAACACTAGTTGGGCCCCCTACAACCTGCGGTCGGCCAGCAGTGGCATTTGGAGAGTCTTGATGGTAGGCGACTCCCCCTTACACCACAAAACACAGCAGCTACGTAATACACAGCTGAGTAATGTAAATATTTTAAAATAAATGTTGGGGCAAAAATCTAATTTTTTATTTAAGACTGAGGCAATAATTATTTAACTTTAAATTGTTATTACAGAAGGGTTATTTATGATTACACTACAGAAAATAATTGAAGAAAACCTAGTATTTGTATCCATAGGACTTGAAAGATCATCACAAGGTGTCAGTTTTCCACATGGTTTTTTTGATACCTACTTATTATTATTTTCTTTATATCAAAAATTTCTTGAATATATTTTTCTGATAGCTGTCACACTTGGTGTATTACTTGGTTCTAGTTTAATGTTGATTTCTTAGACACCCTGTATTCAGTCTTTATTTTGTACTATAAACCTGACAAATCATGTAGTAATACTAAATTAGCAACCAGAGATTAAATCTGTATAACAGCAATGCATGTTTCAAACATTTTAACATTTATTTAAAACTTAAAATTCATTTCACACTTCACAGCCAACAAGTAGGTTGCCTGAATTAGTGATAGTACTAGATGTTTAATCTATATAAGTTGTTTTATTTATACCTGAAAGCTTGTTGTATTTTATCAGCAGTTTCACGCATTTCTAAACAACGAGTAGAAGATGTGCGAGCTAGAAAGTCTTCGATCAAGCGAACGCCCATGTTATATCCAATACGCTCCAGTTGTTTATTTACGTCGTCTGGATTTTCTGTTTCTTTTAACATTTGTGACACCAATGCACCGTACGTTAGCGTAAGCAGCTCCGAATTCTGAAAATTCAGTCAAAATGACAATAATAAGTCAGACGCCAGTAACTAGAGATATAAAAAAATGCATAGTTAACATACCACTTTTTTTGCATCAAGACGAGAAGTTTGTCGCGACATTATACTGGTTTTAAATTGGGTAGTATTTTGCTTGCTAATACTTTATAAAATACAATGCTAAGAAGAACATAAAGGGTAATTATTATCTTAAAAATCTTAGTAAAATCTGGCGGCGTAGACCTTTTTGATTAGCAATTTGTTTTTTTTTGTCTGTTTGTAAAAACATGGCAAAAACAGTTTACTGATTGACAAATGAAATGCTGACTGAGTTTACGATAGTTGTACACCTATGTATTGCTCAACTAGTATTCATGCCGTAAAAAAATAAAAAAATCATAATACACCTTTGTTTCTGTTTTTGCAAATAAAGTCAATACCTAAAAAGCCGAACAAAATTTTTTTTATACTTAGGTACGTTCATAAAAATATATTGTTTATGCAATACAGCGCGCCAAAATGTCAATCTATTAGTTCAAATTCTTTGATTGAATGATACAATACGATTTATGAAAGCAAAACTCAAAAGTTTGTAATAATAGAAATAAATAAAAAGACACTTGTAAAAAAATCGCTTCAAAAGAAGGTAGGTCTGTTACTAACATGTTATTTGTGTTGTTTATGTAAGAGTGATGACTTTAAAAGATGTTTTTAATAAAATTATTAATAAACAAATATAAACTTTTGTTTTAACATTTACTTCTTTTTTCTGTTTGTCCTAGGTATTATGGAAGATGAACTATGACGACATTAATAAATATGTACCGTCGCTCCTAAATCCAAGAACGTTTAGAAAGCAAGATGGTGATATTAGTTTTACACAGGTAAATTATTTCAAAAGTATCACAAGATATTTTAATACATATGTATTGTGTTACATCTTTAACGAATATCTTTATACTAATTGTATAAAGTTCTGTGTGCAAAATTTCAAGCAGTATCAGACCTCTGCATAAGTCTTTTCATTCATTTAATTTATTTTACACCTTATTTCTTTTAGTTTTTTAAGCAACTAATTGAAAATTTTAATTTTAATATAAAATATGCTGTTGGTACAAATTGTGTTTTTTTCCTTTAAGCATTCAATGGTTAGCAGATGTTCACTTTCTCTAAAGAGAAGCAATGTGAAAACTAATGTTGAAAGACAAACAAAAAAGGTATGTAATTTACATATTTGTTTCTATTGTTTGAAAATAACATACAATAATTAATTTTAAGTGATGTCTTTTCAACTAGATCTGTTCAAGTGATCTGTTTTAAAAGTTTTATCTAAGACAGAGAAATACATGAAAAACTTGATAAAGAAATAAAATAAACTTTATAGTGTTCAAATCTTTTATTTACTTGCCTACAACTTTACCTCTCATGAAATTAAATTTAAATTAAACTAAACAGTTAAATTAACACCATTCATAATGGACATCTTTAGCTTTTACATAAATATGTGGTACATCTCAATGATGTAATAGATCCAAAATTAGAAAATGAAAAGTCTGGTTATTTACTGAATAAATTTTTTTCTTTTTGTTTCTATCAAATATCACATGTTCGTAGAACTATCTGGACCAGAACAGACTGTCCAGTTCATTGACTAACAAATAAATGGACTTGGGTCTGTGCTGAAAAGCACCAGGCCAAATAGTGTGTGAATATCATTCAACTCTTGATTTGATGGCCTCCCGACAACACATTCAAAGTGACATATTGCTTGCTGAAAACTGCCAAAACTCCATGTAGTTGAAACTGCACAAAGTGAAAATTTGTGGCAAGTAATCATCAGCTGTAATGCAGTGATACACAATTTTAATTTCAAGTGATTTTATTAGTTCATAATTCTGTAAATGTGTGAGTTCACTCAGGACACTGTTTATATCAATTCAGTACTAGACCCAACAACCATTTATTTCCAGTTATTAGATTATGTGTATATTGTTCACCACCTCATGGCATGATGCTGTAAAGACTAGCTATCTGTGTTAAACCTGTCATATAAACAAAAGTTTCATCCCGGAATTTGAAAATTTAACACTATGAAAAGAAATTTATTGCATATTTATTAGTGAGAGGCCATTGAGGGGTTAAGACTCTTTTTAAAATGCACAAAACAGATAATGAGGATAAAAATACAAGTGTAATGTGACTAAAGGGTTCAATCCAAATCTACAAGTAATATTGCTTTATTAAATTATTAATCAATTGTAAAGTGTAACAATGTCACAAAAGTGATGCAAAATAATGGGTAAAACTTAAAACAGTTTTTCAAAGCTTATTGTTTGGATATTCACCTACCCCAATTGTATCAAGAACTAAAAAGTAACCTTTTTGTTTTGGTATGTAATTTTCAAATCCTGTATATTATTGCAAATTTCTATGTTTAAGGATGAATTTCATGAATGAATAAGGCTGATTCCAACAAAGTGACAATTACAAGAAAGTAAAAATAATATTATAAATTACTATTTCTAGGTAGTTTCTGAAGGTAAAGAAAATTCACAAAATGAACAGAATGTACAATGTACAGTTCCGCAGTCAAAACCCAAAAAAGTTACATCCTCCAAAAGCACATTAGACATAGATTGTGACAGCATAGGATTCTCTGCCATTGAAGACATCAACACTGACCAGTCTGGCTGGATTAATCTAAATTGTAGTTTTGGTGACATCAACACACCTAGCACAGAGAAAGTTAAAGATGCTGAAAATATTATCTCTGTCGATAATACCGACAACCATTCAGTCCTAGCGTACTCTTCAGCGACAGAATTAAGCAAAAGCGAAGACAGAAGTACGGACGTAGTTACAGTCATCTACGAAGTTGTTAACAAACCTCAAGTTAATATCTCGTTTGGCATTCTAAATAGCGATGCCGTCGACATAACTGCAAAGAACAGCAACATTAAAAAGGTTTCAGTCATAAATGTTCCAGATATCACAACTTTTCATTGCCAAGTGGAAGAAAGTTCCCAACTTTCGACGGAGAGCGAACTCGACGACATCATGAACGACAACTCTAGCCCTGCACAAAAGAGATCGGCCGTAGCTGTCAATTTAGAATTTAAAAAGAAGAAATTGACACACAATGACAAGGAAGAAAACACCAAGGTTCTAATTTTGAATACAAACGCCATTGAAAAAGTGTCCCATGTTATTGTACAACCACCAAATTATAAATTAGTGAAACGCCAAATTGCTGATAAATATAAATTAAGCGGAAAAAGGAAGAGTTTGAACAGTGTAAATAATGGGAAAAGTAGTGGTTGTTTGAAGCAGAAAACTATAGACTCATATTTGTCAAAAAATATTAATGGTGCGATAAATGTGTGTGAGGCTGTGGTAGGTGATGTAAAGTGTTCTGATGCTGTGTCCTCCAATAGAGAAGATGTAAAGGAGATGAGCAAGACGTCAGGGGTCGCGGACAGTAGGTGCGACCGCAACTATCGGTGTTTGAAGTCTAGTAAGATACGCGATGCATCGCCGCGCTCGACCAAGCTCGGGTGTAGGAACAGTATTGACTCGTCTAAACCTCCCAGTTCGGACGTGCCTCGGACCGCGTCGCCGCGCAAGAACGAGAGTTTGAGCTCGCAGTCACCCAAGAAGAATTCGGATGTTTTGCATTATGCTGTTGGCACGAGGTCTAAATCTTCCAGGTCGCCTGTAGCTCAAGTTCCGTATTATAAAATAGTGTCAGGTACGTTTGCTTTAATTTTACTATTAACGAATTCATGGACTCTTTAATTATAATCTTGAGTTACATTCCAGTTACATCAATTACATACATCAAAAGTTACTTACGTTATATTATAGTTTACATAACAGCAATATTGTAAAACAAATAGCACTCGAGGAAAATGTGTTATAGCTAAGTAATAACTTCATGAATATTTAGTTGGTGTTGTTACTTTTTACGTTATTAATTAGAAGCCATGAGAACTGAATCTATGCAACTGACTAAAAACGTGATAGAATTGAAAGTGTAACAAAACCGACCGATGTCCGTACTATCTACTTATTCAAATTTTTTATATATAGTAGCCTTGGAGACTACATCGTTACAAATATTAGTAATAATAGATTGAAGTGTGCGGTGGTTTTTCGTGTTCACTGTATGGGTTATAGACGAATAAACAATATTATTATATATTATTGTTTATTCGTCCAATCTTCACTTCTTGAATCGAAGCATATTTTGTTCTGGAAAACCAGTCGCTGGAACTACGACGTATGTAAACCGCGCACCCAAATTCCTTGAACCATCTATTTGTACATTATATCCTCGTCGGTTCAGCCCTTTCATAAGTATAGCTGCATAAAAAATTGAGCTATTCATATACTTATAATTGCCTTTTTAATTAAATATACCTACTAATAGCAACCAAATGCTTCATTTCAATCCTGGATTTCGGCTGCCCAGGTTAGGAATAAAATAATGTTATAGTTAAAATTAATAGTATTTTTTTCTTAATTTAATGATTAGGTAATCGTAGCGCAACAAATTAATAAAATATTATTGACTTTTTAATATAGGTATTACAAACGTATTTTGAGCTTATAAAATCAAACTTGATGTGAAAAATGTTAGGCACTCTTAAGCTAGACCATGTATGGAAAGTGAAATGAAGCCTTTAGTTTTTGTGTATTTGTATACTAATTAATAGATATCATTTACTAATAGAATATATATTACAGGTACTAATTTTGCAGTGGACGCGTTTTCGTATGGAGAAATACCTCACGTAAAACATTACTTTCTCACACACTTCCATTCCGATCATTATTCGGGACTTAAAAAAAGATTTAATAAGATATTGTTTTGTTCTAGTATTACAGGTAATTATACGTTTTTTTACTACGTGTTTGATTATGTTAAGCTTTTGAGATCACAGTATCTATCTATTAAGGGCGCTACCTACATACGAAGGCCGCCATTAATCGGCACAGCTGGGCGACAAAATCGTATAAGGTGTTAGGTGTATTTTCGGGGAAAAAACCGCTCGGCTTACATCAGTCGGGTTTTGGCGAAACAAAAGCGCTGCATATACCCCGAATGAACTGCCCTTAGTAGAGTAGTTGCCTAATACTACCTCAAGTTTCCATATCTGATATTATGTTGTACTCATTAAAAAAGAATTTGCACGTTGACTTCAGCAGTATGTGAATAGAGTCTGTAAGTATTGTCATTTAATAAATAATTTAATTATTGTTATATTGGGGCTCGTCGTTCAACAAATAAGCCGAACAGCATGTGCCGGTTCGAATTAGAGGATAGCGCCCCTTACTGGGATAAACTTTCTTCTTTCAATTCACATTCGTATAAAATAAGATGCTTCCTATTGTAAAATTTCAGGGTTTAAGGGGAAGCTTATTTTCCTTGCAATTAACTTAAATGAGTCACCTTATATGAGAACGAAATATCAATATGTAATAAGTGTAAAGGTCTGCTAGACATTTCTGATAGCGGGTACTCCGGAATACCGAACAATTTTAGTTACTTGAATTCTAATCTAGTTACATAGGTAAATGTTAAAATCACTCTGGATATCACCCAATTCTTATATTATCAAATAAATCATTAAACAATTTGACCTTTATATATAACGTCTGCCGACTCTTAAAAGCTTTACCTATAAATGTTATTTAAATATTTACAATTAATGTTGTTTGTACACTTTAAACCGACTTCAAAAAGTTGTAGCTATGTGTCCGAAACTGACATCTATCTAGTCACATCTTGTAAACCACCTTCCCTTATGCCAGTTAGTTGAAATTTTGTCCAATCTCACGCTGGACTTGACCAAGGTAATTCTACGTAATATAAAGGTAGTCCTGGAGGTTTAAAACATTTTGTATCTAATAGAAAGAAGTAAAAATATTTTTTCAATACAATTTTTGTTTTTCAACAGCTGATCTCTGCATGAGCCGCCTGGGTGTGAATCCAAAATGCATACACATCCTCAAGCTGGACGAAACGATAAAGTTAGACGGCGTAGAGATCACGGCCCTAGATGCTAATCAGTACGTACTTGTTGGAATTCTTAAGATTTTCAGGCTAAATCATTATGTTATCCTGCTTATTGGATTGATCTCCTACTTTTGTATTTGCGATTTTCGTTCTTAACTTAATTTGAATTAGAGAAAGGTTTCGAAAACATAAGTAGTAGAATTTCTTCTGTACGGGGAGCGGTGGTGAAGTCCTTACATTTTGACCGCCACAGTAATCACATTTACACGGTATTGTTCCGATTAAAGGGAAGGCACATCAGTTACTGGGACAAAGGCAATTTCAACTGCAGCTCACGGGCGGCAGCACATCATTAGTCGATTGGTAGTCACAATTACTTTTAATAAATGAACCAGTTATGATTATCCAGGGTGCCACTTACCATCAGTATGAATATAGTATTAGGTATTTATCTTATGAACATAGATGCTTTTTTATAATAACAATAATAATAAATCCCCAATCACACCAACTGTATGGCCCCAAAGTAAGCAGAGCTTGTGTTATGGATGACCATACAGCGAACTGGGGGGAACCTCGAGAACAAACATCTATGTTCATCGCACAAATGAATCGAACCTGGGACCTCCGGCGTATGAGGCAGGGCTACTGACCACTACGCCACTCGGTCGTTGTGGTTATTTTGCGTTAATAACCTGAATTTGCGGAACTGCTTTATGCCTTTCTCTTTTTTTAAAATTTCTTAACCCATTTTCTCCTTTTCCCCAGTTGTCCTGGAGCACTAATGCTGGTGTTCACTCTTCCGAACGGCAAGACGATCCTGCACACGGGCGACTTCCGCGCCGCTCCCGAGATGGAGTCCTATCCCGTGTTCTGGAACCGGGAGATCCACACCGTCTATTTGGATACTACGTGAGTCGATTGTCACTATTTATTGAATATCCTTCAGTAACGCTTACAGCTTGACTGACTGGACCCAAAAATACTTTACAGACCCATTTACTTATCTCAACATGTAGAAACCAAACAAGATTAATAATAGAAGTGTTATTTTGAATAATTATAAACCTGCTGTTTATTTTATGTAAATGAGTATAAGGCGAAAGGCAAGAACCGAACCTATTGAAATTGTTAATTAGTTCCGCATTTCGTTTTGCTTACTAGCCTAAGTTAAGCTTCCCTATTATATTGCTCAACTGGATTTTCTGTCATGGTTTGAATACTTTATTGCCTTAGCCATCGTGTGACAATCTTTTCCAGCTAAGCGCCCTCAGCGCCTCAAATCTAAGAGGCCCATAGGGGCATTAATGAACAGTCGATTTCGAAAAAAAAAGAGACAATCTACAATAATATTTTAGCTCCCTCCAGCAGAATCTTCAAAATAACAGCTTAAAAATATTTACAACAATAATTTTAAATATTACTTTATGTTAATGTTACTCCGAGGAACTGCTGAAGAGCTACCAGATTGTGCGCAAAATATTGGTTAAAATAAAAAAAAAATTACAGTAATTTTTTTTTCGATATCTAATAAATTTTCGAAGAAAGTAAAGATTAGTTCTGTGGAAGATTTATGTCATTACATCAGATGATGCCACTTAACATCACAGGTGGATAGAGTGCTAGTTTGCCCGCTGTGAAAATAGTAAAAAAACATGAATGACTTATGATCTCTTTACTACTAAACCGTCTTGTATCCACACTCTACAACACCTGTCTTGTATAATCTAATAGAATATACTTACCACATTTTTTCTCCAGGTACTGTAACCCGCGCTACGACTTCCCCACACAAGACCAGAGTCTCGAGATGGCGCTGTACATCCTGCGGCAGAAGAAGCTGGCCGTCGAGAGCGCCGGCAAAAGCTTCTCGTCTGTGCTCATAGTCTGCGGCACTTATACTATAGGTGGGGGGAGAAAAACTTGTATAAATCCCCAGAGAAAAACACAAACTGTATGGCCCCAAAGTAAGCAGAGCTTGTGTTATGGATGACTATACAGTGAACTGAAAGGGAACATGAATAAATAGAAATAACCATGACCCGAGAACAAACATCTGTGTTCATTACACAAATGAATGCCCTGGTTTGGGCATTCTCTCGAACCTAGGACCTCCGGCGTATGAGGCAGGAGTTCACAGATTCAGAAAAAATAAGCAGTAAATGTTTTGAACAACAATAGATGGAATAGCAGGATCCTCTGGTTTGTGAATAGCCAGTGCTGTCTTAAGCCTTTTTCATCATATAAATATTTGGGTTCTTTTTCAGTTTAATAGCATGTTTTTAGTCTGTTTTCAATTTTAAGTCTTAGGCTACGCGTTTTTAGAATTAGGTTATTGCTGTAACCAAAAGCAGCTCACATCCTGTCCCGGCCGGGGCATACATTCGTGTGATGAACACAGATGTTTGTTCTCGGGTCATGGTTGTTTGTATTTATTCTTTATTATTTATTCTGGGTTCCCCCCCGAGTTCGCTTTAACACAAGCTCCATAACATAAGCTCTGCTCACTTTGGGGCCGTGTAGTGGGTGTGTTTGTCGGGATTTATTTACCCCACATTCCTCCCGGACATCCCGGATTTATCCCACACGTTATACTATTCTTTGAATTGATTTTTCATTCCAGGCAAAGAGCGTTTCTTCCTCGGTATGGCTCGGCGGGTAGGCTGCTCTGTTTGGGCGTGTCCCGAAAAAGATAGGGTTTTACAAATTGTAGAGGGGCGCAGCTTCTGCAAGACGTCGCCCGAGAGCTGCCAGCTGCACGTGGTGCCCATGCGCGACCTCACACACGAGGTTAGTACCAAGCTGTTAGTTAACAAGAAAAACTTTCAAATAATCATCGACAGCTGTATATCTGTTTTCAAATCGCCCGGAAAACTTTCAAAGGTCAAACTACCCCAGCACACGAAATGGCGGGTATTTATAAAAAGATGTTTTGTGCAAACGAATCCAAACGAATTTCTAATGAATTCAAATTTAGTTAATTTTAATAAATCGAGAGTGTTCTTAGCAATGTAAGAAGAATATTAGTTCAGTCCTTCAAAGTTATAGTGAGTGCCATCCGCGAATCACCATCGGGTGACGGGTCGCTCACCTTCCTCTAATATGGTTGAGGAGGGCGATGGCTGGATCCCGCGTTAACTCGTGAACGGGTGCCGTGTGATGTGGAACATAAAGAGACATTGTAAATTTATTTGGAAAAAAATATACCCGTGAAGCTTCTTGCCAGTTCTTCTTCACGAAGGTTTTTCCGAACTGATGGTAGAGTCATGCTTTATTTGACGTCAATAAGAACAAGTAATTGTCAATTTTAATTAATGCAACAAAGGCATTTCCAACTGGAGCGTACGGTCGGCAACGCAACATTAGTCGATAGTCAATGAACAACAATATAATTAACCTACCATTAATTATGTCTGTGGACACGGATGCCACTTACTGTTAAATGTTAAGTGTTGAGTATGTTGAAGGTTTAAAGAATTAGCTTTCTGTATGTTGCAGAAGCTACGCACGTACTTGGACAGCCTGGACGGCGCGTTCAGCGAAGTCGTGGCGTTCAAGCCGAGCGGCTGGGAGAACGGCAAGAACTGCGCAGTCGAACAGAAGCTGGTCACTATACATGGTTCGTTTTGTTTTATTATTTTAATCCTTATTTTGTTTTAAATTCTAAACAGAAAAGGTCCGCGTCTTATTAAGCTACACTTAAAAGCTTCCAAGTTTCAAAATCTGCGAAAAAATACACGAGATGAAAAAGAAGACATCTTTTTCTATATCTTCATCGTGATTGCGTAAATTCACCTGAACCTTTAAAAGGTATTAAAGGCAGACTTCCTCTCTCGGCACTCTTTCAACATAAAGTAGTCAATTGGGAATACAGATTGACTACGACATGAACGAAACTTTGATCTTTGACATTGCCCTGATTCCGGGATCACTGGATGTGGAGTACTCGTTAAATGGACTTCATAAATGTAAAAAGTGGGTTTTATGCGGTAAATAAAATTAATAGTATCGATAAAAACATTTTATTGAATATTCAAAAAAAAAAAATGAAAAGCCGCTGATCAATATCTCATCATAATCCTGTCGTCTGGCTCAGGCTGTTTTAGTTTTCGTTTACATTGAAGCAGCTTAGATCTCGGCAACAGAACTGTGTACGCGCAGCTGTGCAGCGCATGGCACCTTTTTCCGGAACCAAGTTTGCCAGCATATGACATAAGCCATTTCAACATGGTTACATATAGATTTCGTTTTAGGTTTTCAGTTCTATTTTATTATTTTTTGTGTTTTTTTTTTGTATTTTTCTTTTTATTAAATTGTTTAAGCTGAATAAATATTTCTCATTTGATTATTAAAGTATAACGGTTGTAAGTGCGAGATTCAGGGCAGGGAATTCTTTGTAAAAGAAAACGGAAATGGAAAACACTATTTAAATTTATTAAAATTCCCTTTTTTAATATGTATACTTTTACTTTAAGCCTAATATTCATATTCATCGTCACCACCAATATAGGTAAGCATCATCTTACAAACCTTAGTGGTTTCCTTAGGCTAATTTGTATATTATTTTCTTTAAGATTTTTATTATGGTAATAAATAATAAAAAAAATTAGCCATATTAACCACAGTTCAAATGGCAACGATGAGTAGCGGTGGACTGAGTGCGGGCCGTGCTTCTGCAACAGTGTGATAATACTCCATCTGTCTCACTCTAACTTGCTCCACGTTGTAGCGTGCGAGGCCGCGTTGGTGCTTCGTCAGACAATGTCGCATGTTGCTATGCGTTCTGTTTTACATACATTTAAAATTATAAGTTAATAGTAGGTTACAAGTTATTAAGCACAATGTTTTAGTACCCGCATTCAAATTTGTATAAGCATTTGGGATCCAATGGAAATAGTTTTTGGGATTCAACGACAATAAATGTGGGATCCCACGGAAGTACACAATAATGTTTTCTGGGATCCAACAAAAACAAATCTTTACAAGCACACACAAACATATTTCTGCGCTCACAATTGAGTTGAACCATCTGTATTTGTAGTTGATGTTTCTAGGTCTATTTTCATAGAACTGTTATCTACCACTCCCTTAAGGTGAGTTGCTTCTTTGGCCACTCATTTTATTGTAATTAATAATTAGCGGTACAATGATTGCAGGTATCCCGTACAGCGAACACTCGAGTTTTTCGGAGCTGATCCGCTTCGTGAAGTTTATCAAGCCGAGTCAGGTCGTTCCTACTGTGGACATATCCGGTGGCATCAAAACTGTGCAGGTATTTTACTGTATTTTTTTACTTTTTTGAAAGCCGGCATTGTTATGTCGGACTGAAGTACCGCCCAGGCGAGGTCCTAACAAGAGAAACTCTTTGTACCCAAAGAAAACACTAACAGACAAACACAACTGTATGGCCCCAAAGTAAGCAGAGCTTGTGTTATGGATGACCTCACAGCGAACTGGGGGAATCCAAAATTATAGTACATATATATTGAATAAATTTCAAATATTCATCACGCAAATGACTGCCTCGACGAGGACACGAACCTGGGACCTCCGACGTATGAGGCAGAGCTATTATCAGGGTGGCTGGATCCCGCATTAACTCGTGAATGGGAACCATTTGAGAGTGTTCGTCGTTTGGATACTTGAGGGGAGGGAGACTTGCCGAGCTAACAGATGCAGATAAGAATAATTTTGTATAGACATAAAGAGACTGTAAATATATTTTGAAAAAATATACCCGTGAACTTTTTTCGAACTGGTGGTAGAGTCATGTTTTATTTGATGTCAATAAAAACAAGTAATTGTCCAATGTTGAGAAATAAATATTTGAATTTGAATTTTATCCGCCACACTTCAGCAAACATATATTTCCTCTTTCCAGAAGTTCTTCCCGTGTCCGCTGATCTTCAAAGAGGACATCCACAAGCAGAGCAAGGTCACGGAGTACTTCAGCATACAGGGCCGACACCAAGTCAGCGCCGTCACTTGACGCTCCTAGGTGAGGCAGCTTTAATTCGCCGCTGTACGATAGATGGCGCTAGTTATTATGGACTTAGGGCCTCAGTTTACAGGGACAAATTTGTGTGCAATTGCAATTCATAGCTTCGATCTGCACTCAACTTTGTGAAAAATGGACCAGAAGGGTGGTAACCAGAAAGGGCTTGTGGCGAACCGTTCAGTTCGGCTTTGCTGTCCGAACAATACAAGGGTGAATGGAGAGGGTTATCAGAGAGAAAAGAGCATCATCTGTAAATTTCACAAAACGTTGGAAAAGTCTGTACCTTTATATTGAAGGGAAAATGTTTGTTAAAAGAGAAATCAATTTTGAAACGAACGAGACAATTTCTAAAATTATTCTACTATTAAAACAGTCCATATTCTAAGCTATATTTGATATATATGATGACCAAACAAAGTACTGAGGGAACCCAAAATAAACATACTTATAAATATCAACAATCATGACCCGAGAACAAACAAAGGAATCGAACCTGGAACCTCCGGCGTATGAGACGGCTACTAACCACTACACTACTCGATACAGTACCTTATGTTTAATTTTTTGTTAATTTGTATGTATGTATATATATAACAAAATATATATATATATTTTTTTTTTTTTTTGTTTTGATTGCAGGTACATAACAATTACACTAAGCTGCCATTACGAGACTGTGATGTATTTTTGATATTGTTATATTTTAGAGTAATTTTTAAAGTCTATTGTTGGTTTGCAATTAAATTTATGAAATTCTATATCTTTTTGCCTTTTATTTAGATCACTCGAAACCAATCCTTATAAGGAAATTATTGTATTATATTTTTTTGTTTTATTAGAAAAATGCAATGCAACAACATAGCTTAGAAGACTCGTATCCAACTTTCAAACAAAGAGTCAGAATCGGTATTGTGTTAGTGGGGCGATTTAAATTTAACAGTTCCATTTTGCAAAATCTGGTTTAGTTTATCAATTGTTTATACGTTAATTTGTTTTCGCACTTTTATAACCAACCCGTACTCATATTTGAATGATCACCGCTTCGACTCCCTCAAACTACTTCTGAAGCTTTCTGGTCAACTCGATCGGTGCTCAGAAGTTTAGTGCGTGGGATTCGTGTCATGGAGTATACCTCGCTCTATTGGGTATTTGACAAAATAAGTTATTACATATTTGAATAGTTCATCTACAGTAAAGAAATATCGCAGAGGTAACGGTATGTTTACAATCAATAGTTTTGTAGATACAGCGATGTGTTTGACGGAAAATGCTCCATACAAAATTGTACCAGCTTGTGACGTCACAATGTGTAAATCATACTATGGGTGTTTGCATATTTATAATAGCTACGTAGGTTATGCTTTTACATGCATAATGTTATAATAAAAATATTTAAAATCGATAAGCAAATAATATTTAAAAATAAACCGTATTCGTTAATAAGATTTCTATTTTTTTAAATCTATTTTTTACCTACCTAATGATTTGCTTTCGTTTCGATTTTTTATTCGACAATTCACTATCTTAACTTTTGATTCCGAAACTCAGAATATGTTTAAGGAATATATAACTTGAACTACAACTAACAAAGAAAACCAAGGTGCCAACGGACACCCAGCAAATCCTGTGTGTTGAAGAGAAATTACTAATGTTAAAAAATAAATAAGTTTAAAATAGCCGACGATTAATAGGTAAATGTTTGAATTACTTACATAGGTATGTAATTGATAATCATTAATCTTCTTTTATATTACATGTAAGACGTTATTTTTATGTCTTTACGATTATATCTATACGATACTTTATGATAAGTGATCCTTCACAAGTAGAGCTACTTTAGTTAAGAGCTTCCCTCCGTCCAATTCAATTTACCATGATAGTCACATTAACGTACTTGTGTTCCAGTTAAAGGAAAGGCTCGTGACCCTGCCATTCAACCCACGCCGGGGTTCCTTAGCTAGGAAAAAGTAAAAAATATTTTTTAAACTAATATGTTGAAATCGATAATAACCGACCCTATACGACATTAAGAAGTTCTGAAGGCCTACTATGAACTATTATTGCGATTCAATTGACGACCTAAAATAAACTGCTTTGCTATTTCATACCACGACGTCATTAAAGCGATCCAGTTTAGGTTGACGCCAAATCAAGTCGGCAATTGGATCGCAAACTGTTTTAGTTCGTTCATTTTTCGTGCCATGAGGTGATATTACAACCTGTATTGGATGACTTAAATGTCAAAGTAAGCGGTTCAAAAAAAGTTGCTACTTTCTTGGCGTGGAGTGAATCGTTTCGGTTTATCTTTAAAAAAATGTAGGTACGTAATTTAAGGTATTTCAGTTGGATATTTAGTGTTTCTTATGTGTTAATGTGAAAAAGAGATTTCTAGAGCAATTTTTTATTGTAGATGTCTGACGAATTAGTCCTTTTTGTTTTCTTGGAAAATGATAATGAAATAAACAAAACACGGAAACAATCGGACCCCTTTTATTTGGAAATGAAGAATATATAAAAGGATATCGGTTGTCTTAAACGATTGGTATTAGAAATGTGCGATGAGCTGAGCCCATTGTTGAAAAATCCAACAAAATTAACTGATTTATCAGTAGAGACAAAGGTAGAAGTCAAATTGGGTGCGTTCTAACCTCGTTATAATCAATTTATTTTTACGATGACACTAAGGAAACCTTTAAGTATTTGTAATTTAAAGAATTATGTAAATTTCTATTATTTAATGAGTACTAAAACGGGCTTTTGGTTTATAATTTGACACTAAAAGGCGCAATTTTAAACAATATTTGTTATTTTTACACAAAAAAAACCGCTAAAATCATACTAACTAGATTTCGAAACGCAACGCATATGGTTCGAGTAAAAGAGACAAACTTATGCAACGAGTGTATAGCGTCATCTCTTTCTCACACGCGGACCACAGACAAATTTCGATCTTTCATTCCTTCGTGAGCGATTCAAACGCCAGTTAGCTAAAGGCACTTCATGGTACGAATCTTAGCGATTCAGTTTAGGTACCTAAACTGGATTGCATCGGAATTGAATGGCTAACTAAAAGTTGATGGTAGGCCTTCTGTTCTAAATAACACTTTTTTTTGCGTATGAAATAAAATCCCTCGACGGGTCCAAAAAAATCAATATATTAAGAAACCGTCCTTATATGAATTCACATGCTTGTTAAAACTTGCAGATTAAATACTATTTATCAGACAGACATTTATAAGAGATTAACAGGGACGGTTCAGAAATAAAAAAATTAAAATAAAATGATTTTGCATAAACTGTAAACTTGAAAACCGTACCGTTTTTGGTGTAATTTGATGTAGAACAATACAGTAGACATTTTCTTGCGTGGTTTACCATTCGCAACGGGAGCGCGGAACGAACATTACAAAAGTGTACCTAAGCAAGATATAGCATATTCTAAGGCAGTTGTCCCACCGGCAACGATGAACGAGGCTACACAAAGCCTGTCATATAATGCATCATCCTCGTCTGAACTAGATAACAATGATAATTCAAATGATTGTTCGATATTCATAATAAATAAAAATACGTGTACTTTCAGATTCGCACTGTAGAGAAATGACCGTTGGTTGCTCTCTCGGCGTGAGGTCTGATCGAGTATCGCTGAGCGAGTATTATCTTTCATAGCTCTTGTCGCTCAGCGTCAAACTATTGAAGCGAGTCCTCGCCGGCAGTGTGAACAGTCAGCGATAGAATTATTTGTATATGTATCTCTTTTGTTTACATGGAATGTATATCTTTTGTACGTTTCTTGAGCGAGAAAATAGCCGATAGTTAGTCGTTTTCTCGCCGGCGGTGGGACAACTGCCTAAGTGAGGTCGGTTGTTGTTCTCCACGCTGGAGCTCCGAGAGCCGTCTGATCAGTTTAGGGCTTCCAAAATAATGCAGCTGTTTCGCTAAAGTACACCAAATCCTTCCTTCCTTCCTTTCGCTACAAATTTTATGTTTATATTTTTCGCTTTAACGCTATATCAATTTAACCAATCATTATGAAAATACACCAGCAAAAGTTGTCAGGGGTACAAAATATGTCATAAGTTATATTTAGAGGTCTTTGATGATTGGCCTTATCTCTGACTTAACATGATTAAGGGTAGAAAATAAAAGTAATTCTTACGAAAAACACTTTATTGTGAACATAAAGGTACAAGTTAAAACATTTTGCATTGTATCTAGTAAAATTCAGGTTTAATTTACTGGATGGCTTCATTTGCTATTTAGCTTCAAACATTTTTCAATGCACTTTATACATTCTTACCAGTATAAAATAAAGAGAATTATTATTTGAATTTTGATCATTCGTGTTGTTTTGAAATGAACATTGGAAGACATTATTTATACTGAGTAACTAATTGAGATTTTAACAAACATGTTCCGAGTGCACGCCACCATACCATAGGCGTTCTGACGCCAGCGCCCAGCGAGAGAGCTATAGTATGTGCCACGTCAGACTACATTGAGAAAGACTTCGGTATTGCTTACACCATCTCTTCTTTGTATTTTTACTATGGGTCTTGTTACAAAAAACGTTAGACACTTGTTTATTTATAAACTGTCTACAGCTAAATTAAAATATAGTCCCTGGAGAAAGTTCTGGTAGTTGACATTTTTTTAGCTTGCTTTCTTATATTTGATACATTTAGATTTTAAATAAACACAGGTATTCAACCTGTTTTGTAGTAAGACCGTTGAGATTTATTCTAAAGTCTATGACTTCAATTTCAGTTTAAAAGTAGTGCCATTTAGAAATTTAATATTGACTTGAAAAATATAGTTCATGTGAAGTAACTATACTGATTTACTTTCGAAATTAATAAGGTTACTTACTCTATGTTGTTGAATTAACTGAACTTAAGTAAACTTTTAACTTTGGTACAATAAATCTTAAATATGATTAGATAGATTCTAGCTAAAATATAATTTTAACCTATCAAATTATACATTAAAGTAACATTTTATAACATGCTTCCAACATGAATCATAAACATACATTTTCGAAATAAAATGAACTAAATATGCAAATGTTTCTGCCAACCAAAACCAAAGTTAACAAATGCCAATTTCTCAAGACTAAAAGCAATTAAAACGCTGTTTAAAAAGTTATTTTTCATATTTTTTAAAAATTATAACAGAACAATTCATCTCCATTCATCCATGTTTTCTTGGCATACGAGTTCTATTGTCAAATTTCGTACAGTCCTCTGAACCGGAACATTTTGACATTTTGTCTAAAACGTAGTGATACCAATGTTTGATCGCTGGCAGAGTTGAAGCAACGATGTTTTGTAATTCATATGGGTCTTCGTTTATGTCGTATATTTCGACGAATTGCTGAAAATAAAATTATAGAATTAAACATTTTATATGAAAAATGTGTAGTCAACCGTCAGTGTAGTCATTTCAATTTGAAAGAGTAACATTATTGCGAAAAAGGCAATAGGCGGCCTTTGAATTATAATTATTATTATTTATAGTTACTGGGCGATGCTAGTAATTCTTATCTCAACCGCCATAATTTATTTATTTATTCAAAGAAACATACAGCATCAATATTTCACATAGACATGTTTACGATGAATAGTACATTTGCCAAAACAGTTTCCAACGTTAACTATTACGTTACAAATACTTATTAAAATATTACTTACACATGAAAATATGACAATATTTGAAGAAATTATTACTTAAAATTATAACAAGCATATAAACGTTAAAAAGAACTAAAAAAATTATATTAAATTTTTATAAACAAAAAAAAGAAATACCAGTTTAAATGGCAAAAATTTTAATAAAACGTGTTAAGATCTCTTTTCTTCTTTCATAGATGAACGAAAAGCCTTTAGTTTACAGTTAAATATGTCAATGTGACAATAACAATCATTATGTTTGTTGCAAGCTCTAACAAGAAAACGATTTTTCGAATAATTCGTTCTACATTTGGGGACAGAAAATACTGCATTGGAGCGACTACTAATAGACCTAGGACATCTAAACGAGATATGACCGAGAAGGGCAGGAGAAGCTATATAATTATTAATTAGCTTAAACAAAAATATTTGATCCCTATATTCTCTCCGTAACTCTAATTTTTGCAGTTGAGGGATTATATTCTTGAACTTATAACTCAATCTACTTATTAACTTATTTTGAATTTTTTCGATTTGATCAACGTAAGTAGTATAGAGAGGGTTCCATACTGTAGAAGCGTATTCCAAATGGCTTCTTACTAAAGAATTATATAAAGCAATGTAAGTGTTCACATTTTTGAAGTCTTTACATTGCCGAAAAACAAAACCCAGCATTTTATATGCTTTTGCTGTTATGAAATCTATATGTGAAGCGAAATCCAGCTCACTGTCAAGACATATTCCCAAGTCTCTCACCTGGGATACTCTTTTAATCGGGATGTTATCAAACTTATAATTGTAATTAAGCTGTTGTTTTTTTCGGGAAAAGGTTATTGTATGACATTTAGAAATATTTAATTTAAGACCATTTAATGCGCAATCACGAAGTTGACTTAGTTGCATTCCGGTTAAACGAAAGAGAGGCTAAAGACGACAACCAATCATTAATCATTGTTCTTTCAATAACAATATAATTAATCAAAATTACCCACAATTAGTGGTGACCATGGTCTACTTACCAACAAGTTATACAGTTTTGAAATTCATATCATGACTTTTTAAAATCATGGTATACATGAAGCTCATGCCGCTTGCAACAGTATAATATCAGATGTCAGGCTTCAAACATATAAACAATGAGAAAATGAGTTTGTTCGTTTGTATCTAACGCTTTCGCGCGTGAACTATACAACTTACCATCATTAAACTTTGCTCGCTCAAATCCAATTTAATTCTTTATGTCTCAATATAGATAGCTACATTGCTCTTATTAGGTAACATCTACCACTGGTTCGTAAAGACCTCCATGAAGCAGAACTAACAAAAAACTTTACATACACTTGGATTAATAGGGGAAGATAGGTGACAAGTTCCTCACACGGATATCAAAAATCGTGACTCCGTCGCCTCATTTAACTCAGTCGCAACCCGACTGTGAAGAACCAAGGAGGCAACATCCGTGTCTAGATCGCGCGCCTCGTCTCTGCATCTTGCGTCTCTTTCTCACTTTCATAAATGTAGTGTACTCGTGTTTGTGCGAGTACCAGATGCATTACTCAAGTGGTACGAACGTCAACCATCACCAGGTTTTGTAAATTAATCAATGTAAGGAATACAGAAATCTTGCATCCATACATAAGTACTTCTTAAATTATTTATGAAAACCGTTATAAGAATAAAATGTTTCTGTAAGTAAACCTGTAACTACCTCATCATCTGTAAAATTACAGTATTTAGTGTTGATGCGCTCCGCTAGATGGCGCACACAGCTATACGTGTTGTTTCTCGAGTCTTGGCATTTGCAGTCGTACGATGGATGGCATTCCTGGGAAATTCAAATAGAAATAAATTTTTTTTTAATGTGAAAGTCAAAAAAGTATTAAATCTATAGAAATATCAATTGTTGTTATAAATTTAGATGGGAATAATAGCCGAAAACACTTTCAATGCATAGTCACAAAAGATTATTCTTTAAATTATTTTCATGTTATAATTAACTTAGATATCTTTAAAAAAGTTAAAAAACCGTCGCCAGTGATCGGTGCAGTGTCTCAATGTCAATGTCATCTTAACACACCTTATTTGTAAACACAAATTACAAAATCCCTCGCAAGGAAAAAGCATACATCCCTATTGGACTCTCGAATAACTTAACTTTTATACAAAAATCCGTATCGAAACCTGTCCATTCATATGGGAGAAACAATATCAAAACCAAACACATGCTACGCCTCGGTCTTACCACCGCATCTATTGAGCAAGCAGCAAAATTCATCTACAAAATTAGCACCCGAAAAAATGCGCAGCAAAAGAAGGCGATTGTCCTACTTATACCAACGTCATAGCAGGCCCCAGATGCAGAGTCAGCGAATTGTGCCAAGCCATGATTGGTCAATACTATACTACGATCCCCTCAAATTGATTTAACCTCAATAAATCTTAACGTAATTTTGATGAATAAAAAATAAAACTGTATTGCAGGTTAGTTAAATATATTATTTCGGTTTTAGTCATTCTGGTTCTTTTTGAGATAGCTTTAGAGTGTTTATGCGATATTACATTTATTTCGTAAGAAAAAATAGCAGGGTTTCTTAGAAAAATGACAGATAGTAGTTAGGTAAAGGCGCGATGCTAAAATGATGTTTTCACGATGACCACATATTTAGCATCAAATTCTGATTTTATATCTGCTGAAATAAACGAAATGAAAATCGCAAGGTAAGTACTTATTAGATATTAGGTATATTTATTAGTTTTTGCACACCTTTTCTTGAAGGATTTACTTCAAAAGAAGAAAGATAATTCCGGGTGGCCCATTTAGATCGGTCAGTACGGGCAAACGAATTCACAGATAAATCTAAAATATGAAAACTCTGAAAATACTGAACCAGTTTAAACTTTCTTCCACAGTTTAATAGTAATTATCCTGAAGGAACAAAGGCTTTACTAATTTCCCGATAATTTAGCCACGCTGGGGTTACTTCAAAAAAAGGGTAATTATTGGAGGTACTTTTTTAAAAATTGTGCTATGTGAAAGCACCGAAACATCCAGTACTTAATATAACAAAAAAAAAACTTACCGATAAATTTTCCCCATCAAAATACCACGAACATCTTTTATCCACCGTATTTTCATTACCCTCTCCATAATATTCCACCAACATAAACCTTTCTTTAAAACCATCTTGTTTGAGCTCTATCGGAGAACCATCCATGTGCTTGGGAGGGGTCAAGCCAGCTAAAGTTAAAATGGTTGGTGCAAGATCTATATTTAGTATAGGATTGTTGTTCCTAACATTTTTCTGGATGCCCGGACCTCTTATTGTTAGAGGTACCCGTATGTCGGTTTCGTAGGGCTGGCGTTTATCGTACACTTGGGAGAATTGGCCTGAAAGAAAAACAAAATTGGGGTTAAAGCATCGGTTGTTTTGTAACTAATTATAATGTATAATAAACCGCCAGACAAACACACCGACCATATGGCCCCAAATAAAACAGAGCTTATGTTATGGATGACCATACAGCGATCTTTCGAGAGATTCTTTAGAGAGATTCAGCGCCGACAAGGACTCGAACCTGAGACCTCTGGCATGTGAGACAGGGTGTGACTGCTAATGACTCCGCTCGGCCATCAATTCGGTACATGAGTATCACTGTTTTTACTTTTTTTCAAAAGCATGAGGAATTTTGATGAAATAATTCGAATATTTCTGATTTCTACGCAGAATTTAGTTTTAAATACATTTTAAAAAAAAATTCGTGATGACGTCACAGAGTAGTGATCTTGTTTAAACCGCATTACAAAGTTTACTATTATACTTGGAATGAACAACTCTACAATTTCCTTAGGATTCTTGTGACTGATATATATTGTAATCATTGACATGACTGTTTAACAAAAGAGTAGTTAGGAGTTGATGCTTCTCGATGACGTCATATAGAGGTTGATTGACAGTCAATGTAAGGTGCGATGTGCGGGGTGGGGTGCGCGGGCGGCAGTCTTAAGACATAAACTGCAGCTTAGTTCAGATCTGCCGAGCTATCTGATGCGTACTGTAGAGTGTATCGCGTCCGTAGCTAAGTTCTTCAGGCAATGGCTTCTCTATCAATCGTAATGATTGACAAATGCACCAGCAAGTTGTAAACATCGCAAGTACGTTAGGCTTACTGCTCTAACGGGAAAGAAAACTGGTGAGGAAACCTACATACGCGGTGAACTATATATTGCCTGAAAACCTATAAGTTGAGTGTCATACTGTGAAGATTCTTCATACGGAGTAACGTAACAAGACTTCATAGCGAGGTGAATGATGAAGTTGGCACAATCGAAAGATCTTCAGGAGATCTAACAAGTCCAAAAAAATGAATTTGCTTCCTAAATAATAGGAAGCTACAGCTTTGTTTGACCTAATTTCTAGAGCCAGAAACCAACATTGACAAGTTACTTCAATATGTCAATTAAAAAATACCTATGTACTGTACCAAAAATTATTTTATTAATTCTAAACGCACATATATTAACATCAAAACTAACCTATATGGTACCCATTATCCGACGTGAACAGGACATACGTGTCATCCAGCAAGCCCCTCTCTGTCAATTTCTCCACGACCTGAGCTACCAGCTCGTCGACGGCTAGCAGCGATTCCCACCGAGATCGGTACACGTGGTCGAGGTCGGCGGACAAATCGGATGGTAGCGGCGAAGGGGACATGCGGAGTAGCCAGTGTTTGTCCTGGAGGTAAACGATGAATAAGAAAATTGCTTTCGAGATTTCAATTAATTTTAACGGCCATCTTGCAAGATTAAGGGCTCGGGTTCGATCCCGGTGACCACCTTTTACAACTTGGGTACTTACATTTCCCGATTGCTCTATCGGCGAAGGAAAACATCGTGAATATACAGGGTGTCCGGTAATGAACGGATAACCTTGAAACGTCTAATAGTACAATTTATGGCCGTTCTGAAAAAAAGTACGAAAAATAATTTATCATAAGTAGTACCTCTGATATTTCTTTTTTAAAGAAAAGTCCTTTTTTTCAATATTATTTTACTGTCTTAAAAACTATGACCAGAAATGAATGATTTCTATTAGTTTTTTGTTGTTTTAATATTATAGACTAACTGTGCTGATCGATTAAAAGCAAATAGTATGAAAACCTTACGCAGTTTTTTTTTAGAAATACGCAAAATAATTTATTTTAAAAAATATGCAAAAAATATTTTTAAGCAAAGTTCAAACCTCTTGGGTTTGAAAAATTTTTATGAATACATGGGTGGCCAATAATTTTAAAATAATGTCTGTTTCAAGTAGATTTTATAATAATACAATTCATAAATGTATCTTTCATAAATAGTGACTTATTGCCGTTAATGAAGAAAAGGAGAAAATTTGACTAAATAACCAAATTTGTAATATGGGAATTTTTTTAAATTGAATTGTGTCTGATCATTGGGGATTAATAAAAACGCATCAGGAATTGATCAGACATGAACACAGCTATTTTAAAACAAATTAAAACCAAATTGTTAGAAATTAACTAATTTGAATGTAATAAAATAACCAATTTAAATGTGTAAATGGTTAGTTTACTAGCGTGAAATGGGCCGTGCGACCTTCATATTTGCTACCTGCGCGCATGCCATACCGACCGTCTTTTGTGTTGTTAGACAAAGAAGGGTCTGAATTGGGTAAGTGCGAAAGAGAAGAGCTAAATGTAAAAATAAAGGCAACTTAGTGCGTCACTCGACTTGCTCGACTTCGCATGTTTTTATTTCGTCTCCGTTTGCAATTATTTGAATCAGTGTTAAAACGACCACTTGGCTATTTTACTGGACTTCGTTTTGCTTACTGATTTGGACTTGTTTGGTGATATTTGCGACGATTTGGCTTGTTTCTGGACTGAATTGTACTTTTGTGTATCAAAATGCCACGTCATCAGTACACGGCTCAAGAATATGCAAACATGCAATTTATTTATGAGAATGCAGAGGCAACGCAAATGCAGCCGCAGCTCTTTATATGGAGAGTACCCTAATTTGCGCCATCAAGACTACCGCGTATTTATAAGAGTCCACGGTTGTTACTCAGAAGGAAGAATACCGGGTAGTGGTGTAGGTGGTAATAGCACTGGAAGAATCGCTCGTACAGATGTAGAAGACGTGGTGCTTGAGGAGATTAAAAATGATCCTTCAACCTCTACGCGAGCAATAGCTCGACGCACAGGCATTGGAAAATCGACCGTGCAAGATATTTTAAAGAAAAACAGATTCCACCCTTACCACGTCACACGCGTGCAAACTCTCCAACCGAGAGATTTTCAAGCAAGAGTGCGTTTTTGCCGGCAAATGCTGGCTATGATGGAGGAAGACCCGCAATTTTTAAATATTATTTTGTGGAGCGATGAGTCAACGCTGAAAAGAGACGGTTATGTAAATTTAAATAATTTACATAGTTGGGAACTAGAAAATCCCCATCTTATGCGTGAAGACAGGTCACAATACCAATTTAAAATAAATATTTCGACTGGAATTTTAAATAGCTTGGGATACCGATTACATTTGAATTACCGGGGAATTTGACGGGGCAAAGTTATTTGGAGTTTCTTCAAAACGATCTCCCCAATTTATTACAAGAGGTTCCCGAGGAGCTGAGGGAATCGTATTGGCTGCAAAATGACGGTTGTCCTGCGCATTATGCTGTTCCGGTTCGTGCATATTTAAACAGCAGATACCCAAGTAGGTGGATCGGACGTCTAGGGCCAATTTTGTGGCCTCCACGTTCACCGGATCTAAATCCATTGGATTTTTTTACTGGGGCTGCCTCAAAGAGGAAGTATACCGTAAGTATACGGTCTTTGGACGAACTTCGCAGTCGTGTCAGCAGCCGCATCAAAAATAAGCGAGCGACGGTACACTAGACAGCTCAGAAGAGCATTTATCCGAAGATGTAGGGCATGCATAAGAGTGGGAGGCAAACAATTTGAACATTTACTGTAAATTAATGTAAAATAAATTATTTTAAATATTAAATGTTGTTTTTTATTAATCCCCAATGATCAGACACAATTCAATTTTAAAAAATTCCCATATTACAAATTTGGTTATTTAGTCAAAGTTTCTCCTTTTCTACATTAATGGCAATAAGTCACTATTTATGAAAGATACATTTATGAATTGTACTATTATAAAATCTGCTTGAAACAGACATTATTTTAAAATTATTGGCCACCCATGTATTCATAAATTTTTTTCATACCCAAGAGGTTTCTACTTTGCTTAAAAAATATTTTTTGCATATTTTTTAAAAATAAATTATTTGCGTATTTCGAAAAAAAAACTGCGTATGCTTTTCATACTATTTACTTTTAATCTATCAGCACAGTTAGTCTATAATATTAAAACAATAAAAACTAATAGAAATCATTCATTTCTGGTCATAGTTTTTAAGACAGTATTGAAAAAAAAATACTTTTCTTTAAAAAAGAAATATCAGAGGTACTACTTATGATAAATTATTTTTCGTACTTTTTTCAGAACGGCTATAATTTGTACTATTAGACGTTTCAAGGTTATCCATTCATTACCGGACACCCTGTATAGGTACGTGTAAAGTTTGTTGGTGAAGTATAAATTGCTTTAAGCAACCTCCTTAGTTGGGTAAGGCTATTATCCGTAAAGTGGGATTTTTATGGCCGTTGTGGATCGTGTATGAATCTTACAATTTTAACGGATGCTTTGCGTTCTTACCTTACCTGCTGTCTGATTCTTAACTGATATATTAGTTTCCATATAACATATACAAATAAATAAATATTTCTAACAATCACACCACATTATCTAGCCCACATATAATTATGGTTTCTTATGTATGTATGCAAGCAAAACGTCATGTTTAGTTGGATGAGTAGTTAAGGCCAGAGAGTGTAACAAACTTCATAAAGTTAGTTATTTTCTGCTTATTCCGGGTTGGGATGGTCAAATGTAAAAGAATCTGTAATGAGTTTGGATTCAGTTCCTGTTTGCCTACAGATTTCATTATTATTATTAATTAATAACCAATTCTGCATTATAAACTTTTAACACCTATTAAGAACTACAGATACTAGTCTAAAACTATCATGTATAAAATTAGAAATTCATTGTATAATTTAAATAGAGACACTTAAAGCCTTGTTAGATATAATAAGCTTACCTCACAACTGACATTAAAGTTATCCCGTCTGACAGCTGTCACATTATTAAACTTGCCAAGATGGCGGCTGGCTGGAGTGAACGGCTGGTGCGGCGCGGGCGGCGCAATAAATAACAAAAATGGCGAAGTTTGAGTGAGGTTATCAATGTATGAGACGGATAAATCTCGCTGAAACGAAAAGCGAAGTGGGTAGGTTAATAATAATACCGGTAGCAATAAAACTTACTATATTCATGCGTATCACAAGAAGTGGGACAGATATTATTTTCTATACGGAAACGGTATTGTTTTTTCCGATTTTAAAGATTGCGCGCGCGCTTAAATGATATTCTTTAATCCGGGTCTTAAGGCCGTAATTAACTACATAAAATCTAGACTTAGATAGGGCTCTAGATAGACTATGAAATGTATACTTAGGAGCAATTTAAGTAACCATTTGGCGTCTGAGTGCAAGCGTTAATGAAGCGGTAGTAAGGGGAACACCCAAAAATTCCAAATTATGTAATTCCGAATTTGAATATTCCGAATTTCACAATCCCTAAGAGACTAAATTCCGACTATTCAAAAACACGACTCTTATTTTATTGAAATTCATAAATACGAAATTTAAATTTTCCCGCTTTCATTAGTACGAAGAATGAAAAACCCGCTGTGTTAATAGTCCGTAATATGGTATTCCCAATTTTAATTTTCCGAAAATTCAATGCTTAACAAAATGCATTCAGATTTTGTATCGAAAACGGGTATATATTAAAAATAATAATCTAAATCTCCTGTGACACAAATTAAAATCAATAAGACACATTCTGAAGTTATACAAATAAGGCGCGACGACGAGCGAAGCGAGGAGAAGCAGTAAGTCTCATGTAGATAATGCAGCGCGAGCCGAGCGAGCGCAGCGAGCGTGCCGCGGCGGTGGCCGGCGATGCGCCAAAAAGGGATTTGCATTTCAGTACACAACTTATATACTCAAGAAATAATTTCGAACAAAAAGCTAAATAAACTTTCTCATTTCCAACCGACTACTTGAATGCTCGAACGTATAAATTGATGTGCTCATGCAGTTTTACAAGGCGTTAGTTATTGCAACTAATATTATTCGGAATTTTGATATTCGGGATTCGTATTTATGATATTGCGGATATTATATGACAGCTCCTGTGAAAACTTGTGCGAGCGTTTTTTTTACATTACGTATGCCATTTTTTTATAAAAATATGACGTTTACACACATACAAGGATATCTAATACCAGAGTCGGAGAAACTGATAGGGATGGAGCTATATCGACAAACGAGATAGATAGAACTGTCATCGAAAAAATAAAGAAATGGAAATAGTATAATCATTCGGAGTTTTTATTGTTCGGTATTTTCAAATTCGGCATATTGATGTTCGTAATTATAAACGTTCGGAATTTTGAAGTTTCGAAGAAGAAACATTCGGTATTATGAAACACGGAATTTTCATTTTCGGAATTATGAACCATTCGGTGTTATAAAATTCGGAATTTTGAAATTCGTGATAATGACTACCGGAATTAAGTTTTTCGTATTTATGTAGTTTACCCGGCAGTAAGAGTTTAGTAAGGGTTTTTTAAGGAGCCCATTTTAGTTTTAAGTAAACAAATTTTAAAAATTTTTCTTAATTATTGTTTCAATTCTCTTTACTTTTTTTGTTCATGCTTTATAGTGTGACGTAATATGGAGTGTAACTACATAGAAAGAAATATGTTGAGGTGGTAGTGTTCCGGTTAATGAAATTACAGTAAAGTATGACAATTTGAAGAAAAGATAATATTGACATTTCAAAAATATGTAGAAGAAACCACAGACAAACACAACAACCGTTCGGCCGCAAAGTAAGTAGAGTGTTTTATGGATGACCATATAGGGAGCTAGGGAGAATAAACGTGTAAATGAATTAACTCAAAACCAGAAAGTAGTTTGCTCAGAATCGTATTGCGAATCAATCGCACCATGCTTTAATATAGGTTATATTTTTCCATATTGATTGATCCCTGTCTAAACTATTTATAATACAACATTTCGTGCGAGCGCGCGGCCGCCCATAACTAGTGCTGCGTTCCGACTGCCGCTCACAGCGCTATCAGCGCTAAAACTGCTCATAACCGTTCCGAATCGTTTGAGCGCGCTAAAAGTTAGTCGCTTAAATCTAAAGTTATAATTTCATTAAGATCTTTGACCATGAATAAAACAGGAGCCATTTTTGAACATTATTACAAAAGAAAATGAATAAACAAGCTTTTAAAACCTTTAATCGACTAATAAAATCATCAACAAAGAAACGTCATGTGTCAGTTTTGACGGGCTGCTCAGAGCGACCATGCTCCGTAGCCTGGGCACTGTGAGCGGGAAGATGGCGGAGTTTATAACGTCATTGATGACTTATCGATATCGCTGTGAGCGCGCTCACAGGCAATCGGCAATATATGAGCGGTGTGAACGATGTAACCGGCAATCGGAACGTAGCTTTTTTAGCATCGAACGAACGACACCAACCGACAAAAGAATCCGGCACGCACCGAGCGATCACCTTCCGCCAAAAACAAACCTTATTAACAAAAAGTTACAGAACAAGCCGCCGCGTCCGTGCACCCCACGCCAATCGTCTGTGTTTCCCAACGCCGAGAGCGAGGTGCCGCCGCCAGCACCAGTCGGCCGGTCAGTCTCCGCGCGAACGTCGCTTTGTGAGGTATCGTCGTTTTTGTTTCGATCGACACGCCGCTGCAGGCGCCCCCGCTTTCACGATGCCTTTTCTTAACAAACAGTGTAAATAATTTGATTCAAAACTTTTAAATACGCCAACTTATTTGTACATAACTGTAATATTTTTATTATTATAAATCAAATATTTGTTCCTTACAAACATACTACTTGGTCAAATGAACCCTAGCAGCAATAGCGTGTCTGCGCTTTAAAACTTTCGAGTTAAGGTGTTTTGATACAATGCCGCGGCGGCAGGGACACGGCACCCTTGCGGCGCCGCTGCCTAAGAGCGAGGCCCCATTAGTGCGTTGCGTTGCGTCGTCGCAACGGATCAACGCATTGTATGCCACACCTGATTTATCATTGTAATGTTCATGACCTTTATCCCATATGCTCGGCCTTTCTTGTACCGAGGCGATTAGAGAATCTATGTCGATATCCTCCACACTCATGCTGAGATAAAGAAAATGTCATGTACGCACGTCTCGTTTGACTCTCTAGCAGTGGAACACTGTCCGTCGTCGCACCGGAGCTCCGACAACGCAACGCGTCACCCTCCCCCACTACGTCTCTCTTCCGTCGATCCGTTGAAACGTCGCGTGCGACGACGCAACGCTATAATTTGGCATGTCAATTAAAATGTATGGAACACGACGCCGCGATGCCGCTACGACGACGAAACGCAACTAAGGGTGTTACCAAACCAATCGATCGACGTCGATCGATGGCTTCGATCGTCGTTCGCTGGTAGAATGGAACAGGCAACGTCGATCGACTATCGATCGATTGGTGTGGTAACACCCTAAGTCTCCTCTGGATCTGCATCGCGGCGTTGCATGAAAACACCTTTCTTTTGTTGTTATTGTTATTGGGGTTTTCAGTTCTTGTTATTATTGTTACTTTTGTTATATTTAGAGGTTTTCTTCAAACTGATAGATTTGTATTAACAAAATGGTTGGAACAACGAGAATTATAAGGCTCCATCTGCAAAAATAATACCTATCAGTTATGAGGTACTTACTAACTACCAATTAAGTAATCGATTTCAGAATATCACTGTAAACAGTAAAATTTACAATTTTCGTAATTAAAATAAATTAAAAAAAAACTTTTTAGCACACTCAACTTTGCACAAGCATCATTTGAACCAGGTGTCTTGTTTAGTAAGACCGAGTATGTAGTACCTAATCGTTTAAATCGATATTATGTGACGTACTATTACAAATAGGTTGCCAGTCCAAGGCCTGGAAAATGTGATGGAGAGTTTTTAAATTGTTTTTGAAGTTTTTATCGGGCCACAGGTAGTCTACCAAGATTTACGACCAAGAACCTACAGTCCACTCAAAATAACTTGCCCAGTGTAAAGTGAGCGTCTGTTAAACTGCTGAACAGTATTCAGCTGCACGGGCGCTGCGCTGCGCGACTCCGAGGTCGACGAGACGCGGGCGGTTTTGGGTTAATTCATTTACACGTTTTATGTATAATAATAATAGTATAAGATATCAAGAGAACAAACATCTGTGTTAATCACACAAATAGCCCGACCATCCAGCCACCAGCGCTCGGCCTTTTCAATGCTTTTGCATTTTACATAGATTTTCTATTTATATTTTACGTTACACTTTTATTATACTCACAATAACATCGGTGAGATACAAATCATCAGAATAAGTAGGTACTCCGTTGTTGGATAGAGTGTAGTTGTAGTACACAGAGTTGCCGACCAGGCCGTGCCATTCCGACCAGCCGGCCGGAATGCGTTCCGGACCACCGGAAGCTTTTGTTCCGTACTGAAATGTTAGGGATTACTTTGTTGATCGTAAGGTAAAAAAGGTGTTTTGGTAGATGATATATAAGTAATAATAATAATAAATCCTACCACAGATACACCAATACGTTGTCGATGAAAATAGTATTGATTGTAAAAAAGATTCAGTAGATATGAAATCAAGCTGACTTCAAAATCGTTTGAGTATTAGAGCGCACATATTCGGGCCGGCATATAAAGCCGACCGGTATAGAACCCAAATGGACTTTCCGAGGATTATAGTATACCTACATTTGATGTGCATGTGGATTGTGGATTGAGTGATCCTCTCTTATAACGTTACAAAAATTATGGAAGATTTAGTAAAAAATAGTTAAAACATTACGGCAAAGTTAAACCTGAGGTAAAATGATATGGCCCATAAAGTGGATCACTGAAACCGCGCGCTATAAGAAAACGTCATTGCGACAAATGTTAAAACTAATAACAATTTCAGAATTCACTGGCACGTCCCGTTCCAAATTTATAACTATAGAAAAATTATATTACTGCCAATTAATTTTAATATTATTTTAGTTTTCGGCATTTCTTGTCTAGGAGATGCAATCAGCGTTGATTGTGAGAACATGTATGAGGTCAGACTACCATTACCTATGAATTCTCCAATTTGATATCATTTTTAATACCTCATTCTTACCTATGTTCATTTTTAATTATTTTAAAATCATATCCGTTTAAAAGACATGTTACAAACTGTTAGGGGGTATCGAATACCTCCCGGCAATGGGTAAATGGTATCGGGCACTATAAGGCACATGCGTATTTTAATGACCAAACGGTGTGTTACGATGACCTGACAACCAGTGTTTATACAAGTAAAGAAGCCTGTGTATGTTTGCATACTTTGTCTTATAGACCCACTGATAACTGAAGGTTTATCAATAAATTTTTCAAAATTATAGTGTTTTATTCTATGTTATTTAAATATGGTCACCCTACACGATGTTTCCCTTCATGACAAATCAGTTATTTAATGAATAATAACAGTTAAAGAAACATAAGATTTACTAATAGTAAAAAACAATTAACAATTTTGGATACAATTTCAGTCTCCAAGAAGTATATTTAAGTAGGAAGAGGTCGAAGTGTGGAACACTCAGACGGCATTTCGGAGGAAACAATAAACGTAAATTATCTTTCTTCAGCCTATAAGTTTTGTCACACTCATTCTTTCACAAATTCATCCATGGGTTTAGTCATATTATACAACAAAAATAATACGTATTTAATTAGTATACAGTAATTATTTTTAAAAGCACTCATACGGCCTGTGTGCGGAGTGAGTGATCCAAATTAATCGCTATAAATTTGGAACGGGACGTGCCAGTGAAAATTATAAATAACTGTATACTCGCCGTCCATTTGTTTTTGTGAAAAACTAATAAATATTTTTAAACTACAAAATATACATTCTGTTTAGGAATGGAAGTGATGATGATGTAAGTGATAGTGACCCTACTCTATATACCAGAAGTCTGAGCTTCAATTCCTGGTGTATATCATACGAGTTTTTCTATTTATGTTATCTCTGAAATCCTACAATTGATGTTTTTGATTTCGAATTACATTTTACGCTCATGTTTAGCAGGTTTCAATTAAGCTCCAATCCAGATATTAACTGCGTGTACTCATAGAAGAATTCACATATTTAATAATACCAACCTGATTCAAATACTTTCCAGCATAAAACGTGCTGTACCCTGCCTTTTTCAAGTCGATGACAAACGTCTTATCTTCATGGTGTGTCCAGCTGTCACCGTGACAGCCGCCGCTCCGGCTATTGTTATAAGTACCATGGTTGTGCACGTACAGTCCTGTGAGGAAGCTGGCCCGGCTTGGACAGCAGATTGGGGATGTTGTGAACTGAAAATGGCGGGAGAATGAGTATTTATTATTTATTTTTTTTAAAGAGTTTATTGTTTCATAAAGTTACAATTTAGTGCACTTACAAATATACATATTTACGAGTTCAAAGAATTGTACATAACTTTTACAAGTATTACACATTTCAGAGCCTTTACACAAATCAATGTCTCCCGAATTGGTAAAGTGCAGCACACGTATCCGTTACACGCACACATCTGCAGTCTGTATGATAACATAAGTTTTGATACTTTTTCAATTATGTATTTTACGTTATTATACTTTACTTTCGCTTTTTAGAAATATAAATTTATGTAATTTATTACTTGAGTTATGTTTTGCAAAGTAAGATATTTAAATACCTGGTAAGGATAATATGAGTCGAAATAAAATTGGGGTAACGAAGAGATTGATGTTATTAATATATAGACGTTTGTTATGGTAGTTTTTTATATAAGTATTATTTTATCATTATCTTATCTATTTATAGTATTATCTATTATATAGTATCTATTAAATAACATTTTATCATTACTTAATAAAAAATAAAAAATTTGGTGACAAACTTTAATTTGGGATCCACTTAAGGTGCAATATCGTATAGCAAATTAAAAATGACTAGAGCTATTAAATTGACTGATTACGTTGACATATTTTTTACACTGACAAAAAATACCGACAAATACCCTGCAGTAGGTCGATGATGATTACTTTTTACTGAATATTTTAAAAGTTCCGATTTTTAATTAATATACAGTGTGAACTATATGTGCTAAAATCGGAATATATCCACCTTCTTCACCTTAAGCTCATTATGTTAACTGAAGGTATGCAATTATGTCAATCGTGTCATTTTCGGTATTGTTTTATAGATTAAAAATCACTATGAACAAGGAGCAACCAGCGACTACTGTAGTCGTATGTTACGAAGGTTTTCCCAGTAAACAAATTGTGACTTTCTCAGATTGACGTTTTAGCAAGGGAAAGTAAAAACCTTTAGATCGTAGATTACAGTGCATGTAGAGCCCTGAGTAAGCCAGATTGTGACAATCTAGAGTCAAACCTTCAACTTTTTTTTTGAAATTTTTGAAACTAATTCGTTTGCAAATTTTGCGAAAATTCATTAAAAAAGTCGTAACTCGAAAACTATGAAAAATCGTATAACATACACAGGGGTGATTCAGATACCTCTCAACACGAGGCACCTATAAAAAATTTTTGGGAAGTCACTTTTCTGGCCACCCAGTATATTCCGATTTTAGCACATATAGTTTACACTGTATATTAATTAAAAGTCTAAACTTTTAAGTACCTTGCAAAAAAGTAATCATCATCAGCTCATTGTCGACCCGCTGCAGGATAAAAGCCTCCTCCCAGAGGGACAATATCGCATTATATTAAGAAGGCATCGGTGCCTCCTCCAGATTGGCGAATGTCTTATTGAACTTTGGGTTCTTAGACATGTCGGTATCCTCATGAGGTTATTTGTTTACCGTACAGTGCATGTTTTACTACGCTCACGCTAGGATTAAGAAGCCTCGGCCAGTACGAAATACAAGCAGCACGTGCATTAGATTTTATATCAATTTTAGACATTTTTGAAATGATTTTTTAGAAGTATTTTTAAATGGACTTGAATAATATTTCGTTTTTATTTCATTAGTTACATCTTTGTAAGTAATTAGAAGTAAACATTATTATTTTTGTAACAATACAAGTGTATCGAAAACTGCGACAACTGAAGTTCAACTATTTCGCGCTTTGATTTTTATGTTTTAGCCTTTAAAAAAGTAATATTTTGTACAATCTATTGAGAAAATAGACTCTTATGACGACAAAACAGAGACCATAGCAAACTTTTCTTTTTCAGTTACTTTTATACTTATCGAACGGCAAAGTACGCATGTTACGTCGGATTACAAGAAAACGCGTATGAACAATGCATTCTCACTAAAAAACTATCTGAAGAAATGAACATTTTCTCAAAACATGTTTTAGACGACAAAATTTCGAATAATTTGGACTCATATTTCGATGCATACGTGTAATATTTTGATCGGAAATAACACTGAAAACTTCTAAAATTGCACGATTTTGTATAAACGCTCTTAACTATTGCGTTGCCATATGTGGCCCATATAAAGGCCAAAAGAAATTTAAATAGGCACTACTTGCCAGGGGTTTCCAAACTAGGCTCAAAGGGTCTTCGCTTCGAGAACCAGTGGCTATGGACACTTATCTATACAGTACAGTGACACTGGACTAGATCCTACTGGATCAATGTAAATCAGCCTGTAAGCTATGTAAAAATGATCATAATATCTTAATTATTTGTTCATAGCTACGACGGTATATACATTAGACAGAGGCCCAGACGGGTGTAACGCGTAATGTAAGATTATGTAGGCTTTAGCGTCAACAGCACACGAACTTGGTGTTTTATTATACGATATATCGATACATCACGAGTTATGCCCGCCTGGACCCATTACATGATGAATACAAATGTTTGTTTACAAATCATGACTGTTTTCTATTTACTCATACATTTATTATCTGGTTGACCTTTTTTCTCCAAATGGGCAGATATTTATGGCCTTATTGGTCTTTCCAATTTCACCGGACTTTGTTGCCTAGCGCTGAGGGCGCTTAGCCGAAACTACTCGTCCTACATACGAAACGCCTAAGGTCACTCGAGACCCGGGACCTCGGATGGATGGATGGACCTCGCTTAGGATGTAGTAAATTGACACTACCACTGGTTTGGAAGGGTAATCTGGATGCCCACAATTCACTGTACCTATAGTTTTCACAATGCAAGCTTTGCTAACTCTGAACTTGATGTGTTAGTGTCGAGATATAATTATTTTTATCACATAGACTCAAGATTCTTTTTCACAGACTGCAATTACCACATGAATTCTGCAAGGATTTTAAAAAAACAACAACTGGTTAATTAACATTCAATAGTTGAGTAGTTATTATGAACAATGAAACTTATATAACAGCACAACCACACCTAATTTGTGAAATAAATTATGTTAAAAGGTTTCTGGTCTTAAGTTAATTCTACTTTTGTACTGAGTGAAAATTGCTTCAATATTTAGAAGTGTTTCGCAACATTTAGACCCCTACACCTAATTTCAATTGTATATGAATTTAATCATAACTCTTAATTTTCATTAATGAAAAGAACAGCTCATGTTACTGGTGTTTTATCAGAAACCAGAAATCAGTAATGCCTTTGCTTCAAATGCCCCTGACCAAAATACCCAAATCCAAAATACTGAATAGTTGCAATGAAAACAGGGTTTCACAAATATGTGTGTTATTTTAGTTCAAAATTGTCATTGTGAATGATTTCACTTGACTGAATCATTGAATTTTTTATGCTTGGACCAAGATTTAATGTCATCGACATCACGCCACACAGGACAAATAAATGACAACATGAAATATAATACTTCAAAAGTTAAATAAAAATAAATACGCAAAATCTCCTTAAGATCGGTTGGTTAAAACCACACAAAACTTCAAGCACTAGGATAATTTTCAATTATTTCTCTAAGCATAATTTGAAGTGATGAAATAACATCAAGTTTGCCAATCTATTCCTCACTTTTATTGAGGACTGCAAGGAACACTTAGGGATTGTAGTGTATAAGAACTTACTCTGCTATGACATTTACAGATCAAATTTATCAAGAATAGACTTACTGAGTTAGTGAAGGTTATCCCTTGATCTTGAATGTAATGATGAACATTTTTCATAGGGCTCTGAAATAAAAAAATGAAACTAAAATTTTCATGTATCCATTTATTGCCAACTACCTCAACAGATCAGTTTACTAACCATACCATCCAGCACTACATCCTGATCATCGGTCATAAAAATCACAAAGTTTGGTCTTTTGCATTCACACACTGTACTTCCAACAAGGATAAATAACAATATACAATTTAACATTTTGATAAACTTAAAAAACAATATAATCTGATGTTTTATTGTGGTGTGGCCGGCATTAATTCAAGTCCTGTGCACTCACTCGCAATCACTACACCAATAGCAAAGAAGCTGACACTCTTGACAATTGACCTGTAAGATAAAAAAAACACTGATAATAGACTATTAACTTTTGTGAAACTTAATAAATATATATATTATATAAATATAAATAGATTTTATATATATATATATATATATTAATAAAAATATAATATAAAAAAATTCATGTTTACAATTATTATTAAAAGTGTGAATTGTAAATAATAGACTATTTACTTATTTGTATGTTATGTTACATAAAAATTTATGAAGGTGTTCATAGAATTTTTTGGATTCACATTTTTAAATTGATGAATGAACTGGTAAACTATATGTATTTATAACTGCTTAACATGTATTTCAAAATATTAGATAACTTCTAAGTAAACACGCGTTCTCCTTACTTTATATACAAAACAAACTTTTTAAAAATACTATTGGGTATAGCTCTGATGTTTAAATTAATTTTGTTACATGGATATCTTATTGGAATATTTCAGGTGAACTTTAAAATTCTGCGTCCTAATTAATAATCAATGCTAGGCTAAAGTAAAAAATTGGTATTAATTTAAATAATGATAACTCAGTGATGTAGGAATGTTGTTTTGAGGTTATAATATCTCACCATTTGAAGGGATCGTAATAGTAGTCTTTAACGAAGTTAACGACGCCCTTTTTCGCCATTATATAGAGATTTTGATTTATAAGAACTGGTTAGTAACAGCAGAATCACCTTAATTTTTTTAATGCCAATAAATTTAACAAATGAGAAAATTCGCAGTTATCGATTCAGATGAGTAAAGAAGTAAAGAATCACGAAAGAATGAATGAAGGTAAATTGGACTGCTGCGTTCCGATTGCCGCTCACTATCTGCGGTAAAACTGCTCACAACCGTTACGATTCGTTTTAGCGCGCAGTGATATTATGTGGTATTACAATCAGAACGGTTAATATCGCGCTAATATTGTGATTGTTCGTTGCTTAAATCTATAGTTATAATTTAATTAAGATCTTTGACCCTCAATGAAACGAGTGCCATTTTTTAACATTATTACAAAAGAAAATTAATATTGCTTCAGTTTTGACAGGCCGCTCAGAGCGACCATGCTCCGTAGCTTAGGCACTGTGAGCGGAAAGATGGCGTCGTTTATCACGTTATTGATGACGTATCGATATCGCTGTGAGCGCGCACACAGGCAATCGGAACGGGTATATGAGCGTTGTGAGCGATATAATCGGCAAGCGGAACGCAGCAGTAGAAGAGGCGCCCGACATTCTAATTGAATTTTACAAAAGGATTTCGGGTCTGCAACTTCCTAGTGCGATATTGATAAATATAATATAGCATGCGATTAAAGTGTTGCTATAAATTTAGTGCTACTTGCTTCTGCTTTTGTTATTTTCATGTAGTCTACTCAAAAAGAAGGGATATACCTACCGAAGCAATCTTATTATATGCTGCTGTTTTACGTTTACACGAAAAATAATATGTAGCTTTAAGTAATAGTGATACGGAATTTAGGCAATTCAAAATTAAAAACATAATTATATTCCTTATCATTTATTATCAGCAACAGTTTTCAAGATCCAGTCAGAATAATGGGAGACTTTCGTATAAACGCCAGGATAGTAACTATCTCCACAGCCTCGACCAAAGGACACTAAGCCAACGACCAGCCCTTTGTAGAACAAGGGGCCTCCGGAATCACCAAAGCAGGCGTCTGCTCCTCCGATGTCCAGTTTCCCTGCGCAGAGCATGGAATTGGTGACCACGGCTTTAAGCATTTGGTATCGGTCGAAGCATTCCTGCTGGTTGATGGTGTACATCGATGTCTGATGTACTTGGTCCGGTTGAGTTCTATCTAAAGGCTGTAAAGGGTAGAATGGTGTTAAACTTTTACGCTTTTGTTAAAGTACATACAAATAGACTAGGTAGTTCAAATCTATTTAATAAAAAAATTTGAATATCTTTGGCCTTATTAGCGACATGAATGTGTACAACACAAATACATTTTCAAACTTATAATATCTATTAGTGAATTCCTACAATTAAAGAATGAAAAAATGCCGCTTCAATATAGAAGAAAAATTGATAAATTAAATTAATGTATTGTTACATTGTTATGATTTTAGCTTGCTTAAATCCACAAGTAGGAACCTCAAAGTACAATTGAGGTACATATATAATAATAATAACAAACCGAAGAATCAGAATATGAAAATATAGCCCAAATGTCAGAAATAGTTTTAAGCAAGGGTGATGTAGTCTATGCTATCAATAACACTCTTAATTGGAAAGCACCGGGACCTGACAAAATACAAAACTATCGGCTAAAATATTTCACGGTAACCCATGAGCTTCAATACTAAACCATATTCTCTATAACCCTCAAGATACACCCCCCTTTTTAACAAAGGGCATTACATTTTTAAAACCCAAGGACAATGATGTGACGAACCCTGCTAAATTTCGCCAATCACATGCCACCCGACTATGTACAAACTTTTAACATCTGTCATTACTCACAAACTCAACACTCGTCTTTCGGTCAACAAAATTATACCCGAGGAACAAAAAGGATGTTGTAAAGGCTCAAGAGGATATAAACAACAACTCGTAATAGATACAGAAATACACAACCAAGCTAAGCAATTTACACTATGCGTATATAGATTACCAAAAAGCTTTCGATAGTGTACCACACTCATGGCTCTTACATGTTCTGAGCATACATAAAGTAGACCAAAAATTAATCCAGTTTTTACCGCATTATATGTCACAATGGACTACAAAATTAAGTCTACGGACAACTAAATCTACTTTGAGTTCCCAGTTAATAAAAATCACCCGAGGAATATTCCAGGGAGACTCGCTAAGCCCCATATGGTTCTGTCTCTCATTGAACCCTCTCACCAGAATCCTGAATAGGACTGGTAATGGATACACAATAGATCGAGAACACAACATCAAACTCACACACCTGCTATATATGGACGATATAAAACTTTACGCCCCTAACAGACAACAACTTGATCAACTTATTAAACTGACCGAATAATTTAGTAAAGACATTAAAATTAGTTTTGAAACCAATAAATGTAAAATCAATTCCATAGTTAAAGGTCAACATAAAAATACAGATCCATATAATTTAAAAACACAAAAAGGTACAATAGATAACATAGAACTAACAGAAACCCATAGATACTTAGGTTATCAGCAAAGCACAAAAATCAACCACACAGAAATAAAAAAGACCCTTTAACTCAAATATTAACAAAGACTCAATACAATATTTAAGACACAACTATCCGCTAGGAACAAAACAAAAGCCGTTAATACTTACGCAGTCCCTATACTCACATATTCATCTGGAATGATAAAATGGTCAGACATCGAGTTAGAAGCTCTCAATACCTTAAACCGCACGGCATGCAACTAACACAACAGTCACCACATACACTCACCCGTTCAAAGATTCATACTTAAAAGAAACGAAGAAAAAGCAAAAGGATCACCTTTGCAATTAAGTAATAATCAATTTAACCCACAGCAATAAATAGCAAGAGACCAACAAAAAATAGACTGCTGGAAAAGTAAAGCTCTACAGGGGAAGTTTCCTCATCAACTAGATCAAGAACATAATATAGACAGAAATGCGTCATGCACCTGGCTCACAAAGGGCAATTTATTTAGTGAGACAGAAGGGTTCTTGGTAGCGATACAAGATCAAGTTATTAAAACCCTAAACTATAGCAGACAATTCTCAAAGAAACAATAGATATGAACAAATGTAGTATGTAGTAATCGCTGTTCCCAACACAAATAATCTAAAACAAAAACACTTAGAAAAATACAAAAGTACATTCCCTTAGCCGATGAAATTAAGCAAATGTGGCATCAAAATGGCGTTAAAATCATCCCCATCATTACTTCTTCCAATGGAATAATACCAAAAACATTAAAAACTTCACTTAAACAGCTGGAATTACCAGAAAAAACTCATATACCCTTCAGAAAGCCATTGTCATAGATGCCTGCTCCATAGTTCGACGCTTTTTAAATCCTACTTCACTCCTACTATCTAATCAACATTATTCTGACCACAATCTTAACACCACATAACACATCAAATAGTCGATACATATAATTAAAGACTCATATACCTACATCTCAACAAACACACTCATATTCGTCATAGGTTACTTGGCATATGCTTGTACCTAGGCACGTAAACCGACGATTGTCGAGTAAAAAAATAACTAAACAGAATAATAATAATAACAATAACATAGATACCTACAAAAAAATTACTATTGCCAGTTTCGTTATTACAAACTTACATCTTGCGCTTCCCAACCAGCTAGGACGCACAGCGCATCAGTTTTAATTTCAGCTCCAAGTTTCGGAATAGTCGCTTGCCGCACTTTATTGCTTAAGACAAAGGGCGCAGCGACAACTGCAATAGCGATGTCATCAGTATAGTAATAGTCATGGAAGCCGAAATGTGGTATAATCTTTTTGACTTTATGAAGAGCGCCTCCACGAGATCTAGACGACGAACCGACTCTTACTCTCCAGTATTTTGGGTCTGTGTAACTAAAACAAAATTATTAAAATTCATTTAATCGTTTCTTTAGTAATATCTATTCTGGGAAGGTGTTTTCCTACTTTTATTGTAATTTTTTTGGTATGTTATATCTAATTTATAAAAAAGTATAATAATATCTATTCGCCGAAATTATCGCCGTAATGACCGTGTTTATGGGTACATTTGCTACTCTCAATCAAGAGTACCTGCTCGTTTGTAGAGTATGAAAATGAACCGTAGTTATAAATTTTATTTTATTTCTCATACATCATAATATATCTACATTTTTATAAGATATCCTTCACACAAATTCGGTACAAACCTTATAAAACTTGTTGGTCCGTATGATGCTGATGTCTTGATAAATAATAAAACTTTATACTTGATAAATTATGTTGATTTATTTTCTTGATAGGTAGTTACACAGTGTGCACACGTAGGAAGTTATTCGTAAAAGTGAAAAATTATAAAGTTATGCGTCTATTTAAATTTTAATTATTGCTGATCTGAACTATTTCGCGTTTCGCTATACAATGCAAAATATGTACCTACTTTGTACATATTCCCGGGCGTAAGATGAGGATGCTGAGAAAAGTAGTATGTATACATTTACGTTAATTACAAAAATAGCTGAAAAGTTGACTTGAAAATTATATAAAATATAAAAAGAAATTAAAAGTTGTAAAATTTAAAACATGTTTTAAACAAGGTTAAGTACTAAAAGTAATTTTCTTAGAACACGGTGAAGTGGCCATGTTGACTTGATCCGGGGCTGCGTGGGTGTCGGGGGGCACGCGACGACGTTGCCACAGGTAGATGCCGCCAGCGACGCCAAGTACTGCGATTATTGCGTATATCGCGGAGTACTGATGGATGTCATGAGAAGATCAAGATGTGATTTATCAGTGACACGGTACATAAAATTTTGTATGATACCTGGCTTCACTTGTATGAATTTAGTGAGGGTATATAGTGACCTTGTCCGTCATTATCATACACCTGTTGTCTAAATGAACGAGGCCCGCGCCGATCAGCTGGCGTACTGTCATAAGATCCTCGCACATAACTCGTACATTGCAATTCTGTTCACAGCAAAAATAAATGTAAGTGTTTATTGTAAAACTGTCTATCCATATCGTTTCGCAATATGAGTAAATGATTTTACATTCTTTATTTTCTAGCTCACAAAAATTTTGATCTGCGTTCATGTGGTACTCTGGTTTGGAGCTGCGGCAGTAGTAGACATCAGGATGCGTAATGTATGATCTTACGTCATACTGCGTCATCGGTATGTAGGTATCTTTCCTAAGATTCCCGCCACTTATGGTGATATGGGCACCAGAGAAACTCTAAAGCCATCTTGCTGGCGAGGTACTGGTACTATTTTCGTAATTTCAAACGGATCCCTGCTTATCAGTGGTATCCTTAGTTCAAAAATGAGATAATCTTGTAGAATCCTTGCCCTCACTGATAAGAGTTCGTATGTCTTCCGTAAATCTGTAGGTATGTATATTTTCAACAGGCAAACTTGTATCTTTAGGTAGTTGGCTTGATATCATACTTAATTGTTCAGTTAATTGTTCTGGAGTTATTAAGTGTAAACCGAGACGCCCGTGATAAACGTCGGTAACAGTATCTAACATATTGTTTTGCAAACTTTTTTGATTGTTTAACATATTGCTCGCAATTATGGATGTTATTGCGAAGTCATTAAGTATGAGATTCGACTGTAGAGCATTCTTAGCTTGATCTAAGGCAATTTTTAATTCATTCATGTGTTGATTTAATATTTTATGTTGTTGATTCATAATGACCTCCATGCGTTTGAAAATATTATGTTCGGCTTCAACTATTGAAGTTTGGTTCTTGAAAAGCTTGACAAAATGTTCTTGATTTGATCATATTAATTTTATATCTTTTCTATATTGTTCGGCGAATCTCTCATCCAATACGCCGAATAGCTCACTTGCGACGTATCCTATTACGTTAGTAGCGCCTCGTCTCTTGCGTCGTTGCTGGTCCTTACTTGTAATAGGACGCGCTCTTGTATGGTGACTCATTAGCGACTGATTGTAATACTCTAGGTCGGAGATTCCGTGACGTAATTGTAGTAGCATAGCATGGCAATTGTTTTACTGTTGCGCACGTGTCGACTAAAGTTGAAATATAACTTTGTAGAGCTTTCATGCCTTGATAATAAGGTTCCATTGCGTAGAATACGACGAGTTTCCAATCATTCTTGATAAGCTGCATGTCAGATACTTTGTCAAAAAACAGCCCTTGATTTTCTCGAAAACTTGTTGTATTTACCATGCATTGTGAACTTGTTACTAGAGTCATAAAAATAGTATTGCAGTAAGCACTGACGTGAAGTTGTATTTATTTTTATTGATTCTTGTTTTATGGTTTTGATCTTGCTTGTCTGTGTTTTGACCTTGTTTTTTCATATCGATATCTCGTTTATATTCGGATAGCACTGAGACTTTAGTGACAGGGCGTTTGAGATAGACAGACTTCGTTTTCAGTGTGACCACTCGTACAAGCTCGTCTTGAACAGAGTGCAGCTCGACGACTCGACCCATTGCCCACAAACCTGGGGGAAGGTTGTTTTCGTGTATGAGTACCACGTCGTTTTCGTTGATGTTTTCTTTAACTTGCTTCCACTTACATCTAGACGTCAATTGTGCTAGGTATTCCTGACGCCAGCGTTTCCATAGATCTTTTAAACATTTTTTGAGTGAGTTGCCAACGGGTTCGTGGATCTCTTTCTGTTTCTATAAAAGTTAGCACCGGTCCAATTGAGAGGAAATGAGATGGTGTAAGGAAATTTAAGTCTTCAGGATCTTCACTAATAGAGGACGAGAATTTAGACACGCCTCTATTTATGACAGCAGCGTGGAGAACTCTTCAAAGGTGAGTGTTTGTTCTCCTATTACTCTCTTGAAGTGGAACTTAAAGCTCTTTACTGCTGCTTCAACTAAGCCTCCTGCTGTAGGCCATGCTGGAGCATTAAAGTGCCACGTAATTTCCATTGCAGCGATTTCTTTTTCAAAGTCTGCATTCAATACTTGTAGAATATCTTGATATTCTTCTTGAAGAACTCTGTTTGCCCCCACGAAGTTACGGCCGTTGTCGCTGTAGAGGTGCCTTGGTGTACCTCTGCGGGCTGACATCCGACGAAGGGCGGCGATGAAGGTTGATGTTGAGAGATTTGAATCCAGCTCTGAGTGCACAGCCTTCGTGGCCATGCATACAAAGACTACTACGTAACCCTTGGTGGTTTTTATGCCACGGCCCTTGTTGGCTTTGACAGTCACGTGGCCGGTGAAGTCCACGCCGGTGTGGTAGAATGGACGTGATGGATTCACACCTGCATCTGGTAGGTCCATCAGCTGATCTTGTGTTTGAGGGTTATGTCTCTTACAGGTGACACACTTGCGAATTAGTTTCTTTTTAGCTCTATTACCACTAGGAATCCAATATTTTTGTCTTAAAAATGCCAATGTAACTCGAGCCCCGCCATGAAACGTAAGTTTGTGCGCATCATCAATTATTAATTCTGTTTTTATTTTCATATGGTAGAATGATGGGATGTTTCATTTTGCTACTTATATACCTATGCGTGTTTTAATCTGCCGCCAACACTTAAAATACCCTGCCTATCTAGGAACGGGTTAAGGCATAATAACTTGCTCTTAGCGGGGATGTTCTTGTCGTTCTCTATATTTTCAATCTCTTCTGAAAATTCATCTCCTTGTACTTGCTTGATAATCATTAATTTTCCGTTTTTCAACTCTTGCAGCGTAAGAAAATATTTTCTTTCTCTATCTTGTTTTCTTGTTATAAAACGACGTACCCATGCTAGTACGCGCACAGCTTTATTTAACGTGCTGTATTTATGTATATAGCTGTATATTTCGTACAATACTTTCTTTTTCTACTAAGCCTGCAACTAGCTGATTTTTATAACTTCCTCGTTTGTTTGGTAGGTAGTATTTTCTTGCTTCAAACTATTATAGGTAGGGAGCCAGCTAGGTCCTTGGAACCATGATTCATGTGACTTGAGTTGATTAACTGTGGTTCCGCGACTGGCGCAGTCTGCAGGGTTGTCAGCTGAATTAACATAGTGCCAGCTGCCCGAGGGGATTATAGTAGTTATATACTGGACTCTGTTTGCGACAAATGATGACCATCGCTCTGGGCTTCTCTTGAATCCAGCCGAGAACAGCAGTTGAGTCTACCCATCCGTAGACCTTCATGTTGTTGTTGGGTAAACATTGCGTAACTTTGCACATTCATTTTGCAAGAAGATGCGCTCCACAAAACTCTAATCTTGGCAAAGAAAGTTACTTGTTACGTGGCACTAGCTTGGATTTTCCAGCAACTAACGTAATTTTCAGTTTTCCATCTTGATCTAACTTGCAATATATAACACAAGCGTATCGTTTTTGTAACGATGGTTAAGAATTTCCCAGCTAGCTTGATAATTTTCAGAACTTATTTGTAGATGTTGAATCATGCGTTCCGGTTCACCCCTTATCTTGCTTTTCAGGAACTGAATTTTCTGAGCGTGGGACAGCGATGGATTATTATGTACAGCTTTACAAAAAAGATCTTTAAATGACGTCCACTGTTGATAGTTCCCCGTAAATATTGGTATTTCTAATTTAGGGGTGGATTGTTCACGGTGGGACACGGACCGTAGCTTGCTATTGATGGTTTGCATCATTGTATTGTTGTTCGTACCTACTATATGCGTTTTCATATTCTTTATTAGAGCCTTGTAGTTCACTGTCGATTTCCCAGTGAAGTGTATCTATTGCTTGCCAGCGAGAATAAAGAGACTTGAGGGCGTCATCAAACTCTCATTTTTCTTTCATATTTTCTACTTTCATACTTGATAAGGTGCGCTGGAATGCTTTAAAATTACTTGTCTGTTTCCTCATCATATCGTCCATCTTGCTATTGGTAGGTACCTTGAGAGATGGGCGCGCTGGTGATGGGTATTGATTGCGCCCACGGATCCTTGGCTTTTAATGTTGGGGATGCCATTGGTGACCTCACTAAATCGCTAACTGTAGGTAGTGACGAGAGTACTGCAGGTTTCATGAATTTTTGAAAAAAATCTCTTGTCTCGGTATATAGCTTTTTTTGTGTCTTCATAAAAAAAGCTCATAAAATATTCATGTTCTGGGTTCAGGTGCTGAGTCAAAACGTCGTGATTTCGTTGAAACTCCGCCCAGTTCATATCCTACGTCTCGATACGTCTCTATACGTTTTCGTGAGTCTTGCGATCAGGGCCATCTTTCTTGAAATTCGACAGCGCCTTCCTTATTGCTTCTGCCAACTGCTGTTGAGTCTCCATGATGGATTCCATCTTGATAAGTAAGATTTATCAGATGAGACAGCGATTGCTTGTAGGTGAGCTTGTTCTTGATAAACTTGAAAACTTGATTTAGAATGCATTTCTTCTCTTGATTGTAGAAAACTTGAAAATGAAACTTGATAAGACTTTTACGATATTTATCTCCTCTTGAAAGAAGTATTGATAACTTATAAAAAGTCAACTTGACACGTGATGACTTTTACTCTAGGTACTTCATTGTTTGAAGCTTGATAGCTTGAAGTGTGGAAAGACTTCTAGGTCGTCGAATCATTCAGTGATTCTGTAATCTCTCAAGCAATATATGCGCCTTCTCAATTCTACCGGGGAGACCCGCTAGAGGGAGGCCGGCGAACCGATTCACTATCACTCAAGAAATACACAAAAACACGAAAAATCCTTGCTGATTGCTTCTTGAAGCTCTAAGGACCATATGTACGGGCCCTCGTAGGTCCGTGTGATGCCTTGATAAATTATCTTGATTTATTTTCTTGATAGTTTTATTATTAGATTTTTATTTTTATTTTTTATTATTAGTTTTGATATTTTTTACTTATTTTATTTTACAAAGTGTGAACACGTAGGAAGTTAATCGTAAAAGTGAAAAATTATAAAGTTATGCGTCTATTTAAATGTTAATTATTGCTGATCTGAAGTATTTCGCGTTTCGCTATACAATGCAAAATATGTACTTTGTACATGTGTCCATAAATTATATTTGAATACTTATATAAGATCTGCTTATTATTAGACATTCAAGTTACTAAAATCATGTCATCTTTACCTATATTGTTAACAGTTAGTTAAATTTATTACCGTATCAGAAATTCACTTTTGGTTGGTTTGTCTATTGAAGTAACAACAACTCATAATCAATTTTAATTTCCTGAAAAAAGAACCAGTTTCTCTTTCATTTGATCTTAAGTACCAACATGACGGCCGAGTAGCGCAGTGGGCCCTGCCTTAAATTCAAATTCAAATTCAAATTCAAATATTTATTTCTCAATATTGACAGTTACTTGTTCTTATTGACGTCAAATAAAACATGATTCTACCACCAGTTCGAAAAAAACCTTCGTGAAGAAGAACTGGCAAGAAACTTCACGGGTATATTTTTTTTCAAAATAAATTTACAGAGTCTCTTTATGTCTATACAAAATTATTCTTTTCTGCATCTGTTAGCTCGGCAAGTCTCCCTCCCCCCAAGTATCCAAACGACGAACACCCTCAAACGGCACCCGTTCACGAGTTAACGCGGGATCCAGCCATCGCCCTCCTCAACCATATTAGAGGGAAGTGAGCGACCCGTCACCCGACGCTACCATAAGAAGACGTACTTTAGTGACAATGACGCTTTAGATATTCATCGGGACGAAGAACTCATCGCACATACAGACACATTACACATGCTTTGTTACAAATACTAGTACAATCCTGTTAATGAGAGGATTATACCCAAGGGCTTTTATCATCCAAATAATCGGATAGTTTATAATATGCTCTAGCACACAACTTCTCCTTTATAGTTTCTTTGAATTTGTCAATAGGAAGTCCTTGGATATCCTCAGGAACCTTATTATAAAAGCGTATACATTGACCCATGAATGAGTTAGTGACTTTATGAAGCCTGCTATTATGAGCTGCCAGCATATTTCTTCCTCTTGTGTTAACATTGTGCAGATCTTTTTTTCTTTTGAACAAGGTTATGTTCTTTTTAACATACATTAAATTTTCTAAAATATATTGTGAATGGAAGGTAAGAATATTTATTTCCTTAAATTTACTTCTAAGTGACACCCTTGGACCGAGCTGATAGATTGCGCGAACAGCCCTTTTCTGCAGAATAAATATAGCATCGATGTCGGCAGCACTCCCCCACAACAGAATACCATATGTCATGAGGCTGTGGAAGTAACCAAAATAGACTAATCGAGCAGTTGTTTCATTTGAAATTTGTCTAATTTTTTTAACAGCATATGCGGCAGAGCCAAGCCTTTTCGCTAAACTACAGTCCAAGAGTCAGTTCCTGGCTCTTAACTACAATGTTTGTGTTTACCTGTTTGACATTTGGCAATGTAAATTTAACACATTTCGTTTTTTTTTCATTGAGGAGCAAATTATTAGCTGAGGACCACTGCTCTGTGTTGGAGATGCATTTGTTCACCGCTCGATAGTCAATTTCTTGTCTTTTGATTTTAAACAAGAAGGAAGTATCGTCAGCAAACAATATGACCTCGCATTGATTCTTAACGACCGATGGCAGATCATTAATATAAACTAAAAATAGGAAAGGACCAAGAACTGAGCCCTGGGGCACACCCATTGTCACTGCCGATCCTGATGATTTTTCTCCATTTATTGCAACTTTCTGTTTTCTATTAGAAATATATGATTTAATCAAGGCAAGCGCTCGGTTTTTAATGCCGTAATGGTGCAGTTTCATGAGTAGAGTAGTATGATCCACACAGTCGAACGCCTTGGACAAGTCACAAAAGACACCAATAGCATCACACGACTCCTCCCAGGCGCTGAATATGTGTTTTATGAGCTCAACACCGGCATCGGTTGTTGAGCGACCCCGCGTGAAACCAAACTGCTTAAAATTCATTAGACTATTACCGTAAAAATGAGAAAGTAATTGATTTAAAATTAATTTTTCAAAAATCTTACTGAGCGTTGGTAGTATAGATATAGGTCTAAAATTATTAGGGTCAGACATACTACCTGCTTTGAATATTGGAATGACCTTACTCAATTTCATTAAATCAGGAAAAACACCATTATCAACACAGTCATTAAATATACTGGCTAAGTACGGGGCTATACCATCAATGACAGATTCAATAATTTTAACAGAAATCCCATCTAAATCGGCAGTATTTTTTACTTTAATGCTTTTAAATGCATTTAAAACTTGTGGAACAGTAACATGTTTAAAAATAAAATCAATATTGCATGAATTTACATTTTCCGTTAGCAGTGACTGTGCAAGAGTGGAACATGAATTAATACTCGAAGTAGTTGACACAGGGATGGTAGTAAAAAAATTTTCAAATGCTTCAGCAACTTCTTTGTCAGTTGACAACACTTTATCATTAATTTTTAAATTATATTTGGTGTGTGGTTCTTTTGCTTTCCCAGTTTCCTGATTAATTATATTCCATGCAGTTTTTGAAATGTTAGTACTATATTTAATTTTATTATTAATGTAATTAGATTTAGCTACACTGCAAACTCGTTTAAATAATTTTGAATACTTTTTAACATATTCATAAAATGTCTTATTATGATTATAAGTTCTTTCACTGTACAATTCATATAATCTATTTCTACTTCTGCATATTCCCACTGTTGCCCAGTCACTAAACCTAAATAAATTATTATTTATACATATTTTCTTTTTTTTTTTAAACAGAGTCATATTCATTTCTAATTATATTATGAATAGAGTTATATTGAGTAATAGGATCTGCACAGTAATCTAATTTAAATGTTTTTTCAAATACATTTTTCCTAAATGTTTCAAGCCGTCTCTCATTCATGGGTATAAAGGTAATTTCTCTTTTTAAAGTCTTTTTTAGCCCAATATCAAAAGTGGCCAACTGCCCACTATGATCTGATTGTAGTTTATTAATTACTGACTTTGTACATGGCATTAAATTTGTAAAAATGTTATCAAGACATGTGGCTGAGGTCACTGTGATTCGCGTAGGCTCTAAGAAGAGATTTTTTAGGTTGTAACAATTAAAAAGATTCAAGAATCGTTTACTTTGTGACGTCTCTACTAATAAATCAATATTAAAATCGCCACAAATAATAATTTCTTTGTTTTTGTTATTTACTCTATGTAATACCTCATCCATAGTGCTCTCAAATACTTCAAATGGTGAGGATGGGGGTCTGTATACACTTATTATAACAATATTCCCTATCTCAATACAGGCTATTTCAACTGATCGCTCCACAGACAGACTTACAATATCAGTGCGTTCTTTAAATGTTAGGCTTTTATGAGTGATGATCATTGAGCACGCCGGAGGTCTCGTGTGATGAACACAGATAATTTTAACGGCTCTGATTGTATTTCTTTATTTATGTCTATTCTGGGGAATCCAGTTCGCTTTATGACCATCAATAACACAAGTTCTGCTTAAGTTGAGGCCATACGGTTGGCGTGTTTGTCTGGGAATTGTTTACAACATATTATATTATTTATTTACAGCTTAGTTACTTGGTAAATAGATACTTACTTTCTACCATTAAATTTCGAATACTGGAAGCAATGGGCAGTTGACAGCACATGTCTTGTTGTAAGAATGACTCCAGCGCAGAATTGAGCATATTCTTGATTTCCAAATGTGTCTATTAGTAATTGTGCTAATACGGGAAATTTCTCTATTGTGGTAGGTGAACCGCCCACTACTTTCAGGAATTGTGCATAAACTGGAAAAAATTATAAATAATAAGTACTTACATTAAAGCTAATAAGCCTGAAAAATAATAATAAATGTCGTACATATTTTTTAAACTATTTATAGTTTTAAGCGGATTTCAGCAGGGCTTTGGAATAAAAAGACCCCATTTTACTTTAAGATAATGCTCCTAATTTCCGAGTTTATCAATTCCAAATAAACGAATTTTCTTTTGAGACTGGATAACATTAGTACAAAGTAAAACCTAAAAAATGTTGGCTTTATTTTATCAACCTTAATAAATCATGTAAATAATAATTTTGGTAATAGAATGGTATAACTATGTACCCTGTCATTTCTCAGAGTAGTGATAAATTAGGTACACCATAGAAAAAGTTAAGTTTCAAATTACACTTAAAATAAAATTAGTATCGTTATCCATTCCAACCATGAATAACGAGTAGATGCCTACTCATAACAAAACGTGTTTATAATTAATTATTTAATTAACAAATAAATTGTATATACCTACTTAAGAAAACGAATACTTTAAAAACCATTGTAAACTGTTCGTAAAAAAACATAACATGACAACTTCAAATAGGTGCCAATTATTTTAGGTAACAACAGAATGTAAGACTTACCACCAAAAGCACACATTATCAGTAAAAATACCACTATCACTAATATCGGTTTTAATTTAAACATTTTAAAATCACAGTATTAAAACAAATCAGTGTCCTTTTTTATTTAGTTTTCTTATGCCTATCAATTGCTTAATGGACTGTTAATGGACTGGTTGTAACGCTGTCGCTTGTACTTCAATATTAGCTTAAACTGAATAGAAAGAAAATAAATCGCTGGTAGTACTATTAGAAAGTACAAAAACAGATTAATATACGTACGGTGAGAGCAAAAATATAGTTTGGTGATCAATGTTGACCGTTGTTTTATCTGCAAAAAAATATGGTTCATAGATTGTCATGAAATTAAAAAAAAATATTGCTCTTATCACGTATTTTTTTCACCATAAGTTCTAAACATGGTCGTTATACAGGTTTTTATCTCAGTTTGTCAATAATTACATAGAGTTAATAATTCACTAATACTTTAAAATAAATATTTTACAATATCTTTATATCGTATTAGATGGACAATTTAACTAGATCATATTTACAGTGGGTGAAAAATGAGTCAATGTAAAAGACAATTGTGAGTATTCGACCTTATAGGTAAGAAACAGTCCGTAAGCTCAAATCGAGCTAGCTAACGAGTGGTTGTGATTTGTGTTTAATTTGCACCAATTGGTAAATGCACTTATTTCGCATCGTATATCAAATCAAATCAAATCAAATCAAATCAAATCATTTATTGCAACATAATATGGTGTACAATATGGTGTTATACATAAAAAAAAGTTCTACATATTATTACTATTCAACAGCATGCAATATTTATTACAATATTTAATCACTAAATTTTCTACCACCATTACACAAATTTATCTATTTTTTATATTTAAGAAAGTCATTAACAGAGTAAAAACACTTCTCTTTCAACCATTTTGATAGATCTTGTTTAAATTTACTTTTTTGTACACTTTGAATTTCCTTGGGCAACGCATTGTATATTTTTATGCACATCGCATAGCATTGCCTATGATATATTTCTAGTCGTGGCATATCGTTATAAACTAACCTCTGTGCATGGCGAGTTGGTCTACCTATACTGCCAGCTTGTACAAAGAATTGAGGATTAGTTTTTACAAAATTGGCAGCCTCCAAGATGTACATGCAAGGCATCGTCAATAATTTCAAAGATTTAAATAAAGGCTGGCATGGCTCATAAGGCTCCTTTCCAAGTATTGTCCTTAAACATCTTTTTTGTGCTCTAAAACATTTTTTAATATCGGTAGAATTTCCCCAAATTAATAACCCATATTTTAAGGTCGATGTTACGTACCCATGGTAAGCACATAGTATTGTTGATAAAGAGCAGGTTTTTCTGAGTCTGCTTAATACGTATACGTAACTATTCATCTTATTGCAAACGTGTTCTATGTGCTTCTTCCAATTTAAATTTTTGTCAAGGTATACTCCAAGAAATTTAGTACAGTCAACTTCATTAATTTTTTCATCGTTATATGTAATGTCAATATTTTTTAAAAATTTTGTGGTATTAAATCTAATGAAGTTTGTTTTCGTCAGATTGACAGTCAGATTATTATTTGATAGCCATTTAATTATTTCTTCAATTGTATTATTAATTTCATGTTCATATTCTTCATTATTGTTAGTATTTTTGGTCACAATTACAGAAATGTCATCCGCGAATAAAAAATATTTATGATTAGTCAACTTTGGTAGATCATTGATATAAAGAAGAAATAAAAGGGGTCCAAGGATACTTCCTTGCGGCACCCCAGTCGCAATTTCTCTAAAAGTTGATCTATGTGTTAAAATTTCTGCATTATCATTTATATATTGAGTTTCCACAGATTGTAGTCTATTACTTAGATATGTTCGAAACCAATTCAATACTGAACCTCGAATACCATAATTTTCTAATTTTTGTAGTAAAAGCTTATGAGAAACAAAATCGAAAGCCCTAGTCATGTCAAAAAATATAACTGTTGTTTCCCTTTTTGAATTTAAATTTCTTGTAATATCCGTAACCAATTGAAATACAGCAGTACTTGTGGATTTATTCTTTTGGAATCCTGATTGCTCATTACAAATTATGTCAAATTTAGTTATAAAACTTGACAGTCTCAGTTTCGTATAAGTATTTTTCATATAAGTGCCGGTGGCAGTGATTAAATGTCTAATTGAAATATAATTCCATAGATTTCACTCAAATAGTGCCAAGAAACTGTGCTTACCTAAAACAAGAACCTCAAAACATCTTAAAATATAATTAACCTCTTTAAATTGAGAAGTAACCACTTAGCCGGTTGTTATTGTGTGTATAATTGATTTGAGAAGAAGTAAGAGAATTTAGAATAATTTTATACATAAAGTATCAAAACTGTTTAAACGCTCTACGTTTTATGCAAATCGCTGTACCCAGCTGTCTTCAATATTATGTACATCAATCATTGTGAGTGCTCGTTTGATGAGTGCTCCTTATAGGTAGGAGAGTAGATTTATATCGTATTTTATGCAATAAACTACATGGAGGTACTTAAGTTATTGACAGGTTTACAAAGTATGTGTCTGTAAAATGAGTAATGAAAGAAAGTGGTAGATAGTATTGTATTTTAATGCGTAAGAGCTACTTTGAATAATACAACATGTCTATCAAAGTACTTATACGTTTAAAAGTTTTGAAAATGATTTTGTTTATATTTGTAATTTAAAGAACAATATCATAAAAGTATAAGGTCAGTTTATTTAGCAATATCAAAAAACTCTGTAGTGCGTCTTATAAATGAAGAATTATATAACCGGTTAGTGAAAATATATATAACGGGTCTACATTTGTTATGTGTGATTTGATGAAGTTTAGAAATTATCAAATAAATGATGTGTTCTATAGAGTTGAGTTAAAAATCTGAACTGCAGTAAAAAAAATCTTAATGTCGCGTTCTTTGGAAATCAAAGAAATAAACATATAGGTACACTTTTATTTTTCGTACTTGTTGTTCCGCAATGTATTCAGGTGCAAAGCAAATAAAACTATATATGAAAAGAATTTATATTATAAAGGTGTCGAATAGTTCTATGTTTGTCTTATAATCCTTACTAGTATAACTAAGATAAGACAAAGATAGAAAGATCAGCGGTGAGGGTTTGGCTGTATTATTTTACACAATAATGAACACTAAACAACTAACACTTTGTGAACACAAAACCAAGTTAAATTGTATTATTTTACACATTTCGCTTTTATTGTTTATGTATTATTATTTATATAGTAACATACCTACTACAAACGTTTGTAAAAAAAGTTAATAAATATATGTTGTGGTAACCCCTTAGCGCGTTTTTTAATTTTTGTGGGTTGGATCACTAGTGCTTAACTACGTCCTTTTAATATTAGTAAAGTTAAGTGACAAAAACACTTATGTCAACACTGAAAGTACATTAAAAATACTACTTATGTTATGAGACACAAAACTTATCTCCGTTTCTATACGAGCTAGAGCTACGCCGATTGGATAGAAAAATAGCCCAAATCGTTCTTTCATCAGACCAACAATAAAACGATAACTGATCCTATAAGTTAACTTATATCACTTTTCACCGAAAGTATAGAAATAACAATTATATAAAACATTAATAAAAAAATGCTAAAACAACAAAATGTACATCTTTCAACGATGTAAGATTCATAAATGGACTGAAAATCCCAAATACATATTAGGTTTGTAGGTAGATATTAACCAAACGAAACACTATGTGAAGGTATATCATACCTTGTCACATTAAAAAAAGGTAACACAATCAGTGTGGATTGAGGCACGTATTTAAATGCATATAAATAGATGCAATATTTAATTATATACAATAATTAAATGCAATAAACGTACAGCCCGTACCAAAAAAGGGCAGTCGAGCCGACCCAGTCAACTATAGACCTATTGCAATCACTACCATAATTTGCAAAATTATGGAACGTGTATTGAACCATCGTCTCCTGACGTACATAGAATCCAATGAGCTCCTCAGTAACAACCAATATGGTTTCCGCGGTAGACGACAGAAGACCTTCTAGTGTACGTCACGCATTTATGGAGCATGGCCTTGGAAGGGCACGGAGAGCCAATAGCCGTATCCTTAGATATATCCAAGGCCTTTGACCGCGTATGGCACGAAGCCCTCTTGAGCAAGCTTCCTGCGTATGGCATATCATCTGGACTCTGTGACTGGATTTCTGATTTTCTGAGGGAACGGTCAATTTGAGTTGTCGTCGATGGCTTCTCATCGGACCTAATGGCGATCAACGCCGGAGTACCTCAGGGATCTGTTCTCTCTGCAACATTATTCCTGCTGCACATTAAGGACCTTCTTTTATCGGAAGGCATTATTGGTTACGCCAATGACAGCACTGTTGTAGAGAGATGTGTGTCCAATGCGCGAGCGAACCCAAACCAGATCCAATTTCAGAGAGAGTCGATGATCGAACGGGTTGATTTGACACAATGTAGGGTTTCCGATTGGGGTGAAGCCAACCTTGTCAATTTCAACCCTTCCAAAACCCAGGCGTGTCTCTTCTCCGGTAAAAAGAGCAGATTCAACTTGACGCCCACTTTCCAAGGCATCTGGCACAGTCAGCTTCCAAAAAATTGGGAGTCATCGCAAAGGTCCGGCGGTACTTCAACTCCGAACAGGTGCTCAACCTGTACAAAGCCCAGGTTCGATCCTGTATGGAGTACTGCAGCCATCTTTGGCATGATTCCGCTAAGTACCATCTTGAAGCTTTGGATTCTGTCGACCGAAGGGCCCGTAGACTCATAAGTGACGACAAACTTACTACTTCGAGACTGTAAAGTCTCGAACATCGTCGAAAAGTTGCTTGTCTATCGGTTTTTTACAGATTACACTTTAGAGAGTGTGTGAATGCTCTTTTTTAGCTGATCGAACCTTCCCCCTTTCTCCACCAGTCAACCAGAGGCAGACAGAAGTTTCACCCGTTTGTGGTTAGCGTGCCGAAGAGCCGAACTAAACGGTTCGATAGCTCATTTTTGGTTCCTGTTGCCAAAGAGTGGAACGATTTGCCTGTGCCTGTTTTTCCAGACAAATATAACCCTGGAGCTTTCAAGTGTATAGTGAATAGGTACCTCTTGGACAGGCGTGTATGATCCTCGTCTTCATCGTCACTTTCCATCAGGTGAGATGGAAGACAAACGCTTGCTAAGTATTAATAAATGAAAGAAATTTTTTCCTAAATAAACACTTATGTACTTGTTAATAGGCATAATAAAGCAAGTATTCAATTTCAAAGGCATGTGTAGAGCTTGGTATATTCTTGGCTTCTGATTCTCTGATAACGTGTGTGTAAAATATCATAGAACAAAATCGTAATAATCAATGATATCAGGGGGAAAACATATATGTACCTATTCCGTATTAATTTTGGACTAACTTTTTGGCCTTTGGCTCCTATTTGTTTTAATTTATATACTGTTATTAGTTTTAAGTTTTATTTATAATATTAGTTAGGTTAGGTAAGGTTAGGTTAGTGACTTAGTACCACCCCTTTAGCACAAATATAGCCCTATGCTTAGTTTATAGATAGGGACGTTTACGTTATTAAGGTTAAGGCGTGTAGTTATGTTTAGGTGATAACATAAAATTAGCCTAGGTACAATTTTACTTCACGACAAAAACAAACACACTTTCTCATCGCTATATGCCTACTCTACATTAATACATCAGTAAGTTACGTAAATAATTCAAATAATTTGCGCCTTGTACACATATATATATATATATAATTTACATTAGGTAGGTACATAATAAATCGACGCATGGTCGTTATATAAAAATGTTTAGTACAAGGATTATACGGGTAGAACTTCTGGACCGAGGATATATATGTTTGCTGAACAGTGTAGTAAATAAAATTCAAATTCAAATATTTATATCTCAACATTTACAATTACTTGTTCTAATTGACTTCAACTAAAACATGACTCTACCACCAGTTCGGAAAAACCTTCGTGAAGAAGAACTGGCATGAAACTTCACGGGTATATATATTTTTGAAAATAAATTTACAGTGTCTCTTATGTCTATGTATACAAAATTATTCTTATCTGCATCTGTTAGCTCGGCAAGTTTCCCTCCCCCCAAGTATCCAAACGACGAACACCCTCATATATTACCGTATATTTATCGCTTTGTACGTTATTTGTACACTGCGTTAACTACAAAAGAAAATATAAGAGTGCAGAAATAAAAAAGATATTTGTAAGTTTTATCTTATCCCTTTTTTATTATAGAATAGTCCTATCACGAAGGGATGATGGTTTTTTGATTTGACCCCGTCGATTTTGGCAACTCATCGGTTACCAATTTAAAAATTTGGAAACCCTGACGTTGCCTAGTTAGGAAGGATGTCAAGGACGGACACTGGCCTACTCTGCCTAATAAATGATCTGAATGAACGATCTGCATATCGTATGCGTTTCGGTAGTTGAAAAAAACACTGATGGATATTCACAAAATCTCTGTACATAATTACAAATAATCCTACAAATTATTTTAAAACTAAAAATAAAAAAATTCAACTGTGTACAAGTCATAATCGAAACAAAAGAGTTTTATATGCACAGAGAATGTGAAAGGGCACTGACTCAGCTTACGTGTTGCGGGAATCGCTCGCAACACTGATCTTCCTTCAGCGCACCGGGCGCCAGGTGCCGCGAATCGCTTTTTTTGCAATGTTAAATATTTAAAAAACGTATTTTTTTTAAATCATCACTTATAAAACGATCAGTTTAGTAAATTAACAGTTTTTCAAATGATTACTTTTTCAAAAATAATTTTGTAAAATGATCGTTTGCCATACGTTTTTTGTAAAACAGTAGTAAACCATGTGTTTTGTGTAATATAACTTGTGGTTAATTTTGCTAAATTTAAATAGGTACATGATAATTATTTAAGAAAGAAATTAAAGGGCAAAGAGAACTATTAAAAAATAAATGATCAAGATTGAAAAGGTAATTATAATTAAAACATCTCCAGCTGGATAAAATCTTCCTTCAGGGATTGAGTGCTTGTCTGTCGTCTTGTAGTCGTTACTCATAAACTTTACTGTTTAGTGAGGTTTACTATTGTTTAACTAAAACTGTATATGATGTATATGAAAATATCATTTTACAAACCATGTTTGAAAAACTAATCATTTGACAAACTTTTTTCGTAAACATATTACTTTAACAATAATCATTTGACATAATAGAGGTTTCGCAAATGTCTTAGGAAATTTTTCGATTGTTAAAACATTAATTATAAAACACCTCGCGTCGTGATGTTTGTTTGAACCAAACTGAACCAATGTCGCTTGTCGTGAAAAGCTGGAAATGGTACTTAATTTGGTCCTGGCACTTCGCCGGGTGCTGCGGTGCCACACCCTCAAATGCATGCATGTAGTTTAAAAAATAACCAATTTGTTATATATATATATATAATAAATTTGAATTAATGATGTTTTGGCACAATGATATTATTTCTAGTAAGTATTTTGTCTAATGAGTACATAGTTTATTAAACAATATTTAGTTTATTAACAATGCAAAATGATAAATTTATCAAGTATAATTTTGTCAAACGTTGTTTTTCAACTGAAAATTTGTTACCTAGGTATTTGTTTTTTGTTAAATGATTGGATACCGTTTAATGACCATTTATTTATTGGCCTGATACTGACCTTTTTCGAAGTAAACTGCTTATTTACGGCTATTGGCCTTTTAAATTTCACTGCACTCATCCCGGTACTGGTCGTAGGACTGTACCGTAGAGAGGCGATACGGATTAGATTAAAAATCTTCAAATTTAGTTTAGGTTTAACCAATTCTTCTGAGAAAAGTAGTATACCTTTCACTTTTTGATGAAGTTTACTAACATGGAAGAGGGAGAGCACGCAATAAGTTAAGTTGTTGCTTGCATAAAACAATCGTGTGCGGTGCACGAACTAAACTTAAAGTTTAAAGTCCTGGCTCACTATAATTTGTATTTGTGATTGTTGGCACGTGAAGTTTCTATTTCAGAACGCTGTCTTACCAAGTGGTCGCCCTACCTCACACAACAAAAGGTCCTCGGTTCGAGTTCAAATCCTCGGTGTACAAAATTAGACCTTAGAATTGTGTATCACTTGAATTTCTGCTATTAACTTTTAAAAAATGTGTTACCTTATACAGCTACGACTAGCAAACCCACATTGAAATCATCCTTCCCTCATCACCCTTCAATCATCCACACATTTTTGGTCTGGATAATTATTTTGAAATATGTCTTGAAATCCATTTGATTATATGTACCTAAATGATATTAGTGTACTAATATGATAAAGATACACTTTCTTCGTGATCTTGAAATCGCTAAAGAGCGGGCTGTATTTTATCAAGAAATTCCTTTTGATTGTGAGGGACATTAATGAAACTAGTGTGAATAGCCATCCAAGAAAGTCGTCTACCACTTTTGACAAAACTTCCTGTGTAACCAAAGTAGCTCTAAGTGCTTGTTCACGTAGAACGCGTGGGCGCAGGCGCGGACGCGGGCGTGATAGACCTGCGGCCTTATTGTGTAACTTTAACACCTATCAGGATCCCTTTGAATTTGACAGTTGAAGCATATAAACTTACTTCACGCTACAGATATTTCGCACATGATGGCGAAAGCGATCTAGACGCTTTTTGAATGAATGATTATATAAAAAATATCATAATTTTAGTCATAAAATAATTGTTTATATTTATTAAAAATGAACCAATGACTTAGAAACAATCAAAGCAACAAAACGCAGATAATGCTCTATGGCATTCAATATCACTCGTATCATTCAATACAGCATAAATCCCAAGCGAATGCGATCGTAGAAATTAGACAATTCTGTTAATCACTATCGCAACCACTATCCCTTCGAAATGGACGCGATCCATAGGTGTTGAAGTTAGACAATAAGGCCGCTGGCGAGCTCGTGTTCACGTTGGCCGCCAAGCGTTTGCGCGAGTGTGACGTATTGTCAGAGGTTCGAAAGACGGTCGACGATCTTGTATTTTTAACCGAAAATTAATACCTAAAGTGAGAGACGATAAAAATTAGAATTGGTGTACACGAAATTAATAAAGAAAGAGAACGGTATGGTGAATTTCGTACTTTATTTAGTAATTTGAGAGAACATCGAGAACATCATTAAGATTTTTTGAATATACCAGGATGACCGTCACATTATTTGATTACAGCACTAATTAATTCTACTGTATTGAACGACATGATGAATTGAGTGCTATCGTTTCTAGCGACAAGTTCAAACTGGTTGAACTTACCTGACGGCGCGAGTGAATCGCGCGCTCCACCGCTAGTTCGACGTGAACACGCACAAACATCTCACGCGTTTGATAATGTCGCGAGCGCGCCGCGCGCGCTTTTCGCTAGCTTTCGTACGTGAACACTTGCATATAACGTCATAATATGATTGATATATCGCGCCCGCGCCCGCCACCGCGCCCGCAAGTTAACGTGAACAAGCACTAAGGTTGAGTCTTAGTAATGGTCAGAACATTATCAAAAGGTATAACAAGCTTGTTGTTTTATGCAAATAAAGTTTACAAAGTTTGTTAAAAGGTACCACAGGTTAAACTGCATACTATAAGGAAACATCAATGATGAACAAATATAAACTTTCAATAAACACTTTATTGCGTGTCGATATACATAATTGAATTGATATACAACAACCAATCTCACTGTATAATACCTTTTTCTCGAATAGCAGCTTGTATCTGATTATCTATACTAGTGTAATACTTCATATGGCTCAAAATCCTGATCACTCTTTTCATGTCACCATCAAAGAAAGCCATAGAGACTTGTTTTTGTAAATCTTTTATTTTGCTTTTAATTTCTTTGTTAAGTTTCATAAGTTGCTCTGGAGTTTCTGCACTTTCTACCTCTTCGTTTTTTTCCATGATGATCATTAGCAGATCTTTTCCAACTTCTGTCTTTTCTGGTAAGTCTTTACCCCGTAAGCGGAGCATGTAGATGCCTGAGAAAATATTCAAAAAATGTTTAGTGTGTTCTATACTTTCTATTTTTAACACAGATACCAGTTATGTTCATGTAAGGTTGTCTATTAGATGAAAGCATATGTGGGGACTAAGCTCATATTTTAATGTTCCCAAAATATTGCTAGTTAACCCTGTACTTTACTGTATCTTTAGAACGTATCGGAACCGGAGTCAGAGTTTTTAAATTTGTTTTATCGGAACCGGAGGTGAAAAAAAATCTAAAAAGACTTCTAAGAGGACTAAAAAAAAATTATTTTATTTCATGAATTGTGGGACCCCAAGTTTAGTAAAATATTACAACAATATTTAATCAACTTATTTAATATCAGATAAAAAAACAATACAGTTTGTTACACCTACCTAGGTGTTAAAAGAAAAAAATTTAAAATATTAAACAGTAGGTATTAGTTAAAAATCAAATCAAATCAGTAAATTAAATGAAATCAGCGACTCCAAAAGAATCAAATTATATTTAATGAATAAATATTCGCAGCTTTATCTTCTACCAGTCTATTCCTTAACGCATCATAGATTAGGCCAGCACAACTAAAAAGTTGTTTGCTCGCTGCTGAGCTTGGTGGACACGACAAATAATGGCGGGCAATTGAATCCAGGGGTTTGAATTTAGTATTTAATTTCCACCATAATAAAGGATCATCACTGATATGAATACGTTTTTCTGTGTTGACTACGGCTGCGCGCTGCATGTCGACCTCCAATATACCTCCCGTTGAAAAGTTTCGGAACCAGAACCGGAATCGGAACTGTAAAACCAATCGGAAGTTCCGACCTTTTGAAACCGGAATCGGACCTCCGTAACATCCCTAGTATAAACACAGTATACTGGTTATTTTACCACAACTTCCTTTCTTTCTTGAACTCTAAGCTCTTGAAATTTAATTCTAATTATAAATAAGAATCACAGGTTTGGAAACACCCCTTTAGTTTGTGGGTCTTTCAAATAAATAAAGTAGTGCTAAGTAAAAGTGCAAATGCAAGTAAAATGAAAGTGTATGCGAACTGAAAGTTTAGTTATATGCAGACATACAGAGCCTATTTATTGAAATTTTTAGCAAATCTCGAATTTGTCTAGCTTAATTATAATTTTTTTTTGTCTTTTTAATCAAGTTTTGGTTCATTAAATCTAGTATTTATTATAAGCTGTGCCTTAGACCTAACGAGAAAGAATGGGCATAATAGTTTCTTACCTCTTTGTAGTGGCTCTAATAATGTCTTGTAAGCTTCATTCACTAAAGAGGAATACTGCACAGATATTTCTAATTCTTCTTTATTTCTGGAATCAAATGAAGAGTGTGTATTGCCTATGAAAAGGTAGGTAATTCATTACATGAGGATGCTTTCTATTTATTTTAGGCTGAGCCCAGTTTGCTGTATTTTGGAATTGCAAAATGTTTCAAGCCATACATTTTACTTATATACAACCTCAAGTTTGTACTACTGCAAAGTTATTACATAAACAAATCACCAAATAAATTTGCACCATGAATAGCAATAAACAATGAGAACTAAAATTCCTTGCATTTATGGCCAATGCAAAATTTTTTCATATTAATCTTATTATTGAAAAGCTGTATCATATATATTTCACAATTATAACAAACTTTGTTGTATAAAAGTAGAATAACTTTTGTTTATAATATAAATGTCTATATTAAGCAGGATTTCATCTCAGAGTGTCTGGTGCATTAGGCAGCCATACTCCACCCATGTCACAAAAAAAAATACTGCAAACTTCTTACCTATTTGCAAACTTGTCTGGATGTAAATACTTTTGAAGTGCTTTATACTTCATAGATAACTGATTTTCATCCACATCATAAGTTTCTTTAACTCCCAAGATGTTAAAATAGTTTTTATTAGTATCTGGTTTTTGCAAAGCACTACAGTTTGAACAGAACAAGTTTTGTACGATTTCATTAATATTTTTCCCACAGGACCAACATTTAGAGTGATTTCTGATCTGATTAATGATCACAGACTTAGTTAATTGTTTAAGAAAATTGTGTCTAAAACTCATGATTTTGTAATTGTTTTTCAAATAAACTAGTTGGCCTTGATAAGTAAAAACGCTGTTTCTATGAGGCCAAATAGTACACTTAATGCAGTGATGTCGGGTGCTATTTATCTCTTATAAAGTTTTTGTAACACGGGTTTATTTTTATCGCCTAATTGCGTTGGAATATGGCGCATTCAACTATTTATTATTATTATCACATAATTATTTTTCAAGAAATACAAAGCTTACATCACGATTAAAACATAACAAATACATAACCTAAAACAAATGATCAGCTGATTGGGTTGCCTGACTAACATTAGAACGAGTAATGCTGCGTTCTGTTTGCCGATTACAGCGCTCACAGCGCTCATATACCCGTTCCGATTGCCCGTGACCGCGCTCACAGCAATATCGATACGTCATCAATGACGTCATAAACGCCGTCTTCTTCCCACTCACAGTGCCAAAGCTACGGAGCATGGTCGCTGTGAGCGGCCTGTCAAAACTGACACATGACGTTACTTCTTGATGTTTTTATTAGTCTGTTAAAGATTTTAAAAGCTTCCTTTTTTTTAATAATTTTCTTTTGTAATAATATAAATAAATGGCTCCTGCTTCATTCAGGGTCAAAGATCTTAATGAAATTGTAACTTTAGACTTAAGCGACGAACAATCAGAATGTTAGCGCGGTATTTACCGTTCCGATTGCAATAGCACTAATAACACTTTTGGCGCGCTCAAACGAATCGGAACGGTTTTGAGCACTTTTAGCGCTGTGAGCGCTGTAATCGGCAAACGGAACGCAGCATTAAATTGGGTGGGTGGGATAAGGGTGACCCAATTAACCGACAGCGAATGAAAAACATTTTAGAAACTATAGTGGAATATGAAAACGGCATTTAAGAGAAGTACTACACCCGAATAAGAAAAAATTCAGAAATGTTTCTAAAAGTTCCTCAAATAATTCATAAATTAACGGGGAACCAAGGAGGGAGACAGTAGTAAGTAGTATCATTTCCTTATGGCTGGTTTACACACGTTAAGTGGTTAAGTTGGTAACTAAACTTTAACTAATTTTTAAGTTAAAAGTTGCGTGTAAACAGCCAATTATGTGACAAACGGTAACATAAAGAAAGATGAAAGACCATTCCTGACCTGTCAACATTTTGACAACTCGTATTATGTATTGATAAGTAATGTATTACGAAAAATTACTAATTTTTAGCTGAACCATAAAACCTTTTTTATGCCAAAAACTACAATCCACAAAAAAATGTATTGAGTTTTCTTTTTATAGTCATTTATTGACATTTGGTTTGCCACGATTTTTAAATAAATCTATGTATTTATAAATACGCCCAGTAAATATATGGTCTATGGCACGTTTCGTTCCAAATAAAGCTCGAACTTTAAAATATTTCGAATTTGCTTATAAATTAATAGAAATATATGACTTTTTCAATTAAATTAATATTTTATTTGTTAATTTATTTTAATTAATAAAATGAAATAATCAATTATTTTTCTTAAATGTGCAGCTTAACTTAACTGTCATATTGACAATGTCAAAAATTACTACGTCGTTTCGTTAAAATGTCGGCTACATCTACGAGACTATGGACGGCGCAGCGTATGCTGTGTATTAACTGTTACATATGTGTTAATACTTGTAACACAGTTCGCCATCACCTTGTTATCCGTTGTGTATGTATATTCTAGGATCCTCGTAGTTACCTACGTGGTAACCAAGCCTTTGCTTACTTTGGGGCGATGTTGTCTGAAGACCTTTATTTTAAAATCCACACATACCTACTTCTCTGTGTAGAAATCTATAATCTAACTGGATAAAATGAACAGGTGTTCATTTGAGGTGAACTATCTACATTACAATGCCGAGGCTTACTAAACTCAATGAACTCATTTGAAATCCACGTCTTTCGTGTCATTTCTTACAGCGATAGAAGGTATGTCTACATTTTAACCAAATATGAGTTTTCATACATGATTTTCAACATAATTGTTGAGGATAGATAGATAGATAGATAGATAAATTATTTATTTGCATCACAATATCACACACACAAAAAAAAAAAAAGATACATAAGAAAAATTAAACTAAAAGCACATTAAACGTTATTAAACTGTTATAAAATACCAAAGAACTACATATATGATTATGTGCTACGGCGATGCAAAACGGCAAAAGCTCAACGGTATAATGCTCAAAGAGCAATTCGCTGGTTTTCAGCTTCTACCTTGAGAGGAAAGAGAAATAGAAAAAGAAACATTCCTAGTTTTATATATATAAAAAAGCGAAATAAAAACGAAAAGAACATGAACATCAAAAAACATTTCTTCACATATAAACGTACACAAGAAATTAACTTTAATAAGGCTGTCATAAAAAAAAATAATAATAATAAGCGACCATAAGTGCGTAAACCTAGTTTTTGAAATTCCAACAAGGCAATTTTAATTCGATTTTTAAAAGTTGATTTTGACTGCAGATTTCTCGTTGGAGGTGGAATATTATTCCAGCACTTAGTCGCCTGATAGCGGAAACTACCGGTGAAAGCCACGGTCTTATGTTTATATGCTGGGACGTGTTGACCTACTGAATCCTTGACCATAGGTACTGCAAATGAAACGTCCTAAACTGCAATTTTTTTAATAAATACTCAGAATTTTAAGTTTTATAAATCAAACATAAGGACTGCCATGTGTAGTCGTCTGCGTGAATTCATATTCAGCATTGAGGCGTTATTAAAAAAGGGTGACACGTGAGTACGAGGAGGGATATTAAAACAAAAGCGACCGCAAGCATTCTGTACTCGTTGTATCATCTTTTGGGAACTAGAGAGCAGACGAGGACCATACACTAGATCGCCATAAAATAAGACGGACAAGATCAATGACTCACATAAGATGATGCGCGTTTGTTCGAAGAGATAGTTTCTGATCTTGTAGAGTATTTTTAGCCTATAAAAACAGTTTCTGACTAAACCCAACACATGTTTTTCAAAGCGCAGTTTATCATCGAAAAGTATTCCCAGGTTTCTGGCTTCCCTAACACATTCAATATTTGAACCTAAAATTTGTAGACTAGGATTGAAGGTGACAATCTTTTTAGTCTGTTTTTCAGTGCCTATGACCATAAATTTCGTTTTGATGGGATTTAAAACTAAGTCATTTTTAGCCGAACATGCTGTCACTGCAACAAGATCTTCGTTCATTTTACGCGCGGCATCAGAAATTCGACCTGGTGCATTAGAAATATACAGTTGGACATCATCCGCGTAACAATGATATCTACAGTGCTTAATCACTGATGGAAGATCAGCGCTATAAATAATAAATAACAGTGGTCCCAGAATGGACCCTTGAGGCACACCACGACTAACTGGCCTAGATTGTGATGTAAGAATGGATCCATCTTGAGTTTTGAGTCTGACACACTGAAATCGATCACGAAGGTAACTATTGAAAAACCGCACGGTCTTAGCATCGAAGCCATAGTATGTAAGTTTCGACAAAAGCAGTGGCACGTTAAGACCGTCAAAAGCGCGGGAAAAATCAAGAAAAGTTAATAGAGTTGCGCGTCCTACATCTTGATCAGCCAGAATATTGTCAGTTACATCCAGGAGAGCAGTAACAGTGCCACGACCTTTACGAAAGCTAGACTGAAAACAAGGCAGTATGTTGGAAGTTTCTACATATTTTATTAACTGGCTACAGATAGCTTTTTCCAGTATTTTTGATATAAATGGTAGAATACTGATTGGGCGTAGATCTTTTATTTCGATAAGGTGTTCAGTTTTAGGTATTGGTGTCACCATTGCCACTTTCCACTGACGAGGTACAACACCAGAACCGATGCACTTATTAACCAAGAATGTAATAATAGGCAGAGTTCGAGGAATAGTTAGTTAAACCATATCCCTACTTATCATATCACTTCCTTCAGCATTAGATTTTATGGACATTATACAGTTTGAAATGGGGTGTAGAGTTATTGTGTCAATGAAATTCGAAAAAACTTAACTGCGAGAGAGGAATTTCTTTATCATTAAGAAATTTCAAAAAGTGGTCGTTGATAGCATTAACATCACCAAAACAGTCAGGTAGGCCAACATTTCTCTCCGAACCAAATATTATTCTTTCCTTTTCCAAAAGATTTTACCACTTTTCACATTTGAATTTAGGATATGGTTATAGTATGCTCGCTTTTCATAGTGAATGCTTTTCTTACAATTGTTCTTAAATCTTTATAAAACTGAAGGTCTATATCGGACTTAGACTTGCGATAGGTTGTATAGGCCTCATCTCGCAAACCAATCATGAATTTAATCATGTCTGGTAGATTCTTGTTTGATTTTATCCTAACCTTGACAAGTGGAGCGTGTTTGTCCATTAGACTCAGGATGAGCGTGTTGAACCTCTCAACCATGTCCTCTATTGTTGATTGTTCACATACTGCCTCCCGCTTGATCGCGTTAACATCCACATTAAATTTTTCCACATCAATGCTTTTAATGGGTCTGTAAGTAAAATATCTGGGGGGCGTTTTGACCTTTTTTAGACAGACAGTGACGTTTATCATACCATGACCTAAGTTTCCAGTGATATTTGATACAGTAACGTCACGAGTTCTGCAATTTGTACATACAAGATCTATCAAAGTGGCAGAATTAACAAGAAATGAGTTGGATCCTTAACTACCTGTTGGAGATTCAAGCTTTCCAAGAATTCATTGACCTTTGAAACTTTATTGCACGTGTTATCTAGCATATTAATATTGAAATCACCCATGAGAACAATATGATCATAGGGTGCAAAACTAGATATCGTATCCGTCAAACAGTCGATAAAAATGTCAACGTTAAGCCACTGAGGTCTATATGCCGTCCCTACAATCAAACGAAGTCCATTCACTTGCGTAGACAACCACAGTTGTTCAATACCTGCGTGAGGATGCTTTATGAAGCGCACACGTATGCTGCGTTTTATATAGAAGGCAACACCGCCACCCCAACCTCTAAGCATGTTGCTTGGGCGAGGTACGTTACGAAAAACATACCCACTCGGCATCGGCGCAAGCATTTCTTGTCCAGCAGACAACCACGTCTCGTTGATAGCAACTATGTTGGCATCAAGTCGATTCAATGCTAGAAGGAAATCGTCATGACCTGTATTTAATGACCCAGCATTATATTGCGCAAATTTAAGGAAATTGGTTTTATTTGACATTTTTGATATGAAAATCAATTAATTCAGCACGGTTTAAATGAGATAAATATACAAGAAATATATTTAATATTATTATTGTATTCAATAATATAAATAAGTAATAAATGAAATAAAATAATATATGACAATCATAATAATAAACAAACATAAAATAAAAAACAATAAAAAAATTATAGAACTTGGAATGACTACCGGACAAATTCATTGTATATATTATTACCTTGAATAACACATTTAAAAAAAGCACACCGTTGTTATGTGCAAGAGGTACACTTTAAAGAATAACATTGTATACTATTGTCATGTTTGAAAATCGTGCAAATTACTAGTAATAATATTCTTACGTAGTGTATATGTATATTATTTGTTACTAATTGAAATAAGGTGAGATAATACTTAATCACATCATGGTAAGAATGGACTTCTTCATTTTTAAGAGTACCTTCGCGTAAATTCAGATATTGTAGAAAATTAAGTAATGTGTGTAACTGTAAAAAGTTGTTAATGAAGTCCTGAGCTTTGGTTTGCATCGCGGTACCACACTCTGAAGTAACACAAAAAAGGAAACATAGCAATAAAAAATTATAAAATATCAAAACACTTCTGCCATAAGCAAAACTAAAATAAATGGATTCCATTATTATTAAGATGAAAAATAAATTGATAGAAGTGAACATATAAATTCAGCTCAAAATTCCAGGAATAAATAAAATTGTTATTGAGGTCATCGCATAAAAGAAATGACCTAAGATGTTGATTACTGTAAGTGATAATAGGTACAGAGGACACCACTTGCATTTCATTTATTAAACAATATCTCTAATAAAAGTAAACATCTTTTAACGTGAAAAAGATAGCATTTGTTTCACTTGCAAAACTAAAACTCGTTAATATAATCACTGAACAATCAATATTTATAACATTGGTTACAGAATAATAAAAATCTAATTTACTATTAAAAGCACAGGAAGAATTCAACAGATTTTTTGAAATAATACACTCAAAGCACTGACTTGAAATAAAAGTCAGGTCTGCCTGTGGTGCTGAGTTAGACTGTCGGTTATTATCCATTAAACATTCAAAAGAACTTTTTATTTGATAAGATAAAATCAGAGAACATCGTGCAGCAATTCTGTTATTAACATATTTAGACATTTTCAATAACAATATTATAATAATGTTGTTAAGATTGCCGAAGAAGACGTTTTATAATCTGGGATGTAGTTTGAATATGAAACACATTAAACTTTTTCTATTGAAATGTTCAGCCTGACGGGTTAATCGCGTTTTCTCCAAAAACTCGATTGAAATCAGCGCTTGAGTAAAGACGATAACGCGGCGAATCTGGTCCCTGGTCTCGTCGTGCAAAAACTCGTCCGTCTTTAGTCCAGACAAAGCGCCAGTTAAGACGCCCAGCGACGTCGCGAGCCTGCCGAAATAACACCCTGTTTGTCTTCGTAAGCCTTTCATTAACATAAAACCGTATCGGTGGCTCGGGCAAGCCGATGCCCTCTGTGGTGGCGCCGCGGTGCACGCGTGCCGCACTCAGCAGCTGGTCTCACACGGCGCGTCGTGCCAGCCGCACCACGATAGTGCGCGGCCGCGACGCGCCCGCGCCGTCCCCGCTCGGTGGCTGCCCCTGCGCGCGGCCCACGCGCAAGCAGCTGACGACGTCCTGCTCCGACAGCTGGACCCCTAGTTTGTTGGCTAGGGTCACAGTAATGTGCATTAGACTTTCTCCTCGTTGTTCGGGGATGCATGAGATTTCCACATCATTGAGAAGAGAGTCCTGGTCACGATCGTTTAGATCCGCCTTTAACTGATCAACGGTGGCTAACAGACTATTCATTTTTACACCTTCCGACTTGTTACTAGCACGACTCTCAACAAGGTGAACTCGTTCTTCGAGAATATCCATCCGGGACTCGCATTCTTCAAGCCTTATTGTAAGTTTAACTAGAGTTTCATTTAGGGAATTGATATGGGCTCGAGTAGACCTCATCTCCGCAGCAAAGAGACGCATTTCAGCTAATATCGTTTGCACCTCTGAACTATTTAGTAAATTACTATCGAGTGCGTCATTGCTTCCCAACGGTGTAAGGAGCGGGTTTGCACTCAAGAGGCAAGTTTCCGGAGGGCTGTCAGCAGCGGCTCCCCGTTTACGGGAAACTTGCTCATTAGCCGTACCAGCTCGCACAGGGGTATTACTGTTATCTTGCTTAGGTTGTTTACTTATACACATTATACACTTCCAGTTCTCCTTGTGAATCTTCGTCATCGTATTATGAAAACGCTTTTCGGACACATTAGCACAGATAATGTCATAATGTTTTTTACATACTTTACAAGACAAATAAAGTTTATTCTTGATTACGTGTAAACAACCAGCGCAAGTATTTGAACTCATGTTGAGTGTTAGAAAATAAAATAAATACCAAAGTTATTTTAAAAAATAATAAAATAAAAATGACAAATGATGACTATAACGAAGTGGATTTGAACCTTGGGCCTACAAATCACAAATCAACCAGTTCACCACACCGCTACACAGACACTTCTAGGGTGATGCGAAGTAACAATATGTAATTAGTCTTAGTCAGGGGTAAATGACCGATGACGCTTAGCTCCAACTGTCGCAGACTTTTGTTTACTAACTTGAGACAGCTGGATTTTAACGGCTTTTGGTAACTGTTTCATTCACTTATTACACTATTCACTCACTGTATTCAAGGCATTATATAACTAATAAAACACTTGAACGTAATCTGTTGTAGAATACTTAAAAAATGCACTCGTTATTTGATTAAAACTGAGGACGACATAGAAACACGTCTAGCACAGTTAACGCGCTCTCTCTCTCTGAGGATACTTAGTAATTTGGTTTTGAAAGGCTTTTTACTTCTTTTGCTTGTAAAAAATAACATATCCCTGAGAATCTGAAACCAAAATCTTGAAATGAGCTACACTTTTATTTTTACAAGTTAAAAATTGCCAAGATGTGCTATGATTTATTGAATTTGACATATAACCTCGAAATATATTTTTCAATGTAACTTTTTTTCTGAATTGCTAAATTGCATTAAGTTGTTACCTTAAGTTAAGGAAAATAATACTATTTTTTTCGCATCGTTTTTATATTTATACATTAGATGATGGGCATTGTTCTTTAGTGCAAGTGATTAATGGCTGATTTACACGCGTTAAGTGGTTAAGTTGGTAACTAAATTGTAAGTTAAAAATTCCGTGTAAACAGTCAGTTAAGTGACAAGTGGTAACTTTTTTTTAGTACGCAAGTGATTAAGTAGATTAGTATTCGTTCTATTTTTTCGTATAAATAGGTGGGCGGGGCTTCTCAATTAACACATTTGGATGTGATTTTTTAGTTAAGTGCATAAGTTGACAAAGTGGGTGGCGGCAAGAGCTCGTACTTATTTCGCATTAACTCCGTTTTTCAAAATGTCAGAGTGGAGTTTAGTTTCAACTTTTTTTGTTGAAGAATATTCAAAATAGGAATGCTTGTGGAATTAAGAAGTTAAAAAAACTTAGAAAAAATATATTTTAATAGATATTTCAATTTCCGAAACGAATTATTTTCTGAATTTGTCCAAAATCTCGTTTACCACATATTACCTAGGTAGAGAATTGACGAATTCCTTGACATTCATTACTGTTCATCTTCATTGAACTTATGAGCTTAACTACTTAATCCGTTTGGACACACAAGTGACATGTAGTAACTTATTACCAACTTAACTACTTAATACGTATAAGCCGCGCATTAGTCTGTAGTCTGTGAGTAGAGATGCATCTAAGAGATGCATAGAGCAATAGACTTTTTTTGTTAATGGTTTTTTCTACGTAACTACGCCGTACAGTCTGGTATGTCGAAAATATAATTTCTTCTGCTTTTATTATACAGATGATATTATGTATGATAATGGAGGCGATGAAGGTGAAAGTCAATAATAAAGTGATAACGTGATTTTACGTGAGCGGACTTCTTGGAGCAAAACAGGAAACACTGTCTACGCTCCTTATTGGGTTTTATATTTAATGCACATATTTATGAGTATTCACTGCTCAATGCACTATTACAATTAAGCACTAAACATTAACTTACGTACACAAAAAAAAAAAAAAAATTTTCTAGTCAAATTAAAATTTTACTCCAATATTTTGAGCATTCTCTAATAGATTTAATCAAAGATCTTGTTTTAGATTTCATATGAAAATAAGTAAATAAAAAATTAAGGCGGAGCTACCATGATAATGGTTCATAAAATAAACGATATCTAACCAAAAATTCGTTGCTTACAGTTTCCTTCCATACGTTTGGTATGGCAACATGGCTCTGTGGGTGTAAATAAAACCTTACCTCAAAATTGATAAAAAGGCAAGATATGAAAAATGCAATAAAAAAGGAATTGTCTTTCGTATTATATAAACTATTCGAGATAGATCGTGTTGTTGTGAGTGTATCAAAGTTTCATGTAAATAAAAACTAATGACTAAAACTTAGGCATGTCATGAGCATTGCATTTTAAGTGCAAAGAACTTCTTAAAGTAATAAAATATACTTTTTTCTCAGGAACTTCTTAAAGTAATAAAAAAAAAATTGTTATCTCTTATCATGACTGGCTTCTTTTGGCGTTTGAAGTGAAGCAATGTCAGTTTTAGTGCGTTCCGTTTGCCGCTGATAGCGCTATCAGCGCTAAAAATACTCATAACTGTTCCGATTCGTTTGAGCGCGCTAAAAGTGATATTAGTGCTATTTCAATCGGAACGGTAAATAGCGCGCTAACATTCTGATTGTTCGTTGTTAAGTCTAACGTTATAATTTCCATAAGATCTTTGACCTTGAATGAAGCAGGAGCCATTTTTAACATTATTACAAAAGAAAATTAATAAGCAAGCTTTTAAAATATTTAATCGACTAATAAACACATCAACAAAGTAACGTCATGTGTCAGTTTTGACAGGCTGCTCACAGCGACCATGCTCCGTAGCTTGGGCACTGTGCTCTTCCCCGTTCTGTGACTGTGGTCAGGATTTAGGAACAGTGGACCATATATTTTTTAATTGCCCGCTCGTTCCGGTATCAGTATTTGATTTCCTTCCCCCTAAGATTCAGCGCCCAACTAATATCAAGACTCTCCTCTCTACTTACAGCCCCAAGATTTTAATTATATTATGTAAATTCATTCATCGATTTAATATAAGCCTTTGATTGTACCATGTTAGCAAGTATTTTTTTAAATATATATTATTATTATTAGTTAATTTTTTTTTCCTTTTGGTAAGTAAGTTTAGTTTAGTTTGAGCATGTATTATACCATATAAATAATTAATCATTCTTATTAGTTTAAGTTATTGTACGTGTGTTTTATTTTGTTTTAGCCTATAATATATTCCAATCCAAAACGGAATTTATTTTTTGGCAATTTTTATTTTAATTTTGTACTTTGTCCCACCAATCGCGACACTGGCAGAAATATCCCGCCACACCAATCGCGGCTGATTGCCATTTTTCAATTAACTAACTAACTAACTAGCTTGAGCACTGTGAGCGCAAAGATGGCGGTGTTTATGACGTCATTGATGATGTATCGACATCGCTGTGAGCACGCTCACAGGCATTCGGAACGGGTATATGAGCGATGTGAGCGCTATAATCGGCAAATGGAACGCAGCATTTGATTCATTCAACCCAATGTCAATGTCAGTGGTCAGAGTAATAGGATTTTCTTTCGCTGTATTTATTATTCAAGATAAATGCTTTATCAGTGCGTTTATTACACTAATACTTAAAACTGGCAGAAAAGTTATTGTGTAGTAATAGCAGCTTATTGCCATAAAAATACAAAATAATAATAGGTATTTCAAGATAATTTTTTTTTATTTATTTATAAGCCTGTGCTGATGTGCTGATGCTACAAACATAATAGAAATAAATAGTCAGTAGTCGTACGTAAAAATTGTGGTGGAATAAATCACTGTAGTCTTATACAGTAGAGTTAAGTCGTAAAAATGGTTCCATATTTTACAATAGATGCTACCGGCGAGGTAAATTTCCAAAAAGAAATATCTAACATGATGCACGGCTTCGGTGACAATCCAAATCCAAATGCTGCTACCGTTGTATTGATCGAAAATATAGTCCTTCAGCAGCTCAGGACTATGATTCAAGAAGCCTCACACTTCTGCGAAATGCGAGGGGCGAAGACAATTACAAATTATGAAATAATCTTTCTTATGCGTAAAAGTCCAATGAAACTGAAACGTTTGTATGATTATCATAAAAAAATGGATAAAATTGATGCAACCAGGCAAGCGGCTGCCGGTGCAGTGGCTGATCCGTCAATTGCAGGAATTTTCGAAGATGACAAAGATCCAACCACAAAAACTAAGAGAACACATAAAGATATCATTAAAGAATTTGATGAAGCTGATGAAGTTGATCAAATTAAATTTGATTCCATTGACTATTTGAGGAAGGTGCGAGCTGCAAAAATAACAGAGTCGATGACATTTGAACAGTATGAAGTATATCATAAAGCAAGATGTGCTTCATTCAGATCACAGAACAGTTTAGCTAAATGTTTTGTGAAATTTGAAAAGTGGATAAATCCGAATAATGAAGTCAAGCTCTCTGCGTCTGCTTTAGAAGTTTTATGTTTCTTGGCATATGAAACTGTAGCAGAAATGGTTGATGCTGTGTTTTTGATACGTCAGGATGCTAAAAAGAAAAGTGGTGATCCTTTTAGTAAGTTTGAGGGTGGATACTTTTGCAATCCTGTCAGCCTTAGTAATGCTGTGTACATCAAATCTGGGTTTGAGGGTGTTCCAGCTATAACTGTTGCAGAAGTGAGAGAAGTACTGAGGCGTTACTTTTCACCACAAAGCGGAATGAATGGCTTGTTCTATAGAAATATGAGTGTTGACCTACCAATAAGATACATAGCGTTTTAAGTTAAGCTCTTACTATATCAATAACAGAGACTGATTATTTTTAAGTTCAACTGTATTGATGTGTTATGTATAAATAAAAAAAAAAACTTGTTCACGACCAGCTAAGGTAAATTGTATTAATAGCCTTATTTCAAAGGTACCTTTAGCCATATAGTAAATCAAGTTATGGGTTTTTTCTACAAATGTGGTTCTCAATTGTCTAGAACTTTAGAGCTTGCCTTTTAATATAAAGTTTGGGCAGTATTGTGGAATTTTTAAGATTATTTAGTTGTAAAGTCAGCTTACAGTATTAAAGTGTAAATTGATTTTTGCTAAAACTGTTCTTGTAGGCCTAATTAAAATAATCTTTGTAATACAATTTTAAATCTAATTATTCTCAATTTTATCAGACTTTACTTTGAATTTTTTGTAATTTCTTAATGGGATATCTAAAGTTCTTTGATGTAGTATACAAACAACGGTTTTGAGGATAATTGTAAGCAGTTCTTTTTTCTATGCTTTTGAGAGTTGCATGCAGCTCCACTAATGGCAAATGTTTGTACTGTTTAAAAAAATGCTTCAATTTGTTCTGATATAAAGTAATAGATGGCGTTTGTACTAGAATTGTGACAAAATAGTTGCAGCTGAGTTAACCCAATGTTCCAACAGTGATGTAACTAAAGCAGTTATTCATAGTGAATGCCTTCTTACGTCTTCTTATGGTAGCGTCGGGTGACGGGTCGCTCACTTCCCTCTAATATGGTTGAGGAGGGCGATGGCTGGATCCCGCGTTAACTCGTGAACGGGTGCCGTTTGAGGGTGTTCGTCGTTTGGATACTTGGGGGGAGGGAGACTTGCCGAGCTAACAGATGCAGAAAAGAATAATTTTGTATAGACATAAAGAGACGCTGTAAATTTATTTTGAAAAAAAAAATATACCCGTGAAATTTCTTGCCAGTTCTTCTTCACGAAGGTTTTTTTCGAACTGGTGGTAGAATCATGTTTTATTTGACGTCAATAAGAACAAGTAATTGTCAATTTTGAGAAATAAATATTTGAATTTTTATTTGAATTTGAATTTGAATTTGCCATCCACAAAGTTGCGCCACTTTTTCTCCGGTAGTCACACACTTATGTATAGACCAAAATAGTAGTGGGGCGTGGGGTCATGGATGGAGCTCACTATGAATAGGTAGGTACCTTATACTTGGTGCTGAAACACCATATGAATATTATTTCACAGTTTTCGGTTCTCAAAAATTAAAGCTTACAAAGTACCCTTCTAACCGAGGCAAGAAATACTTAATTTGTACTTATTATGAATATAATTAAAAAATCTTATCTAATATATTTGGTATTTTGCATTGGTAAAAGATGAATAAAGCTAACGGCTTTCCATGCTTTACCACTTGTTTGTAATAGGTACCTAATCATAGGTCTGAGAATTCGTCACTATCTTTCGCCGTCACCATACTGTGGTGACTGTATAATCTTTATCGCCCTCAATTGTTTTTACTACATAGGCTTTTTAAATCTTAATCTTATGTTAACCTATGTAGTTATTTCTAATATAAATAAAAATTTCACTAATACTTTAGTACTTTTAATGGCCGGAACACGAGCTTGCGGAGCATCTTGCGACTCGCCTGGTGGTAATTTATGTAGGTGGTAAATACACACCCATGGGCTTAAGAATAGTCATAGGTGCATTTATGAATGTTTATTGTGATTATTATTCGAATGATGCGTTGGCGGCCGTAGGTTTCAGTTCGCCTGCCTTTGTTCCTGTAAATTCGCGTAACCTGCCGCGTAGACGTTTTTACTATGGTGGCCAAAATAGGAACGATTATAAAACCTCCCAGACGCGATTCCGCTTTTACTCTGTTTTTAATACAATTTATCATAAACTACTCTCAGTATCAAATCAAATCAAATCAAATCATTTATTGCAACATAATATGGTGTACAATATGGTGTTATACATAAAAAAAAGTTCTACATATTATTGCTGTACAACAGCATGAGATATTATTAAAAATTTATTTTTACAGTTACAATATTGGTATTACTAAATATACCACCAACATTACACAAATTTATTTATTTTTTATATTTAAGGAAGTCATTAACAGAGTAAAAACACTTCTCTTTCAACCATATTGACAGATCTCGTTTAAATTTACTATTCTTTTTCTTGTATTTACATGTCCTTTCGTTTTAACCTAAATATGTCCACATTACGCTATCCTTTACTGATAAAACTAACAGATTCCAACTGCACAGAAACTTGAAGCTGTTAATCACGACGGACATGTGGTAGCCGGTGGCCATGTGTCTAAGACTGACCAATCGTTTAATAGACACCTCATACAGTAGCATGTTAAAGCGTTTGTCCACAATTAGATGTATGTACACGCATAAAACCTTCTCAAACACAAAATATTGACCTCTCTTCAGTTAGAATGTTTACTATAATCGTTATCTACATGAGAATCCTACTACAGAGTCAATCGTACTACACGTACTCGTTATGTGAAGCAGCTATTGCAGTTGTTTATAAGCGTTATACAGGGTGGTTCAATGAGATCATTGCACTATAAGAGATTTAATTTTTTTTTTCCTAATAACCACAACACATTATCTAGCCCAAATTAAGTATCATTAAGAACTATGGATACTAGATAGCGGATAAATAAACTTAAGAAATATATAAACACACATAGATATTTTTATTAATATATAAATATTAGAAAGAAACTTAAATAAACGTACATACACATCCATGACTAGAAAGCAAATATATTAAAATATCTGCCCCTACCAGGATTCGAACCCGGGACCTCTGGCATGGAAGGCAAGGCTACTTACCTCCACACCAAACAAGCCGTCAAATATTTGTCGATGATAAAAATAATCTTTTATTTGCATGAAGTAAGTACAAAAAACTAGTATTATGTCAAGTATTATTTCGGATAATCGATAGTTAGTCGAACATTTTTTAACTAAACTGAACAATAAACTTTTCCCATTAATTCAATTATTGGCAAATTTGACAAGCGTTCTTTACATAATGACATTGGATGGTTTTGTACACGGGTTTTCTATTTGTGTGTTTTTATTCTAAGTTGAATTCACCGCATGGTTAGTAGCACCTTATACATATAGGTATTATACAACCATTTATGACGTTAGCATATAAAATAAAATGTATAAAAGAAAATTCCTCTATTTTACCTCTTTGAAAATAGTCACTCGAGATATGACCACAGAACAATAAGCCCTAACGTTAGGTGTCCATAACATCCTCTGTCTTAGCCTTGACATAATTGCATTTCACACAGGATTGACAAAAGTTTGTTCTCCATTCTCGGAACTTCAGTTTTTGAGGGCCACTGCCGGCAAATTTAATTTTCGGCTAGCTGAGTTATAGCTGGCAATATTGGTTGGACGCCATCGAGTTACGACGTGTCTATAGAGTGTCTAAGCTTTGGCTGCATAGATTGAACTACAAATTGTAGTAAGAGTGAAAAAGGAAGTGAAACAAGTGCAACGAGAATGTTTATTTAAGTAATCGTATATTACGGCTGAATCAAATGGATATTGTGGTCACACACTGTTAAATGCACGAAACAATATATGATAGACATCTTTTATTCTAGTAGTTATACATCTCTATAGAATCTCTTATACATCTCTCTAGAAGAACTTAATTACTGTTAAAAAAAATTTAAATAATAATACATAAATATTAAATAAAAGACTTTTATCCGGATTTATCGCGTTTAGTTATATTTTTATTCAACACCCTACAAACTGCAAGATTTCAAACTCAAGACACAGACAGTCGCAGGCTGCGAAAAAGATGGAGATGATTGAATGCCTTCATAACTGTCAAGACGCCCATCACGCCAAAAATCAAGTTAAAATGTAAAAATTTAATTAATTAAAGGTGATGTAATCCGATTGGAGAGTGTTTTATTTAATGCAATGAAAAACATGAAGGTACTTTTTGTGTAGTGTACCTTGAGTGTACTTTACCAAAATGGCTGTTTGTTCAACCTTATGTTTTTGGCAAATGTTTTTCGCCCTCAGCATGATAGACCACATCTTTATAAAAATATATAAGTATATTATATGTATATTTAAATTTCTTTATCGAAGCCTGTAGGTAAGCTATAGCAAATATTTTTGCAGTTGCTTAGTTCTTAGTTTTATAAGGCACTGCAATAATTGCTTCGTAGTTAAATATTTCTTTTCTAACCTTAAAAAAACGTGTAATTGAAATATTTCATTGATTTAAGGATTAATAAATAATTAAAATTTCTTCAAATGCATATATATGTTACAGTGAAAACCCGTTCTTAGTTACAACGCGTTGCCCTAGTAAAAACTCGTTTTCTCTACATGCCTTTGTTATAACTAGAATTAACTTTTGTTCAAACATGAATATCAGTGAATTCTCGTTCTAACTAGACAAAAACGCGTTTTCTATAGAAAGCGTAGTAGTTCAATTTGGGTTCGGTTAATGTTAGGCTGCAATAATCGTGCGCAAGCCGAGCGAGCGGAGCGAGCGTGGTGTGGCATCACCCGGCGAAGCGCCATAATCGAAATTGGATTGGATAATTCACAATTTTATAGCAATAATAATTCAGACGCCGGTAAATTGTGGCTGACTTAGTAATTTAGAAGGTAATGTAGATTTTTAGAGGCGAATAAGTTCCGTATGCTATTAAAAAGAAATCTGTTTAATTAGCACCCATGTATAAATTAGTAACATGTAGTTATAACTAGAAAATTCTAGTTTTAACAAAGGTGTTTCGTAAAAACTGGTTTTCACTAGGAAATACGCGTTATTACTGAAAATGAGTTTTAACCGTAACATATACATCAAACTGTGGAGGAAATGTAGAAAGGAGCTCGTGGTTTAAGTGGTAGAGGTTATTATTTGATTTTCCACGTGTTCTGTAGTTTGCGTCCGGGATTTCCGAGCGTACCTACTTATGCTTATCGTATGAGAAAGTGACGACACCTAGAGTCAGAGTTGATCAAGCCGCCTCTGGAAACTCTGAAATGTATCTTGCCACAACAACCTTCAAAGGCTAAACGTGCCCTCTGAAGCTCGGAAACACTCAAGTACTTAAGCCACTGGCGGTCACCCATCCTAGGTCTGTTTGCTCCGAACATTGCTTATACAAGGCTTTTACCATCTTTTTCTTCATATTTACATTCTACCAATACCGTACCCTGCCTATTTTACAGTACAAATGAAGCCTGAGAGTATGAGGTAAGGTTTCTACTTTTAATTTCCTTATGGATAACCTGTGCTGACCTGCTTTCACAATTTAACTCAGAGTTAAATCCAGTTAAAAATCACTGGCAATTTCTATAAAGCTGACTAAAGCCAAAAAGCATTTTTTTTAACCCAAGCAAGCTTTCGCGCAAGTCGGCTTAAGACACTTCATTTGTTATACATATTGCAGAAGACTATAACTCCATAAACTACGTTGCTCCATGTACGAGTTGAGTTAAATTTTGGTCCGTTATGACTATGTAAATTAGGGATGGAGATAGAACATGCGCGTGTCAATTAGATATGTTTTATGAGAGCTTGTTTAGTTCGTTATCTGTGAAACGTGTTATGGTTCTAGTGTTTCTGCTACCTTTGTCTGAATTCTATTTTACTATTTTCGTAGCCAGCAAATGACCTCGTGGCCTAACTGATGGTCAAGGACATCATTCGTCATAGGTGTTTTGTTTATCAATATTAAATCAGATTATCTAGATGATGTCCGGCACATGCTTTCAGAATGTGTAAAGTATCAGAGAGAAAAGGAATCTTTGTTGCAAAAATATAATATTAATAAATTAGATGTAAGTATATTCTTGACCATATTAGCAAATCCAAATTCAGATGTTTTTGACTTTCTAATTCATATATTCTTACAAAAACAAGCCTTTCTCTCTGATCCTTCAGTTATAATATAATTAGAGTTGTGTTTGATCTTAAGTATAGGTTATGATGAGGCTGACATATTCTCATGGAATAAAGCCTCTTTAAAAATAAGTAATAAAAAAACAAATCATTATTATATCGAATTACGCTGGCTGTTCCCTCCCGGAACACGGGATTATTATGGGGTTCCAAAATAGGAAGGACTGTACTGAAGTACCGCTCCAGACGAGACCTTACCAAAAGGAAAACTACTGCCACTAAAATGAACTAACGTATAAACATTGTGAAAATATATATTCTTTTTAGAGTATTATTATTAGGTAATTATGGCCGTCGAATGCTTGAACATTATTAACTAGAGCACTCTAAACTGTTTTACTCTTGTACACACGTCCATGGACATTTTGGAATAAAATTAAGGTTATTGTACTTCTGCTTTCACACTTTTCAAATAGTCATAACTTTTGACATGAGTCTAAAAGTTGCAGAGTAAAAAAAAGACTAATATTTCCGTTTTATTGTTTTATTAGACGGGCGAGTAGCGTAGTGGTCAGTAGCCCTGTCTCATACGCCGGAGGTCCTAGGTTCGAGTCCTAGTCGGGGCATTCATTTGTGTGATTAACACAGATGTTTATTCTCGGGTCATGGTTGTTGATATTTATATATGTATGTTTATTCTGGGTTCTCCCCCAGTTCGCTGTATGGTCATCCATAACACAAGCTCTGCTTACTTTGGGGCCATACAGTTGGTGTGTTTGTCTGGGGATTACTATTATTATTATTATTATTGTGTCTTAGTAAATCAACTTAGTATAGTTTTGAAAGGCATCCCGTATATACATAAATCATGAAAGTCCTCATAGTTGTGACTGTAGAGCCTATGAAATAGTAATAAGTAATTGTTAAGGTCGCTACCGACATATTGGCGCCGGCTACAATCGGCACCGCCAAACGACAAAGTTGACAATGTGAGGGCGGACGCTGGGGAAAATACCGCCTGGACAAAGCAATGGACTAACCGATGGGCACAGGCTGAATATGTATTGAAATTGCTTTCGGTTATTTAACCAATACTGCCAACTCGGATATATGTGGACCGCCCCTTTCATAAACACCACATACTTCTAATGCATTCGGAAAAAGGTATAACTAACCTGAATTATTTATTCTCCATCTCATACTTATTTTCACAGATAGAAACTGTCTACAGTACTGGATATAGCTTTTGATAATTGATGCTCTAGGAATTATACCAACTTAGTGTTTGTGTTAAGTACCTATTCATGCAAACATACGCTAAGGTTATAAAAATATTTTAAATATGACTTGATTTTTATGTAAAATACGAGTGATGTTTATTAATTTTCCTTGATCGTAACGTAAAACAATTTTTTTTTGGCAACTAGTCACTAAGCCATTCGGCCGTCAAAAGTAAATATATTATTCTCCGTGTCATTAATAGTTTTCCCAGTGCTCGCCAAATATCATATTATGCACGGCAAATTTTTGATACATTGGGTTATTTTATTGTAATTTTTGTAAGGATCTCTAATTTTTCAGAAAATTAAATAAGTACCTAAACAGTTTATAAATTCAGTTTAGCACTTTTGGTCAAAGCTAAATGTTAGTACGGATGTAGATCAATACCTAAATGCACAGTTTTATGTTTCTGTAGCCAAAGTTTTATTAAAATGGTCATTTATATCAGATGCTCCCTCTTATTTTTTGTATGTACTGGAATACAGCGTGTATTCTTTTTTGCAAGAATCAAAATTTTAATAAACCCGTTAAGATATACTAGATGCATAATAATTTTTATCTTTTACACTTACAAATGCGAATGAAAATATTTACTTCAATTTGACTTTAACTGTTTGGTGTTTTAGTTTCACGAGCGCTACCCTCTTGGGGATTAAGCTAGAGCACAAAACCGAAATGTCCAGAACTGGAAATCCAGTGGATATTACGTTTCTGCAGTTAGATATTTTTGTAAGTGCGTTAAAGAGCTCTTTGGTTTTCCCAACCTGTGCTCAAAATTAAAACCATTGCTCTATTTACACGTGATTTATCTGGACATTTATTCCTTTGGCTTAGAAACAAATGCGCAAATACTAAAATATCAGAAAAGTGTCCTGATTTGATTTCTCTCGATCGAAGTATGTCTAGATTCGATATTTTTCTCTGGCGCATCCCAGGCGCATATTAAAATCATCTTATGCAGCTTCGTTTTCATACTGGTTTGCGAATTCATTCCGTTTTGGTTCGGACACTTTTGAGCGTAGTTGCGACGTTCGTTTGTTTCGTCATGTCAATGATTTATTCATGGTTTCGCGTTGTAGTGCTTGGCTCTCAGAGGTGCCAGTCTAAAAAAATGTCCAGTATCAGTGTCGTGAAATGAAGAAATCAAAAAATAATTTTATAACGAGAATTCCGCCGTAAATATGTCGAAGACACTTAGATTCGTATTTAAATTTAAGCCACTCGTTACATAGTAGGTAATAATAATATCTTTTTCATAAATTAAGTATATTTGTATGTAAGTTAAGGATACATGTATAGAATTATGTATCTTTAAAACTGGATATATTTAATACTTTTGTATGTTTATTTATCTTTTTATTAATATTTATGTTACTCGTTAAAGTAATTTTACCCTAAGAGTACACACTATTATTGCATTGACATTAAACTCTCCACTCACAGGTCTGCTGTAAGAAATTTCTATAGAAATAAGCTGTACCTTTGTACTTACTTTAAATCACTGTGTTTAACTTTCTTTCTACTGTGTGTACATGAATTGTGAAATAAATAAATATATTTTACTTTCATTACGAAAGTAACATCATGTTTTTGATCAAATCAACCGAGAAATCCAACTCAGGGATAAAATCAGGATGCTTCTTGTCTTGAAGTAATCCACGATGACGTGTTTTATATTTTCTAACAGGGTGATATGCGATCGAATGCAACGGCATTCTCGCTGAACGATTGGTGAATGATACTGGTAACCCTAAGGTTGGAACTTATTTTATATAATGTTTATCGATAGCGATCTAACGAGGTAATTCTGCCACAGCCTATCGCAGAAGGCTGAGGCTACATATAAACAAACATAAACATTATAATAATACTGAACAACCGGATTATTCGTACAACTATGGCACAAATGGCGTGGAGTCGCGCAGAGCGGGTGTATCATTCCATACAAAGCCCGCTCTGGCCATACAATACCCCCACAAAGTCCGGTGAAATTTAAAAGCCTAATAGGGCAATAATACACTGTCCATTTCGAAAAAACCATTCAATAGTACAATAATTATTTCTTTCAACACATTTAAGTGATCATAATTAGTGGAGGGGCACTTTTAAATAAATGAACACTCTACAAAGCAATATAGACGTTGTATTCTATCTTTGACTAATTTTCTTTCGTTGTTATTCTTTTTCTTATTGTTGTTATATTCTTGTCTGTAAGGAGGTAAATTTAAATAAAATTATTTTACCATTGGAAAGCTGCATTACCCAAGTGTAACATAAGCGTCAAACTCTACTACTACCCCTATTGAGTGGTAAGGTCTCGTCTGGGGCAGTTCTGCAGTCCTTCCTATTTTAACCACCATAATACGTTTACGTGATTGTGTTCCGGATAAAGGGAAGGAACAGCCAATACAATTACTGGAACAAAGGCAATTCCACATTCAAATAACACCTACTACTAATGATATCCGTGGATGCGCATGCGCTTCATCATCTGGTGGTTTGCGTGCTGGTTGGCTTGCTATAAAAATTAACCCAATATTCATACGGGATCAGATGTAATGCTTCTGGAACCACACAAGCATTACATCTGTTACAGTAATTGATATAGAACACAAAGACAATACAAACACACATCTTTCGTCTGTATTTTAATAAAACAAACAGCTCTGCCACGTTGCTTGAATTAATAATCCTTATATCTGTCGCTGGGGGATTGGACGCCATTTTGTTGGGACATGTGATTCCAGCGTCATGCGAAACTGACTTCGTTAATAATTGATGCTTCGGTAAAAAGTGCAGGTTTTATATTAGTTGCTTTTAAACGATTGTTGGGAAATTATAAATTGTTTGTCGATTTCTTCACTTGGATATAATAACTGCATGATGTACAGGGTGAAATATTGCAATGCCTCATGATGGAAAAGTATTTTAAATACTCTCCAATAGATAAAGTTTTACTGTAAGGAAACATTCTTAAATATAAAAGTTACTTAGAAAAATAAGTAATCCGATGAACCCTTGAGTGCAAGTGCTTTATTTATAGATTCCTCTAACATTTAAATCACGCGTTTCTCAGTTGAGCTTTATGATTTACTGCATTGATTTATACTTTTAAAATACAGGGTGTTATTTATTCGGATTTTAGGAGTTTCAATCCCCGGGCTTATTTTGAAATATCTTTAAATACTATTCTTTTTCCTTTTAAAAATATTTTTTTCTTAGAGTAGGACTTTCAATCTTCAGTATTTAGAGTACTTTCTCTCCAGGTGGCATTGCATAATTCCACCCTGTATATCGCAGTCACATAACATACGCACACGAGTTACACACGGCTGCACCCGCGGTACACCTTGACCAGTGAGGTTTTTAATATAATTTTAACTGTATTATTTAACGCAGTTAAAATTGATCCAATCGTTTCAGAAGTTATCGATTACAGGAAGCATAAGGAAACAAACAAGCATTGAATCTCCATAGTTCTCCTCAGTCTAAGGGCGATATTCGCTTATGCGTAGTATGGTCTTTTGTAAGCGTGCATCATACCGGAGGACGACAACATTACAGGGGATTCGAATAAGCATCTGAGCTTCCAGCCTTGTCTACACTTTGTCAGTGGCCCCAAAGTAAGCAGAGCTTGTGTTATGGATGATCATATAGCAAACTGGGGGGAACTCATAATAAACATATACATACATACATATTAAAAACCAAGACCCGAGATCAAACGTCTGTGTTCATTACATGTTCATTAAATGCCCCGACCAGGACTCTAACCTGGGACCTCTGCTGTATGAGGCAGGATTTTTCCGACTACGCCACTCGGCCGGCTTTTGTTTATATAATTCAATTAAACTTGTTAAAATGAACAAAACAAAACTCTTGTACCTACTCGAAAATAAATTAGTCCTAAAAAACCCACTACATAAAATAAACTTTTCAGCTATTTTCAATACAAAAAGTAACTTCAGCGAAACTATATATTTTGGTATCTCTAATAACAACAAATGACAAAAGGGCTCATATGTCACATTTGAGGGTATCTACAGATTCTGGTAAGGGCGTCCAAGGGCTCTTGAAGACTCCGATGGCCCTTAGCTTGCCCTAAGGCCAAGCCAAACGGCTCAAGAGTTAGGGGTTCAAAGTTTACGATTAATTGAGAGGCCTGCAATGAAAACCCAATAAACGGGATCGATACTAACTGAGTAAGCGAACGAAACTGAGCGAGCCGAAAAGTTTTGTTTCGAAAATGGAGGGAAATTAGCGGGTAAATTGAGATCGATGGTTCTATTTTTTTTTAAAGATTGAGGCTGAAGGGTTTCTTATTGTTTATGGACGTGTCAATAATCTGTTATTCGAATGTGCTTTTTAGAGTTGAGTATTGCTCGTCATAAAACAAGTTTTTTGTCTGTTTACTATTGTGGATCGGATGTGCGTTTATCTTCCATCTCTCGTAATAGAAAGTGATGGTAAAAACGATGCCTTTCCAAGAGGTGCATATTTCATTTACTAATGAAGATTCCAGGATTTTCCTTTGGAAAAAAATAAAAAGCAGGAAATGATCGTTATTTCTATGAAATGAAAAACTTTTTACAGCTCCGAAATTAAATATAGCGGTAGTCTTTTACCTGTTATCTCAGCCTTGACTAGCTCCGAAGAATTAAACCATATGAACTTACTTACGTTATATTACCTTCTCATACGTTCTGTTTACGTTGTTTACGGAGTTTTGGAGCCTATCTACATGTACATATATCTAAACGGAGGTAGATTAGTGTATGACGATGTACCGAGCCTGCAACTATATCTCAAGCAATCATATGCAATGTGCATAACATTGTTAATGCGCTACCAAACCGTTTAAATTATTGCCAGCAAACAAATTAAAAAGCAAACTTTCACATGGGTTAACAGAAACATGTTTTTATACACTTAATGAATATTTTAAATGTACATCCTAAATTATGATAAATGTATTGCAAACTATATAAATCTTAAAGTATGTACCTAAATTAATATAATTGTAATCGATTTAACTAAATTTTTGTAACATCTAATAATAATGATATTTTTAATTGAATAAAGTAGTGACATTTTTTTAGCTTTTAAGTTAAATACTATCGTAAAATTACATGCTGTGTAACAGTTTTGTATGTGGAACATAACTTTTGAAAATAACTTTTTTACAAATTTTTTATTTTTTTTATAAATTTGAGTTTAAAAAAGTAACATTTATTTGTTAGTAGGTAATTAATAATATCTGAAACTATCAAAGCGATAATTTTTTTTTATAACGTTTTATTCGGCTGTTCTATTTTGTCAACTATGAATTAATTTTAACATTGCAAGGAAGTTTTATGTAACTACTGCAAACATAGGGTTATTGCGTGTACAAACTCTACAATCCAAAGCCCTTGCCCTGAGTACATTCCGTTCTACGTACCGTATGGTATTGGATTGAGGAAAACATAAAATATTTGGATTTACGTTTTGAAATAAACTATTTCAATCAAAACGGGAAACAAACACAACCTTTCACTGTTAATGCGAAAGTGAGTTTGTTTGTTCAGCACCTTAACTAATGAAGCAATCGCCGTGAAAATGTGAATACATATTGTCTAAGAAAAGGCAGAAAAGTAATTTATTTTTGATATTGTCAATTTTACTTAACATACCGACGTCTAGCACCAGTTCTAAAAGATCGTCGTGAAGAAGAACTGTCAAGAAACTTAATGGGAGTCAATTTTTATAACAAAATAAATCATTTTATTTTTGGCTATAGTTTATTAAAATATTTTCACCGTTAGAATGCCACTTCATGTGAGAGTAACATAAGCCATATTTTATCCTGGAATTCCCACGGGATGGTCGGGTAAAACCTGTGGAAACTGCTGCTGGTTAAAATTGTTCAACATGTTTTTTTCGTTTTCAAATGACTTTTGTCACGGAATATAGTTAAATTTGGCCGATATAATAGCTTTCTTTGTTCAGTTTTATATCACTCCAAGACAACCTTTGGCATTACAAGAGATATAGGGGTGATTGTTCAATGCTCAGATAACTTTTATCAGTAGAATTAATTTAAGAACTTAATATAATTTATATGGATAGTCCTGTCAAGTGTCAAAACTACTCTACTGATAGAAGTTATCTGAGCATCGCAAAATCATCCCTTTTTTTTTTTTTTTTTTTTTTGCTGCCGAGGCACCCTCACGGGAGGGAGGTGGAAGATGCGTCATGCATACCCGCCCGCAGGTAAATTCCTCTGCGGGGGGGTTATGTGGGACTCACCAGAATGGCACCTACCCACTAAAAACCACCTGTTGGCTGTGGTAAGCGTATACCTTTAGCCTTCATCGGAAGCGACACCCGTCGGGAAGTTGGGCGCGCTGGCGGAGACCCGCTAGCGGGTCTTCCGCCTGTAGTGAAAGTTGCACTGAAGGTGCTCAAAGGGACATGAGTTGGTGGCCGTTCTGGGCAGCCTCCGGTGAAGCCGGGGCTGGGCAGAGGTCGGCCGAAGCATGATTTAGGGATCAATTCATTTAAATGAACCTACAATGAATTGAGAAGGGAACTATGCTCCGCCAGAGCTATCAAACGCTCTGTCGGAGTACGTGAAGCCCTAAGTTTACGGGCTAAGACTGCGATTTCACTAACATCGACATTTTTAATAGCGTCGCAGACGATACGCATATCGTCTGCTACGGAGGATTGAGGAGTGGATTTGTATGGGCGAGGAGCCGGGATGGGATTTGATGCGGGACGCTGCCTCCAGTTTTCTGGAGCAGGCTTGGGCTGAGTAGGCTTTGCAGCCGGAGGAACCCGGCTACGCAGCGGCAGAAAGTTTTCTTGAGAAAGGCGCGGGGCCTGTTTGGGAGCCGCCCTTTTGAAATTGGAGCGCATACAACGGGGTGCACGAGGGCAGCCCCTGTAGTTTGCGGTGTGGCCGGACTGGCCACAAAGCACGCAATCGGGAGGAGAGGGAGTTTCAGGAGTGCGATTGCACTCCTTAGTGAAGTGCGGGACCAGGCACTTGACGCACCTGGGCGGTGCGCGGCAGTTGGCTGCTGCGTGCCCGTACAACTGGCACCGATGGCATTGGCCGGGATGACCGCGGCGATGAGGCGCCTCGATTGAGATCCCAGAGAGGCCGCAAATAGAGCTAACCCCTTTCAGGATCTCTCTGGACTTGGGGACGTTGGCGAGAATCACCAAAGCGAGAGGGTGTTGCCTCCCGTACTTGCTGTGCATTTTATGCACCGCGAGTGCCGGGAAGCCTTGGGACTGCAGATCCTCCAGGATGGCCTCGTTCGATAATTCGAACGGGATTCCCCTGAGTACCGCTCTGATCTTACGCTCTTCTGACAGAGCATAAGTGTGATAAGCATATTGCTTATCGGTGAGGAGCTTAGTCAAAGCTCGGAAATCGTCTATCGACGAGACAGTGATTTTAATAGATTCACCCGAGTTTACCGCTCGGGTGTAATGGATTTTGTGCTCATTGCACAGTGTCGAGACCTCAGTCCATTTACCCTTTTCCCGAAGGAAAATGGGTGGTGGGACCTTGGCCTTGACAGAAGTCGGGGCCGGAGCGGGTGTTGAAGACACCGGGGCAGCTGGCGTTGAAGACGCCGCAGGGGGTGTAGGGACGGGCGCCGAGGGCGCCGGGTCTTGTTTCGAGCGCTTCTTAGAGCGCTTCTTAACAAGGGTGAAAGAGGGAGGCTCATCAGGGCCAGTTGGGGTGGCATCCGAGGATGACTCGGTCGCGGGTGCGCGCTTGCGGCGCGAAGGGGCGATTTCTTCGCACTCCATGTCACTGGAGGAAGGGGACGCGGGAGGGCCTAAGACCTGAGGGGTCTGGGGGACTGGGGTGGCCTGAGGGGCCATTGGTGGAGTTAACGCCATGATATGCGGGATAAGAGAATCAAGGAAACGGAACTTGTCAGCATTTATATAAATGCCTTCAGCACCGATACTATCAGCTAACTTCTTCCTAATCTCATCATAGCTTAGGGAAGCCATTGCGGAGGGGTTGGGGAGGGACAATATGTGAACCTAACAACGATGACTAACTTCCTAAAACCACCCTACACGCAGTAGGGCGGTTGAGAACGACGCGGATAACTTACTCGAACACGGCACTTGAAGTCCTGGAACAACGAAACCCCGTCGACGAAGCTCACGTTCCACGAAGCACGGCTAACAAGCCACTATTCGCCGTGAAAACGGCGCTAGAAACTTAGAAGTACGGTTAACGAGCCACTGTCCGCCGTGAAAACGGCGTTAGAAACTTAGTACGGTAAACAACTATGAAATTTGGGTGCTCAATTAGCGCGGGGGCTAAAAGAGCGGGAAGGCGTCTGCGATCGACGTGCGCTCGAGAACGCACGCAGACCGAGACTGAAATCATCCCTAAGTCTCATGCTACTTAAAGCTCTAACCAAGCCTGGGGCTCGTCGATTTCTTGTTTTGTAACCTGAGTCTTATGTTAAAAACGCTGCTTATCGCATTACTTACATATTGAGAAACGCCTGAGTAGACTCCTCACATACGGTATTATAACTTGTGACTCGGCGTAACGTTGACCGCAAGTCAGACCAACGTCGTTAACCTAGAGATAAATGCTTAGTTTATAAATGTTGCAGTGAATGTGGAATCCAAATTCTCACTCAGTGCCTGCTCGGTACTAACACTTTTATGTAAATAGAATAATTAAAGTTCTGACAGTTAAATTGTTTCACATTTATTACACATTATTCGTAGAATTATCTTTTGTGGTGCTTATTTTAAAGTGCCGAAGGTTTTTTCAGACAAATTTTACCTCCCGCTCTATATTACTTTTTAAAAAGCGAAGTACAAGGATGTACATGTATGTCCATTAAGCGTTCGTAAACTAATAAAATGTAATATTAGATCTTTTGTTTAAAATCAATCAACCACAACATTTTAAAATGGGTTTGATTTTTTTTCACCCTAGGCTAGATTCTTTTTTTATATGACAGCAACGCATGAAACCTTGTTTGATCGATTCACACATCAGTACCTACAAACATAAATTATAGATCTTTGATCACAAATAAATACCATACAGTTTCATGCAAATATAACACTATTGTAGCATTTGTAACTAGTTATAGCTGTACAAAATTAGCAACCTATATATTCCTGCCAACCGTCAATTCTCAGTAATAAAACAGACTGTGCATCGTAACCGGTGTTTCATTGCTAACAAACGCCTTAATCATCAGTTATTGTATAAGTTTGTCAAGAAATTGTACATAACCATGATATTATTGGAAAAACAACTCTACGTGCATGAATTACAATAAAATTTACAAAGCAGTCTGCAAAAATTTAAATGTTTTATGAGCGAAACTCGACTATCTATTTTTAAACTGGAATCATACTTAAAAACTTGTTATATACTAATTACTTGACTAACTGCCTAAAATTATATCGAGCCCTATGATAATTATAAAGATAACGCTACATTTATCTATTATATTTCAGAACTTATTGTAAATTGGACAGCCGAGGGGCGTAGTGGGTAGTGTATGTAGGGTAGTTTATATACATAAACAACCGCATATACATAAGTAATAAACATATGTATGTTTATTCTGGGTCCCCTAGCTATTTTAACTTTGGGGCCATACCTTATACAAGATTATTGTTATTATTATTTTAATTTTAAAATAAAAGCATAGGGTTGTGTGTCTTGACCTATGCAGGTTGTTGTGTCTTGCCGACTAAGAACGCTTGTTAGAAATAAAGTGAGTAAGTATGATTGAACAAAAGAAACAAATGAACGGTGGGTCTGATACAAAATAAACATGGAAGGGTCTCGAGTTCACCCACACATGTACTAATTTTGGATAAATTAAATCACTTGAAATTTAAATTGTGTGTCCATCCATTACAGCTGATTATTGCTTGCCATAATCTGTCACCTTATGCAGCTTCGGCTACTTCGAGCGTTCGAATTTTAAACAATCTCCACCAAGCAATTTCATTTTGCAAATCAAGACTTATATTATGTATACCATTTTTCCATTTTTTTCCATTTTTGATCGGTTGTTATTTAAAAGCAAACCCGAAATCATTCCATTTCATTCTATTTTGTCCAGGTTTGTTAGTCAATGCTGACGGAATATAAGTGAAGTTATTACGGCTATAAGTAATTAGAATTGATATGATAATCCTAAAAACCGGTTCAGTATCGATATTTTATAAATAAAGAAACGAATAATTTATCTGATTAAAATTTTTACCTCATAATACGTTTTTTTAAACTATTCTAGTCTGATTTTGTAAATTATCACCAAGTGTATAGATGGTTCAACTTAATTGTGCACGCTACCCAAAATGTGCATGTGCTGGTAAATATGCAACTGAATGTTTCGTGGCTGCCGCCATCTTGCCAAACCGTGTCCTGGTCGCTTTAGTGTACAAGTACAATCGGTACACATTACATTACTACAGTCCTTTCTATCTGAAAGCACGTAAACAGTCTCCTAACTGGCAAGGTTTGCGTGATGGTGTTCCGGTCAAAGGGAAGGAACATTCAGTTTAATTGCTGGAACAAAGGCAATTCCAACTGAAGTCTACGGTCGGCAACGCATCACTTGTCGATAATTACAATCAATATTCAAAAATAGAACACCTAGGACCAATGATGACCAAGGGTGCGGATGCCACTCACCACCAGGAGGCTCGATCGTTTGTTGGCTATAAAAATAGTAAAAAACATCTGTTGCTGTATATAATGTATCTGATCATCATTTTCGGAGACTTTACGGGGGTGAAATATGGCATTTTGTATCGACAAATCACTATACCAATTTTCTCCCCTCCATACCATAATGAAATGGCAGCAATTTTGCTTTTTTTACCTCGACGCCGCGTTTTAGGGCCGGGCGCACAAATGACTTGAACCATCTTTACCTAGTTAATACAAATACATTTTTATAGATAGGAAATGAATCGCTCTGTGTTATAAATGGACTCGGGAGTTCCCGAGGGATACAGAGAATATCAGATTACGGAAAAATACTTGTTTAGATGCTCTCAAGAAGACCTGTTTGTTGAAATATTTATTTTATTTTGCTAGCTCATGTCATATAAGTAATTTTTTTATATCGTATTGGAAACGCGGTTTTCTTCCATATCACCTGATGGAAAGTGATGAAATGAAGAGGTTTTAAAACTAAACGAGAAACTGGTAATGTTCTATTGTAGTTTAAATTTGTGAAATGTTTTTTTATCTCTTTTTCTTATATAAGCCTGGGTTAAAAGAGATTTAATTTTTTTCTTCTCTTTTTACTATTTTCGTAGCTGCTAAGCGAGCGCGCAGTTCAACTGATGGTAACTAGCAATCACACCCATGGACACCATTAGTCGAAGATTTTTTATTGATTAATATTCAATGCGCTTGTTTGAATCACATTCAATAGTCAATATATTTGAATTAGTTCCTTCCCTTTCTTCGGAACACAAACACAAAAACATGATTATTACGGCGGATATCTATATTTATTACATAAGTCTGGGTAATATTTTTTTAGTTAATAACTTTAATAATTTGGTTACGGAAAAAGGCGACGCTGCCTACACGCTGTTATGTTCTTTATTGAAATTTGATGTTTCTTTAACTAAAAGTACTACCTTTGCAGATGGGTATGTGAAAGAATAATATATTTATTTGTATAAATACCTGTAGACTTTGCATTTACTAGATATATATCATCAATATTCGGCGTGTAATGAAAAGATCTGATTCTACTTCAAAAACCATTACGAGTTATCATTTTTAATAATATATTCTGATTAATATAAACAGCTAGCAGGTTAACGATATGAAGCTTATTTTAATGAAAATACGTAAAATAAAATCTTTTCTTACTTCTCTTTGGTTCAACTTGCATGTCAATGTGTACAATAAATATCTGTCATCTTTGTAATACGATTTTAAAAACTCCATGAGATCCCCAAACGAATTCCTTTATAAATTTATGTAGGATTAAAAACTGCACTATAATCAGAAATATTCAGTAAAGAATATATATACAACGTTGATAAAAGCGAGAGGCATTAAATGAAATCACATATACTATAAGTGCCTACCGTCAATCCGAAACTATTAAAAAAAAGTTTACGAGAAGTATACGAAAAATTTTTTTTCTAAGAACTTAAATAGCTTAATAATTAAGTTAATATGTAAACATCCTTTGTTGACTGTCCAGCCGCCACCTGCGTAACAAATTGGCAACGTCGTATTTGAATCACATAGCGCGTGCGGCGGTGGGCTCAACCGGCTGACACACCTACACAGCGGAGCGCCCGGATTTGATATGGATGATGATGTAAACATGTGGTGTAGGTAACATTGGACGGTATGATCAATGAACATAATAAACAATAATAATTAAGTGTAACACTGACACATTAAATCTTCAATTGTTCGAAATGTCCGCCGTTTGCAATAGAACACAAATTATAACGACGTATAATATAGTTATTTAATCGTGCAATAAGATCACTGTTTGTTGTTAAAAATTTTAATTTACTAAACTCTAAAATAAGCCGGTTCTTAAGTTACTCTACGGTTTTCACGTTTGTCGCGTACACTTCACCTTTCACAAACCCACAGATAAAAAAGTCCATTGGAGTGAGATCCGGGGACCGTGGTGGCCATTGTACTAGTCCAAATCGACCAATCCACTGCTGTCCTAGCATTTCGGTGAGTCGCTCTCTGAAGACATCACTGGATGTGGAGGAGCTCCGTTCAATTGGTGCCATAAATGCCGATGATTTGAAGGGTAGTTTTTCGGTATAATCAGCAACGGGACCGGATAATGTCTCGAAAAATGTTGCCGCGTTAAGGGTGCCGTCAATAAAAACAGGGCCAATAATTTGGTCCCTGTGTATGCCCACACATTAACAGAGAAGCGGTACTGATGCTCCGACTCCCGAATCATGCGTGGATTTTCAATACTCCAATATCTGAGATTTTGTCGGTTCCATATGCTATTGCGTGTAAATGTGCTCACGTCGGTCCACATGACATTTAATAAAAAGTTCGGGTCCTCAGTAACTTTGTCAAGTATCCACTGGCAGTAAGTACGCCTAACTGGCAAATCCCTTCTTAAAAGGGCTTGAACTTTTTTAAATTGTACGGTTTGCGTTTATTCCTTTTTAAAATGTTATGCACGGTTCTATGGCAAACTCTTAACTAGCGTGCGGCTCTATGCAGACTCGATGTGGGGTTGCGGTCAAAATAGTCAAGAATCTGTTGCTCGCACGCAGTAGGTATGTGCTGCGGTGGGACTCCCTGCTGATGCACTACTAATGGTTTGTTTTCCCGTGCCCGTTGCGCTGCCAATACTATGGTGCGAGTGTTCCTAGGGCACGTGCGGCTGTCTCCATACCTTTCTCAGTAAATTCGCAGAGCTAGAGCTGCGTTTTCGTGGGATTCCCCATAGATTAAAATCATGTCAGTGTATTCTGACGCCGTGTATGTAGCACGAGGCATTGTGGATGTCTTACGTACTAACAAAATAATTTAAAACTACTCACAAAACTAAACCTAAAATTCTAAAATACTCAGTTACGTGTCCTGTCAGAAAAGTAAAACTAACACTAAATAAATTCCGTGTCCTATCACAATCAAAACTTAACATTAGTATATGGGGCGCGTGAGCGACAATAATCTGTGCTGAATTGCGCAACGTGCACCCCGGATGCAACGCGTCTTCGCACTAAACAAAGTAAAAATTGTACTCTTGACCTAATTAGCCGAGCCGCCGCCGGCGCAGTAGCAACATACTGATCTATTTCTATTTCTGTTACGCTTATTACATTAGAGTGAGATAACCGTGATCTGTACTTTCTTTTAAGGAAAGATTTAGTAACAGTGTAATTCTTTGTTTGTGTTAAAGATACAAAGCGACAACGTCGCATCGCTCGCGTGAATTTTGTCGTTTCGCAGTGAATGACCCTTACATAACTATGTATGCCTATAGTACAAACTTACGATCAGGTGATCGAGAATATACATAGTGTTTAAGTGTAACTAAGAAAAACTAAAAATCATTCCTGTGACTAAACTATTGCTTACATTGAGCTGATTTTTGTTGTGTAGCCTGATAATGATACACTAAATATGTGGTTTCATTTAATGCCTCTCGCTTTTATCATTAATATATATATTGAACGTTGATAATATATATATATATATATATATATATATATATATAAATATATATATATATATATATATATATATATATATATAAACAAAAAAATAAACACTAAAAATTACTTTACATACCGAACGAAGCATTATTTGTGAAAAATATAAATAATTATAATGTTCGTATTGCTTAGTAACTGACAATGTCCTGAGGTAACAAGCTTTATAAGAAAATACAACTAAATCACAGACCTCCTTTTTTAAAAACTGTGTAAACTTATTTCACTTTAAAATATTTTCCAGCACGCTACGGTTTTTGACGCGACTACGAACTTTCACTACGGACTACGCCGTAGCGTTGCAAAAGTTTAGGAAATCTTAGAAAAGCAAGTCTTTTAAAAGTTTGATGTTTTTTTAAAGTATTGTAGTAGTGCGAAATTCACTAAGACAATAAAACATTACTTATATACATAAATTATATTTCACAATGAAAGCAAAGCCTCAGCTAATTCCGTTACCACAATACCCTTACAAAAACTCCGCCTATTTGCTCATCTTCTCATATGTACTAAAAAAACTTTTTCCACATCCCATCCAGAGTCAACAAACAGAGGGTAAAACGCCCAGTAACTGAAACTTCGAAGCGTTTGCCACTACAACGCACCTGCTCCAAAGAAGTTATATGACATTATCTTGAGTGTTACCCGACTATAGTTCAGTTACAGAATTTGTCGCCTTTTAGCATTAATGCATATTGCAAATTGTACTGAGTGGGTCCCTTTGAGTGCAAGAAAGACAACACGACTTTTGTTCTGTTCTGTAGGTGAAGTTTCAGAGTTTCATTTGTCAGTAGCGCGTGAGCTTTCGGTGAGTGTGCACGTCTCTACGTCTCTTGCTTTCGCGAAATATTACGTTAAATATCGTAACCTTTACGTTCACGAGTGTGTGAGTAAATATATTTAAAACTTCAAGTATTTTTAAGTGTGTTGGTGTATTTGAGTGATAATGGTGTGATGATTAAGTGACGTGAAAAGTTAAAGCTAAAATTTTCGTCTTAATTACAATAGATTATAATCGGATTTGTAAAGTTTGGTAATTTAAAGTTTTCTTCTGTGGAGGCTGTGGCTTGTGAGGGCACGTTAGCGGTGAGTAGTAAAAATACTTAGTAATTAGTTCCAACGTAACAATGTAGTTAAAGGTGACCTTGATTTATTATAAGCCTTAAAATTAAAATATATGAATTAATACAAATATATATTTTTAAACAGTAAAAAAATTGTACGAGCACTTTAAGTTGTAACAATATTTTATGAATTTTTGTCATGACTGTGTCGCAAACAGCGATGCCATACTTTTGAATAACGAGTGAATTAAAATTTTTTATATTCAAATAAAAATAAACTTTAAAAAATAACGTAATAGATGAAAGAAAGGCAATGGTTTACAATCATATTTTGTGGTTAAATAAATCCACCGAACTGGTAGTTTGATCTACCAGAACAGATTTCATAATTTAATTCTATATTTTCATTCAAATTATTTATCATATGTATACAGCAACCAAAATAATTGTAGCCTAAATAAAAGTAAATAATTTTTAACATATGTACTATGGACTATGTACAAATATTTACATGAGTTAACAGAAATCCGTAAAAAGTAGTAAAAAATATTATTATAAATGTTTTAGTTTAATTAAGTAAAATAAGTCAAATACTAGTAGATACTCCCTCAGACTGAGAACTAGTATCTAAGAGAAATATTATGCTCATTAATAAATGAAAATATTATATTCGAAAACAAAAACTTAAATTAAATAACTGTACGCATATTATTATTACTGTTATCGAGTATTACGGGTAAATAAAATATTTATTGTTCACATGGTCTTACCTAATTTTGATTATAAGAAGTATTTTTTTATAAATCAAAAACATATATTTAAAATTGACAGCGTTTTTTTCACGACTTGAATACTTATTTTAAATAAACCTCATCCGATACGTATAAACGCCCAAGAAAATGGTCTACCACTTTTGACAAAACTTCCCGTGTAGCTAAAACAATAATATATGTTAAAGGAAAATCAACATTGTTGTTTTATGACACGCCACGAATACACCACGTTTTAAGCAGTCGGCTAACAATTCGATACATAAAGGAAATATTTCAAATATTGTCAGTAACAACTCGCAGAATAATGTGATTTTAACGATAATGTGTAAATTAAATTGACTCTTTTGCGACCTCTATATGACGTTATCGAGTAGCGTCAACTTCTAGTTGCTCTTTGGTTGAACTGTCATGTCAATATTTATAAGAAATATACCTGTCACTAGAATCTTAAGAAAATTGTAGAGTGATTCATTCCAGGTATAATAACAAACTTTGTAATGTGTTTTAAAAAGGATTACTAATCTGTGACGTCATCCAACGATGTTCTTCAAACATTTTTTAAAATCAAATACAATGCACTGAAACCAGAAGTATTCAAAATGTTGTCTCAAAACACGTCGGAAATTCTTTCGGATAAAAATTAAAAAAAAAGATACTTCAAAATTACTTTACATACCGAATTAGTTAGTTATATGTATATACCAATTGCCTCAAAGTATTTTGGAATTCACATATAAATTTGCTTAGTAAAAGAATCAGATATAATCTTCGTTTAGGTGAAAGAAAGGCTAAAATGTGTTATTTAAGGACATATAAACTAAACTTTATATTTCAAATTATAATTTGATAAAGCAAACGACGTTCAGAAGGAAATTTAGAAAGAAGATTAGGAGTATAAATATGTTTTTATAAAATAAATATATATAATCAAAGTTCAATATAAACGAAAATATATTCAAAATGCTGTTATATCATAAACAAGATATAACGGTATTTTGAAATAAATGTCATAAAAATTATGCTTATCCCTCAGAGGTCCATGCCCGGAGGCTGCGAACCGCAAAATACTAGTTAAATTATCTTGTTCGAATATTAAAAATATACTCTACATTATTACATTTTCACAAACTTCGGAGTTATGGGTTAAGATATCAAAAGTTTAAGTGAAGTTACTGAATAGAAAAGTAACAAAGTTTGCAGTTGAAAAGAAGTGTAATAGTTTTAAGTAGCGTGTCTGTGAATCTTAAAGAAATATTTTTTCTTTATTTTGCTTGTTTAAAATCCTTTACTATTAAATATACCGGATGTTTTTTTTACCGTTCGGAACATGTGTAGGTTGGATACGACCACAATTCTTATTGTGCAACTTTCATAAATACAATATATAGCACAGATGAAAATAAACTGAACTCTAAATAACAAATGGCCTGTTGACCCTTAAGATTGTGTGAAAATTAGTTCTTTTCTTATATATATTTAAATTCAGTCTTTAACTTTTTAACTAAAAAAAATCGTCATCGTTACTTACTTAAGCAGAATTTATACAAAAAACGTAATCACTCATATAATAAGAATAATACTTAAGTAAACAATCTTAACATATTTCTAACCTAACATGAAATTTATTTCAGTAAAAAAAAAATTATATCGCGATCAACTCTAAGTGTTATTACATTTACCCTTTTTTAACATTTTATAGCAGGCAACACTGGGGCGACGAAAAACAGATGGTGTTCAATCGAAGGTCAATATTCCCATTTCATATTATACGCTAAAATTCATGACGCTGAAAACCTTTTTGCGTAACCTTATTTTGATTAAGTAGTTGTCCACGGAGTTTATAAGTAAAATAAAAAGGAAAGTTTATTTAGGTCTCGGTTATGACTTAAGGTTTATAAGTAACGAACATAATTTGTGTTTCTTTGTTTTTACCCAAGTTTAGACTAATACAACCGTATCTTGTGCAACTAGCATGAAATATGGTCATCTTAGATAGAATTACAAATTTTTGGCTTTGTCAGGTACAATAGACTAAAACTGTTTAGTTAAAATAGCAATAAAGTGTAAAAAAATAATGCATGCATCAGCTGCATACGTAAATATTTAGGTAAGATCTTTGCTTTGCCCAACATTTTTTAAACGACTATTGTTTCGAATATACTTCAGGAATGAAACATCTTTTTGTATCTAAAACTAAAACCATAAATATTTCTAAAGCCAATTAAATAATAGGTTATTTCCAAGTAAACATTGAAATGTCCAAATAAACAGATGCATAGAAACCGCACCACTTCTTATTCGACAGCAAAAAATCGAGAACCGAGACCGCATATCAATTTAACTGAATCAATAATCGAAATGTTAAGTTTACTACGTCACTAGTATCATCTGTCAAAACGTTAGTACCCTAGTGGACATAGTGTTGTCAATATGCAACGCATATTGACAATTTTATTGACGCATTTGTTTGCGCGGCCCTATGTGTGCGTGTGCTTGTAAATATGAAACTTAGTTTTCACTACTTAACGCACACATAGAGCCGCGCAAACAAATGTCTTGAACCATCTACGAATAGGACTTTTAGTTATGAAAAATTGTCTGGGGCGGTACTACAGTCCTTCTTTTGACCACCATAATAAGCAAGTTTACGTGGTTGTGTTCCGGATAAAGGAAAGAAACAGGCAGTATAGTTACTGGAACAAAGGCAATTCCAACTTAAGCCTTTGTTAATCATACTGGCTGGTGATATGTACTTCATAGAAACTTCTACCCACGCAAAAAATTAGAACCTGCAAACTACATTTAGGCCTTTAAGAATAAAGCGTGCACCTTCCTCAAAAGGTCGGCAACGCATCATTAGTCACTTCGGTGTTGCTGGTGTCCACGGGAGGTGGTCATTACTTAATTAATGTTCGTTTCACACTTAGTTCAAAAAAAAAGATGAGAATTTTAAATCCTCTGAGATAACGGACTAAATATATCTTAAAAGTTGTAATGAAATACACACGTACACATTAAACTAAAAAGGAATTTTAAACTTCGCAACAAAGTAATAGACCCATCTATCTTCATACAAGATACACCGTAATATCTCATCTTAAAATTGTTTTCATAAAAAAAGCGAACATTCTTCAGATCATGCACCTATACAACGAACAGACGAAAGGCAAATTGAGATTAATACCAAGGTTACTTACTGACGCCGAAGTCTCGTTCGGCGCAACGTCATTTCGGCAAATTGCATTTTGTTTGAAATGGAGGCTTTAGTAGAACTTAATTTTATTTTGGTCACGAGATTTTTTGACTGATGGGGGATTTGGTTATTTTGTTTATGAAAATGTTGTTTTGTTTAAGGATAATTTTGTAATAATGTAAATCCACGAGACAGAAACACTACTTATCTTTAAAAAAAGAGTTAAAGGCCACTACTTTTCCCTTATTAAATAAGTAATTTATTGTTTTGGCATTTATGACTTTTCCTTTTAAACAATTTTAGATTGTATATATTTTATTGTATTTTATTTTATTTACATATGTATATTAGTACATGTAAGTTTATTTACGGTATTATGTATATAATTTATGTTTAAAGTAGGTACACACTTTTTGATATAAACTAATCTCTCCTCTCGCAGGTCGGCTGGAAGAGATTTCTTTTAGAAATAAGCCTTACCTTTGTACTTTTTTAGTCTTTAAGGTATTTTATATTGTTTTCATATGTGTGTACAAAAACTAATAAATAAATAATATGTCTTATTGATATTGTGTTTTTTGGTTAGTGTACATTGTAGGAAGAGCCCCGGTGGTGTAATGGTTAGCTCGCTGGTCTCTCGCTGGTGACAGCCAAATATACCAATGAGTTTATAACAGCCTTAGTCTGTCAAGCCGACTGCTGGATTTGAGGATACCCACATACCATAGAAATGCAGTAGGCAAGCGTGGTGGACTTTATATTATCTGACACCACCTTCGTTAGGTGAAGCTGGTATATCTGCAGGGGGAATATAAAGGCTGTCGTGACTTAATTTATCGTAGCAGTAGATATTGATACATTGTGAAGAAGGCGTCATACATAATGGACCAAGCGTTTTCACTCGTGTAGCTCCAGATGGTAATTACACATAACAAGTTTTTAGCACCAACTGGTACCTTAGTAAGTTCATAAATATATCAATATCTAACCTGTAGTTTTAGTGATGAAAGCGTTTCTTTGTACAGACCTCGTCTGGGGCGGTACCACAGTTCTCCTAATTAGACCTCCACCGGGCTTCACTGTACGTGAGGCGCTTATGGCGCGAATATATGAACGCCTAGAATTGGGTGCCAAACGGCACCGCTAGGTTATAATGGTTGCTCAAGACACTGCCAGCACTTGCTTTGTTAATTGCAGACTGAAAAACAGATAGAGATGATGGAATGTTTTCATAACTGTCAAGTGGACACCTGTCCTCTTAGTCTTTCGTGACCACGGCACAACGACACAAAGGCACCGAAACGTCGAGTTAAATGGTAAAATTAAGCGTGATAAGATCCAGTCAAAAAGTGTTTACTTACAATCTTTTTAACTCATGTAGTTTATTGGGAACGGGCTTGACAAAACCGGCTGAACTCATTTATAATACTTTGTTTAAGCAGTAGGTTTTTGAGCCTTTATAAATGTATTATAAACGCCTTATAAAAGCCTTCGGGTGGAGCGGAATTCCACTTTATGTTATACCTTCGACATTAAACGTGTTCGTATGTTGTTGTATTCAAGGTAAAGGGTTGGATTTAAAGTCATTATAATTTTCCGCCCGTCATATGGATGTATTTAGCAGAACAATATAGCCATATAATCACACTAATAAACACTGTTTTAGTCATATGAACTTTATTATAATTATCCTTTTGAATTCAGCGGTTGAATATTGTACAGTAATTAATTAATTAATTAGTTGATATTTGCTTGTGTGCCTAAAAAAGTGTTATTGCGTTATAAAAGTATAAAATTGCTATTTGAGCCTTTTTGAGGTGAGTTTTTGATCATAAAGTGGTTTAACACCCGACGAAGGTCAAAAAAAGGTTACAACGTATTTAATCGAGCATTACCATTGTGTTCAGTAATGGTTGTGTCAGCAAGACTACTTTGTTTAGGATGGCCGAGTGGTTTAGTGGTCAGTAGCCCTTACTCATACGCCGGAGGTCCCAGATTCGAGTCCTGTTCGGGACATTTATTTGTGTGGTGAACATACATGTTTGTTCTCGGGTCATGGTTGTTAACATTTGTATATGTATGTTTGTTCTGGGTTCCCCCAGTTCGCTGTATGGTCATCCATAACATAAACTCTGCGTACTTTAGGGCCATACAGTTGGCATCTTTGTCTGGGGGTTTGATATTATTCATAAATTATTTTTACCTGATTCAACTTTGAATATTTGTAGGTGTTGGTAAATTTTGGTAACAACGGAATTTTGAAGCTAAATTATTTCAGGTTTCATTCGGGACTGAATACCGAAGGGGACTACGTTTGTTAAAATAATTAATTTTTTAATTCACATTTTATGACGCCAAAACAAATGAATAATACGTTTCGCCCCAAATCCAATAATCCACAGATATATGAGTATCTCTCTAAATGTACTCTCTTAGAGGATTACCGCCACACTCAGTGCCACACTCAATTTTTTTCTTTACGAATCCATATGTTATCTAGATTCTTACAAAGTCTACATTAGCTAAGCAAAGTGTATAATAAGAAGATTTCTCTGAGCGTGGCCGTTACAACACCTTTAATACAAAAACGTTCGAAGACATAGTTTAAAAGTTTCCCAATGTGTCGCGTTTCAAGCGAGGGTAGCTTAAGTGTATGCACAAAAAATATGGTAAAAGGAAGCTACAAAAATAAATTTTCAAAACGAACTTCGTTCAAACGGTACTACACCATCACAAACACACACAGACACACACCGGATACCTGATGAAAAGTCTCCTGCAAATTAGCTCAGCCAATTTATCGTGTTATTAATTTACGACAGCAAGGTTTCTTCATCACGAACGATGTTTTGACAAAATTAAACTTTAATATAGCTGGGTTTAAGTCCTTTTTTTGTAATTAGTTAAAGGTATAATTTAGACTTTGAATGTGTTCAATTAAGTCGTTACGTTGCTTAGATGTATGGTTTTAATAACGATTAATTTAGCTGAAATTTTGTAATCATGAATGTTTATAACAGATGAATACTTGTATATTTTCCAAGTATGTTACGACTTTTATTAGATTCGGAGCCTTTGAAAGAGTAATAAATAACGCAATGAAACCTTAATAAATAATCCTTATTAATTCTAGTATAACTTATTTTTATTGTTGTTATTAGTCATTAAATACACAGAATATTCAAATTAAATATTCAATTATTGATTTGAATATAATTTTTTGAAGAAATGCAGGAAAGCACTAAGTGGCTTTGTCTAGCATTGGTATTCATAAACAAGGTCCTACTTTGAGCTAGAATCCTTAAATCATATAGTTTTACTTCATACTTGAGTTATGCAGAATTGAATTATAATTAATTTTTTTTAATATAAAAAGGAGTGCAAATGCAAAATAGTGACTTCCTTCCTAGAACTTAATGCACTTCCTTCAACGCTGTTAGTGTTATTGATGATCGATTAAACATTTTACGAACCGATATACGAATCGATTTAAAAATTTAAGAATCATTACGATACAACAATAAATTTCCATCATTAAATTAGGCAGTTGACGACACGGGAGGAATTAAAAAATGGACACGCTTGGTTTTCACACAATTGAGGGCTAGAATTCTTACCTAAATTTTCATTGTCAAAAATTGTTATCCAATTTGTAGTTCTCTTTGAAACAATATGTCAAACAACTTTAATTCCAAAGATAGTGATTACGCATATTGTATGTCATTTTAAGAATATCTTTCTGTCTTTATTTTGATATTTCTCGATACTTGAAAACAAAACCTTATCAATCTTTATTGATATCATATGTATATATGACGTACTCCACATGAGCCTTCATCCCCTTCAGTGGTTTCCAAGAGGGTGAACGAGGGTTATCGAATTCGATACTCGAAAATGACAAATTGCATTGTATTAAAAGTACGCAGACTAAATATTTAATATAATATGATACATGCTGTCTTATATACATGCCCGTGAAGTAGGTTTTTGAGATTTATACATTTGGAATCAGTTCTTTTTTTAAATGGAGTGTTTTTAGTGGAATTATGTCTGAGAATCGAATATATCGAAGTTATTGTATAAACAATAGTGGGTTCGTAGAAAAGCAAATATGACGTTATTTGATATTCGCGGTTTAACTCGTGTTCGGTGTATTTAATCTATATCTTGCTTTTTGTTCAAAATCTCATTGAGAAATTGTATATTAGTAATTTTTAGGCACTGTTTCCTATACACTATTGTTAGATATTATCCAATGAGTGCTTGTACCAAAATAAAATAAATTATGAGGTAGTCATACTGTTCACATGTCTTATGGGATTTCAAAAAGACAGCCTTTGAAATTAGAGGTTGCCACTTTCTGACACGATAAGTAGTTGTTAGTAAATTGTTGGAATTGTTCAAGTGCGCGTCCGATACCTTTACCAGGTACCGAGGGCGAGCCCTTTTATTTTTCAAGTAATTTTTATTTTAAACCTCTTATATCTACACTCAAATGCACGGCCTGTGGCAACAGGTAACCTAAATCAGATTATGTGAGATACATTGTGCTGACAGACGGGTTTAAATAAAAACTTAAGGTTATGGAATAAAATTCAACGATTTTCCGTCAATCTCTCATAAGTTAATGATTTTAGACAGCACAAATGGTTCAGAACAAATATAGTATCAATGTCGGTAGCATTCCCACGCAACAATATGCCATATGAAATGGGGTTATATGAGCAGTTGTTCATCTGAAATTTGTCAAATTTTTTAACAGCATATGTTGCATAGCCAAACCCTTCAACATGCGGTCCCCACTGGAGTTTATAATGGGTGTTTTTTTAGCTGCATGAGAAGTTTCGATGTTTGTTGTCTATGGTTTGATAGCTGTATATGGCAAACTGTGTTGCTATTTCTGTTCAGTAAGGTTCGATAATTCATCATTAATCGTTTAACACCAGAGCAACGTTTCCTAATTGTGGAAATTTACTTCAAAAAAATAATTCTGTTCGTGAAGTTCATAGAGAACTTCGCCAATTTTACGGTTATTAATCATTTTCGCACTAATTTTACTCTGCTCGATTCCAAAAATTAATCAGCTCAACATCGACGACATTTTGGTTCCAACAAGACGGCGCAACTTGCCATACAGTGCACTTAACCATCAACCATCAATTTATAATCAATTTGGTGACTTTATTTCCAGAAATGTTCCTGTTAATTGGCCCCCTCGTTCGTGCGACTTACAGCCTCTTGATTATCTTTTATGGGGCTATGTTAAGTGGGGCTAATGTTCATTTGTTTATGCCGACAAACCAGCAACTCATGAAGCATTGGAAGCCAATATTCAAGCCACCATTGAGGCCATACGGCCAGAATTATTAAAAGGTAGTGAAAAATTGGACTGATCGAATGGACCATGTAACTCGTAGCCGCGGCGGGCATATGCCGGAAATCATATTTAAAAAATAAATGCTATGAAATTATCTACCAGGTTATGATAATAAATAATTAAATCAACAATATTTTTGTCTTGTGTTATTATTTAAAGTTCTCAAGCTCTTAAAAAACACCCGTTATAAATAAATCCCCAGAGAAATACACCAACTGTATGGCTCCAAAGTAAGCAGAGCTTGTCTTATGGACGACATTAACAGTGCACAAGTAGTAATCCCGTATTATTGAAGAAATGTTGTCTGTAATATAAAAAAAAACAAGTTCAATTTATTGTTTTAATTAACTACGTTCCTAGGCGTTGTTTCTTAGTGTTGCCACTTAATGTGCTATTGCCTGTTGCTATTTCTTAATGTAAGATGGCCTTAATAATACTAATTTGGAGAAGTGAACTCTGGCAGCATGCTCGGGAGTAATGAATAATTAATAACGCCGTTTACGCTACAAGAAAAGTTAAGAATTCACGAACGGTTATTTTTTAAACGGATTTTAAGATTATTTGTGTTGTTAAAAATGTACTCCAGATGATTGGTGGTTCATGTTACAGCTTTCGTTTTAAATGGGTTTGTATACTATGTGGCCGTTACATCTTAATCTTTAAACAAATGATTATAAAAACAAATACTTATTACTATGCTTAAAACAATGTTACATTAACTTAATGAAGTTTTACCGCACATCGCTTATAAACGGACGCATCGTCGGTAGCTAATTGTTTTTTTAAGAAGCATACATAATATCTTTAACAAAAAAGTTCACCTATTCATAATATAACGGAAGAAAAACTCCAGCAATTACTACTTGAATCTATCTTAAAAATCCTTTATATATATACCCAAAGTTCACCTGATGGAAAGTGTAAATGAACACGAGGATGTTACATGCCTATCCACGTGGAACCTAATAACTTAATGTGGCATATAACGCTGTGCGTGGGCTCTGTTTCTAGTTGTCAACTAACCTTATCTCTCTGAATTGGCTGTCCTGGCCTTTTAAAACTTTGGCTTCAGAACGACGTTATGTGAAAAGACGTCAAATGCCTTATGTAATCGATATGAAAAAGAAAAAAAGTGAGTGAGTGCTTAACTTACAGTCATACACAGCAATTTTATTTAATTACATATTTAAGAACCAAAAATAAAATATGTTATTTATGTCTTTACAGGCTCTCTTTACGGGTTAATTTATGTTATTGATATATTGTAAGGGATCCTACCACAAATTTTTGTTATGGTATGTTTCTAGAATCGAGTATTAAGTTCATAAATATAACTCTACTATTGATCCCCAATACTGTCCTGTACGATGCTGACCTGACGAGATATCCCGATACGACAAAACAGAAGGTCCCTAAACGGGAACGTCCCTACACATCAATACAGGAGCAGCTACCAAAAAAAATCATTAGCAATGTGCAGGTGATTAGCGCAGTTACTCAGCACGTTTTTTCGACTCACGTTTTTGAGTAATAACTGTCCAAATAATTGTAAAATTCAGTGTTTTTATTTGTAAATCCTTTTAAACATCCATTAAACACAATGAAAATCTACAAAACGGAAACCAAAGCAAATACCCCTTGTGGACAATGCGGGCGACATTTTTATCGTTCGGAGAATGGGCTTATAGACACAGACCATAATTCAGAGACACTTTCCCAAAGAAGTACATAATTTAATAAAAAAAAATAAAGTAAGCTACATATCGCGGTAGTTTTCGGTATCTAGCGACTAAATGTTCGAATAATATTCCACCAGCACTCGGGCAAGCAAAAACTAAATTACTTTTAAGAATAAGCTTTAGAAACACCTTACGAACTTGCAAATTGTTTCTGCATGAAGTTGCCAGAATACCGAAATGTTTCGTCTGCCATTGCTCTTTTGGGGTACATTTTGGTTTTTACTTTATTTATTTGAATTTTATAAATTTATTTTTATTTAATATGCAATTAATTTGGTAGTATACATTTTCATTATAGTTAACAAATATTAACCAATATTTTCATATGTATATCTTTTTCTATAGTACATTCTAGCTAGAGAGTAAAATCGCGTGCAGAGCAGCTCATCAGCACGCCTCCAGCTTGGTATCAGCGTCACAGTAGCTGACACTGTATCCAGCTTGGTATCAGCGTCACAGTAGCTGACACTGTATCCAGCTTGGTATCAGCGTCACAGTAGCTGACACTGTATCCAGCTTGGTATCAGCGTCACAGTAGCTGACACTGTATCCAGCTTGGTATCAGCGTCACAGTAGCTGACACTGTATCCAGCTTGGTATCAGCGTCACAGTAGCTGACACTGTATCCAGCTTGGTATCAGCGTCACAGTAGCTGACACTGTATCCAGCTTGGTATCAGCGTCACAGTAGCTGACACTGTTTTTGTAACACTGCATGTCCTTATTTTTTCTATTTTTTTTGTAATGTTTTAATGTAATAATTTATTCTTTCTTTCTTTTATTTTATTTTATTTTCTTTTAACTCTTCATAATCAATAATCTAATAATATTTTATATATTGGGTACTAAAAATTGGGTAACAAAAATTGGGTACTTGACTGTATATTGGAACTCCAGCCTATCCAACAAACTAATGCTTTTCCCTTAGATATCTTAATAAGGGGCGCTAAACATCTATTCGAGTCGGACATTCGGTTCGGCAGTTTATGTTGAACGATAAGGCCAGCTTTTATTCGGCTAGTGTCTATCGGGCAGTCAATACGGGCTTATATTGATCGTCGAACCCCAGCCGCTTGTCGATTAATGCCGGTCGGAAAAAGTGAGTAGCACCCCTAAAGCTCTGGATCCCGCGTTAACTCGTGAACGGGTGCCGTTTGAGGGTGTTCGTCGTTTGGATACTTGGGGGGAGGGAGACTTGCCGAGCTAACAGATGCAGAAAAGAATAATTTTGTATAGACATAAAGAGACTCTGTAAAATTTTGAAAAAAAATATACCCGTGAAGTTTCTTGCCAGTTCTTCTTCACGAAGGTTTTTTTTGAACTGGTGGTAGAATCATGTTTTATTTGACGTCAATAAGAACAAGTAATTGTCAATGTTGAGAAATAAATATTTCATTTCATTTCATTTCATTTCATTTCATTTCATTTCATTTCATTTCATTTCATTTCATTTCAAGCAGCATTCTAATATCGAAAGATGTTTTGAAATCGGTAAAGAGGTTTCATAGTAATTAAAATAATTTATATATACTAAATAATGTCAAGAAAATCGTTTTATATAACTATTTTACCAACATTTTGCTGTAGTAGAGTTGATTATTTATTTTATTTTACGTTTATTTTATTTATTTATTTATCACAAAATCCACAGCTCTTAAACCATGTTACAAATTCTTAAGTTTTACTGACAGCCAGTTAAGAATCTACATTTTGTTACTAATACATAGTAGACTAATAAATAACAGACATTTAAAATATTGAAACATGGTATTTTTTTTAAATTACAAAGAGACAAATTAAGATTAAGAAAAATAAAATATTTTAAAATTAAGGTTATTGAAATTCTTATGAAATTCTAATGTGCGTGCGTATTTACGTGTGTGTGTGTGTGTGTGTATGTATGTGTATGTGTGTGTGAGTCATTTAATTTATGTAATGATCGACAGTTCGTGCATGAGTATAGTGTTTTTGAATTTGCCTTGCTAAATTATTTTTTTTTATGTGAAGATCTTCTAATTTTAATCGCAAAATACCACGTTTATGTAGTTGTGCTCGGGATAGAGGGGGGAACCGTCAGTACAATTGCTGGAACAAAGGCGATTCCAACTTAAGCCTACGGTGGGCAACGCGTCTTCAATCAATAATCAATCAATAGAATATAATCAATCAATAACAACTACGATTAGGGGTGTGTATGGGTATGGATGCCGGTTACCGTCCGGTCGATCACTAATTCGTTTAACGGCTTTAACAAAGTTAAAAAAACTACAGATAAGATAATGTAACTTAACGACGGTGACGAGGTTTCATGATTTAGAGGTACAAAAACAGTGACTTAAATTTCATGATTTCATATTTATGAGTTATCCATAATATTATATAATAATATAATATAAATAATAATAGATTTTGTTTAAAAAATAATAATTCTACAATAAATAGTTTACAGGATACAAGATATGTCCGGCATGCATTTAAAAATGCCCAGAAAGCTCTTTATAGAAAATGATACTGCATTGTGACGTCATAACTTTGTAAAGTCGGCTCTAAATGTTTAGGAATACGTACAATAACTAAAAAGATCTCGCTTTTATTATATGAAAAAGTTGTAAAGTATTAAAGATTTTACAAATTTTGAAAATATTTTTAAAAATTCTGTTTTTTCTAGGTTATATATCTTTTTATGTTATTGCTACTTGTTTATTTATCAATAATTTTTGAGTCATAACAAGGTTTTTATTAAAATAAAAATAATATATCACAAATATCGATTAATAATATAACAAATAATAAATCCCCAGAGAAACATACCAACTGTATGGCCCCAAAATAAGCAGAGCTTGTGTTATGGATAACCATACAGTGAACTGGAGGGGTCCCCAGAATAATCATACATATATAAATACACACAACCATGACCCGAGAACAACCATCTGTGTTCATCACACAAATTAATGCCCCGGCCAGGACTCGAACCTGGGAGCTTCGGTGTATGAGGCAAGTCTACTTACCACTACACCACTTGGTCGTCGATTGCCGTTCACTAACCAATTTGATTAGTAAATAAATGGTGGATTATCCTTCTTCTCCTTTCAAAATATAGCATTATTTAAAATACAGCTCTCGTGGAAATGCCTAATTCACTGTGTTATTAAGTAGGTTGTTACAAAAACATTTTTACAAAAGTGTCCTTACATTCAAATCCCCACACCTTACCATTAAAGACAGTTATTACTTTCTATTTTTTTTTTGAATTCGGACGAAATTACCTTGTTAATATCGCTATATTAATTTCGCTCAGCGCTACATTATAACATTGTCACTTATTCTCCCTTAGCCCCGGACTACGATGTCCTTTGTCAATTTACACTTGTTATATTCGTATTCCAATTTAGGTCTAAGAAATTTGTGTCAATACATTCTTTTTGGTGGAAAAACACGGAATATGTAAATTAGAAATATCTTATCATTCTATTCATTGGTAATATTGCTTTTTTATATCGTTTTTGTGGCTTTTTTCTTTAATTTGAGTATAATTTCGTGAAATATGAGTTTTCGATAATATGAGTTTATGTGAAAGGAAATTTAATAAATTGTTTGATAGAATATTCTGGTTATCAAAAGAGGGATATATTCGATGAAATGAGCGCTAATTAAATTTGTGTTAATTAAATTTGATAATTAGCACCGTCATAATGTGATTTTATGAAATAAGGTATCTATAGCTTTTTGTCGGCTGAGTGGCGTCAATGAGTAGCGTCGCTGAGTGGCGTCAATGAGTGGCGTCGCTGAGTGGCGTCAGCCCTGCCTCATGCGCAGGAGGTAATAAGTTCGAGTCCTGGTCGGGGTTTTCATTTGTGTAATGAACACAGATGTTTCTTCTCGGGTCATGGTTATTGATATTTATTTGTGTATGTTTATTCTGGGTTCCCCCCAGTTCGCTGTATGATCATTCATAACACAAGCTCTGCTTACTTTGGGGCCATACAGTTGGTATGTTTGTCTGGGGATTTATTATAATTGTTACAGTAGTGATGAGCAATACTGGCAAGGATTATAACTTAACGACTTTATTCCCACGACTGTGCCTACATAAATTCCAAAAACCCGCCTTAAAATTGTGACATAAGTTAGACTTTGTGATAATCCAGGTCGCAATCTGTGAGTCTCGTTTCATCCAAAGACGCCTTGACATGTTTTTGTAAGTAATACACGCACAAACTATCATTTATAAATATCAGATGGATATGTTCAGATGTGAAATTTTTTTTAAATGTCATCTGTAACCACACACTATATAAATGGTTCAAGTATTTGTGCTTTGAAGCTTGTATGTATACAACAACTGTGTGTGCGTGACAAAAACGTACTGATCGTTTACACACTCCACAGCGTCGAGAACACGATAGACAAGATGGCGGCCTCCACACAAAGTTATCTTGCGTATTTACTAGCCTACGGACACACGGGGACGCGCGTACACATGAGATCATCCATACAACTATAGATTTTAAAAACTGTTATTTAACACCAACCTACAATAACGTAGATATTACTCCAATATCGGCGTCAGTAATTTGTGCTTGGCTTTTTGCCAAATTGGTCTTTTTATCCAGTTTCGTATTTCACTATCGGGAACTCTGTTTACTTAGTAAATAATGAACAGAACTGAAGAAAAATGTTGAAAGATACTCCATGTTTCTTGAGAGTATTTTACTTTTTGTTGTTTTATTTTTCTTTGCAAATTATTTGTGTTGTGTGCATTTAAAAATAATATGACGCAAATTGTACTTAGCGTGATGATTTATATAGTTTTATAAAAGTAGAAAAACAAAAAATATAGGTACTTACTCACAAACTTGAGCATTAGTTACAAAGTATATATAATTACCTATAACTATTAAAAATGTAACTAATTATGATGAATTCAAATATAATTTAAAATCATTTCTATTAAATAAATGCTATTATAGGACATATGAATACTTAAATGACAAATGTATAAATTGTGTAAATTGTAATTTTAAACTTAAACCTTGTACACGCCGCAATGGTAGAATATGGCTGAGCTATTACTTGTATGACATCTTTTTTACCTATATTCGTGCAATAAATGTTTTGAATTTGAAAGTTTTTGGATTATAATTTTTATGAAAAGTGAAAGCTCCATTTAAGCTTTTTACAACCTTTTTCTTGTTACATCTTACTACTAGATGCAAGCAGAAGTTCTAAATAAAAGCAAAAAATTGAACTTATAAACACGTTAAGACTGAGTGGGTAAAACTAATTAAAAAGTTATTCGCACAGTTCAAGTTTTTTGTCGAATCTCATCCCTGGTATGAAGGGTTGATTCCAATCTTAGAAATGATCAAATTGTTCAAATAATTTGTTGACTTAGTCGGCTTATAATAGCTATAAATAAATTAATTTCGCGATCTCGTGTAAAATATGCGGAAATGTCTAATGGCGGAACTAAGAGAGCTATTACAATAATTTTGTAATTAGCATAATTCAATAAACAGAAGATCAGTATAATATCTCTTCGTGAGTGATCTTAAGATGTAATTTTATTGAAGGAGGTCGTTAATTTGCTAAAAATATAGAGACAGATATAAACTATTTTAGAACAAATTGTGTTTCTAAAAACACATGTTATAAATAATTAGTCACTCGCTTGCGCTGCTGGCCCTGCTCGCTGCTATAAGTAGCTGCCCACATGTTCGGGCTGGCTCACTCCTGCCCTCAGCAAGTCCACCGAATCGTCGAGTATATACTTGACGGTTTCTATCCGCGTCGTTATAAAACAGTCGCGGTTTTCTTTGACGTAGCCAAGGCTTTCGATAAAGTCTGGCACAGCGGTCTCGTTTATAAACTCTACAAGATAGGCTTACCGGATCGCCTAGTCAGGTTAATAGCGTCGTTTCTCAAAGACCGTACGTTTCGATTTAAACACGAAGGCACGCTTTCTGCACCTCGTCCCATAAAGGCTGGAGTCCCTCAAGGCTCAGTCCTCGCCCCTCTGCTGTACACCGTGTACACCAACGACATTCCCATCCCGCCGAAAGGCGTCGAACTCGCCCTCTTCGCTGACGACACCGCACTCTATACCAAAGGCCACAGTGTTCGGCCCTTGTAACCAGAAGGCCAAAAGGCCGTAAACGCCCTTGGTGTATGGTTTCAAAAATGGCGCATCGATGTGAACCCTGAAAAGAGTTCTGCGATGCGCTTCGACCACAAACGCTGTCGTCCCGATGGCGATCCCCACGTTCGATAGTTAGGCATTCCCATCCCCTGGAAGCGCAGTACTAAATACTTAGGCGTCACATTAGATCCGACGCTTTCTTTCAAGCCACACGTCGAAAGAGTTTCGAAACTCGCTCGTCACTATTTAGTCCGCCTAAATAGCATGTTAGGTAGAAAAAGTAAAATGTCCTTCAGAAACAAACGTACACTTTACAAGGTCTGCGTTAGACCCGTCATGACGTATGCCTCGCCAATCTTTGCCCACGCCAAACCCTCCCTCCTGCACAAACTGCAGGTAGTTCAAAACCTCTTTTGCCGCCGGGCCACAAACGCACCGTGGTACGTGCGTAACGCGGACTTGCATAGAGATCTTGAACTGCCTACAGTACAACAACATCTCAAAACACTCTCTGAAGCGTTTTTCAAACGCTCCGAAACCCATCCCAATCCTCTAGTTCGTGATTCAGTCTCATATACTACTCCTGTGTTAGACTCGAAGTTCAAAGTCGCTAGGCCTAGAAATGCGCAAGCGTACTCATCCACCAGACTGTCACGCGATCTCGAGGCCCTTCTGGCCGCAAATTCTAATTCTAACGTAAATCCTAATTCTAACGTAAATGCGAATTAATTCAATTTTATTTTGCAATTTTTTTTTTAATTTTTGTTTAAATTATTGATTTTCATTTTGAGCACCTTCAGTATGTATTCACCTTCAGTGCTTTGAGCACCTTCAGTGCTATGTAATCCCAGCGGGTGACCCCTTCTGGGCCCCGCTAGCGCGGCCTCTTTCTCCAATTGGCCGTCGCTCAGATGAAGGCTGAGTGGCAAAAATGCACGAGCCGACAGGGGGTTTTTCGTGGGTATGGTCCTGGTAGGCGTCGGGACGAGTCCCACATAACTTTGGAATCGCGCCAGAGTATGCGTCAGGGCATTTTTATCCTCCTGACCTTCCCGCGGAGGGGAACAAAAAAAAAAAAAATCGTGCTGGCGTATTCGAGTTGACAATATTTTTGAAAGACAATAAATAAATAAATAAGCAAAGTAAGCAGAGCTTGTATTAAGGATGACCATTCAGTGAGCTGGGGGGAAACCCAGAATAAACATACGTGTATAAATATCAATAGCTTTGACCCGAGAACCAACCTAGCACCTCCGGCGTATGAGGCAGGGCTACTGTCTACTATCTAGGGCTACTATCGGAGACTTGCCAAGCGAACAGATGCAGATAATAATAATTTTGTATAGACATAAAGAGATTCTGTAAATTTATTTTGAAAAAAATATACCCGTGAAGTTTCTTGCCAGTTCTCCTTTACGAAGGTTTATCCGAAACGTCATGCTTCATTTGACGTCAATAAGAACAAGTAATTGTGAATGTTGAGAAATAAATTTGTCTTTATCCACTCCGCCACTCGTCCCTCATCATATTTGGCCTGTGCCGATCGTTCATTTTGGCAATATGGAGTTCGTCCCTCTCAGCGCGTTCCACTAAAACCCGAACAGCATTTTGCCGAACGTTCATCTACACGTATTTGACTTTGCTGCCCAGCAGTCCAAATATGTGGGCATATTTTGTCTCAACAATCCTTTATTGCCAACCTTATATTGATAACAAAAAACATCAAAAATGTTTTTCGTACATACAACAGCAAGCTGTTTGCATATCCATACTAATATTACAGAGATAAACTATTTGTTCGTTTGTTTGTATATCATCGATACTGTCTGAAAATACTTGACTGATTATAAAATGTACTTCACCATCATATAGGTTGGATGCCTGTCTGATGGTTGGAGTCTGGCAATTTAACTACCTGCACCTCGTTTAGAAAAAATAAAAACCCAAAATGGCTGCTTTACAAAGGGGTCTGAGTTTTGACTCTACGTGTCATATATTTTATCTATAAAAATAGATTTACTTCTAGCCTTTATCGCATAAACACCCTGTACAAAAAAGCTATATTTTTACTAGAATTTTTTTCACAGCTTTGCTCGCGTATTACTTGGGTACAGCTTTTTCTAGTTGATATATAACCTATGAAGTGAATCCTTCAAATGTTTTGTATATAGAATCAGGCGTGACTTTGCGGAAATCCATTGTAATTTTTATATTTTTTCTTCGTTACTTCCGCGATGGTTGTGTGTTCATAACTTTCAAGTATTTTGTAACAGCACCGCAATCCATTCCACTAATGATGCCCCTGGCTTGGCGGAAACAAGTGTCGGTGGTGGGAGCATTGTATGATTAGGACTTTCTGCAAATAACACCGCATGAAACCTTAGTGGGAGGTATTGCGGTGCTATTATCAAACGCTTGAAAGTTTTGCACACACAACCGTCTCGGAAGTATCGAAGTAATTTCATAACAATATAAAATATATGTATAGATATTAACAAATATTTCAGAAAAATATTATTTACAACAACAGTTAGATATCATCACTAATACAAGTATATAGGACGTTTCAATATGTTACGTCCTCAGCCGAGGTCCGTGCCCCCTCGGATGACCTTAGGCGATTCGTATGTAGGAGTAGTTTTAGTCCGGTGAGAGTGAAAAGGCAATTATTATTGAACAATTCATAATTTGTTTAATAATTGTACAATAAATAAAAAATATAAATGAGTAATTAATTGTATTGTTCCATTTGTAAGTTCATTTTATCAAGCATACATTCCCAATCCCAAATCTATCTTATAAGAAAAATAGTTTAGGCTCAGTATTCCGTAGTCTTAGTTATATTTGCTTTACTTTCCTTTTGCAAAACTAATAGAATATGTTATTAAGTCCATATCTGTTTCTATTGATATCACAAATATATGATGCTTATCAATAATTCAGTTAATGAAACTGGTAGGGTAAAGTATGATGTTATTTCGAAGCTCACAGTTCATTGTGAATTGAAAATCTGACATTCATATACCAGGTGACATTTATACCGTACGGAAAAAGGGCACATGGCCTCGGTTTCATAATTATGAGCAACTTGTTCAAAAACACCGTACAGCCACAATTAAAAATAAAATTCGACTCCAAATAAGTTCTACGGGCAGCTCCCAATTTTACAAAACTGAAAGGTTCATTCCAAAAAATGTACCATTCACACATGAAAGGAAAAGTTTTTTTCTCTATTTAACTGTACGGTGTCGTTGGAAATAATTCTCGAAATCGTGGTTTGGGCTCAAGTCCCCATCGCCAAACTTCTTTTTCGATTAGTGGGATAAACTTTGCCTTTTAAAGAAAACTCTTCGACAAAAGAGCTCGATTACCAAAATGGGAACATCATATAAGTATTACCTATGTAATTGATGTAAGTTTTTTTGCCTATGTTTCATTAATGGCAATGGCTGATGAACGCTTTTACAAGGAGCACCAATAAATTTGCACATCGTAATTGCAGTTAAAATGGCAAAAAAAGAATGAGAAAAAAAAATAGTCCAACAATCAAAAAAACCAATAAAACTTTCATTTAAATCATTCAACACAGATATTTAGTTATAATTCACTGCTGCGAAATTTATTTCAATATCTAATTTACTATACTCACGCATAGCGCAATGAAACGAAATTCATAAATTTTGATCAAAATTATTGAAAAGGCATTTAACCGAAACTGTTTTATTCATTTTAATATTTATAGGTGCTAAGCAAGCCTTTTGGGAAGATTAATTAAGCCTGCGCTCGCGGTTATGATATCATGTTGCTATTTGAATATGTTTAAAATAACGCGAATTTTCAACAGTGGGTATTTTGAAAATAATTAGAATAGAAACACTTGAAAGTTATGAACACACAACCGTCGCGGAAGTAACGAAGAAATTCTATAACAATTGCAATGGATTTCCGCAAAGTCACGCCTGATTCTTTATACATTACATTTTAAGGATTCACTTCATACGTTACATATCAACCAGAAAAAGCACTTCCCCAAGTAATACGCGAACAAAGCCGTGACAAAAATCTAGTAAAAGTATAGCTTTTTTGTACAGGGTGTTTATGCAATACCTGTAAGTACTCTAAAGGCTAGAAGTAAATCAATTTTTATAGATAAAATATATGACACGTAGAGTCAAAACTCAGACCCCTTCTAAAGGCAGCCATTTTAGATTTTAATTGTTTCTAAACGAAGGTGCAGGTAGTTAAATTGACAGAATCCAACTCCATCTCTCAAATCCAAAATCCAGAATACATTTTATAATCAGGTTTTAAATCGATTATTTACTAAAAAACGAACGAATAGTTTATCTCTGTAATATTAGTATGGATATGCAAACAGCTTGCTGTTGTATGTACGAAAAACATTTTTGATGTTTTTTGTTATCAATATAAGGTTGGCAATAAAGGATTGTTGAGACAAAATATGCCCACATATTTGGACTGCTGGGCAGCACAGTCAAATACGTGTAGATGAACGTTCGGCAAAATGCTGTTCGGGTTTTAGTGGACCGCGGTGACAGTGACGAACTCCATATTGCCAAAATGAACGATCGGCACAGGCCAAATATGATGATGGACGAGTGGCGAAGTGGATAAAGACAAATTTATTTCTCAACATTCACAATTACTTGTTCTTATTGACTTCAAATGAAGCATGACGTTTCGGAAAAACCTCCATGAAGAAGAGCTGGCAAAAAACTTCACGGGTATATTTTTTTCAAAATAAATTTACAGAAATAGCTCGGCAAGTCTCCGATAGTAGCCCTGCCTCACACGCCGGAGGTGCTAGGTTTGTTCTCGGGTCAAAGCTATTGATATTTATACACGTATGTTTATTCTGGGTTTCCCCCCAGCTCACTGTATGGTCATCCATAATACAAGCTCTGCTTACTTTGGGGCCATACAGTTGGCGTGTTTGTCTGAGGATCAATTAGTATTGCTTCAAGTCGGCATTATTGTTCAACAATACTGTCGACTCGAATACGCCAGCCCGAACATGTAGACAGCTACTTATAGCAGCGAGCAGGTTTTTACTCTTTTAATTACTTTTTTAAATATAAAAAATAAATAAATTTGTGTAATGGTGTTGGTATATTTAGTAATATAAATATTGTAACTGTAAACATTAATTAATAAATAATATTGCATGCTGTTGTACAGCAATAATATGTAGAACTTTTTTTATGTATACCGCCATATTGTACACCATATTATGTTGTAATAAATGATTTGATTTGATTTGAGGGATTATAAAGGCTGTCGTGTTAATATGTCATATCATGTGCATAAAGATATTCTTAACTAAGAACATGCAGGAAAAATTAAAATACTTTTCAAAATTTTGAAGATAAAATATAAACGCAAAATAAATTGTTCTTATAAAAATTTTCAATCAACGATTTTATTAATCATTATACCTTTTAACCCATGAAACGCCGAGCTTATCAGCCACATTTAACCCCATCATGACTAACTGACGTTTTAAACGTTTATTTTATGTACATTTATGATCTGATATCAAATACTTGTGTGAATTTTTCTTATGCCGTGATTTGTTGTCGTTGACACCAAATAGATTATACCTTTTTGTCATGAAAAATAACCTTTCTGTCCTAAAAAGTAATTATCAAGTTAACTTTAGGAGTTGATTTATTTCTGTCATGGAATATCGTATTATTAAAAATATTTTGTCGTAAGCTGGGATTCTCCGCAACTACATATGAAGGAAGAGTGACTCGTCGACTATAATGATAGTATTACAAACTTACAACAATATTATGTCATGGCTCAGACAACTGAGTCAAGTTTATCGACATCTATAAACGAGATGTCCTTTCTTTATATGCCACATAAATACCTAAACATAATACTGTCAACAAAAACAGCAACAAAATCACATTCTATTTTATTATTCGTACATAACTTGAAACTTTCAGCAGTCAAATTGTATCTCAATAAATGTATGAAAGTAAAATATATTGAATATCGAATAGACTGCGTTACAATTGACTATTCTGCTTAAGGCCGCTCCTAGACAAGTACTTTTAAGATGATACTAAAACGAATAATAAAATATGAGCAATGTATGTGAGAGGTAATGACCGGTTCAGAATTGAATGAAAAGTAGTGAAATGTTATAAGGTTTTAATGTTTATGGTGTAACTTGGGTTTGCTCGCGTAATTATTTTTGGTTAAAAACACATTGAATTGCTTCAGGAGAGAATGCGTTACGAACAATTTTTGCACTTAGTTATAATATTAGTAAGAACGTAAAAATGTTTTTTTTACCTGCTCACTCTAGTAAAAAAACATAAATATTTAAATCTTCCGTTACAAAAAACTTCAAAGTTTATTGTTTTATACTTACAAACCTTCATAAATCGATAGATCATATGAATGCAAAATTGTAAAAATCTCGTAATGGGTCACGTTTTCGAGGTGTATTAAAGACGCCACAGATATTCTTTCACATAAAAATTTTTGTATCTACACTTATTAATAAAACTCAGATAAATTGAAAGAATAACAACGGTTTTTAATATTAAAATTTTTAATTAGTCACCCTATTTCATTTCATCATAAAAATGTGAATAAAGTTGATTTAAAATTACTTATTAGTTACTTGTAACTTTATATTGTAATCGCAAAAAGCGTTTGAGATGGGTGAAGATGGTTGCAAAAACTAGCATTCAATTAATTCTAATTCAAAATTATCACTTATTTACGTAGTTAGTTAAGTAAAAAGTTAAATAATTGATAAACAGAAGTGTGACACGACTTGAACGTCTTTGACAGTTCATAACTTGGAAACGTAACTCTTTACGAGATCTTGTCATCCAATACTTTGTTTGTATTGATGTAAATTATCGATTTATGAAGGTTTCATGCGTGGGCGACATTTTGAAGAATTATAAAATTGCGACGGAGGAGATACTAAAAAATTTAAAACCTTTCTTATTTCTTTATTTTACCTTTATTTACCTTTATCTACTTATTTTTATATCTTTATTTATAAATAATTCAGAATAAGAAAAATAAATTCCCAACTTTCCAATTTATCGTTTATGTGATTCAGAATTGTTGAAAAATATATAATCAATGTTTATTACAATAAAACGAAAAAGACACCCAAAATTAATCAATCTTCATTAAAAACACAAAATCAATACCAATACAAAACAGACTCCGAACGAACTCGTCAACGGTAAATTATTTAACCATTTAACTTTTAACCCTTTCAAAGTCAATTCATTCGAAATTGGAACGATCGGATTACGTTCAAAGTTACAAAAGCGCGCGAAAGTATCCGGACCGGGGAACAAGTGACATTCAGCGTTGAACCCTACTCAGTAAAAATCGAGTGTTTAGAACAAATCGACCGGGCGACGATCTGGCAGTCCAATCACATTTTTGATTCGGGAAACCCCTTTTCTACACCGTTGTACCCTCCGGGGAACAACGGTAACACGCCTCGAAACGAATTCCTTTGGTCTTGTTTGCTATTGCCAGTTGCCACTATTGATCCTAGGAGGATACCTACTATAAGTTCTCGATTTCACATTTGAAATATTGTACATTCAAGTCGGAAGTGCTATGAGAGATATCCGTGTTGTATTTTGTCGAAGTGGGAAGTATTTTTCAATATAGAAGTTATAAATTTCGGTGTTAATTTTTTATAATCTTGAACCCCTTTTTTCACAACACTTAAATTTATTTATAAATGATACTATTTAGTAATGGCGCGGTTAATTTAAGGAGATCATTAAGCTTATTTTTTAGCGTTGTATTGCATTCCGGACTGAAGCGCGATGGGCTTCGTATTAAAGTTATTTTAGCGGGAACAGAATATTTATATTGCCTTGAATATTTTAGCGATGTATTTATGAAACTCATGAGATACAACCCCATTAGGTAGGTAGTTTACTAGAATGTGGTTTTATTGAACGTGAAAACTTAAAATAAATATTTCATAATAAACTTATGGATAAATCTTATGTATACTTAAATTTTATGTTAAGTCTGCGTACCAAAAAGTCGAACATAACGTTTCAATGGGTCATTTTTGGTTTGTGTTGCCATGGAGTGGAATAATTTACGTAGGTCTGTTTTTTTAAGATAAATGTAACCATAAAACTTACAAGCGTAGAATGTTTAGGCACCTTTTGGATAGGTGAGAACCGTCCTCACCATTACCCTCCCCGAAGTGGGATAGGAAACTGATGAAAATTAATATGTAGAATACAAAATAATAATGTTGTTTTATTGTTGATGGAAAGATTTTATATTGTTACCAAGAAGTGATTATTTGAAAAGCTTTTTATTTCAAACAAGTTCAAATTATTGGAACTCATTTCAGAATTAAATCACTTTTAAGATCAAGTATCTAATTATAATTAGAAATTAATGAAAATGAGAAAAATTACAAATTTTTCAACCTTTATCTTCATCTTAGTTTATTTTACAAACTTTGTAGTAAAAATTTAATTTTTGAAAGCTAATATTAATAGCAAAAATTATATAAATGGAACTAACTAATTGTACTCATGATGTACCTTAATCTTTTCTAACTGTATCGTCGTTTAAATATTTTAAAGCAGGTAGTATAAGTCGAGTAATATCACTTAGTCGGGTCTGTAATTATGTCAAGTATTTCATGCCCGGGTGTTCCTAAGTAATCGCAGCAAATGTCGTTACTTACAGTACTTGTCAGGGCCGAGGTAGCTGCGGAGTGATACCGTTAAAATACTTAAAGAAAATAGTATTTTTGAATACCGAACGAATACTGGAGAACGATTAGTTTAGTAACATATATTAACTTATTTAAACAAAAAAAAACGACACAAACAATGAATCAAATATTAGGTCTTTACCTATGAAATTGCCGTTTTTCACGAAATAAATGAAGCGTAATTTTTTTAATATTTTTTATTTCTATGAATCAAAATAATCACCCATGCAATCAATGCATCTTTTTATATGCTCTATCAATAGGTAGCTTATTGATGCCTTTCTTGAAGAAATCAGCTGGACGGGAGGCAACAAATTCTTCAAAGGCATTTTGTACTGCCTCTCGGGTATTGAATTTTTTTCCCGCCAAGAAGTTATCCAAATTCTGGAAAAAGTAGAAGTCTGTAGGCGCAAGGTCTGGTGAGTACGGCGGACGACGGAGAACTTCCAACCCCAACTCTTGTAGCTTGGAGACCGTCTGCTGTGCAGTACGAGGTCGCGCGTTGTCGTGCAGGAGCAGTGGAGCCGAACGATTGACCAAAGCTGGTTGGAGACGTGCGAGCTTCTCCATCATTGTGTTCAGTTCTTCACAGTACACATCTGCAGTAATGCTTGTCCCGTTTGGCAAGAAGCTGTGATGAATTACATGCGGGTTAGACCACCAAACAGTGACCATCACTTTTCTAGGGGTAAGTTTTCGTTTAGGGCATTGTTTGGGTGCTGAACCAGGGTCCAACCAACTTGCTGAGCGCTTACGATTGTCAAACAGGATCCATTTCTCGTCACAAGTAACAATGCGGTTCAGAATTCCTTCATTTGTATGCCTGCTGAGCAGTGCAAGGCACGTCTCCACGCGTACTTCGCGCTGGCGGTCATTGAGTTCGTGGGGTACCCATTTGTCAAGCTTTTTTACCTTGCCAATTTGACGCAAATGGACCAATATTGTTTTGATGCTAACGTCGAAAGCTGCTGCTAATTCAGCCGTGGATTGAGTTTCATCAGCTTCCACAATTGCCTTTAATTCGTCATTGTCGACCAAAGCTTTCGGACGACCACGGGGTTCATTTTTCAGGTCAAAATTTCCAGAACGGAAGCGGGTAAACCAATAACGGGTGGTGCGTTCGTTTGTAGTGTTCGCTCCGTAAACGTCGTTGATGTTGCGTGCCGCTTTGCTGCCACGACGGTACTCATACTCCATAATTACTCGAATTTTTAACTTATCCATGATGACGAAAAATGTTCGAATGCGTTGAAAACAAAACACTAACTATTAAACAAATGACGATTTTAGAAAAAGAATTCCATGTTTGTCAAATAAAATTAATTTGAAATTAGAACTATCAGTCAAAAAAAATATTTTCATTTGAAATGGCCAGTACGGCAAAACGGCAGTTTCAAAGACCTATTATCATGTAAAAAATGCCCACCACAACTAATTTTAACCAAAAAACACATATTTTTTCACATTTTAAAATGAAGCTGAAAATAAAGTCAGGAAAAGGTTCTTTAGTTTATTCTCTATCGGTCCGAATTCGTTGGTCGCAACTTGACAGTCCAATAAAGTTCGTTGGCGGCGAATGGGTTAATATTACTGTGTCGTTTCTATGAGGTGGCGAAAGAGTTAAAGGTGTTTAAAATATGTATTTTTGTGCTCATAAATAAGAGGTACCGTTGTAGGTTTTCAAAGTTTTTTGAGGATGGTTTTAATGGAAATAAATATCCACGTAAAAGATGCAAGTTTGGCAATGAGTGTCAATGCTGTTATTCAATTTCACCGAATTTAATTCTACTGTTTTTGCCAAAGAATTCTTGAGATGCACAATCTGGCAAAAACATAAAAAAAACATTTTTTACAATATATAATTCCTTTATGTTGAGCAAGACTGTACATGTAGGTTTTTATAAAAAAGTATTGGTATTTGACTTTGGAGAGCATGATTTCGCATTGTTAACATTTGTATCTTACATTGTTTACACATATGCGCGCCGGCCCTATGTGTGCGTGTGTTTGTAAATATGCAACTTAACTTCATGTGGCTGCTGTCATCTTGTCAAACCTTCATATGTTACTGTGGTGTACGTGTACATTTAGTACGTTTTTGACACGCACACACCAGTTGTTGTATATACAAGCTTAACAAAGGGCTACGCGCACAAATAATTTGAATCTTTTACAGACATATTTTAAAAGATAACATTTGTGTAAGAATATAAGGAATCGGTTAAGTTTGTCTCGATGTCGGTGTCGAACTCGGTGAGGCGCTCAAACTGTAGTGGGTTTCAACGCACCTAAAAATGCTTTATTTCGAGGGTAAATTAGGTACATGATTTCTTATTTGATTTGTTTTATAGGGCTCCGAACAACCAATAGGAAATAGGTATATATATTTACAAAGTAGTTATAACACTTTCGTTCATTAAGCTAACGAAAGATTTACTGAACGAGGTTTATAAAAATACTATATGGCATAGATGACGTTTTGATTTTCTGAAACGTAATCTTTTTTTTCGTCCTTTATTTGTCACCCCCAGGAGGTAAAATAAACTCTAATATGGGGAGAGCCTCTCTAATGTTTTTATGTATGCGATCTTCCAAGGAGGATTAAGTATACAATGAACTTTTCCTTAAAGGTGAAAACGAAGGTGAAATTCGGGGTTGAGGCGCGAAAAAGGTATGACAAAATAGGGTGGAAATGTAGTTGTTATTTGGCGTTGCAGATCTATGTATCGTGTGGATGGATTACATTTAGTAGAAATACGTACTTTTAAAAATAGTAGAGAATTCATCTTCAGTTAGTAGAAAAATTAATAAAAACAAATCTCTCGATACAGCTTACTGTAAAATTCTAATATAAAAATAGCTTTTGTGAATGAATGTTTTGGTTGTTGAATGTTAGGAGTAGGTGAGACTACTACAGTTCCTTCTTAGTTAAAACATTGGATTCGAGAAAAAAGATGTACGAGTGTAAGCAAGTAAGTAGATGACTAAGTTTATTTTTATCTATTGTGTTACTACCTCCCAGCTAATCGCAAGGACCGCGCGTTAGCTGAATAGAGGTGTTACCCGCCTTTTAGCTCTAAATGTTGAGAATTTTTTTGTGGAAAGACTGTATTAAGTCCAAATAAAAAACAGTTTTTTGTAATCGAATGGTGAAGACTTACTTAATCGGGAATATTTTTTTTCCAAAATAGTTTGTTGAACACCCTGTACATAACATAAGTTAATTTTGTTGTACATCTTTCGTATTATGATTGAACCTTTTCCAGATGCATTCACCGCAAACCAGTGACTACCGCTTTAAAAATGTCATTTTTTTCTTTTTTTCTAGAACACCACAAAGATCCACCAACAAATAGGTTTTATACAATGTCATTGTGTAGGAAACCCTTCTTTTGTAAACTTTAGTGGCCATAAACTGGTTTAGTATTATAACCTATGTAAACTGTACTAACGTTATGAATAATGTTTGCGATTTTACGTCGGCAGTAAACATGTAATTTACTGGATTAAATTTAGGATGTGTTATTATACTGTTTCCTTTTTGAAGGATTTCGTTTTGTAATACGATATATTATTTCAATATGTTGAAAACATCAAAAAGTTAGCAGCGTGAAAAGATAAAAAACATCAAAATTGAAAATGTTAGAAAATGTTTTATTTTTGATTTTTCCTAAACGTGGAAAAATGAGACACAGCTGAGCAGTTTTATTTTATGTGTTACAAATGAAAAAGCCATTCCCTTTGTATATTAGTTTTGTTCTATAAAGTTTTATTAACTCATCATACTATTGCCAACAATCAAAATAAACCCTTATTTCAAAATCCAAATTCCAATGCACATCAGTGTTAACTCGCTCACAATTTAGAAATCAGCTTTGAACAGTGTCTCAGCATGAAAGATCCCATTAAACCAAATAGTCCAGAGGCTTTTTATCGAAAAGGATTACAAATCCCAGGATTCAAGGATCTCGCCGTTCAGGAATTACTGTGATAGCAGCTGTAATGTTGTTCAGATTTTTTTACAAGATTTGTTTTTATTAAGGAGTAACTTTTACTTCTGAATTTACTGCGTAGGACTAAAATTCTAACTAGTTATGCTAAAGCTTGTTAAAAGTATGTCATTAAAAAAATTGATACAAATATGTGGAGTTTTTATTCTGCTGCTTTGGACAAAATAGGGCACTGTTGCATGGATTTTCCGTATTTTCATTCTAGTTTCCTTATAATATGCGAGAGCCAAGTTTCAATTGTATTTCAGTTGTCTTTTGAAACTCAGTTAACCTAGATTAAGAAATTTAATAAGCTGATGACTAAATTATTTATCTTCACACTAGTATAATACTAATAATTAGAATAATAAGGAGTTTATTTCAGATCACAAGTAATCCATATATCCGTTAGTAACAATCTTAAACGTAGAGACTAGATGTTAGTATGGAAACACTAGAAAAATCACAATAAACAATAAATATAAACATTGGCAGGCTAACACTGGCGCGTCCCAGCGGCCCTCTAACATGTTCAGGCTGGTGTTGGAGTGCCCCGTACACGCCGCAGTAAAGAGGCGCAGCGTTTGCGCATAATGGCACTGAACCCGTCCGTGCTGGCCTCTGCGAACATGAGGGAAGCACTGCAGTATCGTGGCAACCCCATCAGTACCATGAATGCGTTGTATACTGGACGCGCAGATCACTGTATGCCTTCTTTGTTTTTTTTTCTTTATAATATAATTTATAGGATTTTCTGTAACATACCACTTATCTTCATAACGAAGTTTGGTGAAAAACTAACCTATTACAGTAATATCAGCAAACCTTTTGAACATTTTGCGCTACCTATGTAAAATGTAATTTTTTTTCTGTTACTATTTTCTTTCCTAGCTTTTCTCTTGATAGTTTGAAAGTACTTATATATTATTAATATCAATAACTACCTAATTGGGTCTGTAATAATTTTTCTTGTTTTTCGTATTTGTAAACATTTATAAAGATAGTTCAAAATATTCGTGCACACGGCTCTATGTGTTCGTGAAGCTTGTAATCGATGGCGGCTGCCACACAATATTAATTAGCATTTTTACATTGAACACAAAGACGGGAATGCACAAATAATTTGTACTATCTATTCCTTAGATGGGTATTTGAAAACATTTGAAAATGCAAGTTTTTATAATTTATTTAGAAAATATAAATTATTTTTTCCAAAAAAGATTTTGAACAATAAAGTTTTAAATTCAGTATTGAAATTATATAGATTAGAAAACTTAAAAAAAAAACAACTTATTAGAAAATAATAATATATAATAATAATAAATTGTTTATTTTAGTAAGTAATAACACAAAATATCTATATACAGTACAAATATTCAAAACATAAATATTGTATAACACTTATTGTTTAAATTTTTGTTCAGTATGTACCGAGTTTACTACTCCATATAGGGCAGAGCGCTGCGAGCATATTATTTTTGTTTTAAATATATTGTTTTTTTAAATATTATTAGCTTGCCGACATTAGATATAATAATTTTTATTTGACAGTATGCACGTAAACACGTTATCAACGTAGATATGATATATTGTTTATTTATGAATTTTTTTTTTGTCAAATACCCTGTCGTGTAAGTTACGTCACTGATTCACTTGTTCACTTATTCATATATCTAGAGTGGATGTATAACGTAATACCTTAAGAAATGTGTATCTAGAAAGCTGAAATTTGCCACGTAGCCAAGGATTTTACAACAACTCACTTTCTGTCTTATGTATCCCGAGAAATATATTAAAGTTCAAAATTCACGACATTTTTCTCTTTGTGTGTCGCACAGAGGTCCCTGTGGTAAATACCTTTCCTGGCCTTTAGAAGTTTTATAAGGCGCTGTTCTCAAGTTACTGTACAGAGGGTGAACCTTTTATATACACTGGTCTTTTTTGGTTAAAGTTAAGCTTGTTTTAAGTTTAGATAATTTGTTTTGATTTTAAGATAAAGAAATTAGAGAAATAATAACAAATAGGGGTTTTATAATTGAACTGACCTTACTCTTTTACTGTCTGATTGCAATTACTGAATTTACTGAAACTGGATACGTTTTTTAAGTGTGCCATTTCTCTTTTTTTTTTTTTTTTTTTTTTTTTGGTTCCCCTCCACGGGAAGGGCAGGAGGACATAAAAAATGCTCTGACGCATACTCCGCGCGCGCGATCGGAGTTATGTGGGACTCGTCCCGACGCCTACCAGAACCATACCCACTAAAAAACCCCCTGTCGGCTCGTGCATTTTTGCCACTCAGCCTTCATCTGAACGACGGCCAATTGGAGAAAGAGGCCGCGCCAGCGGGGCCCTTAAGGGGTCACCCGCTGAGATTCACATAGCACTGAAGGTGCTCAAAAAAGAAAAGTAAAAATAAAACATTAAAAAATGAAAAATAAAAATAGCATTAATTCGGATTTACGTTAGAATTAGAATTTACGTTAGAATTAGGATTTGCGGCCTGAAGGGCCTCGAGAGCTAAAGTTAACTGCGTGCGTTCGCTCGTGTGCGCGTTTCTCGGTCTAGCGATTTTGTAAATCGAATCTAACACAGGAACAGTATATGAGACTGAATCTCGAACAAGATGATTGGGATGGGATTCGGCACGTTTGAAGAACGATTCTGAGAGTGTTTTGAGGTGCTGTTGCACTGTAGGCAGTTCAAGATCTCTGTGCAGGTCCGCGTTACGCACGTACCAAGGTGCGTTTGTGGCCCTGCGGCAGAAGAGATTTTGAACTACCTGCAGCTTATACAGGACGGAGGGTTTGGCGTGGGCAAAGACTGGCGAAGCATATGACATGACGGGTCTAACGCAGACCTTGTAAAGCGTACGTTTATTTCTAAAAGACATTTTACTTTTTCTACCTATCATACTATTTAAGCGGCTTAAGTAGAAACGCGCGAGTTTCGTTACTCTATCGACGTGTGGCTTGAAAGAAAGCGTCTGATCTAAGGTGACGCCTAAGTATTTGACAGTGCGCTTCCAGGGGATGGGAACACCTAACATACGAATGTGCGGATCGTTGTGGCGATTACGACGTTTGTGGTCGAATTGAATAGCAGAACTCTTTTCTGGGTTGACATCGATACGCCATTTTTGAAACCAAACACCGAGGGCGTTTACGGCCTTTTGGAGTCTGGTGATGTTATACGGGATCGCTTGACTTTTAGTGTAAAGGGCGGTATCGTCTGCAAAGAGGGCGAGTTCGACGCCTTTCGGCGGGATGGGGATGTCGTTAGTGTACACGGTGTACAGCAGAGGGGCGAGGACTGAGCCTTGCGGGACTCCAGCCTTTATGGGACGAGGCGCGGAGAGCGTGCCTTCATGTTTGAATCGAAAAGTACGGTCTTTAAGAAACGACGCTATTAATCTGACTAGGCGAGCCGGTAAGCCTATTTTATAGAGTTTAAAAACGAGACCGCTGTGCCAGACTTTGTCGAAAGCCTTGGCTACGTCAAAGAGAACCGCGATTGTTTTTTTACGACGCTGAGAGAATCCTTCGAGTATGTACTCGACGATTCGATGGACTTGCTGAGGGCAGGAGTGCTTAGCGCGAAAGCCGAACTGGTGGGGAATGATGAGAGGGTCGCCATCTGTTGGAAACAGATGATTCCGCATTCGAGAGAGTATGACTCTTTCGAGAAGTTTAGACATTGCCTTGAGGAGGCTGATGGGTCTGTGATTAGCCGGGACATTCAGAGGTTTACCCGGCTTGGGGATGCCTATGACTGTCGCTTCTTTCCAGGCTTTTGGAAAGTAGCTATGGTCGAAGCAGGCATTGAAGATGATAGCTAACAAGGTAAGCACCTGCTCAGGCAGGTGCTTAAGTGCGTGGTTGGAAATTCCATCCGCACCCGGAGCCTTTTTGGATTTTTGCTTTCTAATGAGAAGCAAGATTTCATCATTAGAGACTGTGACGGGGTCGTCGGTGATAGGGAGAGATTCTCTGCGGAGAACTTCGTCCTCCACCGCCTGGATGTGGGAGGGATCCGCGGGTTGCGTGCTGGGCGAGCATTGTGCCGCTATGCTGTCGGCGAAGCATTCGGCTTTCTCTTCGACTTCGAAAGCAATGGTGCCGTCGGGACGAGTGAGAGGAGGAACGTGAGAGGTGGTGTCTACGCGTAAGGCTCGGGCCATTCGATAATACGCTTGGTGGGACGGGGAGATATTCTCCATGAGATCGTTGAACTGAGTGTCACGGAGTTCCGCGAGGCGAGAACTAACTTTACGTTGAAGCTGATTCGCAGCTGTTCTATATGCTGGCGTGGGATATTTCTTTGCTCTCCGGAGAGCCGCGTTCTTGGCTTTAATGAGATTGCTAACGGCTAGTGGAAGCGCGGGTTTGCTTTGCTTAACAACCTTTTCGTTGTCGTTGATGGCTGTGTTAATAGCATCAGTTAGAGTATTGACTAATGAATCTATTTTATCCGGACTATCTAATTGGTTGGGCGAAATCGCGAGCGGAGAGTTAGGGGCCTCTAAGGCTGAAACTAACGTATTTTTAAAGCCTTCCCAATTGGTAAAGGTCTTAGGAGGTGTGACGTTAACGTTAGGCGTACCTAGTACGAGGGAGACGGGGCGATGGTCGGAGCCTAGGTCATCGAGCGGTTCGATAGACCTTAGGTCAAGATTGATTCGCTTGATAATTGCAAAGTCGAGGATGTCAGGAGAGTAGGTCGGATTGTTGGGATAGTGAGTGGGAGTGATGGGGGATATGACGTCTAAGTCAAGGGAGTTGGTGATGTCGAGGAGAGCGATACCGCTGGTATTGGTTGATAGGCACGTCCAGTCAGTATGTTTGGAGTTAAAGTCTCCGAACATAATGACCGAATGGCCGAGGGCGAGAATGGCCTCAAAGTCGCTGCGGATTGGATTGGAGCCACACGGTATGTAGACTGAAGCTATGATGATGGTCGGATGACCAGTCATAGCCAATCTACACACCGTGGCCTCCATGTTGAGGAGAGGAGGGGTAGGGAGAGGACAGCAATGGAAGCCTCTTTTGTAATATATGGCGGTGCCGCCGTAACCGTCGGAGTTGGGCCTATCGTTGCGAGTAAACGCGTACTTAGGAATAACATATCCCCTGGAGCGTTTTGGAGTAAGCCATGTCTCCTGGAGAAGGAATAGGTCAGGTTCTTTGTTCTGAAGGAACAGTTTAATCTCGGGAAGGTTAGTGCTAAGACTACGAGCGTTAAAAGATACAAGGGATAAGCCCTTGGGTTTAATACGACTGGACGCGGGATTCGCGGGTCTAGACATTAAAATTTAAAATTTATTGATTTAAAATTTACAAAAATAAAAGAATTTACAACGAACTTAGGAGCGAGTGATGCTCGGCTAACGCGAATAACCGCTCTTGAGGAGAGCGGGCGGCTCGCAGTTTGCGTGCGAGTACGGAGATTTCGTTAATGTCGACGTTTTGGATGACGTCGAACACGGTCTTCATGTCCTCAGCCAACGACGACTGAGGGGAAGATGACAACGCGGGACGCGGCCCTACGGGAGCTACGGGAGCTGGGATGGGTCGGGAAGGTGCAGGCGGGACGGCCGGACGCTGCCTCCAAGACAGAGCCGGAGTAGGCGTCGGCTGAACGGGCTTTGCTTCCGGGGGACCCCGGTTGCGCAGCGGCGGGAAGTTGGCAGGAGTGAGTGGCGGCGCCGGTTTAGGCGCGACCCTCTTGGTGGTGGAGCGCGGAGCGCGCGGGCAACCCCTGTAGTTTGCTGTGTGGCCGGACTGGCCGCACAGCACACAGGCAGGGGGGGAAGTGGATTCGGGAGTGCGAGTGCACTCCTTGGTGAAGTGAGGATCCAGGCACTTTACGCACCTGGGGGGAGCTGAACAGTTAGCCGCTGCGTGGCCATATAGCTGGCAGCGGTGGCACTGCCCAGGGTGACCACGGGGGTTGGGACGCTCGACGGAGATGTTCGAGAGTCCGCAGATTGTGCGAGCCTCTTTGAAAATCTCCTTCGAGTCGGGGGTGTTGGACAGGATTACTAGCGCTAACGGAAAACGCCTACCGCGGTTGGAGTGCATCTTGTGCACTGCTGTGACCGGGAAACCCTGAGACTTAAGGTCATCGAGAATGTCTTCGTTGCTGAGTTCGAACGGGACGCCCCGTAATACTGCGCGGATCTTACGCTCCTCCGGGAGGGCGTAGGTGTGATACGCGATTTTGTTTAAACTGAGTAACCTGGTAAACTCGCGGAAGTCGACGACGGTCGCTAATTGTATTTTGATTGTATCGCCAGCGTTGGCGGCTTTCAAGTAATTAATTTTGTGCACTTTGCACAAGTTGGAAACCGCGGTCCAGCGCGCTTTTTCACGCAGGAATACGGGCGGAGGGAGCTGAGGCTTCGGCGGGACGGGAGCGCAGCGCGTCGCTGGCTTCGATGTGACCGACGGAGACGCGGTTACTACGAGCGATTTTAACGGCGCGGGGGCTGGTGTTGAAGACACCGGGGAGGGCTCGGGTATTGAAGATACCGAAGCTTTCTTAGAGCGCTTCTTGGAGCGCTTGGCGACGAGTTGAAACGCGGGCTCAGGAGAGCCGGTTAGGGTGACGGCATCTGACGACGTATCAGACGCGGGTTCGGAGTCGCTCCCGGGAGCGGTACGCTTACGACGCGACGCGTGAGAGGATGCGACCGATTCGCAGTCCATCTCGGACGAGGCGGGAGACGCGGGAGAGCTTAAGACCTGAGGGGTCTCGACGTTGGAGGCCTGAGGGGCCGGGGTTGAGGCCTGAGGGGCCGAGATTGAGGCCTGAGGGGCCGGGGACGCGATAGATGCCTGTAAGGCCTGCGTTATAACATCATCTGATAAGTTGGCGCCGGACGCAACGAGCGCCTGGGCGAACGACCTAAGAACGCTTACAAGGTCCATTGGAGAACTTGAATATGTAATATGTAAATATATAATGTATGCCTAGGTCCCCTAGCAAACCTAGCACCTAATTAAATAACAAATACCTAGAGTTCCTAAATAAAAACCTAGCAACCCTAGCGGCAAACCTCCCTACCAGCGGTAGGGGGGCTGGGGAGAATAAATTAAAACTAACAATAGTACGCCGAAGGCCGCTACCTAGAAACCTAAAAAAGGGTGCGCAGGTAAAGAGTTGACCGCGTTAGGGTCAACCTTTACCGACAGAAAGGACAAATACACACGAAAACACACAAATATGATAAAAATAAATATGAAAATAGGAGAAAAATAAATAAAATAGAGAAGAGAAATAAATAAAAATAAAAAGGACTGGTTCAGTACAAATTCGTTGTCACCGTTAAGTATCCTTTGCACTGAAACCAGACTACTTACGCCGGGCACAACACTGCACTCAGCACAAGCACAACACAACTTAGCACAGCACTTTGAAGACTAAGAGGCTTAGTCGCAAAGAAAAATCGCACTTCGAAAGCACTCAGACGGAGTAGAAAGACTTAGGAAACCGTAGCACGGAGCCAACACGCTAGACTGTGACGTCAGTAAACTGAGCGCCGCGGAATGGCGGGAAGGGACCGATCAACGGAGAACTGGGTCTTGCACGTCCGAACCGCGTGGCGATCGGAGCGAGAATGCCATTTCTCTAAACAAGTGGAACACTTACCATTTCTCCACCAGTCAACTGGGCGCAGACAAAAATTCCTGTTTTTCCAGAAAAATAAACCGAGGAATTTTTAAACGTAGATAGATTTTCTGTTGCATAAGTTTCATCTCCAGAATTCAGCAGGTGAGATAAGAGGCCTACCGATAAAAAAAAATGATAGGTTTTTGCCACACATTTGGATAGCTGTTGCGTTTGGTTAACAATGCTACCTTCTTTCGATGCTATTAAATGTTTTTAGAAATTAAATGTAGATAGTTTTGTCTAAATGATATAATTTTCTACTTGTATTCAATTTATATACAATGTCATTCATGGAAGAATTAAAAAGTTTATGATGCCTTGTAGGCGATAACTTTAAATTAGCCTTTAAGTTAAAATTAAGTTTGACACACAAAGAATCACTACTATATATCCTATATACTATATCTCCATAAGTTCGGAACAAGGCAAGTTTGTCAAAGTAACAGACGAGTCTCTAGGGTCTGCCTAATTCGGGCTCAGGCTCATTTGTCAAAATCTACTCCGTTCGTTTATAATTAGGTAATTAGTTTCAACGTGGTATTTTGTTAACGTTTTTTGGAGACATTTTGGTTTTAAATGGTGGCGAATTTTAGAGACACATTAAATTAAATTAATAATTATAACATAAAATACGCTAAAAATAAAAATAAAACTACACCTAAACTGGAACCTATCGAAGGCATCTTATTCAAAAGAATCAGCACCGTTGTGCGAGGCAGTCGCCAGCCTTAGGGTCACGGTTGTAACTGACCAATAGCCTCGCTAAATCTGAATAAAGGCGATGAGCCCCTTGCCCCAAAGACCCCATGATTTCAATTATACTTAATTATACTTATCATATTGCCTTAGTTTATGTAATGTCATTGTTCCTTCTCTTTTAACGGAACATATTTGCATCGATGAGGTCATTGTAACGGTTCAAATGAATAATATTTTTTCAATTTCAGGAATTAAAAAATAGTATATTCTGTAATTGTATAATCAATAAAATTTCACGCGAAATTGCTCAAAAAAGTACGTTACGTAAGGTTACATTCATCACATTTACCATCCTCTAGAACAACCCGGTTGTTGACCCCACAAAAAGAATTACAACGAATCTGGCCAGTATCTGTACAAATGAAATGAGGTCTGAAAAGGATAGTAATAAAACTTTTTGCGGTAGAACCTACATGAGCAGAATCTTCATAGTAGAGTCGGCGTAGGTCGTAGTTTGGTAAAAACTTTCTAGTTGGTAAACGTCAAGCTTTTGAGAGAGTTTTATGAAGATAATAAATATTGTATCAAGATAATGCTTTTTTAATAACGCTTTTTCCTACCGTCTAAAGAGATACTGCCGCAGATCGGTCAATAAATCATGGTCAGTATATCATGTGTACTGTGTGCACTAGAGATATTGATAGACAATACACAACATACACTATACAATACTAATAGATGCGTGTCTAACACAGTGCGTTAGGAAGCTCGGCGGTGTACTAAGAAAAAAACGACCAACTCGATTTCTTCATCTTCCTAGCCTCGCTTAGTTCATCCCTGGGGGAAAGGGCTTTTGTAATTTTAAAGGCATGCGGAATGCGTGTAAAGCCGGGTAGTGACATAGATTTTGGCAAGCGCATAAGTCAAAGAGTAAGCTATTTTCCTAATGTTTTTGGCGGTGAGAGTCCCGCAGTGTCACATGCTACGCATTCTAGAAAATCTCTGATTCTTAACACATGTCTGATGGTTTCACTACGGTACATATTTGTACATGCATATTTATTCTGGTTTCCCCCTCCCAGTTCGCTGTATGGTAATCCATAACATAAGCTCTACGAATGTTGGGGCCTCACAGTTCGTGTATTTGTCTGAGGATTTATTATTATTGTACGAGTATAGCAATCAGCGTTTAGCATGATTACTGATTGTTATGATTAGGAATACTTTGCACAAATTCTTGAACATTCATTACAAATTGCACATATCTGCTTAGAATTTAAATTAAAATTATATTTCGAATGACTCGGCACTTAACATAAATATGTGACACACCATACAATCACAGTCAGTGATTCAAGTCACAATTATAGTATATCGAAGATAAATTTAATTTTGAAATTAATTAAATTATTATCTTTACAACGGACACAGTACGGAGATTTCTTGTGACTTAATGATCGCTACAAAGTGTCTAAAGCAATATCCCACTTCCTAGTAGGTACCCAACAATCTACGATAATTTCTACGTAGAAATAAAGGCCCCGTCACGTCTTAAGACAAAAACTCAAGGTAACGAGATGACATTACTGAGGGTTGATGGCGGGGAATAATTGCTACAATGATATTGTAGGGGTGGTCTAATAAATGGATAGAAAAATAAGTATTTAATGTCTCTTGCAAACAAGTGAAAAACCTTTGTTATTTCAATTTGACGGAAATGGTATTGATGATATGTAATTTTTTTTTCTGAAGAGAACGATTTTATAAAAATGACTAGTGATTTTAACAACAGGTAGATAACCCATATACCAGCTCGTTTGTCACTTATTTCATGGAAACATTACGTGTTAAAGTTATTTACAGTGTTTTATTTTATCAACGTCACCATTTTTAATACTTTTTAATTTGCAACATTTGCCGAATAAAAACATTGTTTTTTTAAAAGTAATTAATAAATGTGCAGTAATGAGTACCTGGAGAAATGAGTCCCCATGTTTCTAAGAAACTTGAAGATTAAGCCAAAGCGAACTTCTAAAGCACCCGCTTAACTTTCACGTTTTACCCGTTAAAGAGAATTAATAATTTTGTTCTGGTTTAGAAACAGTGTAAATGTGGGTTGGTAAATTCTGTTTAAAGTACAGTTTGCTGTAAAGGAATCCTTTGAAATTCGAATCTTGTGTGGAACACCAAGCACGTTTAAACTTTGTTAAACATCTTAATAGATATCGATGATCAAAAAGGTTATATACATATATATCTGTCTCACTTCAAATAGATATTCCTTCCTACGTACAAATGCAAAAATTAGGAAAAAAATATATTTAAGTAACAGTTTGGCACGGTTAACGCGTAGTTGTTGGCAGTGGACCCATTCAAGACCGGCACAGAGAAGTGTGAAATTACCCGCACGCCGCCATACATTCGAGAACGGGACGCCCATCGGCGGTCCCGGCCACTCGTTATAGTTTCCTTGGCTGCCCGTGGGTGTCCTCGGCGTGAGCCTCTAGATTTTGTAAAAAAATTTGTTTTTATACACAAAACAAGCACTTAGATTTTTTAAATAGTTGATGTGTGTTCCCTAAGGTTTGGCAAACACAATTTAATTGGATAAAATCAAAATAGAGATCTTTAGCAAAAGTCAGTTACACGCTTAATTAAAGAGTAATTTTTTTAAAATAAAAAAACAAAAAATCGTAATTGTAAACTTTTTTCAAAAAGTCAGTTTTTCATTATCACGTTTTATAAAGAATCAAGTTGCATGGCTTGTAAAGAATCCATACTAATATTATAAATTCAAAAATGTATTTGTTGGTTTATTTGTCCTTCTTTTACGTCACACCGGAGCGATGTCATGATATAATTTTTGTGTGTGGATTTTTAATGGCATATGTTCGAAAGCTGGGACTCAAGCTTTTTTTATATTGACGCGGTCATAAATTCTGAGGATAATTTAGCTCAAAAGTAGGCAAATCGTTATTATACAAAATGAGCCAAAAACTAAAGAAATATGATTAATATTATTATTTTACATGATGTTTGTTTCCTCACAATTATTCAAAAAATAATCGTATTACAACAATATATTTATATCTTAAACAAATTAACTCTATAATAGTTACGCAATAACATTTTTGTTAATAAGACAAACAACACAAACAATTAGTAGGCAGCAAATACAAAACCTAAACTTTTGTTTAAACTTTTCTTCTGCATGGATAAAAAGTTGGTTAAACTCTGACTTCAAAACGAAGACGCCCCTGGGAGGCTTCACCGTGAGAGTTAAGAATACGGATATATTGTAGTGCATTTAAAAAATCTTAGTGATTTTCACTGTAACTTAGCTGAAAAAAATCAGGTTTGAAAACGCCTCAGCGCCTGAGTAGAAATTTTAAAGTTAATGGGTTAAGTGCCCACCTGGGGTGGTACTACAGTCCTTTTTTGATTGCCATAACAATCGTTTACGTGGATGTGTTCTGATTAAAGGGAAGGAACAGCCTGTGTAGTTTACTGGAATAAAGGGAATCCTTACTGAAGCCTACAGTCGGCGACGCATCATTCGATATAACAATCACATTCAATATTAAGAAATAGAACACCTACAGGTGGGTCGCATGCTCGTCTGCTAGCTATGAAAATATTAGGTTATTACATATGAAATTGGCGTTTTGTAAGGGAGGAACATAAAGTCTCGAAAAAATCTTTGCAGGCACTTTGTACCCCCATCAGAGTTGAATTTTTTCGCTTGCAAGAAGTTATCCAAATTTCTAAACCAATGGTAATCTGTTGGAGCAAGGTCCGGGGAGTACTGTGGATGTCTAAGACATTTCAATTGAAGCTCCTTTAATTTGGTAGCCGTCTGTTGTGCAGTGTGTGGTCTAGCGTTGTCCTGAAGCAGCAGTGACCTAGAGTGATTGACCGGCCTCGTTTGTTTAGCAGCTAGCTTTTCCATCATGGTTTGCAGTTGCTGACAATAGACATCTGCTGTTATCGTCTGGCCAGATTTAAGAAGGCTGTAAGTGAATGACACCGGGCACTAGTCCAACAAACGCTCAAAAGTAACTTTTTTTTAGTCAATTTTCGCTTGGGGCAGGATTTTGCTGGTTTGCCAGGGTTCAAGCATTGCATTTCCGACTGTCGTACAGGACCCACTTTTCATCACAGGTAATGATTCGATTTAAAATCCTTTCATTATTGTGCCGATTGAGTAATGTAACGCAGCAGTCGACGCGCGTTTGTCGGTTTGCTGCACTCAATTAATGAGGTACCCACCTCTCAAGCTTTTTCACCTTCCCAATTTGCTTCAAGTGGATTAAAACAGTTTTGTCACTAATACCGCAGCCTACAGCTAACTCGGACGTGGTTTGCGATGGATGCGCTTCCACAATAGCCTTCAATTCTTCATTATCAATTTCGGTTTCCGGCCGTCCACGGGCCTTGTTCTGCAGGTCGAAATTTCCAGAACGAAAACGTTGGAACCAAAAACGCACTGTGTTTTCTTTTGCGACACCGCCGCCACACACAGCATTATATTTCGAGCCGTTTCTGCAGCACTGGTGCCACGGTGGAACTCGTACTCGTAAATAGCGCGATATTTCAAGTTTTCCATTTCATCCTTTAAACTAAGTGTTGCAAAGAAAAAACCAAAAGGGGAAAAAACAAATGAATTACGGTTTTTGAAACACAATTGCGTAAGTAAATAGCTGTATACACTTGAAAATTTAATTCTTAACCAAAGAGGAGATAATACAGATCAAAGTGGCCAGTACGACAAAACGCCAATTTTATATGTAGGGACCTATTAGTATAAAATAATGTATATACATATGTCTTTCTGTCATATTATTATAGATCTGACTGCAATTCTTAATCTTTACAAAAGTTTCCAAAACGAATCCATCTTAAAATACACCGTGAACTATTTGATGGTTCATTGGAACTTTCGGCGCAAAAGTATGCTAATGCCTGCTAGTTGGGTCGCACCCTCAGGGCTGAGAGAAGGGCGAGATCTCTCTGATAAGGGAATTAAATTACTTGAGCGTGATCGCAATTACAATCTTATACTAGCTCTGGCTGAAAATTACTTCTTTGGAGTCGTATTCATAGTTTTATTTGGCTGTGAGTTTTGGGAAGGCTTTTTTTGTGTAAGGAAAAAGTTCGGTTACCAATAAATTGTAACACTAAAAGTGAAATCAAATTAGCTAACAAAACAACTCGTATTTTATATTTCAACGACCCCTGTGTTCAGTTGTCAATAATTATTTTACATAATAACGTTCAAGTGAGTATTTTTTTGTAACTTGAGTTTATTTTTAAAATCTAAAACACGAGCATTATCTCAACATATTGTTTTGATACATCAAATTACAGAATTTTCTCTGGAGTACATTATTTTAACAAAGGCTCGCAAATTCTAGACAAAGATAAAAACTTAATATTCTGTTAATAATTCGTATTTTTCAAAGTTCTAACAAATGTCAAGATCACATAAACATACATTTATACTGTAGTTTATACACAATACAATAACTAAGACTATTTTTGATTGATATTGATTTGAATACATAATTAATGACACATACAAAAACAATAACATTAAGAGAGTTATTAAACATGTATATCTGTGACTAATTTTACAATTAATTTAGTTACAAACGACAAAAGGAATTAATTACAGTATACATATATTCACATGGAATTCTAAATAAATGCTCTTAAACTTCAAGTTCAGATACATTTCAATAGAATGTAACAAAAAATTTTATATTAACAATATTTCAAAATTACTGGAATTTGGGATTTTTGCACCTTTATAAAGCGTGGAAATAATAAAAAATTTAAAACAGAAGTAACTATCTTTAAAAAAATTTAATTATAGTATATGTATTTCTGGTAAATTACTAAACACTCCTTTCAAATTTTTTGATGAAATAAGCAATTAACATTTAAAGCAACATATATTCAAACTATAAATACGGCCAACTTGTAATTGTACATAGGCGTACACAGTGAAATATGTTTAGTGGTAATGTCCCATGTTTGTGTTACCCGACAACGCAAATAGGGTGGCAATGAAGCGATTAATTTAGAACATAACTGTCTTTGTTCTACGTACTGAAGTGCGCTATAAATGCACTTGTCTTTTTATTTATAGCTTTGAGGATAACGAGAATGGGTGAGGAAAAAGAAATTGGTTTTGGAGGAAATTTCAGTTGGTTTGGGTTTTAGAACTTTTAGTCGAAGCAGTTTAAAGTGTGTTGTAAATTATAAGTTGTCTAACTTTTAACGCTTGGAATCATACATTACTCCAATATACGAATATAATTATCAAACATATATTATTTTTAAATTGTTTTCAATTGAAGCCGAGTGACGTACCTGTCTGATACGCCGAAGGTCTCAGGTTAGAGACGTAGCCATGGCATTCATTTGTGTGATGAACACAGCTATTTGTTCTCAGGTCATGTTTATTTATATTTATATATGTATGTTAATTCTGGGTTGCACCGCAGTTCGCTGTATGGTCATCCAGAACACAAGCTCTGCTTGCTTTGGGGCCATACAGTTGCTGTGTATGTCTAGGGATGTACAACTATTGTTATTTATGCCTCTATTTCTTTTGTCACCAATTAAAACCATCATTATTTTATCTCTACATGAAGTAAAATTTCCATTTACTACCAAACAAAGCACAAACTCTTGGATCAACATAAAGTATGATTAATTAACGTAACTACAATATTTTCCAAGCAAGTTCAAAAACTAGAACACATAAAAACTACTGCACTGAAAGAAACTAGATCTAAAGCTTCATGAAATAAGGTTGTTTTTAGTGTGAACTTATCTAGTGATGTGAGCTTTTCATCAAGCGTAGGAAGTTGTTTGAACTGAAAGCATTTGAAAAGTTCGCGATAGCCCTTTCAAGTACCGTCAACATGTTGCGCAAAACTTGTATGCGTTTATAAGTTTTTGAAGACTCATTGTCAGTTTAGAAGTTATTACATTAGTTTGGATTTGAACATCGTACCTTTATGGCTTTTTTACGTTTTGTAAAACAATAATTTGACATTACAACGCAATGCACGAATGATTTCATTAGACACGAGTATGAAAGTTCGTTCAAATCAAACTTATATAATGGCAATCAATCGTCGATAACTTCAGACTGACGGATGTCATACTCTTGATTGATTTCTATTTTGTGTGTGTTAATTGTGATACACATATCTGTGAGTAGTCGCAGATACGTGTATTAACAAGAAAACCTAACAAGGCGTGACTTGTCCATAGTTAAGTCACGGTATTAATTCACTGTTGAGTTTCTTCTTCAACGTGTTCATTTTTATTCATTCATTGTTAAAAATATGTATGCTTCTAAGAGGACTCTGATACCAGGCCTGTAACAATTAATAAAAAAGGACAAAATATTTTAATCCCCACTTTAACGTATTGCGATGCGTCACAATAAAACAACTTGTAATGTATTTGGTTTTCTAATTCTGGGTAATATGTAAACTCGATATCTGCAAACACAGTAGGTTTAAAGTTGTTGTATTAGGTCGATGTGTAGTTCACCATAGACCCGCGGCATGACTAATAAAGTTCCTGTATGTTCATATACTCATTGGGATCACAGGCCACTATCGGCTATATGCTGTATTTAATGCTCTCTCAGAAATCTTGTAGCAGTATGTTTTATCTTTTGTTTCTTTTATCTTATTCCAGCCGATGGCCGTGTGCCGTAGGGATAGTTGCCATGCTTTTGCGCAGGAGCCAGTTCCAAGTCCCGGTCGGGGCATTTATTTATGCCCCACAGATGTTTGCTCCCGGGGCATATCTGTTGATATTTATATATGTACGTTTTTCTGGGGTTCCTCCCAGTGCGCTGTATGGTCATTTATAACACTAGTTCTGCTTACTTTGCGGCCATGCAGTAAGTGGATTTATTTATTATTTTATTTGTTTATTCATTCAGAAACAAACGATCAAAATGTTCGGGTCCCGGCGTCAAGCTTTCCAGCTATTTTCCTCATTAGGTAATTTTGCTATTTTTGGCAATAAGAATAGTCAAGTATATTGAGAGTAGCATTTCAAAATATTGCGACAATTAGGTAATAAAGTTTTCTCGTAGGCGAGCCAAGGTACAATGAATAAAAATATTTTTTATATCTTTTTTAGGGTCTTGAAGCAGTATGATAAATTACAACATGAAATATTTTATCTTTTATTTCACTTGTACTGTATTTCAAAAATAAAATGAAAACAAAGTAAATAACATTTTAGTCACATTTGTAAGAAACATTGTAAAGCTTTAGTTTTCATCCAAAATAGAAAATAATATACCGGGGTTCTTATTTAACATCAAATTTAATAAATAGTCTTTTCTTTGCATATTTTTTCTATACATTTTAATTGGTCAAAAGTTACTTTTATACGAAGTTTAATTTAAATTTAACTTACTTATAATTTTAAATCTAGAATGCACGTTGATTACTGAACCACATAATAAACCATTAAGTGCGTCCTTCGTAAATGTCATCTTACAAACCTGATTAGATTAATTTAACCGAATCTATCACCATTATATCGATCGATCACGTGAAACCAATTCTATGAACCTCAATCAATCAATTTAGATGCGAACTTTTTTCGGGTTCCGAAGTGACATCAAGTTTTTAAGCTATTTTCCTCACTAAGTGATTAGCTATTGGACTGAAATATCTGGTTCAATATCTGGCACATAAAAGGTGGTAATTGAGTTCTTAACTTGGCTGTGTTTGATAGTGATAGTAGATGGTGTTGTCATATATAGGTAGATGATATTTCTGCTCTGATTTTACTTAATAAGTTATCAAAACTTACAGGGTTTTCCTAACATTCGTATTTATAGATAAGTAATTGTTTGTTGCTAATAAAGCGCTTAGACAAGTAATTACTTGGGAATTGAATTCTAGACCGTATAATTTTACTTGAAAATTGAGTGATGCGCATGTATAAAAAAGTGACGTTTCTTAATTTTAAAGAAATGAAAACGATCGTTATTTACTTGGCTTGGAATCCTAACTTTTGACAACCTAACTACAACCGAATCTGAACGACGAAATCAAAATCATTACTTGAGAAATTATATTTTATTTATTGAATAATTTTAATAATCAATCATAAATATTTACAATTCTTGAATGTACATTAACATTAGATTTGATTAGATAAATTTTGTACTCGTCGCTTGATTTTGAACCAGCTCATAATGCGACACGTGACAAGAACCGAAGCATGCCCGCGGCGACACGACGCGACATGAAACGAACAAATATTCTGGCTCTTTCTCAATTTCAACAATGTAATATCGTTGAGTTTGTGTGAGTTCATCCAGATCGACACCATGCCACTTATCTTCAGCCAATTAGTTGAAGCAAACCGCTACCAATCGGACATTAGAAGTTTGTGAATGAAATGAATTTCATTTCATTTCATGTGTACCAAAAATATGGCTCTACCTTTTAGTTTGTTTTATAGTACCCTGAATGTTTCTATAATATAACTACTATCATATCTATAATAATGTTTTTGCACGTACAAATGTGAAAGTAATTTAATTTAATTTATTTTAAATAAATCGGTTTTTTAAAGAAATTTTTCCAAATATTCTAATAATTACTCTCTCCACACGCTTGTGTTCTACATTTTTAGTTTGTATACATATTTTTTCTTTTTATTTTGCTTCTATTAATCGCTAAAAACACTAATTTATGTATATACCGTAACGTAATATGGTTGAGGAGGGTGACGGCTGGATCCCGCGTTAACTCGTGAATGGGTGCCGTTTGAGGGTGTTTGTCGTGTGGATACTTGGGGGGGAGGGAGACTTGCGGAGCTAACAGGTGCAGATAAGAATAATTTTGTATAGACATAAGGAGACTCTGTAAATTTATTTTGAAAAAAATTTACCCTCGAAGTTTCTTGCCAGTTCTTCTTCACGAAGGTTTTTCCGAACTGGTGGTAGAGTCATATTTTATTTGACGTCAATAAGAACATATAACTGTCAATGTTGAGAAATAAATATTTCATTTCATTTCACGTTCGTCTTCGATTTTCATTTCGACTTGTTATGTTTCCTTAAACAAATGCAGATTGTTCTAAAATGAATATTCTATTAACTAAGCATATACAAAAATGGCTATTAGGCCGTTACTTTCGCTTAAGTAATTACTTTTCCTTCCGTGTGTCCAGAAAGTACTTACCAGCACTTAGAAGCAGATTCAAACAGCTTATCCATGGCTTGGCGACACGAACCAAAAAGGAATTATTCAGATTTTTATTCCAAAATATGTACAAAAACTTAAAATACTTTCCCTCTATTCATCTTCAATACAATTGTTGTATAACAACGAGAATACCTTCTATACGTATGCCAGCTAAAAGTATGCCAGCTCCGACGTATCTTTTCAATGTCAGATAGGTCGTAGCTGTACACACGTGGCGCACTTTTACAAGCGCCACAAAGGGGAGTATACATAACGTGTGCATACTGCGTCTTTTGTGTCATAGTAATCAAACCGGCGAGTTCTTACGGAGAGTACAGACTTGTCTATTTTGGAGTAAATATTGTACAGTGTATGATAGAATCTTGCTAGTGTATTCAACAACAATTGATGCAAAATAAATGACATGGACTCTATAAGAATATTCCTTTAATTCGATCATATTTAAAAAAATAGTAATATCTTTGACTTGTACTTAAGAATTTATTTGTAAACACAAATAAAAAAACTCACTGAAAAGGAAAACATACGTGACTTTTAAACGGCTGAAGTAATTCTCATCTAACAATTATCCAAAACAATTGCAACAGCTACAAAAAAGTCGGTTTTTTCATCCGTTAAATAGCGAAGCCACAAAAAGACACTCAGATACACATATCAAACTTATAACACGCCCCTTTTTCGTGTTGATAGATAATAATAATCTACAAGGAAATAGATAATGAATCACTTTTGCCAATTAGCTAAATTATTCAACTAACTGGATTCTCCTCAAATAAGGTGTAAAGCGTTTACACATTAAACACGATTGAAAAAGCCGGTCGCGTATTCGGCGGGGCGTGGCGTGTATCGAAGCCTATTTCATTTCAATGGTTCTAGCTGTACTTCAAATAAACTGCTTATTTTATTGAGGTTTTATTTCGTAGCGATAAACTGTAGAAGTGTTTTCACGAATATTACTTACTGTTTGTTCAATCTATGTAAATATATCACAGTAATGTTACAGAAGCTAAGAAATACAAAGATGATCGGGGATTCGCAGTGAAGTCTGTAAGCGTTTTTGGTAATTAATTAACCAGAAATCCGCAGTAGAATTATGAACTGCCTGAAACCACTCCTTGGTTTGTTGGATGTTCCTGCTGTTGGGAGTTACGTTCATAACCAGATAATATTATGGTAACTCATGTGCGGTTTACATGTATTAAGTAGCTAAGTTGGTAACTAAATTTTAACTAAATTTTAAGTTACTCCATGTCACTTGTGTGTCCAAACGGATTAAGTAGTTAAGTTCATAAGTTCAATGAAGATAATATGCAGTGATGAATGTCAAGCAATTCGTCAATTCTGTATTTATATATGTGGTAAACGTGATTTTGGACAAATTCAGAGAAGAATTTGTTTCAAAAATTAAAATCTTTGCAAGATTATGTATTTTTCTAAATTTTTTTCGTCGACGGGTCGACGGTTCGACGTCGATCGGCAGACGATCGATTGGTGTGGTACCTTTACTAATTAGGCACCCTTAATAATCACTGGAGGGATATCAGCCTCAGGGATATCCCAACTCAGGGGTGGCGTCCGACAATTGTAAGCCATCACGCCTACTGCGGGTTGGCAGACTTATCAACTCAGGGGTGGTGTCAGACAATTGTAGGTCATCACGCCAACTGCGGGTTGGCAGACTCACCAACTCAGGGGTGGTGTCAGACAATCGTAGGCCATCACGCCAACTGCGGGTTGGCAGACTCACCAACTCAGGGGTGGTGTCAGACAATTGTAGGCTATCACGCGTATTGCGACGTCGACTGTTCTATTCTGCCATTGATCGACGGGCGATCGATTGGTGTGGTAACACTCTTAAATATTCTTCCACAAATTTTAAAGTTGAAACTAAGCTCCACTTCGACATTTAAAAAAAAAGAGAAAATGTGACATAAATACGAGCTTTTGCCGCCACCCGCTTTGTCAACTTATGCACTTAACTAAAAAATGACGTCCAAACGTGTTAAGTGAGAAGCCCCGCCCACCTACTTATACGAAAAATAAAAATTGCTTCGGCGGCAAAAAAAAAAGAATCCTAATCTACTTAATCACTTGCGTACTAAATTTTAAGTTACCACTTGTCATTTAATTGACTGTTTACACGCAACTTTTAACTTAAAATTTAGTTACCAACTTAACCACTTAACGCGTGTAAACCAGCCATAACTGATCTAAATAACTGTAGTTATATAGTATCCAGTGTATTCACTGGGATAATTTGTATTTATCCATTACCAGTAAACTACTTTTTAATTTTATTAAGCTCCTTGAAAAATTAAAAAGTAAAATATTTTAACAATTATTTAAAAATAAAATAATAAAGTTATATCGTGGGCGAGCCAAGTATATATTATAATTTTCTATTTAATAACTTGGTTCATGGAAGGTTCGTTATCTTAAAATAATGAATTGTTGACTTCTATGAATATTCACAACGATACATGTAAATACTTTGGAAACAAATTGCTTTTTAGTTTATACAATGTGCATTCGAGTATTGCTCAGATTTGTGTAACATTTTAACAAAATAACAAGATATTTTTTCGCAATCGTATATACATTATTGTCACATATATGTCACAGTTATTAAAGTTAGTTTTAACTATTAAAACATATTATGACGATCAAACGATGACATAACAACTATGACATTTGTGCAATAGACAAGGGTTTAACGTCACCTAATGGGAAACAAATGAATGCCAACATATAAAAAAATAAAAATAAAGTAACGATAATATTAATAAACCCACAGACTAACACACCAATTGTACGGCTTGAAAGTAATCAGAGCTTGTGTTATGGATGACCGTACATCGAACTCACATTCAGTGAATCTAACATCTATTACGAGGGGCGGCTATAAGTTCGCGGCCTAAGGTACTTAATGAAACAAAATCATAATTTTTTTATTTTTATTTTTCTATGTAATCCTCAAGTGAAATACACGTTTAACATCGTGAATTTAAACCACTTAAAAAATATTCTGAAGATTGCTCTTCAAAATGGCTCTGTACGGCAGACTTCATTTCATTATCATCCGAAAATCTTCGCCCCCACATCTCCTTTTTCTCCACAGTTTAAAAAAAAGGAAATAGTCAGTGGGAGCCAGGTCCGGACTGTAGGGTGGATCATTCGCAACGCGAGCGGTGTGAACGGGCGCGCAGAAACAACACTCCGCGCGCCAATTTGTCCTCGTCTCTTCTGAACGACTGCTTCACGTGATTGACCCAATAAATTGACGTGGTATTGACCATTCATTCTAGTTCCTTTAGGCAAGTAATCAACAAATAAAATTCCTTCGCTATCCCAAAAAATGGTCGCCATAATCTTGGAGGCCGACTTTTCAACTTTAAACTTCTTTGGTGGCCTTTCTCCCTTTTTAATCCACTGCATAGACCCTTGTTTGGACTCTGGATCACACTGATGTATCCAGGTTTCGTCTACGGTTACAATGCGATTACAAATTTCATCAAAATCGCTCTGACAAAACTCCAAAAAATCCTGACAACTCGCGAGTCGTCGTTGTTTGTCGAGCGGCGTGAGTATTCGCGGTACCCAACGACCGCAACATTTTTTCATGTGTAAATTTCGGTGCAAAATTTCTCTGATTCACTCTTTACTAATCTGCAACTCTTAAGCTATCTGCCACAATTTTATTCTACGGTCAGCCAATACTAATTTTTCTACTTTTTGAACATTTTCTTCAGTGACTACCGTCACAGGGCGACCCAGGGGGGGGGGTCGTCTTCACAGCTCTCTCTTCCTTGTTGAAAAAGCCGAGCCCATTTTTTTACCATGGTATACGAACGCCCAGAATTTTGAAGAACCGATGACATTTCTTCAATAATGTCTTTCGGCAATTTCCCTTTTTTCACAAGGAATTTAATCACTGCGCAGTGCTCAAAATAGCGAGAATTTTCAGTTTCGGTCGACATGGTGCTGTGGCTTGTTCCAGGGATGAAGTGTTATTGAACCGAATTTAAAAAAGGGGTGTTATTTATACTACCACTTATCAATAACAACATGATTAGTCATCGCTAAGTACTTCAGGTCGTAAATTTATCAGCCGCCCAGGTATGTTAATCACATAAATGTATAACTCGACCAGGACTCGAACCTGAGACCTTCGGCGTATGATGCAGGGCTATTACCCACTACGCCACTCAGCCGTTATAATTTGTATATTTCCTTGTTTTATAACCCGTCCAGGACTCGAACCTGGGACCTCCGGCGTATTATGCGGGGCCACTACCCACTACGCCACTCAGCCGTTATAATTTGTATATTTCCTTGTTTTATAACCCGACCAGGCTCGAACCTGGGACCTCCGGCGTATGATGCGGGGCCACTACCGACTACGCCACTCAGCCGTTATAATTTGTATATTTCCTTGTTTTATAACCCGACCAGGACTTGAACCTTGGACCTCCGGCGTATGATGCGGGGCCACTACCCACTACGCCACTGAGCCGTTATAATTTGTATATTTCCTTGTTTTATAACCCGACCAGGACTCGAACCTGGGACCTCCGGCGTATGATGCGGGGCCACTACCCACTACGCCACTCAGCCGTTATAATTTGTATATGTCATTTTTGCACTGAAAATAAATAGAAAGTTTTTTTTCTAGACCGAAAAAAACAAAAAATCTAAATAATTAAAGAAGCCTATACAATACCTCAAAGAACAACTTTTTTCATTTCTGATTCGTACAAAAACCCAAGAAATCTCGCTTCGTTTGATCCGTGTCACGAGTATTTTCAAGCATTAGGAGCTCTCAATTTCGATGAAAAAAAACCTTGGTTTATCAATAAAAAAGCTATGTACAGATTTAGTTAAGGCTAAAAGGAAGCAAGGTTTTTAACAAGATAAAAGGGGGCTGGAGGATAATGGACTTTTTGCCGTCAACCGCGTTTGAATTAAATTGCTGAAAACGAAACGCAAATTCACTTATTTTCGGTGGTTACGTGGACCTTTTTCATAAATTTCTCTCTGTTTTTTTGTAACGGATTTTTGTGCTGGTTAGTAAAATACCTTGATTTTAGTCAGTGTAATTATTGCTCATTAATATTTTGCTCTAACAGTATTGCAAAAATTTGTTTTTTGAAAGTTGTTCTTTAACTAATGATGTATTTATTTGAGGAATTCACGGGATTTTTACCACGATTATGATTTTAACTATCGAGTTTCTGATAACCTCGACAATTTGAATCAAAACCCTGTTGAGAATCCCGTAAATTCCTAAAAATATATGTTTAAATAACCGCGATAGTCTAAAACAAATAATATGATGTACTAATTTAGTTGTAAACAGTGCAGAAATAACGTTTGAATTCGAAATGTAAATATAGAGGTATTGGCTTAAATACTTGGCTTTTACTTTATTTACGACTGTTATTCTGTATTTAAGTTTATATAAATTATTCGTGTAACCTTTTGATCTTATTTTGATAATATTTGCAAAAAATATATTGATTGATTAAATCGTTATTGAAATCAAGCGTCCAAATGTAACTCCTCAATATTCTTACCCATTGGCCACTAAGACAGTTTCATACACCTAGGCAATCTTGATGTGGTGGCGCGGTAACAATTTCGTGGAAAATTATTAGATGATATTGGAGACCCCGTTTCGATAGCTGATAATGCCAAAACTGACGGAAATCTTTCCCAACGTAGGGCAAATTTGACATGGCATACTTTGCTAGGACTCTGCAAATTTTTTTTTGTACCTGTATTCAAATTTGTCCTTTCCGCCTGATGGGTCTGTGTCTTCCGTATCGTTCCTGAGAACCTTAACAACAGCAGTTATCTGTTCTTCAAGCTATGTGCCCTGCCCATTGCCACTTCAGTCTCGCAATCCTTGATCTATGTCAGTGACTTTAGTTCGCTTGCGGAAACTTCCAAGCATAGTCCTCACCGTTGCTCTCTGAACTTTGAACTTCCTGATGAAGCTTAGAGTTAGCGACCACTTTATAAATACTTTTGAAATGATTTCTTAGGTATATGGATTTCTTCACAATGTTTTTCTTTACAGTTAGAGCAGTCTACTTAAGTTGCACTACTCAGTTAACTTGAATTTGACGTACAAGCTGTAACCACATACATCTACTACATATATCTATATAGTTTTCATTTAAAAGGGATTCCCAACGTATATCAAACTATTAAATTTAATCCTTCACGGATCCCAAACGGATTACTATTCAAATTTGATTAAAGTTATTTGTTTTTGATATACGTACGCATTCGTACATATATACACACGCATTGTATATCTTTAGTGCTATGGTTATACGTTGTAATTAAATTAAATTAAATTTTGTTTTTAATGATTTTTTTTTATGGGCTTCGTCGTCGGTCGTGCTTTTGTTGTTATTCCTGTACTTCATTTAGGGTTTAAATTTTTCAATAAAAAAATCATTTGAGATTAAAGTTAGAAGATAAATAATGCTGGGCTTTTCCGCTTTATAACGCCTGCAAACTTACAGAACAACAATATAATAATTTATTTGCCTACAGGATTTGGGTATTTAACAACATTTTGAGAATAATTCATTACTCAATCATTTATTTAGAAAATATAAGTTATATTGACCCAAAACATGCATTTAATTAATTTTAATATTATATAATTTAATTGCGAAATTATGAAGATTCAAATTGTTAAAAAGGATGCAAAAATCTTATTTTTAAATATATAATTTTTTTATTATATTAGCTTACAAACATTAAATATACACATTTTTATTATTACTGTATGCACGTAAACGCGTTTGAATATATAATAGCTACGTGATACAATACATTTTTTTTTCGATTTACAGATTGTCACGTCACAACGCAGTACCGTTTGTACGGAGCGTTTTCGGCGATATCCTCAAACATATCGCTGTATCTACAAAACTATTGATTATAAACATACTGCTACTTCTGCAATATTTCTTTACTGCTGATAAACAATATAAATATGTAATAGAAAAATGTAGTAATGTTTCGGTAAACTTTGTTTACTTCGCAACTAACTTACATCCTAGTGAAGACCTTTGAATGTTTTACCAGAAATAAAAGTAGCGTACATATTTTTACGAAAAATGGCAGATCGAATCGAATTACGAATCGGATTGCCTCATTTTTCTAATAAAAAATGACAAATTAAGTAAACTAAGTGGGCGATTTTTTCCTCTTTCTTGTATCACACCCTTCACGAAACAATTTTCCAATAATCGTGATTAAACCACCATTTCATTTCCTATAAAATTACAAAATATGGAAGTGAGTATTACGATAAAATTCAACATTTAAATTTATTATTTTTTATGTTGACCTCGCTACTGCTCCTTCATTGTCTCAAATTGGGATAAGGAACATAAAATGATTTTCATGTTATAACTCTCTCATCACTACTCATTAATGCCAAGATTAGGATAAGCTTATTATGAAAAATACTGGGTTTGGTTGACGAAGTATTCTGATTTAGGTTAAGGAAAGGTATATTACTGGCAGTAGAGCTCCTTCGCTAAAGAGAAGGAACAGGCGATAAATTACTGGATCAAATACAAGTCCAACTGAAGCGTACGTTTGACAACGCATCTCTACAACCAATTTACAAATAATATTATACAAATACTTTATAATATAAAACTAAAACTCTAAATAAAAATCCTACGAGTCGTGGTGTCTCCATGGACGGAAGCCACCTACCATTATGTAGGTCGATTGTTCATTTGCCATGACAGTAGTAAAAAAATATACACAGTAGATATATTCAAAAATCATTAATGACTATGTCGACGAATATCTGCGAGATTCCCGAACCAGCTGCGGTATCACGTAAGAAAAGCGATCAGAGACTATGCATCAGACTGAGCGCCAAAAAACTTCAATATACATATAATATGATTGGTTTCGAGTTACTGTTGCTTTACGTACTGTTATGAGGCAACAGGTTGGAGAGTTTTAAAAAAATACTCTTTTATTCGAAACACACTTGTTTATTGTAAAACTTTCCAGAGTCACAACTTTTAATTAGGGATGTTGATTAGTGTTGTCAGTTTGGAGTCTAAACGCGCACTGATCGTTAAAAACAAATTATAATTTACTTAAACTAAAAATGATGCACAAACAAAATTAAAGTAGGACGTTAAGTAGTAAACAACTAAAAGAATTTGTTCAGCAATATACCCACACTAGGGTAGGATATAACAGTACGACCTATTAGCGAACAAATTTGCACAGATTAATTAATGGTTCACTATTCTTCACCGTTGCACATCAAAGTGCTGTCTTGTTAAACAAGTGCCAGCAGCACGTGTGTCCATTAGCTCGGAAACATCTGACAGGCAGTGTATCACCTTCGGTGAGAAACACAGAGCTGGGAAGGCTTTGTTTGGTTAAGAAGTGAATGTAAGACTTTTCTATAGAATTACTTTAGATTAAATTTGCTTTATATTAGATTATTCCTTTTTGTTAACTTTATTGAACATTTTAAATGTATAACTAGCTCTGTTGACTGAAATGGAAGATTTAAGTGATAGTAGAATTTCTTGTGTAAGGATCTCGTCCTTCCTTTTTTAATCGATATATTAACCACGTTTAGGAACCACGAAGGAACAGCCAGTGTACTATAGGTATAGGTATAGGTATAGGTATAGCATAGGTATAGGTATAGGTATAGGTAATTACTGGAACAAAGGCAATTCCAGCCTAAGCCTACGGTCGGCAACGCATCGGTAATCGATTGACTGATTAATGATTAATGATGTCTATGAGCGCGCATGCTTCTTACCACCAGGTGGTTGCATGCTCATTTGCCGGTTATAACGTTGTTACATAACATTCAAATGAGGAAATGATTTCGAGTATATTGGTACGAGTAGTAGGTACCTCTTATCTCAAAAATTCTGGGTTCCTTTACAATTTCAATTTTATGAAAAATTTGACAGCAGCTGTCATTGACGATATGAACCAAAATTAAATTTTGTGTAGTCATAAATTGATATATACCTAGAATTATACGCATGTATACATTTTTATATATTATATGTATGTATATATATATAAATATATATAATATAATCAAAGCCAAAATTTCCCTTGCTCTACGCCATATGCTAATACTTGTAATCTGTAGAAAGTTAATAATGTAGAAAATGAGCAGCTTTAATTCCTTGACTACCCTGAGTTACGAAATAGGTTGACTAGCAACTTCTCTGTATCACGATATTATGGAGCTCGTTTAGATTAAATTCCAAAATCATGAAATATTTCATATTTGGGCCACGCGTTTATGATTAACTAGCGCCTTTACATGGTTTCCCTGTGAAAAGGAAGCGATATTTGACCTTTCGAGTAAACCATATTGTTATTTATTGTTTTTTATTTATTTAACAAGTTACGTTAGTTTATTGGCGTTTTTATCTGGGCTTTTTATTTATAATTAAGCACTATTCTGATATGATAAACTAAAAGTGTTTAGAAAGAAATTTTAATAAAACGTAGAATAATGTGGCTCAACTCACATACTAACCTTTCAAAATAGAAGATGGCCAGTATCAACACAATAAAGATCAGATTGGAAATTCAAAATCGTTCGGAATCAAAAAACACAGAGGCTTTTTTTGTCTAAGTACCAGAGGTGACTTGCTATTGATGCTTGGTTTCTGTGTGTCACCGCCATCATTTCGGGTTTGACGTAAGTGCTATACGTTAAGCACCGCTTTCGAGTTTTGTCTCAGCCTCTGCGTTCGATCGCCTTAATATCGTATTCTATGTTCTGTAGAAATGTAAAGTTTATAATAAAGTTAAAGGTGAACGAAGACACCACAACATTTAGGAATGTCTATGCTAGTACTACATATCGAAGAGATTCGTGTGTGTATTTGTAATCATAAAACTACAAAGAACTAATCTAATTCCAAATTTAGTGCACCAAAAGATATGCTTTTCAAAAATAATATAGGCGATAGTTTGCCTAGAAACTCCACTGGATCGAGAGTAACGTGCGGACGAAACCGTGTGGAGAAGGTGGTTTAACTAGGTACCAGAAATCCATTGTATGTAAATCGCTAATACGAACTACCTGCTCCGTTTATTATACAACATACTGTGTAGTAATACGTCTTGCACTAGCAGATTGATACACGGATCGACATATTCAAAGTGTAGACGGTGTTTAAAGCGACTAATACTGTGTAATATTATTTAGTGTAGTGATAAAATGATGTAACCAAGAAATAATGATTATAATTGTCTTATCACATTTAAAAAGCATTCCTTTTTCAATTATCCTTTGATTCTAAATTATTTTAGAACCTTTTGTCATTAAAAAAATTAACTACAGCAATTTTTGAAATAAAAAGGAGCGAAACCAAAAAGACCCAAACCACCACTGTTTTTTCAAGACATAAGACTTAATTAACATAATTACTAAGTAAATTCTATTGAAGACATAAACAATCAACTGTATTCTGAAATAATCCATCTACCTATACAATATCAATTTCTCTGAAAGGGTCAATGAAGGCAGCTATTAATTTTGGCAGCTCTACGCGTCACTAGACAGGCAGTATGTAAACCATTGAATTATAATATTAGATGCGAACGACCCATTTGTACATGAATTCCGATTAGCTTCTATAACGCTACTTGTAGGCGCTATAATTAAATTGTTCGTTAATTACTTAATGTTTGTTTTGAATTGTATTGTGTGGATATAACTGTGTATGCAAAAAAATTCCTTTTACGGTATTGGCAGGATTAATACGATAATTGATAGAATGAGGCGTTACTTTGCGGAAATCCATTGCAGTGGTTATGAAGTTACTTCCGTGACAGTTGAGCGTGCAAGACTTTCAAGTAGTAGTATCGCAATCCTTTCCACTAACGTTCCATGCGGTGCTAACTGTACGATCCTCAGGATGCCCCGTGACTGGGGCGGAACACGTGACGAGGTGGAAGCGTTGTGCGTTTTCGATCTTTCTGCAATTTACACCGCATGGAACCTAGTGGGAGGGATTGTGGTGCTATTACTAAACGCTAGACACTCTTGCACACGTGTCGTGGAAGTAGGTAGCCAAGTAATATCATAACTTCTATAATTATTTGGATAAATAACTCCCTGTACGATTTATTTGTGGACCAAGTTTTAATTTTTATTCGTAACCCTTAAACTGGAATTAAATATCGTAATTATTATTAACACTGGAAAAAATTGTGTAGATGAAGATAGATCTAGTACTTATTGTGAACTATTGGTAGAGAGGTTGAATATGGGAAAGAAGAAATAAAAGCGAAACTATTTCATAATTGTTTTAACACTTTACACAAAATCCTTCATTCATATCTCTGAATCCCGTTTTTTTGTGTATTTTTACATTAAAGCACTACCAAGGAGTACACTGAATAATTATTTGTTATCAAAATCCACAGTCTTTAGAAAACTATGTATGTTCAATCTATGCTATTTTTACTTATGGCTAATAGTTGTCTTTTTAAAGGATTTTTTAAACAATGTCATTTAATGACAGACAAAACAAATTAATAATTTCCAGCTTCGATCCCCGTGCTTACCAAATGTGCCAAAGACTTTTTCCAACTTGCATTAAGCCGACTGCTCTAACGCTGAAGGAATACATCGTGATGCCACACCCGCATAACTAAGAAATAAATAAATAAATAAATTACTTCGAAGGTATGTGTTAAGTCCGCCAACAGCTTGGTATTTATTGGTACTAATGTGATTATCGAGGCTGTCATGGATGATAGGCTTACAAACTTGTCTCCCGTTTCAAAACGTTACAATATAATCTACCATCTACAAACAAAGTTGCCTTAGAACGCGGTGATAACTATTCCTTTACTGTTAAAGCCATGTTTAACTATGTCAACTCTTCTTGTAGAGTTGTATAGAAAACACATTTTATTCACGTGTCACGTCGCGCCATTCGCTTCGTAAGCATTGTCATGTGTCGCGAATGGACAGTCGCTGGCTGTAGGGTGACCATGCATTCTATTGGAATTTTAAAATCTTTTATTTTGTGTTAGAGTTGTTTGTATTGTACTATTTAAAAGATTTGAAGGAATGTGGATGATCTATGGAATTTCCATCACCCTTCAGATTTCACCCGTGGCATCACTCGTTTTTGGCAGAGTTTGTCCAATGTGGTTTTAAACAATTTTCAATTAAATTTAATAATAATGCACTAAACAAGAACCATACACATCTATATGTCCTTATATTATCTATATTTTTATTCATATTTTACTCCTCCAAATTTTATTTTGCGACACAAAGTTGACTGCGTCCTTGTTCAGGGCTATGTTCCTATGAATAGCAAACCAAAAGTAAAACAATATGTTCCACGCAGGTGAAATGATATGAAATATTTATTTCTCAACATTGTCACATAAAACATGACTCTACCACCAGTTTGAAAAAACCTTCGTGAAGAAGAACTGGCAAGAAACTTCACGAGTATATTTTTTTCAAAATAAATTTACAGAGTCTCTTTATGTCTATACAAAGTTATTCTTATCTGCATCTGTTAGCTCGGCAAGTCCCCCCCCTCCCAAGTATCCAAACGACGAACAGCCTCAAACGGCACCCGTTCACGAGGTATGACAATAAACCCTCTTTAATGAAGCTATTTTATCTACGAGTATAAATCATGTTATAAATATTGTCATTCACTTTTGAAAAGTAACATATAAGCTTAAGAAATTGACTTTAATTACTTTTCATCCAAGTACTTAACAAGCTCCCTATGATTATTTAACAAAATATCTAGAACATGTTACTTAAACTTTTGAACAAATTTACTCAAGAATTCCGTCGACTGAAAGACCTTAATTAAGAAACAAACGCTTTGTATGGCGTTTGTAAAAGAAGACGTTTCCGTAGAAGCTACTCTAAGGAATCCAGTTTTATTCAACGTTCATTTATTTGAGTGAGTAAATGTTTCTTTTGTAAATAAAAAAATTATATCCGAGTAATCCGATTGCGATAAAATTTTGTATCTAAAATTTTGCCTTTGGCTTTGAGCCTAAAATTCAGGCAATATTGTATCAAATTTTTGTCCAAATACGTCCTGTCTCGGCTAATTAGCAAACATACAGCCTTGTTATTTTTACAAGAAAGTAATTTTTATATTATTCAGTTTTTCTGCTCTTTTTACTACTCAGACCTCCAAGAGAACCGCAATGCATAAAAAATGTCATTGTAAGCGTCTTGTTGAAATATTCGTACCCATAGAAAACGTAGGGTGCCCATAAAAAATGGGACGGAGCCCTGATATAAATGTTCAATGAATATTGTGTCATATGGACCTGATGTGGCACAATTTAAAGCTTTTTATTAAAGGCATAAAGATGAATTTTGTGTTACCCTAGCTAAGAATAACTCGTAAAGGGTAATGTTATAAATCGAATGTTTACCACTTATGTTTATGATATTTGAATAAGAAGCTTTGGATGTAGTATAAAATTTTGGACCTTTTATTACTCTTAGTAATAAAGTGAATAAATAGCATACTTGATAAAAATAATTAGAAAAGAGTTTCTTTTTACACTTGTGTTATTAAACCGTATTCACGACGTTTACAATAATTATAGAGGTCAACATTTGTATGATAAACATCGATGGCCGTTTCTGAGTTACAGATGTTTCTCAAAATGCTTGTTTTTTCTAAGTTTCTCAGTTCAGAGTATCGTAACACAACTTTACTTTCTATGTGGCTATACAGATGGTGTACTGTTCAGGTTATATTATCTTATTTTGTTTAGATAACTTAATTAAACCAAATGAAAGATAACTATTCAGAAACCATTATTTTGAATTCTTATTGTAATGTTTTTGCACAAATATGGCAATTTTTTAAAAAGAGTACCACACAGACAGCCATAACAAATATTGATACTTGTTTATTTTCTTTGAATCGGGATAAAATAGGGAAATTGTGAAAAATTCTTTATGGTTCTTATACTATCTTTGATAAAATAAAAAAGAACTGGTTGTTTCATGATCTCAATTAAGTAGTAAAAGATGTTAAAGGAAGCATTTATTATAAATATTTTGTAGGCTTACATTAAAAGCGTTGGAGAATTAATTTGACTAATACGATTTAAAAGAGAGTTTATTTATTGTTTGGATTGACAAATTGGTTAGAAATATGCCTATTTTAATATAGTTTACAAAGTTTAAAGAAACAATCGTAGATTTGTCTACTACTTGTCTTAAAAACATGGTAAAAAAGAAAAATGATTAAACGAGAAAATCATTACTTAAACCATATTAACAAGAAAAGCTACTTATTTATCCACAAAAAATGCTATTAAATATAAAAAAATGCTCACCCTACTTTCTCTCTATTGTACTGCTCGCTAACATTAGGTCAAGCTGTCTTTTGAATTTCATAAAAAAGGTCCGGCCTATGAACTACATTGTGTCAGTTTATATTGTTAAAAAGGAACAGTGCTAATCAAATGACCTTGGAGTCAAACCGAGGTCTTCTTCAATACAAACAAATACATTCAATGGCTAAACGGAATCCAAATTCGTTAATTCGGTGAGAATTGTTAGTTTCAAAGATATTAATCGAATTACGAAACCAATTCAATGAAATTTTTATGAAACTAAGCATTTAGGAATAAAATAGATCATTCGAAATGTCATCTATGATTTTAGGGACAAAATATTAAAGTTTTAAAGACTATGTAAATTCAGCTTAAGGCTTATATATTGTTTACTAAAATATATATTTTGTTAGAGAAACCTCCGATCATATTTTGTACACTAAACAGTCACTTAGTCGATTTTGATAGTGATAAATTTTTATTAAACATAGAAGATTTTTGTTCTTTGTTAAGACAGACTATTGTGAAGAATGGAAGTATTTAAAAAAATAAACAAATTAACATAATCTTTTATATCTCTTGAAAATTATTCTTAACTACATAGTATTAGCTGGGGGAGTATCCATCCCCAAAACCTACTCAAAACGAGCGCCATGAGCGCCCCGTCACCCGACGCTACCATAAGAAGACGTATTTTCGTGACAAGGAAGCTGTAGACATTAAGTATTCATAAAAATTCACAATAAGTTGTGATAATATACTGTATCCTTACTCTCCTTACATGTGCTTAAATTATTAGGTTGTAAATATTATTGTTCATATTGAAAATCATTTAATAATAGCTTGTATCTTTTTTTCAGATACCTACATAAGTTTTGCTGGCTTTTTCAAGGTAGGAATTATATATAACTTTGATAAATGTATTGTAGACCGTAAACATATTTTTATATATTTAATTAAATCGAACATTTTGCTGTACAATTATTTAAAAAAGCTACAAGACAGGAATAAAGAAATATTTTTTTTCTCCTTGAAATATTTTATCTTCACCTTCAATTTGCAGTGGACTAACACGGGGGGGGGGGGGGGGGCAGCCTACATCTCTGGTGATACCATTAAAAATAACTTCTTGTGCAGTTCACGAACGTACAAAAAATAAAGATGATTTATGATTATTTTCGTTAATTACACATAAAAATGGTACACAGTTGAATTGTAAACAATTTATTTTTATTGATCTATTTATTTTATTTAAAGTATGTATAATTTTATATTACCATATAAAATTATATAAATTAAAGATAATATTATTTTAATTAGATAAGATTTATAAATATTAATATATTATAAATATTTTATAAGCAAGATAGCTTTATTTATATTGTTGTGCAACCACAGCGAATTCCGCTCGGGTGCAACAAAATTAATTTATCCTAGTTTTACGAATATTATAATTGTTTATATTTATAATTGTTTAAATATTGTTGTTATGAGTTATGAATAATGCTAGTTACTCAGTCGCGCATTCCTAAACCCAGACGTTTTTACACACAGAAAATGATCCTTTATCATGAAATCTTGCGACACTGGGAATCATAACGAATGCAATCACAAGCAGCAACTAATTCAGAATCAAACAGCAGAATTTGCTAAAAACCCTGCTATATTTTCACGTGTAATTCCTGTCCCTATGGGAATTCCGGAAATTAATGTACCTTTTGTTACTCGCACAACAAAGACAAATCTTATGACACCTTTAAATCCGTCAAACCGTATACATACATACATATACTCGAAAAACATACCCCTGCTTCTGACATTCGGGTTATAAATCAAAACCTTGAAAAAAAAAGGGTTCTAAGTTCTTCTAATCGCTAAAACAGTCAGTATTTGAACAGATTTTTCGTCTCTTATTACGTGAACAATGCGAGGCTCCCTTCTCATTTCGATTTGAGTTCGTTTCTGTAATTTGACTAGCACTGTAGGAGCAATGATATAAATTTACTGGAATGTTATTTCAGGAAAAAAGGAAAATTATTAGGGATTAAAGAACAGAATAAAATTAAAAAGATACTGTAAATGTGACTCAACAAACTGACTTCTTCTTATAACAACAAACTAAGAGCTCTGTCAACTTTCATTTAGTTTTCTATTTAAAGTACGTGTCTATGAGAAGCTTAGTGGTTAGTACCCCTGCCTCATACGCCGGAGGTCCCAGGTTCGAGTCTGTGATGAACACAGATGTTTGTTGTCGGGTCATGGTTGTTTGAAGTTATATATGTATGTTAATTCTGGGTTCCCCCCAGTTTGCTGTATGGTCATCCATAACACAAGCTCTGCTTACTTTAGGGCCATACAGTTTGTGTGATTGTCTGGGGATTTACAATACAGTATCGTTAGTACACTCTTAACACTAACTTAGAAGAGATAATAAGAAGAGCTTCGTTCATTTCCCTCCGAAAAATCACATGTTTTAGATTCCCGCAAACTTTTTATAAATATTTTTTAGCAAACGCTCACTAAAACTATTTTACTGTCCGTCCAAACACTCAACACACAAAGTACAATAACGCACAAAGTTCAAAAACCCTCTTTTGGGTACACTCGCTCATGAGGGATTAAAGTTTGTATGACGAACTACGCGATGAGACCACTTTGCGTTACTCGAGTTGCGGTCGGACTCAGGAACTTGTATGGATTAAGTAATTTCTGGTCTTTAAGATACATTCCTTATTTGGAAGTTGGTGGAAGCTGATAGAAAACTTTGTTTATCCCAGGATTAGATACTTTTATAGGATATATACAAAAACCGAATCTGACAAAGATTGCTTATAATAAAATGAAACATAGTTTAAATCTAAAAATGAATTCCTACTTAAGTATATTAAATATAAAAGTTAAGATATAAATAGAATTTGACTTGTAATGAAAGATCTGTTAGTTTTATTCAAAATGATTTACTTGTATTGTACTTAAACTTGTACTATTGAATTTGTGCTCGGAATTACAGTTTGTTGTTTCATCCAATAGTAAACTGCCATTAGGTATGAAGTTTAACCATTACGTAAACATAAAATAAATCTCACCATATTACGAAACAAAAATACGGGTGTTTTACGTAACGCCTCAAAATATAAGCCCAAGCAGTGCTTATATTTTTCTTTTAATTTTTATTTGTGATAGATATTTGCATAGATACATCTATCAATACATAATTAATTTAAGTTGTTATTACAGAGATTAATTTGATAATAAGTAATATAATAAAAGTACCGTTTTATTATTTTACTTATTTTTTACCTCATATTTTGTTCTTTTCAATTCCTTGTCCCTTTCGCATACATCTCTTATGCACCGCTGATCATGTTGTGAAACTCAATAATTGGCTTAAGTTTTGTTTTGTAAGATTTATTTATTATGTACCTTTTAAATAAGCTGTTGAACTTCCAAATAAGTAAATAAATACTAAACTGATACTAAATGTTATTGTTATATCGATTAATGATGCGTTGCTGATGCGTGGCCTTGGTTCAGTGATTGCGCACAGAACAAAACCGCGTTAATGTGATTATATGGCGGTCAGAATAGGAAGAACTGTAGTACCGCCCCAGCGAGATCATAACAAAAACTACCACCATGTAACTAGCTATATTTTAACAGTAAAATAACAAATTATCCATGAAGAATTGTGCGTAATCTACCAAGCCAGCCAGCGGTGGAGTGCGGCTTCCCCTTTTAATCATTTACTGATAAACAAATTGTGATTGTAGAAAGGTTGGCTTCTATTTGGCTGTCATATTAGCTATGTCATCACTTCAACAAATGTAATGAGTCCGTTCGTTCGTCTTGTCGTCGTCGAGTTCTTGTCCCGATTAATGTCTATAGCCTCATTGTCACTAAAGTGCGTCTTCTTACGGTGGCGTCGGGTGACGGTTTGTTCACTTCCCTCTAATATGGTTGCGGAGAGCAATGGCTGGATTTCGCGTTAACCTCGTAAACGGGTGCCGTTTGAGGGTGGTCGTCGTTTAGATATTTGCTGAGCTAACAAATGCATATAAAATAGTTTTGTATAGACATTGTAAATTTATTTTGAAAATACAACCCGTGAAGTTTCTTGCCAGTTCCTCACCAAGACGGTTATTCCGAACTGGTGGTAGAGTCACGCTTTATTTAACGTCAATAAGAACAAGTGATTGTCAATGTTGAGAAAGAAATATTTGAATTTTAATTTGAATGTTCAGGACTTCGTGTTACACATATAACAATTTGGTCGTTACAATTGATATGATCGCGTTTAATCGTTCATTTTTATATCAGGCCAAGAAAGCCAAAGTTACAGCCAGAGATTAGGTCGTTTGTTCGACCTATTTTACCTCTTAGAACTCATCCTAAAAAGGAAGAATATATTCCTTGTGCTGTGACTTGAGTCTTATATGGCCCGTAGGTAATCTTTATCTTATAAGTACTAGTGCATCAATCAAGTTGAACATAACAGTAGCGATTTCACTCCTCGCCATCACTAAGCAACTCGATTTAGACGTCATCTCTCCCGTCACTCCCACCCACTCTCCCGACATCCTCGACTTTGCGGTAGTTAAGCATATCAACCTCGATCTCAAGTCTATCGAACCGCTCGATGACCTAGGCTCTGATCACCGCCCCGTCTCCCTCGTACTAGGTCCTCCTAACGATAACGTCACCTCTTCTAAGACCTTTATAAACTGGAAAGGTTTTAAAAATACGTTAGTTTCAGCTCTTGAGGCCCCACACTCTCCGCTCGCGATCTCGCCCGACCAATTAGATAGCCCGGATAAAATAGATTCATTAGTAAATTCCCTCACTGATGCTATCAACTCGGCCATCAGTAATAACGAAAAGGTTGCTAAGCGAGGCAAACCTACGCTTCCCTTAGCCGTTAGCAATCTTATTAAAGCTAAGAACGCGGCTCTCCGGAGAGCCAAGAAATATCCCACGCCCGTCTATAGAACAGCTGCGAATCAGCTACAACGTAAAGTTAGGTCTTGCCTCGCGGAACTCTGTGACGCTCAAATGAACGATCTCATGGAGAATATCTCCCAGTCCCACCAAGCGTATTATAGTATGGCCCAAACCTTACGCGTAGACGCCATGTCTCACGTTCCTCCTCTCACTCGGCCCGATGGCACTACTGCCTTCGAACTCGAAGAGAAAGCCGAATGCTTCGCTGACAGCGTTGCTTCACAATGCTCGCCTAGCACGCAACCCGCGGATCCCTCCCATATCCAGGCGGTGGAGGACGAAGTTCTCCGCAGAGAATCTCTCCCCATCACCGATGACCCCGTCACAGTCTCTAATGATGAAATCTTGCTTCTTATTAGAAGTCAAAAGTCCAAAAAGGCTCCGGGTGCGGATGGTACTTTTAACCACGCACTTAAGCACCTGCCTCAACAGGTGCTTACCTTGTTAGCTATCATCTTCAATGCCTGCTTCGACCATAGCTACTTTCCAAAAGCTTGGACAGAAGCGACAGTGATAGGCATTCCCTAGCCGGGTAAACCTCTGAATATCCCGGCTAATCACAGACCCATCAGCCTCCTCAAGGCAATGTCTAAACTTCTCGAGAGAGTCATACTCTCTCGAATGCGGAACCATCTGTTTCCAACGGACGGCGATCCTCTCATAATTCCCCACCAGTTCGGCTTTCGCGCTAAGCACTCCTGCCCTCAGCAAGTCCATCGAATCGTCGAGTACATACTCGACAGCTTCTATCCGCTACGTAAGAAAATGGTCGCAGTTTTCTTTGACGTAGCCAAGGCTTTCGATAAAGTCTGGTACAGCGGTCTCGTCTATAATCTCTACAAAATAGGCTTACCGGTTCGCCTAGTTAGGATAATCGAGTCGTTTCTCAAAGACCGTACGTTTCGTTTTAAACATAAAGGCACACTTTCCGCGCCTCGTCCCATAAAGGCTGGAGTCCCTCAAGGCTCAGTCCTCGCCCCTCTGTTGTACACCGTGTACACTAACGAAATTCCCATTCCGAAAGACGTCGAACTCGCCCTCTTTGCCGACGACACCATCCTTTACACCAAAGGCCTCAGTGTCCCGGGTCTCGTAACCAGACTCCATAAGGCCGTAAACACCCTCGGTGTATGGTTTCAAAAATGGCGCTTCGATGTGAACCCAGACAAGAGTACTGCGGTTTACTTCGACTGCAAACACCGTCGTATCGCCGATTACAATCTCCACTTCCGAATGTTACGTATTCCCATCCCCTGGAAGCGCAGTACCAAATACTTAGGCGTCACCTTAGACAAGACGCTTTCTTTCAAACCACACGTCGATAGAGTAACGAACCTCGCCCGCTTTTACTTAGGCCGCCTATATAGTATGTTAGGTAGAAAAAGTAAAATGTATTTTAGAAATAAACGTACGCTTTATAAGACCTGCGTTAGACCCGTCATGACATATGATAATCTTTGCCCATGCCAAACCCTCCGTCCTGCACAAACTGCAGGTAGTTCAGAATCTCTTTTGCCGCAGGGCCACAAACGCACCTTGGTACGTGCGAAACGCGGACCTGCACAGAGATCTTGAACTGCCTACAGTGCAACAACACCTCAAAACACTCTCTGAAGCGTTCTTCAAACGCTCCGAAACCCATCCCAATACTCTAGTTCGAGATTCAGTCTCAAATACTACTCCTGTCTTAGATTCGAAGTTCAAAGTCGCTAGACCGAGAAACGTGCACACGAACGTAGTGACGCAGCTAACGCTAGATCTCGAAGCCCTTCAGGCCGCAACTTCTAATTCTAATCTAAATTCGAATTAATTCAAATTTTTATTTGATTTTGAGCACCTTCAGTGCTATGTATTCACCTTCAGTGCTTTGAGCACCTTCAGTGCTATGTAAATCCCAGAGGGTGACCCCTTCTGGGCCCAGCTAGCGCGGCCTCTTTCTCCAATTGATCGTCGCTCAGATGAAGGCTGTGTGGCAAAAATTGCACGAGTCATTCAGGGGGTTTTTAGTGGGTAGGGCTCTGGTAGGCTCGTGCGAGTCCCACATAACTCCGATCGCCCTTTTGCACGCCCATTTGCTCCTTGGAGAGGAACAAAAAAAAAAGTTGAACAGTTGAACTCTGGCAATTCTTAAGATAAAAGATTTACGATAAAGATTTAATTAACCAGGTTAATTTAACAGAATGTTTCATTTATTGAATGCAAAAATGAATTATATATTTCGACTTTATGTTTCAGTTTAAAACCGCTTAAACCACTAAAGATGAATTCTTTACTTTCTTTAAATAAAATATGTTGATAATAATTATTGCTGTAAATGTATTTCAAGTAAATAAAAACAACAAAAAATAAGTTTGATTACGTTTTGTTGAAAGTAGTTACGTAAACAAGTTAAGACACCTTTGTGATCTAGAATCGTACAAGTTTCTCTGATTTTATGAGCTTGTTGTGTTGTGCGTCATACAGGATAGGGTAGACATTTTACTATTTGAAATAGCTCTGTTGATGCTTGTTACTTGCACATATGAGTGAATCAGAGATTTTAAAACAATTTTTCATAAAATCAGAACTTTTGAGAACACTTAATTCATCACTTAAGAATAAAAAAAGTTGGAACAAAAAGCATCGCTTCCAGCAGAACGAATATCTTCAAAACTCGGTTTCCGTGATAAAATTCTTTATGCATCTTCCCGAGTGGAACCCCCCCCCCGCTCCTTAACAGTTTCATTCTGTTAACGAAATTATTCAATTACCCACACTTTGGGTACAATTCTACCCACCGTGTTCTGGGTTCTGTTTTTGTGTTACGCGCCAAGGAAGGTTGAAAGGAGATATTTTTAAAATGGAATTGAAATGCTTTTGATTTTAATTATTTCATGTTTTAGAGGTATTTTGTATTTTGATCAAGGATTTATTTTGATTAGAATAATTTGATTGTCTTGGATGTAAAAAAAGAAGTAGATATCCGAAATTAATTTACAACCTAGAATATTTCAAAATTAAATAAAATGAGCAAATAAATAAGGGTCGAGCAATAGTTAATGATAAGGCTTAAATTACTTCATACATTGGGCAAAGTGATACCGCGATGTTAATTGATGAACATCAAAAGTAAGTTCCCAAAAACTTAAACATAAAAACGTAATGGCTTTATTGTCAGTTATCAGCGATACTTGAAATGATATTTATTATGATGACTGTCATCCACGAAGACGCGCCCCAATCCCTTTTTAGTTAATACCTCGAAATGTGTCACCATAGAACAAAAAAGACGCGGAGTGGCTCTTCCTTTGTATGAATATTTAAAAAAATCTTGATGCAACTTATAGCGATGCATGTACTCTTCGATCATGATAATTTAATTTGAATGTCTGCATTCTAGACTCTATTAAAATAAGTTTCGAATGCTTAGCAATGACATCCATGCAACAAATTAACTTGCTGATCATTCATCTGGTTATGAGTCACGGATGTACTGTTGGTCATAACAATAATTGTTAAATTTAAAACAATCTTTAAACTTATTATTAAAATTTCGCAAGAACAATAAAAGAATTGTAAAGTATTTCTAACGGTCAAAGCGTTAAAAGTAAGTTACGTCTCTACTGGGAAACTTAAATAGTAGCAAGTAGGAGCTCTTGGTTAGGGTTGCACATACAGAAATTCACTAGGGTTGTCATAGACTTTTTTTCATTTCATAGTGTCACATCTATAAATAACTTACCAACCAAAAAATATGCTAAATAGTTTATCAATAATAAAAAAATATTGCAGAAGTAACAGTATGTTTACAATCAATAGTTTTCTAGATACAGCAATGTGTTTGAGGAGCTACTGCGAGTCGCCGAAAAACGCTTCGTACAAAACGGTACCGAGTTGTGACGTCACAACGTGAAAATTATACTAACAATTGTGTAGGCGTTTGGATAAAATATGTGTATAATAGCAACGTAGATAATGCGTTATCATGCACATTGTCGTTATAAAAATTGTAATATTTTATGTCAGTAAGCAAATAATATTTAAAAAATTTACATATTTTTAATAAGTTTTTTGCCTCTTAATTAAGTTTTCTAATCTATATAATTTCGGTATTACCTAAATAAATTAGAAAATTTTTCAATACTATATCATTGAAACAATTTTTTAGGTCAAAATAATATTTACATTTTCTAAATAAATGATGAAAACTTGCATTCTGAAATAACCCCAATTCTTCACAATTATTTTTTTAAGACCATTTAACTCCAAGATCTTTGAAAATATTTTTCTTTTGATACACTTCAATTCTCTTTCTCTACGTTTGACACTTTAATTTAACGAGCATATGCTTAACTTTTTTCTAAGTTACCTTTAATAAAGTTCATCAAGTGAATGGTAGCAGAATATCGTTTGTATTGCAGCGAAACCGTCAATACCATTTCTAACTCTAATTTAAAAGATATATAACTCAAAATCTAAAGAGAGTCACTAACATTTCTTGTAATTAATGAGTCGAGTCCCTCTAAAAATGCTCTTCTACATTTCCACATAACATAAGATTCACGCCTCCCCTTATCAACTTACCCTACTATCCCCGTATTAAAATAACCCTTCTTATCACACAAGTACATAAAATAACAAAAGTGCATTCGCCTTTTTTTCAATATATCCCTATCCCCGTCGCCGCTTCCCCGTCATTGACTCCTTGGTTTACGTCCCTGGAACATGGATTACTTCGGTCAAATGTAGTTCGTACAAAGAAATGACCTATAAAAATCTGGGTCGTAAGAACATAGCTTTCGTAACTGCCCGCGGTCAGTTGCGTACACCATAATTTGATAAAATAAGCCGCCATAACGCTAAAATGGTCTTTTTACGTGAAAAAGTAACGTTGTATTAAATAAAAAGGCTTTTTTGGCGCGGAGTTACATTCTTTTTTGAGTTTGTTTTTATGTTTGATTTCCTTGTTGACTGTGTTATTGGTTTATTCATGTTTGTTGGTTTTGATTCGTTTCCGATTCAATATTAGCTTAGTTTTGTATGTAAATGTTGTCACCAATCAGTTTCAAATTTAATTTGAAACAGTGAACAGCTAGGGCGAATTGAAATAAACTTACTTTTATGGAATTTCTTTGAATGAGAGTGAGATTGATCTTTACTTAAAACTGAATAAATAAAAATTTTCTTTTAACAAAAAAATTACAACATCGCTTTAAAAAGTACTAAAAATGTATGGCGTTGTACGTTGCATAAAGTTTTAAATTAAAACCCACATTATATAATTAACAAGGTAACAAATTATGTTATACAACTCCAATACATTATAATTTAGAACACTGTATTTTTTATAAATAACTGAACCTTACTTTGAAAATATATTTTGAAAACCTTAACTCAACTTCAAATAAAATATTACAAAGGAGTCTTGTATAATACCTAGCTAACTGAAAGCCTACTACATAAAAGCCATTATGCCTTGTGGCCGCGGCTGTATGTCTATTTGAAGCCTTTCTCTTTAAAGTTACTAGTATTGTGCGCGTTTTTAAATAAGAATTTCCATTACGAGTGTACTTTGTAAATGTGTTATGCGAAACTTGGCTTTGTTGAGTTTGTAACACAGTTCATTCTAATAAGGATGTATGACCATGGAGGTTGACATACCTTGCAGTGGAACATAAAAATACAGGTATCGTAAAACAATTTCTGCGTAGTGCAGGAAAAACTGGGTGAATGTCAATGTGTTGTGACTTTTAAATTCCATTTTTGGTTTGTACTTTATCATTACAGTGTAAAAATTGTAAAAAATATCTCAAGGCAAAAAAATCTTTAAACATAAATTTTACATAGTTTTATCAAAGAACATATTTGTATACAATTTACATAATCACAGAAATACAGAGCAAGGTTAAAGTGCAGGCTTATTTATGAAAGAGATTTCTTCCAGCAAATCCAAATAAAGGTAGGTACAATAATGCTAAAATAACACAATTGAAAAAAATAAGCACCCATAACACACTGTTATTGCATAAATTGAACACACAAATATACACATAGTATTACTGTATATATAGGTAATATGACATAAACACATAAGTAAATCATACACTTTGCATCAAACAGAAATGATTAATTACGCCGTCAGACACGGCCTTGAGGAAAAACGAAAACAACCTTGTTTTTGAAAATAGGTAAGCAAGGACTGGGTTGAATATCATAGGGTAGGGTGTTACATAACCGTTATGAGAGTACCACCCGATAATATAGTTTATATTTTTGAGAATGAAAATAATAAAATGCTAAGTATTGTATATTTTGATGGTCCTCGAAAATCGATTCTAATATTTTGTTATTTGAGTATCGCACTTTAAAGAGAGCTTCAACAATAATAAAAAATACAATATTTTTTTACAGTTTTTTGCATAAAGTTATAACGATTTACGTACAGTTAGTTCGAATAATAACCAATATAATAAATGCGCAATCGAGTTTCTTTAGATTTTTTCATTTTTTTTATTGAAAAAGGATAAGAGGTTTGTCTTCTATCCCACCTGATGGAAAGTGACGATGAAGACGAAGGTGTTACACGTCTATCCAGTTGATTGCTACTCCTATGTTTTTACTCCTTGACATATTACCAGTTCAGTTTGCATATTTAGATAGATGGATACGGGGAAGGCGGCGGTTACTCAGGCTAAGGCGCGAATCGCTTGCACGTTGTTCGGTCTTTTGTATCCGTATACTATACTCCGCACGCCGAATGATGATCTCTATGACGTTTCAACTGACAGTTGTATTAGTTATGCGAAACAATTTCGATAAAATACTGTTTTTTCAGGCAAATGTCATGTCATTCAGCCAGGTCATTCAACATAATAAGCAATATTTATTTATTTTGAAAAAAAGACTACGCGCATTGATGGACATAAAACACTAGATAAAAAAGTAACAGCCTTATTATATTTTATTTTACTATACTTTAATTTTTATTCAAATTGCATAATTTAAAGAATTTAAAATTCTTTTTGAATTTTGATCAGACTCAGATTTTGAAAATCCGATTGACCCTGTATCAGATTCAGATTGATATAAATAAAATACAAACTCAAAGCCTTTTGTTTTATATTTCCAACAAATTATCGATATTTTGTTTATCGATGTGTCCCTTCTTAGTCGATAACAGCTTGTCGACGTAACTTTTGCAGCACGTACCATGTACATTTGCATTGAGATTTTTTCTATTATTTCCGAACATTACGTAATAATTTCTTAATATTCATTTTTATAATTTACAATTGTACACAATAATGATTTTTTCGTCTTTTTAATGGACCTCTAAAGGATTTGATGTGATAGGACGTCAGTACAATGTTAAGCGCTAACGAATTGTCATAGGGATCATCATTCAGCGTGCGGATTATAAGGGGCGACAATACTGCACGGGGTTCGAGTGCGAATCTGAGCCAGCACCGAGTTCTTCGATAGTACCTCAATCCCTAAAGTTTGTTTATGTTCTTTCTTAGTAATTTCCCATAGTATCGACGGTTACTTTTAAAGCTGCTGAGTTTCTTTTCCACGCATTTTTATCGTACCATTTTTCTAAACAAATTATTAAATTATATTTCAAGTTACATATGACTGCCGAGTGGCGTATTAGGTTGAAGGCCTGGCTCATACGCTGGAGGTCCCAGGTTTGAGTCCTGATCGGGGCATTCATTTGTATTATGAACACAAATGTTTGTTCTCGGGTCATTATTGCTTATATTTATAAATGTATTTTAATAAATCGAACGGATATTAATATACATAAAAAAACAACTAAAATTCACAAAATAATTTTTAATCTACCAGCATCAAACAAATCGAGCGGTTTATTGAAATTACAATTTTAAAACACAAAATAATCACAAATAAAGTAACAAAGAAAAAGCAATGAGTCTAAGACAAGATATCAAGCCGAGAGCCTCCCAAAGAATGATGAACCCTTGGCGTCCCCTCCTGCGTGCATCGCCTGATGTTGTGACGTAGAAGCGTAATAAGACGGGTTGAACGCTTCATCCCTTTTCAACTTAATGAAGGTCGAGTCACTTCTTGTAATAATATGTTTATTCTGGGTTCCCCCCCAGTTCACCGTCTGAACATCCATAGCACAAGCTCTGTTTCCTTTGGGCCTTACAGTAAGTATGTTTGTCTGGGGAATTATATTTTTATAAATTATTCCGTTTGAGGGTGTTTTTCGTTAGGATACTTGGGGGGAGGGAGACTTGCCGAGCTAACAGATGCAAATAAAAAATAGTTTTGTATAGACACGAAGAGATATTGTAAATCTATTTAAAAAAAACTATACCCGTGAGGTTTCTTGCCATTTCTTCTTCACGAAGGTTTTTCCGAACTGATGGTAGTTCATCTTTATTTTAACGTCTGTAAGAACAACCAATTCAAACTTCAGAAATAAATATTTGAAATAAGCAATAAACTCTACAAAATACAAGAAAAAAAAAGGTTTGAACTCAGTAAAATGTTTAGATGACATGACATACATCGTTGGTTTCATTTAGCTTTTGTAAAAATAACAATTCATTTAATTAGCTTTTAAGCATCTTCTATTACGTGTTACCGATGTATCTCCAGATAGCAAGTGAAATCATGGAGACAAGCGGCAACTTCAATTTAATGGGAGGCTCATTGAGCGGTGTCTTCCATTAATCACTGGCGTCCTAGATTGATGATCCGGCTGCGATTATAGATATCGATTAATTATTTTTATCTCATTTATTGTTAAGTGGTGGAGTTGTGAGGATTATGGATTTAATAATTTATTTTCATATAATCGAATTGTATACATTTTTTGTATACATTTTTTGTATACATTTTTTGGCAGTGGTCAGCAACTAGAGATATTCTGGGTAACTAGAAAAGATATTTAGAATTGGACTACTTAGTTGCTGACCAGGCCTACTGTAAAAATATGTTCGCATTCTTTTAGGGCCCCAAAGTAAGCAGAGCTTGTGTTATGGATGACCATACAGCCAACTGGGAAGGAACTCAGAATAAATATACGTATATAAATAACCACAACTATGACCCGAGAACAAACATCTATGTTCATCACACAAATAAATGCCCCAGCGAGGACACAAACCTGGGACCTCCGGCGTATGAACCACTACGCTATTCGGACTGTTGTACTGCCCGGGCCCAGACGTGATTTTAACATAAGAAACTCTAATACCATAAAAATATATAGTAAAAACTATTATATAGTTTATTTAATATAAGATTATTCTGCCACGGGTATCATCCCGTGGTTTTAACTATGTTTAAAAATCTTGAATTACAATTATATATCTAATACTGCATAAATTGGTGAAAAAATACTTCTCGTTATACACGTTGTTGCAACGAAATTTATTTTTATATATCCTAAACAATTATTAAATCTATACTTTTTGTCATGACTCTATCAACTTAAATCCTATCAAAATACCCAAAAAAAAACTCAAAATGCGTTTTGCCGAATTTTATTTCCAACAAACAGTTATCGCCACATACTCGTTCGTTCTATTTTTATTCGTTCCCATTCAGGAGTGAAGGGAAAAGTTGTACATTTCGATTTACATAAAGTTTGGTACTCGTGTACTAAAGAATTCGCCTTTTCCTAGATATTCCGGACTAAGTTTGTGAGATATAACAATGGCCACTTGGATCTAACTACTCGTATTTTTTAACTTACATTGTGTTGTTTTTTGGAGTAGGTAGGTAATTGTTGTATTTACTTTGTTACCAAAAACCTTATAAAAACTAGCGGAAATTGGAAATAAGAAAAACAAATTAAAATAAGCGTTTTCTATTTTGTATACATATAAAATCAATTCTATTTCGGCAATGTTATAAATAAAACGGGTGACATGAAAATTGAGTTTCATTATTTTCAAAAAGAAATTCCGAAAGTACATCGTTTGTTTGATATTTTTGCGTGTAAATATAAATATATCTGTATTGTGTGAATTCCGGGAAAATATTGCTCACTGGTAAGTGACTTATGCCGCCTTAGCAACTCATATTTTTAGATACGAATAAATTTTTTTGTGACATATTATAATTTATTTTTTGTATGTATGTTTTATGCAGTGTGGTGACGTGGTACTAACCAGGCCCTATATATCTAATATAACGGCCATAACTATAGGGGCGCGCGTACAAATTGCTTGAACCATCGATACCCACCAGGATCTAAGAACTGTATTGTAGAAGCCCGGGTTAGTACCACATAAGTGTATACAACAACATAGTAAACAACAAACGGCAGCTTAGAAATTTTATTTATGTTACCTATTTTATTTAAATATATTAGATATTAGAATATATACTATATATTTAATTATAATACTTATTTTATGTCTTGCATGTGTAAAGCGTCCGTGAAGTCAGTGCAGAGGCTAGTACTGAAAATCAGCGCTGTAATTTATAACTATAAATTCTCAGCATAATGCTTAGTGCAAGCCCTTTCAGCTTTAAAGTGTTGTTTCTTTTTCTTGCTTTGTGTCTAGTTGTAACAATGTTATTTATTTTTTGTTGGTTTGTGATTTTGCCTATTCTTTTGTCAATTCCTTAATTTGCACCGAATAAACCATTATATTATTATAGTTACATAAGTCACTTTCTAGCGGAAAACCACTATGCGCGCCGCCCCATGACAGCCGCCATCTTGGCCAACCGTGTTCTCGTCGCTTTGGTGTGCGTGTACCATCAGTACAGTTTTGTCCATGGACACCATTTTTTTTTATTTCCATTTTTTATTAACATGTATCGTAGATATGTTTTAATTGGTTTTTTTATTTATTCAGGACATCCACATGCCACTTTTTTTAGACGGACATTTAGGTAAAAAAGTCGCAGGAAAACGCTTTTATATAATTTTACTTACGTTTCAAAATATTTTTAACAAATCTCACAAAAGTTATCACATTATATTAGTAAATAAAGTAATATTGGGAAAAGAAAGAATAACTGGCAGTTTGCCTTTTCCTGTTACAGTTTTCGGCATTATGGCCATTTAGCCGCAATGCCGTGTCACGCAATGATAAACCATCTTCTCAGTAAGAAACTCGTTTCATATTTTTGTAACTGGTTTGGCAATAAAGTATATTTCATTCATTCATTCATTCTCGCTTCTTTCATGGTTCCCCTTGTTATATCTACTAACATATTTCATTACTTAGCAAAAGGCTTGCTCTTCGGGTGCATCTCATTTCATATAAACTAATTTGGTATATTTTTATTTCAATAACGTTCGTTTTTAGATATACCAACTCATGATATAATTTCTTTTCGTATAACATTTGTATACTCTTAAACTTTCTTCGTATTATTTTATTGAATATACGTTTACTTAATCGAAAATAATTTGGCATATCATATGAAATATATAATTTAAGATAATTTTATTTATATAATTTTATAGCTTAAAAAGTTTATATGAAATGAAACGCACCCGTTCAATTGGGTTAGGTTAGGTTTGTATGTAGTTAATACACGCGCGATCCGAGCGAGCGCACCTCGGCTTTTGGATAAAATATGTAATAGCTACGTAGATAATGCTTTACACGAAAACTGTCATAATAGACATTGTTATATTTAATGTCAGTATTTATTCGCTTATTTAAATATTAGCTTATTAGTAATCTATTGGAGCAAGGACCAGGGAGTATGGTGGATTTCTTAAATATTCCGATTGAAGCTCCTCTAATTTGGTAGCCGTCTGTTGTGCAGTGTGTGGTCTAGCGTTGTCCTGACAAAAGACATCTGCCGTAACCATCTGGCCAGATTTAAGAAAGCTGTATTGAACGACACCGGCATTAGTCCACCAAACGATCGCAAGTAAATTTTTTTTGAGTAAATTTTCGCTTAGGGCAGGATTTGGCTGGTTCGCCAGGGTTCAACCATTGCGATGAGCGTTTCCAATTGTCGTACAGGATCCACTTTAAACCGCAGATAATGATTCGATTTAAAATCCTTTCATTATTGTGCCGGTTGAGTAATGTAACGCAGCAGTCGACGCGCGTTTGTCGGTTTGCTGCACTTAATTCACACACAACACAACACCTTCCCAATTTGCTTCAAGTGGATTAAAACAGTTTTGTCACTAACATCGCAACCTACAGCTAACTCGGACGTGGTTTGCGATGGATCCGCTTCCACAATAGCCTTCAATTCTTCATTATCAACTCTGGTCTCCGGCCGTCCACGGGGCTTATTCTGCACGTCGAAATTTCCAGAACGAAAACGTCGGAACCAAAAACGTACTGTGTTTTCTTTTGCGACACCACCGCCATACGCAGCATTAATACTTCGAGCCGTTTCTGCAGCACTGGTGCCACGGTAGAACTCGTACTCGTAAATAACGCGACATTTCAAGTTTTCCATTTTGTAACTTAAGTGACGCAACGAAAATACCCAAAGAGGAAAAAACAAATGCATTACTGTTTTCGAAACACAAATGCGTGAAAAAAAAATTTGAAATTGTAATTCTAAACCAAAGAGGAGTTAACACATATCAAAGTGGCCAGTACGAAAAAACGCCAATTTCATATGTAAGGATCTAATACACACAAAAATACCAACAACCATGACCTGAGAACAAGCATCAGTGTCCATGACACAAATGAATGCCTCGACCAGGACTTGAACCTGGGACCTTCGGTGTATGAGGCACGGCTACTAACCACTACACCACTCAATCGTTCGTGTGGTGTCCGTAAGATCGTGTATAGTTCACGCGTGGGGAATCTCCGCCTATATGAAGCATGAATTTTATTAATGATCGCTGTGAACGCTCCAGCTCCATCAAGTGTGCTGCTGCAGCACCACCCTAAACAAGATTATTATTTATTTAATATGTTAAAGGAATATTCAAGTTATTTAGTAAGAAACGTTTCTTGTTCATTTCGGTGATATTAGAACTCTTTACGCTTTTAAGGATCGAACGCCTAAAAAGGGGGTTTGGAACTTATTTATAGAGTGGGCTACATTTGGACAATTTAGTGTAGGAGTCAGAAGTAATTCAAAGCGCTATGTTTCACTCACTATGTTGCACTGTATCACTATGTTTCATCAACGATAATACTCATTTCTCGTCAATGTTTGATCTTAACACATTTTCTTTCGAAACTTCGACTATGAAGCGAATCCTTGGAAAGTAAATCAATTACAAACATTATCAGAAGCCTATGAAAACCGGAAAATTCCCCGGAAGGTTCGGCATCAAATAACATAAAATCAAATTTCATAAAGATGAAAATGGATTTCGATCAAAAGCCTTATAAATTTTTAATGAGTGTCAGATATCCATTTATAGGTCGGATGGACAACGGGTAAAACTTTCACTCTGATTGAATATTTTATTTTCCTTTACTATAGTATTTTATACATATTTTTATTATTAGGGTTTTAATATGTTCAATTGCATTTATGTTATTGGCAGCCTCATTCGCATATATTGTTTTGAAATGGAATTTGATCTGCTAAATAAAGCATTTTGAATTGTTCAGTATGTTTATAACTAAATAGTTTAGTAGAATTATAAATAAACAAATGAGTTTGGATTTATTATAAAACATATTTGATAGTCTACTTTCTATTTTTATGAGTTTCAGCCCAATCTGTTTGGCTGCTTGAGATCCGACGTCTTGTCTCTCTAATTTCTTTCCACATCTATGTACGTAGAAAACTAGTAGCATCAGAATATTTTTTTAATATTCTTTACGCTGTTCGTAAGTAATATTTTAGCTGAGCATAAATAAATACCCTCAATGTTTATACGAGGAAAAACGGTTTCCAAGAGTAAGAAATTGTTATATTGGGGTTCGCGTATGGTTTCTAGCAGGAACTATTAAAGAATTCGTGTAGCAAGGTCTTGGAACAAATAGTCACTCGAAAAATATCACATGCACTATATTTTTCTGAAAGGTCTGTATTAGTTTTACGTGAATATATAATTGATGAAGGATTCAAGAATATTGGGAAATTTTGAGTACAGCAGGAATTAGCTGAGTCACAGAAAGATGAATCAAAAAGGAGGTAAAGGTTGTTCTATAGTTGTCACGTCAACATAGGTAGTTTTTTAAATCATGATTTACCCACTACAATAGTTACTTTGCCGGAAAGTTTTCTTGTCATGTCTTTCATAGATCGAAAATTGCGAGTTATACTTTTGCGCCATTCTTGTAAGTTACTATCCATCAGTCATGACAAAAGTCTTTTCGTTAAAAGCTATCGCTTTTTATTTTGGTACTAATCTATCAGGATAAATATTGTATGACTCCTTTATATGAATCTACAACAGGTATACAGGTCGAGTATAACACGCGAGCCATCGCCTTCTTGAACCATGTAAATTGAGGCATTTGCTATTGGGCTTCGTTGCTTTTGAATAATATATCCATGGTTTATTTATTTGGCACTGCGCAAAAGTGGAAACTTTGGTTTTGTGTCGAACACAACACACTATGTTATCAATTTAAGATCAATCCGTCCCCATTCATACGCAAACATGATTTGCTTTCAGATGCTTCCACTTGAAAGCGTTCGGTCTAGGTCACTGGAAATTAAAATTTGTCAGTTGGAGATACTAGCAGTTTTCAAACAATTCAGTATGTAAAGAAAAATATTCATTTTTTTGGGATATCATTTTTCTGTAGTATGTTTTGTTATCAACAACTCGGAGAATAACGCGGTTAAGCTTATTTACTTAAACGATAAGGTGCAAATTAAATTAAATCTCACTGAACCTATATTTGACATCATCGAGTAGCGTACACTTCTAATTACTCTTTATAACTCTATATAAGAATGCAAATAAATTTATAGACTTGTTCATTCCAGGTAAAAAAAAAAAATTGTTATGCGGCTTTATAAAGGTTACATCATCATACGAAAATCTTTAAAAATGTATTTAAGATTAAATACTGGACAGAAATCAGAAATATGCAAATTGTGTCTTAAAATACCTCATTCTTTTGTAAATAAATATAAAAAGTTGTCTTTAAAATTTATTTACATACCGAATTGTACTGCTCTTAGTATGATGGCAACTGGCAATCGGTGACTGCGTCTGGTTGCCGCCACTGGACGCAGCGAATAGGTTCTTGTGACGGTGGGCTGTGTCAGCAACAACTGCTTCAACACACCGGAAATATGCTTTCAGTACTATCCAATGAAAAGTCGTCTTAATACGATGATGAACCGAGAACTTCTCTTTACATCTTAGAATAAGTTTCGAGAAAAGTTTCAAAAGAAATCGGTAGAGTATTATAAAATCTAGAAGCATATGGTACACATTTGTTAGCACTCATAACAAAAGTGCTTCAACAATACGGTTTTAAGCTACATCTGTCATTTTGTGGGAACATGGCGTAATTTTTTTTCCGCATAAAATTCACTCAAAACAAATGCAATACCCTGTCAGCATCCATCATGTTTGGGTTAGGCTTCATCTGTCATTTAAAAAATATATGAAACTCACTGAAAACCTTATAACTGAATATTTCAATTTCACTGGAATATGTCATGTTTATTTTGATAAACCTGTTACTTCTGGATGTTAATAGCTTTTTTTAACCATTATTAAGCCATATATCAATTTTAAAGTCGGTTGTATAGAAAATAAAAAAGTATAACCTAAGAATAATTAAACATAAGATAATAAAACTAAGCTAACAATTAACCTAAATCTTAAAAACAGAAACTTAAAACTTTTATTACATTTAAAGCCTAATATCGGCAATGTATCGGAAATTTTTATTAAATTTTTATTAAATCATGTTGTTTTAGAATTTATCGATTACAAATAACCGGAAAACAATTGATTTTTGATGTACACCAAATACCACTGCAGGTACATTCACCTTACCCAATTAAGGGGATGGTTTTAGGGAAAAATCAACGCTTCTCCACCACACTTATACTGCAACTACTGCAGGTTGGCAAACGTAACATATACCACAGAAATAAATTGTAGTTGGTATAAAATGGAGGATTCCGTATGATGTTTTACTTCAGTTAGTCAGAGCATCCGGTTTAATAAACATTCGTTGTGAAACTCGTAGGTTTATTACTAATTTAAGATTAAGTATTACTATAACCGAAATTAAACATTACTCACCATATCCATTAATCAACTGTGTGTAAATATTAACGGACATACGTAATCTACTTCGATCCTATACAGAAAATCTCCATATTTGACAAGTAAATAAAAATGGACCGAAACGGTGTGTAAGCTTTACCTTCAAATTGAATAGTTTATTAAGAATTTACAATTTCAACGAGTTTTATGACGCAATTTTTATGGTTTAAGGCTAATTTATATTGATCCAGCAACTGGGTTGGTTTACTCGCGTGCAGTAGTAATCGGATAACCATTGAGATGACTACACGTTCGCGAAAATAAGTCAACATAAAAATAACACACTCTTAGTACTTTTAATGTCGTCTGTGGTAAGGCCCTGAATATTGTTTCCAACGTAAATACTGTACACTGCAGTAGGCCACATATTTTTGTTGCTATTATTTTTGGGTTATACGATACAGAGGCTTTTATCCTGTCTGTATAATAAGAAAAACTTAGTTCTTTATTAGACCACTTTTACAATCTAATTTTCGAAACGTCATTTCGAGTAGGCACTAACATCCGCGAGGGGTGGGCACTGGATGAAAACTAGACGGCCGGACACTGTGCTGTATACTGGACGCTAAGCTGGATAGAAACCTGATTACATTGACATAGTTGCGATCCAGCAAGAAAACCAGTGACACTGTATCCAGCCACTGGACAATGTAAATCAGCCTTTAGGCCAGTTTTTTAAATTTAATATTCATTTTTGGTACTCATGTATTTATTTTTACTTGTTATACTTGAACAGAAACTTTTATTACTATAGTAAAAGAGAATTAATTGGAAATGAAAAGTGATTTTCCAAAAAACCCGTAAGAGAAACTGAAATCTGAATAATGGAATAGATTATTTACTGTAAGTTTTATACAATTATGCACTTTATATTAGGCCCTCACATATGAAATTGGCGTATTGTCGTACTGGGCACTTTGATCTTCATTATCTCCTCTTTGGTTAAGAATTATAATTTCAAATTTATGCAGCTATTTACTCAAGCATTTGTATTTCAAAAAACGTTATTCATTTGTTTTTTCCTCTTTTGGTTTTTTCTTTGCGTCACTTAGTTTACAAAACTTGAAATATCGCGTTATTTACGAGAACGAGTTCCACCATGGCACCAGTGCTGCAGAAACGGCTCGAAGACCATACACAGTATTAATACTGTGTATGGCGGCGGTGTCGCAAAAGAAAACACAGTGAGTTTTTGGTTCCAACGTGTTCGTTCTGGAAATTTCGACCTGCAGAACAAGCCCCGTGGACGGCCGGGGACCAAAGTTGATAATGAAGAATTGAAAGCTATTGTAGAAGCGGATCCATCGCAAACCAAGTCCGAGTTAGCTAGAGGCTGCGGTGTTAGTGACAAAACTGTTTTAGTCCACTTGAAACAAATTGGGAAGGTGAAAAAGCTTGAGAGGTGGGTACCTCATGAATTGAGTGCAGGAAACCAACAAACGCGCGTGAACTGCTGCGTTACATTACTCAACCGGCACAATAATGAAACGATTTTAAATCGATATAGCAATGCTACATACTTTGATCAAATAAATATATTATCTTTAAAAAAAATTTACTTTATGTTCTTTCTTATAAAACGCCAATTTCAATGACCTAATATTTTATAGAATTCGTTGTATTTTTGAGTACTTCTGCGTGGAATATTCGCCAAGAGATCTCTGAAATTTGAAACTGATGACACTTACGTTCCTTTTTCTCGTTAGCATTAACCAGGCGGCGAAATCAAATTTATGTAAATACATTTTCGGAACATAAGCAACCCAGTAGACGGGTTTTGGCGATCGATATTAGATAAAGTTGACTTCCCGACATACAATACAATATGCGAACCTGATGTTCCTGATTGGGTAGCGCCCCTGAGGCAAGAACTTACACCGTTTATCAATAGCAGTACAGCGAGGTTATTCTGCCAGCTTTTTGCTAACTTTGAGTCATTTGAAATTTTATATAATAATTTTGCGTTTATAAATCGCGTTGCAAACACATTTTTCAACCTTCACTTTGTCGTTCTACATTTTTTTTGTATCTTCGTATTGTAAATCATACATTTGAGGTGGTTTTGCGTTATATCAATACACAGAACAGATTACAGCGTGTTTGCTATTACGATGTAAATAAGGAAAACTTTTTTAGAAATCCTACAAGAAAACTGATTATGAAAGTTTGTATGAAAATTCTACCTCGAAGAAATACATATATTTACGTCCGAAATAAGTCCTCAAAAAGCAGTTTGAAATAACTATCATTATTAGACCTTATAACATCGAAACAAAAGCTTCATACTCTCATAATACTCAAAAGTCTACCGTCTTTCATACAACCTTTTAATACTAATTCGATTCACGTACAAAAAAGTATAAGAACCACAATCAATCCTCTAAATGCAAGACGACATTCTGACTTGGAAACGCCATTAATAATAAAATGGATTTCCTATAAATATTCTTTAAACCTTTCCACGGAAAAAGGTCCTTTGACGGATCTTATCTTGTAGACGAAGATCGGAGTGGGCCAGCCTGTGTAAAGGCCGCATTTCAATGGAAACAGTAAACTGAGAAAACGTTACGTTTCAAGTTCTCTTTTACAGTTAAAAAGGTGTAGGTTGGGATTAATTTTACGGTAGCTTTTAGGATTTTATTGTTTTAATAATTTGGAAAGGTCGAAGTATTTTGTTGAATTACTTCAGCTTTGAATGTTTTAGATTGAAAGTTTATCAACACAGAGTTTCTTAATAGTGCGTTTGTAAGTGTTTCAGTTGCAGATACAGAAATCATTCGTCAATCGAGTCTATAAAATTTCAATCAGTTATCATTATGTTATAAACCAACTATCCTACAATCCACGGGATTCGCTCATTTGTCCCTCGGGAACCATACATTTTTGTCAACTTGCAAGGAACTGTATTTTTTTTGGATCTTTTGCATGGTAACTTCAGGCTTGTTATCGATACAAACAAATACACTTTCTTATTTAATATATTACTAAGGGCTTCATACGTTGCCTTCAATAGATTCTAGTTTAGGTTTAGTTTTATATTAGTAGAATATTTTCATCCAATAACTATTAATTAAGGACAAAAAGATATGATCCCATCTTCAAAATGATATACTTCGATGTTAATAAATAAATAATTCCAATAGTTATTTCCTCTACTGCGGAAAACCCATCTTGTTCATCTTGCTAAGCGGCGTGGGATTGCAGACTTTACCTTTTTGCTTAAGATAGCTGCTGGCGACGTTGATTGACCCGAGCTGCTAGCGCTCCTTATATTAATTGTCTGTCAAGTCTCTTAGGTATAATCCACTACTACATCTCCCATTAGTTATAACAAATTATAGGCAAAACCTTTTATGGCGTGCGAGTAGTAATTTTAATAAATTAAGCATTATATTAAATAAATAAATAAATCCCCAGACAAACACACCAACTTTATGGCCCCAAAGTAAGCAGAGCTCGTGTTATGGATGACCATACAGCGAACTGGGGGGGAACCCAGAATAAACATATATATATATATATATATATATATATATATATAGTACAAACAACCATGACCCGAGAACAAACATCTGTGTTCATCACACAAAAGAATGCCCCGGCTAGGACTCGAATCTGGGACCTTCGGCGTATGGGGCAAGGCTACTTACGACTACACCAATCGGTTGGTATTCGACTTTGATTTATTCAATAGCAGCGTGCGTCGGTGAGGCGTGCACTCGGTAATGTCTTCTTCAATAGTGAATAATGAAATTGTGAAGAATTTTTAAAAATATTCATAAGTACGAAATAATTAACTTATCACGACTAGTGTATTTAAGTTAGAGTGTTAAGAATTTATCGCGTATTTCTAAACTGCCGTTGCTAATTTTGAATTTGTTTTATAATAGTGACGATCTATAATTGGCCCGCAAAAGCTAATATTCTTAAATATTATTAATATTATAGCTGTTGATCTTCCTGTTACAATAAAATAAAATAAAACATCAAACGCCTAAATATTTCTCGGAATTTCCGATGTTATTATTCATGATAGAAAGTTTCTTTGAGAAATCTTGTCACATACCTACAGATTGGAATGCTCCACTTGTCAGGGTTTTATCATGAACTGAACATTGTCAAAGATAAATAAGAAAGCGTAAAAACAAAAGCATTGATAAATGGGACACACAAATACACGGGCCTAATTTTGAAATAATAAGGAATTTGAAATTTCGTACCTAAGGACAGATATTAGAGATCAAAGTAGCCCATTCGACAAAACGCTTATTTCATGTTAAAAGATCTATTATTATATTTTTATGATATACATATATTTGTAAATGGAACAATAGACAAACCGAACGATCCGTACATTTACAGGTCAGAGAGCTTGTCAAATGGCGCTGAAATTGAGCTCAAACTTCAAAAATAATAATGTAGGTATTGGCGTAGAAAGAAGCATTATAAAAAGAACAATGCACTTTAAACTAAACACTTAAAATGATTTCCAACTTAAAATTTTATAAACATTGCAATTATTTGGTATTTAGAATATGTCAAGAGAAATTAACAAAATTATCTTAATTTAATCCTTATATTTTTGAGAAATCATAAAATGTGTATACCATACTGCAGCACCAAGTGGTGGTGACAGTGGAGTCTCTTCAGCGAGGATCTCGTCTGGGGCAGTACCGCATTTCGACCGCCATAATGTAAATGTAGTGCTGTGGAAGGAGACAAGGAACAGCCAGCGCAATAACTGGAACATAGGCAACTCCAACTGAAGCCTGCCGTCGGCATCGGATCATTAATCCAGTCAATTAATTACATTAAAATTAATCAAAAACATCTACGATTATTGTAGTCTATGGGCACGGATCCCGCTTACCATCAGGTTGATTAAGAGTTCGTTTGCCGGCTGTGACAAAATTAAAAATAACATATTCCGCGTGGTTTGAAACCCTAAAAGAAAATAAATGGCGTTTATTAAAGTTGGTTACCTAAATCTAGACCGTCGTAGTCACAAAGGGCGAACTGATTCAACTTTTGCAAAACATTTCTTATTCATTCCTGTTTTTATTTTATTTCGTGTTGTAAAATCCAAACATGAAAGTAAGAAAACTTATATGTCATCAAAATAGGAATAAGCCATAGCAAATCGTTTTCAATAATCCCTCTCTCGAAGAAATATTTTTAATCAAAATATTTTTATCCAGTAATCCTTTTGAGGCGAACGGCGTATGAGAAAGTATTAAAATTATTCTGATAAATAACTGTTGATTAAATTTCTATTTACTGGCACATTTGTTTTATGTAAAATTGATATGGCGCTGAGAAACAAAAAACACGATTTCAGGATGAAGTATATGTATATTATGTTTTACTACATTCATAGCCAGCAGACGGTAAGTGGCATTTGCACTGATGTTTCGTTTGTTTATAGTGATTCTGATTATTATCTCGACAAATGATCCGTTGCCGACCGAAAGCTTCAGTTGGAGTTCGCTTTGTTCCAGGGGTTGCACTGGGTGTTCTTGCCCTTTGACTGGAACACAATGACGCAAACGTGATTATCATGGCGGTGAAAATAGGAATTATTAAAATGAAATTGATATATTCAATCATCTGTTTGATGAAATTAAGTCATTATAATTGTAAGTATTGTCATTATGGTGGGGTGTCATTGCCATCAGTGGCTTTTGTTTATTTTTTAAATGTTGGTGATAGGATTTCAAAGTTCTTAAATGAATATCACTTTTAGGGCTCTGTGTCAGTTAGGAGTTAGGACCCTGGATGTAAAAAGATCGGTCAGACAGCTTTCCTTGATGTCTACTTAAAAGCTTTAATAAAGACAATATATCTTTCGATGTTTTTCATTTAACAATTTATTTTTTTTTACTAAGCTTTCATGCAACAATTAACCTAATAAAATTAATAGCACGAAATCATGTCACATTATTACTACGCAACAAATTACACATACACAATAATAAAGGATTACGATATTCACCAAACAAATGAGATAATCAAAATCTAAATTAGCAATCTGAACCAATCATCCACGTAAACGAAAATTACAGTCAACAAACAATAATTAAAGCTTATTTCCACTGCCAATCAAAAGCAAAGACTGTTATTAAAATTAGGAGTTCAAGCTGAAATTTTAATGAATAAAAGAGGGTTAAAAAGTCCCTAAGTTATAAATTGAATATTTTTATTTTGCAGATGTTTTTTCGTTCCTTTTAAAGGTTCTTATATAATTTCGTTTCAGATGATGAGCATAGGCAGTAACCCATTCCGAGTTCTTCTTATGTTATAATGAAATTTGATGATAGCTATTGTTACGTCCTATCTCTGTTGCGCAGACGTTAAAAGATTGGGCTTAATTAGCTATAACACTAAGGCTTTATGATCGACTGTCTTGAAGTCAGTTGGTGGCGCTTATTATGTATTATATAAAGTACGTAAGTATATATTATGTTATGTGTATGTGCCTGGGCGGGAGTAACAAATTTTTTTTTATTGAAAAAGGATGAGACGTTTGTCTTCTATCTCACCTGATGGAAAGTGACGATGAAGACGAAGATGTTACACGTGTTTCCACGAGATACCTATTCACTCGACGCTTGAAAGAACTGGGATTATAGTTTTCTGGAAAAACAGACGTAGGCGGTTCATTCAACAAAAAGGAATTGGTTTCGACTACTGTCCTTTCGGACCTTTGAGATGATTCCCAACTTCTTTGAAGCAGTTTGAGCCATGGATACAATTTGCTGCCCGAAGTTTAGTTGGGACGATATAGTTACGCCCAGAAGCCCTAGGTGGTCGGTTAAGGGTACGGAAACATTTTGGAAAGTGGGCTTTAGGTCGAAACTGCTCTTTTTGGCGGAGAATAAACACGCCTCTGTTTTTGATGGGTTTAATTTGACCAAGTTGGACTCCCCCAATCGGACACTTTCTTTAAGGCAAAATCAACCCGTTCCATCATGGACTCTCTCAAATCCCGGATTTCTTGGACTCGCGAGGACTCGCTCGCGCATTGGACATGTGTCTCTCTACAACGGTGCTGTCATCAGCGTAACCAATAATGCCTGGGGTTAGCAGGTCATTAATGTGCAGCAAGAATAACGTTATAGAAAGAACAGATCCCTGAGGTACCCCGGCATTAATTGCCATTAGGTTAGAAGAGCAGCCGTCTAAGGCTACTCGAATTAACCGTCCTCTCAAAAAATCAGATATCCAGTCGCAGAGCCCATTAGGTATTCCGTATGCTGGAAGCTTACTCAAGAGACCATCATGTCAGACCCTATCAAAAGCTTTGGAAATGTCTGAGGATACAGCTATAATTTCACTGCGACCTTCTAAAGCTTTGCTCCATAAGTGAGTGGCATACACAAGAAGATCTCCAGTCGAGCGTCCACTGCGAAAACCATATTGGTTATCACCAAGGAGCTCATTGGACTCAGGGTATGCCAGGAGACGATTGTTCAATACACGTTCCATAACTTTGCAAAGTATGGAGGTGATTACTATAGGTCGGTAGTTGATAGTATCTGCACGGCTTCCCTTCTTTGGTACAGGCTGCACGTTGGCCAGCTTCCAGGATTTAGGGACCTTTCCGGATTTCAAAGAGAGTCGATATAGGTGCGTTCGAATGGGAGATAACTCGGCTGCGCAGTGTTTTAACACAACTGCAAGTATGCCGTAGGGGCCGCTCGCCTTATTCACGTCTGAATTCTGCAAGCATTTAAGAACCTCCTTTTGGCGAATATGAACGGTACCCATTTTGGGTCCGAACTGAGGTAACTGAGGTGGGACTTTACCTTGACTATTTAGATGTGAACAATCTGGAAAAAGATGGGGCCAGTGAACCGTCAGGCTTCCTCGAAGGTGGCAGCATTTTCTTCTTAGTAACTTTTTAATTTTCATAGGCGGCAATTGAGCACGCAACCCACCTGAATGACATCATTACTTGAAGCTATTGTGATTATTATGTATAGACAACGATGCCTTGTCAACAGCTGTCGCAGTTGGAATTATCTTTGTTTCAGTTATTGTACTGGCTGTTCTTGCCCTTTACCTGGGAAACAAGCACGTTCTTGTAATCATTATGGCCGTCAAAATATGAAAGGACTGTAGGTCCACCCCACACGAGATCTTAACAAAATGTAATCAACTACCACTAAGTATTCTTCATATTAACAGAACTAGGGCTGTTAGCATCGTTCGCTGTATTTTATCCAGAAAGTTCTTAATTCAAATTTTCAGTTTTCGTTATTGTTTTGAGTTTTTGAACGTTATGTAATGTATATAATGACTGTTTTAAGATATATCAGAGAGTAACGTATCTATAATGATTTGGTTTTAAAGGAAAAATTTATTGGGCAAAAAATTTACAATTCTAGAATGTACACATGAGTTTATAATAATTATAAGATAAAAATATTCTAAAAATAAAAAAAACTACACCTAAACTAGAATTTATTGAAGGCTACGTAGCCAAAAGACTGACCGAATTACCACGCTGGACCGCAATAGAAATATAGTTTTTAAATTAAATCCAATTGATTTTATTTCCAAAGGAAAAATGTATACTAGTAACATTTTCTGTACCTCGGTATTTTAAAAATAATTGCCGTTTCGTAGGAAGTTGAGATAAATGAGTGAGCGCTTGGAGGCCTTTGCCAATTGATATCAGTTCAGCCGAATTAAAAAGTACATCGATGTCACTTTGTGTAAAAGACAGTAAAAAATAAGGTGCCCAAACTGTGGGGCCTTTCACACTTTTACTCATTTATTCAAGCTAGATTTTGTCCACGGCTTTGCGCGCATATTTTTTGGGGACAGTTTTTGTCCCAGCTCAAAGATACAATAGGAAGTATGTCTTGAAACTGTATGTAGTTATATATTTTGACAATTAATAATAATACTTTTGACAATCCTCCTTGGATTCGACTTCTGGCTAACTTCATGGCTCTTGCTTATTTTGAATTTTTCGATAAGTTTGGATTTTGCTGTTTTAAGATGCGGATCAAACAATTTGATTCAGGGGAAAACAAAGAAAAAAAAGGAAATCGAATAAACAATGAAACCAGCATTAGTTAAAAATAAATCGCAACGCGTAAAATTACAACCAAGCACAATTACAAATGACATCCAAACGTGAAATTCGATTTACAAAAATTTAATTCCTTAAATTAAACAAACCAAATCTACAAAAATAATACAGAAATCAGACCTAATTGTTTTATTGAATGTGGCACTTGCATAGCCAGTGTCAAGAATGTTGAAACAACCAAAGGAAACTAAATCTAAGTTCAATTACAAATACAAAATAGGATAAAACACAAGAAAAAACAAAACGAATAAACAACTCGAAAAACATAGTATCAATCAATTTCCATAAGCCCATGAACTGTTTTATATTTGGGCAAAACTTTAAAATCATTAATATACAAAGAGTATAACTAAAACTTCAACGAAGGTATAATCAGTAAGCTTAAAAAAATTTAAATAAGTTTCTTTGGTTCTTTTTAACGTTTTCTAAGTAATTTTCTAGGTAATTTTGATATTAAATACAAAACTTTATTTTTTTATTTTTATAAACTTATATGTTCTAAAAACTTGCATTTGCAAATGTTGTCAAATGCCCAATTCCCTTGGTTTAATTACACTAGCTGCAAATAGTAAGGACCTGAAGAGATCTTAACAAAATAAACTACTGACACTATTTATAATAAATAATTCTAAATAAATACTGAAAACACAATATAATCTTATTTTCCATTACAATTTCAGCCTTAAAAATATTGTCATAAGATAATTAATTATCTTAAGATAAGTATCATATCCTGTTTAGATACGTATCTAAACCTAAGAAGATATGCATCTAATGGAAATCATAGTAAATATATATACTTTTTATTGAAAAGCTGAACCCAGAAGTAGAAAAATTCATCTTTATCTTGGAGACTCCTGGAAATTTTTTCGAAAAAGCTTAAAAAGTTAAAAATTAGAATCTCCTTGTATGTGTAAACATGTTTTGTTGCTCAATAAAGATTTTATTTTTGTAAATTTATTTATTATATGGTTTTATACCGATTATGATTAAACAAAAACTTGAACAGATTGAAATCTTGGGTCTAGTAAACTTTTTTCATGTGTTTTAGGATAACCTTCAACATAAGTAATCAGCAATCAATTAAATTTTCAATCTCTAACTTCAATTGTGTCCATGCGTTCCATTTTAAAACGGTTTCCGTGTGGCATTGCCGCGGCACAGATAAGGCAAGACAATAACTTTTGGACATCCTGCCAGTTCTTTACAACGACAGAAAAGAGATCGAATCTCAAAAAATGAGACCGCTAAGTCGAATTGGCAAGCGGAGTTAAGCTTTGACACTTTCACAAAAGGATCAATTTTCAATAAACCAAGTTTGCTCTTGCTGTTGCCTTTTGACCGCTATGTTTTTTATTTACCGTTCCGAACGATACTTAATTGAAAGTATGAATGGTTTAATTATGTTCCATGGATTAACTGGATTTTATTATTTTGTTGCTAGTTGGATGGATTTTAATTAAGATTTTTTCATCAGCAATACATACAATAGTGAAATGTAATTTTTTCTGTTTGCTAAATTTGTGAAGAGGAATGACGAATCATATTTCTGAAAGACTCTATGAGCTTTGTATTTCAATTTTTTATTATCAAATCATTAATGTTTCCACAGGATGGCCCACTCAGATTTTTATTAGTGATTAGGTTTCTTGCATATTTCTTAATTGCACATTAATACTAAATATTTTAAGGTACTTTTGTCTAGAGCAAAATTCTTTTTTGTGATAATCAAATTGAATTCATAAGTCGTGTTGAAATACCATGTGTCATTTCACCAAGATGACACATACACATAAATTTAATAATTATAACAAAAAATAACTTGAATTACCATAAATACTGTAAAACCGGTAACCACAAAGTCCCAAACTTTATAATCGAATTCCTCGGAGGCCTTTTAGTTAAACTTGAGCCAAAATGGATTAAACTAAGTTTGTTATTAAATCATGGATACGTGGAAAAAGGCTTTTGAAAGCATTCGAGGCCCACGAGTTCGTAAAATAACATTTTGGATATTGTTTTATTGGAAGTCACTTTGTAAGATAAAGTGATGTTTTTAATGTATAAGAAGTTATTAAGGGAGTTTAGGTTATCTATAAAAAAAAAATAAAAGGCTTGAACTTTCGAACGAATGTACATCGTAGTTCTATACTTTTGAACTTACATACATCGCGATTTCGTAATTCGAAGTTCAGTAGCGGAGTGTAACCTAACATTTGCTGAGCATCCGATTTATCCGTTTTGAGTAGCAAAAAGCATATTTGTACAAAACGTGCAGTTGCTCTGTTGTGTGTTTATTTCTTTTGGACCATAATAACCTTAGTTTTTTTTTTGGACTTATTTTATTTGGTACTTAGGCTTAGGGTGTTATAATATTTTTGGTGACCGTTTGAATTATACTTATATATTATATAAATATATATGTCAATATTAAAGTATTTAGTGATAGTAGTGCTTCGTTTGTAATTCGAAAGATCATTGTAGCGACCTTCAATTGGGTTAGGTTCTCGACGCTCGGTTCGAGGGCTTGCAGCAGAGGCTGCTCCCCGAACCGCGCCTCCGTCCACCGTTGGCTGCCGACAAGGCAAAGGCTGCCCCCCAGCCTAAGCCTGCGGCACAAGCGGTCCCGACGTCCCAGGGCAGGTCTGGCCCTGGCCCATCCCCGAAGTCCCAAAAGGGAAAGAAGGGAAAGGCCAAAGCCAAACAACCTGCCCCAGCCCCACCCCAACGGGAGCCCCGGCCACTGCCGCCGGCTCCTGCGTCTATGGACGAGGGGTGGAATGTGGTGGCGAGACGGCGTCCAAAGGCGGCACCAAAGAGTGCTGCCCTGCCGTCTCAACCACGGAGGGCCCAGTCTGCGGTACCTGTCTCCCAGCAGGCTCCGCAGACCAAGAAGGGACGACAGCGGAGGCGCAAGCCACGCCCTCCCCGGTCCTTGGCTGTAGTGTTAAAGCTGCAGCCGGAGGCGGTTCAAAAGGGCGTCACCTACGCCGCAACTCTAGCCGAGGCCAAGAAGAAGGTCGATCTTCGAAGCCTCGGCATTGACTCTGTCAATTTCAGAGTGTCCGCCACAGGAGCCAGAATCCTAGAGATTCCCGGTGCCTCAAACACCGAAAAGGCGGACGCTCTGGCAGAGAAGTTGCGGGCCGCCCTTGGGGAGAGCGTGGCCGTGTCCAGGCCCACGAAGTGCGCGGAACTGCGCGTGTCCGGGTTGGACGACGCAGTTTCCGCTGCAGATGTCGCGGCGGCGGTGGCCGGAATTGGTGGATGCCCAATTGCGTCCATCAAGACTGGCGAGGTCCGCCTTGACAAATCGGGTCTGGGCACGCTCTGGCTGAGCTGCCCGGTAGCTGCCGCCAATAAGGTGGCTGATGGCAGGCGGTTGCTTGTCGGGTGGGTGTCGGCGAAGGTCTCGCTCCTCGAAGCGAGACCTCTGCGCTGCTTCCGGTGCCTGCAACTCGGGCACGTCCGGGAGCAGTGCAGCAGTCCGGTTGACCGCAGCAGTAATTGTTACCGCTGCGGAAAGCCGGGCCACGTCGCCCGCGACTGCAACGCCGCCGCTGCACACTGCACTGTGTGCGCGGCTGCCAAGAAGCCGGCCGATCACAGGCTGGGGGGCAAATCGTGCCATGCCCCTCGGCCTAAAAGGCGGCTACCACCACCGACTGCATCCTCAACGCAGTCGGCCAGCGGCAGCTCAGCTGGAGTGTCCGGGGACGGACTTGTGGCCATGGAATCCTAGTTATGGACCACAAGCTCCGATTCCTCCAGGCGAATATCGAACACTCCGCCAGAGCTCAGGACCTCCTGTTCCAGAGCTTTGCGGAGTGGTCGATAGACGTGGCCGTGATCTGCGAGCCGTACTATGTCCCCCCCGGTGCGAACTGGGTTCGGGACAATGACGGCTCCGTCGCGATCGTCCGATGGGGCGCGGCGAACTCCCCACCCTTCGAAAAGGTAGCGAAGGGTCCGGGATACGTCGCTGTGTGGTTTGAGGATTTTGTAGTCGTCGGTGGCTACTTTTCCCCGAACCGCACACTCGCCGAGTTCGAGATTTATCTCGGACGGGTGGGCGCCTTAATCGGCCAATGCCACCCTCGCCAAGTGCTCCTCGCTGGCGACTTCAATGCATGGAATACGGCTTGGGGTTCTGTCAGAACGGACGTATTTGGCGAGGCACTGGAGGAGTTTGCCCTCGGACAAGGGTTGGCCCTTCTCAACCGGGGATCGATGAGCACGTGCGTGCGACCCCAGGGCGAGTCGATCGTGGACATCACGTTCGCGAGTCCCGCCCTGGCGCGCCGTGTTCGGGACTGGGGAGTGGTGGATACGGCGGTGTTGTGTGATCACCGATACATTCGGTTCGATCTCGCAGCCGTATCCCCGTCAGATCCAGCCGGTCCCTCCCGGCCCCCGGTTGACGACGGCCCGAGGTGGCAGTTGAGGCACCTCAACAGGGACCTCGTGAAGGAAGCTGCAATTGTGCAATCGTGGGTGTCCGCGCCTGGGGGCCCCGTGGTGGTGGAGGACGAGGCGGAATGGCTGCGGGGCGCGTTGTTGCAGGTTTGCGACGCGTCAATGCCCCGAGCCAGGCGTCGTCCTCCGAAGCCCCAGGTGTACTGGTGGTCCACCGAGCTCACGAATTTGCGTGCAGCTTGTGTGGTCGCACGACGCCAGTACACCAATTACAGGCGGCGGCGGATGCGGGAGGAGAATGTGATTGCACTCCTGCATGCTTCCTTCAAGGAGTCCCGGCGGCAGCTGAAGGCAGCGATCGGCAGGGCTAAGGCTCTTGCGAGGGAGGAGTTGCTGGGGACGTTGAACCGCGACCCGTGGGGAAGGCCGTACAGGTTGGCGATGTGCAAACTTCGCCCCTGGGCACCCCCACTCACGCGAAGTCTCCAGCCGCAAATCCTGGACAGAGTCGTTGCGGCCCTGTTTCCGCGGACGGGGGACCATCCCAGTCCCCCCATGATGCCTTCGGTTGCCGCGGAGCCCGGCCCGGATGTGGCGCCGTCAGTGACCCCGGGAGAGCTGGGAGCTGCGGTGTTGCGGCTGCGAGCCAAAAACACCGCCCCCGGTCCTGACGGCGTACCCGGCCGGGTGTTGGTCTTGGCCATGGATGCCCTCGAGCCTCGTCTGAGGAGACTCTTCGACGCCTGTCTGGCCCTAGGCCAGGTTCCACAGCGGTGGAAGACAGGCCGTCTCGTTCTCCTCAGAAAGGAAAGGCGTCCGGCGGAATCCCCATCTGCGTACCGCCCGATAGTGATGCTCGACGAGGACGCCAAACTCTTTGAGAGAGTTGTGGCCGCCCGGATCGTCGAGCACCTAGAGGATGTCGGACCGGATCTGGCAGACTGCCAGTTTGGATTCCGCAGGGGTAGGTCTGCCGTAGACGCGATTCAGCGGGTTAAGTCCTTGGCGCAGGACGCGATCGCCCGGGGTGAGGTCGTGTTGGCGGTGTCTCTGGACATCGCCAACGCATTTAACTCCCTCCCCTGGAGCTGCATCAGGGAGGGGCTCCGATTCCACGGAGTTCCTCCGTACCTGCGCCGGGTCGTCGGGGACTACCTGTCTGGGCGTGCGGTGGAATACCCCGGTCGAGACCGGTGGTGTCGGCGGGAGATGTCGTGCGGCGTTCCTCAGGGGTCGGTACTAGGCCCACTCCTCTGGAACATCGGCTACGACTGGGTGCTGCGAGGAGCCACAGTGCTGGGTGTCGGCGTAGTCTGTTACGCGGACGACACCTTGGTCACTGCCCGAGGCAAAAGCCACAGGGATGCTTCCTTGCGCGCCACCGCCGGCGCGGCATTCGTGGTGGGCCGCATACGGCGATTGGGTTTGCGGGTGGCGCTCGAAAAGTCCGAGGCCGTGGTTTTCCACGGCCCGCGGAACGCGCCGCCCCGGGGTGCCCATATCGTCGTATCCGGAGTCCGCATTGACGTGAGGCCGTCGATGCGCTATCTGGGACTCGTCCTGGATAGCCGGTGGAACTTCGGCCCCCATTTCGAGTGCCTTGAGCCTCGGCTGCTGAGGGCGGCTGCGGCCCTGGGAAGGCTGCTGCCGAATCTCAGCGGACCTGAGACGTCGTGTCGGCGTCTCTACGCGGGAATCGTGAGATCGATGGCCCTGTATGGTGCCCCTGTGTGGGCCGGCAGCGCCCTGAGTCGCAGCAATATCGCCCGCTTAACGCGAGTCCAGCGGGTGATGGCGATCAGGGTGGTACGGGGTTATCGCACGATCTCGGGTGAGGCATCTTGCGTGCTGGCGGGTACTATTCCCTGGGACCTGGAAGCGAGAGCCCTCGCGTCGCTCTACGAGTGGCGCGTGGAGGCGCTCCGGGCCAGGGGTCACCCGCCTGCACTGCAGGAACAGGAGGGGCACAGAGCTGAGCTGCGCCAACGGGCTACCGAAGCGTGGGAGTCCAGGCTGGCGCTTTCGAGCGCCGGACTCTGGACTATCGAGGCAATTCGTCCGGTCTTCCAGCAGTGGTTGGGTAGGCGACACGGTTTCCTGACCTACCGTCTGACTCAGGTGCTCTCGGGACATGGTTGTTTCGGGAGTTACCTGTTTCGGATCGGTCGGGAACCGACTGCCAGGTGCCACCACTGCGACGATTGCCTCGACGAGACGGCCCAGCACACGCTGGAGGTGTGCCCGGCTCTGTATTGGGTGCCGACATCTCGCTCCCGACCGTGGTTCGCGCTATGGTCGAGAGTGAGAGATCGTGGCAGGCGGTGCGATCCTTCTGCGAGGCCGTAATGCTCGCGAAGGAGGCGGCGGAGAGGGCTAGGGAAGATGATGCATCCTCCCTTCCGCTTCGTCGCCGTCGCACGGGACGCCGGAGGGCGGCTTTCGTTGCCGAATGCCTCCCTCTCCCGCAGTCCCATGAGCCTTCGTTGGCGGGTTCGGGGGAATCCGCCTCCGGTCCAGGGCTCGAGATGGCGCGTGCGCTTCCTGCGCACCATCTCATGAGGGACGACTAGAGAGGGACCCCTCCCTCTCGGGACGTCGCCGGCGCTGCACAGAGCGCCGGCCATCGCTGTCGGGTCGCGAACGAATGCGCAAGCTCCTCGTGACCCGACTCCGTGCGTCCAGACGGAAGCCGCAGGTTTTTAGTCGGTAAGAGTCCGGCATAACCCGACCTCGGCCAGGGTATCCATGAGGATTTTCCTGCGTTAAAAAAAAAAAGGTTTCTATGTAGTTAATACATGCGCAAGCCGAGCGAGCGAAGCGAGCGTGGTGCGGCATCATCCGGCGAAGCACCAGTACAAAATGAAGTACCATTTCCAGCGTTTCACGAAACCGACCTTGGCTCAAAACAAAAACTTCTTCTTCGCTATTGTGAACTTTCGAGCTAATGTACATCGTATTTCTATACTTTTGAACTTACATACATCATGATTTCGTAATTCGAAGTTCAGTAGCGGAGTCGTCAGGTTAGGTTTAAGCGACAGTTAGTTCTTTTAGCTCAGAAAAAATTACAAAATGAAAATTCGTGACAAAAAATATTGGTAACATCTATTTACTGACAATGTTTAATATTTTAAAGACATTCATAGATTTTTATGACATTGAATACAAATTAAAATGGATATATTTTATAATATTTCAGGAAACAAAATTGGTGGCCATTTATCCATTTTGGTAAGCGTTTACACACAAGCCCTTCTTAAATATATAAAGCTATATTATATATCAAAACACAAGAGAGTTTTGAAGTTTTGGATGGTATGAGCATACCATCTAAATATTGTACATAAGCAATGACTCTAATGGCTCAAAGACGACTAACAATAAATAAATAGTAAATAAATCCCCAGACAAATACACCAACTATATGGCCCCTAAGTAAACAGAGCTTGTGTTATGGATGGCTATACAGCGAACTGGGGGGAACCCAGAATAAACATACATAAGTATAAACAACCATGATACGTGAAAAAACATTTGTTTCAGTACACAAATGAATGCCCCGACCAGGTCTCGAAACCGGAAATCTGATACGGAAACTCTGGCGTATCAGACAGAGCTGCCCACTAATCAATGCTAACTTAAGGATAGGTTTTTCTAAGCGATTCTGTACTTTATGTTTAGAAGCAAGTGCTTAGCAAGTGATTTAATTAACCATTAGACTTATAAAAATCTCAGTGTTAGCACTAGTTATTTACAGCCTCGTGGTGGATTAATGTGAGAACTAGTTGAACATTAGTTATGTGATCGTAGGTGATCATTGTACGTAATTGTTAATTGTGATGTTAAGACATAAAATTGCTTTGTCAGTTAAATTAAACATAAACAGTTTAAGAGTCTTGACTGTCTGGCATACTCACCTGCAACGCTTATCGAGAATATTTTGAAATGGAACCTCGAAGTGTTGTATATTTTGTGCAGGCAACTTTGAATAAATAAAAATATATTAAATTAGAATAGTGGTGGAAAGGTGACAATCTCCTCACGCACACACGTCTAATCATTACTATGTGAACCTAGTCTTACTCGCACGCCACTCCATCATCCAGCCTATTTCTCAGTTTCATTAATATAAAGTTTCATAAAGGTAATATACTTCACAGTATAAGTGAGTGCCGGATGTATTGGTCAACTAACTAAGAACGACTCCTCTCTGTCTCTTACAGTATTTTAAGATAATCAACGGCGGGAAAATATGGATCTACTACATGCTAACAATCTGAAAGGTGGATGAGTAGCGTCGGCATTCATTCCCAGGTTTTCAGTAAAACAAGAAGTTACAAATTAAACGTTATACTGAACCTATACTTTACTAATTTGTCACTTTCTGAAGTCCCAGTTATTTTTACATAAAGCAAGATTCTTAGATTATATTTTCATACATCCTTTATTTGCCTTTTTCGAGCACTAATTTAAGTTCTACACTCTACATGAGCCTTACATATTTCATTGATTAAAATTTATCATCAAATTTATCTATTGTGACAATTGGTACTATTCCTTGACATTAACCTGTGATTAAAATTAAGGCCCAAAGTGAGCTCAATAACATAGCTGTTTTTCCAAGGGTTAGTGGGTAGACATGCCTAGACTTAAACCGGCACCTCAAGGTTAATTAAAAGTGTCACTGTCTACTGCCAGTTAGTGGAATGGTCAAGAAAAAAAAATTGCTTTAATAAATGGAGATTGATAATCTTTAGTAAAGACGTGCGTGGGCAAGATGTTTCTATCAAAAAACTTATGGCTGTTTTTTTGGAAAACGATAGCGGAGTGACGACCGACGTCGGAGCTTTTAAGGCGTTGACTTACAAACAAATGGACTTCGGGTCTTGCGTTCAAAAGCGTCCGGGCAAAAATGGAATGAAAATGCAAATTCAAACCAATCTTCATTTGATCGGCCTCCCAATAACACGTCCAAAATGACATATTAACAACTGTCAAAATTTTAAAGCTCGGAGTAGTCATAAGCTGATTTTATTGTCATCTTCCTACTTGCAGCTGCGTGTGGTGAAACATTGAGGCAAGCAGTAAATTAGGTATTATGCAACGATACACGATTAAAATTTCAAGTGATTTAATTCATTCATAATTTTTTAATGATATGGGTTAACTTGGACATTTTGTATTAGACCCATCGTCCATTTGTTTTACGTCAATATACAGCAAATGGACATGTAAAAAAATTAATACGGACAAAATAGTTTATACAACCATTTTTTGTTGTATAATTAAGGTTGATGACACTACTTAAACGCATACTCGTATATCCAAATGACGTCGCGTATCACACCTACGCCCTCCCGGAGGAGCGTAAGATCCGCGCAGTACTACGGGGCGTCCCGTTCGAACTCAGCAACGAAGACATCCTCGATGACCTTAAGTCTCAGGGTTTCCCGGTCACAGCAGTGCACAAGATGCATTCCAACCGCGGTAGGCGTTTTCCCTTAGCGTTGGTAATCCTGTCGAATACTCCCAACTCGAGGGAGATCTTTAGAGAGGCTCGCACAATTTGCGGACTCTCAAATATCTCCGTCGAGCGTCCCAACCCCCGTGGTCACCCTGGGCAGTGCCACCGCTGCCAGCTCTATGGCCACGCAGCGGCTAACTGTTCAGCTCCTCCCAGGTGCGTAAAGTGCCTGGATCCTCACTTCACTAAGGAGTGCACTCGCACTCCCGAATCCACTTCCCCCCCTGCCTGTGTGCTGTGCGGCCAGTCCGGCCACACAGCTAACTACAGGGGTTGCCCGCGCGCTCCGCGCTCCACCACCAAGAGGGTCGCGCCTAAACCGGCGCCGCCGCTCACTCCTGCCAACTTCCCGCCGCTGCGCAACCGGGGTCCCCCGGAAGCAAAGCCCGTTCAGCCGACACCTACTCCGGCTCTGTCTTGGAGGCAGCGTCCGGCCGTTCCGCCTGCACCTTCCCGACCTATCCCAGCTCCCGTAGCTCCCGTAGGGTCGCGTCCTTCTCCGTCTTCCGCACCTCAGTCGTCGTTGGCTGAGGACATGAAGACCGTATTCGACGTTATTCAAAACGTCGATATTAACGAAATTTCCGTGCTCGCACGCAAACTGCGAGCCGCCCGCTCTCCTCAAGAGCGTTTATTTGCTTTAGCCGAGCATCACTCGCTCCTAAGTTCGTTGTAAATTCTTTTATAATTTATAAATTCGTAAATAATAAATTATAATGTCTAGACCCGCAAATCCCGCGTCCAGTCGTATTAAACCCAAGGGCTTATCCCTAGTATCTTTTAACGCTCGTAGCCTTAATACCAACCTTCCCGAGATTAAACTGTTCCTTCAGAACAAAGAACCTGACTTATTCCTTCTCCAGGAGACATGGCTTACTCCAAACCGCTCCAGGGGATTCGCTATACCTAAGTACGCGTTTATTCGTAACGATAGGCCCAACTCTGACGGTTACGGCGGCACCGCTATATATTACAAAAGAGGCTTCCACTGCTGTCCTCTCCCTACCCCTCCTCTCCTCAACATGGAAGCCACTGTGTGTAGATTGGCTATGACTGGTCATCCGACCATCATCATAGCTTCAATCTACATACCTAGTGGTACCAGACCAATCCGCAGCGACTTTGAGGCCATTCTCGCCCTCGGCCATTCAGTCATTATGTTCGGAGACTTTAACTCCAAACATACTGACTGGACGTGCCTATCGACTAACACCAGCGGTATCGCTCTCCTCGACATCACTAACTCCCTTGACCTAGATGTCATATCCCCCGTCACTCCCACTCACTATCCCAACAACCCGTCCTACTCTCCTGACATCCTCGACTTTGCAATTATCAAGCGTATCAATCTTGACCTAAGGTCTATCGAACCGCTCGATGACCTAGGCTCCGACCATCGCCCCGTTTCCCTCGTGCTAGGACCGCCGAACGATAACGTCTCATCTCCTAAGACCTTTACCAATTGGAAAGGTTTTAAAAATACGTTAGTTTCAGCCTTAGAGGCTCCGAACTCTCCACTCGCGATCTCTCCCGAGCAATTAGATAGCCCGGATAAAATCGATTCATTAGTAAATTCTCTCACTGATGCTATCAACTCAGCCATCAGTGACAACGAAAAGGTTGCTAAGCAAGGCAAACCCACGCTTCCCTTAGCCGTTAGCAATCTTATTAAAGCTAAGAACGCGGCTCTCCGGAGAGCCAAGAAATATCCCACGCCCGCCTATAGAACAGCTGCGAATCAGCTTCAACGTAAAGTTAGGTCTTGCCTCGCGGAACTCCGAGACGCTCAGATGAACGATCTCATGGCGAATATCTCTCCGTCCCACCAAGCGTACTATAGCATGGCCCGAGCCCTACGCGTAGACACCGTCTCTCACGTTCCTCCTCTCACTCGTCCCGATGGCACTACTGCCTTCGAAGTCGAAGAGAAAGCCGAATGCTTCGCCGACAGCATTGCCGCAAAATGCTCGCCCAGCATGCAACCCGCGAATCCCACTCACATCAAAGCGGTGGAGGACGAAAGTCTTCGCAGAGACTCTCTCCCCATCACCGCCGACCCTGTCACAGTCTCTAATGACGAAATCTTGCCTCTCATTAGAAATCAAAACTCCAAAAAGGCTCCGGGTGCGGATGGAATTTCCAACCACGCACTTAAGCACCTACCTCAACAGATGCTTACCTTGTTAGCTATCATTTTCAATGCCTGCTTCGACCATAGCTACTTTCCTAAAGCTTGGAAAGAAGCGACAGTCATAGGCATTCCCAAGCCGGGCAAACCTCTGAACGTCCCGGCTAATCACAGACCCATTAGCCTCCTCAAGGCAATGTCTAAACTTCTCGAGAGAGTCATACTTTCTCGAATGCGGAACCATCTGTTTCTAACGGATGGCGATCCTCTCATTATTCCCCATCAGTTCGGCTTTCGCGCTAAACACTCCTGCCCTCAGCAAGTCCACCGAATCGTCGAGTATATACTTGACGGTTTCTATCCGCGTCGTTATAAAACAGTCGCGGTTTTCTTTGACGTAGCCAAGGCTTTCGATAAAGTCTGGCACAGCGGTCTCGTTTATAAACTCTACAAGATAGGCTTACCGGATCGCCTAGTCAGGATAATAGCGTCGTTTCTCAAAGACCGTACGTTTCGATTTAAACACGAAGGCACGCTTTCTGCACCTCGTCCCATAAAGGCTGGCGTCCCTCAAGGCTCAGTCCTCGCCCCTCTGCTGTACACCGTGTACACCAACGACATTCCCATCCCGCCGAAAGGCGTCGAACTCGCCCTCTTCGCTGACGACACCGCACTCTATACCAAAGGCCACGGTGTTCGGCGCCTTGTAACCAGACTCCAAAAGGCCGTAAACGCCCTTGGTGCATGGTTTCAAGAATGGCGCATCGATGTGAACCCTGAAAAGAGTTCTGCGATGCGCTTCGACCACAAACGCCGTCGTCCCGATGGCGATCCCCACGTTCGAATGTTAGGCATTCCCATCCCCTGGAAGCGCAGTACTAAATACTTAGGCGTCACATTAGATCCGACGCTTTCTTTCAAGCCACACGTTGAAAGAGTTTCGAAACTCGCTCGTCACTATTTAGTCCGCCTAAATAGCATGTTAGGTAGAAAAAGTAAAATGTCCTTCAGAAACAAACGTACACTTTACAAGGTCTGCGTTAGACCCGTCATGACGTATGCCTCGCCAATCTTTGCCCACGCCAAACCCTCCCTCCTGCACAAACTGCAGGTAGTTCAAAACCTCTTTTGCCGCCGGGCCACAGGCGCACCGTGGTACGTGCGTAACGCGGACTTGCATAGAGATCTTGAACTGCCTACAGTACAACAATATCTCAAAACACTCTCTGAAGCGTTCTTCAAACGCTCCGAAACCCATCCCAATCCTCTAGTTCGTGATTCTGTCTCATATGCTGCTCCTGTGTTAGACTCGAAGTTCAAAGTCGCTAGGCCTAGAAATGCGCAAACGTACTCATCCACCAGACTGTCACGCGATCTCGAGGCCCTTCTGGCCGCAAATTCTAATTCTAACGTAAATTCTAATTCTAACGTAAATCCGAATTAATGCATATTTAATTTTTCAATTTTTAATGTTTTCATTATTTACTTTTCATTTTTAATGTTTTTATTTTACTTTTAATTTTTGAGCACCTTCAGTGCTATGTAATCCCAGCGGGTGACCCCTTCTGGGCCCCGCTAGCGCGGCCTCTTTCTCCAATTGGCCGTCGCTCCGATGAAGGCTGAGTGGCAAAAATGCACGAGCCGACAGGGGGTTTTTAGTGGGTATGGTCCTGGTAGGCGTCGGGACGAGTCCCACATAACTTTGGAATCGCGCCAGAGTATGCGTCAGGGCATTTTTATCCTCCTGCCCTTCCCGCGGAGGGGAACAAAAAAAAAAAAATCCAAATGACAAGAAAATTTATAGAACATATTATTATTTAATTTTTAATTAATATTAAAGAACATGTCATCTGAGTACTGCGCAAACGTAGACAATTTTTTGTGTTTAGTTGCTTCCACTTGACCATTCGCCAATCAAAAAAGATCGGAGCAGGTAACTGGAAATTAAAGTAGTCAGTTGAAAAAAATCTGTTGAATGCAAGACGACCTAAAATTAGTAAGAATAACTTTTTATTTCATTACTTTAAGCTTTGGAGAAAACTGGAGCTTGTTTTTTGTCATTTTAATTATTTATTTTATTTCTCTTCCTATTATCTTTTCATATACACAAGTATGTGAATATTGAAATTTGGTAGCTACATCTATATCATAAAAGTCATAAAAATAAAGTAGAGGAACAAAATTTCAAAATCCTAAACAAAATAAGCTTAAACGTAACTTATGCAATTAACTGAAATAATTTAAAGTTAAAATAAAATAAATCGAACTCTAAATTAAATATTCAAATCATAGCTAGAGACTCGAGCCTCATCAAATAATCACATTATTTAAAGCATTTCAAGGTTGTGTTTTAAATATTCATTCTACTTTGGAATTCGAAATCCTAAGTGATAGAAAAGGTTAACAGTGAATCGAAATAAATATTTTACTTAGTTTGTCGTTAGACAGATGACGAAGTTCGGTGTACGGAAATATCCTTATAAGTATATGTTATATCCTGATTTCGTATTTTTTTCAATTTATAGATAAAGATAATAATAATCTATTATTCATATTGATTATGTTATTTTTAAGTTGTCCTAACTTGAGCTTGCGGACTATGTATGGTAAGGGTTCAAAGACACTTTTAAATTTCCACTCTACCGAGTTTCAAATTTATTTGCAAATATTTATTTGCTGCCACATATCCGGATACGCAAAGGGTAAAAAATTAAGGTCGTCTTGAGCCTTGACATATTTCTTTCGCATAAATTCAATTTAGAATTAAATTTTCATCTTTGATCACGAGTTTGGAGAAAAAAATGATATAACTCGGAAGCCAATTTCCGGCGTGCCAAAAACATATGGTGTTTAACATCTGAGCTATTGATATCAAAAAGAGTTTTTGCCGTCGTCGCTTGATTTTCAATTACTTGTTACTCAGTCAAGTCAATGGTTTGTTTTTTGTTATTGTTAAATATATACTCTTGTGGTGAGACGAATTTTAATGTTTAAGTAGTACTTGAAGTGTGTTTTTACCTAGCTATGCCAAAGGAGCATAATGTTTTCGAATCTTTGGCATCCTCTACCGCCTAAACCGTTTGCCGGATTTCAACGGCAAATTACTCACGGTATCTTAATTCCCGGAAATCCCATGGGCCAGCAATTACACGGGAAAATTACTAGATATTATATACTAGATAATATTAATAAAATTACTTTTTATTGTGTCAAATGCAGCAGCGTGTTCAAATTGCTATTAGAAAAGATTCTTGGAAGTTATAGCGCAAACACATGGTCACAGTAAATTTATCTGTTGAACCTATGGCTAAAATAATAAAACTCGCATTTTTAAAGAACCTTACCTCCTCTGGATCAACTGTCCTCAGCTTTGACATAATTAAAAATGTAATTCTTTTAAGACAGCCATAATCAAAGATATATTTCAGATATAAAGTTTTCTTTTATCTCCTTAATACGATTCCACATGAGACTTATTTTAATTTTATCTCAATAAATTTCTCGGTCCCGGGAGGATTCCTCCAAAATAATTTATAGCTTGCGTCTTTTAAAAACGAGATTTTTAATTTTAATTATCAAGTTAAAAGGAAATATGAAATTAAAAACCGTAAGTCTGCCTAAAAAATTATTCTTAAATGCAGAAAGAATTTGATAAATTCATTTTATACCTTTCTTGATTATGGTTGAATAATCAATACCTATGTGATGAATGAATTTAATATTTAGGTCTAAGGTCAAATTAATACACTTACGCTATGGTGTACACCAAAGCTGGGTGTATGCAGACCAAATGAAAATAAAAAAATATCCTTTTTTTATTCATTTTTGAGCTTACCACCGAGCTTCCTCACACAGCATTGAATGCGCAGTCTAGCATCCGACTTGATAATAAGAAGAGATAGATAGAGAGATACATAGACAAGAAATTACTTAAATAAGTCATTACTTGGGTCTAGAATTCTTACATCACAAAACGTTATTTCTTACCCGAGTAATGCGCGTGGAATGAACAATTCTACAATTTTCTATTAATTCTTGATGACAGATATTCATTGAAATCATTGACACGACAGTTGATCCAAAAGAAGTTTAAAAATGATACTACTTTATGATGTCATACAGTGGTGGACTGTAAGTCAAATTATTTGACGCGTTTTATTTGAGCTATTACTAACAAAATGTATTATAAAAAGTGATATATCGAAATGGTTTTTGAATTATCATTAGATTTTTCTTCTGTACATACCGAAATATATTTTCCTAATACATGAACTGTGAACTATGAGGTTTCTATCACTTCGGCGTAATGCCATTAAATACAGACTATTATCGCCGTCACCCGACTATCGGATCTTTAAAGTCTTTTGCTCCATAAATTTCCTTTCAGAGTTACTGCGCTTGTCGTGCATCCGAGTCAAGTTACGAGTATGTTTTGATTGGATTAACTGAGTACGATATGCAAAAAAGGTAATGCTTGTAAACTATGCTTTGTAAACTATTCGATTGTCCAACTGACGAATGAAACAAAAATTTGATAAACGTTACGGACCTTCATAGCTTGAAAGATTAGTTGTTGCTAATTAATATTTCATATGTTATTGGTTAATTATATTGTTATTAATTGATTATCGATTAATGACGCGTTGCCAACCGCATGGTCAAGTTGGAATTCTTGTAGAAATGAAGCGAGTATCCCTCCCTATTTAATATAGTACCGCCTAGGGCTATAGTGCCACCCCATAGGAGAACTTAACATAAGAAATTATCGGGAACGGTGAATTGCTCCAGGAGATTTACTGAAGAAACTAAACTCTACTGCCATTTAGTTTTTTAACTTCGAAAGTTAACGCACATCTGCTCACGATTTTCGAAAGCGTTTTAATACTGTGTTCTATTCATCTTTCATTTAAATTTTCTCACAAAATTCTTAGCAACTGTGTGTATCACACATTTAAATAACAATTTACTTCAAAAATAAACCATTACATTGAAGAAACTTCTCATCGAGCTTCACGGTCGAATGATTTCAGTATTATAAAGAAATTTCCTTTTAAGTTCTTTCAATTGACGGTGAAAAACAAAAGAGTTCTTCAGTAAATCTCCTGGAGCATTTTGCCGTTCCCGATAATTTCTTCATCTGTGAAACTTATTGCATTCGGGCAGTCAAAGGGTTTTATTGAAACATATTGAATGGTCCTACGTCGTTACTGTAAAGTTTGAGTGACTGTGTTATGGCTGCGTAAGGGGCGCTCCTCAGATATTTAGGCCCGTATCATTCGGCAGTGCATTGAATATGTGTAAATAAACGTTCGGCAAAAAGCCGCCTGGCTACAGCAGTCGGCTTTTTTTTAAATGAACCGAATGAGTCGACTTGAATAAGGGTCGAATGGACTAACCGCTTGGTGCTTGCCGAATATGTATAGTAGCTGGTTTAAGCCGACGTTGCCGTTCAATAAATTGTACCTAAGCAAATGTGCCGGGCCGAACGTGTGGACAGCGACCGTTACATCTCTTGCATGTAAAGTAAAGTGAAAATCATGACTTTGCTTTTTTTGCCGTTTTGCGATTTTGTGACTTTAGGTGTCATGCTTTTTTTTTAACTGATGACAACTATGTTAAAGAACGCTCCTCAAAAATTTTGTTCCCGTCGCCTGATTTATCTTAGTCTCGTGAAAAGAACCGACGCAAAGCGACATGTTATTTGACTGAGTCACGCGTCACGTCATGCTTTCTTAATGTCTCTTTCTAAGTTTCATTAATTCAATATTTCAACAACGTCATAAACTTGATTAACTTGTTGTGATAAACTTGTTTGTGTGATGACAAATCCACTACTTAAGAACGTCATGTAAGAGCGTCGCCTATCTCCCGCTATTATAATTTTACTAACATAAAGATTAAGAATCAAAATTTGCAATCAAGACTAGCAAGATAAGTTGCTAGTCTATCGGTTTTTTACAGATTGCACTTTGGAGAGTGTGCGAATGCTCTTTTTCAGCTGATCGACCCCTTCCCCCTTTCTCCACCGATCAACCAGACGCAGACAGAAGTTTCACCCGTTTGTGGTTAGCGTGCCGATGAGCCGAACTAAACGGTTCGATAGCTCATTTTTGGTTCGTGTTGCCAAAGAGTGGAACGATTTGCCTGCGTTTTTTTTTCCAGACAAATATAACCCTGGAGCTTTCAAGTGTAGAGTGAAAGGTACCTCTTGGACAGGCGTGTATGATCCTCGTCTTCATCGTCACTTTCCATCAGGTGAGATGGAAGACAAACGCCTGCTAATTATTAATAAAAAAAAGTGGTTATCGCGTTATTGTGACGTTTGATTGAAAATAATCAAGTTCTTGCCTGTCCGTGTAAAGCATTTCTTTGCTAATAATTTTACTTGCCACTAAAGTAGAATATTGTTTGTATTTTCTTCGTACCATTTAGTGGATCTTTTGAACACTAAATTAGATTTCTCTGTTACAAAACATTTACATAAAATACATTAACTTCCAATTACGTATAAATAAACATCAGCTTTTAAGCTTAATCACTAATCACTTTACACGATGACTTAATCATACATAATCATGAAACTGATTGAAAATGACTTAAGATGTAAACATCAAGATCTTACATATTAATGCAACTTAACACAAAGTTATCCGTCTATAGCTTGAAATCGTGACAAAGTGCTGGATATCGGTTGAGGATATAGTTAGACTAAGTTGGAATATATTTCATGGCGTCGAATTCGGTTCGATGCCACAGGTTCAAGTAGGTAGCTGGTGGAGTAAACTCTAGGTTATATTTTGATCAATTGGGATGAAATATCGAATATTTATATTTTTATATTTTACTATTTACATTCAAACAATTCGGTCTTTCTGTATAACAGTATTGTGCCTTCATCATAATATCTAATGTATTAAAACATTTCAAACTTACAAAACTAATAAGCTAATATAAAATAATCCGCAAAATAATAAGCAGGTATGGTGTTTACCAATTCAGTTTGCTGCGAATCTGTGAACTTGAGGTTGCCAAAAAAAATATTTCAGCAGCTTCCACTTGAAACACGCTTCTGCTCACTGGAAACATTTTTCAACTCTGTTGCTAGGCATATGAAAATAAGCCAGGTATCCATAATAGCTTTAAGGCAAGGACTATTAAACCTTCCCTAAGTAAGACAGTAGTTTCAGGAAACTTTTAGTTGCCACATTATACAGACCTTCAAAATAACTGTTTAGGTTCGTGGGTATTCTTATTTGTTATTTTATTATCAAATTTAAAGCACTTGGCTTATGCGATGATGATACCTATCTTTTTCCTTAAACTATGGATTAAGCAGTAAACTTAAAAAGAGAGCTGTGTTTTTACACGACTATTAAAAGGAGGGTTATGTGTGTGTGTGTGTGAGTGCGTTTTTTATATTTCTTTGCCACGTTTTATAGACTATACTGTTCCACGGATTGCAACAAATTATATTTCATTAGATTCGTCTTAGTCGTGAAAGTGACATAGATTATATATTTTGTCCGGAATTCCAACGCAAACAGAAATAACATGGGTTGATAACTTTATCAGTCGGTTTTTTTATTTGTCTGATTCAGCAGCTTGTTAAGCTCATTGTTCACTGTATAAATCAAGGGAATGTAATCGAAACTCTTTTGAAGTATTAGTGTACTAAGTTACACTTAAAATCATACTCCTATTACTTTGTGCAAACATCTATATCATAAACTTTTGAAGCTTTAATCGAAACTCGACTCCTCACACAAATTACTTCTCAATTTGAAATGAAATATTTAGAAACTATTGCAGCTACATTCACTAGTAGCTCTTTAACCCGGATTCTGGCATTTAGGAAGCGATAGTTAATAGTTCGAATGGTTAATATCAGAAATGGTGATAGCGGCCGGGAGAATTATGGCGAAATTTTCATTTGTATGCGATGTATTTATTTGTGTTGATAATTGTTTTTGGGATGGTTTTGTTTGATTGTTAATGTTGGTGATTTTAGTCATTGAAATGAAAGTAGAATTAATGGTTAAACATTTATATCTGTCTAAGCTATAGAGAGTTTGGTGAAGTGTGAAGGAAAACTATACCTATTAGTTTACTTAGATTGTCATCACCGTCATGATAAAAGTTATTTACAAAGAAATATTTTCATAGTTCCTTTGACTTTCTTATAAGAATAACATTAACAAAAGACAAAAATATATTTAGATTATCCTCACTTAAAGCCAAAGTTATTTTTACTGATTTTGTGGATTGCAGCATGCAGCTTTATCGGTACTGCATTTCAAACGTTCATTTACAATTTTTCTCTAATTTGGCTAAAATTAATTCTGCAAATGAAAGAACCATATGCCACTTCAAACTGCTCAGTAAATTTTGACTTTCGAAGAAAAACCATGAACAAGTCAAACTTTATGTACATACTTCACGGACTTCAAGGACAACTTGCGCGGTCCTTAGTTCAAAATGTAAGCGAACTAAGGTAAAAATATTGCTTGTCTCTGTCAGTCCCGAAGACATTGACAGTGATGGAGGGACATTTCAACTGACTTACCAGCTAACCCCGAGTTAAATTGTTGACTTGTATCTGCGCAAATCGGTCTTAATGGCAAACGTTTCATATACTAACTTCCAGTCGAGAAAATGTTTTTTTTTTTTATTTTTTTGGGAAACTTACAGCTAGTTAGAAACATATTTAAGATAACATAAAACATAGAAAGGTAATTTACATATTTCCACTTATAAATACTTAAATGTATCACATCGTGTCCTTATTTACAAATCCAAAGTTAAATTCAAGCTAAAAGCAATTAATAATGTTAATTAACTATTTATAATATATTAACTAATGTTAATTTTCAAGAGTCACAGTTTCCTATTATACTGGTTTTTAAATTTATTAAAGTTAAGCAATAAAAGTCAAAATCACTGTTGTTAAGTGTTAAATCAAAATGGTCAATTGTTTGTGAAGCTCTGTTGCAGAAGGAGTTCTTACGATAATTTGTATTTACAAGCGGTACGTGAAAGAGTGGAGTCTCTTGTGGTCTTGTGAGGCGTATTTACATAAAATTTACTTAGTAGTTCTGAGCAGTCTATCGATTTGAGTAAAATATTTTAATTAAAAACGATATATCAGAGAATCTATCATTAATTTGTTTAGAACACAATGTACAATTCGCAGAATCCACACAAAGCCTCTAAAACAACTGTTGTAGCTTATAGTTCGGGACTTAGCAGCCAGTCTGCGTTGCAAATAACATCTACTGCGATATGTGCTCGCCAACAACGTGGTAGAACTCATAGAATAATTCGATATCTGAAAGAGGAGTGAGACTGCAAACTACAAAAAATTTAATACAGAAATAATCTATCTAAGTACTTTATTGAGTTAGTTTAGGCACAATATTGTTTGAAACAAATTTGCTTAAATTTAGAAGAGTTTCTTATAGTATGATTTCGTCTGGGGCGATACTTAAGACCTTCCTATTTCAACCGCCATAAAATCACGATCACGCAGCTGTGTTCCGGTTTGAGGAAAGTAACAGCAAGTGGTGTTCATGGAACAAAGGCAATTTCAACTGTAGCCTACGGTCAGCAACGCGGTCATGAGTAAATATTGATAAATAAAACACTGACGACTTATGATATCTATGGGTGGAATGCCCGTGTGATCGTTTACCAGCTACAAACATGTCACAAAATCAATGCAAAATCTTAATACATGTGTTTTTTAAACGTAATCACTGCTTGAATATAAAGTAATAAACTAGTTACGATCACTGGCGATATTTTAAGTTTCAACTATAGATAGCTTATACTTGTTTATGATTATGTAGGTGCCATTCTGGTGAGTCCCACATAACCCGCGCAGAGGTCGGTATTTTCCTGCGGCGGTATGCATGACGCATCTTCCACCTCCCTCCCGCGAGGGTTTTGCTTCCTCGGCAAAAAGAAAAAAAATTGAGGATTATGTGGATTAAAAAAATAAGTTATAATTCTACTAACTTAAAATATTTTAAGTTTACAACAACGTAAAACTTGACAATATCTTTATAGTCACAGTAACGAAGTTTTATAACTTATTTTGGCTCACGATGACTACAATTCGCCAAAATGATTAACTACCTCGTTTAAAAGTTTTTATAAGTGCTTGTTAATAAATTTATTTTTATCGAAATATTTCAAACTTATAAAGGTTGTGAGTTCGGCAAAACGGGCAAATCATACTTTATATAAAACATTAAAAGATTTCTAAAAAGATCAAGAGAAAAACGTCTAATTAAATTTTTTTTATATTTATTTATTTATCACAAAGTCCACAGCCCCTTTACTAAATACAAGTAAATTAATTAAAAATATGACTGCAGGCCAATTATGGAGTTTGATTATACAGAATTAAACTTAGATGCAGACTTATACATTAATATTAATACAGATATGAGGAATATTAATAGATAATTATAACTATATTAATAATAAAACGGCTACCAGCTACAAACGCCCATGAGTTTTATATGTGTGTGTGTGTGACTTTTATACATGCCTACACACGTAGGGTAAGTATGAAAGATGTGGAAAAATGTGTGCGTAATCATATTTTTTTAAATTTATGTTGATGTTTGTTGCCATTTGTTAAAATACTTATAATTTTATTCCGGAATTTCGGCTTGCTGTCATTTAAGGTCACAGTATTGTAAGAAATTGTTATTTTATGGGTTTTTCAGTCTATTTATGACTGAGTTTTGGGTGTAGTTCATCTTGGATTGTTGTATGTGAAACAGACGCGTTTGTCACGTTCTTGTAGATGGAGTCTGTAAGGTGACAGTCACATGCGTTAGGTCTGAGCAATCTTTTTTTTTTTTTTTTTTGCTGCCGAGGCACCCTCACGGGAGGGAGGTGGAAGATGCGTCATGCATACCCGCCCGCAGGTAAATTCCTCTGCGGGGGGGTTATGTGGGACTCACCAGAATGGCACCTACCCACTAAAAACCACCTGTTGGCTGTGGTAAGCGTATACCTTTAGCCTTCATCGGAAGCGACACCCGTCGGGAAGTTGGGCGCGCTGGCGGAGACCCGCTAGCGGGTCTTCCGCCTGTAGTGAAAGTTGCACTGAAGGTGCTCAAAGGGACATGAGTTGGTGGCCGTTCTGGGCAGCCTCCGGTGAAGCCGGGGCTGGGCAGAGGTCGGCCGAAGCATGATTTAGGGATCAATTCATTTAAATGAACCTATAATGAATTGAGAAGAGAACTATGCTCCGCCAGAGCTAGCAAACGCTCTGTCGGAGTACGTGAAGCCCTAAGTTTACGGGCTAAGACTGCGATTTCACTAACATCGACATTTTTAATAGCGTCGCAGACGATACGCATATCGTCTGCTACGGAGGATTGAGGAGTGGGTTTGTATGGGCGAGGAGCCGGGATGGGATTCGATGCGGGACGCTGCCTCCAGTTTTCTGGAGCAGGCTTGGGCTGAGTAGGCTTTGCAGCCGGAGGAACCCGGCTACGCAGCGGCGGAAAGTTTTCTTGAGAAAGGCGCGGGGCCTGTTTGGGAGCCGCCCTTTTGAAATTGGAGCGCATACAACGGGGTGCACGAGGGCAGCCCCTGTAGTTTGCGGTGTGGCCGGACTGGCCACAAAGCACGCAATCGGGAGGAGAGGGAGTTTCAGGAGTGCGATTGCACTCCTTAGTGAAGTGCGGGACCAGGCACTTGACGCACCTGGGCGGTGCGCGGCAGTTGGCTGCCGCGTGCCCGTACAACTGGCACCGATGGCACTGGCCGGGATGACCGCGGCGATGAGGCACCTCGATTGAGATCCCAGAGAGGCCGCAAATAGAGCTAACCCCTTTCAGGATCTCTCTGGACTTGGGGACGTTGGCGAGAATCACCAAAGCGAGAGGGTGTTGCCTCCCGTACTTGCTGTGCATTTTATGCACCGCGAGTGCCGGGAAGCCTTGGGACTGCAGATCCTCCAGGATGGCCTCGTTCGATAATTCGAACGGGATTCCCCTGAGTACCGCTCTGATCTTACGCTCTTCTGACAGAGCATAAGTGTGATAAGCATATTGCTTATCGGTGAGGAGCTTAGTCAAAGCTCGGAAATCGTCTATCGACGAGACAGTGATTTTAATAGATTCACCCGAGTTTACCGCTCGGGTGTAATGGATTTTGTGCTCATTGCACAGTGTCGAGACCTCAGTCCATTTACCCTTTTCCCGAAGGAAAACGGGTGGTGGGACCTTGGCCTTGACAGAAGTTGGGGCCGGAGCGGGTGTTGAAGACACCGGGGCAGCTGGCGTTGAAGACGCCGCAGAGGGTGTAGGGACGGGCGTGGAGGGCGCCGGGTCTTGTTTCGAGCGCTTCTTAGAGCGCTTCTTAATAAGGGTGAAAGAGGGAGACTCAGGGCCAGTTGGGGTGGCGTCCGAGGAAGACTGAGTCGCGGGTGCGCGCTTGCGGCGCAGAGGGACGTCTACTTCGCACTCCATGTCACTGGAGGAAGGGGACGCGGGAGGGCCTAAGACCTGAGGGGTCTGGGGAACTGGGGTGGCCTGAGGGGCCATTGTGGACATTATCGTCATGAAATGAGGGATGAGAGAATCTAAGAAACGGAACTTGTCAGCATTTATATGTATGCCTTCAGCACCGGTACTATCAACTAACTTCTTCCTAATCTCATCAGAGCTTAGGGAAGCCATTGCGGAGGGGTTGGGGAGGGACAGTATATGAACCTAACAACGATGACTAACTTCCTAAAACCACCCTACACGCAGTAGGGCGGTTGAGAACGACGCGGATAACTTACTCGAACACGGCACTTGGAGTCCTGGAACAACGAATTCCCGTCGACGAAGCTCACGTTCCACGAAGTACGGTTAACAACCCACTATCCGCCGTGAAAACGGCGTTAGATACTTATTAGAAGTACGGTTAACGAGCCACTGTCCGCCGTGAAAACGGCGTTAGAAACTTAATACGGTAAACTATGAAATTTGGGTGCTCAATTAGCGCGGGGGCTAAAAGAGCGGGAAGGCGTCTGCGATCGACGTGCGCTCGAGAACGCACGCAGACCGAGACTGCTGAGCAATCTTTTTTTTTTTTTTTTTTTGTTCCCCTCCGCGGGAAGGGCAGGAGGATAAAAATGCTCTGACGCATACTCCGGCGCGATTCCGAAGTTATGTGGGACTCGTCCCGACGCCTACCAGAACCATACCCACTAAAAACCCCTGTCGGCTCGTGCATTTTTGCCACTCAGCCTTCATCGGAGCGACGGCCAATTGGAGAAAGAGGCCGCGCTAGCGGGGCCCTTAAGGGGTCACCCGCTGGGATTTACATAGCACTGAAGGTGCTCAAAAATTAAAAGTAAAATAAAACATTAAAAATGAAAAGTAAATAATGAAAACATTAAAAATTGAAAAATTAAATTTGCATTAATTAGAATTAGAATTTACGTTAGAATTAGAATTTGCGGCCTGAAGGGCCTCGAGATCTACGGTTATCTTCGAAGGTTCGCTTGTGTGCACGTTTCTCGGTCTAGCGATTTTGTATGCCGAATCTAGGACAGGAGCAGTATATGAGACTGATTTTCGAACAAGAGGATTGGGATGGGATTCGGCGCGTTTGAAGAACGATTCTGAGAGTGTTTTTAGATACTGTTGAACTGTAGGCAGTTCAAGATCTCTGTGCAGGTCCGCGTTGCGCACGTACCAAGGTGCGTTTGTGGCCCTGCGGCAGAAGAGGTTTTGAACTACCTGCAGTTTGTGCAGGACGGAGGGTTTGGCGTGAGCAAAGACTGGCGAAGCATATGACATGACTGGTCTAACGCAGACCTTATAAAGCGTTCGTTTATTTCTGAAGGACATTTTACTTTTTCTACCTAACATACTGTAAAGCCGGCCTAGGTAAAAACGTGCGAGTTTCGTTACTCTATCGACGTGAGGATTGAATGAAAGCGTCTGGTCTAATATGACGCCTAAATATTTGGTACTGCGCTTCCAGGGGATGGGAGTGCCTTGCATTCTCAATTGGAGATTGTCGGGGATACGACTGCGTCTGTAGTCGAAGTAAACCGCAGAGCTCTTCTCTGGGTTCACATCGATACGCCATTTTTTGAACCAAGCACCGAGGGTGTTAATAGCCTTTTGAAGTCTGGTGACGAGACCCGAGGCTCTGCGGCCTTTGGTGTAAAGGGCAGTGTCGTCGGCAAAGAGAGCGAGTTCGACGACTTTAGCTGGGATGGGAATGTCGTTAGTGTATACGGTATACAAAAGAGGGGCGAGGACTGAGCCTTGAGGGACTCCAGCCTTTATGGGACGAGGCGCGGAGAGCGTGCCTTCATGTTTGAAACGAAACGTGCGGTCTTTGAGAAACGACGCGATTATCCTGACTAGGCGAGCCGGTAAGCCTATTTTATAGAGTTTATAAACGAGACCGCTGTGCCAGACTTTGTCGAAAGCCTTGGCTACGTCAAAGAAAACTGCGATCGTTTTCTTTCGTTTCGGATAGAAGCCGTCGAGTATGTACTCGACGATTCGATGGACTTGCTGAGGGCAGGAGTGCTTAGCGCGAAAGCCGAACTGGTGGGGAATTATGAGAGGATCGCCGTCCGTTGGAAACAGATGGTTCCGCATTCGAGAGAGTATGACTCTCTCGAGAAGTTTAGACATTGCCTTGAGGAGGCTGATGGGTCTGTGATTAGCCGGGACATTTAGAGGTTTACCCGGCTTGGGTATGCCTATGACTGTCGCTTCTTTCCAAGCTTTTGGAAAGTAGCTAAGGTCGAAGCAGGCATTGAAAATGATAGCTAACAAGGTAAGCACCTGTTGAGGCAGGTGCTTAAGTGCGTGGTTGGAAATACCATCCGCACCCGGAGCCTTTCTGGACTTTTGACTTTTGATGTGAAGCGAGATTTCATCATTAGAGACTGTGACGGGGTCGTCGGTGATGGGGAGAGAGTTTCTACGGAGGACTTCGGCCTCCACCGCTTTGATGTGATTGGGATTCGCGGGTTGCGTGCTGGGCGAGCATTGAGACGCAACGCTGTCAGCGAAGCATTCGGCTTTCTCTTCGTCTTCGAAGGCGATAGAGCCATCGGGACGAGTGAGAGGAGGGACGTGAGAGGCGGCGTCTACGCGTAGGGCTCGGGCCATTCGATAATACGCTTGGTGGGACGGGGAGATATTCGCCATGAGATCGTTCATCTGGGCGTCTCGGAGTTCCGCGAGGCGAGATCTAACTTTACGTTGCAGCTGATTCGCAGCTGTTCTATAGGCGGGCGTGGGATATTTCTTGGCTCTCCGGAGAGCCGCGTTCTTAGCTTTAATAAGATTGCTAATGGCTAAGGGAAGCGTGGGTTTGCCTTTCTTAGCAACCTTTTCGTTTACACTGATGGCTGAGTTGATAGCATCAGTGAGAGAATTTACTAACGAGTCTATTTTATCCGGGCTATCTAATTGATCGGGCGAGATCGCGAGCGGAGAGTTTGGGGCCTCTAAGGCAGAAACTATCGTGTTTTTAAAACCTTTCCAGTCGGTAAAGGTCTTAGGAGAAGTGACGTTAACGTTAGGCGGTCATAGCACGAGGGAGACGGGGCGGTGGTCAGAACCTAGGTCATCGAGCGGTTCGATAGACCTGAGGTCGAGGTTCATATGCTTGACGATTGCAAAGTCGTGGATGTCCGGAGAGTGGTTCGGATTGTCGGGATAGTGAGTGGGAGTGATAGGGGAGACGACGTCTAAGTCGAGTAAGTTGGTGATGTCGAGGAGAGCTATACCGCTTTGGTTGGTTGATAGGCACGTCCAGTCAGTATGTTTGGAGTTAAAGTCTCCGAACATAATGACTGAACGGCCGAGGGCGAGAATGGTCTCAAAGTCGCTGCGGATAGGTTTGGTGCCACAAGGTATGTAGACTGAGGCTATGATGATGGTCGGATGACCAGTCATAGCCAATCTACACACGGTGGCTTCCATGTTAAGGAGAGGAGGGGTAGGGAGAGGACAGCAATGGAATCCTCTTTTGTAGTAGATAGCAGTGCCGCCGAAACCGTCGCAGTTAGGCCTATCGTTACGTGTAAACGCGTACTTGGGAATCGCGAATCCCCTGGAGCGATTAGGTGTGAGCCATGTCTCCTGGAGAAGAAAAAGATCTGGGTCGTTGTTCTGAAGGAACAGTTTAATCTCGGGAAGGTTAGAGCTAAGGCTACGAGCGTTAAAAGATACTAGGGATAAGCCCTTAGGTTTAATACGACTGGACGCGAGATTCGCGGGTCTAGACATTAAAATTTATTTATTTAAAATTTACAAAAATAAAAGAATTTACAACGAAGTTAGGAGCGAGTGATGCTCTGCTAACGCGAATAGCCGCTCTTGAGGAGAGCGGGCGGCTCGCAGTTTGCGTGCGAGTACGGAGATTTCGTTAATGTCGACGTTTTGGATGACGTCGAACACGGTCTTCATGTCCTCAGCCAACGACGACTGAGGGGAAGATGACAACGCGGGACGCGGCCCTACGGGAGCTACGGAAGCTGGGATGGGTCGGGAAGGTGCAGGCGGGACGGCCGGACGCTGCCTCCAAGACAGAGCCGGAGTAGGCGTCGGCTGAACGGGCTTTGCTTCCGGGGGACCCCGGTTGCGCAGCGGCGGGAAGTTGGCAGGAGTGAGTGGCGGCGCCGGTTTAGGCGCGACCCTCTTGGTGGTGGAGCGCGGAGCGCGCGGGCAACCCCTGTAGTTAGCTGTGTGGCCGGACTGGCCGCACAGCACACAGGCAGGGGGGGAAGTGGATTCGGGAGTGCGAGTGCACTCCTTGGTGAAGTGAGGATCCAGGCACTTTACGCACCTGGGGGGAGCTGAACAGTTAGCCGCTGCGTGGCCATATAGCTGGCAGCGGTGGCACTGCCCAGGGTGACCACGGGGGTTGGGACGCTCGACGGAGATGTTCGAGAGTCCGCAGATTGTGCGAGCCTCTTTGAAAATCTCCTTCGAGTCAGGGGTATTGGACAGGATTACTAGCGCTAACGGAAAACGCCTACCGCGGTTGGAGTGCATCTTGTGCACTGCTGTGACCGGGAAACCCTGAGACTTAAGGTCATCGAGAATGTCTTCGTTGCTGAGTTCGAACGGGACGCCCCGTAATACTGCGCGGATCTTACGCTCCTCCGGGAGGGCGTAGGTGTGATACGCGATTTGGTTTAATCCGAGTAACCTGGTAAACTCGCGGAAGTCGACGACGGTCGCTAATTGGATTTTGATTGTATCGCCAGCGTTGGCGGCTTTCAAGTAATTAATTTTGTGCACTTTGCACAAGTTGGAAACCGCGGTCCAGCGCGCTTTTTCACGCAGGAATACGGGCGGAGGGAGCTGAGGCTTCGGCGGGACGGGAGCGCAGCGCGTCGCTGGCTTCGATGTGACCGACGGAGACGCGGTTACTACGAGCGATTTTAACGGCGCGGGGGCTGGTGTTGAAGACACCGGAGAGGGCTCGGGTATTGAAGATACCGAAGCTTTCTTAGAGCGCTTCTTGGAGCGCTTGGCGACGAGTTGAAACGCGGGCTCAGGAGAGCCGGTTAGGGTGACGGCATCTGACGACGTATCAGACGCGGGTTCGGAGTCGCTCCCGGGAGCGGTACGCTTACGACGCGACGCGTGAGAGGATGCGACCGATTCGCAGTCCATCTCGGACGAGGCGGGAGACGCGGGAGAGCTTAAGACCTGAGGGGTCTCGACGTTAGAGGCCTGAGGGGCCGGGGTTGAGGCCTGAGGGGCCGGGGACGCGATAGTTGCCTGTAAGGCCTGCGTTAGAATGTCATCCGATATGCTGATGCCGGACGCAACGAGCGCCTGGGCGAACGACCTAGCAAAGTTTACCAAGCTTTGCTGGTCCATTGGGAGGGCTTGGTCCTACGATATATAAATATATAAATATATAAAAATGCCTAGGTTCCCTAGCAAACCTAGCACCTAAACCTCCCTACCCGCGGTAGGGGGGCTGGGGACGACGCGAAGTGTTGCCCCTAGCTCGGACAGCACTGTACCGTCACCCTGGGAAAGGCCCAAATGCAATGGGATCGGGTCTGCCGGTTTCTCCTTGGCCTGAAGGGCCTTGGAAGCGCACCGGGGCAACGCTATCAGGCTTAGTTGTCACCGTTAAGTATCCACCTGATCAAACGCGAGTCTACTACGGAGTGTGTTGTCAATAAATTGACAACAAAAACCGGCCGTAGACCTGACGGAGTTGGGTTGCACTAAAAGTGCGGGATTGACTACGTTACGACCGGCCGGAGCCGGCCGCAGAGCGAGTCTCTGACTACGTACAGGCGCCAAGCGTCGAGTACGCAGCCAGAAAGACAGCCCGAGTCTTGCAAACCACTATCGAATTTAATCGACCGCGGTAAGCTCGACCCTGTTGTTGCTGCACTCACCGAAGTGAGGTTTTTGCTTCGAGGGGTGCACAGAGTGCGGGATTGACTACGTTACGACCGGCCTGGGGCCGGCCGCAGAGCGAGTCTCTGACTACGTAGCAAGCGCCAAGCGTCAGGTACGCAGCCAGAAAAACAGCCCGAGCTTCGCGAACCACTATCGAATTTAATCGACCGCGGTAAGCTCAGCTCTGTTGTTGCTGTGCAAGAGACCGACTTACTTGCAGCCGATCGAAACCGACCGCAGAGTAAGCCCTACAGAGGCTAACAGCGTATGAGTGTTGCTACGAGTTGACGTCGTGAGACGACAATCGTGACTCAACGGCTGGGCGACCGCGAACACGTCCGAGCGGGGCCGGACGCAGAACGGATCTGAGAGTGGCGTTTGAGTATTGCTACGAGAGAAGTCGTGAGACAACAATCGTGACTCGGCAGCCGGGAGCGACCGTCAAACACGTCCGAACGGGTCCGGACGCAGATGAGGTCTGACTGAGCAATCTATAGCACCGTTACATATATTACACAGGAGGAACATATCTACGAGGGAGCGTCGATTTTCTAAAGATATGCCTATGGTGTACACAGGCGTCCGGATAGTGCATATGGTGTAAATTTTGTCTAAATCTAAGATGTTGTAAAACATTTTGCTAAATAGCTTCAATGTGATGTTTATATAGAACATACTGACTACTCCAGATTGGGCTGCAGTATTCGTGTATGCTCATAAGAGCAGTAAAGTAATAACTGTTTTTAACTATCGCGTTTATTTTCACTATAATTTAATGAATTATACCACGATTTACCACTTACCACGATTTTCGGACTTCAGAATATCGGACGGAATATCGGATATCGGAATATCGGACGCGCGAAATAAAAATCGAAAATCGTGGTAAGAATCCCGTAAATTCATTAAATTATAGTAGTAAAGTAGTTTTGTATATGAAATATCCGAGAATGGTGCGGTTTTCCTTAGGTTTTTATACGACCTTGTCACGATGTCTGAAATGTGTTCATTTAAAAGCAATGTTGAATCAAAAAGTATGCCAAGATCTCTAACGCGACTAGCCTTATTAACAATCGTACCTTTTAAAAAATAGGTATGCCTCAGTGGACTATTTTTTCGTGTGAACTTTATATGTACACATTTTTTGACATTGACAGTTATTAGATTTTTATCATAGTAGTCAGATAAAGAGTTTGAAAAGATTTGTAATTTTTGGGTGTTTGAACGGTTAACGATCTTCATATCGTCGGCATACTCCTTCCTATTCCTTCTACTTATGTTTATTTTGATGATAGATGTGTTGCTTAAACTTTTGTATTAAATGGGCACGTGGGTATCGTCATACACCGCCATACATTCATACACCGAAGGTACAATAGTTAACTAAATGCGAAAACTGTGTAAATGTGTACTGTGTTATTGATGTTTGTTCTATACGAGTTAAAGTATAAAGTTTTCCAAATAAAAAAAAATAAAAATAAAATACATTACGTAACTTGCGTTTCTAATACTACTACTAATTGCGTACTCAGTGAAATGCGAATTATGACCTACGAAAATATCTACGACTAATGACGTTTATGGGTGCTGAGGTGGCAGGTGGATCGTATGCTCGCTTGCCGGCTAAGAAAGTACACGAAAGCTTCCTTGCACAGCTTTTGTGGATAAGCTGCACGCAGCCTTTCCAATGTTGCTTTAATTTTTTTGGATAGCGAAGGAATTTTATTTATTGATTTCTTGCCTAAGGGAACTACAATGAATGGTCAATACTACGCCAATTTATTGGGTCAAGCAAGTGAAGCAGTCGTTCAGAAGAGACGAGGCAAGTCGGCGCGCGGAGTGTTGTTTCTGCAAGACAACGCGCCCGTTCACACCGCTCGCGTTGCGAGGGATCCACCCTACAGTCCGGACCTGGCTCCCAGTGACTAGTTCCTTTTTTCAAAACTGAAAAAGGAGTTGCGGGGTGAAGATTTTCGGCAGATAATGAAATTAAGACAGCCGTAGAGAGCCATTTTGAAGGCCTTGCATTCACGATGTGAAAAGTGTATTTCAATTGAGGGGGTTACATTGAAAAATTAAAATAAAAACAGAATGATTTTGTTTCATTAAGTACCCTAGGCTGCGAACTTATCTGCCGCCCCTCGTATGTTCATCAATCATGATTCAAAATTATTTAGATAATATAACAAACATTAAATAATTAAACACAAATTTATCAAAAGCAACAGCTATTTCTGCGTACCTAGTCCCAATGTCCCAGTTTAAATTCACAATCAATACAAAATTCAATATACCAACACATCTGCCAGCCGTGTGTAAAGTTGTTACCTGCTTTTAGGTAACTTGCAAGGATTAGGTCCAAACTAGGACTGCAACGGCTCTGGGGAGGACAATAGTCTTGGAAACTAAGGCTGTCGGCACATTACGGGATGGTTCCGATTGCATTTGTTTATAGAAAGAAATGTAATTATAATGTTTAGTAAGAAGTGATCGTTGTTATGTATATTATGAATGGTCATGCATAACACAAGCTCTGCTTACTTTGGGGCCGTACATTTGGTGTATTTTTCTGAGATTTTATATATATTATTTTTTCCCAAAACTCCTTTCGAACAAATCGTCTACATCTAATTTGGAAGCTGACTGAAAAGTTACTTGGTATATATAGCTGATGGTTGACAAAAGTCAATATTACAGCTTCCCATTTGGTTGAACGGATTTGGTCAGCTAACCGGTTAGCCCTAATGCAGGATAGTTAATTATAAAGCAATGAATATTCGATTTGTCAATTATTTTCTAACAAACTTGTTGGTATCCTGCGATTTGCGTGAGCCGAACAAACGAAGAGAACGAAGCGTCATTATGAAAATTTAAAAAGCATATATCGATTTATCCAAAGGGTATTTTTAGCAATTTAGTTATATGAATTCAACCATGCACCGGCGTCATATAAACCAACGAAATTTTTCAATTACTACAGCTAGTGTGTACATGCTCAATAAAAATAAATATGTTTGTATTATCTTGAAACGATATAATATAACGAATTTCTTAAAATTAGTAGGTTAGTTTTAGATTAGTAGGTTAAGATTAGTAGGTATTTACTAAAACCTTTCTTTATCGTCATATCAATTACTGGTTTAAAACTTACATACTCTTTCTAACTCGTAATAAATCTTTGACACATCGACACTATCGGGTGTGTTACATGTCCAATGTAGCCGCGGCGCTAAACTTTCCAAGTTACACTGTGTGACAATGTCGATGAGCAGAACGGTTGTGCAAAGTTTCCCTGCCATTGTGTGTCGTAAATTTGTGAAAAATCTAAGTTACGCTTATGAGTTTTAGTTGTGTATTGTCTAACTTTTTATTTAAAGATAAAGCTTTGTTTAGGGCACTGTCCTGTATGTGAAACTTAATCTTTGTAAGGCGTTAAAATAAAGTACCTGTTATAATGTAATAAAGTGACCATATCAACTCATACGAATTATATTGACCCTAAGAGGCCAAATCTGAAATCCTCTAACTCAAAATTAGAATAAATAAAGGAATCAATATTCAAAAACTCAAACCCAATTATTAATTTTACATATAACTGAAGTCCTGGTTTAAGTTCAATGTACAGTCGCCGAAGAAAGTGGTGTACCACTTTTGACAAAACTTCCCGTGTAACCAAATTAGCTATAAGGTTGAGTGATCAATTGTCAGAATGCAATTACAAAATCAACCTTGTTGTTATATGAGATGCAAATGAACTTCACTCGTAGGGTAGACCACATGTTAGGCCGCCTGTGCTTTTATCAGTTCTAATTACAGTAAATTTTTTATTTTTTACAGGTACTTTCCAGTTTAGTGCAGAGGTTTGTACAATGTTATATTCTGTGTACACTGCGGCAAACTTAACTTGACACGGAGAGAAAAGCTTAAATTCTTCGACCTGATTTTGAAGATATGTTTAGTGGAGAGTTGAAAAAAAATTCCTTGACCGCAAAAAATAAATTCAATAGCCCCGATGAAATTATTTTTAACTAACGATTATGGTATCTAAAAGATTATTGTTTGATACATCAGACGCAGTAAAGAGACAAATATTGGTAAGCCCTAAGAAATATCCAGAATACAAACTTAGAGAAGTTCCAGACTCCAGACTAGACTCTATGAGGAAATAACGTGACCATTCGAGCTTACCTGGAGGCAATCTTAGGCAGCCAAACTGAATGCAATCTATTTCACTGTCGTATTGTCCAAACAAGGAAACAACGATGGAGGACTGTGGACTTCTGCCCTAACTGGGGAAAACTTGGGCTGAGGATAAGTTGCTCGTTTAATTAACATGATACTAGCATTTAGGCGGGAACACTTTTACAGCTGTTTGTAGGTAATATGAAAATTACCTACAATTTTAATAAAATTGCAAACAATTGACGAATTGTAACTGATCTATTTTCTTTCTTTTTTGAAATTATAGCGTAAACTTCACAAAATTTTTGTATTGTATTTTTATTAACTTATATTCAAATAAAACAAAATAATAAGAGATTTAAAAAGTGCTAAACAACAATCGACTAAAGGAATATTCAAAAATTTCATGTCTTGAGAAAATGGCGGCATAAACTGACATATACAGTTCAGTTGCATATTTACAAGCACACGCACACATGGAGCCGCGCGCACCATCGACTTGAACAATCTATACCAATTGCAAAAGATAAATAAATAGTAGTACCTTCCCTGATGTTACTCCATCAGTCTCGGTTTGCGTGCGGATCCGTTCGCACGTGGATCGCAGACGCTTTTTCCGCTCTCTAGTCCCCGCACTAGTTGAGCACCCCAAATTTCAGGGGTCGTTTTCACGACCCAGGCTTCGTACCGTATTTCCTAAATTTCATAGAAAAGTCGTTTTCACGACTAATCTTCGTTCCGCCTGCTGCCCGACGTCGCCGACTGCGTCGCCGTCGCCGCTCCGGCAAGATCTGCGTTCCAGAACTTCGAGTCTTCGTGTTCGAGTAAGTTATCCGCGTCGTTTCCAACCGCCCTACTGCGTGTAGGGTGGTTTTAGGAAGTTAGTCATCGTTGTTAGGTTCATAGTATATATATTTATATATTGTTGACCCTCCCCAACCCCTCCGCAATGGGCTCAAGGGCTCCTGTCGAAGTGCAGGACGCATTTTGTGCACTCATTAGATTCGGTACAGTTCGGGGGATTAAATACCCCCAACACCTTATCGATACTGTTATCGATGGATACCCCCCCGCCCCTCAGGCCACCACACCTCCACAGGCCCCTCAGGCCACAACCGCCACTCAGACCACTCTGGTCTTAGGCCCTCCCGCGTCTCCTTCCTCCAGTGACATGGAGTGTGAAGTAGACGCCCCTCCGCGCCGCAAGCGCGCACCTGCGACCGAGACTTCCTCGGACGCCACCCCATCTGGCCCTGCGCCACCCTCTTTCACCCTAGTTAAGAAGCGCTCTAAGAAGCGTTTAAAACAAGCCCCGGCGTCCTCAACGCCCGTCCCGGTGTCTTCAACACCCACCGCGGCGACTTCAACGCCAGCTACCCCGGTGCATACAACACCCGCCCCGGCCTCTTCTGTCAAGGCCAAGGTCCCACCACCCGTATTCCTTCGGGAAAAGGGTAAATGGTCCGAGGTCTCGACTTACTCCTCACTGATAAGCAATATGCTTATCACACTTATGCTCTGTCAGAAGAGCGTAAGTTCAGAGCGGTACTCAGGGGAGTCCCGTTCGAATTATCGAATGAGGCTATCCTGGAAGACCTGCAGTCCCAAGGCTTCCCGGCACTTGCGGTGCATAAAATGCACAGCAAGTACGGGAGGCAACACCCTCTCGCCTTGGTGGTTCTCACCAATGTCCCCAAGTCCAGGGAGATTCTCAAAGGGGTTAGCACCATTTGCGGCCTCTCTGGGATCTCGGTCGAGGCGCCTCATCGCCGCGGTCATCCCGGCCAGTGCCACCGGTGCCAGTTGTACGGGCACGCGGCGGCCAACTGCGCCGCTCCGCCCAGGTGCGTCAAGTGCCTGGTGCCTCATTTCACAAAGGAGTGCACTCGCACTCCTGAAACTCCCTCTCCTCCCGATTGCGTGCTTTGTGGCCAGTCCGGCCACACCGCAAACTACAGGGGCTGCCCCCGTGCACCCCGTTGTATGCGTACTAATTCTAAGAGGGCGGCACCCAAACAGGCCCCGCCCCTTTCTCAGGAAAACTTTCCGCCGCTGCGTAGCCGGGTTCCTCCGGCTGCAAAGCCTACCCAGCCCAAGCCTGCTCCAGAGAACTGGAGGCACCGCCCCGCTGCACAAGCGAAACCCATCCCGGCCCCTAGCCCATCCAACATCACTCCTCATCCCTCCGTAGCAGACGATATGCGTATCGTCTGCGACGCTATCAAAAGTGTCGATGTTAGGGAGATTGCAGTCTTAGCCCGTAAACTTAGGGCTTCACGTACTCCGACAGAGCGTTTGCTAGCTCTGGCGGAACATAGTTCCCTTCTCAATTCATTATAGGTTCATTTAAATGAATTGATCCCTAAATTATGCTTCGGCCGACCTCCGCGCAGCCCCGGCTTCACCGGAGGCTGCCCCGAACGGCCACCAACTCATGTCCCTTTGAGCACCTTCAGTGCAACTTTCACTACAGGCGGAAGACCCGCTCGCGGGTCTCCGCCAGCGCGCCCAACTTCCCGACGGGTGTCGCTTCCGATGAAGGCTAACAGTATACGCTTACTACAGCCAACAGGTGGTTTTTAGTGGGTAGGTGCCATTCTGGTGAGTCCCACATAACCCCCCCGCAGAGGAATTTACCTGCGGGCGGGTATGCATGACGCATCTTCCACCTCCCTCCCGCGAGGGTGCCTCGGCAGCAAAAAAAAAAAAAAAAAATGATGTTACTACAAGAACCCCACGGCAAGCTAAAAATAAACACATTTATATACGGTATATAATATATACCGTATACATACGGTGCACCGGACGGAGGTCCATTCTAAGGGCGAGAATCTCTAACGCGTTGTTCGGCTTTTGTAGGCGCCCCGCATACTAAGGGATGACGACTGCAGGAGATTCAAATGCCAATCGAAGCCTGAAGCAACGCACTCAACTGTACCGGTCTAACGTTCACTTACTTACGTGGAGTGGTAGTAACTCAAAAGAAACTCAAATGTTGTTCACGAGTCAAATTTCGTATTTTTTGTTAAAGATCACTATTGCTGCTACGGTTTATTGTATAATTATTTAAAAATTTTAATTATTTTGGTGTATTATGGCTTTGTCATCTTCGTTGACGATAGAACCTGTTTTTCTACAAACAATTTAACAAAAGTAAAGAAGAAAGTTTATCTCTCAGCTAAACTGTTACTAAAAGTATTTCAATCTGAAAAGAAACTACAAAATTTCGAAACTCCAAAACTAGCCTCATCAGTATACTATACAAGGTATCAAAATAGAAAACCAATTTAAAATTTTCTAAATTCAAAACAATTTTCAACGGTTATCGTGGAACTCTATAAAAACCGGTTTTCAAGTCAGCAGAGCGTGCGATAGAAGAAGCTGGCGGTATAAGTTGGAAAATAAAATAACCGGCTTAGTTAAAATTCATTGGACGTACGAATGATACCTGGGGCCGTGAAAATTCAAAACGCAGAGGTGCACTGCTGTTAAGTTGGTATTCAGTGGAGTAGAATGTGGTGGTCGACAAGTCATAGATAGGTAGTTTTAAGCAACTATAATGAAATGTAAGCAATGCCCTCAAAAATCTCGATACGATATAAATATTAAAGTGTATTTTTGTAATTCAGTCATTATATTTAATACACTTTTTACCGGATTTTATTGAGTTTAATTATATTTTTACATTTTAACTCAACTTTGTTAAGTACAACACCGTTAGACAACGAGGTCACGAGTTACTGAGATGACATGCGTCTTGACAGTTATAAAAACATTCAATTATCTCCATTTGTTTTTGCGTAGCGTTCAAGATAATTATAATTATAAAGATAACATAGATTTTTTACATTTTCCTTAATATATTAACCTGTATTGTAACTCTTTGGAGTTTGACATTCTAAACAGGCATGAAATACTCGTAGAGCGAAAAGTACATAATAGCACAATGTATGTATAATTGCATAAGCATTTCCAAACAAAGTGATACAGAACTGACGACTTAAAATAAATAGGCGTTAATAGTCATAAGTCTTGCCCAACGAACCATGATACAATATTACTTCTCTATGGATTTCTTACACACTCAGAGGTCGATTCGCCATTCTAGTTGCAAACGTTTCAAATGTCAATTCCACCTGCAAAGCGATATCTTCCTACTAGTGTTGTGGTGGATTTTATCGATACATTGTTGATTAGCTGAGTTTTGTTTCAAGTACTTTGATGTCTAGATATCTTGAGAAGAAGGAGAAGTAATAAATGAATAGATTTGTCATCCATGAAATCCGATTTTTTATATATTTGAAAAAAATTGTGTTCACCAAAGTTTACTAAACTATAAGCTAGAAATTTAAAACTGTAACTAAAACTCAGAAATTAATTGTATAAAAATAAAAATCTTATTTTTTTAGATTGTGTTCGCACAATTGCCTTCTTATTTGTATTACAAAAACTTTGAACAAAAAACTAAGCAAAACCAAAAAAATATTGAAAAACAATACTTATTAAAAAAAAATTGACTGCAAAAAAAAAATAGAAACATTGACATTTATTTATTTATTTATTTATTGTAACAAAAAAAAAAATACATTGAGGGTACAAACTCTGACTGCTGAACTAGCGTAAGCTGTTTGTCGGCAGTCAGTTAATTCACAAAGCAAGAGAAACTTATCACTTATACTAAGTTTAAACATATATAGAAAATCAATACACTATTTTACAAACAAATATGATTTAACAATATGCGCATTTGTGTGTACGAATGCATGTGTATTTGTAATAAGAATATAAAAGGGTATGTGTAACGTATGTATAATGTGTATGTGTGTGTGTGTGTGTGTGTGTGTGTGTGTGTGTGTTCCTAATGTTTGTATTTTAAAAACATTGAATGTTGGAGGTTTTCAATTCAGAATTAGCAACAGGTTTTCTGTTTCTTCATATTTTAGGTCCTTTAGCCAAAGTTTTATTGTATGCTTGATTTCAAAATTTGTTAAATTTCTAGTTTTATATGTAGTGTTAAGTTTGTTGTATAATCTAGGTGCTACATTACTATAGTGTTGTTGGGCAATTTTACTATGAACTCTGGGAACTGGACATTTATTAATTCTTTTACCTGAGTTTTGTGCAAAGGGTATTGCATTTTTGTGGTATTTACGGATGCATTGGTAAATAAATAACTTTCTCACCGAGAGAACATTAGCTTTGTCATAAACCAGATGTGTGGGATGTCTAAATGGTAAGTAAAGGAGAACCTTTAGCACACAGCGTTGCGCTTTTTCTAGTTCAAGCATGTATGTTTTAGCTGCTGATCCCCATGAACAAATGCAGTAGGTGATAATACATTCTACCAATGCTTTGTATGTTTGTACCAAAAGTGCAAAGTCTGATATAATTCGTAGGTTTTTAAATATATAGATAAACTTTCTCAATCTATTGCTAACTGCTGATAGGTGCTTCTTCCATTTTAGTTTGTCATCTATGACGATACCTAGAAATTTGACATCTGATGATTGTGACAAAATAGGACACCTGCAGTTTGTTATGAGAGCATTATAGGATCGGTTACAGGGATAGGAATGCATACGTAGACAAAAGTCATTTGGCGATGATGCCTTTGTTTTGCTAAAGCAGAGAAATGTTGTTTTGTTGGTGTTAAGTGATAATAAGCTGTCTTCAAGCCATGCAGTCACAGAGGACATGCCTTTTTCAGTTAATTTTTGTAAACTTTCCCAGGTGTTACTGTGGAAAAGTATAACTGTGTCATCAGCAAACATTTGTAACTCAGCACCTTCAATTTGGTATTTACATAATTCGTTTATATATATTAAAAACAATGTGGGGCCGAGTGTGCTGCCCTGGGGCACCCCATACCTCCCCAAACTGAAGCTACTAACCTGATCATCAACCTTGACACATTGTTTTCTATCAGTCAGGTAATCCTGGAACCACAAAAGTGCGTTTCCCCTTATTCCGATGTTCTCTAAACGAGTTAGTAAGATTGGGATAGAAACTGTATCGAACGCCTTTTGCAGATCCAGGAACACTCCGACACATTTGTGGTTTTTGTCAGCTATTTACAAGATACGTAAGTTCAAGTTCTACTAAATTAAGCTACCTACTTATAGTAACTCCATACTTGTAAAATTATTTTATTAAAATAGACTTTTGTTGGCGATAAAGGTAATGCAATCTATGTATTTAGAAATGTCATATAGAAATAGAACAATAAATATACTATAACAATAAATAAAGAAATTATGTCAATAAATTAAATAACTTATGTCCATTGTTCAAAAAGTAAATCAAATTGGAAAATGAAATTAGTTAAATCATATATTAACAACCATAGCACCCCAAAACACATAAGTATAAGAAAATAATTAGTATGACTGCCATATGCTAGATTATTAGAAATAAAATTAATGTTATTTCAGAAAAAAATTAAAATATAAGTCCACGTCAGCCATAATTAATGTAAAGATTTTCATGAATATCTTCTGATTTAGAAGCTAATAATTCCAATATAATATTAGAGCTGGCGTGGAGTCAGCACACCAGGGATGTAGGTACGACGGCGCAAAAGTCACCAATCCTGGCGAACGCGAACACGGCTGAAACACAACAGCTCCGAGGCAACTATAGTATTTTTTTAAGAGCATTGTTTTTCTGAGTCCTAAAGGAGTTCAGAGTAGTCTTAGAGCCTAATTCATGTGATCGCCGTCTAAAAAGTTCAGCGAAAAGACATAAAAGTGTAATTTTAGCCTGCTTACTAGAGTGCGTGAATCTGTTTCCAAATATTAATATCCAAGATATTTAAATTAAGAATCTCGTATTCAAGGGCGCACTATTGAGTTATATTTGCTGCCCATACTTGACTTCTTTACCAGGAACCTCGTATGTATGTACTCGTTTTTCTTACCGCTTTATACAAGATCATGGGACTTAGATTACTTTTCATCCATATTCAATTTGAAAAATATGTAAATATGACAATGACTACTAATTTTGTAACAAAAGAATCATTATAAAACTTGTTTATTAAATAATTTATTAAATAAAAATTTTATCAAATTCAAACTAACAAAAATAAACTGACATTCAGTTTATCGCTTAGCCAATTAATACATTTAAAATTTAATAGGCATATTTTTCTTTCAAATTTTATTACAACCATTAATATTATCCCTGTTTGATATTCAATCTATCAAAATAATCAGAACGTTCAAGATTACTACTGTCAGCGATCTTACCGTTGATTATCTATAGAGCTAATAAGCGTAATAGAGTCATTACATTAGTAAATTTATCGATATTGCTACAATCTGATAATATGATTTACCTTCAAATCCAGTAGAATATTACTTCTACGTAATTGGGATACTTTATTCTGATTAATGTTTGCCTTATCCTCAAAACTGTATGTTATATCATTACTGTATGTTATATCATTGTTGTATGTATATAATAAGTCATTGTTGATACAAATGTATTACAAATAAGATACTTTGAATAATTTTTTGTTCCTGTTTTTGATTATGATGACATATGGAACTTGCCCATACATATACCTAGATATGATCTAGGTATGAGGTTTGTTATTAGCCTTAAGCGATTAAATTGTTACTTTATTGTGTGTAAACGGCTGTAAACCACCCAAATAGAAGTAAATAAATAAATAAATAAACATGAGCATCGAGCAACGCCATTTTGACATTAATAAAAATGTATGTGATTGTATTTGTGGGCATACGCTTGTCAAATACAAAATCAAAAAGGATATTTTTATATATTTCAGAAACCCATTTCAAATTTTTTCAAAATTCAATATAATTCAATTCAATTCAAATATTCAAAATTAATAATTAACAAAAATATAAATGAAAAATCATACATTATATCGAACCAAAAATATCGATAAATGCAAAGTTTACAACTCTTAACTCTGAACGCCGCTTTTCTGAATCAATTTGGTCGATACGTAGAGATGAGTGGTTTAACATGGGTTGAACGTGCACATTTGTTACAGAAAACATGATTTACTGTTATAATTTAATAGTTAAAACTTGCTTCTTATCGCTATTCTATCCATAAAGACTTTACAATTAACCGTATTTTATTTCTTAAAACACATTGTAACGACCACCCCTATCTCTCAACATTATGTAATATAAGGGAATGTCATAAATATAAATTTGAAATAAATACATAAACATAATATAAAACCTAGCATATAACTGTCAAACTTTATTCTAATACTTTTATCCAAAATATATATAAAACCTTCAGCTAATAGAATGAGCAATTATAATTGGCACGAGATAAAACATTATCAATAAAAATACAATATTTATTTGGCGTGATCGTCTAAGGTTGGGTAGGACTCTACGTTGTGTTGTATAGTAACCAAGTTCTTTTCCGAGGTATGTGACAAAGCTAAGAAACAAAGAATGTATCTAAGAATGAAAGAAAATGCTATTAGAATAAAAATATATAATAAATACAATATAATAAGTACATATAATATATATATAATAAAATATATATATATATATATAATATATATATATATAATAAAAGATATATAAGGTAATAAAGGACTGTTCTGATCATTGAAATTGATAACAAGAGAATTCAACCACTGTTTGGTCTTATGCCAGATAACAAGTCACAAAATGAACATAAATAAAGGAAGGAAATAAGAATTTTTAATATTTGTAAATTTTTCAGCCAATAAGTTCCTGTACCCACTTTCTTCCTGAGTCTGATGAGCCGGAACTCGTCCTTGTCACAACAACAGATAGTCAGATCAATGAAAATGGTCACAAGAAACTTCATGACTGCGTGGTTGTGAGCCAATCGACATAAAGATAAAGGAAGGAAATAAGGAGATAGATGTTCTAAAGTATCACCTCCGCAAACTTCACCAAGTTGGAGATTATCACGCTCAGTATACAAATGTCTATGTTAAATAAATTATTTTGACTCATTGATATAACCCTTTCGGATATCTCACCATTGCAATGCATAAATACATTATATTTAGGTAACTATAAACACGCCACAAATGGCAGCATTTTAGTATGTATGTATTGTGTTCTGTGTGTGTCAACATTTACTTTTAATAAAAATAAAATCAAATATAAAATATATATATATATATATATATATATATATATATATATATATATGTGTAAAGAATAAAAAAATATTAATGAATAAATCAAGACCTACGTTAAATAAATGTAATATAAAGTTATTTCCCTATTAAATTACCCTACAGCATTAAATAAAATAAACGCTCACCTAAACAGAATTCACCACCAAACACAATCATGTAATCTTAAAATACTCGTAAATGAACCTTCTATCTATAAACTGGCAGAACTTTCCTAAAACCTAAATTCCCGATTAATATTCAATAATAAAAAAAAGACTTACCCAAAGGCAGGACCCACCTTCAGAAACAATACTGTATTCTCATTTTAACCAATTGAAAATTTAAAACTTTAACTATGTATGGACTGGCAGACCTTTGGGTTCCTTTCCCTTCCTGACAATACTCAAACAATCGAATGCGCCCGAAACCGAAGCTGAGAATCTATTCCCCATTTCTGTGGCCTCCTGCCTTATTTATACCCAACCGGGAGTATGTTTTCTTCACAGTGAACCCCACACAACGCCCTGGCGACTATCTACCCTCTTACTCGCATTAAATTTCAAGTGATATTTCGAGGCAAAGTCCAACAAATTGTTATAAAGGTATGTACCTTTGAGTTATAATCAATGTGTAGATGCGAAAGCATTCCCCAATTATTTTTCTTGTACATAATTACGTCACCAATAAGACCGTACTTATCAATGGAAGAGAACCTCTAAAATAACAAAGTAGGCATCCCAATGGCTATACCTTCTAACCTTTAATTATACTTATTAGATGTATTTATGTTAATTAGTAGGTATGTAGATTCTGAGAAGTATACACTAATTCTAAATTAATAAATACCCACTTTTATTCTAAGTAAGATAAGTGAATTCATTTGAACATCCTTTTATATGCCCTTTTAATCAATTAATTTTATTGTAGGTATTCAGATCACAAATAATTTTCAACTTCCTTTTCGTTATCTAATCTTTACCTCCTTTATACTTCTAGAATTATGTCTATATTACACAGGTACGTAGTATGCAAATAGATATTTTTATAGTGACTTCTGAAAATTCATATTTCCGAATCCTAATAGTAGGTATACCTACTGAGATTATATTCCTATTCTATATACAAGGTTTGAGTTTGTTCCGTCACAACGTTCCCTGGTTTTTGTCGTCCTTAAGAACAAGCATTAAAAATCTATATTTTTAATTAAAAGGTTACTAGAATTTTAAAATAATTTAGGAGACCACTATTTTAAACATTAAACACAATAACCAACCAACGTTTACTGAAATTTTAAATTAAACCAATAAACAAAATTACAGTATTTTACAAAAATAACTGCTAGTATTTAAAATATAATGTTATTATCTCAGTGTCTTCTGCTTCTTTATCATCTAGATAGACTGTAAATGCTTATGGTTAATTCAAAATAGACGTCCATGTTCACTCGAGGTTTAAGATCCGTCCGAAAACCTGTAAGTCAGCCATCTTCACATTTATTGGCTCATGGTTTTCCTCGAAATTATTTATTGACTTTGTTTATGGTTCTGTTTATTAGATTTCCCTTTAGATGGCTAATAAATAATTTATGATTCTACGAAGAAAATTATTAGTTATCAAAAGGTATCTTAGAACAATTAAGCTCTAAAGGTATTCATGTTTTCGATTGTTGTGTGTTCTGTCATTAACTTTTTAATATGCTGGCCCATATAACGGTATAAGGTATTTTTGGGTACATCAAGTTTGCAAACAATTTATTTTGCCTTTAAATATGAGTCTCTTCTCTTTCAGGTATGTAGCGCGGGGCTGGGCGAGTAATAAATCCACAAATAGATCACTTTATTTTTGTAATAAGAAAAAGACAAAAATTAATGCAGTAACCCTATCGGTCAATAACCCTAGCACAGCTTTGGCCTGAGGCTGAAATCTGTAGATAAAGCGTGCTAAGACATATCTCGGACTTATATCAGCTAACGGCCAACTAAAAAGCGACATTGTTTTATACTGATAAAAATTTAGTGAAAAATTATGGCTTCCATTTTGACAAGACTGGTGTCACTTGTTTGCTGATATGTAAACTATACCGTGTAACATAGTTACATAAAAAAAATTAATCCCCAGACAAATACACTAACTGTATGGCCCTAAAGTAAGCAGAGCTTGTGTTATGAATGATCATAAATCAGATCCAGAATAAACATACATGTATAAATATAAACAACTATGACTCAAGAAAAAACATCTGTATTCATTACGCAAATGAATGCCATGACTAGGACTCGAACCTGGTACTGCCCTCTACTGCAACGAGCCGTCAAATTATTCTTTGTGTAAGACATATTGCAACAATTTACAATCATAACCGCAGATTCCAATTACGGTGTTCACATACGATGTAATGATCATTGTAAATATAATTTCGCAAGAAATTATTCTATACAGCTGTGGCCACGATTTCATGATACATTGAAGGAAGTTCTGTTAAGTTTCTTTGTTGGAAATCATAAATAACTCGTTTAAAGTGGCAGGACGAAGTATGAAACTTATGGGAATTCCACAGGATTCCAAGGGTGCCCTATTACTGAGCTTCTACTGTATATCTGTCAATGACCTATATCTCATTAACCATAATAACGCATAGCTTCAACACATGTGTTGATTTAAAAAATATTCTTAAAATTACATTAAATTTAAAATGTAGATAAATGATACACAAACGTTAGTGTACCGATGCAACTGGCCTTAGCCTTAATCAATTTAGTCTCAATTTAGACATAATAAAATAAAGACGCGCATGTCTGAGTTGTTAAAAGTGGAGTCCACACGAACTTTTCAACAAATTAAAAAAAAGCTTTTATTAAAAAATCTTACTCAAATTGTAAGTTAATTCAATGACTTTTTTAGGATAGAGACTCTTTTTACAATAATTCTGACTTGAAAATGTCCATAACGATGGTTTTTTTTTATATTAAACAAATCTTTTAAGTTTTTTTGCTACTTGAAATTCTATTTTCAATAAAAAATTTACAAATAATGTATAGTAAAGCACAGATTTTATTGTCGCTCGTTCACGCCTGAATTCTGGAACTCAATTCGATCAGGCATCTTCGCACGCTCCATATACCTCCAGATTGCACTTCAATATATTCCAAACTCGACTGTACGCTAGTTCTCTTCAGTTCGTGCTAATTACTTCCTTGTAAGTAGTAAAATAAATATGAACTTGAATGTACCGTTGGGAATAATAGGTTGCTGGCTTCGAAGTGAACGAGGTTGAATATTAGGTAATTAGTGAGGCAAGTTATAGACGAGCGTCTTACTACATCGGATATGCATTTTAAAGATAAAATTGATATAGATGGTTTAAGGTATTTGTGCACGCGGCTCTATGTGTGCGTTAAGCTTTTATATGCTGCGCTCCGATTGCAGATTATATCGCTCACAGCGCTTATATACACGTTATGATTGCCTGTGAGCACGCTCACAGCGATATCGATACGTCATCAATAACGTCATAAGCACCGCCATCTTTCCGCTCACAGTTCCTAAGCTTGATCGCTCTGAGCGGCCTGTCAAAACTGACACATGACGTTTCTTTGTTCATGTTATTACTAGGCGATTAAACATTTTAAAAGCTTGCTTATTAATTTTCTTTCGTAATAATGTTAAAAAATGGCTCTTAATGAAATTATAACTATAGATTTAAGCAACGAACAATCAGACAATGAACAATACCGTTCCAATTGCAATAGCACAAATATTACTTTAAGCGCGCTAAAACGAATCGGAACGGTTGTGATTCTACACGTTTATCAACAGGACGAGAGCACGGTTTGACAAGATGGCGGCGGACACACAAAATTGACATGCTTATTTACAAGCACACGCACACACAGGGCCACGCACACAAAATTTATATTCAAATTCCTTATTGATTACTGACAAATTGAAGAGGAAGTAATCTATAATTTTTTCATAGTGGTTAAAACGGGAAAGAAGAAAAAGACAAAGAAATAATTTCGCCTGAAGTTTAAATTGGGTATGAAAGTTATTATATTTACAGTTCGCTGTTTGTATACACAAACTACATTTTGCCAACGAATTGGTCCAAGCTTCCCTCAGCAAACCGAAGTTTATCTGGATTAAATTCCGGTTTCGTTTAAAATTTCGGAAATAAGTCAAACTATATGTTATTTCAGGTCGGTTTGAATATGAAAGACATGTTTCATAAAAATCCGTCCAGTCGTTTTTGGGTTATTGACTAACAAACATGCAAACATATAAACTTTTAAATTGTTTCAATGGAAATTGGACTCACGTTTGACTTCCACCTCACCTAATGGAAAGCGTTGGAAAGTGATGGGGAATAAGATGTTACACGTTTATCCTGGAAGTGCCCATTCACTCTACTTCTTAAGATTCCAGAATAATTTGTTATTGAAAAAATATAATATAATAAACATTAATAACAATAGTAATAGAAATAACATCTAAGTTAGTTTCTCATTAATTGTTTCTTATTAATAAGGAATGGGAATTGGTCCACCAAAACAATTTATGTTTTCTACTCTTATTATTCTGGCTGTTAACCTTCCTGTTATAATATTATAAAAATATTGACAGATAAAGATTGATCATACGCCGAAGGTCCCAGGTTCGAGCGATGAACACAGGTGTTTGTTCTCGGGCCATGGTTGTTTGTAATTATATATGTATGTTTATTCTGGATTCCCCCCAGTTCGCTGTATGGTCATCCATAACACAAGCTTTGCTTACTTTGGGGCCATACAGTTGGTGTGTTTGTCAGGGATTTATTATTTATTTATTATTATTTATAAAGCAAGTCCACAGCTTAACATCAAAACTATCATACGTAAGATTTGTATGCAATCTTAATGAGTCCTCGTTAATTGCTAGTGAGGCGTTTGCTATCGAGTATTGACGTAACGAGCTGGCTGCATGCTCTGTTGCATAACTGCTGCTGATGAGGTACAAAAATCTATTGTTTAAACGTAGTTTATTTTAAAATACACAGTCTTTATTATGGACTTGGTACACAAATTTAGAAAAGTGACCATGTGGTCCTTATTAATAAACACAGAGATAATCTACAAACTAGACAATTCAAATTATTATTTTCTAATTAAGTACGTGAACATTACAACAACAAAATTTCTTATGTATATTTTTAATTTTTATAATTATCAACCTCTAGCCGTATCAAATATATATCAAACCAAACGTGACTAATTTATATAATGCTTTGACCTTTTTAGAATTAGGTTTTCTCAGAATACAATTGGAACTGCCAACATTGCTCGGCACTGTGTCTGTAAAATACATGGTTCGTAGAGCTTCGTTTCGGACACATTCCGCTAAAATGTGATGCACATCTTCGATTATACAACATTCCGAACAATTTGGTGATGGAACTTTTTTCATGAGATGCGCAAATTTATTTGTTTTACTATTTTCAAAGTCGGCGTACTGGTATGCGACCCCACCTGGTGATAATATTTATCTTAATTGAATGTGATTATTATATCGGCTAATGATGCGTTGCCGACAGAGGACTTCAGTTGGGGTTCCCTTTGTTCCAGTAATTGCGGTATAATGGCAGTCAAAAAAGAAAGGACTGTAGTAACGCCCTAGAGGAGATCTTAACAGAAGAAACTCCAGCACTAAAACTATCAGCTGAAAATATGCAGAAAGTGTTCACCAAGATTTTTTCAAGTGGCTGTCAATATTATTGGTTTTAAAAATCTTTTGATTATGAACTTATACGATATTTTAATCATCTGGTACAAACCATTCAAATTCTCAAATACAAGAAAAATGGGCCTGCAATAATAAATAAGATATTCGTTTGGAATCTGCACTCTTGAATATGAAGCATATCACCTGAATATAAGATATGATTTATCGAAAAGCTTTTCCGTTTTGTGCATTATTATTGGGGCTACCCATACAGAATTTGTTAACGGCAAGGCCGGCTCGTATCAACTACTAGACATAATCGGCAAGTTACAATCGGTAGTGCATTCGGGCTTTTACGTAGGTCGGCACATCATGCCAGAACACAAACAGCATTTTTCCTTCTATACGTATTAGTCTTTTTCGCCCGGCAAGGCATGTTGATGCCGATCCGAATATATTTGTAGCGGCTAGGGCTTATTATACGAATATCCGAATGTTCGCAATACTCAAGTATTCACATATCCTAAAGTTCTAATAGAACAGACTCACGTATTCAAATATTACGAACTTTTCGAATAGGATGCGAAAAAAGTATTTTCGTATTTTGAATATAAAATTTAGTAATTTTATATCTTTGGTTCTATTTTTTGTTTCTGACTGATTTTGATACTATGAAAAAGGTTACATATAAAAATAAGTATAAATAGCTGTTTTCGTAATTTTGATAAAAAGTCAAAATAAAAAATCGATACATTTTGAAATACATCAAAAAGTGATAAATGTGACACAAGCCGTGAAAAACGTAACGTTTACGTAACGTAACGCAACGTAACGCAGTGTTAGCAAGTATAGCACAAAGTTACTCTTCCTGTTCGCCTTGTTACAGATAAATCGAAAAAGTATAGCAATATCGACATTAACGACATTACTGCAGAATTGAAACTAGAAGTATTATATGAAAAAGTCTAGATATAAAATAGCCTACTGTTTGGGTTCAGCACGACCTCACAGAATGAGACATTATTATAGACATTATTATCCTTAGCAATTCTCTACATAAAAGTAATGAAACTGAACTATTGTCGAAAAAAATTATCAATCACCACAGAATGTGATAAAAACGGATAATCCCGCAATAAGATGATGTTGTGTGTTAGGAGGGTACGTTTATCTTGAGCTGTTGCCGCCGGATAAAACCATCGATTCGGACCTTTACTGCCATCACCTGATTTAAGCAAGAAATTTTGAAAAATAGGCCAGAATTAAAAATTAACAGTTATTGGAACCAATTATGTTTTTATTTTGTAAGGCACATAGCAGCAGGCCTACTCTTGAAGACAATTCTGATGGATCGGTAATCAAATTTGGATATTTCGTCCTCTTTGATGCGATACTAGCGCAAATTGTCTCATTATTGTACGGCCATTTTGTGGACCTGATTGTGATTGAAATCGGCTTGGCAAACCCAAACACGCCGAATGGCTATTTTAAAGTTTGTTTTGACAGCTGTCAACTATGGTAATATTGAGTGTGCATTGTTTGTTGATCACTCAATCGTAACTAACTATTGTTTACAACCTTTTTATAGTGCAGTTTGAAAACTTCGAAAAATTTGGAGTCTTCGAATTCGAAATTAAAGAGAACGAATATTGGAAGCTCTAGATTAGCACCCCTTAGAAAGCATGCACCTCTAGCTGTCGACTTTGCTACTACTTCGATCATTACATTATAATATAGCATTTCACCTTAATTCTATTTCCAAACTGTAACCCAACCGGTATCGATTTAACCCATTAACGCTATCACTCCAAATACAGCATCGAATTCCTTAATTTGGGTTCCACAATAACTTAACCCAAATGGTCTAAGCGGGTCTATCTGTACCCACTTATACCTATATTCGTATGAAATATCTGACCGACAGATTGTTCGCAAGCACGAATGGAATGCAGACCGTACTGTTCTCCTAAACTGATTTGCCAGTTTTAATGGCATAGCTATCTCTGTCACTCGTATGCATTTTGTTTATATCTGTCTCGGCATTTGTGAACACTTATTATGTGGTGAATTAAGTGATTGTTTAGCGGTTTCCGATTATTGAGGTTTTGTATGATTGGTTTTGGCTTTGATTTGTTGAAGGGGAGAAAACTGATGGTTGTGTTTGGGAAGCAATGAAACAATTAGGACGATATACGTGTGTTCATTATTGTTTATTGGCATTCATTTCATCTCGTAAAGCTAAGCGTTTATAAATTATAATAAAAAATTGCATAAATTGTCAAGCTTCGGTCCATCGACAAATTCCTGTACTATGCGAGTGGCCTGTACTTTACGAATTTGCGACGATCCTCTAAAAATATTACACATAATTTTTGACAACCATACTAATACTTAAGTTCATTTGTTTAAGTTAAAAAAATAACTCCTTAACTCGAGCACTAAAATTGACATAAAACTGATTTCAGAATATTCATTAATCTGATATATATTGGTAGGTTATGTAGTTAGTAATATATATATAATTTATATATATATATATATATATATATATAAATTATAAGTATATTATTAAAAAATATATTCAAACACCTAAATAAAAATTTTCCCCGGATTTAAGAAACCAAATAAAATAATAATAATACCTTTTTAAATAATAGATCAAAGAAACGTGAAGATTCAATCAAAAAACTTAATTCTTTTACAAAGCCTAAGTTAAAATTTCGAAAAGTTCTTTTCTACCGCCATTTTGTACTGCGGACTATTCTTATTAATTTTAAAACACAACTAGATTTTAAAGTTTATTAAAAGTGCTGTTTGCGTTATGAAACTATTTATTGTATAAAATTCTAACATTTGTGTATGTAGGTAATGTGAATATTACATTACTGTTTTCCACTTGTCCCTGGTGTTCTGTAATACAGGATATAACCTAAACACCAGCTCCTCATACATTCTAGAATGTTCTTATAAGTATAAGACAATAATTGTGTAATATTGTATTCTAGTTGGATCACGATTGTGAAGAGAAAATAAATGGATATTATTACTATATTCCTATTATTATTTTTGCATGCAACTGACAACGCATGCAAGGAGTAGGCGGGAAAACAACTTTTTGTGTGGAGTGATTGGTCTGTTATGTAGTAACTTGTTTAATAATCTGTGTTTCAATTAAAGATCGGCAGCTATCGCAAAGTGGCTATCAATAATTCTCTACCTTACTCCCATTAGAACTCCTGAAAATAATTTAAAACATACCTTTCTATCTATCAATTCTTATCCCATTTACTCAACACATTACCTCACAGTCCATCTTCAAAACAAAAAAATACATCTACAGTAGTATTTTTTACGAAATGCCATTAAACATTCATCACCTGATTCCCTTTTACACACGATATGTCAAAAACAAGAAAGCAAAAGAAAAATCTTCAAGTAATCGAATACTTTCAACCGATTGAAATCGAATGCTCGAGTTTGAGATCAAAAACGATGTTTATGATCGTCTATCGATTTGACATCGAGAGCTCTGCTCGGGGCTTTGATGTGCCGAAGTGGTATTAGAACCTCTACTGTGAGTGAGGGCCCCTGATGTTGCGAACTACCTGGTTAGAGGAGCTTGGTCTAAGGAATTTGTTCTTCTGTGTATTGAGTGTTCGTAATCTTTACTTGGTTATTCATTTGTTTTATGAGATTCAAGATGGGCGAGATGGTGGAAGGTTTTTTTATATCTGTATTTTAATTTTTATACACTAAATTATTTTTAAGCTTCTTTTCTTAATCCCACAAAAAAAAACAACAACTCTATGCCCCCAAAGTACGCAGAGCTTGTGTTATGGACAACGGCGGAATCCAGAATAAATATTAGCAACCATGACCCGAGAACAAGCATCTGTGCTTATCACAGATGTTTTGAAAACTCGTGACAAACAAATTCAAGCCTAAAGTTCAAAATGTACTTCTAACTTTAAATGAATCTGTCATGCGCAGTATTTTAGGGAATTCTCGTTATGATTCTATATCAGACGCTTCTACATTCTAGATTAGAGGCTAACGACAGATTTGAATGACAAAATTAGTAATATATAATCATGTTAAAGAAAAAATTTCAATAATGAGAAATGTCAAAAAGTAGTAAATATAAATGTTGGCTCTTATTTTCAACTACTGTATCTAACTTAAAAATATTTTCAGACAGACGTCAAGTTGTTTCAATCCTAGAATTACTGGAACTGAGCCAATTCCAGCTGAAGCCCGAATGTAGGTATCATTAGTCTGTATAATTATCACATTAAATGTTAATAAAAAAAACACCTTCGGTTCTGTAAAAAGTGTCCGATAGAGAGACATTTACCCTGGTCCGCTCCACAGTTTGCTTAGCATCTTAATAATACTTATGATACTATCTGGTAATAGAGTTCCCATGTCTTAAACTGTAAGTCATTACAGGACGGGTGCACTGGTAGACTTTGTTTTAAAGCTACTTGGACGACTTACAGATGTGACATACTGCCCGGTCGATACTCTTCTCAAAGTGTACACCAAGCATTTGTTCCTAAGAGTTTTGATGAGTATTGAAAAAGTGTCTTTATTTTTTAATTTGTTACAGCAAGTGAATTCATTCTCATGAAAGAAAATGAATTATGTTCATGTTTATAGTTTGTTGTTTAATTAATACTAATAAGTTACAATAAAAACGAGGAATATGAAGTGTTCCGAATTTCTGTTTTCCAGATAAAGTTCCATCTTCGTCGTCACTTTTCATTAGGTGAGACCAATCAATAGTTCAAAAAAATATCAATATATGAAGTGAAAACAGGAAATCTATCGTTGCTTAGCACAACGTAAAAAAAACTAAAATTTCACAAATGCGGTATGCATCAGCTACGAAATAATTTGATCTAATATTGTATATTTTAAACATAAACATTGCAAGCTCCAATACACAGCCTAATTATAAAACCGTTTCAACCGACCCATTTATACTATCTCCCTTGTTTTCATAAAGTTGTCTAATAACCCGCGCATATGGGCTAAGTTTTGTACAAGTTTTTGGTAAACCTCATTGCGTTAACCCTTCAGCGGGGTGGTCTCTTAAGTGACATCATTGAGAAAGTTGCAGTGTAATTTTAAATCTTTGATAACAGGATGTGTTTAAGAAACAGATTTCGTGAAATGGCGCTTACGTAGATACTGGCAGCGCAAGGGTTAAGGTTCAATGTTTGTTGTTGTGTATTGTTAAAGCTGTTGTCTTTAGTTGTTATGTTTGTTTGGGTTGCGCTGAAAAGATTACATTTTAAAGTAACAATTTGAAGACTTACGAAAGCTTAGGAAATATTAATCGAAGTGTCTTGCGAAAGTGGAATTGTAAGTTTGCTCTTATGTCAAAGATGTAAGAGGAAAAGACAAAAGTTATTGATGTGTTGAAGTCCTGCTGTTTGTTGAATTTTGCCTCGCTTATCGTCAAGCACTATAGCACTTTGGTAAATACGCAGCTTTTAAGACATTGGTTTCGATCTCAAATATACACTTTATAAAAGTTACGAGTTCGCTATAATCTTACCGAAGGGTTCGTCAAAACATGACTAGTAGTTTGTTCAGTAACAAACATACTAACTTCACATTCACAATATTGGTGATCTAAACTCCAATGATAATATTACAAAGATAATCATTTCCTTTTTCCTGTTATCTTAATTCATTACCAATATGGTCACAACAACGTTTATATCACTCCCCTCAACAATACGTTACCATAAAATGAAATCAATCTCCGGGATTTTTTATAACCTTGCCAGTTGTCAAAATAGGACCAACAATAAGAACGGACGAGGCAAAAACCGTATAGATACCATAGTATTTTTACGATCGTAGTAGTGATAAAGATTTGTGAAATAAAACTAGCGCTTGCACATAAATTTGAAGAGCAATGCGACGACTACTCTGAGTATATTTTTTTTACGACCTTCTAAATTGAATGTAATGCCCTCTTGTTCAAAACTAGTTATTGAAATCTACTAGGTTCATATTCTCGTGAAAACCTATGAGTTTTAATGGTATTTTGTAGTTTTTTGTCTACTTTAATAACAATACTTTAAAGATGTAACCTAGTTTCTTGTTTGGATAAGGGTTTGGAGTTCCCCAGGGTAGCCGTTGGGTCCTTTCTCAGAATTGTTAAAACTTAAATTGTATTTTATTAAGTTCTGAATGTGAGATTCAAGGGTTCTTTGGAAACTTTTTAGTAGCTTCAGTAAGTTTAATTACTTATTATTAAGTTATCTCATTTTAAAGTTTTATCGGAAGTATTCATGAAATGGTCAAAATGTATTATAAATATAAAAAAAATATTTTAATTTTTTCTTAAAATCATGTGAAATAAAACGTTTATTCTGCATAACAATATGTATCTATAGAGAAATATGGAACCCATTGTACTTTTTAATATACCTTCGGTGACGCTTTAGAATTCAAACTGAAACCACAATTTAAGGGGAAATAACGCTAATGCAAGCTATCCCAATAGAGAATTATGATAGTGATGTTACAGCTAAATTATTATAAACCGCAGCACTTAATTCTAATACTGTGAGCCCATCCCGGTATAGAATACAAATATATAATGATGGGGAGCATTGTCGAGTAGCCACTTCGACAATGCTCCCCACCATCCCAACCCACTGATCAATAAGTCAGCTGACTACACAGCCTACAAGACGCGGCGATTCGTTACAGGCGTCGCTGTAACGTCTTGACAGATCTCGACGACGCTATGACAACAAGGAACGCTGGTGTTCCAGTTAGAAATAGGGCAACACGGCATTCGAACCGCCGGCTAGGCTAACGCGGCGTACGCATTCCTACTGAGGTTCTTGCTGGATCTTTGGCCGTAAATAACCCTTCCTAAGCGCTAAGCTCTGGTAAAATTTAAAAGGCTCATAGGGCCATAAATAAACTATCCATTTCGAAAAACCAAAAAAAGGTTTTAAAATATCGAAGTATGAACCTTTTTTATGTAGGTACTAGGGTGCATTGAAAAGTTCGCGGCCTAACGTAGATAGAGTTGTCATACTATTATAAAACTAGCCTCATATGAAACCCAAACTCTGTCAGTCTCTGTGCAATTTTTGTCTGAGATACATGCGTAATTATTTATTTTATTGAACATTAAGTGACAATAAGTTTCATTGATTTTGAAAATTGATAGTTTAGAGCACCGTGCCGTGATCTAATACCTCCACAAGAAACACTTAGCTCCAAAGCAGATTCATGAAGAATGGTGGCTACTTGAGGAACATCTGTTCCGTCGTATACAATGATAAAACGGGCAACTGAATTTAAACGTCGACGAGAGAGCATCAAAGATGACCCCCCTTTGGACAGCCTTCTACAGCTACGATTTCGGAAAACTATCGAAAAAATATGTGATCTCATCATGGGAGACAGAAGATTGAAGGTATCTGAGATAGCTGAAGCTCTAAAAATTTCATATGAATGTACACAAAACATGATCGTTAACGAATTAGGGTTCCACAAGGTGTCTGCAAGATGGGTTCCGCGGCTCCTCAGTTAAACAGAAACGAACTCGGCTCACGATTTCTAGAGACTTTAGAGCTTTTTCAAGCTGATCCAAACGAAATTTTTTGGCAAGCTTTGTTACTATGGAAAAAACATGGGTTCATCACTATACTTCTGAATCCAAACAATAGAAGACACCCGGATCTCCAACCCCCAAGAATGCCAAGGTGTTTTTTTCAGTAAACAAGGTAATGGCATCGGTTTTCTGCGATTCTAAGGGGTCATCTTGGTTAATTACTTAGAAAGAGGTCAAACTATAAATTCTACATAATACTGCACATTATTACGTCGTTTGCGCGAAGAAATAAAAGACCAGGGTTGTTGACCAATAAAGTTTTGTTTCATCAGGACAATACTCGTGTTCACACATCTGCAGAATCGATGGCTCAAATGAATTGTGGTTTCGAATTGCTTCCTCATCCCACTTATTCACCTGACTTCCACCTATTTTCAAAACTAAAAAAAACACTTAGGTGGAATGTAATTTTCTACCAACGAAGAGGTCAAAGTGGCCGTAGATGCCTTTTTTGAAGACCTTGTTGAGACCTTCTATTAAAATGGGATCAAGGCTTTAGAGGACCGCTGGACTAAGTGTTGTGACCTAGGAGGAGAGTATGTAGAAAAATAAATATAAAAAATTGCATTATTCCTGTGTTTTCTTATTTAGGCCACGAACTTTTCAATCCACCCTCGTACAATAGAACAAGTAAAACTAATATACCTAAGGATGGAACTTAATTTGTACAACGGTTAATGATTGTGGCACAGTGTGTCTTTTTTGCCATCTTTTTTATTGCTATCCCTGTCTGAATTGCACCTAGTTTCTGAACTACCCTAATTTCAAAAATGTTTGGTTCGTGGCGCCCCTGTTGGTTTACTATTTCGTTTTGGCTTATTGCAGATATGCCTGTAAGGGCAGATAGCCTACTTGCAAATTAGCCAGGCAACATGTAGAAGAAAGATACTACGTAGCAAGGAATAAAATGATCACTGCGGTGCCCCTCATTTCTCTTCACCCTATGGGGCGCAAACTTAGGTTTTATCTAGCTCATTATATTTATCTTTAGTTAATAGCTTATGATTTTACAAGCTCCTGCCGATTGATTTGTTATCACGCAAATAATTCGTCGATTGAGATCCAAGTCCATTCTTCCATAATTTCGCTATTTTTTTTAAAGTCTTTGTTCCAGCCATAATTAACTCCTACAATACAAAACATTAACAATTCGACGTGACTTCGTAGCTGTACGGTACCAAAATGGGTCCTTATTCTGAATTATTCGATACACCCGACGCTACAAACATTTATCTTCCTGACGTTGATATGTCGTACAAGTACGTGACGAGACGCAACGATTCAATATTCAAGAGAATTTACGAAATTATAACAAATACGGTTTTCACGAACATTTTACATCGTGTGTGAGTTATTTGGATAGGTAGTTTTGGGTCTAGATGGAATTCGAAATTAGATAAAAGTTAGTTAGAAAAGTTAGTAAAAAATATTAAGGTATTTGAACTTGCCTAATAATTTGAAAACAAAAAGTAAAAATATAAAAGAGAAGAGAAAAAGAAAAAAGAGACCAAGATACTGTGATAGGTTCCCGTCAATATAAATCAAATGAATTAGTATGATTTTTTTTCTTATATTTGAATGCCGTTATCCAGAAATGACAATTATGTAAAAACTATTTCTAATCTTGAAAGTCTGGAATGGCGTAGAATGCATAGCTAATACATATGTTTCTCTCAGATAGACTTGGACGAATAACAACCACATTCTCATATATACTTTGCACCGAGTGAGATGAAAGACAAATGGCTGACAACTTTGAAATAAAAAATGAAGTCCTGATAGTCAAATGCCTATTATTCTAAATTGACTTTAAAACGAAATCTTCTCTTTAATACTCTCCATATTTTTACATGCCAAACCAGCTCGTATAAATTCACCTCGTGGTAACAACTTAGGTTCCCTAATGTGTTTCTAAACTTCAGCTACAGTTTAATGTGCTTTTGAGGTCATTGTAATAGGAACATTCAGTGGCGACGGCAGCTTTACACATGAAGTCCCGATTACTAATCTAAGACGTACGCTATACTTATTATTTATATATATGAATTTTTATCTGTAATGTAAACTTTGGTTTTTTTGGACTATTAAGGTGATTCGTTTGTCCACATCCTACACTATACTTAACTTGACTATGCTTTTCATATTGAAACTTGCTATGGCTGGGGTAAGTTTTCAAGATGCAAACCTTTTAATCACCACGACTTGTACTTCTAAATACAATTGGGAGTGTTGGGAGACTTTTGTCGAAAGAACGCGTCAAGAGGTAAAAAGCTGTTAAAATTGAACTGGGCGTGAATTGCATAAAAAGCAAATGGAAGGTGTCCAGTAGAGGAGTGCAAGTAAAAAGATATAGACGTTATTTTGGGCACTACTGTCTCATTATTTCCAACCTACATTGGCATTTTCAATACCTACATTTTTATATTATATTATATATTACTTACTCCACAAAGCAAATACTGTACATGTTGATCAACTTTTAACACAGTTTGTACCTCCTTAAATACCTTTAAAGCCTGTTTTCGTATAATCTGGAACATTAGTATGTTTGGAGATTAATGTTTTGTAGGAGTATACACGGGCTAAGCCCGGGTCTTATGATATTCTTATGTAGATCCCTTTTTGATACTCAAAGACGTGTTGGGGCGTGATTATGATATCTAAGTTTGGATGAAAAGTTAAAATGAAAATGAACAACATGAAACATTAAACTGAAATTTCATAAATATTCTTGTACCTATATATATATATATATATATATATAAATATATATAAATATATAAATATATATATATATATATATATATATATATATATAACCTAAAAACATTATAATGTATATATAATATATTATAAATGTTTTTGTAATAATTTAAATAGATCAAAACGTGACAGATTTGATTAATATAATCGGTTGTTACACTTTATTAATTACGCATTTGGTTTTATTTATTTTTATTTTTAATAATAAAAATAAATTAAACCAGATACTTTATTAATACAGGTGTTTATTAATAAAGCATTTGGTTGCTTTCACAGGATTAAATGAATTCCTTGATCGGTGGCATAATGGCGAAAAAGGCTGGTAAAGATCCAAAATTTAAATCTATCGAGGATTGCAGTGGATTACCTTATAATTTCAAATAAAATGAACAATGTTACATCCGCAGCTATACGACGTCTCACTCTTGCCTGCCATAACGACTGCTTTTTACTCCGTGATTATTTTACAAACTCACGAATCTTTTTTTAAAGTTAAATATCATACCCACCACAAAATCACGATTAAAGCGTGTTATAAACGGTTCGGATGAAACTTGATTTATCTGTGAAATTTGCACTAATTTTGTATCGATGTTATCGTCGGTGCCTGTTGGCTAAAAACTGACAGTTTGTTAATTAATCTGAGTGAAAAGTTATTTGGTTTTGGCTGTAATTAGTTATCGTAAAGTGACGTCATATAATAAACGTTTATTAATAATTTAACCGTAAAATTGACGGTTTAATCTGTGAATTTTATATATCAATACGCTGTTACAATAAAATACCGATATCTTTGCCCGTTAATAAGCTCTAGAAATCTATGAGAAAACATTATGTCAAAAAGCTTACTATAAGGTCACGATTATTTGAATGACAAAAGGGCGTGGGGTTGAAATCCCCACAGGCTTTTTCTGTTTCTGTTTGTGAAAAAGAAAAAAAATACAATGTAAATAGCTTAGCTGTGGAATTTCTTTAGCACGTACAACAAGCTGACATGTATATTATGTCGTTGTAAACCATCTGTCCCAAGTATTTTATAAAATATTTTTTTATAAAAGAGTGCCGAGAGCATTTTTTCCACCGGCCTTTTTTTCCTGTCATAGACTGACCCATAATACCTTATAACACTTTTTATAACAATTAATTGTTTGTTACAGGTACTTATTTCACGAGAAACACACCGTAGTGAAAGTTGGTAAGAAGCTCTAAGTCGGACTGCTTTCACTTATATGTTGGTCCTTGTGACCATAGATTTGTCATTGGTATGCCTCGTATAACATACAAGAAGTCTTTTCACCAGTAGCGTCAGATCCTGATGGAACTCTTAAGGTAGTTTAAAAACTTAACCTAGTTTCTTTAACAAATTAAAACGGAGTACTAATTAATTTAGTCAAATCTCAAGCAGTAGGTGCTAGGTTGCATTTGCAACAGATTTCCTATTTAAGTTATTATCTATTATTATAAGTTAAGTTTAATTCTCAAGTTTTTAACAAATATACAGATTCAACAGTTCTTGTGATTGGTTCTTGACAAATCAAACGGCTTAAAAATACCTCGGTGATACCTGCAGATTTTTGATTACCCTGGTATTATCTGCATTTTACGTATGTCTAACATAATGAAAATTTATTTATATTATAAAAGGAGTTAATCACATTTCAGTTTTCAAAACAAATTATAAATAATAAATCCACCAAGACAAACACACCATGGATGACCACACAGCCACAGGGGAACCCAGAATAAATACATATATAAATATCAACAACCATACCCCGAGAACAAACATCTGTGTTCATCACATAAACGATAGCCCTGGCCAGGACTCGAACCTGGGACCTCTGGCCGCTACGCTACTCGGTCGACTTTCATACAAATCTTTATCCAAGCTTACGACATCCTTACGACTTTAAGCTCAAATAGCTTTTTTTTCTTTACGTACTCTGCATGACCCGAGAAGTGTATATTCGATCTATCAGTATTTTCTTTAAGCATTATATACAATCTTGTCAATTCCCCAGCTGAAACTTCCAAGAGCGAAGACAAACAATCAGAGATGAGTAACATTTATTCTAGGATTAGGAAACTAATAGAAAATGGAGCAAAGCTCAGACATTTAAGCCTACAGAAGGCCTAGGCAGTTACATCCGACTGTAACTGTCACGGAAAGCTATTTCTGTAATACGTATTCTAGCGAGCTGAGTCAGCCCTCTGAGCTTTGGTAGATTTTACGTTCAGATATGTACGTCTTGCGTACAGGGAAAATTAAGTCTTGGTAGGTTTAATTGTCGTCGTAATTGTATGACACAAACTTTACATGAAATCGGGGAAATAACAAAAAGCATGTTTTAATGCATGTTAATAGTTAAACTAGTTAAAAATATAAAATAGTAACTTTCACACCAAAGGGGTTTAAGTACGTACGTTAGTATATTTATAGTACGTAATATTTCTTTTTGAGGTTGGTGCCAGCCTAAATGACGGCATGCGATGAGCTAGGCGAACGCTATTTCAGCTTGTTCATTTTGTTTCATGCTCTCTTCTTTCCTAATGATGCTGCTGGAACTGGAATCAAAAAGAAGTATTTAGCGTATGTAACTTCTTAGGTAGACCACTTTTGTATAAAAAGTAATTTCATACAATTTATTTTTTCAAAATTGCTCTTTTTAATCAACTTATGTTTTGAAGTCAGTTTCTATGTTCTTAGAAAATTATTTTACGTCAAACTTTTTAGTGAAATGTACCCCTAGAGAAGATAAATCATAAACTAAGACTTAAAATTTTCTTTTATCTTTTCAAAATAAACATACAAGTAAACTGAGACTTGAGGATTTGACTTTGAGAAGCTCACTCACCATTATATAACAATATATTGTACTTGTCAAGACAAACAAAATCAGTGCTAACACGATGAAGCAACTCAAGAAGTCACTCAAGAATTCCGCGTCCATCGGTTTCATCATCAGACCTTCATCACCAAATGAATGTATTAGGATCATAAAAAAAAATCACAAGACTCTACATGATTAGGCTTGCATGGGTAGGCTTAATTCAGTGAACGTGCCGTTTGACATTGAGGAGTTCCATTGTCTGCGTCCAGATCCAGTCCTGGACATCATTCACCATCTTAATTATATCTATCTTGTTTATCGTCACAAATACAACAAATCGTCAGTATACATTTTAGTTCTATTGTATATCCTTAAAGTCCAGGGTCGAACGCTAATTCAGAAAGCAAATAATCATTGAAATCTGTCCAGAAACAAAAAAAAGTTAAAAATAAAAAAACTATAGACCAGTTGTACCCTTAGTATCCCAGTACCCTTTCCATTTTTTCTATGTCTGTTACATATATGAAACATATTATGCAAACGGACATACGATTTCAAGTAAAACCCTACTGATATAAATGTTAATGTTTGTGAGGATATATATGTATGGATGGGCATCGTGGATAACAATTTATTTGGGCCTCATTTTTTGCCAAATAATTTAAATGGGGCCCATTATGAAGTTGTTCCTCTAGAAACACGGCGTGGCATGGTATGCCAACATGACAGTTGTCCTGCGCATTTCATGTTGACCGTAGAAATTGGCTTGATGAAAATTATCCTAGACGATGGATTAGCAAAGGAGGTCCAATACCCTGGCCAGCACGAAGCCCAGATCTTACGCCAATGGACTACTGTCTGGGGACACTTGAAAATTTTAGTCTATTTTGATGTGCAACCCGTGTCAAATATCGAAGAATTAAAAAGGCGAATTTTAGCCGCAGCCGAGCAAATAAGAAATAATCTTACTACATGTGTGGTGAAAAATAATTTGAGAAAAAGAGCGCAACTTTGCGTGCGGTATCGAGGTGGTCATTTTGAAAATGATTTATAAATTATTTTATCCACAATAAAAACAATGGTCAAGACAAATACATTTTTTTTTCAAGCAACTGACTCCAGTGTCAAACCAATATCTTTGGCGCTTTGCTTGCTATGTCAGATTGTAATACCTTATTTTGAAGCTTATGAAATTTTAATATTTTTAAAGTAATATGCCCACTAAACCTACCGTGTTTTTTAGTTTTAAAATTTAGTGTTTATGAGCAAGACTTGAAAAATTTTGTGCTATTTTTATCACTGCATCTAAATAAGATAAATAAATGTACCTTATTTAGTGTCAATTAAGATACTGGAATGTAGCAAATAAAAATTCATTAAAAACCTTGGAAAAAAGACTTGGACACATAATTATTTTTCAAAAAAATTATTAAAGTTGAAAAATGTCATTAATGATGATTGACTTTGGCACAATCATATACATAACTAAATTTGTTACCAATGTACAGGTCATATACTCCCTTACAAGGGTTCACTAATTTCCAGTCACCCTGTATATGAAATAGTCGTCCAATTGCAGCGCTAGCCCTTTTTTTGATAAACGCCATTTAACTGAACACCCTGTATTGTTAAATCCTTTTGACATTTAAAAATTCAACATCACGGCTTTGTGAAAAGCCTCCATAACATTGAAATAGTAGGTTTAGAAAAAAAATACCGCCACACCTGTCTTTTGGAAGGGTTAGGCAAAGGTGTAAATAATCACTTTTCGTTAGTTTTAACCATGGAACGTGTTTCGCTATTGAATGTTATGTTCGGCCACTTGGCTAATCCACATTTACATGTGTTATTGAATGGCGTCGTTCAATGAAAAGGCTAGCCATTAAATTGAAAGGCTATTTAAAACAGATGACTACGAAATAGAGACGGAAATTGGCTATTTCTCATAATGGCGCTTCGAAGGATATCAAAAACTTTGTAAGAAAACTGTGGACAGATCTATTTAATGCAACTATCAGATATTTAGTTAAATGGCTAAGTCAATTAACTTATCTCATTGTAGCGGGAAACGGAAATAGATCTGAAGTTGCGTGCAAAAGCTAGACTGAATGAATATTATTATAAATGTTTGCGTGTTTCTACACGTACTTCATAAATTCTGGATCATGGATTTTACTATTGTAGTTACTCATTCTTAGTTAGTGGTTTTCGCCAGCACAAACCAGTTTCATTTGCTTTGTTTTTAAACTCAATGCAGCCAAATTGCGTATGGTTACTGTTACGAGGGAAACTTATTTATGTGTACTAATATAAAAATAACAATTTCATCGTTTGTGAATTTTTAATAGAAAATACTGAGTCTAACATTGAAATACTTATTTAACTTTTAGAAAGACCTCCGTTATCCAGAACACAGCGCCCCTAAATTATGTTTTATTTAGCAGTAACTATATTATTTTAAAAATTACTTTTAACACAAAATTAGGCCCTTTTTTATTTTAACGATGAATAGAGTATTCAAGTAGTGTAATGCAGTACTCTTCTACTGTTTGTAAAAGTTGGACCAATTTCAATTCTAAACCATGAGACAACCAGACATTTTAACCCCTATTAAACACAAAATCTACACCCTGCCTATTATACATATAAACCTTACACCATTACACATTATCATACTTTTCCACCTACTTTCCCAACTCGCATACATCATGAATTTCACACAGTTCCGCTTCGCGAACCATGATATACACGGCGCAAAACTCCGCTACACGAAAAAACATTTAAGCGGGAAATTCACTGGGTACTAATTTCAAAAGCATGTTGTACCCAGATAATCCTGGATTCAGTTTACTTTGCGCGCCTCCAGAAGTATTTTATAAGAGGCTTAGTTCTCTTTCTGCACGATAGATGGCGCTTGTTACAAAAAGATTATGTGTGGGTAGGCGCATACTAGGTCTTCTATTCAATGGCTTGTAAGATACGTGTGGGGTTTTAAATGGTTTTATTTTGCTATACGTTTTAATGTAAATCTGTAAAATTAAAAAAAAACTTTTTAAACTGGAATTTACGCGTTAGACTACATGCATTTTAATTCGACGTTTCGGTCCCTATATAGACACCGTGGTCACGGCAGACTTAAGGTGACAGGCGCCCACTTGATAGTTATGAAAACATTCAATCAGGGTTAACACAGATAGCGATGACAGTACCTTCAGCTTGAGGTCTTGCAGGTTGTTGGATGTTGAATTTTATGTTTTTAAGTGTAGGAGTCTAGTTGGGAAAAGCTTTCAACCATCTTCTATATTGAATTCAAGGAAATATTTTATCATTTGTTTTGTGTGAGATATCAAATAAATTAACAATACAAAACGGTTTTGGTATTATCAGGTTCATGCTACGAATCTGTTAAAAACGAAAACAGCACTTAGACACACATTTATTTACTCCTGGTATTAAGGTATTGACTTAGTACAAGAATGATACTTGAGTAACAATGATATTTTTCAATAGCACCTAGTACATACTTACCCAAATCCGCTGTTTACTTTAGATATACTGCAGGTATCTCGGCGGAGGATCTGGCTAAGGCGAGAATCGCTTGTACGTTGTTTGCTCTCCTGTAGGCGCTGCGCATACTAAGGGGCGATAACATCGCAGAGGATTCGGGATCTGCAAATTAAAAAGCTGTTGAGATTCAATAGTTATACATTATGATACATATGTTACGATAAAGAGGATCCTGGACGTAAAGGCGTACTCAAGGACTCTTAATGTAATCGGTAATAGCCCTTCGTCTTATGTCGGAGCTGGTGTGTGTTTTTTAATAATTTTATTTACCAAAAGCATTGACGATTTGTGATCTAATATCATTTAACTCAGGATTTTATAACATCAAGGTTATTTAGAAACAGAACAATGATCGCGTATTTTTTAAATGTAAGCACGCGTAATGCAAAAGCTATACAAACCAAAAGATCACTTATAAAATAACTTACGCTCATAAAAAAAAATACCTCTATATAATTATTGTTCGATGGCTGGTAAGGACAGAAACTTGTGTCATTAAAATTAGAGGACCAATACCAATTTAAAGCCTGCAGTGGGTAACGCGTCAACAATTCCATTCCAGTTATTCAAATTATTACTTACGACCAAGTAATATTTACTGGTAATGTCCATAGACACGGGTGCTACTTGCCATTATGTACATAATTGCCGGCTAGGAAAAAAGTGAAAGTGAAGAAGAAAGAAAGTACTAGAGCAGCAGCAGGTTTCTTAGCCAAGAGCAGTTACATGAATCAAATTTGTTATAAATCACATAAAGTCAATGCTCCTTTCGAACCGGTCTCTCAGGAACATCCCCACAAACTTACACAGGGTGCTCCCTAATCCCTTGTAATAATATTGTGTGCTAGAATTAATATACAATGGGATTTTACTTTGGCGTGTGTTCAAAGTAAAGAATTTATGTAAAGCTAAAGCTTTTGAAGTTATTTCTCGCAGCTTTCAAGTCTTGTGTCTGGGTTTGTGTATGTGGGCTAAATTTGTTGTTTATTTTTGTTTCAGTTTTAATGATATAAAAGTACTAAATAAATGTAATTTCAGAAATTTTCAAGCAAAAATAATAATGCTATACTCGTAGTTTTTTTTTATTATTGAAAAAGGATTAGACGTTTGTCTTCTATCTCACCTGATGGAAAGTGACGATAAAGACGAAGGTGTTACACGTGTATCCATGAGATACCTATTCACTCGACGCTTGAAAGATCTGGGACTAAAGTTTTCGCGAAAAACAAACGCAGGCAGTTCATTCCACACCTTGGCGAACCGCACCAAAAAGGAACTATCGAAGCATTTGGTTCGACTTCTTGGGATATCTACTATAAAGGGAAGTCCGATGTAAGAAGGGTGTGAGTTCAACCTGATCAATCGGTACCTCTAATACCGATGTATGGTTTGTGATCATCGCATCCTGTTAGAAGTTATGTTGTTATAATATCAAAATTATTTAAAGACACATAAACGAATAAACGAATAGAATATGAGGACTCCCAATGACTTTTGAACAAAAATCTAAGCTCTAACAAAAATATCTGTTCCCGCAAGTATTAGGTAGAATTCGTATGTAAAAACATTTGACACCAACTATTTTCTTCACCTTAAAAGACGCCATACTTACATACTTTTAAATACAATCCTTGCCGTATAATTCTTTCGATTGCCCCACCTTTTCGCAAAACACATTTAAAAAACGAATCTGTCAGCTGCGCATATTGCCGCCACTTCTCTATGTTGTTTCGTTTGCGTGATGCAATATTTATGTGTCGCATTATCGTTTTTACCCCATTTATCACTTTCACGTACTTTTGAAGAAAAATAACGTGATTATCATATTACATTTCACTGAATAATAATGCTTTCTAAGCAAATGAATTCAGTTTTTGAATAGTATGGAAATAGCAAATAGGTGACTAGTTAAGCATACCTTTCAATGGTAGACTGTTCAACTGAGTTGCCTGCTACTAAACTTCTGTTCAATCTCAAGAATGTATGCTTTAAATTTATAAACTTTGCGCGTCGTGGATCAAACTTGTTTTACTTACTCTGATTCTGTTGGAAGTTTTTTAATAAACTGTTCATGTATTTATTCATTTTTTATTACTTGCTATAACAATAAAATTTAGGGAAACATGTTTAAAAAATTAAATCACTTGGCGGTCTCATCGCTGTAAACTCATTTCTTCAGAAAATCAGACAACAAATTATTTTATTTAGTTTTAAGCGATCTGTCCCTAACCTGTCTTTTTTTACAGATCTTGATAGTTGTCCTCACACTGTCTTCTTTATAGACGTTTCGGACCCGCAGCGATCGATCGTGACATAGGGTGTTGATAACCCTACTTATTAACATAATTTAACAATGAAAAGACATACATAAATCTAAATCACAAAATGGTTTTTTATAATGAACATGTTATAAAATCTTAGATACATTAAAAATTTCTTCAATTTGTAGAAACCGCCTTGGTTATACAGTCATACATTTATACTTACTGAATTTCCGGAGTAATTGTCGACACGTTGGACGTTGTTTGAATTGCACTTCTGCTATGAGGACATTTACGGTCTCCAACGGGATATTGTATCCTTTTGATAAACATAAACAGAACATACTTCATAACCATTGATATTTATTTTACTGATGCTATAAATTAAATATATGTATATAATATTTTATTTACATAAAAATAATTACAGACAAGTCACAAACAAACATTACCGCACAAAAAACGGCGTCAACTTAACTATAGATACCTACCCAATAAATACAGTAATATAATTTGTAGGAGAAGGAAACAACAATACGGTTAACTTGTTGTAAGGAAGAGATATCTATGTACTTCGTGACGTTGCTTCGCACTAATTGGTCGCGACCGTACGTAGTACGTAAACTCTCGCAGTATGTAGCGTTGTCTCTTTTACTCCCCCATACAAAATCATATTACATCTCGCTCTTTGAGTTTGTTGAAATGTATAGCCATGTCAATTTTAAAACGTCATTTTAAATAGCAAAATAAATTATTAAATAAGATAAGTAGTTATAAAAAAATAGGTCTTACGCTTGAAAAGAAACGTTTATTCTTTCTTTAACTGTAAGAGTGTAATTAGTACACTGCATAGAACACACAAGAGGCATTGAACGGTATTAAAAACACAGAATCGGGAATAAGTTTTGTTTGAAGTTTAGCCATGACACTGGGTTGCACAAGACTAAGTGAAATGGCGGGCAATTGCCTTGTATTTACTTTGGCCGTAACTGAGAGCGGACAACTTCTATATGAAATATGTAGTTGTAATCAGGCGTTACTTTGCAGAAATTCATTGGAATTGTAAACTTGCGTCGTGCCCTGAGGATGGCTGGGACAAAACACGTGTCGGTGGTGTTTGCATTTAACTGTGTTACCAAACATTGTGACATTATTACCACGTGACATATTACTGGGAGGGAAGGCGATGCTTTTACCAAATGCATGAATGTGCTACCTACTCAAATTTTTCGAAAGTAACGAAGTAATTCAATAACAATTCGTTTGTTTGTAGAAACTCAAAAAGAGTCGTACCGATTTCAAAATGTATAAAGAAGAATAAATAATGGGAGGCGAACAAAATGAGGAAAATGGTTGTAAAAATTAGCTTTATAGCATCAATTAATATTAAAAATATGGCACACATCTCCGAAATAATTCGCAGTTTAAATGAGAAAAAGCATATTTGTTTGTTAATTTTTATTTTACCATTTTAATGTTTATAATAGGAAAATTACAATAAATAAACACAATGTATGATTTAAATAATAATACGATGCAAAACAAACGGAAGGTCGCTTAATCAACTCTAAATTAATGCTATCCAAGTCTCTATTACGAGTACTTATAGGTACTGTTTGGAAAAAGTTAATGTTTACAGTCTAAATTCATAAATAGTGTATTTTTATATAAAGTAATATACACAGTACAAATCAATGAAAAATTAAAATATGCTATTACTATTGTAACAAGTTGTGCTACGTTGAATAATTCACTGCACTTGATGACAAGATGGCCGCCCTATGTCACAAAGACCTGTAAAACCTGCGTTCTTGCACCGTTAATACTTCAAACAAGTTCCATAACAATTAATATATTGATTATCCTTTTATCTCTGAAGTTGAATATTCAGTATTCCAAGCTCTACATTTAAATCTATTCATCAACCCTGAAGCAGGCAACTATTAAAAAACTCCCGCAATAATTTGTAGATATGAAATGCGCGCCCAATACGTGCATGTGCATGTAATATGCGGTTGTATATGCGGTTTGGCAGCCGTCATTTTGTCAACCCTGTTGTCGTCGCGTTGGTGTGCGTGTACAGTCAGCAGATTTTTGTCATGCACACACAGTTGCTGTATATATACAAGCTTAACTCACACATTAGTCCGCACGCTGATACCACATGAGTAGATACATAGAACAGAGACAAAGCTTCATAAAACCGCACGAATCGGTTGCACTACTACAAGCACGTGGGGCATGTGTGCGCGACCACTGGCCGCTTGTCACGTACGCGGCGAGACAGGTCAAAAGATATTGTCAAAAGGCACAGCCAGTTGACAATCTCAGGGTCATTGCGACGCACGTTGTTTGTTTTGTTAGTTGCAAGTTTGATTATTTTAATGTAAAAACGTTGTATTTTTTATACTGTGTGTATGAATAATTCTAGAAAAAATAAAATTGAATTGCTCGAGCCAAAGTTTAGCGAATATTTCAATATTGAAACATATATTGTCTATATTGGTAATGAAATACTCAAGCGAATTAAAGATTGTAAATTTATTGCGCCATGTGAGTGTTTCCCGTTAGATTGCTTGAAAAAACTATACATTAAATTCAGAATTTACCACACCATCAAAAGAAACAATACATTATTAAAAAACAAAAATTATAAAAGAAAATTATTAGAGTACGTAATTTGTAAAGTATTCTATCATACTGAATAATGAAACTATTTAACAAATGTTTTGTTTAATTTGTCCTTACCTATTGTGACAACCCTTCCAAAATAGTTAACAAAGCTTGTCTCTGTTCCGTTTATCTACTCATGTGCTGATACTGTGCTGATACGACTTGAACTATCTTTATCATATTTTATTATAACAATTGAAAATAAAACCTTTTCAAGACTTACTTCCCAGATGAGAAAAGCCCTAACAGTCAGAAAATTACCACTTCATCGTGTTCTAACTTTAAATAGGACGCCTCCGCTGGACATAGGCTTTGTGTTTGAAATTCGGAGTTCAAACGGACGAATTAACTGTCAACGGCATTCTGTATCTGAATTCAAGTGCTTTTTCGTGCCTTTGTTTCCTTTTTATAGTAGGAAAGAGGCGTTAATGACCTTAATATGGGTGTTTTTTGTGTAACTTATTGCGTAAAACTTTGTTTTATCTATCAATCAATGCTGTTTTTAAAATTCAAGTAGGTAATGAAATTTTAAACGGTAGGCCGTGGATTTGTAATAAGGTATATTGTGATAAATTTTTTTTATAATTACTCAAAATTAAATTTATTTACCCCATTGTTAAATTATGTTGCTGTTCAAATATGTCTTTCTGAACTGATTAAAATTAAAAATCGATGTATAAATGGGATTAAATTATGAATCTCACATTTACATAAATAACATGAGTAAAGAACAATACTTACACACTTTTGAAGCAAACCAAAATTAGGACTAATACAGCTGCATTTAGCCAACAGCAGCAAAAAAAAAAAAAATGTATAGTGCTTTTTTATCTTATTTTGAAACAAAATAATCACGACATTACCACGTTCCTATTGATAAAAAAATTAGTTATGTGCTAACTTGAAAAATCTTAATTTCATACAGTCATATAAATTCAATGACACAAGCTAGTACGAAATATTTACTAAAGCCTTTACTCATATTTTATTTTCCTTCATTCTTTTCAAATCTAATTTCACTTCACCATATTATTATACTCGTATTCTTATAATTCAAGCGAACATTTTTCAGAAATTCACATAGAGCCACACAAAGCTAAGAGCCTCCATACGTTAGGACCAACGCCATCTTATCAATTACATTAAAAATCCTCAGAAAAGAGATTTATTCGCCGAGTTCGTTTATCTTACCCAACGTATGGTTTTAGAGAACTCCAGAAACATTTGAAAAGCGCCAGTTGGTGAATTTTTGAAAGAGGAATGCATTGTCCGCCCGAACTGATTGTTTATTTATGTAACTAGATTTGACTTGGAAGCCGGGAGTACTATTGGTACTCGAGAATGGAGTTTGAGGTTAAGAGGTCTGTAGTCTGTTTATTGAACGTATATTTGAAGGTTATTGTTTGTTGTTGTGTGGAGATGTGTTTGATGGTCTCTGTGCTGGGTTTTTTTAGTTTGAAGTTGAGTTTGGTTTTATTTAAAAGTGGATGATTGGAGTGGATCAGAAGAGGAAAGCTATTCAGACGTTTAACACAGAATCAGCGAGTTCTTTTTGTTTCTACATTAATGACATACGTTTTGGAATTTACAGCTAAAATCGTAGGATCTAATTAGTTGTCTAAATGTCTGTCTTATCACCATCGATATCTTTTTAACCTTGTCATAGCTTGCAATGGGGCACGCGGTCCACCTGATCTTCATTTACAGTACATGTTTTGATGATTGAATAAATATATTGTTATTTATTGATTATCAAATATGTATGCGTTGCCGATCGCAAGCTTCAGTGGGGATCGCCTTTGTTCCAGTAAATGTCCTGGCTCTTCCTTTCCTTCTTGTCCTTTTTTTCTCTTTTGCAGTGATAGTTTTTTACGTGAACGTAGAGATCAAGTGTTTTAGTAATGACTTACTAGTAACTTGGGAGTAATAGACTTATGCCCGATTTCACCAGTAGCCCCTAAAATTAAAGTGTCTCCTATTCCAATTTAAGGGGCACCTAACGCAAGTTTTGTTTTCACCGATGGTTAAGTGGCACCTTAAGCATTAGGGAGTCCTTATAATTTAGGGGATGAATTGACGACCCCGTAACACTTACGTGACGTATATTTTGCGATATATCCTTGCGATATATCCTTCCAACTTCCGAAAAATAATTACTCCTAGTGATGAAAATTGATAGTGACCACGATTTATTTGAAGATTTAGAAGCAATTGAAGATATAGAATGTTTAATTGACCAAAATTTGCTTAGACGACCTCGTATTTACCGGGAAAGATTTGAAAAATCTTTTGAAATTAAAAAAAAGTATTTTGAAAAATTTGATGACAAAGACTTTTTCATAAGATACAGGTTATCAAAAGAGAGTGTTTTATTTATATTGCAAAAGATTGAATATTTGTTAGAATTCCACGATGAGAGGTAAGTACCTACCTTAAATTTTTATTACTACTTGCTTAATTTTGTTTTTTATTTTATTTATGTAACTTTGTAACCTACTTGTATCTTATTTACAGAAATAAATCTGAGGCACCTATTAACTAAGTGCTGTGTGCCCTTCGATTTTACGCAACAGGCAATCAATTATTATCTATAGCAGATCTAAGCGGCATTCGTATTTCTACTTGCAGTCGAATTATAAAAAAAGTGTCTGAAGCTATTGTGGGTCTGTGAAGGGGGTTTATACGATTTCCAGAGACTGAAGAAGAACAACAAATACTAAAAGAAGAATTTTGCAGAATAGCTCGATTTTGCAACTTTTTTTAATTTATCTAATATTGACAAGCCGTAGACCCTCCTTTTTTAAAATAAACTGGAGTTAATAACGTTAATTCAAGTGTTTTATTTGGTTTTTTTCAGCTAAATATCAATAAAATCGTTTACTCAAATAATCTATCGATAAACATTTACGTAGTACCTCCGCACTAAACTTCACCTAACTAGGGGACGCTTACTTAGATAGCCTTTAGGATAGTGAAACAGAATTTCAGTTAGGGGATGTTTTGAGGGAGTTCCTAAGATAAGGGAAATTTAGTTAGGTTACTGTTTAGAGGCTGTTAGTGAAAACGGGCAATAGAGAACAATAATATCTTTGTTTAGTGTGTGTTAGTAGTGGTAAAGTTGAGCCATTACAAACGTGCCAACTGAGTCATAAATCATTTTTATCAGATCTCTCGCTCACCTTTTTAGGCATATCGGAACTCTCGCTCGCACTTCTAGTGTTGTGTGTAACAACAAAGAAGGGATTTGTCGTAATGTTTAATGACTCAGTTCGTACGTTTGTAATGGCTCAGCATGGCTACTACAGTCTTCCCTATTTTGACCGCCAAAATAACCACGTATACGCGGATGTGTTGCGCTTTAAGGAAAAAAACAGCCAGTGCAATTACTGGATCGAAGGCGATCCCAACTGAAGCGTCAAGGCCGGCTCATTTTTTATTTATGAACAAAAGAATATTTATTTACTAGGAGTCTTTAAATACTCAGAGATGTTTTGATACAACATTTATAATAGTTTCTGGTTTTCAATCTGTTATGTCTGACGTCCATCTTTATAAGTCACTTCAATTGATATCCTTAATTACTAAAATAGTATAGTTTCCTTCAAACCGGTGGTAATCCTATTCCTCCTCGAGGATCAGATTTAACGAACGCTGTTGTTCCGCCCGGAGTTTTATTTTGATCTGTATCTAATTAGACGGGGAGCAACTACCCCCGAGGGATGGCCATTTAAGAATTTCATTAACTGAATTGTCAACAACAGGCCAGGGTTTAAAAGGAAGCTGGGTTTTAAAGTTTGTCGTCGTACGGGTCTTGCTTCTGCGGTGGTGTATTGGTTGAAACATAATATCATCAAAATGTTGTAGTCAAAATAAAGTTGTTACTTAAACCTATTATATTTACGTATTGTATTGTTTACTTGGGATGTTTCGTTAATTTTTAATTATGATTTACATTTATTGAATTTTTTGATGATAAAGTGACTCTTAGTGACAATTAAGAATAATACAGAATATGTTTAGGACTGTCTGATATCGAACACAAATGGTAAAAGGAATGATTTTGACTTTGGTAACATTGTACTGAGAAGTTGTTTGTGTCAGTTGGCCTTTTTATTTTGTATTATCCAACTGCAGTCTTTATCCTGAATAAAACTGATAAAACTCGTTAGCCTGAATTTATCATATTTCATGGAACGAGCAGTAAAATCAAAATTAACAATGGTGTTGTTGGTATAGTTTTAATGTTTTTTGTTATCAATAGTTAATTGGATGGACATATGTGTGTTCAGCACTCAATTAAAGCGAATACACTATTCATGTTTGTTTTAATCTAATGACATTTCTTCTATCATTCATGTAATATCATCAAAATACCGTTTAAAAAAAAATCGATAAACTATCAAAGCAAGTGACAACATTCCACACTAAAGAGCGAAAACCTTCATTTCGTCAGTTTCAAAGATATTAAAGTACAATAAACGTAAAAACTGCATATTTAATGGTTAAACTAACTTACCTTCGTTCGTGACGTTTGACCATAATTATAGGAGTCGTTGCATCCGAAGAGATCTATATAATTCACTATGTAGTCCACTGTTCATTGTACGGGGCATTAGCACAAATTTCAGATCTTTTTTTTTTTTTTTTTTTTTTTTTTTTTTTTTTTTTTTTTTTTTTTGCTATCCTTCGTTGGTGGGGTGATCCAACTCGTCCAGTGAATCATTCCTTTAGAGATAAATTTCGCAAAGTGTACGAAACATTTTTGCTGTATCATTATTGGGATATGGGTTTGGGAGGGTTTTTATTATATAGATCTCTTCGGATGCAACGACTCCTATAATTATGGTCAAACGTCACGAACGAAGGTAAGTTAGTTTAACCATTAATTATATGTCGTCGTTGCATCCTCAAGATCTATATAATTCACTATGTAGGATGTTCAGAGCCTTTGCGAAATGTAAGAATCAAATGCTAATTGAAAAATTATGAATTTTTTATTGCATGTTGGTTACATATTCCATTTAAATCATATTTAGGTACTGAATTTATTTATTCACGATTATTAATGCTTAAGTTATATACGGCTTGTGCAAAAGCAATATTATCATCTTCACGTAATAATGGTTTGTTATAAAATTTTGCAAAAACTAAACTACTGCCCGACCAACCTGCGCATTTCCTAATAAGCTCTACGGATACCCCGCGACGTTCCGCCGCTGAGGTGGAGGCATGGCGGGTGCTGTGAGCAGAGAACGCCTGTGTATCAATGCCACTCTCTGCCATTACTGCCTTTATCCATCTACTTATGGTGGAAGAACTTGCGTTGCGGTAGGGCTTTCTAGTTGTAAGAAAAAGACGATCAGTATTTGACATTGAACGTAAATTGTTAGTTTTATTAATATAGGACAATAGTGCTTTTGCCGGACAGATTTCTTCTCTGTTTACGAAAAATGGAATCGATAAGATTGGCATGGAACGATTAGGAGCTGATACTTTAACTAAATCGTCAATTACAATTTCAATTTTAGAATCAAAAGTCTTTATATTATGTAACTTAATTAGCGATAATGTCTGCACCCGTTGTCCCGACGACAATGCGAGGAGAATTACAACTTTTTTTGTTAAATCAGTCAGTGATAAATCATTATTCGGAGATCGATTAGATAAATAATCTAAGACTTTGTTAGGGTCCCATATGCTATGATATTTTGGGAAAGTTGGCCTCGATCTAAAAACTCCTTTTAAAAAACGAACCACCATCGAGTTTTCACTAAAGTCTTTGCCAAAGATCAAACCTAGTGCTGAACGGCAGGAATTCAAAGTTGAATAACTAGCTCCACCTTTATATTCATTGGTCAAAAACTCTAATAATAATGCTAAATCATGGTGAAACGGATTGTGGTTCTTCAGGAATGAAAAATTCCACCATTTTTTGAGTGCAACATTGTATTGATTTAAGGAGTTTTTAGAGAGAGAAGAGATGATGATGTCGACTGTATCTGGGTGAAGAGATCGTTGTTCGTAGATCGACCTGATAACAGACATGATACCAGGGTAAGCGTCTTCCAGCGTGGATGGATAGCCCTGGAAGGAGATAACAATAATGTACGTTCCGGGTAAAAATATACAGGACTTTTACATGACAATTCTTGAAATAACGGGAACCATGGCTGACTGGGCCAGTACGGGACGACCATTATACCAACAGCTTTATCATTTAAAATTTTTCTAAGACATTTCAAAATTAACGAAAAAGGAGGAAATGCGTAAAAGAAATACTGACTCCAGTCTATTGTAAATGCATCTACATTAAAAGCGGAAGGGTCTCGTTTCCATGAAATATATTTTTTACACTTCCTATTTAATCGAGAGGCAAAAAGGTCGATTTCAGGTTTACCCAATTGCTTTACAAGTTCTGAAAAGGCATTAAATGAGAGATCCCATTCAGTGTCTATATTTTTGCATCTGGACTCTTCATCAGCTTCAATATTTTCCTTTGATTTTATATAGGAAGCAAATACATACAGATGTCTAACCTCACACCATTTCTAAATATCTCGAGCGATGTCGTTTAAATGAGTGTATTGGACACCGCCCATTCTATTAATGTAAGATATTGCAACTGTGTTATCAATACGTAATAATATTTGTGTATTAGTCAGTTCTTTAGCAAAACATTGAAGTCCAATAAAGGCTGCTTTTAATTCTAGGAAGTTAATATGAGATGATGACTCTGTATAATCCCAAAACCCATTTGAACGTTGTCCATTACACATCACTCCCCAGCCGGTTAGAGAAGCGTCGGAGAATATTTCTAAAGAATAATTATCATTACGAATAGGGTTATTAGTTATCATTATATTTTGTTTCCACCATTCAAAATCCTTTTTAAGGTTATTACTTAACCTCATGATCCGATCATAATCGTCGTTAAAGTGTTTCAAAGCCAAAAACTTTTGTCTTTCAAAGAGTTTGGTATACAGCCAACCATAATTTATAGCTGGACATGCAGAAGTCAGAACACCCAAGAATTTTGCAAATTCTCTAATAGAAATAAACTTTTTGTTATAGGTATTTTTTACTAATTCTAAAATCTTTAATCTTTTGGTAGATGGTAAACTTAAATTCATATCAAGGGAGTTAAGTTGAAAACCCAAAAATTTTATCTTTTGTAGTGGAATAAGTTGACTTTTTTCAGTATTTATAATGAATCCTAATTCAGTTAATAATTTAGATGTTTCAGAAACACATTTCAAACATTCTTCATATGATCTACCAAAACAACAATAATCATCCAGATAATTGACTATAAAACAACCTTTACTCCTTAGAGATGAGAGAATTGGTTTTACCAACTTTGTGAAAATGTATGGAGCTGATGAAAGTCCAAAAGGTAAACATTGGAATTCATATGTTTGATCATTAAACTTAAATCTCAGATATTTTCTGTAATTAATATCTACGCTAATAAGAAAATAAGCGTCCTTTAAGTCAATCGTTGCCATAAAGCAATTCGGTATCATTAACTTACAGGCTGTCCTATAATCCTCCATCTTAAAGTGACGTGTATCCACAAACTTATTTAAATTTTTAAGATTTAAAATAAATCTATATGTACCATCCGGTTTCGGTATAAGAAATATCTTAGATAAGAATTGATCTGGTACATCGCAGCAAGGTATTATGGCTCCTATGTTACATAATTTATGAATTTCTAAATACATATTTGTCATTTCATCAGATGACAAGCTTAACTTATTTAGTATTGTAGTCTGTGAGACAGTGCTAACAAATGGTATTTTATATCCTGATACGATACTTAGTATCGATTGCTCTTGTGTAATTGATTTCCATTTATGATAAAATAACTTAAGCCTACCGGCATAATTTTGTACCTCTATTGTGGCTTCGTCGCAGGACGTGCTCGGGATCTCGTCGCGTCCTGGTATCGGTTCGGAGTTTGAGTTGTATTCCTCATAGGTCTGTAAGATGTCCGGTTTCTGGGCCCGCCTTGTCGGCTCCCTCGCTGTGCTTGACGAGGCGGGCCTCTCCTGTTTTCCCTCTGGTGTGTTGTCTTGATCGTAGAATTTTTAGTATTTGAAGTCTTTCTTTTTATTTGTAGACCGGATTTTTCGGCGGATACGGTTGCTTTAATTTTTTCAGTCAAATCTTTTCCGAAGAGGAACGAATCTCTTCTAACGTCTTGTATTAGGTCTAAAAATTTTTTGTCTAAGGAATTTGTAATGAGTTTTCTCCTATTAAGCGTATTTTCAGAATGCAAATCCAATAGTATTTGGTTCGCTTCGGATAGGTGTTTTACAACTTCTAAATTCTCTATTTCTTTATTATTAATTAAGGTAGAAGTCAAAGTGGTTAGTGCTGCTATGGCTGTACCAAGTTGGGATTGAGTTCTCTCGAGATATTTATCTCGGTTCCTGTGAGATTCGGACAAAACAGTAGAGATTTCCACGTTTAGTTTTGGTGCTTTGACTAATTGAAAATTTTCCGGCACAAGTATTTTTCCATTAGTACCTTTTTGACATCCTTATTCAGACCTTCACACAGAATGCTCCCCCAGCGTTTAGAGATTTCGTCAGGAATTTTCGGCCCGAAATTTTCTTGTTTACTTTTCCCATCTCCTAATATCTCCAGTATTTCCGGTCCCAAAGACGCTGTAGGTTCAATATCATTTGGAACTTCGTCAGTTGATGTCGAAGGTCCTGGTATGGGCGGTAAGTCTTTTTCTGAATTATCAACCACATGTACGGTAGATTTAGTAATAATTCCTTGACTTGATTCATTTGAATCCGAGTACTCCCAGATCGAGTCCTCTTCACCAGCAGGGGCTCCAGGTTGGTGACTTTCTACTTCATAGGTTTCTGTAACAGTATAACACCCGGTCATGATCACGTCATGACACAAGGGGAATCGAGGAGATTCGGGATCGTGATCACGTCACGATACTTTGATCATTATGTTCGACTACGATCGCGTCGTAGTACTACATAAAAAATAGCTGGTCTCACGATCACATCGGAGCACTTACTTATCGGCGTGGTATATAATAAGAACGGAACATAAAGTAAGACACACTACGATCGCGTCGCAGTACTACTAAAAAATAGCTGGGCTCACGATCACGTCGGAGTACCAACCCAGCGGCGTGGTATATAATAAGAACGGAACATAAAGTAACACACTACGATCGCGTCGCAGTACTACATAAAATAGCTGGGCTCACGATCACATCGGAGCACCTACTTATCGGCGTGGTATATAATAAGAACGTAACATAAAGTAAGACACACTACGATCGCGTCGCAGTACTACTAAAAAATAGCTGGGCTCACGATCACGTCGGAGTACCTACCCAGCGGCGTGGTATTTAATAAGAACGGAACATAAAGTAATCTACATATAAATCATTACACTACGAATGTGATAACGTTATGAAGTAAGCTTTCAATCTCATTGTATAGCTTAATTTCATCACATTTGTGAGTAGGTAACGTATTTATACAACTAAGTTAATCGTTTATTAAAACAAATCAAAACAATAATTCTTATGAGGGTAGGTGAAAAACACTATATGAGTATTTTTGTAACTGTACCACTTTGTAGGTTCAAACTTCATAAAATTTGATATTTATGCACGAATACATTTTATTCCATAAACAATATGATATATAAATAGTATTAATTTAAGCCAGGTATGAAATAATTGTAGAATTAACTAACCTTCGTTACATGACTCGGAGGAACTTTCTCGACGGCGACGTAATCTTCTTTCTAATTTTTTGATCTTCTTTTTAATGTGATCTGTAGAATCTTTATGTTTTCTTTTCCCCATAATCCTTCCGTGGCACAGTTATTAAAAATAATAAAAATTAGTAGAGAAAATTTAAAACGATGTTGCTATGCCCGCACAACAAAAGTGAATGATTCACTGGACGAGTTGGATCACCCCACCAACGAAGGATAGCAAAAAAAAAAAAAAAAAAAAAAAAAAAAAAAAAAAAAAAAAAAAAAAAAAAAAAAAAAAAAAAAAAAAAAAAGATCTGAAATTTGTGCTAATGCCCCGTACAATGAACAGTGGACTACATAGTGAATTATATAGATCTTGAGGATGCAACGACGACATATAATAAAACTTAATTGCGTCTCTCAGTTGAATCACAATTTGAAAAACCGTTTTCACGGTTAAACCGAAAAGCCATTTAAACGAAACCCATTTTGAGCCCTAACACTAAAAGAAAAGACTGAAAATAGCTTGATTCTGTATTCAAGTTAAATATACTATTTTCATTCTTGTTTTCTTAGATTTAAAGCTTAAAATTGTTTGCCTGTATTGTTTATTTTCGCACGTCCTCGTGATTTAGCACAAAGACAATTTTCATCTTTTAGGCTTAATGAAGACTGAAATGTCCTAAATAATTAATTTTAAACATCAAAAGAGCAATATTTCCTTTTATGTCTATTTTTATAGTTAAAAGGTGGTAAAATATAATATAAAATTATAGTTTATATACCTTTCATGACATACATTATTCCAGAAGACAGAATGAAGCAGTGACAGAAAAGAAAAATTCACTGTAGATGCTGTTTCAGCATTTTCATGTTTCTAATTAATAATTTACATTAACGAATGAATGCATGATGGCGTTCCTTGATATCAAGAACGCATTTCATACAGTCTTTGCCTCTATTCTTCTGGAAAAAATTGGTATAAGAGGGACATACCTGGATATTCTTTGTGCGTATCCTTATTGATGGAAACAGAATTCTCCTCCATGAGTGAATTCTGTAAACTCTCTGGTTTCGGTGTTCTTCAAGGCAGCTTTCTTAGGCCAGCCCTCGTCTTGATCTACATCAATGATTTGTGTAATATGCAAATCACAGTCTTTTCCTACGCTGACGATACTGCCGTTGTATTTTCCAACTTTACCTTGTAAAAAATTGCACTAGTAGCGGGGAGTGCCTGGCTCGGGTTGCTAAATGGCAGAGAGGGACACAGATCGTCTCTCTCTGGACACTTGCTAGTGAGATTTGATAACTAATCTTATGTAACTTACTTGTTTGCGCAATAAATGATTATTATTTTAATTATTTTAATAGATACGTACGTTGAGGACGGTTCTTCGTCAGTTTTTCAACTTTAAACTGGAACAAGATTAGGATTGTAATCAGAATTTTCAGGAGATAAAACACATTCCAGGTGCAGACAAAACTTATATCTTTCTTTCTGAGACCGTTATAAAAATATAGCTTTAAAAACTGACCTACAAAATAATTGTACTTAAAAAAATATTTCCATTATTTAAGCCTACATCAGTTACTTTTCTTTTATCGCGTAATGAATCACACAGCTCGATTACCTTTATGCCTAGCAAGAAACATGCTTTTCTAAGTAAATAATAAGTATTTCGACAACATCAAAAGGGACCGTGTTTCCGAGTCTGCCGGCTAGTACCCAAAGGTCTTGATTGCGTGCTAGATAACATTTAATTAATAAATACTTAAAAAACCCCACCATGAAAAGTCGTTGTATTGAAAGAGCGCCCTTGTTTTAGTGAGTGGTTCCCCCAAGCGCAGCGTCAATATTTTGATTCGAAGCTAGACTGGGGTTAAAATGTTGATATTTCTCCTTGTCTGTGTCTTAGAAATTATGTAATAAAAGGAAAAGTTTATTTGAATATTCGCCTCTCACCGGGTATTATTTGTTATTTAGATCTTAGAAGTTACTGAATATTTGTGTAAAGTGGCTGTTCTATCTTTGCTTCTATCATTTTAAATGTTATGCATTGTGTTTAAATTGAAATGAGCTTTAAACTGTCAATGATATATAAAAAAAAAGTTACTACCCTTTGTTGGTAAGCATTCATTTAAATCTGCATATTGTTCATCTATGTTTTTATGTGTAAATGTTATATTTATCGTATTTTCATACAAATATCACACAATCGTCATAAAATCTCTAATACTACAAGAGCTACAACCCTGTATATAATTTCAGAGTTAATATTTTAAATTCGACTTCGACGCCAGTTGGCGTTGGCGGGAAAGTGTTCGGTTTTTTATTCAATTGTTGCTACTGATTGGGGTTGTGTTTCAAATCCCACCGTGAAATTTTTTTTAAAATTTTGTATAGGATATTTTTTTTTACCAAAATTATTAAATATCTATCCTGAGCCAAAAATACTTTAAATTTGCTTATATCGACTTAAGTTTGTTGTGATATTTGAAGATATGAAGATTTTGGTAAAATATGGGGAAGCTGAATAGAATGATATAATTTAACAATATATTTAACATTACATATACAATAATGTTATGGTCAAGTAAATATTTTTCATTTTGGCACATTGTTCGGGTTTAAGAAATCATCTAAGGGCATATCTTTGAAAACACGAAAAAATATTTAAACATAAACGGCGTATTCCAAAACAGATATCAATTAGCAGTAAAATATAACTAAAATAACTTTTTACCCTTGCCTGTTAATACCCCTCCACCCCTGACCTTTTATTTCTTTTTAAAAGTATAACAACTAACTTCATATAAAACAAGCACTAAACAGAAAGCAACAGGCTTTCCTGCTCAAGTGACCACGGGATTTTTTTAAATATTTGAGGGCATAATTATTACCACCAAATCATACTTTCCCAGAAAAGTTCTTGAAGAGAATCTAGGACAGATTTTTGAAGTGAGTTTTACCTATCTACTTTTAGTAGTGTTTTAGTAGTAGTAAATACTAGTGAAACACTATTTCTTAAAATAATTATAAGCTGGTAATTTAAAACTTTTAAAGGAGTACCAAAAGTAGGTGTAACTTTTTAGTAATACTTTTATTGTAACAAAAAGCTTTTATAATATCATAAAGGAAAACCATTGGAAATCATATACTAGTACTTTACTTTTTAAGGACATCGGGTTGTTAGATATTTGGACGACATGTGTACTTCAATTGTTGTGTAAGTTTCAACCTGATTCGACTCACTCTTGGGTTGACGATGATTAAATGCATGTATCTGATGTAAACAGCGTAGCCAGAAGTTAAAAAAGCTTGTATTATGTCAAACAATAATATGGTTTAAATTTTGACGATCATTACTATTTTTGTGATAAGGAGATATTCGTTTTTGTACAATACGTGTTAATGGATTTGGTAATAAGTGAACCACAAGCTAATACATTTGGGAACATCTAAAAATTCCGAATTATGTAATTCCGAATTTGTCCAAATTTTAATATTCCGAAACAATATTTCGGAATATTAATATAATAATATTTTGAAATTATACAAATTAGGCGCGACAACGAGCGAAGCGATTTTTTTTTTTTTGGTTCCCCTCCACGGGAAGGGCAGGAGGACATAAAAAATGCTCTGACGCATACTCCGCGCGCGCGATCGGAGTTATGTGGGACTCGTCCCGACGCCTACCAGAACCATACCCACTAAAAAACCCCCTGTCGGCTCGTGCATTTTTGCCACTCAGCCTTCATCTGAACGACGGCCAATTGGAGAAAGAGGCCGCGCCAGCGGGGCCCTTAAGGGGTCACCCGCTGAGATTCACATAGCACTGAAGGTGCTCAAAAATGAAAAGTAAAAATAAAAACATTAAAAATGAAAAATAAAAATTGCATTAATTCGGATTTACGTTAGAGTTAGAATTTACGTTAGAATTAGAATTTGCGGCCTGAAGGGCCTCGAGAGCTAAAGTTAACTGCGAAGGTTCGCCCGTGTGCGCGTTTCTCGGCCTAGCGACTTTGAATTTCGAATCTAACACAGGAGCAGTATATGAGACTGAATCTCGAACAAGATGATTGGGATGGGATTCGGCGCGTTTGAAGAACGATTCTGAGAGTGTTTTGAAGTGCTGTTGCACTGTAGGTAGTTCAAGATCTCTGTGCAGGTCCGCGTTGCGCACATACCAAGGTGCGTCTGTGGCCCTGCGGCAGAAGAGATTTTGAACTACCTGCAGCTTATACAGGACGGAGGGATTGGCGTGGGCAAAGACTGGTGAAGCATATGACATGACGGGTCTAACGCAGACCTTATAAAGCGTACGTTTATATCTAAAAGACATTTTACTTTTTCTACCTATCATACTATTTAAGCGGCTTAAGTAGAAACGCGCGAGTTTCGTTACTCTATCGACGTGTGGCTTAAAAGAAAGCGTCTGATCTAAGGTGACGCCTAAGTATTTGATACTGCGCTTCCAGGGGATGGGAATACCTAACATTCGAATGTGTGGATCGTTGCGGCGATTACGACGTTTGTGGTCGAATAGAATGGCAGAACTCTTTTCTGGGTTGACATCGATACGCCATTTTTGAAACCAAACACCGAGGGCGTTTACGGCCTTTTGGAGTCTGGTGATGTTATACGGGATCCTTTGACCTTTAGTGTAAAGGGCGGTATCGTCTGCAAAGAGGGCGAGTTCGACGCCTTTCGGCGGGATGGGCATGTCATTAGTGTACACGGTGTACAGCAGAGGGGCGAGGACTGAGCCTTGCGGGACTCCAGCCTTTATGGGACGAGGCGCGGAGAGCGTGCCTTCATGTTTGAATCGAAACGTACGGTCTTTAAGAAACGACGCGATTAATCTGACTAGGCGAACCGGTAAGCCTATTTTATAGAGTTTAAAAACGAGACCGCTGTGCCAGACTTTGTCGAATGCCTTGGCTACGTCAAAGAGAACCGCAATTGATTTTTTACGATGCGGATAGAATCCTTCGAGAATGTACTCGACGATTCGATGGACTTGCTGAGGGCAGGAGTGCTTAGCGCGAAAGCCGAACTGGTGGGGAATAATGAGAGGGTCGCCATCCGTTGGAAACAGATGGTTCCGCATTCGAGAGAGTGTGACTCTTTCGAGAAGTTTAGACATTGCCTTGAGGAGGCTGATGGGTCTGTGATTAGCCGGGATGTTCAGAGGTTTACCCGGCTTGGGAATGCCTATGACTGTCGCTTCTTTCCAGGCTTTTGGAAAGTAGCTATGGTCGAAGCAGGCATTGAAGATGATAGCTAACAAGGTAAGCACCTGCTGTGGCAGGTGCTTAAGTGCGTGGTTGGAAATTCCATCCGCACCCGGAGCCTTTTTGGACTTTTGCTTTCTAATGAGAAGCAAGATTTCATCATTAGAGACTGTGACGGGGTCGTCGGTGATAGGGAGAGATTCTCTGCGGAGAACTTCGTCCTCCACCGCCTGGATGTGGGAGGGATCCGCGGGTTGCGTGCTGGGCGAACATTGTGCCGCTATACTGTCGGCGAAGCATTCGGCTTTCTCTTCGACTTCGAAGGCAATGGTGCCGTCGGGACGAGTGAGAGGAGGAACGTGAGAGGCGGTGTCTACGCGTAAAGCTCGGGCCATTCGATAATACGCTTGGTGGGACGGGGAGATATTCTCCATGAGATCGTTAAACTGAGTGTCACGGAGTTCCGCGAGGCGAGACCTAACTTTACGTTGAAGCTGATTCGCAGCTGTTCTATATGCGGGCGTGGGATATTTCTTGGCTCTCCGGAGAGCCGCGTTCTTAGCTTTAATGAGATTGCTAACGGCTAAGGGAAGCGCGGGTTTGCCTTGCTTAGCAATGATTACGTTGTCGCTGATGGCTGAGTTGATAGCATCAGTGAGAGTATCGACTGCTGAATCTATTTTAATCGGGCTGTCTAATTGTTCGGGCGAAATCGCGAGCGGAGAGTTCGGTGCCTCTAAAGCTGAAACTAACGTATTTTTAAAGCCTTTCCAGTTGGTAAAGGTCTTTGGCGGTGTGACGTTAACGTTAGGCGCGCCTAGCACGAGGGAGACGGGGCGATGGTCGGAGCCTAGGTCATCGAGCGGTTCGATGGACCTGAGATCAAGATTGATTCGCTTGATAATTGCAAAGTCGAGGATGTCAGGAGAATAGGTCGGGTTGTTGGGATAGTGAGTGGGAGTGATGGGGGATATGACGTCTAAGTCAAGGGAGTTAGTGATGTCGAGGAGAGCGATACCGCTGGTGTTGGTCGATAGGCACGTCCAGTCAGTATGTTTGGAGTTAAAGTCTCCGAACATAATGACTGAATGGCCGAGGGCGAGAATGGCCTCAAAGTCGCTGCGGATTGGTCTGGTACCACTAGGTATGTAGACTGAAGCTATGATGATGGTCGGATGACCAGTCATAGCCAATCTACACACAGTGGCCTCCATGTTGAGGAGAGGAGGGGTAGGGAGAGGACAGCAATGGAAGCCTCTTTTGTAATATATAGCGGTGCCGCCGTAACCGTCGGAGTTGGGCCTATTGTTGCGAGTAAACGCGTACTTAGGTATAGCGAATCCCCTGGAGCGGTTTGGAGTAAGCCATGTCTCCTGGAGAAGGAATAAGTCAGGTTCTTTGTTCTGAAGGAACAGTTTAATCTCGGGAAGGTTGGTATTAAGGCTACGAGCGTTAAAAGATACTAGGGATAAGCCCTTAGGTTTAATACGACTGGACGCGGGATTCGCGGGTCTAGACATTAAATTAATTTATTTACAAATTTATACAAAATAAAAGAATTTACAACGAACTTAGGAGCGAGTGATGCTCGGCTAACGCGAATAAACGCTCTTGAGGAGAGCGGGCGGCTCGCAGTTTGCGTGCGAGTACGGAAATTTCGTTAATGTCGACGTTTTGGATGACGTCGAACACGGTCTTCATGTCCTCAGCTAACGACGACTGAGGGGAAGATGACAACGCGGGACGCGGCCCTACGGGAGCTACGGGAGCTGGGATGGGTCGGGAAGGTGCAGGCGGGACGGCCGGACGCTGCCTCCAAGACAGAGCCGGAGTAGGCGTCGGCTGAACGGGCTTTGCTTCCGGGGGACCCCGGTTGCGCAGCGGCGGGAAGTTAGCGGAGGTGAGCGGCGGCGCCGGTTTAGGCGCGACCCTCTTGACGGTGGAGCGCGGAGCGCGCGGGCAACCCCTGTAGTTTGCTGTGTGGCCGGACTGGCAGCGCGGATCTTACGCTCCTCCGGGAGGGCGTAGGTGTGATACGCGATATGATTTAATGATAGTAGCCTGGTAAACGCGCGGAAGTCGTCGACGGTCGCTACTTGAATCTTGATTGTATCGCCAGCGTTGGCGGCTTTTAAGTAATTAATTTTGTGCACTTTGCACAAGTTTGAAACCGCGGTCCAGCGCGCTTTTTCACGCAGGAAGATGGGCGGAGGGAGCTGAGGTTTCGGCGGGACGGGAGCGCAGCGCGTCGCTGGCTTCGATGTGACCGACGGAGACGCGGTTACTACGAGCGATTTTAACGGCGCGGGGGCTAGTGTTGAAGACACCGGGGAGGGCTCGGGTATTGAAGATACCGAAGCTTTCTTAGAGCGCTTCTTGGAGCGCTTGGCGACGAGTTGAAACGCGGGCTCAGGAGAGCCGGTTAAGGTGACGGCATCTGACGACGTATCAGACGCGGGTTCGGAGTCGCTCCCGGGAGCGGTACGCTTACGACGCGACGCGTGAGAGGATGCGACCGATTCGCAGTCCATCTCGGACGAGGCGGGAGACGCGGGAGAGCTTAAGACCTGAGGGGTCTCGACGTCGGAGGCCTGAGGGGCCGGGTTTGAGGCCTGAGGGGCCGGGGTTGAGGCCTGAGGGGCCGGGGACGCGATTGATGCCTGTAAGGCCTGCGTTATGATGTCATTCGGGATGTAGACGCCTATCGCAGCAAGGGCCTGGGTGAACGCGTTAATAGCGCTTAGCGGATCCATTAGGGAGGGTTGGGCACTAATATTAATAAATAAATGTATAATAAAAGATGCCTAGTTCCTAAAAAAAAACCTAGCAAAATCCTAGCGGCTAACCTCCCTACCAGCGGTAGGGGGGCTGGGGAGGAAAAACTTAAAACTCACAGTAGTACGCCGAAGGCCGCTACCTAGAAACCTAAAAAAGGGTACGCAGGTAAAGAGTTGACCGCGTTAGGGTCAACCTTTACCGGCAGAAAGGACAAATACACACGAATACACACAAATATGATAAAAATAAATATGAAAAAAGGAGAAAAATAAATAAAATAGAGAAGAGAAATAAATAAAAATAAAAAGGACTGGTTCAGTACAAATTCGTTGTCACCGTTAAGTATCCTTTGCACTGAAACCAGACTACTTACGCTGGGCACAACACTGCACTCAGCACAAGCACAACACTACTTAGCACAGCACTTTGAAGACTAAGGGGCTTAGTCGCAAAGAAAAAATACGCACTTCGATAGCACTCAGACGGAGTAGAAAACCTTGAAAACCGTAGCACGGAACCAGCACGCTAGACTGTGACGTCAGTAGACTGAGCGCCACGGAATAGCGGGAAAGGACCGATCGACGGAGAACGGGGCTTGCACGTCCGAACTGGGCGGCGATCGGAGCGAGAATCGAGCGAAGCGAGGAAGAGCAGTAAGTCTGTATGTAGATAATGCAGCGCGAGCGCAGCGAGCGTGATGGGGCAGCGGCCGGCGAAGCGCCAAAAAGGGATTTGCATTTCAGTACATAACCAGAAATAACTCGATACAAAAAACTAAATAAACTTTCTCATTTCCAGCTGACTACTTGAATGCTTGAACGTATAAATTGATGTGCTCATGCAGTTTTATGTATTCGGAATTTTGATATTCGGCATTCGTATTTATGATATTGCGGATTATTAATAATTCGGATTTTTATGGTATCGGTATTTTCAAATTCGGCATATTGATTTTCGTAATTATAAACGTTCGGAATTTTGAAGTTTCGCAGAAGAAAAATTAGGAATTATGAAACACGGAATTTTTATTATCGGAATTTTGAACCATTCGGTGTTATAGAATTCGGAATTTTGAAATTCGTGATTATGACTATCGGAATTAAGTTTTTTGTACCCAATAAATTGACCATCTCTTTTATTTAAGGCGAGCGAAGCCGCGGGTATAGGGGCATAGAACGAGGTATTTTTATTGCAGGTTTCCTACTTAATCTTTACATTTTCAATTCAATTGCTATATCAATGTATGTTTACTCTTCTTATAACCCGTTTATACTTACTTAGAAAGGTTCTATTGTGGTATTAGCTTAACAATCATGAGCCAAACAGGTGTTTCAAAGCGGTGAAACATTCAGAACATAAATCATATACAAGTATATTCCCAAACGAACTTAGCATCTAAACATGTCACACACAAACAAGTTCATTCTTGGTATTCTCTCTGACCTTTAATAAGTCGTAGCACCCGTATTCATGAACAAGTAATTTCTTAAACAACCAATTACTTAGACAAGTCATTACTCGGCGCGAGAATTCTTAAATCAGAACATTTTATTTCATGGTCGAATAATACGCCTCACTGCGCAAATGTAAAATGGTGTCCTTTTGTTTTATTTTTCGTCGATGTTATTATTATTAAGTAAAGATAATGATAAAAATGTCATGACTGCGCATTCTAACTTTTGACAATTCTTTCTTCTGTTCGTTCTTGCCTTGTTCTTCCAGCTGGTAGTAGATTATATCTCAATATAAATTTCTGACCTGATTTGAAAAAAGCTGTTATTTTAAGAGAGCTTAAAAAGTACTATTAAGTGTTGATTACGGAACGAAGGTAATTCCAACTGAAGCTTAAGGTAAGCAATGCATCATTAGTCAATATAATAATCGCAATCAAAATATATAAATAAAACACATACCTACGACTAATGAGTTTCATGGGTGCGAATGTCACTTGACGCGTGCGCGTTTGCAAGCTATGTGGCTGTTAAGGCCCTAACTAGCATACTTCTAAGTGTGTAGTTCAGTCATTTGCCAATAGATGGCGTATGCTGTATTTTAAACCGCGCAGCGAAGTTTTGTAATGTTTTACATATATTAGTTCATATAAAATACAATAAAGCGAGATAATGTAAGCCTGGTTGTTCAGAGTTTTGTTTACGTGACCTGAGGCGAGGGTTTTTGGGACTTGTACAGTGGCAAAAAAATGATCTTCGGTGTATCTCAGGTTAAAACATACAAAATTGAAAGTATTGCACAAAAGACACACTTCGAAGATTTTCTAAAACATAAAGGGAAATTATAAATCAAGTCACAAATTTCTTTATTTGCCACGTGATCAAACTTCTAGTTTTATAACTAAGCCACGGGAAAATGAGATAGCCTCTAATACACTAACTCATCTTTTTTGCAACGCCTACTAAATATTTTATGGAAAGCGTAGTAGTTAATTTTGGGTTAGGTTAATGTTAGGTGGTAATTATCGCCATAATCGAAATTGGATGAAAATTCAAAATTTTACAGCAAAAACATCATGCGACAACATATTTATAGTGGCTAAGATAGTAGGTATTATTTAGACGCTCGTCGGTTGTGGCCGAGTTATTAATTTAGATGGTAATATAGACTTTTTGTGGCGTATAATGCTATTAAAAACAGGTCCGTTTAATTAGCCCCAAACAAAAATATAAATATGTTTAATTAGATTTGTATTCTATTTCTAATCCATATGAGTCGATAGAGGTGTCCTACAAGTATAACATATGTAGGTTTGTACGAAGTAAGCTGTTATAGTTTTAAATAGAAATAAAAGGGTGAAGGGTGAAGGGTTGTTAGAAGGTATTTGTGAAAGTTCAGTGACTAACACAGAGGAATCGAATAACAATAATGGCATTTTCTGAGGCAAAGTTACACGCGTGTTAACTGTTACCTTCGCAGCAATTTACGTTATTTTGTTACGGTCATTGTTGTGACGAAATATACATTACATAAATTAAAAATGTAACAATTGTGACTACGTTTGATGTAACTTATTTATAGGATAAAAAAGGTGTCCCGAAAGCCAGCTAAACGGTGGTGGACCAAAGGTAGAGGACTCTTTGTAAGTTATACAATTTAATCGTTATTAAATTTTCAGTGAGTTTCGAATTTTAAACTTATTTTGGCAATAAATCAGTAAAAAGTGAGATAAATGTTTAATTTTTTAAAAGATGAATCAGTGCAGATCTTTGCTCCTCGGCCCTATAACCCATAATGGTGGCAGAGTTATCAAGTTGGCTATGTAACTGCCAATCCTATGGTCATAGTAGACCTGGGACAATATAAAGCCACCTTGGATGCTTTCTCACCTATTAGTTCCCGTATTTGCGGCACTTTAGTTTCGTAGCCGATTATGCATCATTACCGTTCCTAACGTTTGAAGCGAGTGTGCGTCCCAAACATACGATCGCCCCAAGCGCCATGGTGTCAGCGTTGGCCCGTCTGGCGTTTTTCCACCGTCCCATCCTAGTATAACAAGTAATCTAAACATATTACTTCTACACAAAAACACCAAATGAATGCTTGGAATTTGCAAAACCCAATAAATCTAAAAAAAAACGCTTTCCATATGATAACAATTATGTAATTGCATACGTTTAGGTAAACTCTCTGAGAAGTTAGTGTGTTATTATCAATGCCGTACCACAATTATTTTAAAGTCATGTACTTACTACATGAACCTGGGCGTCGCAAACCTCCTGCAGGAACCGTAGACACGTGGAGATTACTGAACCTTTGCAGGTACTAAGCGGGGTTTCAGCCGAATTCGCTACTTTTCGCAGAGAAGATTCTTGTATCTGTCACATGTCTCTGTTTGGTTCAGACAGTGTCAAACAGTATGGGAATAATGGGAACACTTCCTGGAGGCGACCACTTACGTAATGTGTGCCCCCAAATTCCAGCATCCTACTAATATTATAAGCGCGAAAGTTTGTATGGATGAACTATAAGCAGGAGAAATACTAGGAAAGAAAAATAATAACAGATAGAATCAATGCTTAAGTAACTTTTGGCAAAGAGGTCAAAAGGTCATGTATTACAAAAATAAGTTCTTTTAAATAATCATGTTGTGTGTACAGAGATACGCTGATGTCAGCGTTGCAAAATGTGTCTAGATTTTAGTCGAAGTTCGGGGTAAGGCTCCCTGTTTATTTGTGTTTGGAAGTTGTTTAATGCTAAACTCTTTTATCTCTGAAAAATGTGGCTCGTTACTTTACTTTCCATTTTCACATAGTAGCAGTCAATTAGTCAGATTGTAGATAAACTCATAAGGGATTCTATTCTGTACCTGCTATGAGTATTTCACAGAGTAAACGCAATGTGGACCTAACTACGTCGTAGCTACTACATTGCATGTGGCGCTCACATTTTACCAAAGAACCAATTCTAACCAAGAAGCGCCATAAATCGATCGAAACTTACTGCTTCATACGTACAGTGGAAACGTTGCTGTAGGTTCACACTCGATTCCCCTGTAGTGTTGTTGTAGCCTTGTACGCGGGCGCCTTCAAAATACCGAACAACGTGCAGGCGATTCTCGCCTGGGCTTTCGCTGAGGCGTCGACTGTACCTTAGATTTAAACTTCCCAAGAGTTGAGCAGTCAGGCATTCGTTACTATTAAGTAAAAGGTTTATTGAAATCTATAAAACTTTCGACGTAAAGTTCGCAGACTGTTTTCTTAAGATATTATAATGGTTCAAGTTTGGAGATTTGAAATGTTGATCAAAGACCTTTAGTTTATAATAAGTTGCACTTGATTTTTGTTGTTCATTAAATTTGGGGATATTGGGTTTGTTGATTGTCAGCGAAGGGTTAAAGAGCTGAAATTAAGATCAAACGGTTTTAGTAAGAGGCTTTAACAAAAGGTCAATATTGCTTTAAGAAAAGATAAATTATGATTCATTAAATTTAATTTTCGTTTAGGCTTCATGAAAAGTAACAAGGCAGTGACGTCAATCAAATTGTCATAGCTTTTTTGCTGGTTTTTTTCAATACATGGAAACTATTTTTATTTTTACCTATAAAAATCTTATTTAGTATTTGAGTTCGAATATTATGTTTTTAAATGTTAACAATTTTTTGTACTTTTTCGGATATACTCTCGTATAGAAGAACTGCCAAGAAACTACACGGGGTAACTTTAAAAAAAAACAACATAATTTTAATAATGCATGTGTCGGCTCGGTAAGACTCCGTTCCTACAATCTATCCAAACGATGAACCTACTCCAACGGCACTCATTCACAGGCATAACACTGGAGCCAGCTATCGACCTCTTCAAATACCTATATTACGGGGAAGTGAGTGACCCGTCACCCGATGCTACCATAACAACACGTACTTTAGTGACAATTACGCTTTAGACCTTAATCGAGACGAAGAACCGAACGAATTACGTACGTTGTATTAAAAATACCAGTTTTGCTTGAACGCATCCAATTGAGGGGATTATTCCCAACGACTTTTGTCATTAGGGAAACATGGCGTGTACATTTGACTCATGATTGTCTTAGTGACTTTATGAAGCCAGCTTATTTCTAAATCTTGTCATCACTGTGCAGAACCCCTTTTTTTGAAGATGTTCTTCTTTTAAAAACATAAAATTTTCTAAAATGTACTTTGAAGGAAAAGTAACAGTATTTATTTCCTTAAATACCGAGCTGATACGTCGTCTGACCCATTTCTGCAGAACAAATACAGTATCGATGTGGGCAGCACTCCCCCACAGGAAAATGCTTTATGAAGTGAGCAGTTGTTTCATATTAAGTTGTTTATTTTTTAAAGCTGTAGCCATTTTGCTCATCCAAATTAAGATCTTAAAATAAGGCAACACCAAGCATTTCCTGACAAAAATAACAGGTTAAAAGTTAATCAGCGAAAGCTTTTTAAACCTTATGAATATTTTATTTGTAGGTAACCCAAAAAATTCATGTCCTTTTCACCACCGATGATACTAAAATGCTCCTTAAGACTATGTGATTAAGGTTTTTTTTACGTTGCCTGTTTAGAAACATAATTAGTGTATTAAAATGGAACAACAAAGAAATTATTCGTAGGTACCTGCTAGTTTGAACTTTACATTCAAAAGGCGTACTTGGTTTAGATAAGCTGTTACTAATTAAGTAAGGGCCGACCCTTTTAAGGCTCGTTAAAATGAGATGTGTGTCCTGTAAACATGTGCCCCTACTATAGGTAGTAAGTTTTGACTACTATAGTTTTGGCACTGATGAAATATTACATGGTTTATTATTGTATGGCACGCAAAGTACGTCACGTCAACAATTAACTTTTTCTCGCAATATTTTGTACTAAAGTAGTTACTATTGTATTGTGGATACTCTTATGAAATTATATATGCATTTTTTCTTCCTAGAACTTATTATGGTAAGTAAAGAAAAATGTTGCATTCTGTCGAATATTTTGTATCACGTTGTGAAAGTGGTTGACGGTATGGATTTTTCTATTTCATTTTTCTATGGAACCTCAAGATGGTCAAATATAAAGTAACTCTTTTTTTTTTTTTTTTTTTTAACAATCACACCACATTATCTAGCCCAAATTAAGTATCATTAAAGAACTTGTGTTATGGATACTAGATAACGGATAAATAAACTTAAGAAATATATAAACACACGTAAATACTTTTTTTTTTTTTATATATAAATATTAGAAATAAACTTAAATAAACGTAAATACACATCCATGACTAGAAAGCAAATATAATAATATATCTGCCCCTACCAGGATTCGAACCCGGGACCTCTGGCATGGAAGGCAAGGCTACTTACCAACATACCAAACAGGCCGTCGTCTCTCTTAAGATATACGTAGATATTTGTGGGGCTTAAGATAAGAAAAGTTTAAATCTGAATTAAATTAGCATACTGAAAATCCCTAATTATTTTGTGATAAATCGAATATGCTTGATGCGTTTGGATAAAAAAATAAAATATGATATATGAACATTATCTACAATATACGGGGTGACTTTTTTAACGTTCCGAAAAAGGGCACATGGGCTATAACCCCAATTATTCCGAGCTACTTTCCAAAACAATTACCAAAGCGTAGGGATCGGCTGCCAATAATCTATGTTAATAGTCGACGCCTGGGGGATATCACTCTTTTAGTGATAAAGCCGCCCACATTGTCGTTTTATTTGGAGTTTTAATCTAAGTGTATTCTAATTTTTTTACTGGTTTTGCAATAATGTTTATTATTATTATTAAAAGTAGAGTTCACACCGCAGAAATTGTTACTATAACCATTTTTATCGTCGAATAACCACAGTAAACCATTAGTAGGGCCTTCTTAAACCATCGTGCAACTCTAACTGTAGGTCCTTGTGGTCATCTACTAAAGTTACGGAGGTATTTCATAAATGAGATATAAACGTTAAGCGACTTAACTTGTTTCGCTGTGTTATTACTACAACTAGCAAGGACCTTATATGGTAGCCCTCTGTTACATATTATAGGATTAACGCCTTTATTGCGTTGGTTTTAAGTTTTGAAATCTGAAGTTTAAGGAAAGGAAAGGATTTTAAGTTGTAAAGTAATTGGTTCAAGAAATAGTACTTAATGTATGCAATGGTATCTAAGTTTGTTTACATAATTAACGAGGGCTTAAGCTAGAGCCTAAGTCCGTGTTTATGTAGAAAACTGGTAAAACTTCAAGCTTATACTTATTTGAATTATATCTATAATAATATCTATTATATCTTTTTAAAATAGTTAACTTAAATTTATTTCGTCCAAATTATACTCTCTTTTTCCATAAAAATGATATACTCGGTATACAACACATACTCAACGATTAGATTCGTAGGACATGCACATAATTTTATCGCCATCGATATGTCGAGGTTATCCATTTGAATGATTGAACTTGTCGAATAAACTTTGTCATAACGCAACTGAGAATTCTACCGAACAATTGTTAATTTACTTCATTTTCTTAAACAATACGTACCAACTGACGCATGTTAAGATGCATTGAAGAACCAATATAAGGTTAAACGAGCATTTGTAGCTACTAAAAATATTATAAACAGAAGTTCCTGTATTAGAGACGCAACACTTGCATTTATAAATGGTTTAAGTCATTTGTGGTCCCTGCTCCGTCCTCTGCGCACCGATTTTCCGTTGGCGTAAGATCGGCAACGTCGCATTCCAGGTATTTGTATTACTCGCGGTGGCGACGCATGCACTGGAGGTTCGACACTGAACGATTTATTATCGAAGTGTAAAATAGGGATTGCCTTTGGGACTCTAGAATCCTTCGTAAAATTTAGCAATACATCAAATGATTGTGTGGGCATTCGATAATATTCGAATGCTTTATCTGGATAATGTCTTAATTGCATATAAGTACAAGGTATGAAATTGCCGAATTTCTAGTCGAAGAGTATTTAAGGGATGCACCCAATATTTACGCTTTCTTTTCTTTTTTCTTCTAACGCCTCATAAATAGCTATCACTTTTATCGGATCCATTACATCCACACCGTATAAGCGCTAGCAGTCGCAGATAATCCGCCACTGAACATGCAGTGTGGCTGCAACGTATAGTAACGGATTTATTCCCATGGAAGTTCGGCGACGGAATTTCCGTCTAGTGTAGCGCTGGCCTTATGGTGCGTTCCGTTTGCCGCTCACAGCGCTATCAGCGCTAAAAGTGCTCAAAACCGTTCCGATTCGTTTTAGCGCACTAAAACTGATATTAGTGCTATTGCAATCGGAACGTTAAATAGAGCGCTAACATTCTGATTGTTCGTCGATTATGTCTAAAGTTATAATTTCATTAAGATCTTTGACCCTGAATGAAGCAGGAGCCATTTTTTAACATTATTACCAAAGAAAATTAATAAGCAAGCTCGTAAATCTATAATCGACTGTCAGTTGTCAGTTTTCACAGGCCGCTCAGAGCGACCATGTTCCGTAGCTTTGGCACTGTGAGCGGGAAGATGGCGGCGGTTATGACGTCATTGATGATGTATCGATATCGCTGTGAGCGCGCTCACAGGCAATCGGAACGAGTATATGAGCGCTGAGAGCGCTATTATCGGCAAACGGAACGCAGCAAGAGTTAAAATGCATATCATTGACCTCTAACTAATGGACACGCCCTAAGTACGAAAAAAACGTGCATACCTAAACTTGAAATGTAACATAAAATGGCGTCCATTTTTAGTGTTGATTAGAGAGTATCGAATCTACTATCGATATTTAAAAACTAAATATAGAACTTGCAATATAATATTGTAATTTAATGAACTTTTGCGAGAGATTGACGTAAATAAAATAATCATAGTTTATGGTTTATTTACTTTCATTATAATTCTTTTAATATAAAACATAAAGAACTATACAGTTTATTTTCTTATTCCTGATATAGTCCCGTCAAATTAGCCAGAAAAATAGCGGTCAGTTTGCATTAATTCCCAACATGCTGAATTTTGGTACAGACCTGGGGTACACTATTATAAATAAAACACCGAAAGATCCCATGTTTGCTTAAAAAGTTATTCAAGGTCAAGCATCAAAGTTTTCGGTTCATTCAATTAAAGTCTGGCTTGTCTTCAATAATTACGATTCATAAACAGACAAAACAACTACCAATAATATACTAAAATTCAATAACAAAATTAACAATTCTAAGCAAGCTTAATTCCCTCTTTCTTCACGCCTTTTTGATTCAAAAATACTCGCACAACGGCAAGCAAAGCAAATACCGTTTCGATATGATTTACTGCGTAAGCCCCTGTTATCATTTAAATCGAAAGTATGAAAAATAAAAGCATATTAATAATGATCATCGATATCTGGTTAAATAATCAAAGCTCCGGAACATCACTTTTGACAGCTTTTTTTGACAGTAATGTAACAATAAATGGCGATTTGTGGCACGCTAGCCACCTGCTATGACGTCACTACATGATTGATATTTTAGTGACAACATTCAAAAATAGTACTATCTCTTTCCTTTATTAGCATTTTTGTATAAGTAAAGGAAGACAACCAAGTTCTTCCTCTTCTTTCTCGTCGATATACATAACTACTTATTTATATAGGACATTACAGCTACTCCATGTATTTATCACCTCGCTGTTGCATATTTACAAGCACACGTACGCTTAGAGTCGCGCGCACAAGAGAGTTGTATCATCAATCATCGGTACACACTGAAATAAAAAAAAAAGAAACTAACACAAAATGTGTCCTCAACTCAAATTGTTTTATATGTATTTATAGTCGTCTACAGAACTTGCTCTGTATTTTCTCACACATAATTGTACCCAATGAAGGGATAAAAGCAAAGTTGTGGTGTTCAACGAATTGATTTTCTACTTTATCTGTACTCCGTGAGAGTGAATTTTAAAAACAAAATTTTGGGTCTATTGAACCTATGGCAGCGCATAAGTGGTTTAGAAATAAGTGGATTGTGTGAACTTTAATGATTTTACTTATTACTCGTTGTTTATCTTCAGATTTTGATGCTAATATTATTGTAATTGTTATTGTTATTTTGTTTGTGTTATTCAACAATCGATACAACTTCATTTAAAATAATTACATACATTCTACTTTATCTGAGTAGTAATAAATAAAATCACCTCTAGGCTTTAAAAAATTACCTGTTTACGTGTCAGATTTAAAAAACACAATATCTATTTTATCTGACTTAGCATCCATTTCTTCGTCGTTTGCTAATTTATGTTGTAATTCATGCTAATGAGTTAAATCATTTATTAATGGTTCATTTAATCAGTTATTCGGTACACCCACAGGTTTATTACAAAATATATTTCTTACACATTTTATCACTAAGGTATTTCAGGTTTATTTATGCACATATAATTTACGAAAATAACTTAGATACGGTATCCCATCGCCTCACGTAGAGAATTATAAAGCTATACGTACATATAATTAAAGTTTAAAATTATTTTTAATATTTACAGTTTTCAAGAAAATTTTAATAGTTTTGTAATACTTTATAAGTAGGAGTTGGTTTTTAAAATAGCTTATAAAATCAACGTAGTGTAATACAGTATTTTTAATAAGTACCAAAAGAAGCAATGAATAATTCATTTTAGTTCCTATACGAGATTTTACTTGACATACCTTTGTAAAATCCAGAAAAACACCTCCCTCAATCGCATCAACCGATTAGTCGTTAACAAAAAAGCTAAATCCCAGACCAGTCCTAAAGTCACCGCAAACATAACTCTGTGACAAACTTTATTCCACCTGTACTGTAATTCATTAATATTTGCAATCAGGGCCGGGGAGGTATTACTCGCGAGGGGCTCATCAAATCAGCGAATTTCTCTGCGGAATGGATCCCCTTAATAAATGTACAGCTTTACAACAAAGTTGAGCTGTGGATGTGCGATTTTTAGTCGCAGATAGGCTTTGAGGACTCGCTTAGTTTTGGTTTATTTTCAATCGGTTTATCGTATCGGTTATCAGATATAGGACACAAAGTAGCCTAGTTTATTTTCATTCTGAAAATGTCAGAATTTTCTTTTATTTATGTCTTGTTATGCTCCTTCATATGACAGTGAAACGTAAATTATTTCGTTTAAAGAAAGGATTTCACGTCTGTTTGTCCTTCGCAAAGAGAACATAAATTAAAATATAAATACTTGGCAAATAAACAAAAACCACCATCATCGGCCGTATTCAGGGTTATCAAATGGCGCTCGTAATTAATGATTTTGGTTAACGAATGTATCTTATCTATACTTCATGAAAGGCTGGATTTGCGTCAGTACGTCTCATAGAGGAGCCGCATGTATTTTGTACAATTAGTTTTAACGCGTCAACCCAACGCAACTTTGTAATTCTCAAACCATTGACACGGATTTTTTACGTGAAAAATATACCTTTTTTATGTTACAGTCTTTTTAAGACGTTGCTAGATGGCCCAATATACGGCCTGGTAAAAGATGGGCTATTAAATGAGAATACATACTAGTAGATATACGACCCAGTGAAGATACAGGAATTGTTTCAGAAAGTTTAATTAAAATTAAACCTTATTGCGCGTGTTATAAGGCTTCTAGGAAAAAGTTTATGAATTTGACTTATTAGCTTATTAGAAAAAAATTTTTTTTTATTAATAACTATTTTACTGTTTGTATGGATAGTAGTATGTTTTAAAAATAATAAGAAAGGAGTATTCATAATACGTAGGTGTGTAACGTGCGTTAGCCTTATTTTTTGGACGTGGACATATTTTAAAATTTTTGGCAATGGCATCACTGATTTGCTAGACATCTGACAGATCTGTTTTAATATGGAGTTTTGTTTTTTGCATAATATATGGAGAAGACAGAAATCGTGTTTTCTTCTTTTTGACAGGTCTTGATAGCCATGTTTTAATTTAATTAATACTTTTAGCATACGAATACTTGAAATTGGCAGAAAAAGATATTGTGTATAAGAGCTGTATAATAATAATAATACATATTATATCTCATTCCATTTTAATTTTTATTGTGAAAATATACTTACAAATATTTGACCTTCCGCAGCATACAAGATGGATTTATTTCATTTTGATACATTGCTAGTTGATGCAGATAATGATCCTTCCTTACTGCTTTTTATTAAACTTCACACCTTAGGAAGGTTGAGGTGATGTAGCTGAGGCTTATGCTGGAAATGCAGCACGTTTGAAGAAGAACCTTATGTGTAGTACTTAAATAAACATGTTAAATTAGGGCAACGGAATAGTGAGAATGTCTAGTACAATTTAATGTAGTTCATTTTAGAAGTCAAGTAATTTAATAAGTACTTATTTGAAAATGATTACAAAGTAATTCGAAAAAAGTATATTGAAAAACAAATATGACTTCATCTGACCTAATTTTGAAGTTACCATTATACCCGTTTCCACAATGGCAATATTTATCCAAAAAATAACACAAGTAATTTCCTAAAACTTCTAACGCACTGCTTACATGTAACTTTCATGTAACCTAAGTCCAATTTGAACTGAAACTTGACAAACACAGATTGCTTCGCACGCTAACGGCAGTAATCTGTGATGCAATCCATCGTCGCTGGCCGCTAACCGGCCGTTTAAGGCTTCGTTTAATTTTCAGTGCAACCCGGCCGGCTATGTGGGGCTAAGCGAAACGTTTAGGTTGCTTTGCTTAAATTAATCTGAGCTTTTTAACAATGTTATGATTAAATAAGTAATTTGTTGATTTAAAATAAATAAAATCATTAGTTGGCTTGGTAATGTAGTAGAAGAGTTTATGTTGTATCACTATGATATTGTGTATAATATGTGATTTCAACTTATTACTTAGAGACGTCTCATGGTTGGTAAGCCGCTACACATTACATATTTTGCTCGGCAAATCTAGATTAAGTATAAATCAATTAAAAATTCGCAAAGCAAACCTATACTTTAAACTCAAATATTTATTTCTCACCATTGGGAACTACTTGTTCTTGTTGACGTCAAATAAAACATGACTCTACCACCAGTTCGGAAAAACCTTCGTGAAGAAGACCTGGCAAGAAACTTCACGGATACTTTTTTCAAAATAAATGTACAGTGTCTTATGTTACAGTATTTATGTCTATACAAAATTATTCTTATCTGCATCTGTTAGCTCGGCGAGTCTCTCTCCCTCCAAGTATCCAAACGACGAACACCCTCAAAGGGCACCCGTTGACGAGTTAACGCGGGATCCAGCCATCGCCCTCCTCAACAATATTAGAGGGAAGTGAGCGACCCCTCACCCGACACTTTGTGCCTTAAGTAATCATTAGAAGGTCTGAGTGCGGTCATATACTAGTCACGTCAGTGGTAAAACTGTTTCATTAGTTAATTAAACTAAAGAGATTGTACTGAATCTGCCTGGAGCCCGAAACATGTTAACCAGTATTTTAAAAAACTCACATAAATGATTAGCTCCAGTATTTCAAACCTAAAATACTTACTAAGTTCAAACTTTTTATTTTATTTGTTTATGAAATGAGAACAATGAGAAATATCCATGTCCAGAACTAATTCTTCAACTATCTCTTAACCGCAATTAGTAGCAATTTATTGCGAAACAAAGAAAATACCCAATAATAGAAAAACTTCGCGTTACATTTGCGATAAGACTTTGTTACTTAGACGTTACTTTCTTTTAAACAAGGAATAAATCAGGGATGTATCTTGTTGAGCTACTTTCTTAGTTTTAATTAAGATCCTTGGGTCCTGACCTTTATCGCGTTTTCGTAGATTTTCCTGAGAAAAATACTTTTTTGTATTCATTTTCTTTTAGCGCCATAATTGCCTTAATTGTTTCTGTGTGAACGAAACATAGAATGGATTTACTGGTTTCTTAAATAATAAATAAAAATTATCTTATTCATGACAAAACTTAAGTAGCCGAGTGTGTTGTGTGCATTCTGGTATGGATGAATTGAAATTCGAGGATTTATTTTTCAATATTGACGTCCACCACTATTTCGAAAATACTTTCGCGAAGAAGAACTGGCAAGACACTTTACGGGCGTCATTTTTTCAAAGTAAATTGATAATGGCATAAAAAATTGACAGACATTTGCGATGAATCTAAATTTCAGACTCTAAATGTATATTATCTGGTAATTTATTGGTAATAAAGGTATCCAATGTACAAAACTTTATAGTCTAAAGTCTCCTAATGTCACGGTACCGTCAACCTCTATCAGTTTTGGATACTGTGCAGTCACACAATGTAGTGCTTATAATCATCAAAAGCAACGGCAAATAGGAGTTATAATTTAGAGACCTTGTGGTTATAAATAACAGACGAAATTTAAAAAAAATTCGCGCACTTTTTTCAATTTCTAATCTACTAAGCAATTTTCATTTTATCCCTTAATTTCTTTGACTGAAGACGCGGGCAAAGGCTAGTAATTCTAATAAAGCCTTGATTATGGACGCTGGAGCAGGCTTTCATTGTTCCAAAGGCTCCTTAATGAAATGTCAGACGGTAACCTACGAAATATTTATTACTTAGCCCAGCTTGTTAACTTGTATTACGTAGGTTGCATTGCAATTTGCTTATATTTTGCTAATATTATGAAGGTTGGGTTAAGGTTTTGGTATATAAGGGGCGTTACCCACTTATTTGGACCGGCATTATTTGGCATAGGCATAGGCATATATCGACAAAATTGTATATATGCAGATGAATACGCAGGAAAAATGTCGCACGAATTAAGAAATTCGGATGTTGACGATCAAGATTAGTCCTAATGGTCTACCCATCGGCACTAGCTGATAACTATACAATGTTTCAATAGTGCAACAAATACTGCCGAACTGAACTGTCGGCCGAATAAATGTTACGTTTAAAGGTTAATTGATAATTTATGAAGCTAATGAACCTAATGTATTAATCTGGTGAAGTAAAGTTTTTGTCAAAATAGCATCTTCTTATACTCCTAAAATAGGCCAACGACGCTGCCTGCAGTTGTTACGTAAGATTTCTTGTTTATTCATTTTCACTTTTATTGTACGTCTAAATTAAAATAATAATAATAATAATAATAAATCCCCAGATAAACACACCAACTGTATATATGGCCCCAAAGTAAGCAGAGCTTGTGTTATGGATGACCATACAGCGAACTGGGGGGGAACCCAGAATAAACAAACATATATTAATATCAACAACCATGACCCGAGAACAAACATCTGTGTTCATCACACAAATGAATGCCCCGGCCAGGAATCTTAGGACCTTTGGCGTTTGAGGCAAGGCTACTTACCACTACACCACTCGGTCCTCAATAGGGAATAAAACGCAAAATCCATATACTAAAATACAATTGGGCGGCCTAATTTTGTGTGTCCTACATTAAAATCATACACATTAAACATATTTACTCTTGTCTGAATCTTTTCAACGTTAAGTCTGTGCATCACAGCCTATTTACAATACGCAAAGATGTCATTCAACAAGTAGGTAATAAAAAAAAAACAAATCCTTTTGTGTCCAATTTCCATTAGGGATCTTACACCACATTATTCAAAAATAAAATACAACAGGCACTATAAATTATCAGAAATTCGAAAATACAGTGAAGAAAAACCTAATCATTGTCGCCGAAATTCGCGATCATTTACTACAAAGATACCCACACGTGGGCCAATCGTTACACTCCTACCTAACTGTGCTTTATTCTCTCGCTTGTTGAGTTTTCTCACCAATGACTAAAGAATCTATAGTCACCGCTTATTACAATTTTCTATAATTTCTATAATTTTTTGGTAGTAAAATTATATGAAAATTGATCACAGTTTCACGTTATGTCAAGGTGCTCAAATTTGGTGCAGTATTAACTATGGATTTTTATCTAACTTATTCGGATATAGTCATCTTTAACTAGATTTACAGTTTTTATAATTTGGCCAGTTACCTTATTTACGAATGAAAACAGTTCTGCTTATTTTATGCTCACATTGTTTCCAGCGTATGAAATAAATGTTTAAAATAATATCAAAATATTTTATCTAGCTTATTTGTGAAGAGTGCGTAACATAGTGATATTAACGGTTGTTAAATCTTATCATTTTTGTCTTATACTTCTCAATCCACTTATAAAAAAGAAATGTAATTTATTTTTATCAAATTTGATAAAAATTTTACTTATTTCAGAATTTCAAGATTTAGATTAGAACAATTAAAACCAATAATCTCTCATATTCAGATGACATTGAGAATACATGATTCCAAAAGTTCACAGAAAACTTTTGTCGAAATCGAATTCACAACAGGGTGTCTATCTGCAGGCTGGTGAGTGACCCCCCTATTATCTTTGAAATCCTTTCCTTAGGAGTTCCTTTGTAATTTATATCGTGACATTTAGAAGCCTAAACGGAGTTTCACGGTGGAAGAAATTCAGAGTCGCGATACGCTCGCGGGTTTTTTGAGCTGTAAAAACCAGTTATATTGAGAATTGTGCAAATTTTGTTTCAAACGGGAGGATTTGTTGTCTATTCATGTTTTATTTGTCAGATGTCAGTTTGGTAAAAGCCTATTTACTAACCCCTAGTTTTGGCCTTTAGTTTTGGTAAATTATGAGCTTACAAATGTGAATCTTTCTAAAAGTAACAAGTAGTTATTAGTAGAAGATATTTTAGAATTATATTTAAGATCATTACTGATCAACAAAGCATTAAAAGTATAATTTAATGAATTTACGGGATTCTTACCACGATTTTCGATTTTTATTTCGCGCGTTCTGCCCGTTGTGCACCCTGCCGGACAGCGGCCCAGGCTCTGGCGACCGATGAATGGCGGGATAACCATTTTGCAGGTGGTAGGTTTCGACCGCGGCTTGCAACCACCCTCTAGACAAAGCCATGCCACCAAGTGACCTAGTCAAGTTCCGGCATGATGTCTTGAGTAGCCATTGGAGGAGAATAGGTCCGAGTAATTGTGTAACGTATGAGAGCCGTTTGAACTCAAAGGGTTAAGATGCACCGGGTGGTTCATTCTGGAGTGCAGCGGGGTCCAAAGAAACGGTGCACCGCTGGCCGACCGCAGGTTGTAGGGGGCCCAACTAGCGTTCTAGCCATTCGTGAAAGGCTGCCCCACCGCCTGTGTAAAGTCCCGGGATTGCTCCATCGTGCCGGTTGGCGACCGGATGGAGAGGGCCCGATGGCGGTCCCCGGGGGGTTTGGGTGTCCCCGCGGTCTCCATGTGAGTCTCCCACGAGTGGGTCTGACCACTCGAGTTGCTTGGTTTCAAACGTTGCGCTTCATTCAACTTCTGTTCTTCTCCCCTATTCACCCTACCAACAACATAATGGAAAAGTCCAAAAAAAAAATAAGTGCCGACAGCGGATGCACTCCCTCTCCCTAAAAGTACACTTCTCTAACATCCGAGGAGTGTACTCAAATCTCCACGATGTCCACCACCACCTTGAGACAGAGAGGCCGCACTTATTCTTTCTGACAGAGACGCAGATCTGTGATCATTCGGATCTGGCATACCTGCATTACCCAGGCTATATCCTGGAGACCAAATTTCACCCCGATGCGGGCGTGTGCGTGTATGTCGGAGACGAGATCTGTTGTCGGCGTCTCCGATACTTGGAAGTTCCGGGTTTTTCTGTTTTATGGGTCTATGTAGATACTGGCCTGGACCGAATTGTATACGCCAGTATTTACCGATCACACACGGGAGCTCAGGAGGAATATCTCAGTGATACTGCAGGTAAGGTCCAACGACGCTATCCCTCTGTGCAGTTGGTGTTCCTTTAATGCCCACCATGGAGAGTGGCTGTACCCGTTCAAGGACACCGACCATGCTGGCAGAGAAACCTATCGGTTCGCAGTAACTCATGGTCTCTCCCAGCTCGTCGACGAACCTACGCGCATTCCTGACGTTGTTGAGCATACTGCGTATTGCTTGAACCTTCTGCTGACAACCGATCCAGACAGATACTTGGTGTCCATATCTCCGCCATTAGAGACATCCGACCACTGTCTGGTGAAATCTGTGTAACAATACTCGCCAACCGATACCAGCCCAAAAGGCAATAGACGAGTTCAACTCAGCAGATTGGGATGAGATCCTTGGCGGCAAGCTTGCTTTACTTCCGATGATCCATCATGCTGTGCTGATGCTGTCTCCAGCGTGATATGTCAAGGTATGGAGTACTTTATACCGTTCTCTGATGTATTCCTGGAGTCCAAAGTCCGCCCATGGTTTAATGCTGATTGCCTCCTAGCTGATAAGCGTAAGCATGCAGCATACCAAGCCTGGGCTAGCGCTCGCAGAAGCAAAGCTATGGATCTCTCAGCTAAGAAGCAGGCGTACAATGCTGCTGCCAAGTCCTGCAAAAGTGATCAGAAAGCGCTCGTTTCGACCACATTGGCCGTATCGGGGACAAGTTAGCATCCTATCCCACGCGAAGAAAGCTTTCTGGTCCCTTGCCAAGTTGGTTGAGATGAACTTCTGTCGCCCATCACTGCCACCACTGCAAAGGCCTGACGGGCCTTTGGCCCACAGCGCAAAAGAGAAGGCAGACTTGTTTGAAAATCTCTTCGCGGAATGTTCACGTCTAGATTCCAAAGGTAAAAGCCTACCCACGTTACCCCCATTCGGCCCCAAGATGGAGGCCGTCCAAATTCACCAAAAAGGGGTACTCAAATGCTGACTAAGTCTAGACGTGAACAAAGCCAGTGGTCCGGATGGCATTCCCACAGTGGTTCTAAAGCACTGTGCAGCCGAGTGTTCTCCTGTTTTGACACGTCTCTATCGACTCTCTCTAAGGACTGGAAAAGTTGCAAAATCATGGAAGTTTGCAAACGTACAGCCCGTACCAAAAAAGGGTAGTCGAGCCGACCCAGTCAACTGTAGACCTATTGCAATCACTTCCATAATTTGCAAAATTATGGAACGTGTATTGAACCATCGTCTCCTGACGTTCCTAGAGACCAATGAGCTCCTCAGTGACAACCAATATGGTTTCCGCTAAGGACGCTCAACAGTAGACCTTCTAGTGTACGTCACGCATCTATGGGGCATGACTTCGAAAGGGCACGGAGAGGCAATAGCCGTATCCTTAGATATCTCCAAGGCAATATCTCTTTGACCGGGTATGGCACGAAGCCCTCTTGAGCAAGCTTCCCGCGTATGGCATACCATCTGGACTCTGCGACTGGATTTCTGATTTCCTGAGGGAACGGTCAATTCGAGTTGTCGTCGATGGCTTCTCATCGGATCTAATGGCGATCAACGCCGGCGTACCTCAGTGATCTGTTCTCTCTGCAACATTATTCCTGCTGCACATTAATGACCTTCTTTTATCGGAAGGCATTATTGGTTACGCTGATGACAGTACTGTTGTAGAGAGATATGTGTCCAATGCGCGAGCAAGTCCAAACCAGATCCAATTTCAGAGAGATTTGATGATCGAATGAGTTGATTCGACACTATGTAGGGTTTCCGATTGGGGTGAAGCCAACCTTGTCAAGTTCAACCCTTCCAAAACCCAGGCGTGTCTCTTCTCCGGTAAAAAGAGCACATTCAACTTGACGCCCACTTTCCAAGGTGTATCTGTACCGATCACAAACCATCTAGGGCTTCTAGGCATGACCATCACGTCGATACTTAATTTCGGTCAACAGATTGAAACCATGGCACAGTCAGCTTCCAAAAAATTGGGAGTCATCGCAAAGGTCCGGCGGTACTTCAACTCGGAACAGTTGCTCAACCTGTACACAGCCCAGGTTCGATCCTGTATGGAGTACTGCAGCCATCTTTGGTATGATTCTGCTAAGTACCATCTTGAAGCCTTGGATTCTGTCGACCGAAGGGCCCGTAGACTCATAAGTGACGACAAACTTACTAGCATGCCGAAGAGCCGAACTAAATGGTTCGATAGCTTATTTTTGGTTCGTGTTGCCAAAGAGTGGAATGATTTGCCTGCGTCTGTTTTTCCAGACAAATATAACCCTGGAGCTTTCAAGTGTAGAGTGAATAGGTACCTCTTGGACAGGCGTGTAGGATCCTCGTCTTCATCGTCACTTTCCATCAGGTGAGATGGAAGACAAACGCCTGCTAATTATTAATAAAAACAATTAAAAAAAACCCAAGAACAAACATCTATGTTCGCCACACAAATGAATGTCAGGAGTCGAACCTGGGACTACTAACCACTACGCCATTCGGTCGTCTAATCAAACTGCACGTAATGCTAAGATGTTTTGACGTTCAGCGATGATCGCACGTTGACTGCGCGGTAATCAGTGAACGGTTTTCTTAGGTAATACTGCAGCCAGATCATTTTTTGGATCATGATGTATGTTGTATTTGAGATATTTTTAAGATACTTTACAATAGGATACGATACGGCAATTTACAATAAAGTTCTGCAAGTGGGTTTTTTATGTAACCTTCATATTAATGTGTAACTTTAGATATACTTATTTGTTTCATATAATATTGATGTAATGTATGAATCGCTATTTATTTTTGTAGGTACCTGTATACGAATATTTATACATTTAGTCCGAAGCTCTTCATACCCATGTTTATTTTTTAACTACCTAAAGGTCAGCTGGCAGAGAATGTCAAAAGGCATTAAGTCCTTCCTTACATTAAAATATGTACGTAACATAAATAAACAATTAAATATTTAGCTTATAAGCGTTTTTAACTTTAACTATCAAATAATGAAATATAAATAAATACAGGCAAACAAAACTTTAGAGTACGTAATTTCAACGGGGTGGATGTTTCACTTATTTTCAGTAAAATTTAATTTGTTATACTCGTACGAGTTTCCAAACAATACTATCCAGGGTTTCTCGAAATTTTATTTATTTATTAATTTGTTTAACATTCATTTTCATAATACTATTTATTAACAGTGTAACAGAAACTCGTTTAGGTTTATACGTACACTTAATTATTATATTATGTAAGGTATGTTTTCAGGGTTACAATAGAAGGCAAAGTTATGCTGGCTTTATTTGTTAACTTTACGATTTATTAACACAATGTTTTAAATACACACATTGAGACGATATAGAAAGTTTTCGTTAGTACAACTACTAACTAATGTTTTTGTCCATCTACAACATTCAATTATCTTTATATCACTTGGGAGCAGAAGGATCAACGCGATTTTCATGGAATTTTAGCGACTATTACAATACAAATGAGATTATGTATATATCATTGGCTTTTCAGCCTTAATAATAAGCTGTTAATTCAGATGCTTAAACAGAACGGTTGACTCTTCTTGGTGACTGGTGGCAGAGACACTATCTAAGGGGTATTACCAGCTTATTCGGGCCAGCATATTCAGTTCGCCTGGATTTGCCGTATATAGCCTAATCGACTGAGACCGTTCCGGAGCAACTGCTGTATTCGGCTACTGCCGACCGGTGAGTCCAATTAGCCTAATATTGATCGTATTAACGCGACTGGCATATAAGCAATGCGGCTTGTTTCATCTACATATAATTGATTTTACCGTAATAAATGGGTAGCACCTCATTACGACTCAATGTCATCTTCTCAAAATGCTTTTAGCAACAAATAGTAGTCTGTTTAAACCTATCAAAGGAAATCATCAATGACAGATTCAATAGCGAATTAATTGAATATAAAAAATACCGGACTTAAACTAGATATCGTTAGGTAAAAACCTACACTAGTATCTTTCTATGAAATGTTTTTTATCGGGAAATTCGTTGAAGTATTTCGTTTTCTTCCTTTGTACACACTAACTGTTTATCCCCAAAGTAAGCACAGCTTGTGTTATGGATGACCATACAGCGAACTGGGGTTGAACCCAAGATAAAATTATAAATTATAAATAGAAACAACCATGACTCCTGACAAACATCAATGATCATCACGCAAATAAATGCCTCGAGTCTGGGACCACTACGCCACTCAGTCATGAAGTATTCACCCAAAATAAACCATAGCTGACTTCAGCCTATCCCTCATCACACAAACTACACCATAATTTAACCTCCCAGCATCTCAGCACTAAACAAACGTTAATAAGCTAATCTAAGTCGCGATCGACGTAAGAACACAACTTGTTCAGCGAAACACTTTACACTGCACAAACTCTCGAGGTACAAGACGCGTTAAGATATATCTTTGGTATATCTTATCCTAGATCTTATCCGATTTAATTAAAGGTAAGATCATAATTAGAAGCACTAGAGGGGGTAAGCTAGGAAACTGAAATTAAACTACCTTAGTGCATATAATTTGTAGGATATATATTAAAATGAAGCACGTGTAAAGAAGGTTGTACACTGTTGAGGGTATGAGAGATAATAATGAGTCAAGGTATTAAGGATATATTTTGCTGACATAATGTTATTTGTAGTTGCATGCAGTCAGCGCAATGTTAGCTTTTGGTGCTTTAGTTTTCCAGGAATTTAAATTGTGAGTTGAATATTTACTTTTATATGCTTTGTCTAAATGAAATAAATAATAGTTTTGTGTAAGTTAAATTAAGTTAAAAGTTTTGTGTAATATTAGTATAGTCTGTGGAGTACAAATGCTTGTGTGTTCTGTAGATGTATTTATTTTTGTGAACTCTGGTTTTCAGCTATTGGAAATATTCAAATAATGGCTCTAGAAACAAATTTTTTTATGAAATGTACTGTTTATTTATTGTTCTATTGGCTTTTTAAATTTCACCAGACTTTGCAGCTTACATACGAAGATAAAATCCTACATACGAATCGCCTAAGGGCACCGAGAGGGCATGGACCTCGGTTTAGGGACCTCGGTTTAGGGACCTCGGTTTAGAAAGTCGTATATTGAAACTACCACTGATTTAGAAGGATGATCTGAATTCACTGCCATCTGAATCAGCATGTATCTCAGCAGGAATGCATACTTTGCGTAAACCTGGCCTACCGGTGGGTTAGGCATTTCGAAAATTCGTTCTTTAATGTAATAGCGTCGTTGGGATCTATTAAGACGTTATGCGGACGCCTGTAACAAACCGCCGTGTCAGGGTTGGCTCCATACATACTATTCTCGTATTATTTTATACAATACGAGTGTATTTTGAGTGACCAAAATAAGGGGAATGTCCTATTTTAATGCTAAGAAAGCAACATTAGCTTGGCTAAATACTCTGGACTATAACGCTATTGAACACCTATTTGTATAATATTCGAGTACACATACCCAAACAAAATATCTGTTAACGCGACTAATCCAAACATAAACACCCACCCCGAATCACACACACACATAGTCCCTCACGCACACGAAATGTATCTCACTCACACACACACACACATACACGCGCGCACAAACTCTCACACATACACACTTCCTAATTATGACACACGTTGATTTTTTTACTATTATTTTCCTGTTATCCAGTCCTGAATGCATTTGGAAAAATTGTTAACAATTACATGTACATTCAACCTAACTTTAATATTCAGAAATATTGTAAAGTGAAAATTATATTTTAAGGTAGTGGTAATTAGGAACACTTTGTTCAGTCCATGCATAATTTTTACATTACATATATTTGGTATTTAGTTTTATATAGCTAGTCTGCATTACCAAATAAAACTGTATTTAAACATAATGAAGAGCCGTCTCCTGTAAAACAGGTCTTCCTAGCTCAGGAGACAAGGATCATTTATAATTGTTATTCTGTATTTATTTGGATAATAAAGATTATTATTATTATTATTATTATTTTACAAAAAAGCATGTATCTAAGATTTAAAGAAAAAAAAAACGCATTTGGTAGTTCATAGGTATTGGGTCCAAAATATTGTGAGGTAAGCCTTTCAATATTAACCTTCTTTAAGCTGAAAACTTACGCTGCACGACAAAGCTTATTACTTTATTTCATATAACAAAACAAAAACAAAAAACATCATAACACACAAATCAACAACAAATGAGGACATTTACATATAATAAATATTTTCAATTTCGGATCCCCTTATTCTCAAATAGATCTCGTAATCATAAGCTATTAAGCATAGTTCAAATAACTATTTGTTATTCATTATTCAGAGATGACAATAATTGCTGGCAAACGAAGCACGAAACTTGCTCGCAAACCAGAACGGTGTAAAGTGTGCTAAAGGTGGAATTACACGGGAGGTGTTATTCAGAATTACAGTCGTTTCAACGGAGTAGAGTGTTGGAAAGACGTGTTCAAGAATTTCAGCAGGAACATTACATGTTAATGAATTTTTGGCTTGTTTTATTACGAAATTAGAGTAGATATTGTTGTTTATTTATGGTTGAAAGAATTTATGTTTAGATATTTGGTGATACGTTTTAAAAGAGAATTATAAAGCTTTCTGCAAAATGAAGTGTCTCTAAAATGTGCATCATTCATTTATGTACATAATTTCTTGACACAACCTTATCTTGTTACCTTAACATTATTTCAGGTTGTTCATTCTCACGCCCTTCACTCAAAAGTATACCGAAAGTATTAAGAAACATTTACAAAATGAGAACTAAACTTAATTAAAACTTTGTTCTTGGATCTGCTTTCTCAAGGCGTGTGTAAACGGTTCTTAACAAAATTACTCAGCGCTACATTTTCCGATGAGAGTTCTCATTGGATGAAACTGTGATATGGCCCCGTTCCATCGAGTTAACCGTTTTTAATTTTCTAAACGTATAGTTTGGCTGAACATACTGTAAGGGTTAGAAGCATAATAATTGAAATATATTTATGTTATGAGGGACAAACAATAAGAAAAATAATGCCGGTTGCGATTTTATTACGTAATAAAATATTTTCGAGTATTTTCACACAACTCGTATTTTTTAGGTAAGTTACTATATATCAGCAGTTAGCGACACACGTTTTAATCTTAATTAAAAAAAAGGTTAAGGGAGAAGTCAAGACTTGAAGTTTGGGTTCTATTTAAAATAAATATTATTCAAGTTGTTAAGTAATCCAACGATCAAATGTGAAGAATTAAGGCATTGTGCGTCGCTGGCCCTAGAAAGTAAATAGTAAAAACCAAATTAAAATTTCCGTTTATTCTTCCTATGATGTCGATGGAAGTAATGAATTCAGAGAAAACTGAGTGATTATTTTTTGCTGCCCAACGAAGATACGTTAAAGTTTACAATACAGTAATACCCCGGCGTTACACGATAGGTGGGACCAAGAGATAGCCGTGTAGGTCGAATTCGCGTAAGTCGGGGTCCAACTTGGCATATAAGTACATTTAAAGTTTGTGTAATCGGGACCAAAGTCTAAAGATAACAGTAATTTAGAAGAAACATGTTTCATTTAATGTTAGATAATGAAAACAATTTACATTACTATGAATAAAACAATGTAAACCAGAGTTATTTTGATGTCGAAGGCTTCATATATTCTAACAATGTCGCCTGACGAGTTAAGTTTTTCTTCTCACGTAAAATTTTCTCGTATCATGCCAGTAACTTTTTAATTTCCCGTTTCGTAGTTAACACGCGCTCTTCATTGGAATCTATTTTTTCTAAAATTTGTAACCCCTAGTTAAGTATTGAAGTCTTCTGTTAAGTTTCAAATCGTCACTCGATTTTCCGGTTCGGACCGGATTTTCTGGGTCTAACGAACCAGTGTGTTCAATGTCTTGATCATGCTCACTCATTTCTATAATCTTGTCAATTGTTAGCTCTGGATTGAGTGAATCCAGCAACGTGTGAAAAACCACGTATCTCCGTATTCGCATAAAACGGAGCAGCGTAAGTCGGGGTATTACTGTATTACCACAATACTTATCTACAACAGATCGTGTAGTAAAATGTATACCACAATACTTATCTACAACAGATCGTGTAGTAAAATGTATACCACAATACTTATCTACAACAGATCGTGTAGTAAAATGTATACCACAATACTTATCTACAACAGATCGTGTAGTAAAATGTAATGATTTTTTTATATTATTAACATTAGATAGAACAATGATATAACTCATATATTGCTGTTGAGTTTGCCTTTGTTTCTTTAATTTAAATGGATTTTCTTTATGGCATGTATAATTATAAAATGGTGGTTAAATTAGCTAGGACTAAGCCTAGTAATAACCAGTTTTAGTTCATTTCTTTTGTTAAGGGCTCGTCTTACGCGGTCCTACAGACCTTCCCTATTTTGACCGTCATAATAACCACGTGGTGGTGTTCCAGATAAAGGGAAGGACCAGCCTGTGTAATTACTGGAACAATAATTCCAACATAATTCGCAATAAATAACAGTATAACTAATCAATCGTATCTATGATTATGGGCACGGATACCACTAACCATCACGTGGATAGCACGCTCATTTGCTAGCAATGTCAAAGTTAAAAAAACTGCCAAGTCCTGAACAACCGAAACTGTATCACTAAATTTATACGGATTTATAACCGTACCGGAGTATAAATCAAAACATCCACACTTGTCTCTCCTAAAAAATCACCCAATTTCTTCTTAAAAGAAAGCACTATATTCCGGTCCCTTGATTAACAGAAACAGAGATTCTTCCATGTTGACCCAGCCTGATGGATGACGTCATCAGTTATCCTAAATCGTATCTTTTCGGTCAGCCCGGATTAGCACAGGATTATATCTTCGTTTGTTTTCTTTCTTTCTCTAAGATTAGGTACTGGTTTTGATTTTGAGATGAATTACTTCATACGCCGAAGCCTTCGTAATAGCTTGTCATAGTTAAGATTTGCACCTTGTGTAAATGTGTATACAGATGTGTTAGAGGCCCTTTACGTCAAAGCCGGCCGGGAAAATCTGTCGCTAGTCATATTCGATAGTTCATTCGGGCTATATTGCTGTTGACACATTTAGCTATACGTCATAGCATACGTGACGTCAAAACCCAAATAAACATAAGTTATGCTTTTTCCCAAACGTCTGCACATATTCGATTTGCCACTGCCGATTCATGCCGGTCGAACTTGTGGGTTACGCCCTTCATTAACAATCATCAATACATAGCTTGATTTATATATTGTGCTTTTTTATATTTCTTTATAAAGAAAACTTGGATGGAAAACATTCAGTTATGTTCCAATATTGTTTGGCAAACGTTAACTGTCTATAAAAGGGTAATAATTTTGGCATTTTGCACGAGAAACCTTCCATAGCTTCTCCAATACTTGAGTAGTCCTATATCGAAGTGCCAAACCTTCGTATCGAAGCGGCTCGCATTTATTAATTTAAAATGTTAGACATACAAAAAAAATTACGTTGGCATCGTTTACACGAGCCATCTAAGTTTGCGTTATAATAATATATATGAAGTATTTGTTACTCTTTCACAGAAACACAAAGGACAATCGAGTAGTATACGAGTAGTATAAATAATCTGCATGTCTGTCTGCAATACGAGAAAATGATTTTCTACCAGTTGGAATTTACTAGTATTTTTCTTAAAATACTATCCAACACTCCTTTATACACTGTTATTTCTAAACAAAGAGTTTTTATATAGAAGTATTTACTAAAGATATGTCTCAAGCTTGTTTCATATGTCAAAAAATATAAAAACCAAATGGTTAGTGTTATGATTTTTATGAGAGATACATTTTGTTGGCTGAAAGGTACGACATGTTCTTGAAATGGCCTACCACAGACCTGACAAGAACACATACCACATTTGAAAAGTCAACAGGCTTAAATAAAAAGGACAGATTTGTTTTGTACTTAATAGATAATCTTTGAAACTAAAAACTTGTCATCGTAATTCTTTTGCCACTGTAATGTTATCCGTCTTACCAAAAAATAGTAATCTTTTTATTATTATTATTATTTGTGTTTTATGGCAATCAGCTGTTGTTACTACACCGCCAATTTCAAGAATTAGTATAATAAAAGTATTGATAAATTTAAAACAATGCTTTCAAGACATGTGTACAAAAAGCTTTCTGCTAACAGTCCAGTCACCTTTTATAATGTCGGTTATTATCGGTTGTACGTCGATAATTTTCAAACTCTCAACAAACATGTTGTTTTCACGAAAATTAAAAAAAAAATATCTAAAAAAAGGTTGAAATGCTTTGCTTAAAAATTAAATAAAATATTCAGAACTCGTAAGCCACGGCATTTTAAACGTTCGCCATACAGCGGTGGCCGGGGATTTCCAGGAATTTAGGAAATCACAGGAATTTTTTTTCCCATTTTTTTTAAAGAAAATTACGTGGTTTTATTTTGTGTACTTTCAGATTTGACAGTTTAATCCAGAGACATATTTGCGTGGGCTGTAAAAAGTATTTTGCAAAGTTATCAAATATTCATGATTTTATTATATATTATTTAAGGAAATAGCTGGATTCTTATCACGGTTTTGGTTTTAATTATCGATTTTCCGATATTTCGGCACCCGCAACCTGGTAAATTTAACAAAACGTTAAGAGGCAGACGCATCGGTCTACCGTTTTCTCGGTCTTATCCCGCTAATTCCTTCCATATGTATCATTTCAATGACCACGATAACCTAAAACAATAAGTTTTGTAATATACATCAATCTACAAAATGAGTAGGTAATAATTAAAATAACATACTTAAATATGAAATTTACTAAACAACAAAAATATTGTAAAGTTGTGATATGCAGTTCTTTTGAACCAAATTTATACATTATTTCACAATTAGAATGGTACTTGACCTACAAGTACCATGAAGTTACATTTATAGAAAATCGGGAGCATAAAAAACACCACAATAAATAATGAATAAATAATCATTTGACGGCCTGTTTGGTATGGAGGAGAGACGCCTTGCCTTCCATCCGGCCATGCCCGGGTTCGAATCCTGGTAGGGGCTTTATCATAGGATATTTTATCATGTTTGCTTTCTAGTCATGGATGTGTATGTATGTTTATTTAATTAATTTATAATATTTATATTAAAAAAAATATCCATGTCTATACAACGTTGATAAAAGCGAGAGGCATTAAATGAAACCACATATTTTGTGTATCATTATTAGGCTACACAACAAAAATCAGATCAATGTAAGCAACAGTTAAGTCACAGGAATGATTTTTAGTTTTTACTTAGTTTCGTTTAAACACTCTGTATCTTCCCGATCACCTGATCGTAAGTTTGTACTATAGGCATACGTAGTTATCTAAACGACAAAATTGACGCGAGCGATGCGGCGTTGCCAGTTCGCATCGTAAGTTTGCAGTACAAACAAGGAAGTGTACACTGTTACTAAATCTTTCCTTAAAAGAAAGTACAGATCACGGTTATCTCCCTCTAATGTAATAAGCGTAACAGAAATAGAATGTTGCTATTGCGCCGGCGGCGGCTTGGCTAATTAGGTCAAGGGCACAATTTTTACTTTGTTTAGTGCGAAGACGCGTTGCATCCGGGGTGCATTCATTCGGGGTGCATTGCAATTCAGCACAGATAATTGTCGCTCACGCGTCCCATTTACTAATGTTTAGTTTTTATTGTGATAGGACACGTAACTGAGTATTTTAGATTTAGTTTTGTGAGTAGTTTTTAATTATTTTGTTAGTACGTAAGACATCCACAATACCTCGTGCTACATACACGGCGTTAGAATACACTGACATGATTTTAATCTACGGGGAACCCCACGCAAACGCAGCCTTAGCTCTGCGAACTTACCGAGAAAGGTATGGAGACAGCCGCGCGTGCCCTAGGAACGCTCGCACCATAGTATTGGCAGTACAACGGGCACGGGAAAACAGACCATTAGCAGCGCATCAGGAGGAACTCCTACCGCAGCAGATACCTACTGCGCGCGAGCAACAGATTCTTGAGTTTTTTGGCCGCAACCCCACATCGAGTCTGCATAGAGCCGCACGCCAGCTTAGAGTTTGCCATAGAACCGTGCATAACATTTTAAAAAGGAATAAACGCAAACCGTACAAATTTTAAAAAGTCCAAGCCCTTTTAAGAAGGGATTTGCCAGTCAGGCGTACTCACTGCCAGTGGATACTTGACAAAGTTACAGACGACCCGAATTTTTTATTAAATGTCATGTGGACCGACGAGAGCAAATTTACACGCAATGGCATATGGAACCAACAAAATCTCAGATATGATTCGGGAGTCAGAGCATCAATACCGCTTCTCTGTTAATGTGTGGGCTGGTATACACAGGGACCAGATTATTGGCCCTGTTTTTATTGACGGCACCCTTAACGCGGAAAATTTTTTGAAGATATTATTCGGTCCCGTTGCTGAATATACCGAAGAACTACCCTTAGCCGATCATCGGCATTTATGGTATCAATTGGACGGAGCTCCTCCACATTCAGTGATGTCTTCCAGAGAGCGACTCACCGAAATGTTTGGACAGCAGTGGATTGGTCGATTTGGACCAGTACGATGGCCACCACGGTCCCCGGATCTCACTCCAATGGAATTTTTTATCTGGGGGTTTGTGAAAAGTGAAGTGTACGCGACAGACGTGAATACCGTAGAAGAACTTAAAAACCGGATTACTTTAGCGTTTAATTAATTAAAAAGTTCAACAACAGACAGTGACCTTATTGCACGGTTAAATAACAATATTATACGTCGTTATAATTTGTGTACCATTGCAAACGGCGGACATTTCGAACAATTGAAGATTTAATGTGTAAGTGTTACAATTAATTATTTTTGTTTATTATTTTCATTGATCATACCTTCCAACGTTACCTACAACACATGTTTACATTATCATCCACATCAAACCCGGGCGCTCCGCTGTGTAGGTAGGTGTGCGAGCCGGTGAGCCTGCCGCCGCACGCGCTATGCTATTCAAATGCTACGTTGCCAATTTGTTACGCAGGTGGCGGCAGGCTACTCAACAAAGGATGTTTACATTTTAACTTAATTATTAAGCTATTTAAGTTCTTTGAAAAACGTTTTTTCGTATACTTCTCGTAAACTTTTTTTTAATAGTTTCGGATTCACAGTAGGCGCTTATAGTATATGTGGTTTCATTAAATGCCTCTCGCTTTTATCAACGTTGTAAATATTTCTTAATTTGATTTATCCGTTATCTAGTATCCATAACACAAGTTCTTAATGATACTTAATTTGGGCTAGATAATGTGGTGTGGTAGTTAGTAATATTTATTTATTTAAATCCCCAGACAAACACACCAACTGCATCCCCAAAGTAAGAAAAGCTTATGTTATAGCGGACTAGGAGGAACCCAGAATAAACATACTTACATGTATAAATATAAACAACCATGACCGGAGAGCAAACGGCTGTGTTCATCATACAAATGAGTGCCCCGACCAAATAAAGTTTAATAATAAATTAGTTAGAAATATCTGTTAAAACTATTTCGAATTAGCAATTTCATTGTCTTTTAAAGATGTAATATTCAAAACAAAAATAGACCAATCAACTGCAAATCATAAGCAACCTAGCGTATTATTCCCTCTCTTATTGGATCGTTTAATAGTTAGTAAACCAATTGAAAGGCACTTGACCAAACTGCCCCAGGGATTAACTATTTCGAAGTTTGTCGGAAATCAGAGGAGTTATGATGGTTCCAACTATTTTAATAATCATTTATGATTGTTTGATGATTGACCAAAAAGGGTTGGTTTTAACGTTTTTAACCAGGGTGACAGAGTGGACCGTAAGCTTCTCAACTTAAGGTTCTAATGACTTCCAAATATAATTAGTTTTTACAAGTTAAGAACATAAAACCATATATATATATATATATATATACGCATACGTATACGTTCGATGGAATAATTTCATAGAAATAACTAAGCGTTACTAAGAAACTAACGCTGAAAATGATGATGAAATTCAATTTAGAGACTTTTAAATGATATAATTTATTATGTGAGAAAATATGAATTCCAAGCAGGAGGTCAAAGAATTCACTGACTAGCGAACTTTTTATAAAATTAAATTACAAAGCTTTCCTTATTCGTAAATAAAGCACTATATCTGTAAGAATTTCCACAAAATAAATGTATAACTTAAAACAATGTTGCTATAAAAACACAGCAAACCTAAAATGTTTCAAAGTTTATTTTTTTCTCAAAAATAAATATTGTATTTAAAATAATTCTAAATCAAACGTAACATGAAGCCCTTACAATCCTCAAGGGCCTAAAAGGGTAACATTTATTAGAGATGGTAATGATCCCAAATTAACAACAATTTATGAGACTATGAACCCGACTATTACATTAATTTTCTTGTAATTAAATTATTAACACGGAACTGTACAGAATAATACAGAATTGTATTAATACATTAATTAAACTTGTTAAACGGAATTTTAATGTGAAACCGAAATGGTTCATTTTGCAGGTAAAGGTGTGAATATGAAACATATGAGTCAAATTTAATAAACCATATAAGATAAATTGTTACAGGTCATATGAAAACTAGCTTCGAACTATTTCCACAATTGTGTTTATATTTACTTAGGAGCATAACTTCGGAAGCATTCAATATTTAATTATTATTAGAGTGATACATTTGATAATAGGTAATAAACTTTATATGAAGCTAAAGTACAACAGAATCTGAACTCTTAGTGTAAAGTACTCGTACATTTATGTATACTTTAGGCCACACTCAGAGATGTTACATGTGTACTCAAGTACCTCTTAGTTATATGTTTGTTTCTTTAAATACAGATAGAGTATAAATTCGCTAGGTAAAATATTTAACTCATAATTCGCTTTTTTTTTTTTGGTTCCCCTCCACGGGAAGGGCAGGAGGATATAAAAAATGCTCTGACGCATACTGCGTTGGTTGCTTTTAGGTTATTGATTTTTTGCTCTTTGCAAAGATTTGAAACTACGGTCCATCGCGCTTTTTCGCGGAGAAAGACGGGCGGAGGGAGCTGAGGCTTCGGCGGGACGGGAGCGCAGCGCGTCGCTGGCTTCGATGGGACCGACGGAGACGCGGTTGCTTCGATGGATTTTAATGGCGCGGGGGCTGGTGTTGAAGACACCTGGGAGGGCTCGGGTATTGAGGATACCGAGGCTTTCTTAGAGCGCTTCTTGGAGCGCTTGGCGACTAGCTGGAACGCGGGCTCAGGAGAGCCTGTTAAGGTGACGGCATCTGACGACGTATCAGACGCGGGTTCGGAGTCGCTCCCGGGAGCGGTACGCTTGCGACGCGACGCGTGAGAGGATGCGACCGATTCGCAGTCCATCTCGGACGAGGCGGGAGACGAGGAAGAGCTGTAGACCTGAGGGGTCTCGACGTTGGAGGCCTGAGGGGCCGGGGTTGAGCCCTGAGGGGCCGGGGACGCGATAGATGCCTGTAAGGCCTGCGTTAGTACGTCATCGGGAATGCTGGCGCCGGACGCAGCGAGCGCCTGGGCGAACGACCTAAGAATGTTTACAAGGTCCATTGGAGGGCTTGGTCCTACGATATATGATATATAAATATATAAAAATGCCTAGGTTCCCTAGCACCTAGCACCTATTTATATAACAAATGCCTAGAGTTCCTAAATAAAAACTTACGAACCCTAGCGGCTAACCTCCCTACCAGCGGTAGGGGGGCTGAGGAGAATAACTTAAAACTAACCGTAGTACGCCGAAGGCCGCTACCTAGAAACCTAAAAAAAGGGTACGCAGGTAAACAGTTGACCGCGTTAGGGTCAACCTTTACCGACAGAAAGGACAAATACACACGAAAAACACACAGATATGATAAAAATAAATATGAAATAGGAGAAAAATAAATAAAATAGAGAAGAGAAATAAAATAAAAATAAAAGGACTGGTTCAGTACAAATTCGTTGTCACCGTTAAGTATCCTTTGTACTGAAACCAGACTACTTACGCTGGGCACAACACTGCACTCAGCACAAGCACAACACAGCTTAGCACAGCACTTTGAAGACTAAGGGGCTTAGTCGCAAAGAAAAAACGCACTTCGATAGCACTCAGAGGGAGTAGAAAAACCTTGAAAACCGTAGCATGGAACCAACACGCTAAACTGTGACGTCAGTAGACTGAGCGCCACGGAATATCGGGAACGGACCGATCAACGGAGAACGGGGTCTTGCACGTCCGCACCGCGTGGCGATCGGAGCGAGAATGCATATCGGAGCGAGAATGCATAATTCGCTTAACTTAATAGTCTTAAGTAGGACGTTGCGTCGATAAAACCATGGGAGCAATTTTAAACATTCTTTCGAATCAATCCCCCCCTCAATGCCCATCGAATAGTTGCTTCTCAGGTGAAACCGCGCGAACCTAAATTTCATAGGACCCTCGTTTTCACGACGCATCTTCGTTCATAGCTTGCAGCTCGTCAACGCCGACCTGAACGGCAAAGTATTGCCACAGCCAGCAAGGTGGTTTTTAGTGAGTAGGTGCCATTCTGGTGAGTCCCACATAACCCCCGCAGAGGTCGGTATTTTCCTGCGGCGGTATGCATGACGCATCTTCCACCTCCCTCCCGTGAGGGTGTTATTTCGGCGGCAAAAAAAAACCACGCGAACCTGTAATGACAATTTTTTTAAACATTTTGATTTTTAAACGCTGTCCCTCATAATTTCACATTTCTAAATTTGCATTGATAAATCAACTGGTGGATGAATAATTCAGATTTAATGACAACTTGTTACAACTAAAATCTTACTCGTAAACATTATTAAAACTAATAAATTATTGGAGTTAATGCCTATGATGATCCGAACTAATATTAAGTAGGTTTACATTTATTATGTCAAAGATTATGATGTTTACGCTTCCACATTTTTAACAATTAAACCGATCAACGTGAAACCTTGCATACACGACTTTAGGTCCACAGAAGGACGTAGAATATCTGTCAACCTATATACCTACCAAACCGAAGATTACGCGGGTAAACTGCTTGCAAAAGCTATTCATAAATATTTTACGATCATCGCAATAGAAGAGTAGATATATTAAGAGTAGGCATACTCTTGAAGACAATGCTGATGGATATGCAATCTTAAAATTTCTCTAGCACCAATTATTTTATTATTTTACGGATATTTTATGGATCTAACTGAAATTTAATCGCAGTAATACAATTTTAAACCAAGGCCAATTTCAATCTTAAAAAAATAACTTTGTCACGTGACTTTTAAATTGTCTTTGGACTTGGATAAGTGTATATGAAATTGAATACGACTTTAATGGAATAGGTATAAAGCTTACATTACAACCACTGACTACCACAGCAACCACAAACGGATGCCACAGTGTCTAAAGCACAGCAAATTCAATTTTCATCACATTAATGACCTCTTTGTAGTTTCCTATTATTTAGTTTCGCATCGTAATTGGGGCTGAGTGGAACTCTCGGTCCTAGCTTTGCTAAGGAAACCTACTTGCATAACTTTCAAAATTTGAGAGGGCAGAATTAAATAGAGGCCTTGAAAATAGATTCTTCTTTGGCTTTTCAACATTCTGAAACACGCTTGGCCGTATACCTAAATTAGATTTTAAAAACAACTTTTTTTATTTTCTTAATAATCCTAAGTAATAAAGTATTGTAGTTTAGATTCAATACACAATTAATTTACCTGTACACAGCCCAGGTACGATCCGGTATGGAGTACTGCGGCCATCTTTTTTTTTTTTTTTTTTTTGCTGCTGAGGCACCCTCGCGGGAGGGAGGTGGAAGATGCGTCATGCATACCCGCCCGCAGGTAAATTCCTCTGCGGGGGGGTTATGTGGGACTCACCAGAATGGCACCTACCCACTAAAAACCACCTGTTGGCTGTGGTAAGCGTATACCTTTAGCCTTCATCGGAAGCGACACCCGTCGGGAAGTTGGGCGCGCTGGCGGAGACGGAGGGTCTTCCGCCTGTAGTGAAAGTTGCACTGAAGGTGCTCAAAGGGACATGAGTTGGTGGCCGTTCTGGGCAGCCTCCGGTGAAGCCGGGGCTGGGCAGAGGTCGGCCGAAGCATGATTTAGGGATCAATTCATTTAAATGAACCTACAATGAATTGAGAAGGGAACTATGCTCCGCCAGAGCTAGCAAACGCTCTGTCAGAGTACGTGAAGCCCTAAGTTTACGGGCTAAGACTGCGATTTCACTAACATCGACATTTTTAATAGCGTCGCAGACAATACGCATATCGTCTGCTACGGAGGATTGAGGAGTGGGTTTGTATGGGCGAGGAGCCGGGATGGGATTCGATGCGGGACGCTGCCTCCAGTTTTCTGGAGCAGGCTTGGGCTGAGTAGGCTTTGCAGCCGGAGGAACCCGGCTACGCAGCGGCGGAAAGTTTTCTTGAGAAAGGCGCGGGGCCTGTTTGGGAGCCGCCCTTTTGAAATTGGAGCGCATACAACGGGGTGCACGAGGGCAGCCCCTGTAGTTTGCGGTGTGGCCGGACTGGCCACAAAGCACGCAATCGGGAGGAGAGGGAGTTTCAGGAGTGCGATTGCACTCCTTAGTGAAGTGCGGGACCAGGCACTTGACGCACCTGGGCGGTGCGCGGCAGTTGGCAGCCGCGTGCCCGTACAACTGGCACCGATGGCACTGGCCGGGATGACCGCGGCGATGAGGCGCCTCGATCGAGATCCCAGAGAGGCCGCATATAGTGCTAACCCCTTTCAGGATCTCCCTGGACTTGGGGACGTTGGCGAGAACCACCAAAGCGAGAGGGTGTTGCCTCCCGTACTTGCTGTGCATTTTATGCACCGCCAGTGCCGGGAAGCCTTGGGACTGCAGATCCTCTAGGATAGCCTCGTTCGATAATTCGAACGGGACTCCCCTGAGTACCGCTCTGATCTTACGCTCTTCTGACAGAGCATAAGTATGATAAGCATATTGCTTATCGGTGAGGAGCTTTGTTAAAGCACGGAAGTCGTCTATCGACGAGACTAAGATTTTAATAGATTCACCCGAGTTGGCCGCTCGGGTGTAATGAATCTTGTGCTCACTGCACAATGTCGAAACCTCAGTCCATTTACCCTTTTCCCGTAGGAAAACGGGTGGTGGGACCTTGGCCTTGACAGAAGTTGGGGCCGGAGCGGGTGTTGAAGACACCGGGGCAGCTGGCGTTGAAGACGCCGCAGGGGGTGTGGGGACGGGCGTCGAGGGCGCCGGGTCTTGTTTCGACCGCTTCTTAGAGCGCTTCTTAACAAGCGTAAAAGAGGGAGACTCAGGGCCAGTTGGGGTGGCGTCCGAGGATGACTCGGTCGCGGGTGCGCGCTTGCGTCGCGGAGGGGCGTCTACTTCGCACTCCATGTCACTGGAGGAAGGGGACGCGGGAGGGCCTAAGACCTGAGGGGTCTGATGGACGGGGGTGGCCTGAAGGACCAGTTTGGAAATCAATTCCTCGATGTGAGGGAGAAAGGATTGAAGTGTTTGAATCATTTTAGGGGTGCAGTAGGAGCTTTTAGCGTCGTGAGCAGCGACCAGCTGATCTTGAATTTCCCTAATGCTTAGGGAAGCCATTGCGGAGGGGTTGGGGAGGGACAATATATGAACCTAACAACGATGACTAACTTCCTAAAACCACCCTACACGCAGTAGGGCGGTTGAGAACGACGCGGATAACTTACTCGAACACGGCACTTGAAGTCCTGGAACAACGAATTCCCGTCGACGAAGCTCACGTTCCACGAAGTACGGTTAACAAGCCACTATTCGCCGTGAAAACGGCGTTAGAAACTTATTAGAAGTACGGTTAACAAGCCACTGTCCGCCGTGAAAACGGCGTTAGAAACTTAATGCGGTGAACAACTATGAAATTTGGGTGCTCAATTAGCGCGGGGGCTAAAAGAGCGGGAAGGCGTCTGCGATCGACGTGCGCTCGAGAACGCACGCAGACCGAGACTGCGCGGCCATCTTTGGCATGATTCCGCTAAGTACCATCTTGAAGCGTTGGATTCTGTCGACCGAAGAGCCCGTAGACTCATAAGTGACGACAAACTTACTAGCGTGCCGAAGAGCCGAACTAAATGGTTCAATAGCTTATTTTTGGTTCGTGTTGCCAAAGAGTGGAATGATTTGCCTGCGTCTGTTTTTCCAGACAAATACAACCCTGCAGCTTTCAAGTGTAGAGTGAATAGGTACCTCTTGGACAGGCGTGTATGATCCTCGACTTCATCGTCACTTTCCATCAGGTGAGATGGAAGACAAACGCCTGCTAATTATTAATAAAAAAAAGCACACCCATACTAATGACAATAATTTTGATAACTTGATGTACTTAAAATACTACCTTAGCTTAGTTTGAAAACATATTTTGTCCTCAATGTATTTTAAATTAGTTGTTTTGTTAACTACTAAATGTAGCACTGTTTTTATTGATTAATTTAAAGTGTCCGTGTGATTATATACTTGTCGCTTATATTTTGTTGTTTTTGTGAATAAATGATTAACTTCATTGAGTCCGCTTGTGAACGTTATTAAAATCTTTACATGATTTGTGTAGTGGTTTAAAATGTGCGCTTAAATGTATAAGGGGGTGGCATATTTTGAATGATTAAAAATCAATCCTTTTTATCTCAAATGAGCAGGTGTTTGAAAGTGAAGATGAAGAAGTATGCCTATGGTGTATCAGGCTGAATGTTTACCAATTTTCAGTCAGGTTAATAAAGTAATATTTAAGTAGACCTAGCACTCAGTCATCCACATTTCATTTTATAAAATAGGTCAAAAATCAAACTTTCAAACAAAAATAAAAGTACCGCCTTTAAATTTATTTACAATTTCTCATACCACTATTCAATAAACTTCCTATACCGTATTTCGTCACAAATGGACGCAGAGTACAATGATACAAGATTCTCTCAAGCAGAAAATGATTGATGCTGCCATACGGTTCCATACAAAAACATTGATTGATATGATTGATACCTGGCATTAAACTACGCCAACGCGCGCATTTTTGTTACGATTCATCGTTTATTCATCATTCAAATATGGAAGTACTTGGTACCGTGTGGATACAGAGAAGAATGCTTGATGGCATTTTGGGAGGAGTACATCACGCAAGCAGTTTTTTTTAATTTCCTTTTATTTTAGTCGTTCTTGTAGACTATGCCAGCCTCATAAAGCAGAGTTTTAAATACTTAAAATAATGCATGATATAAAACTATAGTTATTTTTTACACAACCAGCTTAAATGACTAAAACATCAAAATATTTACAGTTGCAAAATATACAAAAAAGTATATTAAAATAAAGCAATAATGTGTAATGTATATTTTGTGAATATTTCCATCTAATATGGTTAACTCGTCAAAGGGTGCCGATTAAGGTTGTTCGTCGTTTGGATACTTGGGGGGAGGGAGACTTGCCGAGCAAATATATGCAGATAAGAATAATTTTGTACAGACATAAAGAGACATTGTAAATTTATTTTGAAAGAATTGTATCCATGAAGTTTCTTGGCAGTTCTTCTTCACGAAGGTTTTTCCAAACTGGTGGTAGAGTCATGCTTTATTTGACGCCAACAAGAACAAGTAATTCTCAATGTTGAGAAATAAATATAAGAATTTAAACTTGTATATAAATAACAAGGTTTTTTTATGTAAAAGCAAACACAACAAGTCAATACTTTAGTAACCTAGGACGCATGTCCCACACAATTTGAATTATGAAAATGAGTTTTAATGCCAATTTTATCTTCTTCTTTTAGTTCATTAAACCAATTTTAAAATTGTCTTAAAACTCGAAAATACCGATTATTTTTTAAACTAATAAAACAACTATTGTTTATCACAAAGCTTAAACCAAAATTTCTCAGAAGGTTTACTAACAATGTCAACTTGCATAGCATATTTCATGTACAATAATGTACACTGCCCTGGGCGATTAATGCCACGATTACATTAATCAAGGGATCACACAATAGGTCGCTCGTCAATCAAATTCTGTCATGTCAAAGTTAAATGACCTTTGCGTATACTGTGCTTGTTGGTGTCTAGGCTGTGTTGTCTTAGCTTCTAATGAGCTGTAATCTTTATAATTCAAATTGTGTCAAGTTTGTTATGATAATAATTGCTGGAAGTATTTTGTGGACAATAATTATGATAGTAGAGTAAAAATCGACCGTTATACAAAGCTTACTTTTTAAACTGATCGTGGGTATCATCAAGCAATTTAAATTACCATAATTTATTATATTTGTTTAGTGGTGAATGCTAGCCACGTGTTGTAGTGTGTATATATATTATTTTTTCGTATTAATCCTCTATTATCGTTTAACTATGAAACTAGTAAAGTAAATGTTTAAATAACTTTTAGGCACAGTCTGTATATATCGTATAATGGATGGTGGTTGACTTTTAAAGACTTCGTGATATAATTTTATTTATTTTATAAATCAAACACTACTTGTGAGATAAACCTTTTTTAAAAATACGAAAACAATATTGAAAAGTGGATTAATCGTACACATACAGTACTTTTCATTTTAAATATGCATCTTAGTCTTCGTATAAATTATGCAATGTTGATTTACCAAATGAAATATAAGATCTTATATTGAACAATGCCATTAGAAAAGGGTTTTTAGGAATATCTAACTTATCAACAATATTACCGAATAATGACATGATTTTAGGGTCATTGCCCTCGCCATACGAAGGAGATAGTACGAGTAATAGGCAATTTATTTCCCAGCACGCCTACTTAAAGCAGATTGGCTGACTTGACACCTTAGGAAAAATGTGTGTGAAGGATTTTTAGGTTCCAAAAATATAAGTTTACTCCTTTTCTTTTATATGGAAGCTTAAATACTTAACAGTTAAAAAATGTAATATTTAGAAACTTACTAACTGACAGTTCTTATTTTATAATGCATTCCGATCAATTTAGACTTAAATCCATCGATGTTATTTTTTATTTGGATATTAAAAACATCCAGTAGGGAACGTATACATTCAACGCAACGTCCAGCATTATTTTTCTTTGTTACTACATCCTGATTCTAATTTCAAAATCATAGATTCAATTTAATAAAAACAAATTAAAACTTTAAATAGGACTTCTTTTTAAACCTTCTTTATAACATTTCATAAATATCACCGGCCGGATGACATTAACTTTTTTTCACATAAATAAAACAAAAAGGCTACGCTATGTCTGCCTTTGGAAATCTTGGCTGAAACGCCGACTTTGCACATTTGGCACGTGACAAAAGGAGACTTTAAGGCGTATACATATATACATACGAAATTTGTAAATGTACGTTCGGCCCAGTTTTTGCGGCGTTTTTATCATTCTTTAAGGTTTAGTGTTATTTTGATACTTAAGAGGTTTTGCAGTGTTTATTTTAAGTATCTCTAAGTTTTGCAATAAAACCTAGTATTTGTGTAAGCGTCTCTCTTTTTGCTATTATTTCTCTTGACGGCCGATTGGCGTGTTGAGTAGCAACCCAGGCTTATACGCCAGAGGTCCCAGGTACGAGTCCTGGTCGGGGTATTAAATTGTGTGATGAATACAGATGTTTGCTCTCGGGTCATGGTTGTTTATATTTATATATATGTATGTTCAATCTGGGGTTTCCCAGTTCACTATATGGTTTGTATGGGGATTTATTATTATTTAACGTCTTTTTTCCTTTTTTACGAATTGTTAAATAATATTTCTACACGACCTCATAGCATCAGTAGTGTTGTAGATCATTGTGTTGACACGAGGGGGTTCGAATACTGTGTCAGTGACATAACACCTTTTACTGTTATGAACTGTTTGTTCACGAGTTGAAACGATATATGTACTAATTAAATAATAAAAGAACGATCGGTCTTAAAACATCTTTATATTATTTGCTTTACATTATTTTACCAACTTTATAAGATTTACTTATCATTAGATGTGTAAGTGCCTTTCCGCGTTTCTCTAATAATTGAAAACCGGTGTCGTCATGGCAACGATTGGACAAATTATTGTGCAAATAATGATTTTTATAATAATTTACTTATTGGTACAGATTGTTTGAAATATAATATTGTTTTATTTTTTTTAATTTTCATAGCCAACAAATGAGTTAATGATTTATGATGCGTTGTTTCTGTTATTTCACTGGCTGTTTCTTCGACTTGACTGGAGTGCGACCACGAAAACTGTGGTGATTATGTTTTTAAAGATCAGTGGTTGTCGCTCTTCTTTGAACACTTATTATTAAGTGCTGAGATTAAATTCTGAAATGCATTTAACTTTATGTGACAAATGCGGATGTTTCTTTAGGAATCCTAGATGTGTATATTATTCTGTTTATAACGTTCTAGCTAAATAGGTAGTGTCTTTTTTTATTGCTGAATGTTTAATTTAACGTACCACAGTAAGTAGGTTAATCTGCCATCGGGGGAACAGAAGAAAGAAACATTGAATGTAACCATAGCTACAAAAAAAAAACTAGGAATTAGGTCTATGGTTAGAACTTTTTGATTACGACAGCTCCGTTGCTACTTTTTGAGCAAACAATTGTCATATGTCACTTCATTGTGAATGATGAATGATAAAAATTATGTTTCAATGTTTTAATTATGTTAAAACTACTTTTATTATATTAATACTAGAAATTGGCAAAAATAGTTATTGTGTAGTAACTACAGCTGATTGCCATAAAACGCAAAATTAATTTATTTTTTAATCAATCAGCTCTCAATCAGTTTCAATGTTTGACGAGTGAAAAGTTTGCGTTGATTAATTTCCGTAACATAACCTCTCCATTCCCAAATATATAATTCGCGTTTATGGTGCTGATAAGAATGAGGAAGTATTCGAAAGGACGTGGTTTTCCATCTTTTTCCAAGAACTGAGATCGGCCTTCGCATTGGTTACCGTGTCTTTGTGCTAATAGTGTAACTTACAAGGTGTAAGTGTGGTAAAACTGCGTAAATTGTTTGTAAGTCACAAACATTTTGAGAAGAAATGTTTTCTAGAGTTAATTAGATGAATTAGAATAACGGTGTTTAATTGGTGTAACATAATCAACAGAATGTAAAAAGGTACTGATGTCTCGCGTTTAGAAAATAAAAATCTGCCTCCCATGCAATACAAACAAAGTATATGCAAATATTAGTTTTAAAAAATAAAGTTTAGAAATAAAAAGAAATTCATAAATATACAAGTCTTTTATTTATTTTACCTTCTTTATCTTTTAGATTGTTAAAATATCTTGTACAATAGAAGAGAACGTTTGCGCTGCCACAATGGCATTACGCCAAAATCCAATGCCGTAATTTTAAAATTAAAAAACGAAGGACAATCTAAATTAAAAAAAAATAGTTGTCAAATTGAAAAAGTGGGTCCTAGTGTTGTAGTTAGGAAGTCGTTCGTCTGATGTGTAGCATCAATAATTAGTTTGTGAATGTAACCAATTTTTAACTTAATGTATATACGTATAGGTATGTCGTAGGCAGATGTTTGAATAAGATATTCAACCAAACAGGTAGCCGTTTGAATAGTTTGTGGGACAGAGTCTTGCAGAGCTCACAAATGCAGATAATAATTATTTTCTATTCGTATTAATACGAAACAGCCAATTTAAATAGATTTTGACAAAGTTACTCGCAGGAATTTTTACTGAATCTTCTTCACGAAAGTCTTTTCAAACTTGTTGTAGAGGTGTGTGTTGTAATGTGCACAAAAACTGTTGACATAAAAAAATAAATGTTTAAACTTATTAATATTTGATGTCAGTTAAATGACACCTTGCAATGCACATTGAATTTAGCTTGATCTATTTAAAATTATTTTTGAAATATATTTTTTAAACTTCTTGTAACATTACCTCTTCGACTAAGAAACGCTGACAATCCATATGTTTAAATCTAATCTATGTATGCCTCTTTTGTTTTGAATTTGCAAACGTGAAGAGAGAAAAAAACTTTTTTTTTCAAAAATATATTAAAAGTATGTTTAAAGCAAAAAAAATCTTTTCCATATACTCATAACAAAAACCTGCTGTTTTCCTTTACCAGAATATCTTTAGTGAACATACATTTTCTTTTCACAGGTAATATTGTTGGCGACGACCCAAGAGTCACAAATCCACTTTTTAATAAGTAAGTAGTGCTACAGAAAGTATATTGTAATTGAATTTTAACCGCGTCGGAAAGCCATTCCAACTGGTTTAGAGTCGGACACTTTCTACGATTTTAATGTCGTTTCTTTTTCTTTTTTAAGTATTTAAATGTTTGCTTTATGAAGTTTTACCAGAGGTGTATGATAAACTAAAGCTATGGACCCAATATTTTGACAAAACTGGATTATCAAAATAATCCCGGGGTTCGCTTTTAGAACATACGTAGGCGGCTTATTCCTTACCTTGGCGACAAGCCAAATCAGAAATCATTATTTTAAGTACAGTAAACACAAAAAAGAAATCCTAATCATGTTTTTAATAACAAAAAGTTTTTCATAAAAATGACTTATTTTAATAGTTATGTCAGCCATACTAATTTCCCTTAATATATGATTCAAAAGATTTCCTAGTTGCTGCTGTGCTAGAAGTGCTAAAACAATCAATAATTTGAAAAAAAAATCGTTTAATTAGGATACAAAATAATACAACACCTCAATTTTACTATATGCATAGGGCAAAGTAGCCAAACCCTCTGAGACAAGTTTGAAAGATCACGAATTTCACTCACCAATCGTTTTGCAATTTCCCTGAAGAGTCTATGAGCTCCCTGACTTCAAAAATATACCCAAATGCCTAAATGATGCCATTTCCTATGCGCCACTCGTATCAGATCATAAAAACTAGTGATTTCAAAAGTCAAAACAATATTGAGTAGTATAATCCGTGTTCCCGACAGGTTATACGATCCATCATTGGTTGTCGAACACGTGTGCGCTGTTCCGTGAGTACTCGCGTTCATAACCCGTCCTGTTTGAGAAGCGGAGAAACGAAAACCCGAAAATTGTTTAATCAGAAATGAGAACATGGGCTCAATGGCTCAGAATATATAATTTACACCTTATATATTATATATAATAAATACTATATTGAGGAAGCTTTCTCAAAGCTACCAAATAGCGAAAATGAAAAAGTTCGACTCGGCATACAAAACTGCCAGTGGAGTAAAAAAATTGCAAACGGCAAAAGTACCGAAGTATTTACTTATGTTTGTGCTACAGCTTCGCTTGCTTTCGGAAACGGTACTTTTTTTCTTGATGAAAGCAACCGCTTGGCTTTTATTGTACCCCTGAAAACGTCTATACAACATTTCATTACAAACAAACTTACATTCGCAATTTAAAATATTTGTAAGGATATATAAAACTCTTAAATTTTAATGATTTTCAGTTTTAGTTTATAGATCGAAATGAATGAATTTTTCTATTTTATTTTAAATAACTTTGATAGTCTCACGGCCACCCTCAATATATAGTTAATGATTACTTAGGCACTTACGTAGGCACTCTGAAGTAAAAATGTTGCTTGGAGTACTTATAACTTATCTATATTTCATCCAAGTCTATATTTGCTGTACAAAATCTATAACTGAAAGCTCCCTAAGTAATCGTTGAATGTTGCCGATTGCGGCCTTAAGACATTTGAGGATATTTAAACTATAATTAAAAGAATTAAGGAACCCCTTTGCAGTTTCAAGCATATAAGTATTTTTTAATTATATAATTGTAATATTTAAATTGGCATTCATTTGTTTGATGAACACAGATGTTTTTCTCGGGTCATTGTTGTTTGTATTTATATATGTATGTTTATTCCGGGTTCCCCTTCAGTTCGCTGTATGGTCATCCATAACACAAGCTCTGCTTACTTTGGGGCCATACAGTTGGTGTGTTTGTCTGGGGATTATTATTATTATTATAGTAGTTATTTCGTTAAGGTAACTGCATTACTGGAGTAGATCTATTACGTTAGGTATTTAAAAATTTTTTTTTCCTTTTTTTTAATGAGTCCTGGCTAAAGTTGGACTGACTTTTTCAAATTCAGTTCAGATCATATGTGCATAAATAATTCACTATCATCTCTAGGTTATACACACATTTTGAAATACCACTTCTAAAAAAAGCAGAACAACCGACACTTCAAGCATCAAACAACGTATCAATTCGATTCCAGCAACGAAATTGGACCAAAACACATTTCCACCTTTAACACTTCATTACCAAATGAGAACTAAGTTCATTTCATCGAATTATTAATTGGAATAAGAGAATTAATGTGATTTCTAAAATCCAGTGAACCGCATAACAAGGCTCGATTAGAACCGCGTGTTGTGCAGTGGTAACCAATTTGCCGATACTTGATAGCTTGTGGAGTAATTATTTTGTTGCAATGGGGAAGAAAACTGCCATACTTGCCTCTAGAGGATCTGATAACTTTGGTTCCAGTACATTTGTCAAATTTTTATCGTTTTATCGTAGAATGCCACGTTGTACGGTAATTGGGTGTAATTAAAATGGTAAGCACCACTTTCACTTTCAAAGATAAGCTGTAAATTAAACTTTAAACTAGTTTTTGTTATTTATATTAAATCTTAATAATTTCTAACGTTTCAAATTGTAATGAAATCTTATCACAAATTAAGCAAAAATGCGTGCCTTTTCGCATTTATAAGCACAGAATACATACAGGGTGGAATTTTGCAATGCCACCTCGAGGGACAGTACTCTGAATATTATAGGTAGCAAGTTTTACTCTAGGAAATATTCCCGCCTGGGAATCAAACCGACTAAAATCCGAAAAAATAACAACGTGTATTTTATAGCATCAATCAATCGTAAATCATATGGATCAAATCTCTCTAACAAACACGGTGATTTAAATCAATAAAAACCCATGAAATCCTAACTTATACATAAGAGCTTTTTTTTTTTTTTTTTTTTTTGTTCCCCTCCGCGGGAAGGGCAGGAGGATAAAAATGCCCTGACGCATACTCTGGCGCGATTCCAAAGTTATGTGGGACTCGTCCCGACGCCTACCAGGACCATACCCACTAAAAACCCCCTGTCGGCTCGTGCATTTTTGCCACTCAGCCTTCATCGGAGCGACGGCCAATTGGAGAAAGAGGCCGCGCTAGCGGGGCCCAGAAGGGGTCACCCGCTGGGATTACATAGCACTGAAGGTGCTCAAAAATTAAAAGTAAAATAAAAACATTAAAAATGAAAAGTAAATAATGAAAACATTAAAAATTGAAAAATTAAATATGCATTAATTCGAATTTACGTTAGAATTAGAATTTACGTTAGAATTAGAATTTACGGCCAGAAGGGCCTCGAGATCGCGTGACAGTCTGGTGGATGAGTACGTTTGCGCATTTCTAGGCCTAGCGACTTTGAACTTCGAGTCTAACACAGGAGCAGCATATGAGACAGAATCACGAACTAGAGGATTGGGATGGGTTTCGGAGCGTTTGAAGAACGCTTCAGAGAGTGTTTTGATATATTGTTGTACTGTAGGCAGTTCAAGATCTCTATGCAAGTCCGCGTTACGCACGTACCACGGTGCGCCTGTGGCCCGGCGGCAAAAGAGGTTTTGAACTACCTGCAGTTTGTGCAGGAGGGAGGGTTTGGCGTGGGCAAAGATTGGCGAGGCATACGTCATGACGGGTCTAACGCAGACCTTGTAAAGTGTACGTTTGTTTCTGAAGGACATTTTACTTTTTCTACCTAACATGCTATTTAGGCGGACTAAATAGTGACGAGCGAGTTTCGAAACTCTTTCAACGTGTGGCTTGAAAGAAAGCGTCGGATCTAATGTGACGCCTAAGTATTTAGTACTGCGCTTCCAGGGGATGGGAATGCCTAACATTCGAACGTGGGGATCGCCATCGGGACGACGGCGTTTGTGGTCGAAGCGCATCGCAGAACTCTTTTCAGGGTTCACATCGATGCGCCATTCTTGAAACCATGCACCAAGGGCGTTTACGGCCTTTTGGAGTCTGGTTACAAGGCGCCGAACACCGTGGCCTTTGGTATAGAGTGCGGTGTCGTCAGCGAAGAGGGCGAGTTCGACGCCTTTCGGCGGGATGGGAATGTCGTTGGTGTACACGGTGTACAGCAGAGGGGCGAGGACTGAGCCTTGAGGGACTCCAGCCTTTATGGGACGAGGTGCAGAAAGCGTGCCTTCGTGTTTAAATCGAAACGTACGGTCTTTGAGAAACGACGCTATTATCCTGACTAGGCGATCCGGTAAGCCTATCTTGTAGAGTTTATAAACGAGACCGCTGTGCCAGACTTTATCGAAAGCCTTGGCTACGTCAAAGAAAACCGCTACTGTTTTATAACGACGCGGATAGAAACCGTCAAGTATATACTCGACGATTCGGTGGACTTGCTGAGGGCAGGAGTGTTTAGCGCGAAAGCCGAACTGATGGGGAATAATGAGAGGATCGCCATCCGTTGGAAACAGATGGTTCCGCATTCGAGAAAGTATGACTCTCTCGAGAAGTTTAGACATTGCCTTGAGGAGGCTGATGGGTCTGTGATTAGCCGGGACGTTCAGAGGTTTGCCCGGCTTGGGAATGCCTATGACTGTCGCTTCTTTCCAAGCTTTTGGAAAGTAGCTATGGTCGAAGCAGGCATTGAAAATGATAGCTAACAAGGTAAGCATCTGTTGAGGTAGGTGCTTAAGTGCGTGGTTGGAAATTCCATCCGCACCCGGAGCCTTTTTGGACTTTTGATTTCTAATGAGAAGCAAGATTTCGTCATTAGAGACTGTGACAGGGTCTGCGGTGATGGGGAGAGAGTCTCTGCGAAGGACTTCGTCCTCCACCGCCTGGATGTGCGAGGGATCAGCAGGTTGCGTGCTGGGCGAGCATTGTGCGGCAATGCTGTCGGCGAAGCATTCGGCTTTCTCTTCGACTTCGAAGGCAGTAGTGCCATCGGGACGAGTGAGAGGAGGAACGTGAGAGACGGTGTCTACGCGTAAGGCTCGGGCCATGCTATAGTACGCTTGGTGGGACGGAGAGATATTCGCCATGAGATCGTTCATCTGAGCGTCTCGGAGTTCCGCGAGGCAAGACCTAACTTTACGTTGAAGCTGATTCGCAGCTGTTCTATAGGCGGGCGTGGGATATTTCTTGGCTCTCCGGAGAGCCGCGTTTTTAGCTTTAATAAGATTGCTAACGGCTAAGGGAAGCGTGGGTTTGCCTTGCTTAGCAACCTTTTCGTTGTCACTGATGGCTGAGTTGATAGCATCAGTGAGAGAATTTACTAATGAATCGATTTTATCCGGGCTATCTAATTGCTCGGGAGAGATCGCGAGTGGAGAGTTCGGAGCCTCTAAGGCTGAAACTAACGTATTTTTAAAAAACCTTTCCAATTGGTAAAGGTCTTAGGAGATGAGACGTTATCGTTCGGCGGTCCTAGCACGAGGGAAACGGGGCGATGGTCGGAGCCTAGGTCATCGAGCGGTTCGATAGACCTTAGGTCAAGATTGATACGCTTGATAATTGCAAAGTCGAGGATGTCAGGAGAGTAGGACGGGTTGTTGGGATAGTGAGTGGGAGTGACGGGGGATATGACATCTAGGTCAAGGGAGTTAGTGATGTCGAGGAGAGCGATACCGCTGGTGTTAGTCGATAGGCACGTCCAGTCAGTATGTTTGGAGTTAAAGTCTCCGAACATAATGACTGAATGGCCGAGGGCGAGAATGGCCTCAAAGTCGCTGCGGATTGGTCTGGTACCACTAGGTATGTAGATTGAAGCTATGATGATGGTGGGATGACCAGTCATAGCCAATCTACACACAGTGGCTTCCATGTTGAGGAGAGGAGGGGTAGGGAGAGGACAGCAATGGAAACCTCTTTTGTAATATATAGCGGTGCCGCCGAAACCGTCGGAGTTGGGCCTATCGTTACGAATAAACGCGTACTTAGGTATAGCGAATCCCCTGGAGCGGTTTGGAGTAAGCCATGTCTCCTGGAGAAGGAATAAGTCAGGTTCTTTGTTCTGAAGGAACAGTTTAATCTCGGGAAGGTTGGTGTTCAGGCTACGAGCGTTAAAAGATATAAGGGATAAGCCCTTGGGTTTGATACGACAGGACGCGGGATTCGCGGGTCTAGACATTATAATTTATTATATACGAATTTATACAAATAAAAAAGAATTTACAACGAACTTAGGAGCGAGTGATGCTCGGCTAAAGCAAATAAACGCTCTTGAGGAGAGCGGGCGGCTCGCAGTTTGCGTGCGAGCACGGAAATTTCGTTAATATCGACGTTTTGGATAACGTCGAACACGGTCTTCATGTCCTCAGCCAACGACGACTGAGGTGCGGATGACGGAGAAGGACGCGGCCCTACGGAAGCTACGGGAGCTGGGATGGGTCGGGAAGGTGCACACGGAACGGCCGGACGCTGCCTCCAAGACAGAGCCGGAGTAGGCGTCGGCTGAACGGGCTTTGCTTCCGGGGGACCCCGGTTGCGCAGCGGCGGGAAGTTAGCGTGAGTGAGCGGCGGCGCCGGTTTAGGCGCGACCCTCTTGGCGGTGGAACGCGGTGCACGCGGGCAGCCCCTGTAGTTAGCTGTGTGACCAGACTGGCCGCACAGCACACAGGCAGGGGGGGAAGTGGATTCGGGAGTGCGAGTGCACTCCTTTGTGAAATGTGGATCCAGGCACTTAACGCACCTGGGGGGAGCTGAGCAGTTAGCCGCTGCGTGGCCGTAGAGCTGGCAGCGGTGGCACTGCCCAGGGTGACCGCGGGGGTTGGGACGCTCGACGGAGATATTTGAGAGTCCGCAAATTGTGCGAGCCTCTCTAAAGATCTCCCTCGAGTTGGGAGTATTCGACAAGATTACCAACGCTAAGGGAAAACGCCTACCGCGGTTGGAGTGCATCTTGTGCACTGCTGTGACCGGGAAACCCTGAGACTTAAGGTCATCGAGAATGTCCTCGTTACTGAGTTCGAACGGGACGCCCCGTAGTACAGCGCGGATCTTACGCTCCTCCGGGAGGGCGTAGGTGTGATACGCGATTTGGTTTAATCCGAGTAACCTGGTAAACGCGCGGAAGTCGTCGACGGTCGCTATTTGAATCTTGATTGTATCGCCAGCGTTGGCGGCTTTTAAGTAATTAATTTTGTGCACTTTGCACAAGTTTGAAACCGCGGTCCAGCGCGCTTTTTCACGCAGGAAGACGGGCGGAGGGAGCTGAGGCTTCGGCGGGACGGGAGCGCAGCGCGTCGCTGGCTTCGATGTGACCGACGGAATCGCGGTCACTTCGAGTGACATGAGCGGCGCGGGGGCGGGTGTAGAAGACACCGGGGTTGGCTCGGGTGTTGAAGACACCGCGGCCTTTTTCGAACGCTTCTTAGAGCGTTTGGCAACTAATTGGAACTCGGGCTCTGGAGAGCCGGTTAGGGTGGCGGCGACCGACGAAGCTACGGACGCGGCGGAGTCTGAATCGCTCCCGGGAGCGGTACGCTTCCTACGAGAAGAGCGCGAGGATGAGACCGACGCGCAGTCCATATCGGATGGAACGGGAGACGCGGGAGAGCTATAGACCTGAGGGGTCTGGATGTTGGAGGCCTGAGGGGCTGGGGTTGGGGCCTGAGGGGCCGGGGACGCGATCGATGCCTGCAAGGCCTGCGTTAGGATGTCTTTTGGGATGGAGACGCCTGCCGCAGCAAGCGCCTGGGTGAACGCGTTAATAATGATTAGCGGATCCATTAGGGAGGGTTGGGACAATAATATGTAAAAATATAAGTATAATAAAGATGCCTAGTTCCTAAAAACCTAGCAAAATCAAAGCGGCAAACCTCCCTACCAGCGGTAGGGGGGCTGGGGAGAAAAACTTAAAACTAACAATAGTACGCCGAAGGCCGCTACCTAGAAACCTAAAAAAGGGTACGCAGGTAAAGAGTTGACCGCGTTAGGGTCAACCTTTACCGACAGAAAGGACAAATACACACGAATACACACAAATATGATAAAAATAAATATGAAAATAGGAGAAAAATAAATAAAATAGAGAAGAGAAATAAATAAAAATAAAAAGGACTGGTTCAGTACAAATTCGTTGTCACCGTTAAGTATCCTTTGCACTGAAACCAGACTACTTACGCCGGGCACAACACTGCACTCAGCACAAGCACAACACAACTTAGCACAGCACTTTGAAGACTAAGAGGCTTAGTCGCAAAGAAAAATCGCACTTCGAAAGCACTCAGACGGAGTAGAAAGACTTAGAAACCCGTAGTACGGAGCCAACACGCTAGACTGTGACGTCAGTAAACTGAGCGCCACGGAATGGCGGGAAGGGACCGATCAACGGAGAGCTGGGTCTTGCACGTCCGCACCGCGTGGCGATCGGAGCGAGAATCACATACGAGCTATGAAAAGTCGCATTTGAAAAGACAGTGCTGCGGCCCATATTAACACTATATCCCCAGCCTGTTTTACTAAACATCTCATACCTGGATCAGTACACACGGAACTGCGATTTCACAACACCTCAAGCCTTTAGATATAATTTGTTATAAGGTCATAAAAAAAAAATATTTACGATAAAAAAACCGTGCATAATTCATAATATTTTATTTATTTAACAATTTATGTACACACATGTTAACAGATAATTTATAGAAACAATACAAAATAAGTACAGCTTATTTCTAAAGAAATTTCTTCCAGCAGACCCAAGACTGGAGAGTTTGGTCAAAATGCAATTATAGTATGTACTACTACTTAATATACTTAAAGTGATCTTTTAAGATAGATATCTCTCACAAATAATGTTAGGAAGTGAATTCCACAATCTGACTGCATGAACTGAGAAAGAGTAAGAAAAATAATCAGTTTTACGGCTAGGCATATGTAGAAGAGTACGCAAATGTGGTCTGCATTGCGTATTATTACAGTGAGTAAAAGAAAACCTTTCACGCAAGTAGAGAGGAGTGAGTGGGTTAAATAGGATATTGAATAGGAGGCAAAGGAATCTAGTATTTCTATGGTAGCATATTGGAAGCCATCGGAGTTGCTTGCGGTACTCAGAGACGTAATCAAACTTTTTGAGATTAAATATAAAGCGAATGCAAAGATTATGCAAGCGTTCCAATTTGTTTAATAGCTCCTCCGTGGCATCCAAATAGCAAGCATCGGCGTAATCCAGGATAGGCCAAAGCAGCGACTGGGCAAGGGAAATTTTGGTCTTAAAAGGTAAAAAACTTTGTAAGGCCTTAAGTGAGTGAAGAGTCAAGTGGATCTTCGGACTAATATCACTGACATTTGCGTTCCATGTTAGATTCGAATCTATGATGACTCCTAAGTTCTTAGCTGTGTCAGTGAAAGCAATCGGAACATTGTCCATGGAGACACAAGATAAGGTCGTAAAGTCAAGGCAACTTCGCATATAGCGACTACCTATCACCATGGCCTGTGACTTCTTCGGGTTCACAAGAAAACCAAATGCCCTCGCCCAGTCGCCTATTTAACCCAAATCTGAATTTATTGCCGTAACAGCTGCCTCAGCATCGCATACCGCAAGATGGCGGTACATCTGCAAGTCATGTGCTTACAGGTGGAATCTGGAAGAAATGACTTTGGTGACGGAGTTGACAAAGATGGAGAATAGAAGAGGAGATAAGACACCACCTTGGGGGACACCCGCAACTAGATCACACCAAAGAGATCGTTTCTCATCAAGGCGGATCTGCTGTGACCGGCCCCGAAGATAAGAGTCAAACCAGGGCAGAGCTACAGGGGAGATGCTTATAGATTTGAGGATGCCTAGAAGGATGTCAAAATCAACAGCGTTAAAGGCGTTGTTAAAATTGAGAAGGATAAGCAAGGTGAGGAATTTATTTTCCATGGCCAAGTGAATGTCATCTGCAACGTGAACTAATGCTCAAACAGTGCTATGGCCAGGGTGGAAACCGGACTGGAATTGGGTGATGACGTTGTTGGTAGACAGGAATACTGACAGTTGTTTATGGACAATGTGCTCAAAAACTAAAAAAAAAAAGAAAGACACAGGAACTTAAAGAATGGTTAAGGATATGAGTGAGAATTGGCAAAAGGAAAGGTAAAACCATGACGATCATTCTTACGCACAACTTGTCATCACCAACGGCGGCTGAGGAGATGGACAGTATGGATTACTTGACTTCGTCTGAAGAGACAGCTGTAAAAGAAAAAGGAGAATGTGAAACTTGCATCCTCGACAGATGATCCAAGGTGTGAGTTTTGACATTTTGGGATAAAGTGACTGGAGGAAGGGAGAAGTGATTGTTCAGAGAGCATAAATCAAAATCTTTAAGGGATGAATTGGGAGATTTGCCGATACCGACGGATTTGAGGAACTTCCAGACTTCTGCGGAACCACGGTTGTCAAGAGACTGGTGAAAATATTTCCTCTTCGCTTCACGACACAGGCGGTTGCATCTATTTCAAAGTTTTTGGAGACGGTGGAGGTTTTGTCCAGAAGAACTACGTCTGTATCTTCGTTTGGTGCCATTTCCTTGTCTCTATATGCGGGTATATCTCTTCATTGTCTCTAAGTGCCATTTCCTCTTTTATGCAGACTGATAGCCAAGGTGCAGGGTTGTGTTTCAATTTGACTGGTTTTCAAGGAGCATGGCGATCGAACAACTGTAAAATTATACTGTTGAAAGTATCTACTTTCTCATCGACTGTTGAGCAAGATGTTACTGTGCCCCAATCAATGTCTTCAGCATCGCGATGCAAAGCCGCAGAATCCAGGTCATTATAATTTCGCATTAGTACAGACCGTGGATTGCGTCTGGGGATACGGATACGATAGGAGAGAAAGACGAGGTCATGGTAGGGAAAGGAAGAAGAAAAAGGTAGGGAAAAAACGAAGTTGCCAATGTGACGCAATATTACGGGTGTTAGAGACGATCATTAGATCAATTAAGGAAGGAACACAATTAGGAAAATGATGGGTCGCTGAAAGAGGCAGGATACGAAGGTTATATGATGTCAAAAGAGAATCAAGTTTTCGGGAACGGGAGTAGTTTTTAACCATGCAAGTGTTCAGGTCACCTATCAATATGACATGGTCATAGGATGGGCAAAGGTCGTGGAGGACTCCATCTAAGTCACTGCAGTAATCTATATTTTGATTTGGGCTGTAAAAGACTATGGGTACAAAACTTTTACGCTTGACGAAATTGGGCCATATATATTTTCACTACATCTCCATTTTTATAGCGTTAATGCATATTATATATTTTGGCTTATAAAGGGTGTAATAGAAAGCCCAAAAGGGAAAAGAATCTGGCGGAAAAAAGCTTTTCGGCACTATTACTTCCTAATTGTTAAATGCATGATAGTGGGTAAGTAATTTGACTACGACATGAAAGAATCAATGCAACTGTTAACGAGTTGCAAACTGAAGTGCTCAGTACAAAGTTATGTACTAAAACTAACAGTAATATGTACTAATACTACCAATTAAAATTTATCGAAATAAATTTTTTTGAAAGAATAAATAAGTGTAACATTGTTGATGTTTCCAATAAGTTTTTGCAATCGATTAAAATAATATTTGGCTTTTATTTTTTATTTCCATGCTTGTTAGAGAGATTTGATCCTTATGATAACTCTATTGATTGAATACAACATTATTTAACCCGACATTATCGCGTTTAATATACTGTTACATTTAACTCGTCCCTTAGTACCGTTTAAGTTTACAGGTGCCGTGGTCACGAGCGACTGATATGATAGGCGTCTATTGATTGATGTCTTACAAAGAAAGCGTGGTATATTTTCAGATTTTAGCCGGTTTGACTCACAGGCGTGGCAAGCCTCAAACAATCTTCAAATAACTTTGAATCCAGTTTTTTCTTTTTAATAATTAAGTAATGTCTCATAAGAGTTCAAACTTGCTACCTACAGTATAAAGTACTCAATATATTTCCACCCTGTATATGAAAAGTATTTAAATACTGTATTATAAAAGAAGATATTTAACTGTTTATTGGCTTACACATTACCAAAAAAAACACTAAAATTAGTAAACTGATTTTAAAATACTTTCACCTTTAGTACATTATCCAGTTGTTGGAATACATAATCGGCTATATAATTATTATCCTGCAATTCCTAGGGGATCTTGAGAAAAGAGAGTGAAACCCCACAGAAACTTCTAGTAAGACGCAAAGAAATATGAAATATACAAAATCCTTGAGCCTCATTTAGAAAATCCAAAATTAGCACGCGTTAAATAACGCCTCTGAAGGCGGCCGTAAACAATTTTACAATTAACTCAATAACCAATTAGTTAAGAACAAATTCAGCCGCGACAATTTTAATTATGGCCACACCGTGTCATCAGTTTCCTGAGGCAATCGGAATCGGAATGCATAAGTTTCGATGGAAAATTAGAAAAGTTCCTCAAGCCCGCGTTTCAGGTGCTTCACTCGGATTGTTACGTAAAAGGACTGTGTTTTGATCTTTATGGTTAATTTTTTCAATAGTTTTTGGCCGGGACTTTCTGGCGCAAATCAACGGCTCTTTTGCAATTGTTTTAATTTTTAGTGAACGTAAGTGAATGAATAGAAAACTCAACGAGGAGTGTTAGACAGTGATTTTTGTTTTGCTCACAGAAGTCGTTTATTGTTAATAAAGTAATCTATGTATATCTAAAGTAAACTATCACTTTATTATTGACTTTCACCTTCATCGTCTTCATTATCATACAGAATATCATCATTATCATAATAAAAGAAGAAGGAACTATCTATACGGTAAAACAGGCTGTATGGCGTGATTTCTTTGCCTTTTTTATAAGAGAAACGTTAACAGTTTGTACCCGTGGAATTCATGTCTTTTCGCTTTTTTTTACTTGGCGCTTAGTTAGCTGTTGAGATGGTAAATTATGTTATTAGTGGTGAGTAAATATCTGTAAAAAAATATCATGTTAACATGCAAGTCTGTGAAAATATAGTAAGTTAAATTGTGCGGCGACAGCAACTTTTTCACAAAATATTTTGATTTTATATTAAGTATCTGATAAATTTTATGACATATGTTATTTAAGTTTAAAAGTAACACTTACCTTGATATTTACTCTGAAATAATATAAATAGATTATTTGAGAGTAAATATCAAGATTTTTTTTAACTTGATTGAAATAAATGTTGTGATTGGAAGGCGAGTGAAATTACTGGAACAGAGGCGGTTCCAAATGAAACCTACGGGCGGTAACACATAATAAACATTGTTATGCGTGCCTCATAAAAAAAACACCTTGCTTTTCTTAAAAAAAAAACGTAGAGTATCCAACACAGAACTATTTTACTAATAATTGTGAAAAAATGCTGTTTGCTGAATCGAATAGCAGAAACTGCAATCTAAATGAGCAGCTACAGAACCGTACAGGAAAAGCCCTTTCAAGAAATGGAATGAAAAGTATGACTAACTTTCCAGATGAAATGAATGAATGTTCCAGAAATAAAAAAGTTTAATAGGATTATTTTTGACGAGAGTTTCAAGTGTGTTTCAGTTTTTACGTTAATTTTGAAAAAAAATGTACATTCCTTTGCCGAAAACGAGAGTTGAAACTGTTTTTGATTAAACAAAAAGCATGTGTTGTGAAATACTTGGAATAATTAATCAAGTAATGCAGGGTGAAGTCACTGGTATAACGAAAATGTTAAACAACAATCTACTTTTATTTTAGGGCCGTTTGTTTTCGAATGAATTTGCCATTTTATATGTAAAAAATGAAAAAGAATAAGTCCTCGTAAAATACTTCTTTAAGATATTGATATCTTTGATTTGGCGTCACTTTGCGGAAATCAATTTTTAGTGTTATAAAATTACTTTGCAACTTCTTTAACATTTTGATTCAGCAAGATATTCATGCGGTGTAAATGACAGTAAATTGGATTTTAACTCTGGAATGGAATTAAAATATTAATAAAAATATGTGGCCAGATAAGGGTGGCACTTTGGGATCTAACATTACATAATTTGCACGGTTAGCAATAACTTCCTACATATTCGGGCTGGCATGATGCGACACTGCCGAGCAAAAAATTGATTATAGGTAAATATATGATTGAGCGGGAAAATGTTTCAGTGAGATGAGCCGAATATACTACCCGATCGGCACTAGACAAATATGTGAAGTAAATAATTCCCTTCAACAAGTACTGCAAAAGGTAATGAATGTCCCAGCCCGAATATATACCTATAGCGCCCCTAACAAATGTAAACTGAACCGTCTTTTAAAGTTGTTTTTGATGTAAAGTCTTCGTATTTTCACAAAAATCATTCGTACTTTTGCACAACTTTTTTAAATCCAACACATCGCTTTTGATGCAACGGCCACATGCAACGGTCGGCAACGCATCACTCACTAGTCGATATTATGGGTCGTGTGCGCTGTTTCTGGCCATGAAAATTTAAAAAAAAATGCAGTTATAACAACCTAGCGTAGTTGTGTAACTAAATAAATTAGTAATATATTGGATAAAAGGTATAAGTAATAGCGAGTACATTGAATTACTTACATAATTAGCTTTATTATTCATGAAAAGTTATTTAATTTTTCTTAATTTAAAATTTGAGATCCTGTAATTGGCTGTGTGTTATATCAATTGAAGACATATAGTTCTTATTAATTAGGCACTGATTGTTGTTGGCTTTGCGTTTAAATAAATAAAGGTAATGAACATGTTGACACAAAGTATACGTTTATAATGGAATCTGATATAAATTGGATTGAAAGGCTATTTATTATTAGTTAAAAAATGTGACAAAAAGTTGTGCAATAGATATGAGAAAAATAAAAGCAAACAAATATAAATAAAACTTTTATAAGTATTTCTGGTCCATACTAAATTCAAAAGGGATTTACGGTATTAATAGTATGAGAAACTAGCTGTTACAAAGGAATTTCATAACATCTGCATTAGTCTCAATGAGATTGAATCAAGCAGTTCTATTAAGAAAAGCACTCTACTAGAATCCTTACAAGGTGCAGTAAACTCCTGATATCTAATAATAACTCCTTGGTAAAGTCTTCGGACACCATACTATTTCAAAGATTAGCGGTGTGGCACCAAGCTGAGACTAAGCTGGTTATTAAATCTTTGTCTCTTCATACACGTGTATAAGGGTGAAAATCGCATTTCAGAAAAAGTGTTACGAGGTGCATGTGGAGCCAAGATTCATCGTTGGTAAACTAGCTCCAACGTCGTATATTTTTAACTCCAGAGACAAAAAAGGTAGTATTAGTTTAAGTTATGTTACTTTCTTTGTAAGTTTGTGTGATCATAATAATTAAAAAAATATTTGAAAATTCATATTTTGATGCACTTTTTCTGTTTGCAAGCTTGAATTCTGAATGAATTTAGTGTTCATTCATGTTTTACGAAAATTGGATTAGCTAAATGTGATGCATGCTTTTCTGTTAGACGAGTTTTTTTTTTAATTCATATTTACAATTTCGGTAAAATCAGCAAGTTTACGCTCTGCCAGTATGTAACTCTAGGTCAAAATTGTATTGCCAATATGAAGATTGAGTGGATTACTAATAATAATAATGAATGTACAGTATAGCATACCTACAGATATTATAAAATTATTGTAAATATTTTTGCGGTGTACTTTAAGTAATTTTTTAAAAGCGTTTTATTGTGCTAATAGTTTAGTTTTGATAATAACCTTACATTGACATTGACTAATTATTTTACCTATTAATTTGACGTTCCCATTCATATATTTACATTCTATCATATTTGTGACATAATGACTGCTATATTTGTTTAACTGAATTTATTCAATTTATTTTTGTTGACATTTTTTATAACTATACATTTTTATTATTTTAAATCTGATTAATGAATCAATAGGGAATAATTTGCAAGCAGCAGTAACGGGCATTGTTTTATATATCTGTAGCATCTAATTGCATCGCATACAGCGGGAAGCGCGGACGGCGTGGTCGGTGCGGCTGGTGCGGGTGGTGCGGGCGGCGCTTGGGGCTGAGTTTCTCAGACACGTGCAGCGCTACAGGAGCAGGAGGCGCGGAGGACGCGTGTACCTCGTGTTGAAATTGCAGACTTTCAGCTCCTATTCCGGCGAGGTATAGCACCCGTCGCATTTTGCAATTACCTGGATACCACAAGCGATTGACGTTATTCATTTACAGTCTTTTCGATATTTATAGTTTTTGCGTCAATTTCACAATTCCTTCCTGACTGTCTTCCAGGAGGTAGGTTATGTCCACTGAAGGTCTTCTTCGTCACAAAAGTCGGTTCCTTGAAGAGCATAATTATATCGTGAGCAACCGCCCGGTCTAGTTTTGTTGAGGGACCGGTACAAAATCTGATTAGCGGCAATTACATCGTCCTCGCGAAAGCTGGACTTGCACCACGACCATCTCATTCTTCATGTCCAGCTTCTGTTGAAGGAAGGCGCGGAGCATGTTGGATGCTGCTATGTTGTGATACATGGTGAAATGTTTCGCGCGACATTCGTGGCGCGTAACACGGTTTATTTGATGTCTGAGTGCGGCGCGTCCTTTACCAAGGCGCGATGACACGGTTTATATAATGTCTGAGCGCGGCGCGTCCTGTACCAGGGCGCGATGACACGGTTTATTTGATGTCTGAGCGCGGCGCGTCCTGTACCAAGGCGCGATGACACGGTTTATTTAATGTCTGAGCGCGGCGCGTCCTGTACCAAGGCGCGATGACACGGTTTATTTGATGTCTGAGCACGGCGCGTCCTGTACCAAGGCGCGATGACACGGTTTATTTGATGTCTGAGCGCGGCGCGTCCTGTACCAAGGCGCGATGACACGGTTTATTTGATGTCTGAGCGCGGCGCGTCCTGTACCAAGGCGCGATGACACGGTTTATTTGATGTCTGAGCGCGGCGCGTCCTGTACCAAGGCGCGATGACACGGTTGTAGACAGGCTTAGCCTGTTTTTAAGTAATAAATTTATTCCTTTTTTCAGATTTATTGAAAATAGATATAATCTTTTTGTTTATTTATTCAGTCTCTTTGAATAAATAATCGTAATTATATCTGTGAAAATAGATATAGTTTAGTTTAAGTTTAGATTCAAATTAAAAGCTTTTTGAGACCTATTTTATTACGGTTTTAACTATGGTTACAACAGGTAATACTATGGACTTATCAAGACCAAGAAAACTTAAACGTTGAACTACGCTAAGCCACCACAGCCTCATTGCGCCTGCAGTGCCGGAAAGCTGAACAATTACCATTTGCCTCGTCTACCTTGTTTGACTGTCTACCTACACGAAAGGATTTAAAGATAAGGATAACGGTTCTGACTTTGTACTTGGAAAGCAAACCCTTTTTTTCCCTAAGCGGTAAAGAAATACAACAAGTACACGAGCTTGCTTGTCATTAATTTTGCCATAAGTTTATGACATGATTACCTCTTGCCTGTGTTTTAGAGTTAAATTTTATTCCTGCAATTAGTTTGTAATCTATACTACCACATTTGATCACTTGGAAGTTGAATTTTAAAAGTCTGTATCTATTACTTTCGTACGCCCTGTTGGTAAATCATAATTTTGACTTTTCTGTGAAAAGTGGATGTGCCTATGTAATGTATCCAGGTCAAGTGTGGCACTGTGTAGCGTCGTATTAGTCTCATGGAACCGCTTTAGCGTCGGCACCCTCAGCACAGCGATTAGTGCCGCGCCGCTGGGTTCAGTCTAAGCACAGAATTAAGTCGTTCGCAGAAATTCTATTGCTGGTTCTGTGTTTCCTTTTTGCACGAGTTTGCTGTACATTTATTGTTCAAAACATAATGTATGCTGTCTATGTTGTGTATTAAAATAAACGCATAGGATCAGGAATTAAGAACACCTTAATATCAATTAGTTTTAGATATATTTATAAGAATTTTTGTTTTTTATTCTCGTAAGTTTACTTTAATATTCACGTAGATTAGTAGGATGTGAAAATGTGATTTATATACAAAATTAAGTAAATTATTTTCGTAGTATATTAAAATTAAACTTAAATGAACCATTTTGTTCAATATTTTGCTGCCATGATTAAGCTTCTCTACAAATTTTGAGATATCTGATAAAAAACACTGAAAAAAAAAACGCAGCAACAAGAAGTTTTGACAGACTTCTCTTGATGTAAACCTTGCATTCTTAAAGAATTTTGAGAGAGAAGACACCAAAACAAGTTGAAATCTGAAGGCACTAAGTATAGAGAATGCCTAACACCTCCCAGCCAAACTTTCTTAATTTTCGCTAAGTGCCAATAAGAAATTAATGTTTTTTTACCAACCAAATTGCATAATTAAATCAATACTAACAAAATACTAAAATGCATTCAAAACTTCAATTGCTATTGAGAAGTTTATTAGTAGTACAACATTAATTTTTGTTCATTGAAACTGTAATTAAAATAAAATAACAAAATGAGTGTTCCTACGAAACTTTAATTACAAATTAGAGTTATTCCTAAACTTGAGTGCGCTTTCATTGTCTGAAGTAACAATTGAAATCTACCCTCACTTTGGAAAACGATAAATTTCTGTCTCTGAACTTTTTTTTTTTTTTTTTTTTTTTTCGGGGGGGAAAATGCATTACGCATACCACCCGGGCGCAGGGGGCACCCGAGTGGTTATGTGGGACTCCCGTATAGGCTAATGAGACCCACGGTATACCCACTAAAAACCCCCCCATCTTCCTCCTCGCCGCCTTGTGACGGGGCCACGGGAACGCTCTCGCACACATCCGCGACCCCGCCAGCGGCAGCCGCCCACATGCGGCTCCATCAAACAGCCCGAAGGCCCTCCGCGATGGGCGCACCAGATGGTAAGGTGCGCCTCCCTCCTCGGCCTCCACCAGTACTGTAGCAGACTCCCCCCAAGTCTGCTACTAGGAGGCCATGGGTACCAGATAACTGGTACCCGGTGGCAGATCGGGTCTGTGGTTCTGCCACCGACCACACCTCGGCCGCAGAGGATAGGGCAAGCGGCGCACCGCAATACCGACATGCCTCTTCCTCTGCGGCCCCACCAGTGCCGTTTCCACGGAACGGCCCCGCCGGCTCGCAGGGGGTAGGGAGAGTGGCGCACCGTAATACCAACACGCCTCTCCCCCTGCGATCCCTCCACGGCCGCAGAAGATAGGGAGAACGGCGCACCGTAATACCGGCACTCCTCTTCTTCTGCGGTCCCATCTCCTAGCGCGTCCACAGCGGACTTCTTCAGCCCGCTGGGAGCGCCCTCCTCGGGCCAGCCGGCGGCCCCAACAGGCCGGCCCTGGTTGCCTCTTAGTTCACCGTGGGTGACCAGTCCACGGTTACTAAGCCCCCCCGCCACGACAAGGCGGGCAACCATCGGGGGGGTCTGTCTCTGAACTAACTGAACGAAGTTTTGGTGTTTGTAAGTTGTATTTATGTGTTCCATGAACACAGAAAGAAACTGTAACATAATGTATTTATTTCTGTTTTTATTTTAAATTGTGAGGTGTTTGTCTTTTACATCACCTGGTGGAAATTAATTAATAATAATAAATAATAATAAAGCTTGTGTTATGGCTGACTATGCAGCGAATAAACGCCGAGAATAAACATACACATATAAACAACCACACAAAGGAATGCCCCGACCAGGACTCGAACCTGGGACCTCCGGCGTACGAGGCAGAGCTACTGCCCTCTAAACCACTTGACCGGCAACCATAATGACATAATGACATTTACATGGTTGTATTCCAGGTAAATGAAAAGCCAGTGAAGTTTATATATATAGCAGCTTCAGCTGAGGCCTAATGTCAACAATTCATCATATATCAAATAAACCCTCCCTGGGTCTTGTTATTCTGTGATCCTCGGTTAATGTTGTACGTGGGAATAAGTTCCATTTACCATCTATTGGTGATATTTTGCCAACCGTGAAATTGTAATCTCATAAATATAAGCGACCAAACTCGATTCGATTTTTTCTACTTGATCAAAAAAAATTAACAAAAATTTTATGAAGTATAAATGAATTCCAACTCTGAAACAAACATAACTTCAATAAATTCCAAACCATAAAATTGCCTTTTTTATTCGTTCTAAAACGACTACATAAAATATGAACGGTAAACTTTAGAAAATTCTTCAAAAAGTGTTAAGAGTCAAAGTAGTAAAACCTCATTTCAACAGATGAGCCCTTATTACGAACCCTAATATCCCAGAATTTACTTAATTTGAAGCGAAAACTAAAGTTTTTAAGAGAGACTGGATTCATGACACGTTTAAATTAAAAAGCATAAAAAAATCTTGGACACATTGCTCCGGTGCAAGGAAAGGTTTCACTTGTGACCCAAATTAAAGAGGTGCTGTTTTTGAAGCGAGCTTTTTTAACTTAAAATTTGATTTGTAACTAAAGTGTAAATTCATTAAAATAAATCTATAAAAATATTTAAAAAAAATGTATTTCATATTTTACTTTGTTAGAACCATGTACTTGTATATTGGGGTAATGCTTTACTTCTGCCACCAGGATTATAAATTTTACGTATTAAAGTCGATCAGCTGTTTTCTTCCAGTCATTGCGCGATCCTAGCTGATCATCGAAAAGCCTTCATATTTAATACAATTGGTTTGCATACTTTATTACATGATATTGTTGTTATGAAAAATATGTGATTGGCATATATATTTTAAGTAAGTAGTTCGCATTGGCTCTTTTTATGGTGTTGCAAAATAGTCCCGAATTAAAGTTCTTTTCAAGGCATATCATGGAATCTCCAGCACCAAAACTGTTTTTTATATTTTCACAAAAAAATGATAAACTAAACTATTGGTTACTACTAAAAGTGCCAAAATTATGAAAACGAAGATTTTTACTAAACCACCCCGGTTTCACGAACCGGTTAAAGGAAGGCAGTTGAAATCGCCACAGAATGCTACAATTGAAAAAAGTTATAGGCTTCTCCTTGTGCAAGTCGGACCCCACACAAGCCAGGTTTAATGTAGTTTTGCGTAGATAATTAATTCAAGCACCTATAACAGATCCAAGTAGAACACACCGCGGCTGTTCAAATTTCGTCCCGGGAACTAATTACCTCGCTTTCGTTGTGAGCTAGAAATCCTGCGCTTTTACTTTGACCAATTTTAGTATTTTATAAAAGCTTTAGTACCTAAGGTCCATTTTAAACTAGCTTTTTCTCTACACTTTTAATTTTAAAACTAAGTCGAAACTAAACTTCGGTAAGTGCTGGAATTTTTGCAGGGAAATTAAAACGTGTGATCTTGTGTGAACGCTAGCAGGTATTTTAATATCAATTGTGATACTCTAAATCTTTTTAAAATATTACTTAAATACTTTTATATGAGTCAAATGCATCAAAAAAAAATATAGCAGGTAGATTTTTTTACCGTTTGGGAAAACGTTCGCGAAATTGAGAAAAGAACTTTGTCAGCAGTCAATGTAATATGAAGGGTAATTTTTATTTTTTTATATATAGCATTGCAATAAAGATAACAAATCTCGCTAACTGTCAAAATAGTAGAATTTATATTATTCCCTATCTGGGAATGATTGAGATCTAAAATGAATAAAAAAACTTGCGCCTATCTGTAGAAAATCTGTTCCTAAAAAGTAATAGGTCTTTACCTATGAAACTGCCGTTTTGCCGTACTGGCCATTTCAAATGAAAATATTTTTTTTTTGACCGATAATTCTAATTTCAAATTAATTTTATTTAACAAACATGGAATTCTTTTTCTAAAATCGTCATTTGTTTAATAGTTAGTGTTTTGTTTTCAACGCATTCGAACATTTTTCGTCATCATGGATAAGTTAAAAATTCGAGTAATTATGGAGTATGAGTACCGTCGTGGCAGCAAAGCGGCACAAGCGGCACGCAACATCAACGACGTTTACGGAGCGAACACTACAAACGAACGCACCACCCGTTATTGGTTTACCCGCTTCCGTTCTGGAAATTTTGACCTGAAAAATGAACCCCGTGGTCGTCCGAAAACTTTGGTCAACAATGACGAATTAAAGGCAATTGTGGAAGCTGATGAAACTCAATCCACGGCTGAATTAGCAGCAGCTTTCGACGTTAGCATCAAAACAATATTGGTCCATTTGCGTCAAATCGGCAAGGTAAAAAAGCTTGACAAATGGGTACCCCACGAACTCAATGACCGCCAGCGCGAAGTACGCGTGGAGAAGTGCCTTGCACTGCTCAGCAGGCATACAAATGAAGGAATTCTGAACCGCATTGTTACTTGTGACGAGAAATGGATCCTGTTTGACAATCGTAAGCGCTCAGCAAGTTGGTTGGACCCTGGCTCAGCACCCAAACAATGCCCTAAACGAAAACTTACCCCTAGAAAAGTGATGGTCACTGTTTGGTGGTCTAACGCGGGTGTAATTCATCACAGCTTCTTGCCAAACGGGACAAGCATTACTGCAGATGTGTACTGTGAAGAACTGAACACAATGATGGAGAAGCTCGCACGTCTCCAACCAGCTTTGGTCAATCGTTCGGCTCCACTGCTCCTGCACGCCAATGCGCGACCTCATACTGCACAGCAGACGGTCTCCAAGCTACAAGAGTTGGGGTTGGAAGTTCTCCGTCATCCGCCGTACTCACCAGACCTTGCGCCTACAGACTTCTACTTTTTCCAGAATTTGGATAACTTCTTGGCGGGAAAAAAATTCAATACCCGAGAGGCAGTACAAAATGCCTTTGAAGAATTTGTTGCCTCCCGTCCAGCTGATTTCTTCAAGAAAGGCATCAATAAGCTACCAATGCGTTGGCAAAGATGCATTGATTGCATGGGTGATTATTTTGATTAATAGAAATAAAAAATATATAAAAAAATTACGCTTCATTTATTTCGTGAAAAACGGCAATTTCATAGGTAAAGACCTAATATAAAACTACCTTTTTAAAAGAACTAACAACGCAGGCAACCTTGAGAAACGACTTTTCAGTTTAGCCAACATTACCTAAAACAATCTAGAGTCGGAAGTCTTTATACAAGTTATTCAAATAAACATAAACTTGGAAACTTTATTCTTTATACAAGGACTTTTCAATCCAAACGGCTAGCGCCACCCATCAGTCACAACATAAAATACGTAAACTTAAAGTGTTGCCAGACCTCATCTGCGTCCGGACCCGTTCGGACGTGTTTGACGGTCGCTCCCGGCTGCCGAGTCACGATTGTTGTCTCACGACTTCTCTCGTAGCAATACTCAAACGCCACTCTCAGATCCGTTCTGCGTCCGGCCCCGCTCGGACGTGTTCGCGGTCGCCCAGCCGTTGAGTCACGATTGTCGTCTCACGACGTCAACTCGTAGCAACACTCATACGCTGTTAGCCTCTGTAGGGCTTACTCTGCGGTCGGTTTCGATCGGCTGCAAGTAAGTCGGTCTCTTGCACAGCAACAACAGAGCTGAGCTTACCGCGGTCGATTAAATTCGATAGTGGTTCGCGAAGCTCGGGCTGTTTTTCTGGCTGCGTACCTGACGCTTGGCGCTTGCTACGTAGTCAGAGACTCGCTCTGCGGCCGGCCCCAGGCCGGTCGTAACGTAGTCAATCCCGCACTCTGTGCACCCCTCGAAGCAAAAACCTCACTTCGGTGAGTGCAGCAACAACAGGGTCGAGCTTACCGCGGTCGATTAAATTCGATAGTGGTTTGCAAGACTCGGGCTGTCTTTCTGGCTGCGTACTCGACGCTTGGCGCCTGTACGTAGTCAGAGACTCGCTCTGCGGCCGGCTCCGGCCGGTCGTAACGTAGTCAATCCCGCACTTTTAGTGCAACCCAACTCCGTCAGGTCTACGGCCGGTTTTTGTTGTCAATTTATTGACGACACACTCCGTAGTAGACTCGCGTTTGATCAGGTGGATACTTAACGGTGACAACTAAGCCTGATAGCGTTGCCCCGGTGCGCTTCCAAGGCCCTTCAGGCCAAGGAGAAACCGGCAGACCCGATCCCATTGCACTTGGGCCTTTCCCAGGGTGACGGTACAGTGCTGTCCGAGCTAGGGGCACCACTTCGCGTCGTCCCCAGCCCCCCTACCGCGGGTAGGGAGGTTTAGGTGCTAGGTTTGCTAGGGAACCTAGGCATTCTTATATATTTATATATTTTATATATCGTAGGACCAAGCCCTCCCAATGGACCAGCAAAGCTTGGTAAACTTTGCTAGGTCGTTCGCCCAGGCGCTCGTTGCGTCCGGCGCCAGCATATCTAATGACGTACTAACGCAGGCCTTACAGGCAACTATCGCGTCCCCGGCCCCTCAGGCCTCAACCCCGGCCCCTCAGGCCTCCAACGTCGAGACCCCTCAGGTCTTAAGCTCTCCCGCGTCTCCCGCCTCGTCCGAGATGGACTGCGAATCGGTCGCATCCTCTCACGCGTCGCGTCGTAAGCGTACCGCTCCCGGGAGCGACTCCGAACCCGCGTCTGACACGTCGTCAGATGCCGTCACCTTAACCGGCTCTCCTGAGCCCGCGTTTCAACTCGTCGCCAAGCGCTCCAAGAAGCGCTCTAAGAAAGCTTCGGTATCTTCAATACCCGAGCCCTCCCCGGTGCCTTCAACACCAGCCCCCGCGCCGTTAAAATCGCTCGTAGTAACCGCGTCTCCGTCGGTCACATCGAAGCCAGCGACGCGCTGCGCTCCCGTCCCGCCGAAGCCTCAGCTCCCTCCGCCCGTATTCCTGCGTGAAAAAGCGCGCTGGACCGCGGTTTCCAACTTGTGCAAAGTGCACAAAATTAATTACTTGAAAGCCGCCAACGCTGGCGATACAATCAAAATCCAATTAGCGACCGTCGTCGACTTCCGCGAGTTTACCAGGTTACTCGAATTAAACCAAATCGCGTATCACACCTACGCCCTCCCGGAGGAGCGTAAGATCCGCGCAGTATTACGGGGCGTCCCGTTCGAACTCAGCAACGAAGACATTCTCGATGACCTTAAGTCTCAGGGTTTCCCGGTCACAGCAGTGCACAAGATGCACTCCAACCGCGGTAGGCGTTTTCCGTTCCCTGTCCAATACCCCCGACTCGAAGGAGATTTTCAAAGAGGCTCGCACAATCTGCGGACTCTCGAACATCTCCGTCGAGCGTCCCAACCCCCGTGGTCACCCTGGGCAGTGCCACCGCTGCCAGCTATATGGCCACGCAGCGGCTCCCTACCCCTCCTCTCCTTAACTTGGAAGCCACCGTGTGTAGATTGGCTATGACTGGTCATCCGACCATCATCATAGCCTCAGTCTACATACCTTGTGGCACCAAACCTATCCGCAGCGACTTTGAGACCATTCTCGCCCTCGGCCGTTCAGTCATTATGTTCGGAGACTTTAACTCCAAACATTCTGACTGGACGTGCCTATCAACCAACCAAAGCGGTATAGCTCTCCTCGACATCACCAACTTACTCGACTTAGACGTCGTCTCCCCTATCACTCCCACTCACTATCCCGACAATCCGAACCACTCTCCGGACATCCTCGACTTTGCAATCGTCAAGCATATCAACCTCGACCTCAGGTCTATCGAACCGCTCGATGACCTAGGTTCTGACCACCGCCCCGTCTCCCTCGTGCTAGGACCGCCTAACGTTAACGTCACTTCTCCTAAGACCTTTACCGACTGGAAAGGTTTTAAAAACACGATAGTTTCTGCCTTAGAGGCCCCAAACTCTCCGCTCGCGATCTCGCCCGATCAATTAGATAGCCCGGATAAAATAGACTCGTTAGTAAATTCTCTCACTGATGCTATCAACTCAGCCATCAGTGTAAACGAAAAGGTTGCTAAGAAAGGCAAACCCACGCTTCCCTTAGCCATTAGCAATCTTATTAAAGCTAAGAACGCGACTCTCCGGAGAGCCAAGAAATATCCCACGCCCGCCTATAGAACAGCTGCGAATCAGCTACAACGCAAAGTTAGATCTCGCCTCGCGGAACTCCGAGACGCCCAGATGAACGATCTCATGGCGAATATCTCCCCGTCCCACCAAGCGTATTATCGAATGGCCCGAGCCCTACGCGTAGACGCCGCCTCTCACGTCCCTCCTCTCACTCGTCCCGATGGCTCTATCGCCTTCGAAGACGAAGAGAAAGCCGAATGCTTCGCTGACAGCGTTGCGTCTCAATGCTCGCCCAGCACGCAACCCGCGAATCCCAATCACATCAAAGCGGTGGAGGCCGAAGTCCTCCGTAGAAACTCTCTCCCCATCACCGACGACCCCGTCACAGTCTCTAATGATGAAATCTCGCTTCACATCAAAAGTCAAAAGTCCAGAAAGGCTCCGGGTGCGGATGGTATTTCCAACCACGCACTTAAGCACCTGCCTCAACAGGTGCTTACCTTGTTAGCTATCATTTTCAATGCCTGCTTCGACCTTAGCTACTTTCCAAAAGCTTGGAAAGAAGCGACAGTCATAGGCATACCCAAGCCGGGTAAACCTCTTAATGTCCCGGCTAATCACAGACCCATCAGCCTCCTCAAGGCAATGTCTAAACTTCTCGAGAGAGTCATACTCTCTCGAATGCGGAACCATCTGTTTCCAACGGACGGCGATCCTCTCATAATTCCCCACCAGTTCGGCTTTCGCGCTAAGCACTCCTGCCCTCAGCAAGTCCATCGAATCGTCGAGTACATACTCGACGGCTTCTATCCGAAACGAAAGAAAACGATCGCAGTTTTCTTTGACGTAGCCAAGGCTTTCGACAAAGTCTGGCACAGCGGTCTCGTTTATAAACTCTATAAAATAGGCTTACCGGCTCGCCTAGTTAGGATAATCGCGTCGTTTCTCAAAGACCGCACGTTTCGTTTCAAACATGAAGGCACGCTCTCCGCGCCTCGTCCCATAAAGGCTGGAGTCCCTCAAGGCTCAGTCCTCGCCCCTCTTTTGTATACCGTATACACTAACGACATTCCCATCCCAGCTAAAGTCGTCGAACTCGCTCTCTTTGCCGACGACACTGCCCTTTACACCAAAGGCCGCAGAGCCTCGGGTCTCGTCACCAGACTTCAAAAGGCTATTAACACCCTCGGTGCTTGGTTTAAAAAATGGCGTATCGATGTGAACCCAGAGAAGAGCTCTGCGGTTTACTTCGACTACAGACGCAGTCGTATCCCCGACAATCTCCAATTGAGAATGCAAGGCACTCCCATCCCCTGGAAGCGCAGTACCAAATATTTAGGCGTCATATTAGACCAGACGCTTTCATTCAATCCTCACGTCGATAGAGTAACGAAACTCGCACGTTTTTACCTAGGCCGGCTTTACAGTATGTTAGGTAGAAAAAGTAAAATGTCCTTCAGAAACAAACGTACGCTTTATAAGGTCTGCGTTAGACCAGTCATGTCATATGCTTCGCCAGTCTTTGCTCACGCCAAACCCTCCGTCCTGCACAAACTGCAGGTAGTTCAAAACCTCTTCTGCCGCAGGGCCACAAACGCACCTTGGTACGTGCGCAACGCGGACCTGCACAGAGATCTTGAACTGCCTACAGTTCAAAAGTATCTAAAAACACTCTCAGAATCGTTCTTCAAACGCGCCGAATCCCATCCCAATCCTCTTGTTCGAAAATCAGTCTCATATACTGCTCCTGTCCTAGATTCGGCATACAAAATCGCTAGACCGAGAAACGTGCACACAAGCGAACGTTCGAAGATAACCGTAGATCTCGAGGCCCTTCAGGCCGCAAATTCTAATTCTAACGTAAATTCTAATTCTAATTAATGCTAATTTAATTTTTCAATTTTTAATGTTTTCATTATTTACTTTTCATTTTTAATGTTTTTATTTTACTTTGAATTTTTGAGCACCTTCAGTGCTATGTAAATCCCAGCGGGTGACCCCTTAAGGGCCCCGCTAGCGCGGCCTCTTTCTCCAATTGGCCGTCGCTCCGATGAAGGCTGAGTGGCAAAAATGCACGAGCCGACAGGGGGTTTTTAGTGGGTATGGTTCTGGTAGGCGTCGGGACGAGTCCCACATAACTTTGGAATCGCGCCAGAGTATGCGTCAGAGCATTTTTATCCTCCTGCCCTTCCCGCGGAGGGGAACAAAAAAAAAAAAAAAAAAGTGTTGCCAACAATAAATATCACAAATCATGAAAGACAAATAAATAATAATAAATCCCCAGACAAACACACCAACTGTATGGCCCTAAAGTAAGCAGAGCTTGTGTTATGGATGAGCATACAGCGAACTGGGGGGAACAACCATGACCCGAGAACGAAAATATCCATATGTTCACCACATAAATGAATGCCTCGGCCAGCACTCGAACCTGGGACCTCAGGCGTATGAGGCAGAGAAACAGTACTAACCACTACGCCACTCGTTCGCCGCAAAGATCCTTAGGTACGTCATAGCTAAACGTAATGGACAATGCAGAATTTATACTCATTTTGTATTGAGGGCTTAACAAAGACAGATTATTTTTAATGCTAAGCGATGGCGCTGTACAGTTCAAATTGTCAAAGTCAAATTTGACAGGCAATTACATAGGCACTCGACGTCAACCGTGACTGACGGTGATAGCTGTGACTTTAGCAATAGACTTTCAATTTGAATTCAACGATTTTTATACAGGGTGTAACATTTAGGAAGGAAGAAAATAATACTTGAGGGTCAGTAAATATACCATTGTTAGAATACACTGTAAAAGAATTGGTGTTATTGGGACTGGTTAAGACTTTCATACATTTAATTATTTTTACTTCAACATCTTTGATAGCCCTAGGTGGTTTTTTTACCTACCTACGCATGAAGCGCGCGAGGCGCAAATAAATAAAAAATACGAGTTTTTTTATTTAAGTATTATGCTTCCTTTATGTTACACCCTGTATATAGTATCGCGTGTATTTGAGGTAAAAGTGATTTTAATTAAAGTAACATGTCGCGGTTATTATAAAGAAGTATAGATACTAAAAATATATTCAACTTAACCTACCTTTATTGACACTTGCGTTTAGGGCAGAGCCAAGATTGAGTTTAAAATTGATTGTAAAGGCAATTATGGTTTAAGTTGGAATTTACCTAGTTTCAGTAATTCCACGGATTGTTCCTTCTCCAGATCCGGAACACGACAACGTTAATTTGGTTATTATGGTTGTTAAACTAGGAGGGAATGTAGTACCGTCCCAGACTAAACTACCATTAAAACTTTGATTAATTTAAAATAGCGGAAGAAAGAAAGACGTCTCCTGATGCATGGACCTCATAAATCCTGTCCCTGAATTAACTTAGTCTTATTCCTACGAGTAGTAACACCCGAAAAAATCTCAGTTGGTAGGAGACACTGCTATTGTTCGGGCACCTCATCTATCCATAATTTTGGCTCCTCCGCATTTTTATTAATTTAGAATTTCAGCAACGCGTATTGAGTCGGTGCGAGAACAAGATCCTTTGCTCAAGTACGTCATGTAAGAAGGTCTCCTATCTCCCGCTGTTTTAATTTATTCAAAGGGACAACAGTAAGGCTTACAGCCACACTCAGAGACATCAATAAATTGATATTAATTGAGCGCCTAAGTATAGATTTTGTTTCGTAAATTTATACTATAGCCATATCTAATCGGGTCGCCCACTTCCCTCTAATATGCTTGAGGAGGGCGATGGGTGGATCCCGCGCTAACTCCTGAACAGGTGCCGTTTGAGGGTGTTCGTCGTTTGGATCCTTTGGGGGAGGGAGACTTGCCGAGCTAACAGATGCAGATAAGAATAATTTTGTATAGACATAAGAGACACTGTAAATTTTGAACAAATTATGAAAAAATTATGAACTCGTGAAGTTTCTTGGCAGTTCTTCTTCACAAAGGTTTTTCCGAACTGGTGGTAGAGTCATGTTTTATTTGACGTCAATAAGAACAAGTAATTGTCAATGTTGAGATATAAATATTTGAACTTGAATTTGAATCTAAGTTTAGAGTTGCTTAGTATGACGTATGACGTGTTTGAGAGTGGCCGGTACATATATTTAAAACAAGCGTTTATATAATAAAACAGGGTGTATTAAATTCGTCTTCACCAAAACCACTAAAATGAAAGCAAACGAACACAAGGAGTGTGTTTGTGACATAATCCAGAAACAAAGCGTGGTTATTTTTATTCAGTCCCCGTACTACCCGCGGTGGCGCGGTTTTAATTATTTCAAATTCGCTGTTTCGCTGAACCTGTTCGTGCGTGAAACAAGAAACTAGTTTTTGGGTAATTTTTATAGTTAGTTGTAAAATTGTATTTTGTAATAAGTAAATTGTATATTTGTTATAAGTTTGTGCGAAATATATAATATTTTTATCAAGGAAAACACGACAAGTTCTTGCCGTTAGCGGAAATGTTTCATAATTATAATTAGTGAAAAAGTTTAAGTGTTTGTTACCCTCAAACGACTGTATAGATTATATAAATATTTACATATAGTATTGACATAAATACATATATAACTGGAAATAACGCATAGCCTAACATTCATCCTACAATTTTTATATTTTTATGTTTGTCTCAGTCCTATAGAAATAAAAACAGAGGCTAACTCGAGATAATTTTGAACTCTGGTATTGTCTGTGTCTTCTCGCTATAAACTGTATCCATACTGTAAATTGGAGACAACGCTTAATTTTGCTTTTGGGGAACCCAGAATAAACATGCATATATAAATATTAATTTACAACCATGACCCAAGAACAAATATCTGTGTTCATCACACAAATGAATGCCCCGACCAAGACTCGAACCTGGGTATCCGGCATATCAGGCAGGGTTGCTATTCCGGATTACTGACATCTTATTTTTAAACTTTAAAATTAAACACACAAAAACAGCGCTTTGGTAGCTTAAAAACTGATGCAAATGCAATCAAGACAAGTCTGGTAATTACACATAAAATTATTTAGAATTAGAATTAGAATTTAGTACATATTTATTAAGAATCCGTATTTTATTATTATGATCTCAATATAAATGTTTCATATAATTTAACAGCTTACTGTTAATAAAAGTCAACCTAATTATAAAGAATCCAACAGGTTTCCTAAGATACAGGCCCTTTGAGCCTAATTTGGAAACCTCAGCAACAAGTGCATATTTTGACTTTACGAATATATTACGGCCATGTTATTGTTGAATGTGAGTTATCTGTAAAAGTATGTATAATTATTTTAACTCATAACTATGTTAAGTATATTTGTAAGGGCCCTCATTTAAAACTTAAGGAAACAATAAAAATATTTTTATTTCAATTTATTTTTAAAATATTTCTAAATATTTCCAAAGATGGCTCATAATAATAATAGAAATAATAATAAGTAATTTATTTCAGACCACAAGTAATCCATATATCGGTAAGTAACAATTTTAAACTTAGAGACTAGATGTTAGTATAGAAACACAAGAAAAATCTCAATAAACAAAAAATATAAACATTAATTAATTCCCAACTTGGGTTTTGTGCCTTTCTAACCAGCAGGCTAACATTGGCGCGTCCCAGCGGCCCTCTCACGTGTTCAGGTTGGTGTTGGAGTGCCCCGTATACGCCGAAGTAAAGAGGCGCAGCGTTTCGCATAATGGCAGTGAACCCGTCCATGCTGGCTTCTGCGAACATGAGGGAAGCACTGCAGTATCGCGGCAACCCCATCAGTATCCTGAACTCGTTGTTATACTGGACGCGCAGATCGCTGTATGCCTTCTTTGTATAGTTAACCCACAGACTGCATATATGGAATGATTGACAAAAAACTTCGAATATAATTTTTTTTACATTATGTGTGCATTTTGCAAACCTGCGGGCCAACATATTACAACGAACAGACAGCGACCTGCGTTCTCTCTCGATGTCCAGATTATCTGTCATCTCATCCGTGACCCAATGAACTTAATACTTAAAACGTTCAACTTTTTTTTAATGGACTTCCACAAAGACCTATAGTGGACTGGATGGTCTTGGGTTAACTTTCACGTTCTTAAAAACTGCGAGTAAAGAAAATATGTTTCTTTAAAAGTATTGCTACAAAAATATTTTCAGAAACACAGTGACGATCGTTTATCAGCATTATGGTAATGTGTTTGGTTTTCACGATTCCATTTCTTGAAATAAACCTATTCTTATTTCAAAATATCGTGTTTTATTTTATTTTACATTTCCCAACATTGCAGTGGCAGTTACAAGAGCTTTGGTCACGAAGGACGCGGTTGGAATATGTTAGAATAATAGTAAAAGTTGCTTTTACGAGAATGTAAAGATATATAAAAATAACTAAGACCTGGGATTCCGTCTGTGTAGAAATATTGTTAAGTCTAGAAGATACGTCATGAAGTTGTTAAGCGCATTTATAAATAATTACTAAAGGGCGGTGTTAATTTCAATCAAATCAAATTTATAGTTCACCATGTTTTCCTTTGTGTAGTGTTCAATACATATATTATTTTTGTAGAAACCAATTTATGGGTAATTGTGTATATTTATTAAAACCAGTTTATTAGATAACTTCTACTGATTAAAATATATTTCTATGCCTATCAGCGTATGCTTAGGGCGAAAGTATCTAAGTAAAGAAATGCTGTCTGTGGCGGACCACATTCAGCTCGTGGATGACGATGTATGATGCTTTATCATAGGCTTCAAAGACCATAGGATTTGCTGGTATGAGAATTGCTTTCTTAAGATCTCGTTCGGGGGGTACCACCGTCTTTCCTGGTTTTACCGCTGTAACAATCAAGTGTACCTGGTATACCAGCCAGTGCAATTACTGGAAAAAAGGAAATATCAACTGAAACTATTTCAAAATAAAAAAATCTAAGATTAATGATGTCCATGGATGAGTTTCCCACTGACGCGTGGGTCACGTAATTGTTTGCTGGCTATGGAAATATTTAAAAAAGCAGTGACCTTTGCTAACTACAAAAATCTTCAACACATCTTTTAAGAATGTTAGTTCACTTTGATTTTTTATAGATGGCGCCACCAGCGTGATGGGTTTGCGATTTTTTTTTGTTCCCCTCCACGGCAGGAGGAATTAAAAAATTCTCTTACGCATACTCCGCGCGCGCGATTGGAGTTATGTGGGACTCGTCACTCCGAGCCTACCAGAGTCTATACCCACTAAAAAACCCCCTGAATGAATCGTGCAATTTTTGCCACACAGCCTTCATCTGAACGACGGCCAATTGGAGAAAGAGGTCGCGCTAGCGGGGCCCAGCTGGGATTTACATAGCACTGAGGGTGAATTCATAGCACTGAAGGTGCTCACAATGAAAAAAGAAATTAAAATTAAAATTAAATAAATATTAAAGAAGTTAAATTAATTCGAGTTAAGATTACAATTTGAATCCGATGTCAGTATAGTGGAAGAGTACGCTTGCGCATTCCAAGGCCTAGCGACTTTGAACTTCGAATCTAAGACAGGAGTAGTATATGAGACTGAATCTCGAACTAGAGGATTGGGATGGGTTTCGGTACGTATGAAGAACGATTCTGAGAGTGTTTTTAGGTGCTGTTGTACTGTAGGTAGTTCAAGATCTCTGTGCAGGTCCGCGTTCCCGCGTCCCGCGGCAGAAGAGATTTTGAACTACCTGCAGTTTGTGAAGGACGAAAGGTTTGGCGTGGGCAAAGATTGGCGAGGCATATGTCATGACGGGTCTAACGCAGACCTTGTAAAGTGTACGTTTGTTTCTGAAAGACATTTTACTTTTTCTACCTAACATGCTATTTAGGCGGCCTAAGTAGTGACGGGCGAGTTTCGAAACTCTATCAATGTGAGGCTTGAAACAAAACGTCGGATCTAAGGTGACGCCTAAGTTGCTGCGCTTCCAGGGGATGGGAATGCCTAACATTCGAACATGGGGATCGCCAGTGGGGCGACGGCATTTGGGGTCGAAGCGAATCGCAAAACTCTTGTCTGGATTCACATCGATGCACCATTTCTGCAACCATAAACCGAGGCGTTTACGGCCTTTTGGAGTCTGGTTACAAGCTGCGGGACACTGTGACCTTTGGTGTAGAGTGCAGTGTCATCGGCAAAGAGGGCGAGTTCGACGCCTTTCGACGGGATGGGAATGTCGTTGGTGTATACGGTGTACAACAGAGGGGCGAGGATTGAGCCTCGAAGGACTCCGTATTTTCAAAGCCTTTCCAGTTGGTAAAGGTCTTAGGGGAGGTGACTTTATAGTTAGGCGGACCTAGCACAAGGGAGACGAGGCGGTGATCAGAGCCAAGGTCATCGAGCGGTTCGATAGACCTGAGATCAAGGTTCGCAAAGTCGAGGATGTAAGGAGAATAGTTCGGGTTGTTGGGATAGTGAGTGGGAGTGACTGGAGAGATGACATCTAATTCGAGTTGTTCAGTGATGCCAAGAAGAGCGATACCGCTGGTGTTGGTCGACAGGCACGTCCACTCAGTATGTTTGGAGTTGAAGTCTCCGAACATAATGACCGAACGGCCGAGGGCGAGAATAGCCTCAAAGTCGCTACAGAGAGGTCTGGTGCCACTAGGTATGTAGATTGAAGCTATGATAATGGTCGGATGACCAGTCATAGCCAATCTACACAGAGTGGCTTCTATTTTTGAAACCTCTTTTGTAGTAGATAGCTGTGCCGCCGTAACCGTCGGAGTTGGGCCTATCGTTACGAGTGAACGCGTTTTTAGGAATAGCGAATCCCCTGGTGCGGGATTTGCAGGTCTAGACATTATATTTACTGTTTATTGAATTTATACGAATTATAAAATTTATAAAGAACTAAGAAGCGAGTGATGCTCGGCTAACGCGAAGAGACGCTCTTGAGGAGAGCTGGCGGCAAGAAGTTTGCGTGCGAGTTCGGAGATTTCCCTAATATCAACGTTTTGGATAACGTCGAACATGGTCTTCATGTCCTCAGCCAACGACGACTGAGGCGAAGATGACGGAGTGAGACGCGGGCCTACGAGCTACGGGAGCTGGGATAGGACGGGAACGTGATGCGGGAACGGCCGGACGCTGTCTCCAGGAAAGAGCCGGAGTCGGAATCAGCTGCTCGGGCTTTGCTTCCGGGGGACCCCGCTTGCGCAGCGGCGGGAAGTGAGCGGGAGTGAGCGGCGGCGCCGGTTTAGGCGCGACCCTCTTGGCGGTGGAGTGTGGAGCGTGCGGGCAACCCCTGTAGTAGGCTGTGTGGCTGGACTGGCCGCAAAGCACACATACAGGGGGGGAAGTGGAGTCGGGAGTGCGAGTGCACTCCTTCGTTATATGAGTATCTAGGCACTTAACGCACCTGGGGGGCGCTGAGCAATTAGCCGCTGCGTGGCCATACAGCTTGCAACTGTGGCATTGCCCAGGGTGTCCACGACGGTTAGGACGTTCGACGGAGATATTCGAGAGTCCGCAGATTGTGCAAGCCTCTCTGAAGATCTCCCTCGAGTTGAGAGTGTTAGATAGAATAACTAATGCTAGCGGAAAACGTTTACCGCGGTTGGAGTGCATCTTGTGCACTGCTTCAGCCGGGAAGCCCTGGGACTTAAGGTCTTCAAGAATGTCGACATTACTGAGTTCAAACGGGACGCACCGTAGTACTGCGCGGATCTTACGCTCCTCCGGGTGGGCGTAAGTGTGGTACGCGATTTGCCTAAGTGATAGGAGCCTAGTGAACGCGCGGAAGTCGTCGATAGTCGCGACCTGAATCTTGATAGTATGACTGCGTTGGCGGCTTTATGATAATTGATTTTGTGCTCTTTGCACAAGTTAGAAACCGCGCTCCAGCACGCTTTTGCGCGGAGGAAGACGGGCGAAGGGAGCTGAGGCTTCGGTGGGACGGGAGCGCAGCGCGTTGCTGGTTTCGACGGGATCGACGGAGACGCGGTCACTTCGAGTGACATAAGCGGCGCGGGAACGGGTGCTGAAGGCACCGGGGTGGGATCGGGTGTTGAAGACACCGCGATTTTCTTTGAGCGCTTCTTGGAGCGTTTAGAGACCAATGTGAATGGTGGCTCAAGAGAGCCGGATAAAGTAGCGGCGCCCGACGACGTTTCGGACGCGGAATCGGAGTCGCTTCCGGGAGCGGTACGCGTACACCGCAATGCGCGAGATGACGTGACCGACGCGCAGTCCATATCGGATGGAACGGGAGAGCTGGTAAAGACCTGAGGGGTCTGGGAGTTGGTGGCCTGAGGGGCCGAGGATTCGTTCAGCGCTAATAAGGCCTGTGGGAAGACCTCATCTGATATCGGGTTGCCCGACGTGGCGAGCGCCTGGGCGAACATTTTCGCGTAGTTTATTACGCTTTGCAAATCCATGGGAGGGGTGAGGACTAAGGTATGAATATATAAGTATATAAAAGATGATAACAAACCTAGCGAACCCTAGCAGCTAACCTCTCTACCAGCGGTAGGGGTGCTGGGGAGAATGGCTTAAACTAGCCGTAGTGCGCCGAAGGCCGCTACCTAGAAACCTAAAAAAGGGTACGCAGGTAAAGAGTTGACCGCGTTAGAGTCAACCTTTACCGACAGAAAGGGCGAATGCTTACGAAAAACACACAGATATGACAAAATTTAATATGAAAATATAGGAAAAATAAATATTATAGAAGAAAGGAATAAAATAAAATTAAAAGGACTGGATCAGTACAAATTCGTTGTCACCGTTAAGTATCCTTTGTACTGAAACCAGACTACTCACGCTGGGCACAACACAGCACTTAGCATAAGCACAACGCAACTCAGCACAACACTTTGAAGACTAAGAGGCTTAGTCGCGAAGAAAAATCACTACGATAGCGCTCGGAGGGAGTAACAAAACCCAGAAAAACCGTATCACGGAACAAACACACTAGACTGAGACGTCAGTAAACTGAGCGCCACGGAATATCGGGAAGGGACCGATCAATCGGAGTGGTCTTGGAACGTCTGTACCGGGCGGCGATCGGAGCGAGAATGTGGGTTTGCGATTAAATCGAGCCAGTTAAGTCTATAATTCCTTTTTTTTTTTTTTCTGCCGAGGCACCGTCGCGGGAGGGTGGTGGAAGATGCGTCATGCATACCGCCCGCAGGTAAAGTCCTCTGCGGGGGGTTATGTGGGACTCACCAGAATGGCACCTACCCACTAAAAACCACCTGTTGGCTGTAGTTATTACCGTTAGCCTTCATCGGAAGCGACACCCGTCGGGAAGTTGGGCGCGCTGGCGGAGACCCGCTAGCGGGTCTTCCGCCTGTAGTGAAAGTTGTACTGAAGGTGCTCAAAGGGACATGAGTTGGTGGCCGTTCTGGGCAGCCTCCGGTGAAGCCGGGGCTGGGCAGAGGTCGGCCGAAGCATGATTTAGGGATCAATTCATTTAAATGAACCTATAATGAATTGAGAAGGGAACTATGCTCCGCCAGAGCTAGCCAACGCTCTGTCGGAGTACGTGAAGCCCTAAGTTTACGGGCTAAGACTGCGATTTCACTAACATCGACATTTTTTATAGCGTCGCTGACGATACGCATATCGTCTGCTACGGAGGATTGAGGAGTGGGTTTGTATGGGCGAGGAGCCGGGATGGGATTCGATGCGGGGCGCTGCCTCAAGTTTTCTGGGGCAGGCCTGGACTGTGTAGGCTTAGCAGCCGGAGGAACCCGGCTACGCAGCGGTGGAAAGTTTTCTTGAGAAAGGGGCGGGGCCTGTTTGGGTGCCGCCCTCTTGGAATTGGAGCGCATACAACGGGGTGCACGAGGGCAGCCCCTGTAATTTGCGGTGTGGCCGGACTGGCCACAAAGCACGCAATCGGGAGGAGAGGGAGTTTCAGGAGTGCGATTGCACTCCTTAGTAAAATGAGGGACCAGGCACTTGACGCACCTGGGCGGTGCGCGGCAGTTGGCCTCCGCGTGCCCGTACAACTGGCAACGATGGCACTGGCCGGGATGACCGCGGCGATGAGGCGCCTCGATCGAGATCCCAGAGAGGCCGCATATAGTGCTAACCCCTTTGAGGATCTCCCTGGACTTGGGGACGTTGGCGAGAACCACCAAAGCGAGAGGGTGTTGCCTCCCGTACTTGCTGTGCATTTTATGCACCGCGAGTGCCGGGAAGCCTTGGGACTGCAGATCCTCCAGGATAGCCTCGTTCGATAATTCGAACGGGACTCCCCTGAGTACCGCTCTGATCTTACGCTCTTCTGACAAAGCATAAGTATGATAAGCATATTGCTTATCGGTGAGGAGCTTTGTTAAAGCACGGAAGTCGTCTATCGACGAGACTAAGATTTTAATAGATTCACCCGAGTTGGCCGCTCGGGTGTAATGAATCTTGTGCTCATTGCACAATGTCGAAACCTCAGTCCATTTACCCTTTTCCCGAAGGAAAACGGGTGGTGGGACCTTGGCCTTGACAGAAGTTGGGGCCGGAGCGGGTGTTGAAGACACCGGGGCAGCTGGCGTTGAAGACGCCGCAGGGAGTGTGGGGACGGGCGTCGAGGGCGCCGGGTCTTGTTTCGAACGCTTCTTAGAGCGCTTCTTAACAAGCGTAAAAGAGGGAGACTCAGGGCCAGTTGGGGTGGCGTCCGAGAATGACTCGGTCGCGGGTGCGCGCTTGCGTCGCGGAGGGGCGTCTACTTCGCACTCCATGTCACTGGAGGAAGGGGACGCGGGAGGGCCTAAGACCTGAGGGGTCTGGGGAACTGGGGTGGCCTGAGAGGCCATTGTGGACATTAACGTCATGAGATGAGGGATAAGAGAATCTAAGAAACAGTACTTATCAGCATTTATAGACATGCCTTCAGTACTTTCAAGTAACTTCTTCCTAAACTCGTCAAAGCTTAGGGAAGCCATTGCGGAGGGGTTGGGGAGGGACAATATATAAATATATATACTATGAACCTAACAACGATGACTAACTTCCTAAAACCACCCTCCACGCAGTAGGGCGGTTGAGGACGACGCGGATAACTTACTCGAACACGGAACTTGAAGTCCTGGAACGACGAACGATGTTACACGTATTAATTCTTGATTGATAATGGCAACTTCTTTAAAATTTTCGAAGCTGTTGTAAAATAAGTAGGTGCCATCGAATGCCACATGAATTTCGCAATCCGACGCTATAATGTTTTGGGTTCTTCTCACAATTTTTTCCCAGTTTTCGGCAGTTACTTCCGCACTTGCATTTTTTTATAAATCTAACATCTTGTTTGCCGTAAAAAGGGGAAGGGTATTGTTTCGAGCGGCGTGTCTTTTGATTTGTGCCCATATTAGTTCTATAGCATTGTACTGGCAATGATACGGCGAAAGTCGAAGAACCCAATGACCAGATTCGGCAGCTATTTCGTCGATAACATATCTTTTAGGGAGGCTATTTTTCGATTTTAAAATATTCACTAATTGTACTTTTAATAAAGTGCTATCCACTATGAATTTGTCTGGAGTGATATGTAGCATTGTCCATAATAATTATGGACGGTTCTTCCAGAGATTGCACCATTCCTTTAAACCATCCTTCGTAAATCTCCGCGTTCATTTCTTCGTGGTAGTCCACTGTTTTCTTGTATTTAAAGGCCAGTAAAGCATCTGACACGAATCCTTTCGTAGACCCTGCATGGCATATCATAAGACGTTAATCTTTTTGGCTTCGCTCAAAAATTCGTAGTGAGCCATAGCAACGTCGTGACGCTCCATCAATATTTTACCTTTGTCCAATTTTTTATAAGAAAATCCAATTTATTTCAAAACTAAGCTTAATGACGATTTTTAGAACAAACCACATTCACGTAAAGAAACAACAAGTTTTTTAAGTGTTGGAATTTCCTTGCGCAAGTAATAGTAGAAACAGTAGGTCCACTAATTCTGCTCTCGCACTTTTAACAGTGGTAATAGCGGGCCACCGTTTTGATACTATGCTTCAAAGTAATTACGAACTTTGATCACCAGTTCTCTCGCCTGCCTTTTCAGAACAGCATTTCTTTGGGCATTTTGATATTTGACAGCTCGGCAGCAATCAACACGGAGGAACATAAAATACACAGCGTAACGTATGGATAATGTGAAAAAACTCAGAGAACAGAAATGTAGTGACTAGCACGACCGTCTTGTTGCGAGTGACAGATTAAAACAAACACAAAATGGCGGTGGGCCATTGAGTGTTCCTACCTTGAAAAAATATATTTGAATGTTTTGTATTTGTGTGGTATTGTGTTGTATTTGTCTTTGTTCAAAATATAATAAATATATGCGATCGATATCATTACTTGTTTGGTCAAAACACTACATTATATCAAGTTAGAACTGTCATCGAGAAAATGAAGAAATGGAAATAGTATAGTGATTTTTCTTATGGGTTTTGCAGTAAGTAAATATTCAAGTATCACCTAACATCTTAATTTTTCTACAAGAAAACCCAACAGAAAGCTACAAAAATCTTAAACACATCCAAGTATCAACAAGGAAGGCATTACTGTTAACCGCTTCCGCGATTTACTGGAGCCTCAGTTAAGTGAGAGTTACGTGCGCGCTTAGCTTCTAACGCTAGCTAACCTTGTTATTTGTGGCTAAATACACACGCTGTTACGAAGCCGGAGCATGTGTCGAGGCTTGGAGGTACTGTTTCCGTTGTTTGGAATAGTCTTAAAGATTGGAATGTCTCGCCTTCGAAACGCATTTGTGTAATGGTGATTGTTTTGTGATCGTATGTAAGTTTATTTCGAGTTTGTTTAACTTCTGTGTGTAGGTATGACAATGCGATACCAAGCTTGGTTATTGCTATTGTTTACAAAATTATCTTGTATGGTAAAGAAGTTATAATAAATGATGAATACTCACCGTTTTGTAAAAATGATTCATTGATTTTTTTATATCCGGGAATCTAAAACTGTATCCTCATTTAAGACACTAGTAAGAGAGCATTACATGTAGAATATTTAATCTATGTCGTTAATTTTATTGTTACAAAAACAATAAAATAAATAAATGAAAAGTAATTTTTCAAGATCTCATTGAAACTGTGATTTAAAAGTTGTAATAATACGATTACTATAAAATTAACCTTTCACCTTTTAAAACGAAAAATAAAATAATGTAATGGAAACAAGTCCAACTGCAATATTGTGGTATAAATCTATGGTACCTACGTGTTATGATGGTTTAGCAACTATACCAAAATATAACGAAGGGGCGGGAAAAGGCAACCTTAAGATGCAACCCGTGTCCCTTGTTCTATATAATAATTTATATATTTTATTTAGTTCTTTGACAGTTCGTATCATAAATCCAATTTTGAAAAAATTACGTCAATCCGAGGCTCTGTTTTGACGTGAAAGAAAGGCAAAAAAACCAACACTCTTTAACTTTTATAATGTTAGTATGGATAATAACTATAAATTTTTTGTATTCAGCTACAAAACCTATAAAAAACATAAATTCTTTTTTTTCTAATCATTAATAACTAAAAGAGTCATCATCATCGGAGCTTACCCACATTTAAAAATAGAATCCATTATTCGCTCAAAAGACACGTACCGCTAGCAGCCGTTCATTACCTAGGAAACTTCGCAAATTACTTTACCTGCACCAAATTGATGACCAAGGTGAAGTGCTTCAAAATTAATAAACTCCTCGAGAGTCCCTGGCTCCTAACTAACTTGGATTGTTTCACCTGGTCCGAATACCTGCGTGTGTGTACGGTATTGAAAGGTACCCTAATAAGTGGTCGATATTTTGGGAACTGTGTGTGCAGTGAGAAAACAGAAGTTCTACTAAGTGAGAATGTAGTAAATTACTTTTATATAATATACATTTTACAATTAGCTCGCGATCCATGTGATGGTAAATGGCGTAGACTTCATTAAACATAGGTGTTTTTATGATAATATTGCTTGTGATTATTAAATAGTTGTGGTGCGTTGCCGGCCCCAAAAGAAGCAGAGCTTGTGTTATGGATGACCATACAGCAAACTGGGGACCCAGAAACCCAGAATAAACATACATATATAAATACAAACAACCACGACCACCCGAGAACAAACATATCTGTTCATCACACAAATGAAGCCCCGGCCAGGGCTCGAACCTCGGACCTTCGGCGTATGAGGCGAGGCTACTTATCACTACACACTCGGTCATCTTTATTGTCTTGGTCGTCAGTAATTGCACTAACTGTTCCCTTCCATTGACAGGAACACACTCATGTAAACGTGGCTATTATAAGGATAAAAAATGGGAGCACAACATTATATTAGGTACATTCGGCGATATAAGTGGAGACTCAAATTAAGGCGAGAATCGCTTGAATTTTGTTTGCTCTTCTGCAGGCATTCTGCATACTAAGGGGCGACAACACTGGAGGCGATTCGATTGCGAATTTGAGCCTGCACCGAGTTCCCTGACTGAACCACCCCAGAAGAAATATTAGCAATAAAAGCTTTACTACCACTGAAGTATATACTAAGTTTATACTAGGTGAGAAGTTTCTGATGCAAGGTCCTCACAAATAAGGTCCTAGTTTCCTGATCTACCTAAGTCGCAATCCGAATGTCACTACGTGAACAGAACTGAGGCGATATGATACTACACTATTACTATCGGACTTTCTTCCTTGTTGCTTCACTCTTCATTTTGTCTCTTTCTCGTTAATGTAGATCCATTGCTTAATGTAAGAACGACACATATCTTCCGCTGTATTAAATTAGTCAAATATTGTAATATAGTTGCTTAATGTACGAGCATTAGGGTCACAGCGGTTAAGGCACTGTCTTTTTGATCTTAAGCTTACGGGCTCGATCTCGGTAACTGACAATGTAGGTATTTGAATTTTGACAACCTAAGTACACTAAAGCGACGGATGTGAAGTGTAGAAAAACTTCGAAAAGAAACCTATATGTTAACAAATAATAGTGAAGTTGCGTGTTGAGTGTGCCAAACCCCATAAGGCAGGGGTGGTGGCCTATAGATTACCGGAAACCAAGTCATATCCCTGCGACTTGCAATGGGTCAATCCCTGGGTCATGGTTGTTTGTATTTATATATGTATGTTTATTCTGGGATCCCCCCCCAGTTCGCTGTATGGTTATCCATAACACAAGCTCTGCTTACTTTGGGGCGATATATACAGTTGGTGTGTTTGTCTGGGGATTTATTATTATTATTATTATTATAATGAGTATATCCGTTAAGCATTTGCGCTACTAGTAGGTCTAATATGAGAATTCTTCTCTATATCTTTTTTTTATTTGCTAATGGATTGTGTCAGAAATAAGGATGAGAGAGCTTTGTTATTTGCAGAATACAATTTAAACGTAATGGACGTAGGTCTGGTTCAGATAATCCTTCCAGAACCAGTGTCAGAATTAGTAAAAAAGCTGAGCTAATTGGTTCTACAATGATAATGCTTTCTCAACTTTAATGTACTTAGTTATATATTTATTTTCTTTATTTGCTGTGTCTTTTCGTTTATTCTTGTATTTAGTTTTATATGCGATGGGGTCGGCATATCCATTGTGGAGAAGGACCCTTTGAAATAAATAAAAATAAATAAATAAATCTTTTCTTTAAAGAGATAGTGATCTCGAAAGGCGTAAATAGGTTTCTCCTTTCAATCCATTACTACTAAAATAATTGCAATAAAAGTATTTACTCAGTCATTTAGTAATTTGGTCAGATAAATAAATACTGGCATAATATACCAAAACAAATAATAAGAGTGGTTCTGTACGTATCCAAAATATATGACGCCACGTTTGACATTCGTCATGTTGGCTTAGTCAATATATGTCAAGTAATACGTTGTCAAATTTGCTATATCTTGGAATAGACCTGCTGGCGTATTAATCCTTACACTCAACTTTTCTTTACTTTAAGAATTGGGGCATGGAAGTTGGTAAACAAGTAACAAACTTCGTGACGAATTTTTAAGAAACTTATACACTCACAAACTAACCTAACAACTGTCTTTTTGATATCTACTGCAAAGAGTCGATAGCCTTCCTTCATTGGGTCCACCCTAAGTAAGCACGATAATTAACAATATCCGCTTGTTCAGAGAGGTCCTTCGGAGATTCGCCTTTAGGTATAATTGTCTTAGTATTAATTCTGGACGAGGCTTGGCAGTAATTACTAATACTGAATGTTTTGTAATTGGGTCTCTAATTTGGTATCTTCGGAATATTATCGTCATCAAGTTGAGGATAAGCTTTTTTTTGTAAATAAATTTATCTTTGACTTTGTCCGAGCTGAATTTAGGTTGTCAAGCGGGTCATATATCTCACTGAAATACTGAAGAACCAAAAAAAATATCATTTGTATTTCTTAAAACTATCAATATGCCAATTAAATTTTAGCCCAGTCTGCAATTAGTTCAAGCTAAAACATTTGGATTAAATAGTGTTTACTGAACTTCGATGTTAAAAAAAATTGAATTTTAATGATACTCCGATACACGTAATTCGATACCCTTTACATGAAAGTGTAAAGCTATTTGGTACCGAATTACATGAAAATCACTCAACAGATTTTTTTTGTAAGTATATAGATAATTATCCATCCATTCAGGTTAATGATATGATAATTCATAAGTTATCTTTTATTTAGAAAAAAATCTACTGTTATAAATAGATTAAAGGTAACCGACGCCTCAACGGCTGAGTCTGTTCCATTAGTATTAGTTACACACTATATTATTCTCTTGGGAAATCAATCTTTGTACCTAAAAATTGAGCATACTTTGGACCCCAATTCCATCTAATAATAAATTAGACGTAAAAATTGAGACACGTAGCTTGAAATGGACCACGTAAAAGGTAAATTGTAACTAGACCTCACTATGAGGTGTGGTCCCTTGGTAGGCATCTGTAGGAAATATTCAGTAGAGCTTTTGTTGTTAAGATCTCCTCTGAGGCGGTACTACAGTGTTTACTATTTTGACCAGCACGAATCACGTTTATGTGGTTGTGTTCCGGCTAAAGAAAAGATCAGCCAGTGCTATTAAGGAACATAGGCAATTTCAACTGAAGTCTACGTAGAGCAACATGCGATATTCATAATTAATTATAAAGCATAGTTAACACTCTGGCGCCAGTCAGCCATCAAGATTTGTTAATGGGTTTTTCGTATGTCGTCCATCTTATCTGTTGAAAAGTGATGACAAATACTAAAACGTTCCACGCTACGTGTCGATTCCCTGTAACTGTCAAATATACTAATGAGTTTTTTAAAATTAATGAAAACTTGTTTATTAAATGCTGCTTCTGTATATATGAGATGTATAATCATAAAATAATAATTAGATTTACAATAATTAAAAAAATACTTATTTGAGAAGTTTCACAAATGCCAACTTAAAATAGAAAACCTTATACGTATATTGCAGACGATTCATGGTGCGGATTGGTGCGATTCATATCTGTGAGACAGCGCTTTTGGTGACTGAATATACTGATGCCAGAGCGACACAATCTACTATAGGCCTAAAAAAGGAAGTTTTCGACTGAAGCTTGAGTTGCCAAAATGTCGTCTGTATCTCTTGGCAGCAAGTGCCGTGAACCAGGGTACATAACAAAACTTGTGAACTTCTACCACGGGTTTGCGCCATTTCGTTCGGTTTTCCCCAATTTTTTCCTAGTTTCGATAGTCGATTTTAAAAACCGCTTAATTCTTTTTGGTGCAGCATTTGAAGCAAAGCAAAGGCCTCCCGACCTCTATCTTTGTGTTCGCGACTGCACCTAGAAGAACTCGTCGTGTTTATCGAGAGGTATCCATCCTGCGCACACGCACTAACTTTCTTTAGGCTGCTGTGCAATTTAAGAACTGCCATGCGATGCCCAACATCTCACGGCGTCCATATTGAATATATGTTTATACGACGTTCTAGTTTTGCATATGTCATCCAGGTCCCAGACCCGTACAAGAGTATGCTTATGATGGAAACATTAAAGACTAACATCTTGGTATTAGTGGTTAAATGTTATTCCATAATCTCGAACATAGTCGCCGCTATGAGAACACGAATATCAATCTCCATTTCGAAAGAGATATTCTAGTATGTCGTTTAGCGATATTGCTGAGGCCACAGAAGTACCTTGTGCAAGTACAACAGTCTTTTTGGTATTGACAGAGAAAGCAGAGAAAAGGCCGTAGCCTGCAGCTCTTGTTCGGAGTTAGTAACAAAGACTGCGGTTTCTTTTTGATTTGAGGAGTTAGATGTTATACATCTTTTCATCCCCTCATATGAAGTGGGGTACCCTGTTGGTTTTCGCCAAAAGCAGCATGTAATATTAGCAAAAACATATACACCAAACAAGAGCCAGCGCGCAATCTTGCCGTATTCCTCTTGTAACGCTGAACGGGTCAGATTTTGATGATTAAAAACTACTACACCCTTCATTTCCTCGCAGAAAGATTTAACGAGGCTCAGGAGTTTAGGCGAGAATCCAATGCTCTCCAGCGCCGTATAAAAGCCCTCTTTATAAAAAAGCTTATAGTAAAAAGATACTCATAACAATTTATAATTTTTTTGATCTAAAAAAGTAGAATTGAAGTAAACGAAACGATTTATTTCGAAATTGTTTTGCACTATTCACTAATTGAGACTGTGAATAAAACATTTCCTTTTCTTAGAATCTTGGTAATTTGCGCTTAGTTTCCTCTTAAGCTTCATTCAAGAAAACACTTCATTCTAGCATAAAATAAAAATGAAAACTAATTCCACAGAACGAGGGCTTATTATACAACTTTTTTTTTTTTTTTTTAAATAACCTCAATAAGTTTCATTATTTATTGTTAAAATACAGGAAAATTTTGTTTGAGCTAAAGTTATTTGAATTGGTAGGCGAAGATCCAGCTAAGCGCCGTCAGCACTAAACTACAAAGTCCTGTGAAATTTAAAAGGCCGAAAGTAATTTAAAATCAGGTACGGTGTATAAGCAACAATGTGCGGTTTAGAGTGGCTCTAGTGGTTGTATAGCCTGGTTGTAGTGTCGAAAAACTTCTTTTCTCGCGACAATTCTAGGCAAATATATTATATCATTGTTACACGGTGCCAAATCAAGGCTATAAAGCGAATGACCCAAAAATTTTACCGGTTCGGTGTTCAGAAAGTCCCTCGTCTTGATCGCAAAGTGCGTTGTTTTTCACTTGTAGCAAGTTCTCTTCTCTCCGGAGAGCCGCGATCTTAGCTTTAATAAGATTGCTAATGGCTAGGGGAAGCGTGGGTTTGCCTTGCTTAGTAACCTTTTCGTTATCGCTGATGGCTGTGTTGATAGCATTAGTGAGAGGATTGACTAATGAATCTATTTTATCCGGGCTATATAATTGATCGGTAGAAATTAACGCATTTTTAAAGCCTTTCCAGTTGGTACAGGTCTTAGGAGAGGTGACATTATCGTTAGGAGGATCTAGCACGAGGGAGACGGGGCGGTGGTAAGAGCCTAGGTCATCGAACAGTTCGATAGACCTGAGGTCGAGGTTGATTCGCTTGACAATTGCAAAATCGAGGATGTCAGGGGAGTGGTTTGGGTTGTCGGGATAGTGAGTGGGAGTGATGGGAGAGATGACATCTAAGTCGAGTGAGTTAGTGATGTCGAGAAGAGCGATACCGTTGGTTTTGGTCGATAGGCACGTCCAGTCAGTATGTTTGGAGTTAAAGTCTCCGAACATAATGACTGAATGGCCGAGGGCGAGAATGGCCTCAAAGTCGCTGCGGGTTGGTCTGGAGCCACATGGTATGTAAACTGAAGCTATGATGATGGTTGGATGACCAGTCATAGCCAATCTACACACAGTGGCTTCTATGTTGAGGAGAGGAGAGGTAGGGAGAGGACAGCAGTGGAATCCTCTTTTGTAATAAATAGCAGTGCCGCCGAAACCGTCGGAGTTGGGCCTGTCGTTACGAATAAACGCGTACTTGGGAATAGCGAATCCCCTGGAGCGGTTCGGAGTAAGCCATGTCTCTTGGAGAAGCAATAAGTCTGGCTCGTTGTTCCGAAGCAACAGTTTGAGCTCAGGAAGGTTAGAACTAAGGCTACGGGCGTTAAAAGAAACCAGGCATAAGCCCGTGGGTTCGATACGACCGGACGTGGGATTTGCGGGTCTGGACATAATATTTACTTATTTAACGAATTTATACGAAAAATATAATTTATAAAGAACTAAGTAGCGAGTGATGCTCGGCATACGCAAATAGACGCTCTTGAGGAGAGCGGGCGGCTCGCAGTTTGCGTGCGAGTACGGAAACTTCCTTAATGTCTACGTTTTGAATGACGTTGTACACGGTCTTCATGTCCTCAGGCAACGACGACTGAGGTGAATACGTCGGAGCGGGACGCGGGCCTACGGGAGCTACGGGAGCTGGGATAGGACGGGAAGGTGCAGGTAGAGCGGCTGGACGCTGTCTCCAGGACAGAGCCGGAGTAGGTGTCGGCTGCACTGGCTTTGTATCCGGGGGACCCCGGTTGCGCAGCGGCGGGAAGTTGGCAGGAGTGAGTAGCGGCGCCGGTTTAGTCACGGCTCACACACAGAGGAGCGCGGAGCACGCGGACAACCCCTGTAGTTTGCTGTGTGGCCGGACTGGCCGCACAATACACATGCAGGGGGGGAAGTGGATTCGGGAGTGCGTTATCCTTGCGTGCGTGCTCCTTTGTTATGTGTTGGTTCAGGCACTTGATGCACCTGGGGGGAGCTGAGCAGTTAGCCACTGCATGGCCATAGAGCTGGCAGCGGTTGCACTGCCGAGGGTGATCGCGGGAATTGGGACGCTCGACGGAGATATTCGAAAGTCCGCAGATTGTGCAAGCCTCTCTGAAGATCTCCCTGGAGAGCGAGTGGAAACGCCTATCGCGGTTTGAGTGCATCTTGTTCATTGCTTCAGCCGGGAAGCCCTGGGACTTAAGGTCCTCGAGAATGTCGTCGTTACTGAGTTTGAACGGGTCGCCCCGTAATACCGCGCGGACCTTGCGCTCTTCTGGGAGGGCCTAAGTATGATACGCGATTGTTTTATCGATACAAGCGTAGTAAAAGACCAGAAGTCGTCGATGGTCGCGACCTGAATTTTAATTGATTAGCCTGCGTTGGCGGTTTTCAAGTAATTAATTTTGTGCTTCTAATTTTGGGCCGGGTTTAAGGCCTGAGGGGCTGGGGACGCGATAGTTGCCTGTAAGGCCTGCGTTAAGACATCGTCGGATATTCTGACGCCGGACGCAATGAGTGCCTGGGCGAATGACCTAGCAAAGTTTACCAAGCTTTGCTGGTCCATTGGAATTGGTCCATAATATATAAATATATAAAAATAATTCCTAGGTTCTCTAACAAACCTAGCACCTAAACCTCCCTACCCGCGGTAGGGGGGCTGGGGCCGACGCGAAGTGGTGCCCCTAATTCGGACAGCACTGAACCGTCACCTGGGAAAGGCCCAAGTGCAATGGGATCGGGTCAGCGGTTTCTCCTTAGCCTGAAGGGCCTTGGAAGCGCACCGGGGCAACGCTATCAGGCTTAGTTGTCACCGTTAAGTATCCACCTGATCAAACGCGAGTCTACTACGGAGTGTGTTGTCAATAAATTGACAACAAAAACCGGCCGTAGACCTGACGAAGTTGGGTTGCACTGAAAGTGCGGGATTGACTACGTTACGACCGGCCGAAGCCGGCCGCAGAGCGAGTCTCTGACAACGTAATATGACTACGTAACAAGCGCCAAGCGTCAAGTACGCAGCCAGAAAATCAGCCCGAGCCTTGCGAACTACTATCGAATTTAATCGACCGTAGTAAGCTCAACTCCGTTGTTGCTGCTCCCACCGAGGTGGGGTATCTATTTGAGGGGAGCACCGTGTGCGGGATTGACTACGTTACAGAGCGAGTCTCTAACTAACTAGAAAATCAGCCCAAGCCTTGCGAACTACTGTCGAATTTAATCGACCGTAGTAAGCTCAGCTATGTTGTTGCTGCGAGACTGACTTAGTTACAGCCGGTGGAAATCGGCCGTAGCGTAAGTCCTACAGAGGCTTATGTCAAGTCGTCGAGATCGAAGCGAGATATTGTACGAATCTCAGCGTACGAGTGTTGCTACGAGTTGCCGTCGTGAGACGAAAATCGTGGCTCAACGACTGGTGCGACCGCGAACACGTCCGAGCGGGGCCAGACTTGAGTATTGATACGAGCGAAGTCGTGAGACAAAAATCGTGACTCGGCAGCCGGGAGCGACCGTAAACACGTCCGAACGGGGCTGGACGCAGATCGGCTCTGTTTTGACAATCGACTGAACAACAATCAGCTTTATGTTTTCATAAATCTTGGCACAAACAACTGCGTTGGTATTTTCAATTACAATAAAACCGAAAATATTATCTGTTTGATCGTCCTTAGTATATACTGAATTCCCAGAAGTCCATTGTTTCATACGTAAAGCTCATTTATAACTGCACAAAGAGGTTTGTATCATATAAAGAATCCCTTTTAAAGAGAATCCGTGACGTTCAAGGATCCCCGACCCCGACGTACGTACGTGAGGTGATAAAATATGGACGCCAAGCTTCTGCCTTCTTAATATTTTGTGTTCTGTAACGGTAAAAATCGCATGAGGGGTGTTTTGTAGTTTATATATTTATTTATTTTGGAGCAGAAAAATCGTGTGTTGTTTTTGTTCATAGCCTTTAGTCGTTTAGAAAGAGTATTTACTATGCGAGTTGTGCAGGAAAATTGTCCAAAGCGTTGCATTTGCAAAGCGTTATAAAATGATAAAAAGTTTGGAGTTTATTTTTTTTACGTATGTACATGCAAAATATGCCCTCGTAATATAACAACAACTTCTTATAAAACTGTAACCAACACTGTGTGGATACGTTGGGGATACGTTGCACCAGTATATATATTTATTTGAAAGAGTAAACTGTAAGGCCTGTAAACAATCATTACAAACATTACAATATGGCGAATGGAACATAAACCAAATAAAACAATTGAACTATACTCTTATTAAATATTACTTAGAAATTAATTCATACACTTAAACTCATCGTAATGGCATCGAAGTTAAAGATGGGGAACAAAATTATGATAATATTCTACGTTTTAGATATATAAAACAAAAAAACACACGTTATTAGTTGTTTTATTTAATTTGGAATAATATATGACACTTAAGAAAATTTGAAGAATTATCCAAATATTATCCAACTGAACACCGTACAACACAAAATGATTTTTAATTTTAGTTGAAAAAAAATGAACCGCCAAAGAGGTATTAAACAAAAAAGATTTACGTTGGCCAACATATATCGTTATAATTTTATAAACCAAATAGTTTAAAAAAATGTATCCAAATTCTTTTGTTCGCATATTTCTTTAAAACTGTATTCGGATTTTGTTATTTAGTTCATTACTACAATGTTGCAAATACAATAAAATCGATAATAATCAAATGTTCAAAGTTACCTTGGACATGAATTGACAACTTGTCATCCATAAAAATAATCTGCTAGAGAGGAAAAAGTCCTCTTTCACGAGAACAATCGCTAAATATGCCTACAAAGACAGTTGAAGGTCGTGATATTAAACGACGCACGACCTTTTCCCACAATTTAACTTGTTTCACATTTCTTTATTACCGCATACGCTTGTTTTAAAATACAGAGAAAGTACATTTATTGCTTTGGTGTCAATTATGTTACAGATACTTCAGGACATTTGTGCCTGCGGCTGTATCTATAATTACGTTAAGGCTAAATATGCCGTCGGCTGAAGGTTGAATAAAGCCGCGCTCATTTTCGACGCGAATTTGTACGAATACTACGCGGAAACGTACGATCTTCATCGTACGTATAGAGTACTCACACTGAATACGTTTTTCTCCGTCAACTTGCAGTGTAAGGTCATATTATCGGTGAAGTCATCTTTGATGCGATGAATAATCTATATCTTGTACGGCGTCGGCGATCTGTTTATCATTAATTAAGTATATAAATACCATTCCATTTCTTCGGAAATTTCACGCCATGCCCTACGCTGAAGGTCACGTAAGTGATAACTAGAATCACTTTGATCCCACAAACATTTATGTCCGTAAACCAAATTAATTAACTTTTCTACATCCATTTGGTTCGCGGACGCCCCGTCGTTACTTAACGCACGTATACGTACGACTAACTCGCATGCAGTCTGCGCATTTTCATAGTTTTTGGAAGGACGGGAATGTTCATGCGTGTTTGTACGGTTTCGCACGTGTAATACTCGTACGAATGCACGTTAAAATGTGAGTGCGACCTTAGACATTCGTTAGATACGTTGCAACATGGTGATTTTTCTTATTATCTTCTTACAAACTACTAGACATCCTGCGATTGCGCGAGTCAAACATTCACCTGCGACATACTTAATATAAGGTGCGTTTCGATTGCCATTATATCGTTCAAGATGCTCATATACCCGATGATGAATGCCTGCGAGCGCGTTCACGACTAATATCATAACGTCATCAATGACGATGTTCTTTTGTAATAATACAAAAAAAAAAGCCCCTGATACAATCAGAATTGAAAACCTTAATGATTTAACTTTAGAATTAAGAGAGGAACAATTATAATTTTAGCGCGCTATTTACCGTTATGATTGAAATAGAAAAAATATCACTTTTAACGCGCTAAAATGAATCTGAACGGTTATTAGCAGTTTTAGCGCTGACGGCACTGTGAGCGGTAATCGGAACGCACCCATAGTGACGTGTGTATCGCGACAAGATGTACTGATACGTTAAGTAAAATTAAGTTGCATATTTTTAACACACATACGCGCATAGCACCGCGCGCTAAGATGAATTGAAGTATCTATAACATTATTAAGGTTCGAGTGTGAGAAAGTGAAATTTTTTTTTCAAGTAATACACCCGTTTTATAATTAAGTCTATTGTTAGTTCTACGTAGAATATTTATTGAAAATGTTTGTGGGGAAATAACATAGTATCAAATATAATTTTAAAAATAGAAGGATGTTTTATTATAAATTATCCTACTACGTTTATCTTGAGTAGATCAACTTTGTGATGTATGTATGTTAATAAATATTGGCTTTTAAAAGAATAATAATTATAACTGATCCACCTGCAAATCTCTATTAAACAAATTAAGGCTTCATTTAAACGATTAAACAACTTAGAGTTTAGAATAATCCCTGAAGCTCGAATGGTCGAGTTGTAACATAATAACCCCCTCGAGGGCGCAAGTTCCAGCGAAATTAACAAAGTTTGTTCCCCGGTACCCTGCAATATTCGCCAACATAAATTGTGATGAAATTTCAAAATAAAAATAATAAATAAACGGCAAAAATGTGTGCTTCTTATCGTTGTCTAAAGTTGCCGGTATTTTTCTTTTTAAAAGTGCAATATGTATTAGATTGCAAGATTGAAAAACGAGTTGGATTTCAGAAAGGATAAGTTTAGCGTTAGTAGTGTTAGGTCCAAAATAGGGAATTTTGACCGCCATAATAATCTCGTTTACGTGATTTCCTTCCGGTTAAAGGGAAGGATCTACCAGTGCACTTACTGGGACATAGGCGACTCCACCTGCAGCCTACGGCCAGCAACATCATCAGTCGGTCTGATAATTGCAAGTTCTGTTAATAAATAAAACTTCTCCGATCCATGATATCCATATTGCCACTTACCGTCAGGTTTGCCGGTTATTAAATGAGTACAAAAAAAGATTATTGATAAATGTCAGTAAATTTTTCTCAAACCAGAAAAGAAGTACGTTATTGTACGGAATTCCTTTTGAACAAATTGGCAAAAATCTGGCGTCTGCGATATCGTACGAAAGAAGAATACACCAAGTGTAGTGAAATACGGTTGTACATGAATAATTTATTAATCAACACTTAATCCAGCAGTGCGTTTAACATTAACAAGTCAGTGTACACAATTTGTAAAACAAAATAAAATAACAATTTATCTTGCTAAACATTCACGTAGTCTTGTAAAGTAAGCTTGTATCAGATTAAGGATTATTTACATGATTAATGATTCAGGTTAATCGGATATCAAAACCCAGTAATGGGGCAGACAGGTTGTCAAAAACGCAGTTTTCCTAATAAATTTTGGTTTGTCGCGAGTGTAAACATTGGCCTTTCAAAGTTATCTTCATGTCGTTTACATAGAAATTTTTTGAAGATTAAAAAAAAAGTAAAATTTACGCAATTCTTATTCATTTTTATATATGTTTATAAAAAAAAATGAATAAGATTTCTATGCTATATGTTCCTTTAGTAGCATCTATTTTTAAATGGAAATAAACCAATTCCACACTATGAGGGATAGCGAAAAATGCTAAAATGAGTTTTGAGTGCAAATTTGATAAAAACTATACTGAATCTTTTGATTTTTTCAAAATAAATATCGAAATATAAGAAACTAAACCTATAATTTAAAAAAATCACATGCTGTATTATTCCACCATGTTGTTCTACCATTGTTTTAATAAATATTAGTATCAATGGTTCAACTGATTTGTGCTCACGGCCCTGTGTGTGCGTGTGCCAGTAAATATGCAACTTAATTATATGTGGCAGCCGCCATCTTGTCAAACCATATTCTTGTCGCTCTGGTGTGCGTGGGACTCTATGTACGCGTAGCACGATAGATGGATGACCTCAGAAAAGTGGCTAGTAATGATTAGTTGGATTCGCAAGACTGGGAGAGCTAGTGTGATTTAGGGGATCAGCCCATGTTCAGCAGGGGATATAGGCTGATTGGTTATTAACTAACGTTAAAGTTAAAAGCTAAACGACATAAAACATAGTTCAATGTTTTCTTGTGTAAATAGTAAAATTAAGTACGTGCATAAACTTTTATTGCTGATTTCATTGTAACAAGAAACGGTAATCGAAGCCGTGGGCGGTAGATTGTTGAAATTAATGTGAAATCATTTCAAAACTCTGTTTACATACATAATAAGGACGGGTACAGCCAGATCTATACTTACTTAGTAATAAGTCTGACAAATAAAAATTACTTAGTTTTCTCTTTTTTTTTTCTTATACAACGAAACTGATAAACTGTTCGCCATCGCGATATATTCTTATTTAACAAGTTCTATTTGAGTAAGTTAAAACCATCCTTCTTTCCGGATGAATACTAAAATCAAGCATCATCATAGGATTATCTTTGAAAGAAACAAAAGCGATTTGTAACACAACACCTATCCATTTATACAAAACAAAATTATTATTCTTTTGCTATTTTGTACACCAATTATAACATAGTTAGTGCAACAATACTCACAGCTACAAAGCTTTTTTAAACAAAGCTGCCACGGCTTAATCCTTAAAAAGGTATCTTAATTCCTGGGTACTACGCTTAATGAGAGAAACCGTACTTTGGGGCTCGGCCACATTCACCACCATTTTTACTTAAGCGGTTCCTTTGTTGAGGTCGATGTTTTAATTTAGGCCCTTTTTAGTTACATGCTGAAATGGTAAGTTAAAAAGTTTAGGTGACATTTTTAAATGCATGTAGCTTTTTTACTATTTGAATGTGGTAGAGGTCAGAAAATACATTTTAAAATAGCGTTTATTTATTTAGCAATTAATTAATCATAATAGCAATGTTGTCCCTTCCAGGTTCTACCCTAGACTCTTTATTACATCGCTTTACGTAATTTTTTTCATTCTTATTTACTTTTTGAACCTTTATTTGCCCATATAACCGTCTACTCTTCGATGATAAGTTATATATAGTAGAAGTACCTAACTGCGTCTGTACTAAACGTGTACCAGTGTGCAAAAGGCTAATGAAAATATAGTACATGACTGTGTCACTGCAGGGAGTGAAAAAAATACAGAAAACAGACAGAGAAGTGTGATGGAAGTCAGAAAATAAAGGTCAAGAATTAAATGAATCTATTTTCTAATGTTAAGATTTGGTATAGGGTGGAACTACAGTCCTTTCTATTTTGGATGTCGCATTTATATGGTTATGTTCCGGCAAAAGGGAAGGAGGAGCCAGTGCAACTACTGGAACACAGACCATTCCACGATTGGCAAAGCATCATTAGTCTTCATAATAATCAGATTCAATATCTTTAAATTAAACACTCACAATTAATGATGCGTGCAGGTACCACTTACGTAGATCGGTTGCATGCTCGTTTGCTGGCTATTAAACTATTTTGATAAAGAAGTAGATAACATATACAAGTTTAATTCTATTCCCTAATATGAGCACACCCTTACATCTCGCGGTCCAAACTTAAGACCCTCTACTTAGGGCCGTCCTTGTTAGTTAAGCCGCGGGTGTGACTGAACGTGACGCTTGGCCTTAACTAAAACTATAGCTCAAACTACAAAGATCAGCTTACATAGTTTTATACAGCTCATTGTCACGGTGGTCAAGCGCTTGAATATTTAAATTGTTTGAACTTTTAAAGGTCCTTAAGGAGTTACGGTATTTTTTATTATCAGCAAATTGTGTAAATTATGTATTAATTGAAGTACATAAGTGGGAGTGTGAGGATGGACTGAAAATATTTAAATATATTTATAAAGTGAAAAGTTAACTTCAAAGTGAAGAAGAAGTAAAAAAATATTTCGGCAAGTGTGAAAGTTTTCTACTTATGATGCAATAAACAAGTTATTGATTTATATTTATGTATGTGTGTATGTATGTTTATTGTATTTTATATGGATTAATTTCTTATGTGTATATAGTGTATGTATTTTTTTTTGTTTTACATGTGTACATTTATTTAGAACACACTAAATTTGCTCTTTTTACATACAGATTTCTAATAGAAATGAGCAGTACCTTTGTACATTATTTATAAGCTTTGTTATGCATTTTATATTGTTGTTACGAGAACAATAAAATGCATAAATTTATTAACTTTTTTGAAATCTGATTGAACCGGATGGATTGGGACAACATTTTGAAAAATCCATATGTAAAGAAGAGACAATGTTTTTTTTTTCATTGTTTAATGTAAGACCATTCGTTTCATTGATACAATTTTACTCCAAGATAAAAAAACACTATAGGTAACGTTTATTTCTTAAATGAACCTACAATAATGTGGTATACAGGATTATTTCAAAAAGAGCTCATCTCGGACCAAACTAATGTTCTTTCAATCGTGACTGCCATAACAACCAATGAGAAGGGCTATTTTTTCGAAGAGTTTTTCCGGTTTTACTTTTATATCCTTTAATGACACCCATTTAGGAAATAAGTAAGTGCCTCACGATCCTAATGGAGCATTATCAATTCGATGTGTTTTATCTTACAGTTAATGTGACTTACTAAACCGAGCAATGTGAGTTCGGTATTGCTTGTCATCTGATTGTTGACTTTTTAGGATCATTTTACTGGTTTCACCCGCAATCTACTAATTTCTGCGTTACATGCTATGTTACCTCACCTGAATTTTTGATAGTCTACTACTTGTACAAATATATAAAGTTCAGTAGTTTTTGAGCGTGTCAATAGCAAATACGATTAAATAATGAAACAAACAAAGGACCTTATTTTATTATTAATTTTATTACCTTATGTACAGTCGGAGAATTTGGCGGACATTCAGGCTAAGGCGATCATCACTTGCGCATTGTTCAGTCTTTTGTTTTTTATTTGGCTGCCTAAGCAGCATGCTCCGCGGAGGGAGTTAGTTAGAAGATGCGTCATGCATACCTCCGCAGCCGATCTGCGGGGTGATGTGGGACTCACCAGAGTGGCACCTACCCGCTAAAGACAACCTTAATGGCTGTAGCAAGATTTTGCCATTAGCCTTCATCGGAAGCGACACCCGATTAGGTAAGGGGGCGCGCAAATTCTGTTGTAGGCGCACCGCATTAGAAATCGCGACACCACTGCAAGAGATTCGGGTGCGCCACTTAGACTCCGCCGAGTTCCCGACTGTACCTACGTGGTTCACGCGAGGCCCGATGGGTTCATACGTTATTTTAGAGTTATGAGGTAATTTAAAAACCTCGTTAATTATTTACTTTCTTAAGTTATAAGTTCAAAAAAGGTGAATGTGGAAAAATACGTTTTCTCAATTTTTGATGATTAAAAAACACTGTAAATAGCTGTTAATTTAAATAACGCTAAATACTTTCCAAGAATGCTGTATTCTGACATTTCTGGCACAAATTCGTATTCTCGAACGAAATGTGATTACAATTTCGCGGCTTTGCATAGGTCAATAAGCTTTAATACTTGAATGAACTGTATTTCTGAAACCATATCATAAAAATATCGAATTTTTTTGAATCTGAAGTTGAAATTTTGATGTTATTTTGTTACAGATGTTAAAATTTGTAAGTAATCCTCTGAGTTTGCCACTACTGAATTTTAATAGCCACATTTTAATAGCAATCAATTGAATATTTTAACCAAGAAAAAGTTCCACATATGTTTACAAATGTGAACAAAACAGTGGACTTACTATGAATACAAGAAATATAAATAAATCATACAACGCAAAAGGTTTAATAACAACGTTGATAAATTTTCGGCCGAGTGGCATTAGTGTTAATAATAGCCCAGCCTCATACGCTGGAGGTCCCAGGTTCGAATCCTGACCGTGGCTTCATTTATGTGATGAACACAGACGTTGATTCTCGGGTCATGGTAGTTAATATTATAAATGTATGGTCATTATGGGTTCCCCCCAGTTCACTGTATCACAAGCTCCCGTACTTTGAGGCCATGCACTTACTATGTTTCTCTGGGGAATTATTTATTGATACACGGATGTATAATTGAAGAACCTAGGTGGGCGTATCCTAGTTTATATCTTTACTTAAAAGAACCAAATCGTTGTATTTTCATCAGTTCTACATACATTTGCTAATATAGATTGATGTGTCCATTAAAACCAGTTACATTCCGAGATTTATTTTCGAGTTATAAGTAAGGGCGGGTTAAATAATTATTTTTTAAAATATATTTATAGCCATGGATACAAGTCCTTATAACTTAAATAACTCATAAATTAAACGACTTCAACAACTGACATCTCTCAAGACCGTCAAACGTCGGTTTCAATCAACTCAATCAAATACTACACACGGTGAACAAAGACATACATCTTAGTTCGTGTCCTTATTCATACCTCTAGTCCTTGATTGATCGATGTTCGTAGTGCGTTCGTACTTTTGTTTGAACATAAAGGGAACCAAAGTTTTGTCTTATTTTGCGTTAGAGAATTGATAGTTTCGGCACGTCGAGTGAATTATAGGTAGTGATGGAAAAACGACTTCGTTTTATCAGAAAAGGGCGCTGTCGCTCGCGTGAAAAATTGTTTGTGTTTGAGAGGAAGTTAGATTTTTTCCTTGGAGTTTAGGTTAATGAGAAAGATTGATATGTAGCTAACAGTGGTTAAAAATACAAAAACGAGTCTAACCGATAAAAAGGTATGTTATTAAAAATAATGTAACAAAAAAAAAATTAAAAATGTTTGTAATTTACCAACATTCAACAACAACAATTATCAACAGCTATCTAAAATTGCCGTTGCTCGCATACCGATAAGACCATTCCCCGGAGAAACCAACCAGCAACCAGTGCGTAATCGTCCGTCGCACTCGCACACTCGCTTAAAGTCCAGCGACAAAATTATCAGAACTACACACTCGCTTCTAGGGTTGCCACCTTTTTATTTTGCAGTTAAAGTACATTGGTTATTATAGTACATAAAAAGTACATAGTGTCAAAATAAAGTACAATTTATTTTTCTTTATTATTATGTTTGAAAACATATTTTTTATTGCTTTTTGCAGTTTGTATCAAATTACTATATTTACTAAACAATTGCACAGCATCTTTACAGTCTATATTTAAATTAAAGTAAATAAGTAATTCATTTTTTTATCAAATTCAGAGACGCTTTATTTCTTTCGTCTCGCCATTTGCTATCAGCATTCACAGAAAAAACTCTTTCTGTGAATGCTGATGTGGCGGGTATAGACAATAAAAATGAAATAACTTTATACAAGTTTAAAAAATTGTCATCACTCTTATTAAATGTTTGCTGCCATTTTCGTGCAGTTGATAGTTCTGCAAAACCCTTATATAAAGTTGGTTAAATATATCGATTTCTCCATAAAGATCATCCATATTTAGATTAAGTTTTTGCAGATTTAAATTTCCAATTATGTTAACAATTTTATCAAATTATAAATTGCTCTTCACATTAATATTACCAAGGGTAAATAACCAGTTCGAGTTATTTAAATCAAACCATTTATTCAGGTACTCTAGGGCTTTGTCAATAAATAATAAAAATTCCTGTGAATTTTCCTAGCAAGTTCCGGTAAAGATAACAGTTTAATTTTTTTGCCTGCTTCATAGCCAGAAAAAGAGATCTTGTTTTCTTTATGTTAATCCATCTGTAAGACTAACTATGATCCCATAATTATCTAAACTTGTTATGCAGTTGCCTTCTAAACATTTAAACGCTTTATTGAATAAATTTAATAAGTGACTACAAAAATGCAAATAATTTCAATCATATCATTCTCAGTTTCATTAAGCATTAATACATTTTGTAAAACCATTGGACAGTGGTCTAAACTTAAAAAGTAGCTTCTAATAGGTGACCAATTAAGTAATAATATATCAACGCATGGCAAAAGAGAGAGCCATCTTGTTCCCACATGGCGTTTTATTTCGTGAAAGTCTCCATCTACTGATGCTACAAATTGTTTCAGCTCCTCTCTCCTTACAGCAGAAAGGAGGTAAGAAATGAGCATAAATTTTTAAAATTACATTTTCTATATCATGTGATAAAATGCTCATGACATGTCTTATGCAATTATGCACTATATGTGCATGACAATTGCCTTTAATCAAATCTGGTACTAAATTTTTCATATTTGTGAATAAAGAATGATTGACACCAAAATTAGTATTTGTATTATCAGCACTTAACCCAGATACATTATGAAAAGATAATTTGTATTGCTCTAATGACTTTTGAATTGCTTCAAACATACCATCAGCAGATTCGTTACTATTTTCATAAAAATCTAATAATTTATTTTGAACGCCATTTTTAGCTTTAAAATATTGTATAACTAATGGAAAGAGTTTTATATATTTTTTTGTTAGAAGCATCTGTTTGTAAGCAGTAAAACAAATTATCTGTATTAAGAGCATCTATTACATTTTGTAAAGAATATGGGCCCAACACCTCTGTAACTAGTGCTTCCATTTTTGTTCTAGCTAGATGAATTGCTGTAGCTGTAGCTGAATTTACATAAACAATTGTATTCAATTTTATAGTACAATCCATACTATTGTAGGACAAATTATGTTTTACAGTGTGATATGTTAAGGCTAACTCAGATGCAACAACATTTTCTTTATCACTGCATCGAGACAATGTGGAAGCAGAAGAAGAGTCAAGGAATTTCTCAAGTAGTCCATATGTTCTCCTCATTTCTAATTTTGTATTGTGTTGTTTTGTTTGCAGGTGTTGTTTAGCCTGAAAATAATAAGAATAATCCCATCACCTTACCCATCATCTCCAGTCACCATCAACCAATTATACTTCCAAAGTTATTAAGAAAAATTGCATATTTATTTAAAATAAAATTAAATCATTTTAAAGCAAAGCATAGTTTAGTTTGAGTATTCAAGCAACACACGTGCACACACAGAGAAAATAAAATTGTTCTTCTTACTTGTCCTATTCTTGCTGAAGCAATCGAAAATGTAATTCCACACAATTTGCATTTTCCAGTATATTCGTTTTGTGGATCATTAATTAACCACTCGCCATGTTCGATTTCCCACTGGCTTTTGTTATTCTGCAATCGTTTATTCTTCTTTTTTGTCGTATCATTTTTTTAAAACATTTTTTTGGTGTAATATTATATATTCAGTATCTATTTGATCTGTTTCACTATCGAAATTACGTTTTTTAGGTGTATGTGGAGTATTCTTGTCCATGCATAAATCTATAAAACTTTTGTTGTGTAGGAGTAAGCCCCAACCTACTACTTTAGGTGCCCAGAACATTAAAATGCGAGAGTAAAAAATTAATTATTTATTCACGACAATCGCAACTAAAGGTGCGGAACTTACTAACTAATAAATCGATAAAAATGTCGAGTCAGTACAAAATATTATGTAGGAGGCTCCCTACACTTTAGTTAGTTAGTTAGTTAGTTAAATCGTACTCTTATTGCACTCAAACCGCTTCGCCCAAATCAAGAAATTGTGCAATGGCACTGACGAGAGGTAAAGAACGTTAGGTTGCATTCAGAAATTGTTAAAAACGATATCGATTCAGCACCAATCAATTAATTTCGTTTAACGAAAAAATACTAACGACTAAACTTTTCAAAATCCCAAAGATATCAAATCATGAGAAATAAAGTATTTTCTTGTACTTTATTGTTCTTATAAAGTATAGAGTACAATTACCTGAAATAACGTACAATACTTTATTATAAAGTACGGGTGGCAACCCTACTCGCTTCCCACTGCTCGCCGACTTGTATCTAGTTCTAATCACTTCTCATCGGCAGTAGGACAAGTGTCAACAAGCCTTAAGTTAGGTTCCATAAAACTCACGAAAGACACATTCGATTTAAGTATTTAATTGGAGGATATTATTGTATATAAAATAAAAGTATGTATAGTATACATCAGACCATCACAAACACCGGTTTGTGGCAGTCGAACTTCAAATACTAACAAAAATAATTCCTGAAACAAGTTAACCTGTGAAAAAGCATATCGAGAGATCGCTTGGTCTGGTCATCACAATAAACAAACCACCCGCATCTATGGTATCTCTTGGTTTGGATTTGATAGTAAATTGAGAACTAGTGTGGAGTAAAATTCTTTGTTTTACATGCAATTGTTTTTGGGTTACATTTGTCTTACAATTAGAAACGGTTTGTTGTATGTACGCCGTACAATATACACACACGGTCAGTATTTCTTTTCAAAAATTCAGTTAATTTGATTGCACGTTAGGGCACGTCTTTTTGTTTACATTTTTTAAGGTACATAATGGATTGACGAACAAATAAAGTGCCTAAGTAGTTCCTATGGTAGGCGTAATATCTTGTGCTATTTATTTAAGGTGTAACCTTTTAGGAAAACTTACAAAAACTTTGTTATCACTTTCCATTGGTTGCGAGGGATAGAGTGAATAAGTCTTAAAGTCTTAACTTAGACTACAAATCGGATTATAGATAATACTGGAGTTAATAAAATAAACTATAAGGTTCCAAGCAATTCTATTCACAAATTTAAACAAAACTACGCCCAATTAGCGATGTTTACTTACAAAATTTTAGTTCAAAATTCAACAGGTTTTAGTAACCCCACTGAAGTTTTGTAAACTTTGTCTCCAAGTTCCGTGGTAGCATTGACACCAGGGGGTCTCAAAGTTTACATCCCCAATTTTACTTGGAAACTCCAACTTGTGTTTTACGCATTTCATTTCGGTTTATAATAAATGGGTATGAAACTTTGCAACGTGTTTTACTTCTTATAAATGAACCAAATGAGAAAATAATTTTGCACACAAAAAATTCATGTGGATAAATGTATATATGCGTTGTATGAGCGTTTTGAATTACGCTTTTGGTTTCACGTAGAAATATCCTTGTCAAGAAGTTAGTATATTTAAGAGTTTTGTAAATCATTTTATTTATTTAATACCTAGGGAGATTTAAATATATCTTTAACATTTTTGATGGAGGTAGGTTCTAGAGGTTCATTTTATTTCTAGAGATAACAGGTTATTGACTACTCCGAATCATAATGTCGAAGTAACATAGTTTTATTTTATCTTCATATTCCCACGGTATCAGGAATTATGTACTGCGCTGGTACTTCTAGTTACATATAATAAAACAATTTTATAAAAAATAGAAACCGACTTCACACCTTAAAATAGATTAATTATTTTTATATTATTATAAATATGTAGTTTATGTACCTACATATTTGTTACCCAAATATTTCTTTTAAGGTCGGTGCCAGTCATTGTAATAAAACACGAGCCACGTAGTATTTTTGATATTTCTCTCTATTTGATAACGATGCTGTTTGCACTGACTCACAAATAAAATATTTACTAAGGGTAGACACCCCTTTCGCATCAAACATAATTCTTATTCTCTTTTTTTTTGTTTTGAAGTAAGTAGGTTTCTAGTTTTTATATCACTGTTTTAAATTCTTAATTTTCAGTCAGGTACAACCCGTAAGTTTAGAAATTTTGAGATTTTCTTGTATTTATCCTTCACAGACCTTAAAAACCAAATACAATGACTTGGATGGATCCAAAAAACATACGAGAGCCCGGATCTGTCGAATTAATTCTCATAAATGTCTGAGTTTATTTAAATGTGCTGGACGACATTGCGGAGTTTTGTTGTTTGCGTCTAGGTCCCATCGAGGATATCTCTCACCATAGCAACGTTACTGAAATAACTTCTTAGAATTCTCAACGCACGTTAGCCAATATCGATCGAACTAAATCCTAAACACGTGCTGTTTGATGTTGAGGAGTTCCATTGTATGACCCCAGGTCCTGCTCAGGATATCCTTCATCGAAGTTACCCTCTCTAGTTTGGGTTTATCACAAACTTAAAAAAACTTCAATTATTTTTCATTGATTGATTTGATTGATTGATTGTACTCTTTGATTTTGAGGAGTTCCGTCTAATTTAAATATTTGCTGAAGGAAACCACAAACCCGAACGTCATCTATGAACATATTTTTAGTTTCAGTTAATTTTTTCAAAAAGCGCTAAATTAATTTCGATAAACGTATATTTAAACACCTTTCAAGTATGTCCTTTCATATAATAAAGAATCATCGAAATCAATTTACAATAGGCAAAGTAATCGCGGAACAAAGACAAGAAAACATGCAGTCGAATATAGAAGTTACCATTTTTTTTAAAGACGCCTAAAAAACGCTGTGCTTATTTTGAAGCCACGCTGAAACCCAAAGTTTTTTTAATAAAACAAGATGACGTGATGCCATATGATGCAGATCTCACTTTAGTGTATATTGGTGTCCGAATACGAATTTTGATGCTAATTACCAATAAATACATACCTGAACAGAAACAAACCATTAAATTAACTAATTAAAGAATTCTCAGCAAACTATAAATCCTCAATAATGTAAATTCTAGGAAAGTAACAAAAGCAAATCGACTTATAGAAAAAAAAAACACTTCACTAAAATATATTACGCGACGTGTAACCCTTTTCCGTATTCACGACTGTCGCTTAACGTTTTATTTCATTTTCGCTTTTTTTGAATTCATGGCCGTGTGAAACGTGTCAAAACTTAGTGTGGCTAATGTGATGTCGTTTTTGTTGGCAGCAATTTTTTCATCTATACACGTACAAAGATAATACTGGCTGAAATTACGGATAATACAGATGATCATATTGTTTAAGTGGATACCGTTAAAAATAGCACATTTTGTCATCTAACATTTATAGTTAACAAAAGAGCCGAGAATTCTGTGTTCATCACACAAAGGAATCCCCGACCAGGACTCAAACCTGGAACCTCCAGTGTATGAGGCAGGGCTTACTACCCAGTATGCCATTCAGCCGTCAAGTTATTCAACAGTTTTTAAGTTATACTGTTTCCATTTCTTTATTTTCTCGATGACAGTTCTAATTTGATATAATGCTCTCTAGCTCCATCCAATAGCTCCATCCCTATCAGTTTCTCCGACTCTGGTATTATATAACCTTGTACGTGTGTAACGTCATATTTTATAAAATAATGCATAATAATGTAAAAAAAAACGCTCGCACAAGGTTATACAGGAGCTATCATCGAGAAAATAAAGAAATGGAAATAGTATAATATTGTTATCTAAGTACAGATGGCGTCGCGAACAAAAGCTAGCTAGTAGTTTTCACGGAGTCATAATTTCATATTGTATAATTTATGCAAATTGGAATTTATTAAAGGGTAGATACTGATATAAATAAACCGGATAATGATAGAAGCTCTGGAGAGCGAGCAATTTCGTCGTGGCCTGTTTCTTTTTATTTGACACGATATGCTAAATGTTATTTACACTAAATAGGGTAAATTTTAAAATCTCCCCAACTTCTAAACTGAGAATAAATGTACTATCCCAAATTACAAACACTGGGATAGGTATAACTTGTGTGTTGGTGCAGTATAATAATATATTAATAATTAGAGATTATTAAGAACTAACAATTTAAGACAAGATTCCAATCGTCCCATGACAACTGTTAACTTACGTACTTTATTAACTTATTTACAGGCCCACTTAACATATTGTGTGAAATTAAATATATATTTTTATTATGTAAATTAGTAGAGTAGTTAATAGTAAATCAAATACTAATTAATATTAAAAATAACTTAGTTACTAGTAATTCCAACTCAAGTTACGTAGCTTGTACAAATTTTCTCTTCTTTCAATTTTGAACACCTTTAAAACTATTACTTATAGTATCTTGAGAGTTTAAAGTTTAAAGATCAAATTTTTATTTTATAAAATCTCAAAATTTTGTTTTGCCATTTGAGTAACCATAAAGATCGAATCGTACGATATAAAACTAGTCCGATATCGTTCGATTCCCGAACGATCTTGTGCTCGTAATAAAATTATATCTAGATTGTATCAGATATCGAGTTATAAAGGACGCCCCCTCGCGGATATTGAGAGTGGAGTTTTATTTTTCTAGTAATTGGAATAGTTTTTAATGAACCTTGAAGGTTGAACGGTTGGTACGGAAATTTGTAATGAAATCAAAATTTTGCAAACGCTTATAGCTAAGCATGGGCATTCTGTCAACTAAAACCTTATTTTTATAAAATATACTAACGCCTATTACTCGCGTCTCACTGTCGAAATGGTCAGACTGGGCCCCAGGGGAGGCGCAGCCGCAACTGCACTCAGCCGCTGAGGAAGAGATACGGGCTCGAAAATAGTTGAAAAGTCGGACTGTTTCGTTAGACTTGAGTTATAGCAGTAAGTATATATTATAATTGAAAGCAAATCACAAATCTTTTATAGAATTAAACCTGTTTGGCGAAAATATACGCTTTCTTGGCGGTTCGTTTACATTTAAACTAGGACGTTTGAATTGTAAATTTGTTTCATCTTTGTTAGCTGTACTTTTATTATTATTTTATTATTGTGGTTACAAATCTTAGACCAAATACGTCCCTTCAGGAGTACCCCAGAGATCTTTGCTAGGACCGTTACTTTTCACAATTTTTATTTACGACATTAATGAATGCTTTAGTTACTCTAAGATTTTACTCTACGCTGACGACATGATAATTTTATGTACAATTAATGACTTGAATGATTTGACAACTAATTTACAATCTGACTTGAATAAATTTCATACATTTTGCGCAAATAATAAACTTGACCTCCAAATAATAAGCTTGAAGTGCCATGTTTGCACTTTTACGAGGAAGAAACGTACTAATGACTATAATATAAATAACAAAATAATAAGTAAAGTTGACTCTATGGTTGACCTCGGAGTAATCTTCGACAGTAAACTTTTATTTGACAAACATATTGACAATATTGTTAAAAAATTATCAAAAGCACTCGGCTTTGTGTTGAGACTGTCTTCGGAGTTCAAAAATATTAAAACGTTAAAAATTCTTTACTGCGCATACGTTCGTAGACACCTGGAATACGCGTCGTCTGTGTGGATTCTTCTGTATCATGAATACATCGATAGAATCAAGACAATTCAACAGAAGTTTCTTCGATTCCTTCAATATAAGGGTCGCACATATGACCTCGATTATATGGCAAGATGTAGACGGCATCATATACTTCCGTTAAGCCAGCGTAGTCAGATTGCTGACATTTGTAACATTATAAAAATATTAAATAATTGCATAGATGTTCCCGAACTCTTGGCTATGGTTGGTATCTGTAGACATACTTAGCTACTCCGAAACCCAAATTTCAATCGACCACGCATGTATCAACTGTAGACAGAATTAATTTTAGATAAGATCCTGTAAATTTCTTAACAAGACGGTCGAATCTATGAGCGATGTGGTGTTAGGGCGGCACTTTCAAGGGATTATTTTCTCGCAAAATAATAGGATTTGAAGTAAATACATAATAAAACATTGTATATAAAAACTTGATAATGATCTTAATATTTCTTACGATCTTATTATTTCTGATCCTATTCTTCTTTCCTTTTTTGTGGAAGCTTAAAGTGTTTTTATTTATTTATTTATTTTTCTTTATTTTTTTTATTTCATGTGTTTCTTGTTTTAAACGTTAAAAGTGAAAACGAATAATTGGCCTTCACAGCCTAATTCTTGTACTTATATTATTATGTTAGCTGTAAGTTTTCCGAACATAAATAAATTATAGTATATTCAGAGTTAAACTGAATTTAATTAATTCTCGATTGTTTTATTATATTTTTATATTTATAATCACGAAACAAAATTTAAAGAATAATGGTAGTAAAAATCGTTTGTTTTAAAATGAAAACATACTTAAATTCATAATTTAAATTATTAAACTATTGTATGTCATAGAAAAATGAATCTACGGCGGGAACATTTTCTTTTTCTAAAACATTAACACTTCAGGTCCAACTGAAACCAACTTCAACGGAGATTCAGCGCAATCTGCAGATTGAATCGGGAAGTATTCATGATACTGTACACAAACACCTTTGCGTAAGGACTGTTTTTTGCTGGTTACCCTGCAACCTCAGCGGTGCTCAGAAGCAACATCAATGCAAAGTAGTACACTACCGGAGGCCTGCCAAAAGTTTTGCTGCTGCGATCAACGAGCAAGCAACAAGCGGCCGAACATGGGACTCCGAGGCCTTTGCTCCACCACGACAACGCGCCCGCGCACTCCGCGATCAAGACAAGGGACTTCCTAAACACCACACCGCTAAATCTTTTGGGTCATCCGTTTTACAGCCCTGATTTAGCACCGAGTGACTTTTGTTCTCTACAATTAAAAACTAGCTCAAGAGAATAGACATTTGATCACCAAAAGATGGGCTCACTGCGTTCGAGAAGGCCGTTGAGAGATTACTTTGAAAATGGGTTCAGCCGCATGAAACTTTGTACAAACGCCAAAAGTCTTTAAAAATAAAGTCTTTTCAAAGTTTTTTGAAAAGACTTTATAAAAATATATATAACCAATAGAATATTTATATTGTTTTTTCGTAAGACTTTCTCAGTGTTCAGCCTGTATATATATTTTTATACTATTCTCAAAGCCGTCAAATGAGTACCCACCCACCTGGTGGTAAGTGGTACTTGCACTCATACACATGATTGGTCGTATGTGTTTTATAGTATTTGTGATTATTCTATCGACTAATGATGCGGTGCCGGACGCAGAATTCAATTGGAATTATTAGTGTGTATTAGAAAATGCAAACCAGTGCATATAAGAAAATATGCACTGGCTGTATTTTTCCTTAAATCGGAACAAAAGCACGTAAACGTGATTATTCTGGTCGCAGTATATTGAAATGGGAAGGCCTGTAGTACCGCCCCAGACGAGATCTTAACATAAGAGTCATTGAACTACTATTGTTATAATGATAAGTTTACCTCAAACGTTACAATATCGAGTATCAAAAAGTTAAATAAACCCAAATTTTACTTCACTGGAATTTTGGAAAGTTGGTAAAGACGCGTATTTATGTGTTCCTTTCAGACTCGTTGATCACAAACCTTTTGTACATCGGTCTACTAGGCACTCAGAGGCTGTACTAAACGATCCAAAACAAGTCCTTTTTATTTTAGGTTGCCAAGCTATACAATGAATCGCTTATGTTTTTCAAGACAAATATCCAGGATTTTCTAAAATTACTTTAGCTATCATCTTCAACGCCTGCTTTTAGCCAAAGTCAAAGGCTTTCCAAAAGCTTGGAAAGAAGCGATTGTCATAGGTTTTTCCAAGCTGGGTAAACCTCTGAATATCCCGGCTAATCACAGACCCATCAGCCTCCTCAAGGCCATGTATAAAACTTCTCGAAAGAGTCATACTCTCTCGAATGCGGAACCATCTGTTTCCAACGGATGGCGATCCTATCATCATTCCCCATCAGTTCGGCTTTCGCGCTAAGCACTCCTGCCCTCAGCAAGTCCATCGAATCGTCGAGTACATACTCGACGGCTTCTATCCGCGGCGTAACAAAACGGTCGCAGTTTTCTTTGACGTAGCCAAGGCTTTCGATAAAGTTTGGCACAGCGGCCTCGCTTATAAACTTTATAAAATAGGCTTACCAGATCGCCTAGTCAGTATAATCGCGTCGTTCCTCAAAGATCGCACGTTTCGTTTCAAACATGAAGGCACGCTTTCCGCGCCTCGTCCCATAAAGGCTGGAGTCCCTCAAGGCTCAGTCCTCGCCCCCTTGTTGTACACCGTGTACACTAACGAAACCCCCATCCCACCGAAAAGCGTCGAACTCGCCCTCTTTGCTGATGACACCGCCCTTTACACCAAAGGTCACGTGGTCCCGAATAACATCACCAGACTCCAAAAGGCCGTAAACGCCCTCAGTGTTTGGTTTCAAAAATGGCGTATCGATGTCAACCCAGAAAAGAGTTCTGCTATTCAATTCGACCACAAACGAATTCGCAGTATTAAATACTTAAGCGTCACCTTAGACCAGACGCTTTCTTTCAAGCTACACGTCGATAGAGTAACGAAACTCGCCCGTTTTTACTTAAACCACCTATATAGTATGTTAGGTAGAAAAAGTAAAATCAGAAACAAACGTACGCTTTATAAGGTCTGCGTTAGACCCGTCATGACATATGCCTCGCCAATCTTTGTCCACGCCCAACCCTCCGTCCTGCACAAACTGCAGGTAGTTAAAAATCTCTTCTGCCGCAGGGCCACAAACGCACCTCGGTACGTGCGCAACGCGGACCTGCACAGAGATCTTGGACTACCTTCAGTGCAACAGCACCTTAAAACACTCTCAGAATCGTTCTTCAATCGCTCCGAAACCCATCCCAATCCTTTAGTTCGAGATTCAGTCTCTTATACTGCTCCTGTCTTAGATTCGAAGTTCAAAGTCGCTAGACCGAGAAACGCGCACACTGGCGAACCTACGCAATTAACACTAGATCTCGAAGCCCTTCAGGCCGCAACTTCTAATTCTAACGTAAAGTCGAATTAATTCAATTTTTAGTTTTCATTTTGAGCACCTTTAGGGCTATGTATTCACCTTCAGTGCTTTGAGCACCTTCAGTGCTATGTAAATCCCAGCGGGTGACCCCTTCGGGGCCCCGCTAGCGCGGCCCCGTTCTCCAATTGGTCGTCGCTCAGATGAAGGCTGCGTGAAAAAATTGCACGAGTCATTCAGGGGTTTTTTAGTGGGTAGTGGCTCTGGTAGGCTCGGAGGGAGTCCCACATAACTCCGATCGCGCGCGCGGAGTATGCCTCTGAGCATTTTTTATCCTCCTGCCCTCTCCGTGGAGGGGAACAAAAAAATAATTACTCAAAGTAAACGGGTATATTTTTGTAAGGTGTGTTATATTGTCGTTTTTGCCGATACATTTCATAAAATGCATGAACAATATTTAATATAAAATGTTACTTTGTCGTCAAAACGACATCAAGATTATGATAAAATCCTATCAAAAATACCTACGTATATGAATCTGTCCAGTATTCTTAAGTTTATTCAACAAATTACAATAAAACAATTTTTCATTTAAAAAAGGTAATTATTTCACAACGAGAAACCTTCCCCATATACTTAAGTAAATTTTCAATTACAGTGTATGTATTTATTTAACGTCGGAGTGTTTCGCTTGCTGATACCCAAGTCACGTATCTCGGCGTTCTGGGTTGCAAAGTTCATTATAGAAATTAGGCGCCTATGTGTGTGCAGTGGGGTACAGTCAAGTTGAACAGTTGTTGGCTTTTATTATATTCATTAAAGATTTCTTTATTTTTAACACCCATAATATATGATACTGTAAGTATGTCAGTGTGTTTTTTTTCTTTCTCTCATGTTAAAACAGCTCCACGTACTGGTGCGGGTGCGTCGATAGCAGCCGTAGCAAGGCTTGCCAATACGAGAGTTATATAACGAATTATATCAATATTTTAGTAATAAAAGCATCATTTTTTATATCACGTTCAGACAGCTCATGATATGGAGTCGTACGGTTGTCCCTTTCTACTATTTAACATCAATTCCAAGATTGGGAATGGTTGATTTCTTGTCTTGTAACATGAGCCTTACGTTGCCAATGCTACGCCTGCTGGAGAGTGGCATTTATCCAGAAATTCTCACGGGATTGGGAGCCACGTCGTTAACACCACGGGTACTTTTATTCTTCTTTAAAGAAAAATTGTAAATACATTTTGGATTTCTGTAAAGAAGAAAGTAGTTAAAAAATATTGGTGTTGCAATCTCAGAATAGATCAAGGAAAAGTCCTTTCAAGGAAATGTTATTTACTTTAGAAAATAACGTTTACATTAGCATAAGATTTTGTTAGATTGAATAAATGGGCTGCCAGCTATGCTGGCTGAAAAATATTTTAAAGAAGACCTTGCAAAATAAAAAATTGTTTTTTAATACGACTTGCAGGCTTAACTTTAAGATTCATTCGTGTGTAAGAAACGAATTCATTTTTAAGAAAATGTAGTTTTAGGAACTATAATAATTGGAGAAGATTAGCCATAGTCTTGAGCAGTTACTATTTTGGTATTATTTTGTATTTATTCACAAGCAAATATTCACATGTTTCGTGACCTACTTAGTAGCCATAAATCTTGTTATAGGCTTGCCCCTTTTATACAATAGATAACAAACTCTACCAGCAGTTCTGGAAAATGTTTCTTGAGGAATAACTAAATGAGTAATTTTTTTTCTTATAAGATTTGTTAATATTTAGTATGTTTGTTAATCAAAAAACTTATAAACATATACGAATAACAAAGAAATCAGAGAGTAACTTGTTATTTTACAATTAATATGATGAGTTAACTAGATTATTAATTTTTTTACCGATAGAACTAGTGATTGCAGCAACTTAAAATTTTGACACTTCATTTGCTATGTAGTACGTATAATCGACTTGTTGTTGTCGAATAAAAAATGGTGTAGTTTCTGTTTGTTAATTATTAAATACAAAACGACAAAAGTTTGCCACATTGTTAACGTTTTATTCAATTTTCAAAGTTTGTAGCAAAAATTTGCTTTCATTACATTAGCCGTAATGGCATTCAAAAACAAATTTATCACTCATTATCAATTTAACAGTATCAGCAGCTATTATCGAATAAATATTTCTATTTCTATTATGCAAAGAGAAAAAATGTTATTCTATTTCAAAAACTAAATTATTTTACGCATTGTCGTTAAAATAAACTTAATAATTTCTAAATTATTTTTGGTAAAACTGTAATTTCAATGTTTACAATTAATATTTGTCGTCAAGAATCCATATAAAATTGTAGAGTTGTTCATTACAGGTAATATAAAAAAAATTAATATAAACAATTTCAAAAAGTTATCTACTCAGTGAAGTCACCATACAATTTTTTTAAAACGGAATACAATTAAATATTGCACAAAAATCTGAAATATTTATATGTTTTTCTTTAATATTGAATTATGTAGTACCGTATACACACAAATATCCGGTTTAGTGCCTGGTAAAACACACCGTTTGTGTATTAGGACATTAACTATTTTCAGGGACAAATAAAAAAAAGATTCTCGTATTCAAGTGACACCCGAAAACTGGTCAAGTTCGGTGAAAAGGGCTTTACTTAAATTTTGTAAAAACAAATACATTATCGGTATGTCTGTCTGTGAGAAGTCATAAATACCATAATTAGGCCGTTTACATGTTTCTTTTAATATGTATTTTAAAAATCACTCTTAATTTATCTGGAACATTTAGACAGCTGCTGTCTAAAATGATTAACCTGGTGGTAAAGGTAGACAAACGCCTTTCCCAAACACCACTGTGTTTATTAACTACCTTTATCAAAAATGTGATAAAAAAATATGGTATTTTTTTTAACTTCACATTTTAATTTTTTTTGACATATTCTAAATTAACAATTATAATTTTCTTGTCAATCCCCAAATTCTGAAACTTTATAAAATAAGTTTTTTTTTTCAAACAATGCATTTTATTTTGACCAAAGGCGAAATTTGGTTGTAACCAATATTTAAACTATAAACGTATTCTGTGGCTTCGTGTATCATTAATATGCAGAGCAAGCATATCAACAATAATACATGAAACATTTACATACTAAATGTAATCACTCATTTAGCCTGACTCGATTACGATAGCTTCCAGGGCCATTATTGCTGTATATTTGTATCTCAAAGTTCGTTGCGAAGTTCTAGGTCCGGTAAGTGAGTAACGCAGGGATATTAAACTGCGTTTTATCTTTAATCGTAAACCTTATAAGTGAAAACAACATCCATAGTAATTAGAAGGTTGACTGGTGTAGCCCTGCCTCATACGCTGGAGGTCCCAGATTCGAGTCCTTCAGTTTGCTGTCTGGTTATTCAAAATAACGCGCTGCTTACTTTGGGGCCATAAAGTAGCTGTTTTCTTTGCAGATTTGTTATTTAAAAAATATAGGAGATTCGATTTTAGAAATATTTGTAAACACTATAAATGTCAGCTATAGCGATTAAAGGTTACTTAACTACAGATGACCTTAAATTTTTTATGTTCCATGACAGCCTCAATTTCATACCTGCCCACTGCATAAATATCAGCACCACCAACTGGCAAAATGTGTTCACAAAATCAAAGCACCGACAAATAAAATGACTTCTAACCTAGTTTACGAATAACGCAAAAAAAATAAAGCAATGTCCAATTATTATAAAGACGCACATCAATAATAAAAAACGATTTAAAAACTTGAACTTTGAGTGTCATCGCAACTGACAATAAATTAAAACTACAAAGATGCTCAAAACGGTGCATCCTCGCATGTTTACCCTGATGAAATTTTCCGACGATTGCGTTTCCCAATTAATTGAAAATCCAATTACGGGGTTTAATACATCCGATAACGGTTTATCTGGCCTCCGAAAATTGGAGAGTTTTATGCAAAAATGTTACTCTTCCCGGTTTGCTATATTCTCAGTTCCGTTGGGTATTATTGGGATTTGTCGATCTAATGCCAACATTTGTTATTTTGTTGTTCTGTTTTATGAGCGTTTGTAATCGGTTTTGAATAACATTTTGAATGTAAATTCCGTGTTTTTTATTTGGGATTTAGGTCGGATTTTAATGGTCAGCTAACCAAAGCTGTCTGTAAAATTGTTTTTATTTTAATAACCTGAAGTTATGTTTTGCAGTAGTATCAAAACATACAGGATATTTCGGGTTGTGCTTGTAATTTTGAAATAAAATTACTTTTGAACGAGTTTTATGATAAATTTGTTTTAATGTTGTCTTTCAATACAGTGTGATGTTAGTTTATTGAAACTTTATCTTTAGTTCATACAACAAAGACCTTGCGTACAAATAAAGGGATGAATATTTTTCATGATGCAAATACGAGAAGCAATTTTTTCAAAATCATGTATGTTTCAATTGTGTATTGGTTTCCGATTTACTTCAATTTGTATATGGTCATTTGTTAATCTTTGCTTATTACGTGAATCTACCTAAAGGTCCCCTTATGAAAACTTTATTTTTGCTATTCTGAATTTCATATCAAAACTAATACCTAAATCATATTTTCTAAACTAAGGTCATTTGTATAGGTGTCGTATATGTAATGCGTTATGTCACTATTATATTACACAACGTAACAAGTGTGAAACGAAGAGATGTTTGAAACTACGAAATATGAACAGATTGTATGACAGCTGTCATACTAATCGTACAGTGTCTATGATATTCCCTAGCAAGATAAGCGATATAAATGAGGTTAGTTTTGTAAGTTTTACTGTATTCACGATACATTTTCGGGCATTTTCTTATTATTTTGTTCAAGTCGATGTGGGGTTACGTTTTTAAATAAATAAATAAATAAGTCGAGGTCTTGAAATAATGGTTTCCAGTTAAAAATCTGTGAAAAAAACTGCCACTTTTTGGATCCTAACCGGTTCCAAACCGATTTTATAGTTATGTGCACTACGGAGCGGATGTAATTCCTGAACTTATTCAAAACGTAATAAACTGCTTAATTCTGAGCTAGCATAAGGTTATTGACCTTTAGTTCGGCGTCGGTCAAGATTGACTCCACTGACTGCCGATAGGAACTAGGGAAACCTTCAGAAGTTTTTCATATGCATCTGTGAATAGTGGATTCTTTACCAGACATTTTGAGATTTATTGTATCAGGACCGATGTGCATACTAATAGAGTACTTATGACTGGTATAACAATTATTGAATTGGAAAAATATGTTACCAATTTTGCACAAATAGCGTGTACATATAATGTTATTCGTTCTACAAAATACTCATAAACGTTGATCTATTACGGTTTTGGTGTCCCAAGGAAAGACAGTCAAACGGTGGTCCAGAGATAGAACACCCTTTGTGAAATACCAATCACTTCCATTATCGATATGTTATCGATTTTCTATAGTCTTTTCCAAGATAACTTGAATGAATAGGAAAAAATTGTAGAATGGTGAATACAAAAAACTTTTTGTTACAAACTAAGCACGTCACTTTTCATCCCCATAAAATATCCGTAAACCTAACTGTGTAAAATATTTAACTTTATCTGACATGTTCATTTTATAAGTTGCAGGGATATCTGAAATAGAATTCTATCGAGAAATCAGAAGCAAAGTTTATTTACAATGGGACAAGACCTTCAGAAAGTTGCGAAATAAAAAAGGAATATATATTAAAGCAAAATAAGCCACTCAAATTCGCAAGCATCTCAGTGTTTCACCGAACATCGACTTTTATATTATCTATTGGGTGTTCTTTCTTTAATTTTGATATAGACCAATAAGAACGTTATATAGCAAATCCATCTTAACGTCTCCAGTGAAGCAATTCTTCCTGTAGACTCTACAGTGTAGAGAGAAAGATGGTGTTGTAATCTTTCTGATGTTCCGGCTTCCGATCTATTTCATGGAAATTATGAATCTGAGAATTATTTCCTGTAATGGCTTCTTAGATATATATTACACAACATTTTGGGTTTCAGGTAATTTTCCTTCCTTTAGGGCTTCTGAAGTTTCTTTATGAAACAAAATATGTGGAGATGTGTATTACACGTAAGGTTACCTGTTTAGTCTTAAGTATTTTAGTAGAAAAAATGAGGATTCATGCTTGAAATTTCAAAAATTCCGATATAATGCATTGCACTTATTCTCACCGAGTTAAATAATTTATTAACCTTTATTAACATCACCTTTTAACCGCAGTAAAATACAACAAACAAACAAGACCGCATAATTCAAAACCATCAAAAAACATTTATTCCAATCATCGTCAATCTTTTCAATGTAACAACCATTTAATTTATTCACAACGTAACCAATTTACACTTTTCCATCCTACGGTCCAGGCTCTCCTAAGCTCAAGCCTTCTAATCCACAAAGTACGATACAAAAATGTAGTAACTCTTTTATCGGAGCAAACAGATAGCTCGGGCAATGTTTAGCCATCGGCCGGATCGGGCATAAAAAGTTACACGCCCGTCCGATAAATTGGCTGGCCCTTTGGGTATCCGCATTGAGTTCAACTAGCAAGCTAGCATTTGGTAAATTTTTTGAATTCTATTTTTGTTTTTGATTGTACGATGAATATAGATGGGAGAGCTCGTGAACAGAAGGATACACGCTGGTGTTTTTAAGTTCTATATATTAATCTTATTAGAGTCTTGTTGAAAAAAGTTGGAATAAAATTTCCGATGACGCCGTTGACTTACTTTTCTAATTTTTTGCGTTTATAATCCTCAAAAAAATAGCCAGGAATGAAATGACAAAATTACTTGCAGGTTATTATTATTATTATTGATTGATTCTTTGCAGGTAACTTAGTCACGTTAGAATGTAAAAGGTAGTGGTAAATTCACCTTGTTTTTTAAATTCCTGTTTGGAAGTAATATGGTTGAAGACTGTCTAGAAAAGAACCGTATACGAGGGGAGTTCAATGTATTCTCGGTATAGGTATGAAGGAAAAGGCGGAAAATTTTGACTAAATTTTATTTTTCAATATACTCCCCTAACATCTCAATACATTTATTTGTTCGTGAAAGTAACTTTTCAATTCCCTCTGAAAAATATTTTTCTTCATGGCCCGAAAAATGTTCGTTTATTGCTCCCTTCAACTCTTCATCGTCCGAAAAATGCTTTCCACGAAGGTCTTTTTTAAGATTAGGGAATAGATAATAATCACTAGGGGCCAGGTCCGGACTGTAGGGTGGATGATTGATTTCTTCAAATCCGTACTCCCGCACAGCAGCCTGGGCAAGGCGCGCCTTGTGAACCGGCGCGTTGTCGTGAAGCAGCAACACACCTGCGGTTAATTTTCCACGTCTTTTTTCTTTAATTGCCTCCTTTAAATTACGCAGGGTGGTTGCGTATGATGCAGCAGTAATACTTTGACCTTTTTTTGTGTACTCGATTAGCAAGATTCCCTTAGAATCCCAAAACACCGTGGCCATGAGCTTTCCTGCGGACGGAGTGACTTTGAACTTCTTCGGCGGGTCTGATCCTTTTTTGTGCCACTGCATAGACTCTTGCTTGCTCTCAGGGTCATAGTGATAAACCCACGTTTCATCACCAGTAACAATCCGATCGAAAATACTTTGCGGATTTTCACCACAGAGGTCCAAAAATACCTTACAACAGTCAACTCGCACTTGTTTCTGCAGCGCGGTGAGCATTCGCGGCACCCATCTTGCACTGACCTTTGAAAAATTCAGGCGCTCATGAAGAATTGTGTGAATAGTACCCACGGATAGCTTAGTCATTTCTGCTAATGTTTTCACTCTTACACGGGCATCTTCAAGTACAAGTTTTTCGACTAATTTGACGTTTTCTTCAGTAGCGGCACAAATTGGCCCACCAGCGTGGGGGTCGTCTTCAATGCTCTCTCTACCCCGTTTGAATTCACTTGACCACTTCTGAATTGAAGATAGTGAAGGCGCAGAATCTTGGTATACAGCCACCATTTCTTCATGGATAATTTTTTGAGTTTTTCCTTGTTTTGTGAGGAATTTTATCACTGCGCGATGCTCGATTTTTTTCATCATTGTCGAATCAGTCATCATAGTTGTCTTTTCGCAATGATATCTTGAATACTAATGGTTTTTATTTTTTATAATTATATTATAAAAAATAAAAACTAACAATTATATTATATATAAATAAAAAATTATATTATAATTAAATGCAATTTTGTATTTATACCCTCAAAGAGTGTCATTAACTAATGAGATAATTAAATTACCCTCATCATTAGTATATCACCTCGATACCGAGAATACATTGAACGCCCTACGTAGTAAAAAGAACATTAAAAATAGCAATTTGGCTATATCACTTAGGCTATTGCGATAAAACTAATATAGAATGACTAACGTTATCTTACCACTATCAAGAAAAATTAAATATTAAATTTAAAACATGTTTTTCTCCTAGAATCAACAAAAGATCAGAAATATAAATATTCAAACTGTTCAGAAAACACGGTCCATACTCTCACTTAACAAAACTGCTCTCGAATGTCTAAAACATTAAAAAACACAATTATCCTTCTACCTATCACATAAAACCACAGTTAAAACTTTACTGCCATCCAACCAGACCAAATTATATATTCGTAACTCCATCCAGAGCGTAATGTCAGCTGCTTCAGTGTCAACAGTCTCGGCTGTAATGAGCGGGGACGCGCTGACATTATCGCGAGGAAACTTGTGAAAACAATTACCGTACCCTAGCTGCATTTAGAGGAAGGGTTTGGTAAGATGATGTTTAGCTGTTGAAGGAGGCTAGAGGATATTGATTACAAATGTACTCGGTTTTTGTTGAAAGTCAACGACAGAGTAAAACAAAAGAGAAAGACGTGGAAGAAAGCATCGTGTTTAATAAATATGCAGTAAGAAAATACCAGATTGCACTTATTTTGACAATATTTTTTTTTAACTTTGTCAAACGAGAAAACTAGCACATGAACCTTCTGATGGCAAGTGGCTGTAGATGTTATTGATTAATAATAATTGTACTTACTGATGATCGATTATTGATGCACCTTGGGCTTAAGCTGGATTTGCTTTTCTTCCAGTAATTTCACTAGCTGTTCCTTCTCTTTATACCGTCATCGTGGTTATTATGGCGGGAATCTTAATAAAAAATTCTCTACTACCGCTATGTAAAGCAATTTGTGAAGGACATCTCGTAACAATTTTCTGATAATAAGAAAAGTGAAACGAGGGTATTCAACATTCAACTTTGTCTGGGATTGCAGGATATAGAATTAATTTATTAAATCTGCTTTACCAGACAAATGCTGTGCAAGAATAGAGATCCTATCTTCTTTTCTTCCTAGATCTTGGAAAGGCGGGTAATATCCTCACAATAATAATCAGTTCCTATCATGTTAAATGGGAGACACAATAAACAATATGATAACTGTATACCTATAAACCTTTGGTTGTACTTTTCAACAAAAACGTATATCAAAATCATATGAGAAAAGCATTATGAAACTCCGGGCATATTCTTCCAAGTAAATTACAAACGTTGCCCACCTTTACTCCAAAATAAAAGTTTTCAACTTAAAATAAAATTCAAGTAAATTATGAAACTTAACTGCGGTTCTGTCGAGTTCTCTCCTAATCCTTCTCTTAATTGTGAGTTTGTGTTTTATGTTTCTGCGGAGTAAGATAAAGTATTTAGCTTGCATTTTTATTTTTATGAGATCATAACAGCGGGATTACGGTCGTCTGTAACGAGTATGTTTGGAGTCTATAGTGGGAGGATGAATTTGCCACGTGTGTGTCTTTGAGTGAAGAATTACATTTTTATAAATTCTTAAATGTTAAAGTATGAATCCATGTCTTTTAAGCACTCCCATTAAAAGGGGTTTTTTAAATGTGTGTTTATATACGTGTCTGTTTCAGGTAACTTGATAACAAATATTTTTTGCAATTTTGCTTGTGGAAGACAAGAAAATATGTGGTTTATTTTTATTTTGTACTGTATTTCGTAGATCTTTTTATTTTTGTTTTAATCTGTATAATTTAAGCCTGAAAGATTTGTTGGCGTGATTCATTATAATTTTGGATCAACAAAGAGCGTAAGTAGATAGTATATTTTCTATAGTAAATGTAATTCTACCTTTAACTCCTCATAGTTATGTTAAACATGAACAATTTGATATCCACAATGTAGCGCAGTCGATAAATTTACCTGAATTTAGGGAAATGCGTAGAAATACTCTCTGTAGTATCAACAATAAAAAAAAGAATTGTTTAATATTAGGTCTTTACCTATGAAATTGCCGTTTTTCACGAAATAAATGAAGCGTAATTTTTTGATATATTTTTTATTTCTATTAATCAAAATAATCACCCATGCAATCAATGCATCTTTGCCAACGCATTGGTAGCTTATTGATGCCTTTCTTGAAGAAATCAGCTGGACGGGAGGCAACAAATTCTTCAAAGGCATTTTGTACTGCCTCTCGGGTATTGAATTTTTTTCCCGCCAAGAAGTTATCCAAATTCTGGAAAAAGTAGAAGTCTGTAGGCGCAAGGTCTGGTGAGTACGACGGATGACGGAGAACTTCCAACCCCAACTCTTGTAGCTTGGAGACCGTCTGCTGTGCAGTATGAGGTCGCGCATTGTCGTGCAGGAGCAGTGGAGCCGAACGATTAACCAAAGCTGGTTGGAGACGTGCGAGCTTCTCCATCATTGTGTTCAGTTCTTCACAGTACACATCTGCAGTAATGCTTGTCCCGTTTGGCAAGAAGCTGTGATGAATTACACCCACGTTAGACCACCAAACAGTGACCATCACTTTTCTAGGGGTAAGTTTTCGTTTAGGGCATTGTTTGGGTGCTGAACCAGGGTCCAACCAACTTGCTGAGCGCTTACGATTGTCAAACAGGATCCATTTCTCGTCACAAGTAACAATGCGGTTCAGAATTCCTTCATTTGTATGCCTGCTGAGCAGTGCAAGGCACGTCTCCACGCATACTTCGCGCTGGCGGTCATTGAGTTCGTGGGGTACCCATTTGTCAAGCTTTTTTACCTTGCCAATTTGACGCAAATGGACCAATATTGTTTTGATGCTAACGTCGAAAGCTGCTGCTAATTCAGCCGTGGATTGAGTTTCATCAGCTTCCACAATTGCCTTTAATTCGTCATTGTCGACCAAAGTTTTCGGACGACCACGGGGTTCATTTTTCAGGTCAAAATTTCCAGAACGGAAGCGGGTAAACCAATAACGGGTGGTGCGTTCGTTTGTAGTGTTCGCTCCTTAAACGCCGTTGATGTTGCGTGCCGCTAGTGCCGCTTTGCTGCCACGACGGTACTCATACTCCATAATTACTCGAATTTTTAACTTATCCATGATGACGAAAAATGTTCGAATGCGTTGAAAACAAAACACTAACTATTAAACAAATGACGATTTTAGAAAAAGAATTCCATGTTTGTCAAATAAAATTAATTTGAAATTAAAATTATCAGTCAAAAAAAAAATATTTTCATTTGAAATGGCCAGTTCGGCAAAACGGCAGTTTCATAGGTAAAGACCTATTATTTAAAGACGTAAATAATAAATGAATTAAGTGCGGAATGAATAGGAACCTCATCAGACACTTCATCAACACTTTCCACCAGTATAAAAGGAAAGATTTGTTTGCTGGTTTGTTTCGCTAATAATATGACTACAATATCCGGTAGGTCTAACTTCAGATTGTCTGCTCCTGAATGCGAATGCGACTTCCCCTTACCATTTACTACTTGTAAACAAAATAAGAATTGCTAGAGAAGTATACACTCAATACCTTGGTTTTTTTTTTTTTTTTTTTTGCTGCCGAGGCACCCTCGCGGGAGGGAGGTGGAAGATGCGTCATGCATACCCGCCCGCAGGTAAATTCCTCTGCGGGGGGGTTATGTGGGACTCACCAGAATGGCACCTACCCACTAAAAACCACCTGTTGGCTGTGGTAAGCGTATACCTTTAGCCTTCATCGGAAGCGACACCCGTCGGGAAGTTGGGCGCGCTGGCGGAGACCCGCTAGCGGGTCTTCCGCCTGTAGTGAAAGTTGCACTGAAGGTGCTCAAAGGGACATGAGTTGGTGGCCGTTCTGGGCAGCCTCCGGTGAAGCCGGGGCTGGGCAGAGGTCGGCCGAAGCATGATTTAGGGATCAATTCATTTAAATGAACCTACAATGAATTGAGAAGGGAACTATGCTCCGCCAGAGCTAGCAAACGCTCTGTCGGAGTACGTGAAGCCCTAAGTTTACGGGCTAAGACTGCGATTTCACTAACATCGACATTTTTAATAGCGTCGCAGACGATACGCATATCGTCTGCTACGGAGGGTTGAGGAGTGGGTTTGTATGGGCGAGGAGCCGGGATGGGATTCGATGCGGGACGCTGCCTCCAGTTTTCTGGAGCAGGCTTGGGCTGAGTAGGCTTTGCAGCCGGAGGAACCCGGCTACGCAGCGGCGGAAAGTTTTCTTGAGAAAGGCGCGGGGCCTGTTTGGGAGCCGCCCTTTTGAAATTGGAGCGCATACAACGGGGTGCACGAGGGCAGCCCCTGTAGTTTGCGGTGTGGCCGGACTGGCCACAAAGCACGCAATCGGGAGGAGAGGGAGTTTCAGGAGTGCGATTGCACTCCTTAGTGAAGTGCGGGACCAGGCACTTGACGCACCTGGGCGGTGCGCGGCAGTTGGCTGCCGCGTGCCCGTACAACTGGCACCGATGGCACTGGCCGGGATGACCGCGGCGATGAGGCGCCTCGATTGAGATCCCAGAGAGGCCGCAAATAGAGCTAACCCCTTTCAGGATCTCTCTGGACTTGGGGACGTTGGCGAGAATCACCAAAGCGAGAGGGTGTTGCCTCCCGTACTTGCTGTGCATTTTATGCACCGCGAGTGCCGGGAAGCCTTGGGACTGCAGATCCTCCAGGATGGCCTCGTTCGATAATTCGAACGGGATTCCCCTGAGTACCGCTCTGATCTTACGCTCTTCTGACAGAGCATAAGTGTGATAAGCATATTGCTTATCGGTGAGGAGCTTTGTTAAAGCTCGAAAGTCGTCTATCGACGAGACTAAGATTTTAATAGATTCACCCGAGTTGGCTGCTCGGATGTAATGGATTTTGTGCTCATTGCACAATGTCGAGACCTCGGTCCATTTACCCTTTTCCCGAAGGAAAATGGGTGGTGGGACCTTGGCCTTGACAGAAGTCGGGGCCGGAGCGGGTGTTGAAGACACCGGGGCAGCTGGCGTTGAAGACGCCGCAGGGGGTGTAGGGACGGGTGCCGAGGGCGCCGGGTCTTGTTTCGAGCGCTTCTTAGAGCGCTTCTTAACAAGGGTGAAAGAGGGAGGCTCATCAGGGCCAGTTGGGGTGGCATCCGAGGATGACTCGGTCGCGGGTGCGCGCTTGCGGCGCGGAGGGGCGATTTCTTCGCACTCCATGTCACTGGAGGAAGGGGACGCGGGAGGGCCTAAGACCTGAGGGGTCTGGGGGACTGGGGTGGCCTGAGGGGCCATTGGTGGAGTTAACGCCATGATATGCGGGATAAGAGAATCAAGGAAACGGAACTTGTCAGCATTTATATATATGCCTTCAGCACCGATACTATCAGCTAACTTCTTCCTAATCTCATCATAGCTTAGGGAAGCCATTGCAGAGGGGTTGGGAAGGGGACAATATGTGAACCTAACAACGATGACTAACTTCCTAAAACCACCCTACACGCAGTAGGGCGGTTGAGAACGACGCGGATAACTTACTCGAACACGGCACTTGAAGTCCTGGAACAACGAAACCCCGTCGACGAAGCTCACGTTCCACGAAGTACGGTTAACAAGCCACTATTCGCCGTGAAAACGGCGTTAGAAACTTAGAAGTACGGTTAACGAGCCACTGACCGCCGTGAAAACGGCGTTAGAAACTTAGTACGGTAAACAACTATGAAATTTGGGTGCTCAATTTAGCGCGGGGGCTAAAAGAGCGGGAAGGCGTCTGCGATCGACGTGCGCTCGAGAACGCACGCAGACCGAGACTGCAATACCTTGGTGAGATAGTAAAAGTTAATAAATCTTTGTACAAAACCACGCGACACGTGGTTGTGAAAAGATGATCCTTTGTTAAATTGGCTACGTCTTCTCTATGTCTATAGGGCTTCATGTTGGACCAGCAGGTTTAGTAACCATCTCACGATTACATCCCTGTAACAACAAAACACAAAAAATACGATAGTGCATAATGCTAAAAACTTACGCTATACACTCAAATAATATACGACAGTATATTAAAACATAATGTTTGTCCTAACTATAAATCTAATAGACGTAAATGCAGAGTTTTGAAGTGTTACTTTTCTGGGAACTTATCTTTAAGAATAACAGAAAGCCACCCTAAAACAACAAGACTTATTGATTGCTTCCTCTCTTGTTTCAGATCTCGGTGTACACAGAACCTGTAATAGTTCCTTCTCTTAACAAGGTAAGACATAAAATTGATATTGCTTTTTGGTTGTAGGTTAAAAATAAAATGGAAATTTCAGCTATTGATCATATTTAAAATGTTTATTCCTTCAGACTATCGCGGTTCTTTAAACTGGTATTAAAGAAATTAACGGGAATCTTACCACGATTTTGATATTTAATACCGATTGTTCGATAAATCCATGATCTTTGTCTCCATGAATATGGTGCTTGAGATATTAATAATCAAAATGAAAGTAAGACTCGTTAAATAGTATGTGGAACAGTATATATTTGAATAATTCATAGCTTTTTTTAATTAGCCCCAAAAATCACACCAACAAAGAAACAACCAAACAACCACGACCCGAACACAAACATCAGAGCTTATCACAATTCATGCTCCGACCAGAACTTGAAACTTGGACCGCTGGTGTATATGGCAGGGCTATTTCACACTACACCAGTCGACCATCAATTTTAGATTCGCAGTTATCATCTGAGAGGCATTGAAGGCGTATTTCGATAATTTTACTTTTCTTTTGCTGCTTTGTTCGGATGACAATCGACATTAAATTCTTATAAGAATTTTCATTAAACGTTTACCTTCCAAATATTCAATGTATTCCAAAACAGACACTTTAATACAAAAACATTTATTTTAATAACTCCCGAATTGAGCGTCCTAAACAGCTTTTCAATGACAAGGGTTGTGCAAAAAATCTTCTCAGTCTCAAAGGCTTTTAGAACGGCGCATCCGTTTTAACAAAGTTTTGCGTGAAAGTGACAACCCAAGCATAATGACAAAATTACTGGCCCACTTCTTTAATACAGTTTTTATGTTGTTTAATTTAGTTTGGAAAATAAAGAGGAGATTAGGGCAAACTTTACTTTCGAGTGAGAAGTGGTAAAATTTCTGAGTTATTTAGTGTTTGGATGACAAAGAATCGCTTATTTTTGATCTTATCTTACTGATATTATAACTGTGAAAGTTTTTTAAACAACTTCTCACACTTGTGAGGAAGTTTGCTCCCTATTATAATTATTTATACGAATAATAATAATAATAAATCCCGGGACAAACACACCAACAGTATGGCCCAAAATAAGCAGAGCTCGTGTTATGGATGATCATACAGCGAACTGGGGGGAGGGGGGACTAGAATAAATACACTTAATACAAATATAAAGAAGCGTGACCTAAGAACAAATGTTTACCTTATAGGCATTGCTTTATTAAAAGCTAATAAAAAATATCCATACTATTTATAAGAGATATATTTATTTGAATAATTAAATCTGCGGTATGACAATAACAATGAGCTGAGCATTAATATATCAATATATATTGAGACTTTATATTAATTGATTTACATATCAATTACTCGTGAAATTATAACAAGCCTTAGTTTGTCTCACGGAATCCTGCTATCAATTTGCAATTTTTATTAATATGTATGGCCGTTTATAAAAATATATTAAGACTTATGATATCAAAAGCTTTAAATTGCTGGAAGACAATCGCATAGATATGATATAAAATAATGTACTTATATTACAACATGGTATACATTCCTATTTGGATCGGAGCCAACTGTTCTTATGGATATTACAGTCCAATCCAAGAATTTGTGTCTTTACCTTATTCTTTTTGTAAACATTTAGATTTTGTTTATAGAAAAGTAGAGAGGGGTTTTTCGCTTTAATTTTATACAAAGTGACATTAAAATTAAAGAAAACATTGCATATTACCTAAGTACATTAGTGCTGTATGTAGATGTATACCTAGTTGTAATTTACTAAACGAATCAGGGCGTTATTTGTATAAATACAGGAAATAATGCAAATCCTTACGTTGAAACACATACCTTTTAAATCTTATAACTTATAAGATTTAAGGTATGTAATTATGTAAAATAATTATACGAACAGACTGATGCTAAAATCTATAAAGCATACTAAGACTTGTCCCCACTAAATGGTTAAATAAAAAGCGATTCTGTTTTCTAATGTCTACAGGGATAAAAAGCACAGCAACTTTTCTTGCAACATTGACACCAATCATGTTTTCATAGTATAAAAAACTCGCTATTTATTTGGCCGTTTATCTTAGACAACTTTGAGATAAGTTTAAGTACGCTTCTAGGTTTAGCTTAAGTCATGACAATTATCTAAGAGTAACTCTTAAAACTGTATTGAAAGAACTACGATTGTTCTTATATTGTGCCGTTTTTTCAAAAAATCAATAACTTATTGCTATATATTTTGCAATGCCAACTTAATTTTGTATTTTAATTATAGGCCAACCAACATTGCATTTAACTTTGTAAAACGTCCTTACATTAGCACAATATTCAAAACTCAAATAAACGATCTCGGAACGAGACGAAGCGGGAAAACGTTCCGTTTCATCCGCCATTATAAGAAAATAATTAGTTTTGCGGCTTGTACAGAAAAGTTAGGTCAATATAATTAAAGAAACCGACTAAACGAGAACCGACTGTAATTAATTGTTGGTCTTAGAGTTTCGACTCAGTGAGCACTTGAGCTTCGAGACCCAAATCACTAAGTACAAACGTCAAATAAATTGATCGTTTTTGATTTTCGGGTATTCACGTGTCTCTCGAGCGTTTTCTGTGAAACTCTTCATTCTTGAACTAAGGTAAACGTTCGATGTATAATATTTTAATGAGCTGATGAAGTATCTAGCATGTTTTCTTGTTACCAGCATTGTTATTTTCAAAGCGATTTTCCAGGTAAAGTCAACTTGCGGTTAATTGAAGTAAAGGTTTGTTTGTTTATGTAATCTGAATTTCGTAGTCCTAATAATAAAATGCGAAATGCATAATACACATTAATTAGAAAAATGTGGGTTTTTTTTAAAGTAGAACGGTAAAATTTGATTAGCTATGTAATAAAAAATTTAAGTTCAATTGTACCAACAGTATTAAAAAAAACAGTAAAAACATCCATGAGTTGTAACATCAATGATTTAACCTGACTGTAAGCAGGAGGGTCATGTTTTTCCAGTATGTATGTATATATCTATAGGCACTCTCTAAAGCCTCAAAAGTTTGACGGGTTTAAACATAATGAGGTGTCATTAAATTTTTCTCAGTTGTAGTAGTGACATGGACTATTTCCCGAAATTCTCACGAGAGCATTAATTACATGGGATAATTACCTTGGGCTCTCGTGTTTTTTATTTGTCATATTTAGCAGCTTGGTATATCACCAGGCTGGTGCAGACACATAGCACTTACCAGGATTCGAACACTACTGTTTACCAGTCTATAATATTTAATCAATATTATTACAAAAACCTCGTGCGCTATACTTTACTGGAATAACTGAATTTTGAATTTGAATTTGCCCGTGTATAGCAGGTTCTTTTGAACAATACTACAAAATTCCGTCAAAAAGTTATTAAGGCCTGTATTAATAAACTTTACGCAAATCATACGTTATATCAAGAAGCGATATCCTAAAAATATAAATAAAACAAATATAAATATTTCATTATTGGTTTACATTAGAAATACTTATTGAAAAGCAGGCCAACACGTACAACTTTGAACTTCGGCTTGTAAAACCTATGTAGCGTCGGGTCACTTCCTCTAATATGGTTGAGGAGGGCGATGGCTGGATCCCGCGTTAACCCGTGAACGGGTGCCGTTTGAGGGTGTTCGTCGTTTGGATACTTGGGGGAGGGAGACTTGCCGAACTAACAGATGCAGAAAAGAATAATTTTGTATAGACATATTGAGACTCTCTAAATTTATTTTGAAAAAAATATAGCCGTGAAGTTTCTTGCCAGTTCTTCTTCACGAAGGTTTTTTCGAACTGGTGGTAGAATCATGTTTTATTTGACGTCAATAAGAACAAGTAATTGTCAATGTTGAGAAAATAAATATTTCATTTCATTTCATTTCATTTTCATATGATAGATACACTGAGAGGGAAAAAAGCGGTGGTAAAAGACCTCTCGGCAGTCTTGTAAAAAAAATATTTAAATTAATAGAATAGAAGGCATAAAATTGATGTCAACATGATCGAAAGATTATAACTGTTTTGCTTTTTTCCACTCTCAAGATGGCGCGCACACTTAAGTGTGATTTTGTAATACGCGCCGTAAATCAAAAATGTATAAAATTGGATTCCAACGATATTAATCCACATTTTATTGTCATACAATTTGATTATATGGGTTTAATAAAGGGGCAGCGCTTCTCAGAAACCAAATTAAATGAACTCCTTCAATATCGCACCCTTTTCTTAATATTTACAAAGACTTCAATTTGCTAAAATAAATTAACTTTTTTGTAGGAAACCGAGAACTTCGTCAAATATATTCTAACTTGTTGATTTTTCTTTAAAAAAAAAGCTTGGCAATTGTAGCTTGATTTCTTTTAATGTTAACGTTATTTGTGTTGTGCGTTTTTAAATTTGTATACTTTATTAGAATACTTTGGATCTTTTACACATGAAAAAGTAATTTAAGAAAAAGTACGTATATGGAACATTACAGTAACTTTATTATTTGGAATATGTTGTCATCGCGAAAACCCATGTGGGTTGCGTGACAACTCACGTTACACTCGTTTTATTATTCAGAACATGTTTTACATCATAATATTTACATCATTACGCACAAACCTATTGTGTGCTTTGAACCGTGCAGTAATTACATCAGATAATTTTAGTAAAGAACTTAAAACACACAAAGGAGGCTGAGTAATCGTGGGCTAGACAGTTAATAGGTGGAAATTCATGCCAAAAAATAAGTTATATTAACCTTATTTTAAATATAATAAACCGCGAACGATTTAATTTCTGGAAATGAAATAAATTCAAAATATGTAATTTCACTGTGATTTTTATAAGTAGAATTTAGTTTTAACGTCGGCAATACTGATTTTTTCCCCCAATAACGAGCGAAAAGAACGAACGACACGTACGTGATTAACGAGTCACTCACTCAATCATGCCGTCAAATGGCTGCCATTCTGATACTATGTTTGTTTTGCTTTGTTCCATGCGCTTGAGTTGTTTTGTGGTTTTCCTATTTTCTTACGACTTACGCTTGTTATACGGACTAACTACGATTCTTTACTCGAATACTTTCTGCATGCCTACCGGATTCCGACAACCCGCCTTACACGACGAATATTAGATTTGTTCCCTTGGATACCCGATTTTGCATTTCGACATGGATCGTTGTTTTCACTGTGGCATGGCGTTTGGTCGCTGTACTTCTGTTGGCAGACGAGTTTTAAATGAAGAAATATTGGTCATGATTTGACAATAGCGTATGACTGAAACAGTAAGTAATTTATTCTTGCGAATAATTTCAAAGTGAACAAGATAGTGGTTAAGATAAATGTTTATGCTATTTTGGGGAGCATAAAAGGGGTGAAATACATACACGATTCGTTTTGGGACATCATTAAGTATAGTTTATTTAAGTAATTTATTGAAAAGTCCAACGAAATAATTTAAAATAACATTCTCATAACCTAACGAAACTTTATATGACACTACTAAAATATCTTATAGCTTAACTTCTAGAAATACAAATGTTTTCAAATTTTAGGTGAACACTTCAAATGTATGTTTCTTATAGAAAACACTATTTCCAAGATGTTAACACCATAGCCCAGAAATGTATGGCTCCTATCTGCCTCCTTTTCTATTTAATTTTATTCTAAACCACATACAGCAGATGTCTTCCATTTTACAAAACATTCTTGCAATCACTGTTCAATCCACAATAGTTTTTTGGTATCAGCCAATGAAAGAGGATTCTTTCAGGCAATTTATTGTCCATTATTTTAGGAATAACGGGATTCTACCCACAACTATGACTTTTTTTTATCAAGTTCATGTCATATTTCGTCGGCGTTGCAAATGCTATGGTCCTTCTTTCAATAATAGTTTAAATAACCGCGATAATCTATAATTTACAAGTAATATTTTGTCTATCACATATTCTGCTTTGAAATAAATTCTTAGATCTGCGGGTTTCTTCACCGTTACAGCAGTTATCTTAATGTAAGTAACCGTAAACAATAAAAACAGGCAGTCCTTCAGATCGAACCCGGGACCTCTGACCGACGCTTTTACTACAGTATACGCTTCGTGAAAATGTTGCCTGAAAACTTACATATTATTAAGATATTTAATGTATTATTAGAAGAATAAGAGCAAAAGCAACTCAACTTTTCCGATATTTATTACAATTGAAAAACTTAGGACCACTTGTCCACTTAGCCCTGGGCTAGCCGGTTAGTCAGTTAAAATGTCCCTCCGTCACTATCTATTTCTATTGAACTGATAGAGACATAAAGCTATATTTAGTCCAGCGCTACCTAATTCCGAATTACGGAAGTGGGCCTTAGAGTCTTCAATTTAATTTTATTAGTATCATAGTTTCTTTGTTAAGATATCGAGAAAGAACAACCAAAGAAATTACTGGAACCAAGGCAATTTAACTTTCAAATATTTATTTCTGAACATTGACAATTATTTGTTCTTATTGACGTTAAAAAAGCATGACTCTACCACCTGTTCGGAAAAACCTTCGTGAAGAAGAACTAGCTTATAACTTCACGAGTATATATTTTTTTCAAATAAATGTACAATGTCTCTTTATGTCTATTCAAAATTATTTTCATCTGCATCTATTAGCTCGGCAAGTCTCCCTCCCCCAATTATCCAAACGACGAACATCCTCAAATGGTACACGAGGTTAACGCGGGATCCAGGCATCGCCATCCTTAACCAGGGAAGTCAGCTACCATAAATTTATTCACTGTTTTTGAATATGTTAGTAAGAAGACCTTGGATATTCTCAGAAACCTTATTATTAAAGCGTATAACCCATGAATGAGTTAGTGACTTTATGCAGCCTACTGTTACGAGCTGCCAGCATATTTTTTCCTCTTGTGTTAACATTGTGCAGATCTCTTTTTCTTTTAATCATGGTTTTGTTCTGTTGAACAAAAAGTATTTTATCTATTGGGAAAAGTAAGAATAATATTTTCTTAAATTTATTTCTCAGCGATTCCCTCGGACCGAGCTGAAAGATTGTTCGAACGGCCCTTTTCTGCAGAATGAATAAAGTATCGATGTCGGCAGCACTCGCCCAAAACAGAATGCCATTTGTGTAATTTTAGTTTATGAAACTAACCGAAATACACTGATCGAGCAGTTTTTGTATTTAAAATTCGTCGAATATTTTTAACAGCATATGCTGCAGAGCCAATTATTTTCGCTTACCCATCAACATCCACTCCCCACTGGAGTTTGTCATCTAAGGTTATGCCCAAAAATACAGTCTAGTTTACTGGAGTCAGTTCCTGGCTTTTAACTACAATGTTAGAAATTTGGCAAAGTAAATTTAACACATTTAGTTTTGTTTTCATTATGGAGCCACTTCACTGCTTTTGAGAAACGTTCGCTATTTACTACTCGATAGTCAGTTTCTTGTCTTTTAATTTTAAATAAGAAGAAAGTATCATCAGCAAAATGGCAGATGATTGACATATACTTGAATTTGGACTGGACCGAGAACCGAACCCTGGGGCACACCCATTGTCACTGCCGATCCTGATGTTTTGTCGCCATTTATTTCAACTTTCTGTTTTCTATTAGAAATATATGATTTAGTCAACCAAGTGCGTGGTTTTTTATGCCGTAATGGTGCAATTTTATGAGTAGTGTATAATGATCCATACAATTGAACGCCTTGGACAAGTCACAAAAGACACCAAAAGCATCACAAGACTCCTCCCAGGCACTGAATATGAGTTTCATGAGCTCAATACCGGCCTCGGTTGTTGAGCGAACCCGCGTTCGCGTTCAATTTTGCTCACAAGTCAATAAGCTATTGCTATAAAAATGTGAAATATTTGATTTAAAATTTTTATTTCAAAAATCTTACAGAGCGTTGGTAGTAGGTAAAGCTTCAAGGGACAGACATACTAACTGATTTGAATATTAGAATGAACTAACTCAATTTCATTAACTCATTGAATAGTATCAACACAGACATTAAATACACTGGCTAAATGCGGGCCTATACCTTCAATGACATATAACTAATGCCGGTTAAAGACGGTTGGAATCGCATCATTTGTCAATATTATAATCACGATTACTATTAATAAATAAAACATCTAAGATGGTGCGGATAACACTTACCATCAGGTAGGTCGAGTACAAGTTTGTCAGCTACGAAAACAGAAAAAAAAATTATCGACTAATTGTAATTATTAACCCTAATGCTTATGACCAAAATAACCAGGATAATATTATTGTTAGTCCTACCTTTACGTCTACGTAACCACGTTTATGTCTTTGCGCTCCGGTTAACGGGAAATAAAAGCCAGCACAATTTCTGTAACACAGCATTAAAACTGAAGCCGAAATCTTGCCAGCAAAGCTTCATAAGTCAATAAGATATTCCCAACAACATTCATAAACAAAGCACCTACGACTAGTGATTTTCATGGGTGCTGCGGAATGCTAGTAACCAGGAATTGTTTCAAAATTATTTTGAAAATTATTTTTCATGCAGTTTATGCACGCCGCTCCTGATTCCTTCAGATTCAGGAGTCATCCAGACTAATGGATAATATGGCTTTTTGGTTAAAAATATTAAAATTGGCTGAGGTTTTTAAAAACAATTGAAACAAAATGTCTGGTCTATCAATCAGTATAGAGGTCACTATGTGACGAACGAATAAACGCAGAACTCTATATGTTGATTTATTACAAAAATAACCAACAGCTTAAATAATAATTAATGAATTATAATAAAATAAAACATCAGTTGCTACTAAACATAACTCATGACTGTGAAATTGACACCGACCACAGTATGATTTACTCTCGCAGTTAGCCGCCGCTTGTTCGCAGTCTAGCTACATCAGTTGATTTATGTAACGAACGTGGTCGTTTAGACAAATGTTAATCTAAATATTTTGATATGTTTTGTTTGTATGGTGGATTTCGTCAGGTTTGTTCGAAGAAAGGAAATTTGGTAACCAAAAATTAAAATTTGCGATTAAATTCATAAAACGTTGTCGGTGGAATATTACGCTGCGTATATTGTTTGCAATTATGTAATTTAAAAAAAAAATCTTGTCAAGTCATCTTAATACCCATCTTTTCTTAAGGGTACAAAAAAATTATAATTTTTTTAAATGTATACAACGTTTGGTAAAAAGACGTTTCTCTTGGAATCAAACATAAAACAATGAACGTTTCTCTCCTAATGGCAACAAATTTGAAAAATAAACATTAAATGGAGAATTTTTCGACAAAATATTCTCATAAAACAACTTTAATAAATAAAACTATTAGAAAACTTAACATTGACCTGACTGTTACTTTAAACTACACAAAAAAAGCTTTAAAGGCACTCAGGGCAAACTTGAGTAATCCAGGTCTGTATTCCAAAAGTAGGTTAAGACGTGTGAACAACCCTTGCTGAGCCCTTAAGGAAAACTGTACGAAAGTAAAATAGCAGATAATTTGAGACCAAGGTGCGGAGGCATGAGTCGTCGTCACCTTTATCTGTAGAAAGATCTTAAAAATTTTGCGCGTTTCATGAATTTCCATGTTCTCTTTTCAAACGTATTTTTGCATGGTCATTATTGATCTTATTTGTACAATTCTGAATATAATATGAGCTTCTCATTGTGTGTGTAACTAAATTATTAAATAAAATAAATAAATAAAATCTAATAAGAATCTATTTTCCGTGTTTAATTTAAAAATGTAGTACTTACCAGGTTAAGGCCGTCTGTATTATACTTGATTGCTCAAATTTTTTATCATAATAACAACTCCTTTTAGATAACCATAATTTTTCTGATATACGTAACTAGTAAAAAAGATTATTAACTAAAAATTATAGGCAAAAAGCTCAGTAGAAACTGTCATTTCAAGAAACTATATTAAAATAGCTTCCATTAATATTAAAATGAAAGCATCTCTCAAGAAAAATATGTTTGTATATTTTGCTGCGTTATTCAAAATTTGTATGGAGTATAATTTATTTATAAAAATATGAATTAATTTAGTTTAAGGACTTATATTGAAATTACTTTTTTGCCAAATAAATAAAAAATTGTAGAATCGTTTATTTAATACAGTTAAGAACATTTTTAAAGCGGAAAAAAATGTTGTTAACTCTTAAAAAGTATGCTCTCTTTTCTGGTTTTTAGGTAATAACAACATTCGTAAAGTTTGAAGTTAATTTGTCATTCTAAAAGCCAGATTTGTTGAAGTTCGCGATCTATATCTGGGTATAAAATGGACGTACATTTACGAGTAGATTGATTTAACCATTTAGCTAGTAAGTTATATTTATACAATTTCTTAGATTTTCCGTTGGTCGACTTTTAATTGCATCTTAGTTATAGTTGGCAAATCTTTGTTTCACCCTTGGCTGGAGGCATTGTTTTATATTATTATGCCATATAAATATGACAACTTTGTTATATTTATTAGTGACGCTACAGTTTTTAATTTGTGACTATTTTACAACAATAAATTAATTATATATTATATAAATTCTGAGAAACTGAAACTAACCACGAGAAGTTTCAAGGTTCCTGTAAATCCAGAACTGTCTCTAAATAATCCAATGAAATGTAATTTTCTGAATAATTACTTAAGTTTGTCTATTAAATAAAGGTTTGTTTTGTTTAATTTTGTAATTCCAGCACATGATAAATGGAACACGTGTAAAGAAGTTTCTCATACCACTACGTTGAGGTGTACATAATTAAAAGTAAATTAAATTATTTTTCAAGATACATTTTTAGTACATATTAGTAAGAGATTATATAATAAATAAAGCACGAAAGTTTTGTTGGTGTTTTTTTAATCCAACTAGTACTCAAACTGGCGTAAATTCAAAGCTTCGCGAAGCTAGTTTTAGTTAGAAACGCTTTTTTAGTATAAAATATTGACAGTTAACAATATTTTCGTTTTTTAATAATTATTTTTTTTTACTATTTTCACAATTGGCAAAGGAGTACACGACCCATATTATCGCTGTAGGTATACTCAAGTTTTGAAAATATTTTTGTAAAACTTATTGTTCAAAATCCAAGAATGTTAATGTGAAAGATACCTATGGTAAATATTGTTACTATTATTCGCCCACACTCACTCATGCCAACACGAACACGCACACACACATACACCACACACTCAAACTTACTATTTACTCTGTTCCTTCCATTTCTCCCATATTAATGATCGATTTTAAATTTAATAAGTTGTAAGGTTTAAAAACTTAAGCGCTATGTGACAATTTAGTCCCCTTTTTTAAACATGGCATTCGAACGCCTAACCCTCCGGTGGGCCAGGCTAACGCGTCATACGTCGTATTCCTAGTGAGTTTCTTGCTGGTTCTTTGGCAGTAGATGACCCTTCCGAACCAGTGGTATTTTCAATATACGACATCCTAAGCCGAAGTCCGTGCTCTCTCGGGTATCTCTCTTAGGCATATCATATGTAGGAGTCGTTTAAGTTCCAGCTAAGCGCCGTCAGCGCTAAGCAACATAATCCGGTGAAATTTAAAAGGCCCGTAGGGTCAAAAACAAACTATTCATTTCGAAAAATAAAGTCTTTTAAAAAGCTTTCGTTAACGAGAACACAAAAAACAAATGATCAAGGGAAACACCAAAAAGGAAGTTGAGATTAATTATGACAAATACTTTACAAATAATAACAGTATGCGAATATGTGTAATTATTACTTTGCTTTGGTGACTATTGTTCCCCTCGGCACCGGATCTTTCGGATACCGGGAAACGATTGTCACTGGCCTAGGCCAGGCGATGAAATGAAATGAAATATTTATTTCTCAAACATTGACAATTACTTGTTCTTATTGAGTTCAATTAAAACATGACTCTACCATGACCAGTTCAATAAAACCTTCGTGAAGAAGAACTGGCAAGAAACTTTACGGGCATATTTTTCCGTTAGCTCGGCAAGTCTCCCTCCCCCCAAGTATCCAAACGACGAACACCCTCAAACGGCACCCGTTCACCATCAACCATCTACTCTAGATTCGTCTAGATCTGACTGTAAAAACTTAAGTAATGTATGACAAGTATTATGAATGACTGATTTTTGGATGCGTGGTGTAACAGTTTTGATTAGTTGATTTATTTATTTACAAATTAAGCTTTCCAACAGTGAGTACAATTAAATAAAAACATTTTTAAAACACACACAATTAGATGAAATTGACTCACTACTTACACGAAAATAAAGCATGCAACTAAAAAGGCAAAAAAACATCAATTAGCAAAGAAAAATATTCCAATAACAACAACAAAAAGAGAGAAAAAAACAGATATTGGCTTTATTCCTGTAGTAGACATTATTTAGGTATTTATCACTTGTAAATTACATAAAATGCCTGTACCGCCATCACAGTCTTAATTTATTATTTTATTGACAAATTTTGTTTTCAATTTGCTTTCAATACTAAAATAAGCCTGGAGCGGATTTTTTTTAATTTTTTTTTGTCTTGTGACAACGAGTATTGTCCGTAATATAGACTGCTTAGAGTGTGCTGAACATTTTTGTAACACTAAGATAGTTCTTAAGCTTTAAACATTAACAAGTGGGCCTAGTTGCCACAATAAAGAAATTTATTATTATTATTATTATTATTATCATTACGGTTGAGACTATTGAAACTGACTCAAGGTGGGTATTTCGGTAATTCGGTAAACTTCAGCTTTTAAACTTATACAGTCATCAGATTATCAGATATAGTATTTTGAAGATTATTAGTATTGGGTACAGCTATGTATATTAATTTTGCAGTTTTATTTATATTATTATAATTATTTATCTGGATTATTATATGGACCGTAAGCTCCAGTTGAAATGCTTTTGTTCCATGAACTAACCTGGCTGTTCTCTCCATGTATCCAGAGAACCACGCAAACATAATTATTATGGCGGTCAAAATAAGAAAGACTTTAGTGCTACTCTAGACGAGATCTTAACAAAACATATTTAACTATTCAATTGTAGATAAGCATGGATGTCAATGAGGATAATTTATAAATATCTTTAATTGGATAACTAATATCATTCGTAACAGTTTGCGAATACTCAAAAATGAATGGAAATTGTTAGATTTTTAGACGGTCATCTCAACATAAGTCCCTGAATTTTCCAATATAAATATTAAATAAGTGATTCTTTGTAACTAAGATTAAAACAACCTGTTTTTGCTTTGAAGTACACATTATGTACTCTAATAAAACACAAACTTGCAATGGGCCAAATATAAATAAAACTCCGCTTCATCCATCGAATAGCCAAAAAAAAATTCCACATGCATATTTCTGAAAAAAAAAAAACTTTTATTATCACGTCTGTTGTATGAATCAATTTAATTATGTTTCATAAAAAATTTAAAGTACTTTTCCTTGCGTCGACGTTACAAAGAAATGAATTGTGACGCTGCCGATGCAGTGACATTTTATGCAATTTATTTACGTTGAAGAATAAAATCGTACTGAGAAACGTGTGATAAAAAGCTGTAGAGCATTTGTGGCGTGTACTGCATGTAAAGTATTTTATACCATACCTGCTCTAAAAAGCTTATTTTATTCACGCAAAACAGTGAATGAAAAGGCCTTTTATTCAATGTTTTGTTTTTATTCACTGTTTTGGTGTTTGAATTTGGAACACAAAATATATCCGATCTCCATTTCAATGCTTACACAAACTCCTTGCGCTAAGATTCGAAATTCAAACTCTTTGGTGCAAATATTCTCGAGATTTGATTGGTCGATATTTGCGACAAGGAGTTTGGCATTAGATTAAAAACTGTTTTGTGTTCTTTGCTGCCATTATAGAAAAAAAAAATAGTGAATTGGCGCCATTTCAAATACTTACTGTGAATTGTACGGACACAAAGTTTAGTGTTACTTTATAATAAATCGATTGAATTATAATAAATCGATTATTCATTCAAGTGACGAAGAAGATATTGTGTTAACACCTGAATTTATGAAAGAGAAGGCGGCCGGTATTGTAGAAAACTTGCTACCCAACAAATCACGGCTGGTTTACATCAAAACCTACGATGAGTTTTGTAAATGGAAAAATGAAAATCAAGCTTAGGGCACATTTTCTGAGTCTGTTTTCTTAACTTATTTTAATGAACTGTCGAAGAAAAGGAAGTCATCGACATTATGGAGTATATATTCTATTGATTAAATTTCTTTCTTCGCTTAAATTATGTCTTTTTCTCGTAGTCATGGTATAAAGTATAGTATGCAACTCCTGAATAAAGTACACATTTATATCGAGGGCCATGAATCACTCGCGTCGCTCAGGATTCTAACAGTTGACAGTTGACAGTCTTCTAACTCGCTACGCTCGTGATTCAATCGTTAGAATCCTTCACTTGCTCGTGACTCATCTACGGCCCTCGCTTTAAATCCGTCCTTTATTCACTAGTTGCATAATATACTATATTATATCCTACGTTTTATGTCGTGTGCGATTACTTTTTTATTTTAAATTGTTAAACGCGTTTATTGTTCAATGTCGTCCATAAACCTTTTGAGAAATTAACTTATTCGACCCCTCGAAAACAAGCACACTTCATTTGTTGGCAATATGTAATGTTTATTAAATTTGCTTAGGTGCTTGTGTGAGTCAATATGATTTGTTCTTCAATTCTTTAACATCATCATACCAGAGTTCGCAGTTGTTATGCAGGAAATTTTAATTTACCAGACTAGCATTGTATCAGCATTTTAAACTTGGCTAAATTATTTCAGCTTTCAAGCGAAATTTACAATCTTTGTAGCTATCTTCTTTACTATAAAAACCAAAGCTTGACATCTTGTCTTAAAGTCGAGAGGTTAGTTTAAAACTTAAAATGAATGTAAAATTTAATGAATTCAATAACCCGAATGCTTAAGTTATTTTCCTGAGTAATTCCTGTAGCTATCTAATGACAACTCATATGTTGAAAAATGTCTAACGGTTATAAGGCTGTGCCAAAAAATATGCATACTTACACTCAAAAACATAACCCTCCTCCTCACAGTCGGGTTAAAATGGCAGGTAAGTGACAATATAACGCTACTCATTTATCGATGTTTTATTTACCATATAAGCTTCAACTTCAGACTGCTTCTTGTACCACGTCCAATCAAACAATGTTATACTTCTGACGTATCAATTAAATGTTGCTCAGTTAGCAAAAATGTAAAACATTTTCACATTGTTTGAAATATTTGTTGTAATGTATCTTTTATTGTTGTCAATTATTTATTTATCTCAACGTAAGTTAGGTAATTATTATATACAGTGTGTCCTAGGGAGAGGTGACCGGCCAAAGTAGGTTGATTAGTTACGTAAAATTATCGATAAAAAATATGAGTTGAGAGGTATATCGACAAGAGATTTTTTTTACCGTCATTTCTTTTTTCCGCAGAAACGGCCCACTTGTTGTACTTTTTTTTTAAATATTTTGGTTCTTTTGAGTTGATTTCATTTGCCATTTCGATTTCTTATTTTAATTATTTTTACTGTCACTTATCTGCTCAAATTTTAAAAATGAATAAAAAACAAAAAAACGGCGGTGAACGTTAAGGTGAAACTTGAAATTGTAACGAAAAAGTTGTGAATTTTTTATTTGTTAGGTCAAAACACTGAAAAATTTCCGATAAACATCATTATTTTATTTATTTTTTCTTTGTTTTTCTTTATTTGGGAAACAAACAGAATAATACACTTTGAATACAACAATATTCTCTAAATAATTCACAATCTAGCAAAGTTTCCTCTAATAAAATTTACAATTTTAGTTAATTTAGAATATAGAATACCAACAAGCTACACAGTTAGATAATTTGGATTTTATTACATATTGAATTTAAATTAACACATTTAAACGAGGATTATTAAAGCAAATTAAATTATTTCTTTACATTTACAAAATAAATAAATAAGGATAGATACTATAAAAATCCTATTAAATTACTTCTTGAGGACTTGTAAATTTTCTCTAATGCTACGCTTAAATTGCTTTAGAGAGAGATTGAGCATATCTAAGTCAGTGAACACTTTATTGTTTGAATTACAAGATCTGTAAATAAATGAATTTGTGGCATAATTCGTACGCATTGTGGGTGGCTGAAAAGCATGAATTCTTCTTGATTTATGTATTAATATTAAAGTGCGTGGTATTATTATCTAAAACAGAATTGAACAATGCTTTAAGTTATTATTAATACTTTTCGAAATACGACTATTTGAATCTTGTTATCCTTTTTTAAGGCTTGCAATTATAGAGGCACAATTTTTATGAATTATCAAAAATTGCACTTTAAAAAAAATCGCAATTCAGTTATGGAATTAAAATGAATTTGTAATTATTATGACTTTTAATCAAAGGCAATTTCATTGAATTTTGCTTATTTCTTAGGAGGCAGTAAGTTTTATATTTATTTTGTATATTACATACATAATTTTAACCACTTAGCATTGTGTTAAAATGATTTGAGTGCAATTTGTATATTACGATAATATTCAATCAAATCAATCAATCAGCCTATCGATATCCGAACATAAGCCTCCTCCAGAGTGCGCCACTTATCCCACTCCTGAGCAGCCGTATCTCAACACTACCTACCAATATTTTCAGATCATTCGTCCATTGGGGCTACAGGGTTTCCCATACTAGATAGAAATGTGCTATTTTTGCCGCTACTATAACACCTATTACCGTTACTAGCTGTCAAACGAACGCGGGAAATGACTATGTTGACAGTTGTCAAGTGATAAAGACCACTAAAGCGTAAGAATGTCATTTGTTCGTTTTATTTTTTTGTAAAAATGCTTTTAAAAGCTTCTTGTACACGTATACCTGCAATATTATTTATTTTCTCGAAATGTCTCGCTTGCCTTTTTTTGTTTCTCCCAATAAATTTGCAATTGTGTACCTAGTTAAATGTTTCCGCTGATCGTTTTTGCCCATTATGTGAGTATAAAAATTAATCTCGTCAAATCATTATAATTCAGTTGATAAGTTTTCGATCTTCAAGAGTAGAGTAAATAGGTGCCTATTGAAAATATTTAAAATCATCCTTGTCTTAATCTTCAATTTCTACAAGTGGCTGAGGAATGTAAAATTAAACATAAACAAGTATTAAAAAATCAAAAGCAAAAAAAAAATTGAGATTAAGCCACTTTAAAATTATAACTTGTGCACCTTTTTTTCATTTATTTATCCGTTTTACATTTTATACAAATACTAAAATTAGTTAGCAACAAAAAACGACTAAGATTTTTTCTAGCGCTAACAAGAGTTAGGTAAATACATCGACACTAATATCTTATATTATAGGCATAGTCAGCCATCGGCTAGGTACTAGGTACAAATTAAAAACAAACATATTAACACTTAAAAGTTCCAAGAGGAGCCTGGTAGCTATGGGTAGGGTATGTATAAATTTACGAGTATTTGTATGAGACAAACAAAGTAGAACTTGTGATACGGTCTCCAAAATACTTACTTACTTAACTTAATTACTTAATATACTTAAATACTTTATAATTGGCTACAATAATTAATATATTCATAGTTGAACAAGTCCTACTTGCGTCAACAAACGTGTTGTTAGCGCGCTCCGTACAAAGCCGGTTCCTAAAGATAGCTCAGGCATATACAGGGTATTCAATAACTTGCTCCAAGGGCTTGTTGGAATAATTTTCTTTAAGTATGGAATAGTGCACTTGTGTATGAACTGGTCAAATATTGCTATAGTTAAAAAGACCATTTTCATTATCATAAAATTTACTTTTAATGTTTTGGGTGGGACAATTGTTTTAAGTGTTTTAATCTGTAGTCTGTATATTGTGTCAAGATAAGTTCTGTAAGTTGGTCCATAAATATACCTAAAAATACTTTTCATACACAATTTTTTATTGAAAATAAATTCTATAATGAATAGACCTTTATGTTGTGAAACGCTAAATTTCTAGGTAAAACATTTTCAAACCCTACTTGTTTTCAGTAATATGGAAATAAATTACAAAATCCTTTCTTCGCTGCTCTTCGCTGTTCACATGGTTGCATTTTCCTGTTAACAATAACGACAGACTCTAAAAACTCTAATGAAATAAATCAACCAATTCATCAACAACATAAAAAAATATATACAAATCTAATAAAAGGAGTATTATTACATAAATTTGTAAGAATAACGCAGGCTATCCTTCATGCCCGAATCTCTGTGAATCCGAAATTTCTCGGGGGCTGAGATAAATCAATCGTTCCTGTTAACAAGCAGATGGGGCAATAGTGACAGCGAGCTAAGGTAGAGTAGCTTCAGTAGTAGTCGTAGTACCTACGCATGTGCCAGAGGCCTTAGGTTTGAGCCCTGGTTTTCATTTATGTGAAGAACACATTTCTGGAGTCATGGTTGTTGATATTTACTTATGTAGGTTTATTCTGGGCTCCCAATTCGCTATATGGCCGTACAGTTGGAGTGTTTTTCTGGACATTTATTATTGTGTTTTTGTTCGTTTTTGGTTCCACGACAAACTTAATAATTTCACTGTATGGTTTGAGCCACAACCCACCTTAGGGGTGGTTTCAGTTCTTAGTCCACCAGGTGAGCCTATTGCCTTTACGAAGGCAGAATTTACACATAACTTTGAAATAATTTATTCCTTACGATGATTTAAGTAATAAAAGCTGGCAGTCGCTGGAATCAGACCCGGGAGTTAAAGATTGAAAAGTCAGCGCCTTAACAATTGCGCTACCGAAGCTCTTGTTTAAGTACATTTATCGAGAAAGGTTTCAATGCGGTTTACTTGTTAGATAAAAAAATACTCATTTTGACTGATATTTTGCCTATGATTTATTATATTCCTTGGTATCTGAAGTTGTTTTGAAAGCTAAATTACGTACTGATTTGTCATGTGACCTAAAACAGACCGAAAATTTCATATTTAAAGTCATTATTTATGTACATATTTATGACCATAACATACTTGTTGCGACAACGCAGTTTGCCGTGGTTTTCAATATTTTACAGGCTTTTTCTTTATTTTTCCTTTTTTTAAAGTACAAGCTAACGTGAACGAAAAAGTTATAGGCTTCTTTCCTCTATAATCCTTAATATTTAATTACCCGCGCACACTGTCACCATACCTAAACCCGAGGAGCACAATTGCGTAACGTTTTATCCTCAGAGCGTAGTTGATTTATCGTAGCATTTGAAACGAAAAGTTATTTAGGTCGTCATGTTAATTTCATATTAAAGAACAGTTTTGATCTTACGACTTTATTCATCTAAATAACATGCTGTGATTTTTAGCTGTAGCATAAGATTTAGAGATGTATTATATTGGGAATATATTGTTTATTGTGGTCTTTTCGATGTCTTATTTGAACTCAGTTTTAACTTGTACTTTCCTAACTTGAGGGCAACTAAACGATTATGTTAAAGAAGGATAAAACTAGTTCGTATAGTTATTACACATATTTTAAATTAACAATTTTCAATATTAATTTTATAAACAATAACTTTAAAATTTGTTTTATATTTATCTTATTCCTTTAGAAGAAGCTTTTAATGATTGCCATCATAGATGTCAGAGTTGTCTGTTGTGGTTGTATAGAACTAAACAGTATATCTACGTCAGGAATGGTAGTTTAGTTCTATTTAAATGATAATAGCAACCAGCTGTCATTGCTAACTTACTATTTTTGACAGTTTCACTTCATATCATAAGATAAAATGAGCTCATCGAAAAAAAAGCTTACTTAATTAGCTACTTAGGAGATTTAATGACCTATAATGGTTTCTATTAGAAGATCTTTAGTATTCTACTATGGTGTCATAATTTATATTGTAATCATTATCAACTGGGACTAAACTTTACTCAGCGTTACTTAGGTACCGTCACGGCTAAGCCTTAGGAAGCATGTCAGAATGCCGCAATGTTTCAGTAAAGAGGTCGATACAAATTAAGAAGAAAAATATATTTAAATATATTTTTCGATATAAAAGAAACAACACATTCTGACTTGCTCATCATCGGAATAAGATGTACTAGATCAAAGTATATTTTAAAAAAAAGGAATAATTTATCAAAATCAATATTTTTTTCAAACGTAAGTGTACCTACCATTACATAATGATAATAATATGATTGTATTAATCTCAAAAAAGGATTTGTATGCTTTTCGTAGGAACCAAAGAAATTCGGCTATGTAAGAGTCACGTCAATTAACGTTGTAATTATATCACTTAATTTATGCACTTTTTTGAAAACCCAGTCGATCGAACCAATTTGGATCACGACCAAGTCGGGTGGTCCAATTCGGTACGTAATTAGGTATTTTGGAAAACTTCAAATAAAGTTCTAAACAGTTTTGTTTGATGATGACACAGAATAGTTAACTTTTAAAATCGCGTTACAAAGTTTTTTATTATACCTGGAATGAACAACTCTTCAATTTCCTATGGAACCTTGTGAAAGATATTTATTATAATATAAATATATAATATAATATAAATATAATAAATATAATTTATAAACATTATATTTATAAATATTATAATTTATAAATTATAAACATTGAGATAACACATTAACCAAAGTTTAATTGGAAGATGATGCTACTCGATGATGTCATATACAGGTTGAACAAGAGTCAATTTATTTTGCTCATTATGGATAAAATAACCTCATTCACATTATTCTGCGTGTAGTTGCTAACAAAATATATTATAGAAAAGCGATATCTCTGAGTGGTTTTCGAATTGTAATTTTTGTTTCGAACCGAATTCAGATCGCACCAACAGCTTTTAAACTATTTTAGGATAAACGTGTTAACAACCAAAATTAGGAGAAAAGTATATTATATTAACACATATTATTGTGAGCTTTGGGACTATTAAACTAGTAGGTAAAAACTAAATTTAGAATTATGAAAAGTGATGTTTAGAAAAGGCTTGTTATGGATTTTGATTTTATGACAAAACATTTTATGAGACAAAAGGAAACCCGACTTCAGATCAAGTTAGTTAATTTAAACACAAAATCAATTCCACATTTCGAAAGTGAGATTCACAAAGCGTAAACATCTTTGTTTACTGTTATTTTTTTTCTTTCTGGGGTGTAATATTGAGTACATAAAGCACTAATACATATACGCTTTCACCATAACGAGGACGATATAGAATGATTCACATCCTTAGAGCTTAATAAATTTTAACTGAGGAAAGACATTTTTATTTTCACAAAGAAAATATTTGTATACTCTCTTTCAATATTAACTAGCAACAATTTAAAAAGATGGCTGAAGCGATGTTGGGGAGCGTTGTCTAACATGCTTCTAAACTTTTTTTGTAAGTCCTTGATTGTAAAAAGTCCTTGTTCATCCAAGACAAAACCTCACCTTTAATTAACAAGAAAATATCTAACTCAAGTTTTTGATGAACAAGACATTGTAAACGTAGAAAAATAGACTCAAAATTGACCTTTTTCAAAACATAACGAGAAACCGAATGCCTCAAAAGCCTGTTTAACCCTTTCCAAGCCAGTGGGTACCCTCGTACCTCATTCAGGTAAAAAGGTAAGGTAATAAAATTGTGTCCAAAGATATAAAGAACACGAAATCTCCTCTTATTCGTTAGATTTATAGAGGGGTAAATTTCACTCCTCGTTACGCTTAGTGATGACACAAGTTAACGCGTTTACACTACTTTGAATATCTTTTTTAAGGTATTTTAAAAGGACATTTTTTGACACATTAGTGATCAGTTTTGCAAAACCTTTTGATTAATCAATTAATTACGCGCGACTCCGTCTTAAGCTATTCTATAAAAAAAAAATACAACACTCTGTGTGAAAAACAAATAAACATACCTAAGCTAGCTATCTGATTAATTTTAATGAAATACGTGTTCGTAGTTTGTGTAGTGCAATATAAAATAAAAATAAATATTTTTTTATTTTCTTAACTATTTTATTGTTCCTTTAAATATTCCTTTTCTCTTCTCAGAAACTGGCATATTCACCAATGAATATGAAACCGTAGTGATGACAAAATACACTTTGAAGTTTAATGGCATCGGTCTGTATCATAAAAGAATGAAAGATTAAAACTACCTGTAACAATAAACCGGTATCGGGCTTGCATTTTTATTTTATCAAGTTTACACATTATATTCAATGGTTTCGCAATATAAATATCAAAGTTTTACAACGAACCGTTATTAATTTTCCAGCATTATAAAGTTGGCGTGAATTAAGCATGTCCAAAAAACAAATGCGGCACGTAATACCTAAAAGAGCAAGTTTTGTTTGTTTCTGTTGACGTGGTAATTACCCTGTAAAATCAACATACGCCCCAGGGGTTAACCATGAAGCTCGTCACTTTTAGGGTAAAAAAACGCAGAATAAAATATGGTACACATGTTTAAAGCATCACTTTAATATATCGCAGGTTGAAACATACATTCAAGAGTAATATTTTTACTGTCATAAAATAAATACCTACTGTAAGTTTTCAAGATGTCATCGTTTTGATATAGTAATTGTAGTCTTTTACAATACAATTTACTAGTGGATGTCTTTTTCAAAAACTTAACTAAATAATTAAAAAAATTTTTACTTTTGCTAAAATTTACATACAAGAACAGACACAAAAACTCAAAAAAATTCTAATATTCAGAATAATTTATCTCTTCATAAGTAAAAAAATTTTTCACTTGGGCTTTTTCTTATTTTTTTTTCTTTGGTTAATAGTTAATAGTATTTTTCACAAGTTGGAAGAGTGGTACTGCCTCACAGAAGCAATGAGTACTAATTATAATTAAAAAACTTCACCTCGCTTAGTGAAAAATAAAACAAAATTTTATTGTTGTTATAATAAGATATATTAATATAATACACCTGCGTACTCTACAGGCAACAGGCTCCTCGAGGTACAATTTGTACGTGCGACGTCAGTATAGAAAATGAGATTCAAAATTTTACCCCCACTGCAGACAGATTTAATTGTTCGGCCCATTTTATTTTTCGGCTTAAAATGTTTTGCGACAAACGAGGTGCGGTTTCATAAATAAGGATAAATACTTTGAAAATGATTTATTAAAGGTGTTTTATAATACTTTTATTGTTGAAAAAAATTGTAGCTTGTTATAATAGATGATAAGATGATTGAATGTATTAGGTTAAATGTATAAAAAAAGGTATTTTTAATAACATTTATTAAGAATGTTTTAATGTAAAGTTACCTTAAATATTATAGGTGTATACCGGTGGAGCTATGTTACATAACCATGTTTATTGCTGATCTTATACTTGTCAAAAGATTATAATAGAACTTTGTGTGTGGAATATATTTCAAAAACAAGTAAGTTTACGAATCCAGAGTCCCAAAATATACTCTGCATTGCCATCTAATTAGAGAACATATTAGACGACAATTGAAAATAATTCATTCTCACAAAGGTGCCAGGAAAAAACTCTTCAATGTTGTTAACGTTTGTATGTTAAGTGAATCTAAGGCGCTTAAAGAAAATCAAGACACTCCTTGAAAAAAATCGATTATAAAGTTATACCGAAAAGCATTTAGTGAATATTCCGTCGCGGCTTCTGACCATTTAATCACATGCACTCGGAATCTGAAGACTCCAATTGAAGCGGGAGTGAATAGTCCAGATGCTATTCACTATGCAGGCGTCTTGAACTTATTGGCAGAAATCTCGAGTGTCTGAGTGAACGATTGTGTCGGGTTTGAGTTATTTTCCGTTAGTGGCTACCCACATGCTTGGGTCGGCATCGGTCGGCTCAGCCGAGCGGTAAAATAAAATATGAATTTGACCGAACCGAAATCATTTGGAAAACATGTCAGCTTGCCGAAGCCATTGAAGTTTTAGTCAGACAAACCGAACGGACTAACCGATCGGCACTAGCTGAAAGTGTATAGTAACGGCTTTGTCGTTCAACATACACCTACTGGAGACCCGAAACTTTGACCCCAACTTGTTAGTAGCGCTAACATGTAGGCTTTCTTACTGAATAACCATTGGCGTAAAAACAAATGTTATTTCTTAAACTTTATTAAAGTTTAGATTTAGAATCATATGTCATTTACAACAGCTGGTTTTTGCTTGATTTTCCACGCTATGCGCTTCGACTATCAAGCGCCCACAACAAAAACCTTAATCAGCTTAATTTTCATACCTTATTGCGCATTCATAACCTTTTGATTCAGAGAGTTTTGAACGGTGACGCAAAGTACTTGTCTTTAAAACTCAATGTGATCAACATATGAAATTTTACGATAGGATTTAAAAAATTCAAAATTTCTATTCATGGCGCTGTGGAATGACTGCACTCACCCCTTGAAGAAGAGCTCCGTACAAGATCGAACCTATTTGGATCGTTTTGACAGTTAATCGTGAGTAAGAAACCATTGGTATATTTATAATTAAAACTTCACTTAAACCAAGATTGAATTGATAATCCGAAATCAAATTATAAATTGATATTAAAGTTTCCAATTCAAAACTTTTTGTGGTTTAATAAGCTTACATTAGACTCAAATTCCGTATAATCCGGGGAATTCAAACTAAACTCATGGTTGTTCTAATTAAGATTCAATAACTAATTAATAATGCTGAATAATTAATTTGTGTTTCGGTGTAAAAGCAGTCAGGTAAAGTAATGGTTAAATAGTAATTGAATGTCTAGGTTTCTTTGTCCGATTGAATCTTTAATGACAAGCAATCAAACTCAACCAAGCGATGGAGCAAAGTATAGGTCGACCTAAACAGCTCCATATAGTATTTTTGGCTTATATCTTGTAAAATAAATCATTGTCTTACTTCGTTGCCTATATTACGAACAAGTAAATTTGAATTTTAAGCATAATGAAGTACAGTTCAAGAATCCTTGAATATTTTACAGTACGTAACATTTTTACTTGAGGTATTATTAAATAAAAATAAGTTTTATCTAGAATATTAAGAGTTAAATATTTAGAATTTTATATTTTAAATAAAGGATATTTCACATAAGGTTTTCATTGAAAGGAAGCCTTAGTTTAGAGGATTGATAGTACAAGTAACTTGTGAAATGATTCAAATGCGCTAAAACAAGAGGGGTTTATTAGTGCCATCGAAGAATTGTTTTACTATTCAAATGATGGTAACATCTACTGGCGGCACTTATTTCACAGTCAACCCTATGTTATAAGTGTTGAGAAAATTATAAACTTTAATTTGCGATTTCCCTTAAAAAACATGTAAGTGCTACTAAGTAACAATAAGATACCTGTTTTAACCTGACTACCTATAGTTTGCGGCTGATTGAGAGCTGGCAACCCTATCTTTTCTATTTTCTACTTCATTTTCTTTTAAATGACGTTGGATGCAGTTAAAAAACATGAACTAGAATTTATTATCAAAAATAAACTTCAACAAATTTCATTAAAGAAATTGCCTTAAGAGCCCTGGCAAAAGCCAGGGCACCCTACTGTAATATATTTTGCAATTATGTAAGACTCATTAAAATTAAGATTCATAAAAAAATTTGGTACCTGCAGACTTATGTGGAGAGAGCCTAGACTACTTAGAAGTTTTAGTTCAAAATTATAAAGGATACCATTTGGGATATATAAAAAAATAAAAAAATACCTGGTATCCCCAAAAACTATTAGCATAACTAAGCTTGTTCAGACTTAACGTAAGCTCGGATATTTTCTAAAGGTAAATATTTGTCGACAGCGGGCATGTGTTTTTCCCTTTGCCAAACTTTCAATACCAAGTTTCCATAAAAGCAGTATTATTTAAACGTGAAGCACGTTTAAAGATAAAACCTGTTTTAAATTTATAGAAGAAAATACTTCTTATTTATTTTTGACAATAAAACAGAGAGAAGATAGAAAGTTTGGAAATATTTTCGATAACAGTGAAAACTTCGCTGTTGATAGCGAAAAATCCCAAAATATAAAACAATGAAAATACTCAAATTGTAAGAACAATTCAAACATAAAACAACGCCTCCATAATTAATTTTATTCCAATGCAATGAAGACTGATAAATTCAATGAATGAAAAAATAACAAAAACTCAAAGCAGGTGGCATATTGTTTCTGATTCGTTGGTTTCCAATTAAAACTGAATAGACTGGAACCAAAGCGTGTGTCGTTTTAAATTTCAGGAGTAAGTCTGAAAGGATTTTATTCAAAACTCGAAAAATACAGCTTTTGAAATGGAACACTGTCCAACTTTATATTTTGTTCACTTTGTTCTTTGATAAATAAGTTAAAAGTCATTGAATGCAATATTTTGAGCGACATCATCGCTACAATTGCGTGTACGTTTCCGGTGACTAAAAATATTCAGGCAATTGAGCTGAAAATTATTTAAAACATTTTTATCGAGTTCATGCTTCATAACTGCACACCTTTGGGCAGTTTTAAAATAGATTATGGTGTTATAAAGAGCTTTTTTCATGGTTTAATTAGGACTTCGTTTTAAAGATATAAATCTTAAGAGATATAATCCTAACGTCAATAACTTTTACTAGAATTATTGATCCCACGTGCACGAAGAACGTAGCAATTCAATAAACATTTTGAACTTTTTCTATATGTTAATGCTCTTAAACAGATTTTAATGAAAACTCATAATAAATGTACATTACTTTAATCATTTTCATGCTCAATGAATCTTCAGAACAGGTTCAGAACTCATTCGAAATACAAATATGAGATAAGCAGTACCGATTTTCATACTTGACGAAGTATTAATAACCGTAGTCACTAATTATCAAGTCCAATGAAAGTCGAAAACTACTAAAAAGGAAAAAAATTCTGAATGAATAAGCATCCAATCTATTTATTTAACTATAAGAATACCCAAAATATTATTCTTTTAACTGTTCCCAAACACATTTACGTTAATTTTGGTTTGTAACAAAACCAACCAACCAAAAGAATTGCAATAATTCGTTGTAATTTAGCTGTCTCTAGTACCTTGTAGTAACAATAAAATATAATGTAGCTGGTCGGAGAAAACATTAGGGGCGCTGGACGGTGTTAATTTGACATGGGGGTAGCGGATTTTCGTCTTAAGAAATCTTAAGCTTGGGTCACATGGGTAACCATTTTGATGAATTAAATGTATTGATTGAGTTTCTTTTCATCAGGTTTTTTTTATTAAGTGCACAGTTTTTACATATACAGTGCTAATGAGAAAAAGGTCCTGGTTCTCCTTAAATGTATTCCTATTTTTCTTATTCTTGTCCAATTCATGTGATTCAATGTACCTATATTTACGATACACTCGACATAAATAAATGCTTAAATAATAGTTAAACAAGTTTTAGCTTAAACAAACTAAAACTAATTAATCGAAATAATTAATTATCAAAAATTCCTTTGAGAACGGATGCTCATTAATACCTATCTACGAATAAAAGGCAATGTTTAGTTATTTTAAGAAATTGAATGCGGTACACATGAAAATTAAGGAAATCAGGATTTGTATTTCAGAATCAAGACTTTCCATTGGTAACAAAATTAAAAATACTGATGACCGTAGCTGTACAGAGTATGCAGTGGAGGAGTATGAATACACTCTGAATATTTACTAAACAACGAAATAAAATTAAATTTTATGATCACATAATGTACGACATATAACAAATATTAGTCAACAACAAAACTCAACACCCAATTTCAAATTAAGTCAAGTTTTTGTAGTGCGTGTAAACCAAAGTTTCACGTTGGCTCTCCGAGGCTCAAGATTAATGTCCGTGGAAAGTCATGATACCTATACCACGTTCTTTTTTTCGTCAAGGAAACACAGTTTTATATAAACTTTTTTTATCCACTTTTGTCACAACGACCGTACACCATTTAAGAATAACTAACAGATACGTGTATATAATAAGTAACAGATATGAATGATTTGTATTGATTCATTTATTAATAAATTGAATTAAATATTTTTTAGTTTTCTAGGGTTTACTGTAAAAATGAAATGATTCCTGTTGTATTTGTTTTTGTTAGCACTTTCGAAATGATAATAATTAGGAAAAATTTTAATTAAGTCTAAAAATTTTTGCTCAAATTTTACGAAATATCAAATCAAATCATATCATTTGTTTATTGACACATTTTAAATACCCTAATAAATGTACAAATAGCTATATTAACATACTGTGCCAAAAAGGCATTTTCAGCAAAATGTTGTCTAAGACAGGCAACGCTGATTTTAAAAACACCCCTTGACTTAGTGCCGGTTAACAAATGGGCATGGGTTTACAAAACTTAATGAAATAGAATTTCAATTCCTTACAATTATTTAGATATATTTTTAAAGTAAATACTGCATGCTATTCATTAATTCACAATTGAAGAAAAATCTTTAAGTTGGATTAACATTTTGTAAAAAAAAAAGGAAAGTTCTGTAAATCAAATATCTCCTATCTGTAATTCAAACAAGTCTTTAAGGCGTCTCCACCACGTTTTTGTTGAGATTGAAATAATATTTAAAGCTTAGCTTTAAAGTAAAATATGTGTGATTATTTAATTTATCGTATTCTAGGTACAAGGATTTAAAAATCTAGGTTCTTCAATTTCGATTACTTTCTGGGAAGCCCCGGCAACTTATTTGTAATTGATTTACTGAAATAAATAGGTATATTTTTATTTATTTATTTATTCATTAGACTTTATACGGGTGATAGAAAATTGGCAGCTGACCCGAATGAAGAGTACCTATGAAAACTGGAATTTTTGTTTTCGCTGTACGGTTTCTTTAGGGCGTTGTCACAATTATGGGTAGACATCTTGTGCCCTTTATTCGGACTGTTAAGAAATTCACTCGGTATATTTTTTTGTTTCTACCACGGGCTGCCATAAGATGAAATATTTATAAATTTGAGATCGATTAAGGTGGCTGTGCGACTTTGTTTAGTTGACAAGATGTTTTGATTCAAAACTGCAAATCTTTCTAGAGTAAACAAATTTTTGTTTTAAACCATAGTATTCTACAAGAGATTGCACAATACAATAACATATATATATATATTTCCTTATTAATATTATTAGGTCGTTCCTTACAAAACAATCATGAGGAAACGATAAATGACTCCACCTTCCCTTCATTTCAAAAGCAATATAATATTTTATATTCGCTATCAAATATTTCATTAAGAACCAAATAAACATATAAAATGAGCTATACATAAAACATAAAATATTTTCATTAAAAACATTATATATTTATGCAATAAGAACACCTACTTTATTTAAACTTGGTACTTACGAAATATTCCGTTCCATTAATATTAAACATGCTTGTAGCAAGTTCATTTAAATCTTTTCATCGTGGTAATAATATGATAATCCTGTTTAAAATTCTAAGGACAGTTTGTTATGTGTGAAGTTGCCAACAGACTGGGTATTTGAAACTTTCCGATGGTGTGTTAAATATTTTACCTTTCCACCAGTTTACCTCGCAGACCCTTTGGAGCTAGCATTGACGCATTAAATAGTAGAATTGCATAATTAAGCTGAAAGTACAGACAAGCAGATTTTTCTCCCCGATTGAAAAATGAATGAATTTTAAAAATGTAGTGAGCTAAAATATCGATATAAATTTTTAATTATTTTGATACAGGATGTGAATACTGAAACACGAATTAAATAAGTTGATAATTTGTAGGTAACAATTTCGGCAACCAATTTAACAGATATATAGTATTTACTGATTAAGTTTTGGAATATAAAATATTAATACAGTTCGTATGAAACAACAGATGGTTCGAAAAATAAATTGAAGCTGTATGACTACAGAAATGTAGCTCTGGAATATAGAATTATAAAAGTTCTTGCACATTTCAAAACTCTTTCAGTCCAATCAGCGATTTTATATTTTATCGAGGGGTTTTCTTTAAGTATTGGGGCAAATAAAAAAAGAGTAAAGCTGTCATGCTTCTTATTTGATGGTCTTGCCGTATGTATTAAAAGTCATAGTAGAGCTTTTATTGGTAGTGGAACTTCTTTTGTTAAAAGCTTGTTGAAGACCTTTCTGATACACCAAAATAATCGCGTCAATAATTTTTATTCTGGAGTGAATTGCCAGTATAATTATACAGACAAATTGGACAAACCAATGTTAAATTTCAATCATTACTTTTAAATCAATCCATAACACTTACGATCAATCGTGTTTCATACGGCGCGGATTTATTATTTTATAAAAAAAAAAACAACTTTCTAGGCCTTTAAATTAAGCAATTGTGCAATCAGTTGTTCATAAACAAATCCGCGCCGGAACTGCCCGTCTGCTACACCCAAAGCCAGCATTCTAAATTGTGAATTTAGAGGAGCGCGGTATAACCGACGGTTATCCTGAACTTAATCCTCCTCACTTGGAATTACTTCCTGGGTTATTCAAATAGGTAGTAACATTTGTCTATACTTGAACAAGTTAACTTCGTCAACGAGTTATATACGCATTGTTTCATCAGTCTGGAAATACTAGGAGAGTGAGTGTAGGAATACATTTGGTTGAATTCAAGGAAGCACATTAGCAAAGATATAAATAATACGTTGCAATCAGCACTGTTATACGATAAGTTGTTAATGATTAAGATGTTATCGCTTCCCATCCGTATAGCTGTCAATGGAAATCGGCCCTGGGACCCCGCGATACAGGTTTATCCAGTGCGGGGACCGCTAGTAATTGTAAGCAGCAAACTACTCGCTTCAATAATAAAAAACTGTTGTTGTCTATCGAGTAGTTATAATATAGTTTCTCGTTCTATTTAAATATATTTCAATAATTATTAACTTTACTTCTGAAGTTATAAGACCATATGATGATTAATTTAGCTGTATTTAATTAAGTTTGTAAACCTTATAAGATGTTTGTACCTATTGTAATTTTTCTGGCAAATTATTATTCATTCATATATCATGGCATTATTATTATTATAAACAAAACATTATTATTATTATAAGTAATAATTAATTATACTTATTCAATCAGCAAAGAACTGTAATAATCAAATACGGAATCCTGTACCGAAATAGATGACTGAAATGAAAAACCGCGGTTTCCCTTTTTAACCCTTCACTACTTATACAGGTAAAGAAATACTGGCATAAAATAGATAAATAAGTAATAATGCGGCTGCTCTCCGTATCTGACGTAAATGGCGTCACGTTTCGCAGTCGGCTAGTTGACTTGATCGAGTAGAAAGTTTAGACCTTCCTCCAGTTACTTGACAGTAATGTTAGGGGCGCTAATCACAAGTGCCGGCCCGAATATGGGGGTTAGCAGCCCACCCCGGTGTCTTCCACACCCGCCCCCGCGCCGTTATGACATTATCATTGCAAGTGACCGCAACCCCGCCGGTTCCATCCAAGCCTGCAACGCGCTGCGTTCCCGTCCCACCTAAACCTCAGCTCCCTCCGCCCGTCTTCCTCCGCGAAAAAGTGCACCGGACCGCGGTTTCTAACTTGTGCAAAGAGCACAAAATTAATTTCGTTAAAGCGGCAAACGCAGGCGATTCTATAAAAATTCAAGTCTCGACTATCAAAGACTTCCGCGCGTTCACTAGGCTCTTATCAGTTAGACAAATCGCATATCACACCTACGCCCTCCCGGAGGAGCGTAAGATCCGCGCAGTATTATCGGGCGTCCCGTTCGAGCTCGCGAACGACAAAATCCTCTCGCCCTCGTCATGCTATCCAACACTCCCAACTCGAGGGAGATCTACAGAGAGGCTCGCACAATCTGCGAACTCTCGTACATCTCCGTCGACCGTCCCAACCCTAGGCAATGCCACCGTTGCCAGCTTTATGGCCACGCAGCGGCGAACTGCTCAGCTGTGGTGGAGCTGCGTTAAGTGTCTGGATCCACATATTACAAAGGAGTGCACTCGCACTCCCGAATCAAGTTCCCCCCCTGCATGTGTGCTGTGCGTCCAGTCCGGACACACAGCTAACTACAGGGGTTGTTCGCGCTCTCCACGCTCCACCGTTGTGAGGGCCGCGCCTAAACCGGCGCCGCCACTTACTCCCACCAGCTTCCCGCCGCTGCGCAACCGGGCTCCCCCGGAAGCAAAGCCCGTGCAGCCAACGCCTACTCAGGCTCTATACTGGAGACAACGCCCGGCCGCTCCACCTTCCCTACCTATCCAAGCTCCCGTAGGCCCGCGTCCCACTCCGTCATCTTCACCTCAGTCGTCGTTGGCTGAGGACATGAAGACCGTGTTCGACGTTATCCAAAACGTCGATATTACGGAAATCTCCGTACTCGCGGGCAAACTGCGAGCCACCCGCTCTCCTCAAGAGTGTCTACTTGCGTTAGCCGAGCATCACTCTCTACTTAGTTCCTTGTAAATTATATAATTAGTATACATTCTTAAAAAGTATATACAATGTTTAGACCTGCAAATCCCGCGTCCAGTCGTATCAAACCCAAGGGCTTATCCCTAGTTTCATATGACGCTCGTAGCCTTAGTTCTAACCTTCCTGAGCTCAAATTATTCGTTCAGAAAAATAAGCAAAACTTACTGCTTTTCCAAGAGACGTGGCTCCCTCCAAACCGCTCCAGGGGATTCGCTATTCCCAATTACGCGCTAACTCGTAACGATAGGCCCAACGCCGACGGTCACGGCCCCACAGCTATTTACTATAAAAGAGGGTTCCATTGCTTTCCGTACCCCTCCTCTCCTCAATATGGAAGCCACTGTGTGTAGACTAGCTATGACTGGTCATCCGACCATCATCATAGCTTCAGTCTACATACCATGTGGCTCCAGACCAATCCGCAGCGACTTTGAGGCCATTCTCGCCCTCGGCCATTCAGTAATTATATTCGGAGACTTTAACTCCAAACATACTGACTGGACGTGCCTATCGACCAACACCAGCGGTATCGCTCTCCTCGACATCACTAACGCACTTGACTTAGACGTCATATCCCTTATCACACCCACTTACTATCCCAACAACCCGACCTACTCTCCTGACATCCTCGACTTTGCAATTATCAAGCGAATCAATCTTGATCTCAGGTCCATCGAACCGCTCGATGACCTAGGCTCCGACCATCACCCCGTCTCCCTCGTGCTAGGTGCACCTAGCGATAACGTCACATCTCCTAAGACCTTTACCAACTGGAAAGGCTTTAAAAATATGTTAGTTTCAGCCTTAGAGGCTCCTAACTCTCCGCTCGCGATTTCGCCCGACCAATTAGATAGCCCGGTTAAAATAGATTCATTAGTCAACTCTCTCACTGATGCTATCAACTCAACCATCAGCGACAACGAAATTATTGCCAAGCAAGGCAAACCCGCGCTTCCCCTAGCCGTTAGCAATCTCATTAAAGTCAAGAACGCGGCTCTCCGGAGAGCCAAGATATATCCCACGCCCGCATACAGAACAGCTGCGAATCAGCTTCAACGTAAAGATAGGTCTTGCCTCGCTGAACTCCGAGACGCTCAGTTTAACAATCTTATGGAGAATATCTCCCCGTCCCACAAAGCGTATTATCGAATGGCCCGAGCCTTACGCGTAGACACCGCCTCTCACGTTCCTCCTCTCACTCGTCCCGACGGCACTATTGCCTTCGAAATCGAAGAGAAAGCCGAATGCTTCGCCGACAGCATAGCGGCACAATGTTCGCCCAGCACGCAACCCGCGGATCCCTCCCACATCCAGGCGGTGGAGGACGAAGTTCTCCGTAGAGAATCTCTCCCCATCACTGACGACCCCATCACAGTCTCTAATGATGAAATCTTGCTTCTCATTAGAAAGCAAAAATCCAAAAAGGCTCCGGGTGCGGATGGAATTTCCAACCACGCACTTAAGCACCTGCCTGAGCAGGTGCTTACCTTGTTAGCTATCATCTTCAATGCCTGCTTCGACCATAGCTACTTTCCAAAAGCCTGGAAAGAAGCGACAGTCATAGGCATTCCCAAGCCGGGTAAACCTCTGAATGTCCCGGCTAATCACAGACCCATTAGCCTCTTCAAGGCAATGTCTAAACTTCTCGAAAGAGTCATACTCTCTCGAATGCGGAACCATCTGTTTCCAACGGATGGCGATCCTCTAATTATTCCCCACCAGTTCGGCTTTTGTGCTAAGCACTCCTGCCCTCAGCAAGTCCATCGAATCGTCGAGTACATACTCGAAGGTTTTTATCCGCGTCGTAAAAAAACAATCGCGGTTTTCTTTGACGTAGCCAAGGCTTTCGACAAAGTCTGGCACAGCGGTCTCGTTTTTAAACTCTATAAAATAGGCTTACCGGTTCGCCTAGTCAGATTAATCACGTCGTTTCTTAAAGACCGTACGTTTCGATTCAAACATGAAGGCACGCTCTCTGCGCCTCGTCCATAAAGGCTGGAGTCCCGCAAGGCTCAGTCCTCGCCCCTCTGCTGTACACTGTGTACACTAACGACATCCCCATCCCGCCGAAAGGCGTCGAACTCGCCCTCTTTGCAGACGATACCGCTCTTTACACTAAAGGTCAAGCGATCCCGTATAACATCACCAGACTCCAAAAGGCCGTAAACGCCCTCGGTGTTTGGTTTCAAAAATGGCGTATCGATGTCAACCCAGAAAAGAGTTCTGCTATTCAATTTGACCACAAACGTCGTAATCGCCACAACGATCCCCACATTCGAATGTTAGGTATTCCCATCCCCTAGAAGCGCAGTATTAAATACTTAGGCGTCACCTTAGATCAGACGCTTTCTTTCAAGCCACACGTCGATAGAGTAATGAAACTCGCGCGTTTTTACTTAAGCCGCCTATATAGTATGATAGGAAGAAAAAGTAAAATGTCTTTTTGAAATAAACGTACGCTTTATAAGGTCTGCGTTAGACCCGTCTTGTCATATGCTTCGCTAGTCTTTGCCCACGCCAAACCCACCGTCCTGTATAAACTGCTGGTGGTTCAAAATCTCTTCTGCCGCAGGGCCACAAACGCACCTTAATACGTGCGTAACGCGGACCTGCACAGAGATCTTGAACTACCTACAGTGCAACAGCACCTCAAAACACTCTCAGAATCGTTCTTAAAACGCGCCGAATCCCATCCCAATCATCTTGTTTGAGATTCAGTCTCATATACTGCTCCTGTGTTAGATTCGAAATTTAAAGTCGCTAGACCGAGAAACGCGCACACTGGCGAACCAACGCAGTTAACTTTAGATCTCGAGGCCCTTCAGGCCGCAAATTCTAATTCTAACGTAAATCCGAATTAATGCAATTTTTATTTTTAAATTTTTAATCTTTTTAATTATTTACTTTTCATTTTGAGCACCTTCAGTGCTATGTAAATCCCAGCGGGTGACCCCTTAAGGGCCCCGCTAGCGCGGCCTCTTTCTCCAATTGGCCGTCGCTCAGATGAAGGCTGAGTGGCAAAAATGCACGAGCCGACAGGGGGTTTTTTAGTGGGTATGGTTCTGGTAGGCGTCGGGACGAGTCCCACATAACTCCGATCGCGCGCGAGGAGTATGCGTCAGAGCATTTTTTATATCCTCCTGTCCTTCCCGTGGAACAAAAAAAAAAAACCGGCCTCTTGCTCCAATTGGTCGTCGCTCAGATGAAGGCTGTGTGGCAAAAATTTGCACGAGTCATTCAGGGGGTTTTTTAGTAGTGGGTAGTGCTCATTAGGAGGTATCCCAGATGCCTAACAAAAAAAAATTGAAATTTTATTATGAAAAAGTTATACCTTGCCAGCTCTTCTTCACGAAGATTTCTCCAAACTAGTGGTGGAGTTGTGCTTTATTCTATGTCAATAAGAACAAGTAATTGTCAATTTTGAGAATAAATATTTGAATGTGAAATTGAATAAAGTGGCTTTTTGTTTGACGATTTAGCTGAGATAAGTCAGAGATTAGTCAATTTCAGTCTATGTACTTATTATTCTATAATACGTAGCTTAATTGGGTAAAGAAAAAACGATGATTATTCTTGTTTATTACACAAATGGACGTGATTAAATTAGTAACCAGTGGATTCTTTTATTAAATAAATGTCGTTGAGGATTTTTTAAAACGTGCTTTTCTAGAAGCGGACAATTAAAAAAAAGAAAATTACTTTGAAATTTTCGTCTTTTATAATTTGAATTTATAGATGTTTGTTTCATTGACTTTTTTTCTTGTTGGCAACTCCTAAAACCGATATGTTTATTAATTTTGCTAGTGGTTTTATAAATGCTCAAATTAGTTCCTGAATTTTGGTTGTATATTACTAGGCTATTTAGTTCGAGAGTACCTCTGCATCTGCCAACAGCGCCAAAATGGCAAAAATCAAATAGCTACAAAAATCATTTGACAACAGCTAAACTTGTGTTATTACTATAAGTCAGTGGCATGGTGTATTGACAGCCAAGGTTTATTTTAAAAATACTTCAATTATTGAAGTTTGTTTTGTTAATGAAAAATTCATTCTCGGGCTTATTCATAATGGATATCTTTTAAACCTTTACATCTAATTTATTAGAACAACACATTATTATTACTATGCTTAAAAAAAGGTAACATAAAGTTTGATCGCTTATAATATAATGAAATAAAATATATTAATGAACTTTAATATATTGAATAAAAAGATGTTACAAGCAAAACAATAAATGTAGGTGTTAAAAAGCCTACCTCATTCAACTTTATAACTCATCTCAAAAACCTTATAATAATTTCATCTGCATTCACCGGTCCAACTAAAAATGGATAAAAAATCTCATTTTTTTTCATCCTTCATACGATTTTTTTCCTTATTTATTCATGGCCTCAAATTTCAAGACACCACAATAGGCTTAAAGGGAATTTTTCTCGAGAATATTCACCTCAATTTTTCTCGAAATTTTTTCACGTACGGAAAATATATGCACGTAAAAAATGTTGAAGGCATAATGTAATATCGTTTATATCAAATGTGTAGACATGGTATGGCGGTTACTTTGCCCTTAAAAGGGCCTATTTGTCACGTAGCTAAAATACTTTCATCTGGTTGGCGGTCTTTGAAGTTGGAAATTAGAAATATTTTGAGGGGAATAAGAATAATGTTTGCTTTTAGATGGTATATTACCGTGTATTTGGTTGAGTTAAAATGTTACGGCAAGTTTCAAACAGATTATAAATATTGAGAACACAAAGTGTAAGGGTGATCTATATTGATTTCTTTTTGATTTCTTTCTTTAAACAAAATATACTAAATACGTAACTTATTTGTAGAAACATACAAAAGAACGACAATACGCTAAAGATAATATATAAGTTGGAGTCTTAAGTGATATGTATTAAAAATGGATATTAAAGTAGGTTACATTGAACCCCTGAGAATATTTTATCACTACATAGTGATACGAAAAATTTAAAAAGTATTGTGGTTACTTGAGTGTTTCTTACCCACTACACTTAACGTAAGGAAAGTTTGTCTTCGCTTGTTAAAATACTCAGTAAAAAAAGCTCTACAACGAAAGTTTTCATTTCTTTTTATATCAAGTTTGAACTAACAATATGCTAAAATTTTGTCACGTCATCAGCCCTAGTGTAAAGTGGACCTCACACAACAGACTTAACCACATTTCACCCAGTTGGTGGCTTGAAGCGATCGAACAGTATGATGTCAATTCTAAATCAGTGAATATGACAACATGCAAATAGCTTGTGTTTTAAATGAATTAAACCTGGTATTCTTGGACTTTTAAATGAGATTGGCTTTATGGAGAGACCCCAAGGGGCACGTCCCACGTCATCAAACGGACCTGCTGGGCAGCAAAGCCGAAAACCTAGCACGTAACAAAAGTAGGGCCCTTAACTAATAATATCAACTTGATATTTTTATTTATTTATTTATTTATGTTGTTTTATTTATTTATTTGCTTTTTTTTTGTTATTTTTCATTTATTTATTATAAATGGCTCTTTTTGACGTATATTACCAAAATACGCGAGGCCTGCGTACCAAAACTCAGGATTTCAAACGAAATCTGACGCTTAATTCGTATGACGTGGTCTCCCTAACCGAAACTTGGTTAGTTGATGGAATTAGTAACCACGAACTCTTTGATGACCGTTACTTAGTTTGGCGTAGGGACAGGAACTACTCACAAACGCAACAAAAATATGGAGGTGGGGTGCTTTTGGCGGTTCGCCGTGACTGGAGTGCAGTTGAACGTCCGGATTGGTCTTCCTCGGCAGAAGATATTTGGGTGACGGTCTCATACAAAGACAGTGATCGTTTTGTGCATAAAATTCATGTCTGTTGTGTGTATATGTGTAGGGAAAACAATGGAAATTCTTTTAATTTACAGTTGCAAAATTTTTCTAATAATCTTTCTGTCTTGCTCAATTCATGCCCAAACGACAAATTTCTTATTACTGGAGATTTCAACCTAAGTAACGTTAAATGGATAAATGATGGAAGGGTGCTTCAACCCACCAATATAAACGGAGAATATCAAATTAACTTTTTTGATACTCTCTACGAATGTAATTTGAAACAATTTAATATAAATCATAACGTGAACAATAGGATATTAGATTTAGTTTTAAGTAATGTTTACCCATCCGTAACCGCCTGCTCTGATCCTCTAGTTCAGGAGGATCTCCACCATAAATCGCTTACTGTCAGTTTAAACTCGATTATAGTAAAATCTTTAAAACAGAAGCCAAGAAAAAAATTCTGTTACCATCTTGGAGATTACGCAAAGATTGAATCCGATTTAATAAGAATAGATTGGACCTCTCGTTTAACGGAGTGTTCCTTTCAGGATGCAGTACATTTTTTCTATCAATGTCTTTATGATGTAAGGGAGAGACACATTCCATCTAAACTAGTAGTACCCAAAGATTTTCCGCCATGGTATAACACAAGCTTAAAAAAACTTCTAAAAGAGAAGCAGAAGTACCACACAAAATATCGCACCTATGGTAATGTTGACGATTACTCGAGCTTCTGTCTACTGCGTAAAAGAGCCAAAACTTTAGAAAAGGAATGTTATTTATCCTATTTACAGAATGCACAAAATTCAATTATTAAAAATCCCAAATTGTTTTGGGCTTTCATTAAATCTAACAGAAATGGCTCCAACTCTCTTCCAGCTACCATGGAATACGAGGGCGAATCGGCTTATTCCGGAGAAGATATATGTAATCTTTTTGCAAATTATTTTGAAACCACTTTTCTTTCTGAAACCGATCGATTCAATATTAATCTTCTCGCTAACAGTTCGCCTAATATAACTGCAGCACAGACCATGGGTGATGCCCACGTAGATGAAACGGAAGTATTGCGACTCTTAAAGTCATTGGATTTAAACAAAGGTGCAGGCCCTGATGACATACCACCGATATTTGTTGTCAATTGTTCTAAATTTCTTACTGAGCCCCTAGTCATTCTCTTCAAACGTTCCTTAAAGGAAGGTATTGTACCAAGTATATGGAAATCCGCATTTATAAGCCCAATCCACAAAAAAGGCAACAAAGCAGATATCAAAAACTATAGGCCTATCTCAAAATTATGTATTTTCGCTAAGGTAATTGAAAAAATAATTCATAATCAAGTGTATAATAATCTTTCACATTCTTTTTTATTAGAGCAGCATGGCTTTCTTAAAAACAAATCCTCAACAACAAACCTCTTAACTTTCGTTGATTTCGTTACATCGTCCATGGACTCTGGTGCTCAAGTAGATACAGTATATACTGATTACAGTAAAGCGTTTGACCGTATAGATCACACAATACTTCTAAAAAAGCTTCTCTCGGCAGGTATACATGGAAATTTGTATAGATGGCTAAAGTCATACATAGAAAATCGGACTCAATCCATTGCGCTGAATGGTTATCTTTCTTCGTGGCGTTTAATCCCTTCAGGAGTTCCCCAAGGATCATTGCTGGGCCCATTGCTGTTCAACATCTTTATTAATGACGTCGGTTCTTGTTTCTTAAACTCGAAATTTTTGCTTTATGCAGACGACATGAAGATTTATAGAGATATTAGTTCTATAGATCATTGCATTCTGTTACAGCAAGATCTTAACAGATTTGAGGTTTACTGTGCAGAAAATAACCTGGATTTGAATGTGTCAAAATGTCAACAAATAACATTTTCTCGAAAGCCCCATCATATTACTTACTCTTACCAGCTTAAGAAACAAGAACTCAAACGAGTTTGTGAAATTTCAGACCTCGGTTTGCTTTTGGACGCTAAATTAACATTCGAAAGGCATATTGATCATATTGCCAAAAAAGCAAATAAAGCCTTGGGGTTCGTCATGAGGTCCAGTAGTCAATTCAGCAGTATAAAATTGATAAAAATTCTATATTGCAGCCTGGTACGTAGTGTTCTCGAATATTGTTCGCAACTTTGCAATCCACAGTACGACGTATACATAAATAGAATAGAATTAATTCAAAAAAAATTTCTGAGATACTTACAATTTAAATGTAAACAACATGACAAACATTACGAAACGAGATGTAAAAGACATCATATATTACCACTTAAAGAAAGACGTAGGATTGCAGATGTTTCCTTTTTGGTTAAATTAGTTCAGTATAAAATTGACTGTCCAGACATGCTTTCAATGATTAATATAAAAGTTCCCTCTAGGTCTGCTAGGCATCCCTCCTATTTACATGTCCAAACTTGTGGCACTAATTATAGAAAGAATTCGTTCTTCGTTAGAGCTGCAAACTACGTTAACGGTCTTGTGGACGTTCCCGAACTAGACCTATTTGTTTCCAACCCTTTAAACTTTAAGCGAGTATTAACAAAACGTTGGTTCGATTCCGTGTAGTAAATCCCCAAAGAATAATTTTTATTTTTAGTTTTTTTTTTCTTTTCGTTTTTGTATAAATTTACTTTGTCTTTTTGTATGCTCAAGCAACATTGTTCAAGCTACTGTTAGTAATAAGCGATAACATATTAATGGTGTTCTGTTAACTTCTATGTTTTATACTTTGTTATTAAATCACTGTTTGTTATCCTATGAATAAAAAATAAAATAAATAAAATATTAACATTTTTGATGAATAATTATAACGTTCTTACGAAGTCCAAATAAAAGTGAACAAATCTAAAATTTCAAAATATCCTTTTTAATATAAGAATATTACCCATATGTTTATCAAGTCTGATCAAAAGAAAATAGAAAAATTAAAAGATGTTAAACACAACCTGCTAGCAAAAAAGTAGAAAAAGTAATCAATAACTTTAATGAACTATAAATCTGTTAGACCGGTATAAACAGCGTTAGTGGTTCTCAAGGGCCCTCTTATAACGTGTGTTTATCAAACTTTTCTCCTCTTCTAGATATATTGCTCAGTTCCGCAAAGTTTCACACATTACGCCAAGTTTGTTGAGCAAATTTTACTTTGCGAGAACCTACCTATGAGAGTATTCAATTGAAAGTAATATATAGAAGTTCTTTTCATGTTTAGCATTTTTTTATATTTTACTTTTAGGATGAAAGGTTCGTAAAATAGTTGGAGTTTAGGTAGAATACAATGCCTACAGCAAATCGTGATGATTAAAATGATAGCATTAAAATATGACTTTAAGATTTGGTAAAATTAGTGTTTAAGAATCGATCTGGAAGCAAAATATCTGTTTTGAAAAATAAGTTGTACAATGTCACTCCAAGAAAAGTTAATCGCATTCAAATATTTTATTCAAACAGGTTTTAACAAAATCATTGAACGGTTTTTTAAAACCTTCAAATATGTCAGCAGCGTAAAAACAAATAAAAGATTAATTCAATATTTATTCTTGTTTGGTTTAATTGTAATATAGGACAGCATTTCTTTTAGTAGAAGACTCACTCTTATGTTCATACAAATATGATCTATGTCACTAAATCACTTTTTCAAGATGACAACCCGATCCCATTCAATTTCGTAGGCGATGACAGGTGATATGTCAAGAAAGGTCCGATCGTTGACTTGAGTCTCTCTCAAGTCGTGCATGTTATTAGGTTTACCAAAATTTCCTGACAATCTTATCAAGATTGTGGAAAACCAATGGGTATAACTTAAAGATCAGTCGTGCTGAGTGATTTTATGCTGAGAAAGAATTCTTTTAAATCTGACAACGAGACTATAAATAGTGTAAATTTACTTCATTGAGTCTGTTCCAGTTAAGAAAATAGTGTAGTTTTTTATCGGGCTTGATTACAAAAAAGTGTTGGATAAAATTATATTTATTTTTACACATTATAAATACAAATCAAATCAAATCAAAATGTGTACAAATAGTTCTTAATTAAAATGGACAGATCTACATTTTTCACTGGTAAACAGCTTGCAAATATTTATAAGAAGTTAATTACAAAATGATTTACTATCTAAAAACCTATTAAATAATATCATAATAGTATTTACAATGAATAGTATTATTATTATTACAATTAAATAGTATTTAATTATAAACATGTTATACAAAACATTATGATTCCTAAACCTATACATATAGATTCATTTAATTACAATTAAGTGTCTTTAAAAAAATCATCAATTGTCTTTTAACATTTTTGTATCAATAAGTCATATACTTTTCGTTTATAGTCATTAAAATTTAAGATTTTATAATTTAAGGGCTTATATAATATCATATATGATATATATACATATCGATAGCCATACAATAAACATTTCTACTAAATAATGTTAATTTTCTAGGCGGCATATACAGTTTTAACTCAAAATATCTTTATTTCTAGTTCTTAAAATCATGACATTACCTAGTTCCTTAAAATATTCCTTATGTTTTTTTACAAACAATAACATTTTGAATATGTACAAACTCGGCAAAGTGAGTAACTTTGAAACAGCAAAAAGAGGCCTTCACGGATCTCTTAAATCTGCTCTACAAACTGCTCTAACACATTTCTTCTGACACAAAAATACTTTCTGGATGTCTATAGAATTTCTCCATAAAATTAAACGCACAAGATAGATGAAACATAACCATGATACGCTAAGTTTGCTACTTGCTGACTTACAGTTCTTGATAATCTACCTATGACGAAAACAAAACTATTTAGTTTTTTACATAAATAACTTATATGTGGTTTCCAGTCACAATTCTTATCTAGAGTTATTCCTAAAAACTTGGTACTATCTACCTTCTCTATTTCCGTGCCTCGAGATGGTAACCGAATTACATCAGCTTTACTTCTATGTATGTCTGGTATTGCATAAAATTGTTTTATTCATATTAATGACTAAATTATTTTGATTCAAATAATTAGTAATAGAGGTGAGTGCTTTATTAGATTCATGTTCCAGAGATTTCGTATTTTTCGCTGTTATGTTTATTGTTATGTCGTCAGCGAAAAGTACACATTCATGCTCGGTAACAGTAGGAAGATCATTAATGAATAAGATAAATAAAAACGGCCCTAACAATGCATTTCCCCTTATGCTTTTTAAGTAGACAGACTAAATCAAATGCCTTACTCCTATCTAAAAATATAGAGACGATTTGTGACCCCATTTAAGTGTTTCTGTCACATGTTTCATATGAGAAAAACAGGCAAGAGTAGTGTTTTTTCGAGTTGGTTATTATCCAAAACATTAAAATCAGAGAAATAGCTTTGTAACCTTTCTAATATCACTTTTTCAAATATTTTTGATATAACTGACATTTTAGCTATAGGTCGATAATTATTGATGTCAGTAGTAGAACTTTTTTTATGTAATGGCATGATTTAATGTTAAATTATTCAAATGTGTTAAAGGTTTTAATAATATCAGAGAGCAAATTTTAATATATTTTGTGTTTATTTAATCATATCCTATCGCATTTGTATTTTAAAAATTTTTGATTATCCTATATATTTCTTCAGGTACAACTGGCGATAATAATATGCTTTGAATAACAGATGGGCGGGTTTGACAATTAATATTATAACTGTTAGTTTTGCAACTAGTATTAATAAAGAAATTATTAAATATTTTACTAATTTCTGATGCGTTTTCATAAAAATGCTTTTCATAACAAATTGAATTTATAAATTGGCTACATACATGGTTACAAGTTTGTAGCCATGTGACGGTTAGTGACGTCATACACGAGGCAAACGAGATCTTTACAAAACAGAAAAGGCAATCTCATGTAATCAACGACAAAAGCATGAGCTCATCTCCAATTCAATTATTGCAAACAAACCGAAGCAATCACAATTTATGGACAAAAAATATACTTGCACGATGATGACGTAGGTGGTGAAGTCTGGTTGTACACCAGTGGAGAGTTCCGTATGTATAATTTTGTAATGACTCGCGCATCGAATACAGTACTACTTGACTCACGATTTTATCTAGCTTAAACAAAATCTTATAGTCCGTTCCCTTATTGTACATATATTATCAAATTAAGTATTTCTTAGATAAGTTTAGTAAAATTGCATAAACCATGCTCGTAATAAAAACATTATAATATTTTATTTTCAGGTATATTGTGATCAATCTACGCTAAGAGATTATTTTTTAATGAGTTACATTGTAATTCATGTAAAATGTGGTATGTTCCAAAAATAATTTGAAGTAAAGAGATTTTAATTAAACTTTCTAAAACAGTTCATGATTTCACAAAAAAAAAACCTTGAACAACTTCATCATCTTACAACTTCATGTGCCGGCTTTGTAACCTATATAAAATCTTATTAAATTGATATTGTATGATTTAAAAAGTGATGACTGTATATTTGCAAGTAAAAAACAAAAATGCCAAAGTGTCAAGATACAAATATATAAACTTTTACAGAAATTTCACCGTGAAACCCTAATACCCACCGCTGCTGCATCTAAAACCATTCAGTCAGCGATTCCATAGCGCGTTGTAGTCCACATCGATTTCCTGACACGACGATTTCAATGCATCCCAAAATCTGCATGAAAAATGAAAATATATCCGGAACAAAAATAAAATTTAGGAAATCAGTTCTGGAGACTTAATTCTCTAGGAAGAGGAAATGTGATTTCTACATTCATGTGAAGATACGAGTATACGAATTTCATATCTATTACTTCGATTATTTGTTCTTGTTGGGGAAATGTAGATTTGTTTTGTATACTTATTGTATACAAAACAAACTGTACACTTTGGTATATTTTATAATTGCTAATTTCATTTAATTTTTAGTAAAAAAGCATGTCAAACATACGTATCTTAATTGAACGTTTGTGTTTTCTTTAAAGGATTAACTTCCAAAAACCTTTTAATAAAAAAGTTCAAACTTGAAAGCCACCAACGAATGTGTACATGACTGCAGAAAATTTTATTATAATTTTAATATTAAGAAAGAAGTCAGATGTCCATTAAAGGTATTAAAATATGTCCTAGCTGTAAATTTACAAGGGCAAGACCATTAAGGAGGTATCAAAATCCACAACTATGCCACAAAATTCACTTTTATTTTAACATCACAGAGCCTTAGAACTACAGAAAACACAGTTGAGTCCCAAAAGCCCTCATTACCCATCTAAACCCGAAACCAAACATCCGTGAATCAACATCTCTTAGTTTTTGGCCAAATACGGTTCAGCGACAAAAACGTGGGTCCAAAAACAAACGCGAGGTGACGTGTCGTCGTTTTATTGAACCCTCCTTGTTTTCGCTCGGGAAATGATTTGTTTGAATTAAAATCTGGAATTCTGGAGATAGAATGGAATCCGCGAGGATTATTAAAGTTTATTGGCTCGCTATTGATTTTCGGATTCGAGTGGACATGTTAGGAATTTTCCGTGGAGGATTTGATTAGAATTTCTTGTCTGGTTTTATATTTAGAGACAAAATGGGGATTTCAAACTTAAATATTAGGTTGTTTTTACCAAATAACTTAAATTTATAATGTTTTAATGAATGAAATACTTGCTTACATCATTCTAGAGTTTGCAAAGCCTCATTCTAGTTTAAAAGTTTATCTTTATCTTTAACAAAATTATTAGAGCAATAAGCAATCAAAACTTATTCCATGTGTATCTTTTTTATTTTTGCTCTGCCAGTGCCGTTATTCATTATTGAAATAGAAACATTTATGGACGTAGAAATACCCGTAAAGCACCTTTTTATAGCTTAGTAGTAACATTCTAAGTAAATCAGTAAAAATATTATGAAAAATGTATGTGCAGTCGGAGCACCCGGTCTAGGCCCAGGCGTAGGGCGATAATTACTTGTGCGTTGTTCGGTGTTTTGTTAGGTTCGAAAGCAACTCCTTGCGCGCCACCGCCGGCTTGGCATTCGTTTTGGGCCTCATATGGCGATTGGGTTTGCGAGTGGCGCTTGAAAAGTCCGAGGCTGTGGTATTCTATAGCCCATGATATTCCGCCGCCCCGGGACACATATATCGTCGTATGCGGAGTTCGCTTCGACGTGAGGCCGTCGATGCGCTATCTGGGACTCGTACTATATAGCTGGTGGAACTTCGGCCGCCACTTCGAGAGTCTTACGCCTCGGCTACTGAGGGTGGCTTTGCCTTGGGACGGCTGCTTCCGAATCTCGGCGGACCTGAGACGTCGTGTCGGCGTCTCTACGCGGGTTTCGTGAGATCGATAGCCCTGTATGGTGCTCCTTTCCGTAATGCTCGTGACCCAGCTTCATGCGTCCAGAAGGAAGCCGCAAGTTTTTAGCCGGTAGGAGTCCGGCGTCACCCGACTACGGCCCCCGCTAGTTCGGGTATCCACGAGGATTTTCCTGCGTCAAAAAAAAAGGTTTGAAAGAAAATCGTAGCCTGCACCAAATATTGCGACTGTACTTTTATTTTATTAATACTTTGATAAATATGTTGACTTTGTTATGACATCGAGACGCCCTTTATCTTAAGCCTTTTCAACAAGAAAGTTATGTATAAGAATATTTCTTGAGTTTTCTAAAGATAACCTTCAATAATGTTTTGTGTATTTCCACTTTATGGAAAGAAGACAGCTCATAGAAAATAACTTGTCTTTTTCCTTTTCGAGAACCAATCTTGACGTGATGAAGAATGATATTGGTTTAGTTATCAGATCATGTTACTTGGCAACACAGAATCAAAATAAAAAGATAATTTTACTACCTACTGAGAAGAGAATATAAATAAAGTCATACAAAATCAATATTTGACCGACACACATTTGCAGTGTAGGTGGTATCATATAATTATAATTTTTTAAATTATTATATAATTATAAAAATTACCATCTCTTCTCTGTTAAAGGGTACTTTATATTAGTTACGTTAATTTTTAAGTTATTAGATAACTTCGTAATTAATCGCATCTTAAAATTAATCTGATTTGATCTTGATATTATATATTTTAATAAAATAAATACCACTACTAAAGTTCACAGGTTCAAGTTCAAATAATATGGTGCAAAATCATAAAAAAACCTCCTTTCAAAATTTATTTCTTAACTACCTCTCATTATTTCGAAACAAACAACCAAAAACACATATATCGAAGAAACATTTGCCCTTAAAATAAATAGGGTATTTAATCTCTTGTTAAATGTATCGTCCTGATCACTGAAATTGGGTTTCCTGAACAAATGGTACGGAAAAGGGTTACCTTCCGGTAGTAACAAATAACGGTGATAGAGCTATAGGGATTCGATAGGTTAAGAAGTGTGAAGGGTATTTATGAAATCTGATCATTAAGATATTTAAAGTTATATTTTCGAGGCATTTGGCGTTGAGACTACCGGAAACCCGGAGCGGTCATAAGTTCTTGTGTGAAACTTCAAAACATCAGTAAAACCAGTGATCTTAAGGCTAATTATGTACAACCGATCCGATGCGGTAAATCTGCCAGTCTTATGGCGCACTTTGCCCTACGTACAAAGTATGTAAGACGTTGTATTCTATCTTTGATTCCTTTCATTTTTATTGTATTTCTAATAATATAATATTTCTAACAATCACACCACATTATCTAGCCCAAATTAAGTATCATTAAGAACTTGTGTTATGGATACTAGATAACGGATAAACAAACTTTAGAGATATTATACGCACACATAGATATTTTTTTTTCATGTATAAATATTAGAAATTAACTTAAATAATACATACACATCCTTTTTTTTTTTTTTTTGTTCCCCTCCGCGGGAAGGGCAGGAGGATAAAAATGCTCTGACGCATACTCTGGCGCGATTCCAAAGTTATGTGGGACTCGTCCCGACGCCTACCAGAACCATACCCACTAAAAACCCCCTGTCGGCTCGTGCATTTTTGCCACTCAGCCTTCATCGGAGCGACGGCCAATTGGAGAAAGAGGCCGCGCTAGCGGGGCCCTTAAGGGGTCACCCGCTGGGATTTACATAGCACTGAAGGTGCTCAAAAATTAAAAGTAAAATAAAAACATTAAAAATGAAAAGTAAGTAATGAAACATTAAAAATTGAAAAATTAAATTTGCATTAATTCGAATTTACGTTAGAATTAGAATTAGCGGCCTGAAGGGCCTCGAGATCTACGGTTATCTTCGAACGTTCGCTTGTGTGCGCGTTTCTCGGTCTAGCGATTTTGTATGCCGAATCTAGGACAGGAGCAGTATATGAGACTGATTTACGAACAAGAGGATTGGGATGGGATCCGGCGCGTTTGAAGAACGATTCTGAGAGTGTTTTTAGATACTGTTGTACTGTAGGCAGTTCAAGATCTCTGTGCAGGTCCGCGTTGCGCACGTACCAAGGTGCGTTTGTGGCCCTGCGGCAGAAGAGGTTTTGAACTACCTGCAGTTTGTGCAGGACGGAGGGTTTGGCGTGAGCAAAGACTGGCGAAGCATATGACATGACTGGTCTAACGCAGACCTTATAAAGCGTACGTTTGTTTCTGAAGGACATTTTACTTTTTCTACCTAACATACTGTAAAGCCGGCCTAGGTAAAAACGTGCGAGTTTCGTTACTCTGTCGACGTGAGGATTGAATGAAAGCGTTTGGTCTAATATGACGCCTAAATATTTAGTACTGCGCTTCCAGGGGATGGGAGTGCCTTGCATTCTCAATTGGAGATTGTTGGGGATACGACTGCGTCTGTAGTCGAAGTAAACCGCAGAGCTCTTCTCTGGGTTCACATCGATACGCCATTTTTTAAACCAAGCACCGAGGGTGTTAATAGCCTTTTGAAGTCTGGTGACGAGACCCGAGGCTCTGCGGCCTTTGGTGTAAAGGGCAGTGTCGTCGGCAAAGAGAGCGAGTTCGACGACTTTAGCTGGGATGGGAATGTCGTTAGTATATACGGTATACAAAAGAGGGGCGAGGACTGAGCCTTGAGGGACTCCAGCCTTTATGGGACGAGGCGCGGAGAGCGTGCCTTCATGTTTGAAACGAAACGTGCGGTCTTTGAGGAACGACGCGATTATCCTAACTAGGCGAGCCGGTAAGCCTATTTTATAGAGTTTATAAACGAGACCGCTGTGCCAGACTTTGTCGAAAGCCTTGGCTACGTCAAAGAAAACTGCGATCGTTTTCTTTCGTTTCGGATAGAAGCCGTCGAGTATGTACTCGACGATTCGATGGACTTGCTGAGGGCAGGAGTGCTTAGCGCGAAAGCCGAACTGGTGGGGAATTATGAGAAGATCGCCGTCCGTTGGAAACAGATGGTTCCGCATTCGAGAGAGTATGACTCTCTCGAGAAGTTTAGACATTGCCTTGAGGAGGCTGATGGGTCTGTGATTAGCCGGGACATTAAGAGGTTTACCCGGCTTGGGTATGCCTATGACTGTCGCTTCTTTCCAAGCTTTTGGAAAGTAGCTAAGGTCGAAGCAGGCATTGAAAATGATAGCTAACAAGGTAAGCACCTGTTGAGGCAGGTGCTTAAGTGCGTGGTTGGAAATACCATCCGCACCCGGAGCCTTTCTGGACTTTTGACTTTTGATATGAAGCGAGATTTCGTCATTAGAAACTGTGACGGGGTCGGCGGTGATGGGGAGAGAGTTTCTACGGAGGACTTCGGCCTCCACCGCTTTGATGTGATTGGGATTCGTGGGTTGCGTGCTGGGCGAGCATTGAGACGCAACGCTGTCAGCGAAGCATTCGGCTTTCTCTTCGTCTTCGAAGGCGATAGAGCCATCGGGACGAGTGAGAGGAGGGACGTGAGAGGCGGCGTCTACGCGTAAGGCACGGGCCATTCGATAATACGCTTGGTGGGACGGGGAGATATTCGCCATGAGATCGTTCATCTGGGCGTCTCGGAGTTCCGCGAGGCGAGATCTAACTTTGCGTTGTAGCTGATTCGCAGCTGTTCTATAGGCGGGCGTGGGATATTTCTTGGCTCTCCGGAGAGCCGCGTTCTTAGCTTTAATAAGATTGCTAATGGCTAAGGGAAGCGTGGGTTTGCCTTTCTTAGCAACCTTTTCGTTTACACTGATGGCTGAGTTGATAGCATCAGTGAGAGAATTTACTAACGAATCTATTTTATCCGGGCTATCTAATTGATCGGGCGAGACCGCGAGCGGAGAGTTTGGGGCCTCTAAGGCAGAAACTATCGTATTTTTAAAACCTTTCCAGTCGGTAAAGGTCTTAGGAGAAGTGACGTTAACGTTAGGCGGTCCTAGCACGAGGGAGACGGGGCGGTGGTCAGAACCTAGGTCATCGAGCGGTTCGATAGACCTGAGGTCGAGGTTGATATGCTTGACGATTGCAAAATCGAGGATGTCAGGAGAGTGGTTCGGGTTGTCGGGATAGTGAGTGGGAGTGATAGGGGAGACGACGTCTAAGTCGAGTAAGTTGGTGATGTCGAGGAGAGCTATACCGCTTTGATTGGTTGATAGGCACGTCCAGTCAGTATGTTTGGAGTTAAAGTCTCCGAACATAATGACTGAACGGCCGAGGGCGAGAATGGTGTCAAAGTCGCTGCGGATAGGTTTGGTGCCACAAGGTATGTAGACTGAGGCTATGATGATGGTCGGATGACCAGTCATAGCCAATCTACACATGGTGGCTTCCATGTTAAGGAGAGGAGGAGTAGGGAGTGGACAGCAATGGAATTCTCTTTTGTAGTAGATAGCAGTGCCGCCGAAACCGTCGCAGTTAGGCCTATCGTTACGTGTAAACGCGTACTTGGGAATCGCGAATCCCCTGGAGCGATTAGGAGTGAGCCATGTCTCCTGGAGAAGAAAAAGATCTGGTTCGTTGTTCTGAAGGAACAGTTTAATCTCGGGAAGGTTAGAGCTAAGGCTGCGAGCGTTAAAAGATACTAGGGATAAGCCCTTAGGTTTAATACGACTGGACGCGAGATTCGCGGGTCTAGACATTAAAATTTATTTATTTAAAATTTACAAAAATAAAAGAATTTACAATGAACTTAGGAGCGAGTGATGCTCGGCTAACGCGAATAAACGCTCTTGAGGAGAGCGGGCGGCTCGCAGTTTGCGTGCGAGTACGGAAATTTCGTTAATGTCGACGTTTTGGATGACGTCGAACACGGTCTTCATGTCCTCAGCCAACGACGACTGAGGGGAAGATGACAACGCGGGACGCGGCCCTACGGGAGCTATGGGAGCTGGGATGGGTCGGGAAGGTGCAGGCGGGACGCCCGGACGCTGCCTCCAAGACAGAGCCGGAGTAGGCGTCGGCTGAACGGGCTTTGCTTCCGGGGACCCCGGTTGCGCAGCGGCGGGAAGTTGGAAGGAGTGAGTGGCGGCGCCGGTTTAGGGGCGACCTTCTTGGTGGTGGAGCGCGGAGCGCGCGGGCAACCCCTGTAGTTTGCTGTGTGGCCGGACTGGCCGCACAGCACACAGGCAGGGGGGGAAGTGGATTCGGGAGTGCGAGTGCACTCCTTAGTGAAGTGAGGATCCAGGCACTTTACGCACCTGGGGGAAGCTGAACAGTTAGCCGCTGCGTGGCCGTATAGCTGGCAGCGGTGGCACTGCCCAGGGTGACCACGGGGGTTGGGACGCTCGACGGAGATGTTCGAGAGTCCGCAGATTGTGCAAGCCTCTTTGAAAATCTCCTTCGAGTCGGGAGTATTGGACAGGATTACTAGCGCTAACGGAAAACGCCTGCCGCGGTTGGAGTGCATCTTGTGCACTGCTGTGACCGGGAAACCCTGAGACTTAAGGTCCTCGAGAATTTCTTCGTTGCTGAGTTCGAACGGGACGCCCCGTAGTACTGCGCGGATCTTACGCTCCTCCGGGAGGGCGTAGGTGTGAAATGCGATTTGATTTAGCGAGAGTAGCCTAGTGAAAGACCGGAAGTCGTCGACGGTCGCTAATTGGATTTTGATTGTATCGCCAGCGTTGGCGGCTTTTAAGTAATTGATTTTGTGCACTTTGCACAAGTCGGAAACCGCGGTCCAGCGCGCTTTTTCACGCAGGAAGACGGGCGGAGGGAGCTGAGGCTTCGGTGGAACGGGAGCGCAGCGCGTCGCTGGCTTCGATGTGACCGACGGAGACGCGGTTACTACGAGCGATTTTAACGGCGCGGGGGCTGGTGTTGAAGACACCGGGGAGGGCTCGGGTATTGAAGATACCGAAGCTTTCTTAGAGCGCTTCTTGGAGCGCTTGGCGACGAGTTGAAACGCGGGCTCAGGAGAGCCGGTTAAGGTGACGGCATCTGACGACGTATCAGACGCGGGTTCGGAGTCGCTCCCGGGAGCGGTACGCTTACGACGCGACGCGTGAGAGGATGCGACCGATTCGCAGTCCATCTCGGACGAGGCGGGAGACGCGGGAGAGCTTAAGACCTGAGGGGTCTCGACGTTGGAGGCCTGAGGGGCCGGGGTTGAGGCCTGAGGGGCCGGGGACGCGATAGATGCCTGTAAGGCCTGCGTTAGTATGTCATCGGGTATGCTGTAGCCAGACGCAGCGAGTACCTGGGCGAACGACCTAAGTACGTTGACAAGGTCCATTGGGAGGGCTTGGTCCTACGATATATAAAATATATAAATATATAAGAATGCCTAGGTTCCCTAGTAAACCTAGCACCTAAACCTCCCTACCCGCGGTAGGGGGGCTGGGGACGACGCGAGGTGGTGCCCCTAGCTCGGACAGCACTGTACCGTCACCCTGGGAAAGGCCCAAGTGCAATGGGATCGGGTCTGCCGGTTTCTCCTTGGCCTGAAGGGCCTTGGAAGCGCACCGGGGCAACGCTATCAGGCTTAGTTGTCACTGTTAAGTATCCACCTGATCAAACGCGAGTCTACTACGGAGTGTGTCGTCAATAAATTGACTACAAAAACCGGCCGTAGACCTGACGGAGTTGGGATGCACTAAAGTGCGGGATTGACTACGTTACGACCGACCGGAGCCGGCCGCAGAGCGAGTCTCTGACTACGTACAGGCGCCAAGCGTCGAGTACGCAGCCAGAAAGACAGCCCGAGTCTTGCAAACCACTATCGAATTTAATCGACCGCGGTAAGCTCAACCCTGTTGTTGCTGCACTCACCGAAGTGAGGTTTTTACTTCGAGGGTGCACAGAGTGCGGGATTGACTACGTTACGACCGGCCAGGGGCCGGCCGCAGAGCGAGTCTCTGACTACGTAGCAAGCGCCAAGCGTCAGGTACGCAGCCAGAAAAACAGCCCGAGCTTCGCGAACCACTATCGAATTTAATCGACCGCGGTAAGCTCAGCTCTGTTGTTGCTGTGCAAGAGACCGACTTACTTGCAGCCGATCGAAACCGACCGCAGAGTAAGCCCTAAAGAGGCTAACAGCGTATGAGTGTTGCTACGAGTTGACGTCGTGAGACGACAATCGTGACTCAACTGCTGGAGCGACCGCGAACACGTCTGAGCGGGGCCGGACGCAGAACGGATCTGAGAGTGGCGTTTGAGTATTGATACGAGTGGAGTCGTGAGACAATAATCGTGACTCGGCAGCCGGGAGCGACCGTCAAACACGTCCGAACGGGTCCGGACGCAGATGAGGTCTGTTTTTGATACACATCCATGACTAGAAAGCAAATATAATAAAAAATCTGCCCCTACCAGGATTCGAACCCGGGACCTCTGGCATGGAAGGCAAGGGTACTTACCTTCACACCAAACAGGCCGTCATTTCAGTCTCGGTCTGCGTGCGTTCTCGAGCGCACGTCGATCGCAGACGCCTTCCCGCTCTATTAGCCCCCGCGCTAATTGAGCACCCAAATTTCACTGGTTGTTGTCGTAATACATAATTTCATAGTTGTATACCGTAATAAGTTTCTAACGCCGTTTTCACGGCGGACAGTGGGTCGTTAACCGTTCTTCTAATAAGTTTCTAACGCCGTTTTCACGGCGGATAGTGGGTTGTTAACCGTACTTCGTGGAACGTGAGCTTCGTCGACGGGGTTTCGTCGTTCCAGGACTTCAAGTTCCGTGTTCGAGTAAGTTATCCGCGTCGTCCTCAACCGCCCTACTGCGTGTAGGGTGGTTTTTAGGAAGTTAGTCATCGTTGATAGGTTCATAGTATATATATTTATATATTGTCGTCCCTCCCCAACCCCTCCGCAATGGCTTCCCTAAGCCCTGAGAAGCTTCTGAATAAGCTGATCGCTGATTACGACGCCCAAGGCACTCACTGCCCCCCTCATATGATTCGCACACTGCAATCATTTCTCCCTCTAATCATGGCACTGTTCACACCGGCCCCTCAGGCCACCTCCGTCCCTCAGACCGCTCTGGTCTTAGGCTCTTCTAAGTGACCCTTCCTCCCTTCCTCCAGTGACATGGAGTGCGAAGTAGACGCCCCTCCGCGCCGCAAGCGCGCACCCGCGACCGAGTCATCCTCGGACGCCACCCCAACTGGCCCTGAGTCTCCCTCCTTTACGCTTGTTAAGAAGCGCTCTAAGAAGCGTTCGAAACAAGACCCGGCGCCATCGACGCCCGTCCCTACACCCCCTGCGGCGTCTTCAACGCCAGCTGCCCCGGTGTCTTCAACACCCGCTCCGGCCCCAAATTCTGTCAAGGCCAAGGTCCCACCACCCGTTTTCCTTCAGGAAAAGGGTAAATGGACTGAGTTGTCGACATTGTGCAATGAGCACAAAATCCATTACATCCGAGCAGCCAACTCGGGTGAATCTATTAAAATCTTAGTCTCGTCGATAGACGACTTTCGTGCTTTGACAAAGCTCCTCACCGATAAGCAATATGCTTATCATACTTATGCTCTGTCAGAAGAGCGTAAGATCAGAGCGGTACTCAGGGGAGTCCCGTTCGAATTATCGAACGAGGCTATCCTGGAGGATCTGCAGTCCCAAGGCTTCCTGGCACTCGCGGTGCATAAAAAGTACGGGAGACAACACCCTCTCGCTTTGGTGGTTCTCGCCAACGTCCCCAAGTCCAGGGAGATCCTCAAAGGGGTTAGCACTATATGCGGCCTCTCTGGGATCTCGATCGAGGCGCCTCATCGCCGCGGTCATCCTGGCCAGTGCCATCGGTGCCAGTTGTACGGGCACGCGGCGGCCAACTGCCGCGCACCGCCCAGGTTCGTCAAGTGCCTGGACCCGCACTTCACTAAGGAGTGCAATCGCACTCCTGAAACTCCCTCTCCTCCCGATTGCGTGCTTTGTGGCCAGTCCGGCCACACCGCAAATTACAAGGGCTGCCCTCGTGCACCCCGTTGTATGCGCTCCAATTTCAAAAGGGCGGCACCCAAACAGGCCCCGCGCCTTTCTCAAGAAAACTTTCCGCCGCTGCGTAGCCAGGTTCCTCCGGCTGCAAAGCCTACACAGTCTAGGCCTGTCCCAGAAAACTGGAGGCAGCGCCCCGCATCGAATCCCATCCCGGCTCCTCGCCCATACAAACCCACTCCTCAATCCTCCGTAGCAGACGATATGCGTATCGTCTGCGACGCTATGAAAAATATCGATGTTAGTGAAATCGCAGTCTTAGCCCATAAACTTAGGGCTTCACCTGTTGGCTGTGGTAAAATTTTACCGTTAGCCTTCATCGGAAGCGACACCCGTCGGGAAGTTGGGCGCGCTGGCGGAGGCCCGCTAGCGGGTCTTCCGCCTGTAGTGAAAGTTGCACTGAAGGTGCTCAAAGAGACACGAGTTGGTGGCCATTCTGGGCAGCCTCCGGTGAAGCCAGGGCTGCGCAGAGGTCGGCCGAAGCATGATTTAGGGATCAATTCATTTAAATGAACCTATAATGAATTGAGAAGGGAACTATGCTCCGCCAGAGCTAGCAAACGCTCTGTCGGAGAACGTGAAGCCCTAAGTTTACGGTCTAGGACTGAGATCTCCCTAACATCAACACTTTTGATAGCGTCGCAGACGATACGCATATCGTCTGCTACGGAGGGTTGAGGAGTGATATTGGATGGGCGAGGAGCCGGGATGGGATTCGCTAGTGCAGTGGGGCGGTGCCTCCAGTTCTCTGGAGCAGGCTTGGGGTGTGTAGGCTTTGCAGCCGGAGGAACCCGGCTACGCAGCGGCGGAAAGATTTCCTGGGAAAGGGGCGGGGCCTGTTTGGGGATCCGCCCTCTTAGAATTAGAACGCATACAACGGGGTGCACGAGGGCAGCCCCTGTAATTTGCGGTGTGGCCGGACTGGCCACAAAGCACGCAATCGGGAGGAGAGGGAGTTTCAGGAGTGCGGTTGCACTCCTTAGTGAAGTGAGGGACCAGGCACTTGACCGCCGCGTGCCCATACAACTGGCACCGGTGGCACTGGCCGGGATGACCTCGGCGATGAGGCGCCTCGATCGAGATCCCAGAGAGGCCGCATATGGTGCTAACCCCTTTGAGGATCTCCCTGGACTTGGGTACATTGGTGAGAACCACCAAGGCGAGAGGGTGACGCCTCCCGTACTTGCTGTGCATTTTATGCACTGCAAGCGCCGGGAAGCCTTGGGACTGCAGATCCTCCAGGATAGCCTCGTTCGATAATTCGAACGGGACTCCCCTGAGTACCGCTCTGAACTTGCGCTCTTCTGGGAGAGCGTAAGTGTGGTAAGCATATTGCTTACCGGTGAGGAGCTTAGTCAAAGCTCGGAAATCGTCTATCGACGAGACGGTGATTTTAATAGATTCACCCGAGTTGGTCGCTCGGGTGTAGTGGATCTTGTGCTCTTTGCACAAAGTCGAGACCTCGGACCATTTACCCTTTTCCCTAAGGAATACGGGTAGTGGGACCTTGGACTTGACTGAAGCCGCGGTAGGGGGTGGAGTCACAGTGAGTGACATCAATGGGGCCGGGGCGGGTGTTGTAGGCACCGGGGTAGCTGGCGTTGAAGTCGCCGCAGTAGGTGTTGAAGACACCAGGACGGGAGTTGAGGACGCCGGGGCTTGTTTCGAGCGCTTCTTAGAGCGCTTCTTAATGAGGGTGAAAGAGGGAGGCTCAGGGCCAGTTGGGGTGGCGTCCGAGGATGACTCGGTCGCGGGTGCGCGCTTGCGGCGCGGAGGGGCGTTCGTTTCATACTCCATGTCGCTGGAGGTAGGGGACGCGGGAGGGCCTAGGACCAGAGGGGTCTGAGGGACTGGGGCGGCCTGAGGGGCTTGCATGGCCTGAGGGGCCTGAGGGTGGAGCGCGGTAAATCCGCTTTTAATGAATAAATTATACATTTGTTCTAAATTTATTTCAAAACCGATAAAGGTAAGATTTTGGGCTAGCATCGCCGCAAAGTCTTCAAGACTTCGCGAGGCCATTGCGGAGGGGTTGGGGAGGGACAACAATATATAAATATATATTCTATGAACCTACCAACGAAGACTAACTTCCTAAAACCAACCTACACGCAGTAGGGCGGTTGGGGACAACGCGGATAACTTACTCGAACACGAAGACTCGAAGTCCTGGAACGCAGATCTTGCCGGAGCGGCGACGGCGACGCAGGGCGGCGACGTCGGGCTGCAGGCGGCGAACGAAGATACGTCTTGAAAACGACGGTGCTATGAAATTTAGGAAATACGGTACGAAGCCTGAGTCGTGAAAACCACCCGTGAAAATTGGGGTGCTCAACTAGTGCGGAGACTAGAGAGCGGAAAATGCGTCAGCGATCAACGTGCGCTCGAGAACGCACGCAAACCGAGACTGTATGTTCAATGTCCTTTGACCCAAATTTAAAGAAAAATATGTAAAATAAATGTTGCAAAAATGCTGAAATAAAATTGAAAATATTGAATAATATGAGAAACATCAACAAATTGATAATTCAGAAAATTTATGATGCATGCCAATATAGAGATTATCTTTTAAATCAATGAAAAAAGACACTAGTGATAACATAATCTCTGTTATTGCCTATATATATATACAATATAAAGTCATATATATATAAAGTCTGGTAATTATCTTTTAGAGCTAGAAACAGGAGACCTATCTTCAAAAAAAGGTGTTTGATCAAATTTTGAAAACTTTAGGCTATTAACTATACTATAGACTATTGACAAGATTGTCGAAAAATATGTGAGCAAACAAATGCATTTATTTCTAAATAAAAATAATATACATAGTACCGTCCACAAAGAAGGTCACTGTTTTTTTGTCTTTGGACGTCCACTTTAATGAATAGACCCAGTGCTGGCAAGATATGTGGTGAATTCATTTTTGTAGTACAATGTGGTTTTGACAGATTTTTTGTAAGCAAATTCGCAAATTATAACTTATATAAAGTATTAAGATAATACCAAAACTTAAAGTTATTTTACACGGATTATTGTCCAGAACTTAACAAACAATACTAAACCCTAAAATACTTATAACTTTTAAAATAAAACTGCTATCAAATTACTCTATAAAGCATTCGAAATGTTACTTCACTTAGTTATTACCATAATATAAAATCTTTACAGCAAACCGTATCCTGAATATTAAGCCAGTCTTATTTAAGTGATAGTCGGTACTAAACCTTGTCTACTTTTCTCACAGTAAAGTAAACTTTCTGCAATTGCGTTAAGGTGCAAAATTGAAGTTAGTTAAGGTTCCATTACGCTAACTTTGGTATAAGTTTTATGTTCGAAGTGTCAACCTCAAGTCCTGGGTTTACGATTTGATAAATAACGCTCGGAGGCGTGACCTTGATAAATAAGAACAACCCTAGTTGAGGAATTAAATGCTTTTGTAGGGGAGCCATTAAAACAATAACAATTTTCGATTTATACACTATACATTTAGGTTGGTTTGTCTTGGTTCCTTGGGCGGAAATAATGATAATGTGGATTTTTATAAATACTGAGCGAGCAATTATTCAAAAGAAAAATTTAAATTTTTCTCTATTATAATAGTACAGACTAGGAGTTTCGTACTGCGCTGTATCTGTTTGCCGATTTCAAGTTTTCAGTTTTCACTTTAAGTCGCAAGCGAGTGTATTTTATGCAAAATTTTAGTTGAAGACATCCAGAGATAAATCGGGTAAACCAAAAATCAAACGCGCCCACGTCGTAAAGTGAATGTAAAAAGTGAAGATGGATATCGCGTTATTGTTGATAAAAGAAAGCATATTTTATATTAATTATTTAATTATTAGGTAATTTGGCTCTCTATAGAGGAAGAACCTAGAACCTATTACACAAACAAAATTATTTTTCCAAAGATAATAATTAACAATTTCACGCGTCTTAAGTTTTAGCATTTTACGAGAACCCATGGCGAAAATGCTGAAAACTGCCTCTTGAACCCTAGTGATTTATTTGTGTTTTTATAAAGATTATTGTGTTTGGTGCGGTTGTCTAGATACCACTTTTAATTTTTTTTATTGCATAGACCTGAAATTTTTATAGAGACTAAGTAGATTTTGGTGTAGTTTAAAGTATTTTTCCATTAATGCAGGTTTTGCATGTATATAACTCTGCAAGTACATGTGAGCAAGTGAATGACAGAACGAATACAATATCTAAATAACTGTATTTAGGGCAATTAAAGTTTATTTTCTGTTGCTAGTAATTACAGTGGCTAGGTATTACATTCCTAATAATATTTATCCAATAAAGACATAAAAAATATGTTTACCTTGAAAATATTTCATTATTCTCTATATTTGAGATGATTTGATTCATATTCTTTTTTTTTTTTGTATGGATAGGTAATTTATTTTTATTTCATCTAGCAAAATAGGACGACAAAATCTATTCATTCTTGTTTGGCTGCAAACGGAATAGAATTGTTGAATTGTATCTTAAATTCTATCGGTAAGCAGTGCAGTAATAAATGATTGCTTTTTAATCTAGATTTGAACGGTTGCCAGTTCATTTTACAAAGATTGATAGATGCTTATATACCAATTTGTTTTTAAGTCGTTCCATTTACATCGTATAAGTAAGCAGGAATTTGAATAAATACAAAAACAGCAACATAACATTGAGCTTCTGTTTAATGAACTATCATTAAAAACTATGGCTTTTATTAAACATTTATATATATACGAAAACTTGGCAAGATATCGAGTGACGGTATTTATGATCTCTGACCGCTGAGATACTTTAAAGTTATAGAATTATTACCAGGACATTAATGTGAGTTGGGCAGCCGCCAGAACTACACAAGACCCGACGTTCTATTGTTTTTTTTTTATATTAAAATTTGGCAATTGGTTCATGGAATGGTGGGCTGTTAAACTTTGAGAGTTAAAGTGAAGGTTTAGTCCAAACATATTGTATATATTTTAACTGCTTTTTGCTCATTAGCCCTGAAGTAAGCCCTGTGTTGCGGGTATAACAAAAAGAGTCGATGGTTGTAGAACTGCCATCTTGAACTTTCCTAACTCTCAACCTTTGAGTTTACAAACGCAGACAGGCAGAAGAAATATATGGTGATACATAAAATCTCCTCATGAAAGTCACGGTTTGCAACGTAAATCTATGAAATGAAAATTACTTCTAGAAAAGTTGCTTAAGAAGGCGGAAGGATTCCTAATTTTTTAAGTGAAATGTATTTTACATGTAATTAGCTGGGCTGCGATATGACATAAGCACGAATGGTTCGCTTACCTGTATACCTGTATTCGCTTATAACCTTTCAAGAGTTGAAATTCAAAGTTGCAAACCCTGACTGGCTTAAAGGGAGATTTCATGCATCAGTTTGTATACATTATTTTTTTCTAAAACGTATACGCCTAGAACTTTCAAAAGTAGAGTTAAATAAAACCTCTTGGACAGTCGTGAAACATCCTCGTCTCAACCAACTCTTCCTATCAGCTGCAAGAGACGAAGAGTGCAATTCAAAAAATATATATATATTTATCTTTTCATTATGCTCACTATAAGGCCATATACTTTGTGCTCGAAGCTCCTTAGCAAAATTTTTTACTAGTTGAGTTAGTGAAACTTAGTTTAAATTGGAACCGACTTTTCTGTTCTCTTATTTTTACCGTTTAACTTTTCGTCATCAGAGCGCCGTAATTTTGCATGTCAATTTAAATTGTTGAACTTTTCTAATCTACCCTCATTTAATACTAAATGATTAATAGCCACTGTTCTCGGACCCCTTGAGTTTATTTAGACTGAAAGTAATTTTGAGTTTCTGATCTTCAAGAGAGTAGAATTAAAATAAATTAAGAAGTGCACTTTGACTGGTCTAGAGTAATTATACAGTATTATAACTATACTGTTTTCTAGAGTACTAGCAAATTTGTATGAAGTTTCTACGAGGGAAACTTCATAATTATTAATGAAAACATTTCTTAGTATTCAAGAAAATGTTTAGAGTGGAATGAAATTTCCATTGTAAATACGTACACTTAAAAACTTCGACCTTTGCTTTTCACAAATAAATAATCCTTGTGGATAATTTGGTATTATTATAATTTTACTTTCATTTAACACATATTAATAGATTATATCAACTTTTTTTTTGGTTTTTGTGGAGGATGTAGATTGTTGACTAGGAATATTGGTATAGATGGTTCAACTCATTTGTGCACGTGTTTGTAAATATGCATCTTAAATTTGTGTGGCAGCCGCCATCTTGTCAAACCGTGTTCTCGTCACTTTGGTGTGCGTGTACAGTCTGTACATCTTTGTCACGCACACATAATTGCTATATTTATACAAGCTTAGTTTTTTTAAACACATTGAGTTTTTTTCTAAATTAAATGCGAATTAAAAAAAAAACTTCATTGCTTCGACGTACACAAAAATTACAAAAGTATCAGAATTATTCATAAAAATCCTGAATATCAAACTGTACACAAGTGCTTACACTCTAAAAACAAATTGCAAATAATTTAGCCAACCAATTTTTCAGATCAAAATCAGATAAATAAATCCCAATTTCGGTAGAAATTTATGCCAATTTGTAGTGAACAGAAAGCGGCAATCAATTCCCTGGGCTCGTACAGATACAAAATAAACGAAAACTTCGCATCGATCTGTTTTATTTGAATGGTTTTTTATTTAGTTTGTTAAAAAATTAGTTCTTTTATTTCGCATTATTTGGATACATGATTTATTTTCTTAACGGACCCCGCAAGATTTCCTTGATAAAATATAATATTTTAAAATAAAACGTATTTTTTTTAAGGTGGCTTTTTATGGTGAACTGCTAAATTCAGTTACCTATGTCTCAAGTAAGCGATAGTAGATTTTGTTTTGTTAAGATCGCGTCTTAGACGGTAATACAGTCCTCCCTCATTTTTTCCTCCATAATAATAATCATATACGCGGTTGTAGATGTAGTCCGGTTTAAGAAAATAAAATTGAAAGAAAATGCAATTATTGGAACAACGGAAAATCCAACTGGAGCTTGCGGTCGGCAACGCTCAATAAATTATTCAATATAATGACCATGGATGCCGATGTCACTTAGGATCAGCTGGTTAACGGCTTGCTTGCTGACTATGAAATAAGTAACAAAAATAGACTTAAACAACATATTCACATATCAACAAATATTTTCTTTAAATCCTTCTGTTTTGTGAAGGTACAGTTACGTTAAAATAAAATATTAGTTTGATATAACTTCCTTTTTATTTTTATATATACTTTAGTCTAGTACATATGTTACTCCGCTGAGGGAGCAAGTCAGAAATTATGGTTTCTTTTATTTGTTTTATGTAAAACAATATTTAAATATCTTCTAAATTCATGTTGACCTTTTTACTGAAACATCGCGGCATTCTGACGTGCTTCCTATGTCTTAGCCGTGACGGTACCAACTACTGGGTGGCCACGTATCCTCTTACAGTAATTGTAATGTGTATTTATTTTATATAAACCACAGTATTCAATGGGTACTTACTATATTATTATACATTTCATCCGTATCAGTTCCATTATTCCAGATCCGTAATAAGCTGTGCGATTCTAAACGCGATTCAAACTATCTTATCATCTAATTTCCAACTAATAATCCATACAAATATCATCCATATTACGAATGATCATATGAATTCCATGAAACCGGGTCGCTTCGACCCTCGTCTTGACATTTGGTTTAATTACTAATCAGCCGATAGAAGCGGACCCGAATCAGAGTAATCGGCCCGTATTATTTGCGAGCCGTGATCGGTATGTGAATTATTGAAGCAAGGCGCAAAGGTGGTAGTAAGTTAATCTAGATAAGAAATAGGCGACAGTGGCTATGGCAATCGAATTTGAAATTAGAGTTTTGCAGCTACTGTTACCACGAAACCCGCTGAATTTGATAAATTAAAAAACCCGAGTGCTAAAGTAATTTTGCTATGTAATCCCAAAACAGCTTTTAGTCGCGCTGGAATACAATAGGTCAAAAATAAATAACTAATATATACCTTTACTTTATAACTGTTGATATTAAAAATCTCCCAAAAAAATACTTAACTCCAACTGTATCGAAAAGTATTCATAAGAAGTTTACCCAAAAAACATTAAGTTAACGTAGCTAGAAAAGTGTCAAACTGCCAAAAGTGTATTTCGTATGTTTTTATTTAGGTTTATTATTATAGCTTTTTTATTTCGAAGCTATTTAAATTATGGATTCTTTTCTGTGTAAGTGAACCATACTTTGAAATCTCTAGTACTTGTATTAAACCCTATTATTATTTGAATTTCAAATATCAATACAAAAGGAACATCCGTATAAATAAAATATATCTTTACTCATTAAGCTGATATGTAAATTATTCCCAAATAAAGAAGCCCTTTTGCTCTCTCAAGTATAAAACCAACAATCTGGAAAAAAATTCAAATGTAATCAGTGGGTGCGATACGTCCAAAATTTGTTCTTTTCAGGGCATATTCTTTGGAACATTTATACAAAACATATAACAAATCCATGGGGACTTCGTAAATAGCTTGAAGGCATCTTTTATTAGCGTGCTTATGTTGTAAATGGAAGAGTAGCGGACAAGAAAATAAAGACAGCATCAATCTTAAAAATTATTGTTAAGTTATTTGTGGAATGGCGGAAAATAATGAAAGAGCCCAATATTAATTATGATGTGAGGAACATATAAATAAAAAAAAGGATTATCGATGCGTTGCCGACCGTATATTTTAGTTGGAGTTGCTCTTGTTTCCGGAATTACACCGACTGTTCTTTCCCTTAATTCGGAACGCAACTTGGTAAACGCGGTTATTAACGCGGTTCAAATAGGAAGTATTGTAGCTATAGAAAGCCAGTGAGGTCTCAACATAACGAACTCTACTATCATTAAATATATTCACAAATTATCATCAAAATTACAAAAACTTTTCTTTTAGTCTTATAACTTGGGTCATTAAAAAACATACATATCCGAACGTTAACACAAACTTTCACGGATGCACAGACTATTTCACCGTTCAGCTCCCCTGTAGCACGTGCAACAAACAACACCCTCCTAGACCCATATTGTTTAGCCGAATTCAATAAATCTATACAAATTGAAGACAATCTCCACAGTTTCGAAACAGAACTTTAAGGTCTTGAGTTATTACACTATTTTATTGGAGGATCTATCCCCGCACGTCTTGCTTCAATATTCTTCATTTGATGGTTTAAATCAATAGCGTGGTATTTTGTATTGCATCATTTTTGGGGGAAAATGAGAATATTCGGGTTCAGAAACCCTTATGATGGTAACGAATATTGGCGAACATACTGTATTCTTGTGCTCAGTTTTTTGTTGTTTATTAGTTAAGGATAAAATTAGAGTAAGTGACGATTTCAAGCCCATTTTTTGGCACTAACTGTCGTTACTTGAAAGCCATTAAGTTGCCATTGTGTTATGAATTCATCAAAGTAAAATTAATCATTCAAAGTAAAAACTATTTGTGATTTTCAAGTAATTCTATTAAATACTTAAAAAAAAGAGGTCTGACACAGATTTTAATCAACGTTTAATCGAGCAATTAATTTTTATTAGGCGCTTAGACGAAATTATGATTGGCAATATCCAAATTGTTGATAAATATAATTACAATGAAATTTGTGTTCAATATTCGTATATTCCATTGCCTAGTGTAAATATATTATTCAAAGGTCAGGATAGCAAAACGCTTTTAAAACTTCTGGCTCTTGTCTCTGGCTCAATTAAACCTTTTTGCTGATAAACTAAAAAGTTAAAAAAAAAAACTATTTTTGTTCACGACAATAGTAATAATTCTCCCAGATCTTTAAAAGGAAACCTAAACGAATGGAGAGATCATATCATGCAATTTCGTATACACCTTTGCTGGGGTGCAAAGGGATCATAGGAATTTAATCTAAAAAAAATACTGTTTTAAATGTAAACTACCAAAATTTAATTATTAGAAATCAATACTATTTTCACAGGCGGTTAACGAGCACGCTGCCCATCTGGTATGTGGTATGTGCTGGTAAGTGGTATCTACACCCATGGAAAAAATGATAGTAGGTGATTTATATAACAATATTAATTGTGATTATTACATCGACTAATGATGCGTTGCCGGCCGCAAGCTTCAGTTGAAATTCTTTTTGTCCCAGTAACAGCACTGACTGCTGCCCTATGACCGGAAGGCAGCCACGCAAACATGACCATCATGGCAATCAAAAAATATACAAACGAATGAAATTATCGAATGAACTGTACCACTAATTTATAAAGTTGTTCATTTTAATAGATTGCTCGTTTATTCTGGATAAGTGCTTTAAGTTTAGTTATAAGTTATAATTAAACTAAGATATCATCATCATCATCATCATCAGCCCATATTCGTCCACTGCTGGACATAGGCCTCCCCAATTGCACGCCATCGAGGTCTATCCTCGGCTACCAGCTCCTGCCAGCCATCCTGCGCAAATCATCATTCCACCGTGTCTGAGGACGTCCTAATATGGCCGGCCCACTGCCACTTCAGTTTGCTAATCCGGTGCGCTATGTCGATGACCCTGGTTCTCTGAGATATACCTATTATAAAAGTACTGGAAGCAATGAATAATAAACAAAATAAACTAGAATGACTGAACAGCCATCAGTCTTGCTTATAATGTGGAGTACAATAATCTTTATAAGTCTTCCGACGCTGGAAGATAAATTACACAGCTTCCAAAATGTGCAACGAGTTTACCACGAACACAAAGATGTGTTACAATGTGACATGAATGTATTGTTATTTGATTTTGTATTTGTTTTCAAGTTAATTTAGGAAAACATAGTTTTAAACGCAACGAATATACACATCCTGCTTCAGCATATTTTTTCAGAGCTGAATAGTATCACTATTTACAAAATATTTGACTGATTTCACTAATCGGTAAAATTTAAAAAGAATCATTATGTTTCCAGCCATATCTGACCAGTAAGGTATTTCTTCAATATTATATTGGCTAAAATTTTTATTGTAAAACTTGAAGTACTTTTCCAACCCTCATTTCAGCTTATCTAGTTTTTCTTATGGCGTTGTTTACTTTTACTGAGCATTTGTTTTACATTGCGACAAATTTAAAAATTAATGTTATAAGGATTAAGTTCAATAACCAATATAGATAAACATACATGTACATAAATGTACACACGTGCTTATACGAGTACATAATGCGTATATACATATACTATGAATTAAATTTTTTATTCAACTAAAGTGTGAGATAGTTGTTTTTCGCATTTTAAAGGCGTCGAATAGTTTTTGAAAAATGCAGTAATACAGGAATTGAGTTCCAGAGAAAAGTGGCTTTAACCGTGAACGAATGCTGTTAACAATAGGAAAATTAGCAGAAAATAGCTAGCTGACCTCAGATAACATTCATGCGTTTCATGTCGAAAAGTAAATTACTCTTTAAGATAGGAAGGCAGAATAGGGCTTAACAGTATATTATACAAAAAACTGAGAGTGTGAGTAGTGAATATGAATCTTATACAGAGATTTGGAGGCGCTCAAGCTTATTTAAACTTATGTCGCAATAGTCCAGTAATAGGAGAATGAATGATTGCGACAGTGCAAATTTTGTCTTTATGGGTAGGAAGTTGCGAAGTGATGTAAGAGTTTAATAGCTACAAACAATTTCTTTAATGAGTAGACTAGAACGTATAATTTATCTAATTCAAAAACCTGCACAACATTATTCAAACTTAAACCTTAATACACCTCACTAAATCACCCTTACCAGTACTAATACATTTAATATCACTAGTTTACAACCCAAGATCTCGCTCGAGGTGACTGCAAAACCTTGCAATCCTGCAGATACATATGAAATTACACCTTACTGCAATGTGTTAAGAATTAAATTCTGAGCTGGTAACATGCCACAAGTTCAGAACAAGTTCTTATTCACAACTCGGTGTAATGAGAAGCCGGAGTGTAGTGTGCGACACGAAAAACTGACACGTCGTTATGTTTGCGTCACGAACGCTAGTTATTTCGTTAGTTTTGTTTGTGTGTCTTGTGAAGAAGTTTATGTGGAAGCTCATTGAAACTACTTATTGCAATAATGGTTCGTCAGAAAATCCCTTTTGTAGTTAAACCAATACCATACAGGGTGATTCCCTGACGACAATCATGTTTTCGGATCATGGTTGTTGATATCACCAGTTTACTGTACGGTCATCCATAACACAAGCTATGCTTACTTTAGGGCCATACAGTTGAAGTGTTAGTCTGGGGATTTGTTATTATTATTATTATTATTCAAAGTCTAGCAGTATGAAAAGAAAAAGATATAATATGGTCAATATCAACCTTAAGACTACAGATTAACTTTAAAACAAAACGGTTAAGCTGTTTCAAAAAAAAAAATTGTTGTATATAACACATTACTCGTAAATACAAACTGATACAAGCCTTTTACAATAACTGTCAGATTGGTATCTACAATTTTGTCCGCCACTGCACACATTTTCCTGCCCCGTCGTGGCCTTTTGTGCCATGTCACTACATCGCAAACAATGATTCTAGTACCCAAGCCGCGTTCTCACGAATTTAGGTTGAGCTAAATACAAGCCGGATTATTAAAAATTAAGTCTCTTGCCTTGCATATGTCTTGTTGACTGTAAATATGTTTGTTTCAGATTTCGAAGCTGCAATTAAAGAATCTGAAAAGGAAATAAAATGGTAAGACATTAAGGTTTTCCAATTACAGTTAATAATTTTTTTGAAATACTAACAAATATTACGACCAGGAGAAGGAGTCTCAGGAATTGCGTGGTTACACTCACGTAACTACTGATCCCGCGGGCATAGTAATGACAGTAAATATTACAAAAAAATATATGAATTTACTTGGCAATTGTACCGGCTCAACGTTGATAATACAACAAGATGATAACAAATTTATAAAGAGTTCACATACTGCTGCACAAAATGTCAAAAAGCTATACAATAAAAAAAATACAGTCTCGGTTTGCGTGCGGATTTGTTCGCACGTCGATCGCAGACGCTTTTCCCCCCTTTTTAGCCCCCGCGCTAACTTAGCTCCGGATTTCACAATTTGTTATCGTATCATTTTCATAAACGCCATTTTCACGGCGATTGGTTCGTTAACCGTAAATATATCTTCGCACGAGAACTACGTCGACGGGAATTCGTCGTTCCAGGTGCTTCGAGTGTAAGTTCGCCGAGCTTCGAGCATTGAGAACTGGTGGATACGCATAACGGTGCTAACGAAACCAGTTAGCGTTGCCCCGGTGCGCATAGTTTGCCCTTTAGGCAAACAACAAGCCGGAAGCCCCGATCCCAGTGCACTGGGCCTTACCCAGGGTGACGGAATCAGTGCTGTCCAGCTAGGGGCGCCACTGCGGCCGTCCACATCCCCCCTACCGCTGGTAGGGGGGCTTAGTTAGGGTTTGAGTGTTAGGTCGATCATAACTTATGTATTTATTATATTAAACATATTTTGTTAGCTCCCATTCCCTCCCCGCCCGACGCAATGGCCGAGCAACCAGTGGACGTTGCGAACTAACATCCTAACCCCCTCATACGCGAGTCAGTAGCTTATACTGCTCCGTCCATGCCGTCGAGGTACAAAGTCCGTAGACCGAGAAATGCACTCTCGGTTCCCCTTGATCAACTTTCGGCTAATCTGGACCAGCTTAAGGCTGCCCAGTTCGACTAATCATCATGAAAATGACATTTGCACCTTAAGTGATTTTTATTCTCAGCGGGTGACGCTCTAATGGGACCCCGCTTGCGCACCCGCCTCCCTACCGGGTGTCGCTCCGATGAAGGCTGACAGCATTCCCATGCTACAGCCGGCAAGGTGGTTTTTAGTGGGTAGGTGTCACTTTTATGAGTCCCACATCACCGTCGCGGAAGTCGGTTGCCTGCGGCGGTATGCATGACGCATCTTCCACCTCCCTCCCGAGAGGGTGTTGCTTAGGCGGCATAAAAAAAAAATAGAATAAAAATAATTCAAAATTTAACAAATTTTTATAATCAAAAAGACCAAAATTAGACTCATAATAAATTAGCAAATTATAAATAATTAAATTCAAATATAAAAGCTCTAATATAAAATAGAATTATCAGTGCAAAATTCCACACATGTTGGAAACATTTGATTACTTTTAGTAAATCGATATAAAATAGAGTCTAAGTTATTTTTTAGGCAATGTTGTAAATGCACCTTCCCACTGTAGAAATATTGTTTGAATCGGCTTAGGCTTGTTTCAACTTATACCACCAAGATTCGTGTCGCACTGTTGCGATAAAACTTCGCGTTCAAATTACGACGAAGAGTCGATATGGTTTGGCGAACTTCGCAAAATCGTGGTGATTCAAATCATGGTGATAAGCAAGGTAAATTTTATTCTTTCAACAAAACGCTAGAAGTGTAGCCAGCCGCACGGACTTTATTGCGATTACACCCTTTGATGTGCGACAATTTACCGACGGTATCGCGAACGGCTTTCGTATTCGCGATGTGATAGCTTATGGATAAAGTATTGCATATGGATACGCGTTTTACTTTATCATTTTTATTTTATAACTGTCAACAACTATAATCATTTTAATAAAAAAAACTGGATTTTATCGCGTCTATTTTTTTTTTCAATATTAACTCGACGTTTTGATATCTTTACAGATACCTTTAGAGTTCTGACCGGTTCTTCTTTGCGAAGGTTTTTCCGAACTGGTGGTAGAGTCATGCTTTATTTGACGCCTAACATCAATAAGAGCAAGTAATTGTCAATGTTGAGAAATAAATATATGGATTTGAATTTGAATTCGACGGTGGTCAAAACGTAAAATGTAAAAGTATAACTACACACGATAAAATCCAGTAAAAAAATTATCTATTTGCGAAGCTATTTATATCGAACTATAACGCTTACACTACGACTGTCACAAAGGACATTGGCAGATCTCCATACATGGTTTTGTTGGAGTTAAATTGTAGCGTTTAGAAGTCAAAAATATCTAAAACTATAGGACATAAAATCCGGATCCACTAGAAAAAAATGTATATAATGGAGTAAGTCTAGGAACAATAATAATTTCATTTTCATTAAGTACTAATTTTGAGGTAATGATTTCAAATTACCTACATTTACATAAGTAATTACTACTGTCACCAACCGACCATGATAATAATAACAGGTAAATGTTCATCAATATCTTTAATCTACTTCTAATCAACTTGTCCAAAAATCACGGCAATGAGTCGTCGTAAGCGCAATCTATCGGAATTCTCAGGCGCTAAGGCGCAAATCATCAGAACAAAACCAAGGCACTCACACACACACAAGTGACAAGTCCAAAAGAGACGAAACGGTTTCGTTTTCAAGTTATATTTTTTATATCAAACTCGCCGGCTAAGACAAAAGCTATACAGCCAAGGATAAGGAATCCAGTGAGTAATAAATCATTTTCACTATGAGGAATATAAAAAAATATTATCTCATTAAAATGAGTCCTTACATTCTGAAGTGACTATAATTTCCAATATTTAAAATCTATATTACAAAATCAAATACTTGTGCTTGGTCACAATCAATCCTATGTATCGTAATAAAAAATGGGAGCTAAAACAAAATAATCAAGTCAAATCAAGCTTTATAAATCAACAATTTTTTTGGAGACTTCTACACGTGAAGTTAATATTATGGAAATTCACATTTAAAAAAAGAATAAACAAAAGTACTAGTTACTTTTCTAAACGCTAACTGTTTACTTAAACAAGGATTCGCCAATATTCTTTATCAAAGCTAAATATATTCATAGCCGGCATACAAGCACATGACATACCAGTTTTATTTATTACATAGTGGTTATAATTATTACCTCGACTATGTTATACATGTGTTGCCGACCGCGGGCCTCAGTTGAAACTACCACTGTTCCAGCAATTGCACTAGTTCGACCTAAACACAACCACTAAAACGTGATTATTATGAAGGTCAACATAGAAGGAATCTAGTATCGGCCCGGGCGAATCCTAACAAAGAAACTAGCTTACCAACTTCATTGCTAAACATTTACAACAACTAAACACTTGAAATTCAAAAATACCACAAATTAATTCAGGCAAAGACTTCCAAACACATATTACTCGCCCACAAACAAACTATATTCTTAATAAACAAAGTTTGTTCCTTTAAATTCAAGTTAATAAGTAACGCAGAAGTTTTACCATTATGACACAGGGAACAAGACAAACATTTGTATACAAATACAATATAATTAGGACAAATATATGTTCCTTAATTAGAAAACTTATTGGAACCTAAGTTATAGTGAGAAATGTGAATTTGTGTTTGACCTGATTTTAGGCAACGGTGAAGTAGTATTTATTATAAGTTTCTGTAATATTTCGATCTCAAGACAGTTGCAGTAAAAATAAAAATTAAGTTTATTAATTATTGCATTTAATGACTATATTTGTATATAACGTTTATACCCATAATTTCTTTTGTTAAAAGCTTTAACGAGTTTTTCCTCTTTTAACCGCAATAATTATAACCCAGTTGTCGAAAAGTAGAGCCTGACACACTTCTATTAAACAATATTTTATAGTTATAGTATAGTAACAGTTATATGAATGGTTTTTTCTTAATACCTCGGCCTCAACCAATTAGAGTTTTTCAACAAAAAACCGTAATCACTTTAGTTGTTCATTATTCAATTATCTACAATTTATTTAAAACAATTTCTTGATGCGATCGATATTGTCTGCCCCAGTGACTCCAGTGAAAAATAAAATTTGGCCTTTTTTAATTTGGAATTTTCGAATTTTTTCGGCTTTAAATGTTTAACTGAAGGGTCTGAACAAGGTCTTAGGACCATCAAAAGATAAAAATCTGACGAAAACCATTTTAATCATTTATATACATAATCAGTTCTTATTTGGAGAAAATAAATGATACAGGGTAAGCGAATTTGTTGAAATAGGTTTCTGTTGATTTTACGGTATTATATGACTTCAAAACTCCTTTTGTAAGATAGAAAACCTCTTTGGTAACCTTCAGAAATTCTCACATTAACAGGTCAAATAAAAGATTAAATAAAAAGAGTCGCAAGTATCGAAATGAAGCATCCAAATGACATTGATTTGCAAGTGTTACCTTGGCATAGCGATGTAAGTGGTAGGATCCCTCTCATTCACCAGAGTTCTATTTCCAACTATTAAACAAAACATGTTATCTATTTATCATTGAAGTATCCTCATAATTTATCGACATTTTTTAGTGATGATGGTCATAGTCATATGCCTATTAATTTCAGTTATCTAGGCCGAAAAGTCTACGACCAATCTTACTTTTTTTGACATACAATTTGTCATAAAAAATAAAATCATCCTTATTTACAATTTAACATTATCAATATTAACGTAATTATTACAAATGGACTATGTATACAAATGTACATATGTAACAAGTCTAAACTATAAATATTAAAATATAATAATAATTGATTTATATTATGGGTTCATAATTTACGTAATTTGGCTTTAGGATAACTTTTATCTGATATTTCTTATAACATTACTTAATATTCTAAATCTAAATGAAAAACAAAAACAAACTCTTAACTTAATAAACCGGCAGTAACGATCTTTCTACAAGAAACTTTAGTATAAAATCCAACCTAGTTTCACCGACTTGGACTTTTTATTAAAAACAAATTTAGTTCAAACTAAAAGCGATCGTTTTAGAAACTTTACAAAGTTTCTTGCCTATAAAAAATTGACGATAACTCGGTTACGAAAAACTGAAACAAGGCTTGGATATAATTAAATTTTAATTTCGCTCCGAACTTCCGAGCAAGTTCTGGATTTGTTGCCAAGTTCACAACGAGTGAACAATGTCTTGTTTTTGTTGATGACTATCTATTTAGTGATTCTGGTCACGTAAGATGAAAATTATGATTAGCTGCTGTCAAGTATTGACAGTTAGTATAGAATATTTGTGCGCTGAATACATAAAAGAAAATCTGGTCTAGTATCAACTGAGCTGCCTCCTGAAGTGTCTACGAGTGCCTATGCCACAAGCGAGTGGCATAATTAACAGTTTAACTAAACGGCAACTTGCTTTGTAAAATATAGGATACCTTCAACTAACTGGCTAGCCGTGATGTAAAATTCAAAACCTGCGAAATAATTTCTAAAGTATGTGGGTTTCCTCGCAATTTTTTCCTACATCGCTTCATATACTTAAGTTGTTATAACTTGTTGATGCATTTCGCAGTCACCGGAGATCGATTGGTTGAGGGGGGCGATGGCTGGATCCCGCGTTAACCTCGTGAACGAGTGCCGTTTGACGGTTTTCGTTGTTTGGATAGTTGGGGGGTGAGACTTGCCGAGCTACCAGATGCAGATAATAATAATTTCGTATAGACATAAATAATCTTAATGTTTTTGAAAAAATTATACCCGTGAAGTTTATTTACAGCTCTTCTGCACGAATTTTATAATAACTTTAGTGAGTGTCAATGTTGAGAAATAATATTTTAAGTTGTATTTGCACTAAGGAACTTCAGTTTGAGAAGCAACTGCGCCACCGACGATCTTTCTCTGTGAGAAAAACAAAGGAACTAAAAGCATGCGTTCACAAAAGGACCACATAGAAAACCAAAACTACGTATAAATTCATATCAATATTGTTTAAAAAAACATCCAATTTTGTTCGCATACATTCTTGTAGCTCGTTGTTTGATGGCGAAAGTTTTTTATGTGCTACACTCGCTGCATCTGACAACGTCGTATTTCGTATAGGAAAATAAAAAAAAAACTTTGGGAAATCTCTGCCACATAAATTGTGGCTGGCTTTATATCTTTCACGGGACACGATTTAGTTTTAGAGTAAATTATTTGGATGTACCTTTATTCGGTTCAGAGTGAGTGATTTCAAAATAGATTGTTGACATGATAAAGTGACTTATGACTCATAAGGCAAATCTATTTAATTGAATCTATCTAATGGGAATTATTAACTTAACCTATATGACGTCATCTACATGTTTTAACAAGAAAAATATATTTTTATATTGAGATAATTCATTTATTTAGTAGTAAACTAAAGATCGAATACTATGCATAATTATAATAAATGACAAAGAAATAAGCCTGGTGGGTTTAATTGTATATACAATAGTTATATTAGATTCGGTTTATAATCTTACCTTCTCAAGTACAATAGTTGCTATATCCAGTGGTGCCAAGTGGACTCAGCCACCAGTTCAAATTCAAATTCAAATTCAAATTCAAATTCAAATTCAAATTCAAATTCAAATTCAAATTCATATTCAAATTCAAATTCAAATTCAAATTCAAATTCAAATTCAAATTCAAATTCAAATTCAAATTCAAATTCAAATTCAAATTCAAATTCAAATTCAAATTCAAATTCAAATTCAAATTCAAATATTTGTTTCTCAAAATTGACAAGTACTTGTTCTTATTGATGTCAAATGAAACATAACGCTACCACCAGTTCGGAAAAACCTTCGTGAATAAGAACTGGCAATAAACTTCATGGGTATATTTTTTTTCAAAATAAATTTACAGTCTCTTTATGTCTATACAAAATTATCCTTATCTGCGTCTGTTAGCTCGGCAAGTCACCCTCCCCCAAGTATTCAAACCACGAACGCCCTCAAACGGCACCCGTTATCGCCATCCTCAACCATATTTGAGGAAACTGAGCGACCCGTCACCCGACGCTACAATATTCATCCATATTCCATATGCCATATGCCTGTTGCCGATACGGATCATCACAAGATCCCACATGCAATGTACATTTGACTGAAAAGTTAATTTTGCTTAAGTCTTGTGTAACAGACATTCGTTCTGAGTTTGTTTGACACTATTTCTGGCATGTTGGGTCTGAGGTAGAAGGTGTAGTTTTTATCCACCGAAAAGGACGTCTTGTAAACCATTACATCTTGTAAAACATAACGTAAAAATTTTAGTTCATTATCCAGAATTCGTTTAGCACAGACCTACAACTCATACAAATTTATGTTTTCGGTGGAAATTTTATAAAATTAAAATAAGGCATACCAACAGTTAAAATATATATGCATAACATTTACAAACAAACATTTTCATCGTTTTTTTATTGTTTACAAGATTTCATGCATAAAATACAGCGTTGTACAAAAATATTGCAAGTACAAATTTCAAATGGATCCTTGTTAATAATTTAAAATCCAATATCGTTGAGTTTCTCTTTGAATTTAAATCGGTGTATTAGTAAAGTTTCAACCCTTTTCTTTTTATGTATTTTTATCTCTGTTGAAATCGTTTCAAGCTTCTTTTTAAGATGTTAAGAACAAAATTTTAAGATTATAAATAACTTTCGCTCCATTTGATTCCGGACTACAGACTTAGTTAGAAAGATTTTTTTATTAAAATGACTTGTTTTTGTCTCATGTTCATTAATATATTAATAATATACTTTTTTTTCGACTTAGTTTCATGAGAGTAATTTTTGTTGAAAAAGTAAAAAGTATTCAGACATTTCAAAGAATGACAACAATAATGATGGAAGGTTGAGGATATCCAGGACCCGATGAATGGTTTGGCTAGAGGCGTCACAGAAAACGAAAGGTGATTAGAAGATTTGATAAGTGATCCAAGGCATCAGGTTAAAAGTGACAGGAGGTTTACAAAAATATTGGTTTTGGTTGCCTAAATCAAAGTCGATGGAAGAATTATGGACTTTACGAATCCCCATACTTCTGCGGACTTTTAACGGAAACCCTATAAAGCGTAAAATTTTTCTTTCAGCGACCCTTTATCCATGTCTTTTTTAGCCATAGTATCTGGAATATAGTTTAATTTTAAAAATTTTAAAGGAGCGTGATGATTGTATTAATCTCAAAGATTTTATGTTCAAATGTGAGTATTGATTATATATTATAGAATTTTGGGAACCCCTTAGTTGTGAGATCGGCTTTTTTTTTCTAGTAATGCCTGTGTTTTAAAGTACAAAGTACATTAAAAGGCCAAAAAACTCTTCGCCAGAAAATATTTTAACGCAAAGCTTTATTGTTCTTACAAGCAACTTAGGCCGTATTTCATTGGATTATTTCATTGTAAGGGTATTACTGAGAATTTGTTTATACACTTTTTAATGTTTCACGAAAATGCTGCAAAAGAAAACAAGTACCATTAACTTTGAATATTTATAATCGTTTATCGCGAAAAGTTTTGTTTGAGTAATTTTTGATTTTCAATGTTATTAAGATTAAATACAAGACTTGAAATGCAGAACAGATACAGAAAAAAATACCAAATTTACAAAGTGTAAAAAGGGTTATCGTTTATTTAATGGCATATTTTTAAAAAAGTTTGATAATTTTTCAAATGTTTTTAATGATTTCACCGTTTTATAAATTATAACTTCAAGCTCTCATCTTAAACTGTGATGAAAAAAGATGATCTCTATACTTTTGAGAATATTCATTAAACACGAATCTATTTACTAGCCCACTTTCAAAAAAAGTCTCATTTTAAGTTGTACTTCCCAGTCGGGTTGACAAAAAAAAAGGCCTAAACGCGAATTAATTCTACCAAATTCGACATCTGCGTTAGCCGCCATTTTGAACGGAAAGTGAGAAGGGTTTTTGTCAATAAGATATTGAGTTATTTTGTATTTCGGGATTATTTTTATTATCTGATGTATTACAGAATTAAGGGCGCACATAGAAGAAACAAAAAATATGCGGTATTAAAATTTTCTACAACTCTGATTTTCTCCATTTCTTTTGTAGAACTAATGTTCAAGGTACTACGCCTAGTGTACCCTAGGCCTGTGGCAACCCTATTCTTCCTTCTAAGCTCCCAAAATAGCGATCAGATCGACATAATTGCAACACAGAATTGAAGAATGAACAATTTTTGTCCTGATATTTTTATAGAAATATTGCAATCGGCCGGGATATTGAGGAAAACAGTTCCTCACTTAAAAGATGTTGGATAACGTAGTATTGGATTAGCTTATTTTTCTGGCTCTCTAATATTTTTTGACTCCTTGAGACTGACCTAACTGGTATGATGCGCAAGAGTTGCAATAGGTAAAAAAGGGATCAAAATAGTACATTATGACATTAAAATTAATAATATCTAAGATAACTCCAATTTCAAAGTGAAAAAATAAAAACACTAAAATGAAATAAAATGAAGACTTTTTAATAGTATGTTACCCTGGTTTATGATTTTATGCGAAAAGTGAATATGGCCGAGATATTGAAGAAAAAAGTTTAAATCAAGAATGCGGCTAACACAACGTTCAAAGGAGGGAGATACCGTCCCATACATTTCTGGGCTATGGTGTTAACAACTTGGAAATAGTGTTTTCTATAAGAAACATACATTTGAAGTGTTCACCTAAAATTTGAAAACATTTGTATTTCTAGAAGTTAAGCTATAAGATACTTTAGTAGTGTCATATAAAGTTTCGTTAGGTTATGAGAATGTTATTTTAAATTATTTCGTTGGACTTTTCAATAAATTACTTAAATAAACTATACTTAATGATGTCCCAAAACGGATCGTGTATGTATTTCACCCCTTGTATGCTCCCCAAAATAGCATAAACATTTATCTTAACCACTATCTTGTTCACTTTGAAATTATTCGCAAGAATAAATTACTTACTGTTTCATTCATACGCTATTGTCAAATCACAACCAATATTTCTTCATTTAAAACTCGTCTGCCAACAGTAGCACAGCGACCAAACGCAATGCCACAGTTAACAAAACGATCCATGTCGAAATGCAAAATCGGGTATTCAACGGAACAAATCTAATATTCGTCGTGTAAGGCGGGTTGTCGGGATCCAGTAGGCAAGCAGAAAGTATTCGAGTAAATAAGAATCGTAGTTAGTCCGTATAACAAGCGTAAGTCGTAAGAAAATAGGAAAACCAGAAAACAACTCAAGCGCATGGAACAAAGCCAAACAAACGAGTATCAGAATGGCAGCCATTTGACGGCATGATTGAGTGAGTGACTTGTCAATCACGTACGTGGCGTTCGTTCTTTTTGCTCGTTATTGGGGGAAAAAATCAGTATTGCCGACGTTAAAACTAAATTCCACTCATAAAAATCACAGTGAAATTACATATTTTGAATTTATTTCATTTCCAGAAATTAAATCGTTCGCGTTTTATTATATTTTTAATAAGGTTAATATAACTTATTTTTTTCCATGAATTTCCACCTACTAACTGTCTAGCCTACGATTACTCAGCCTCCTTTAGCCACCATTTTAAATTTACACTCTCAGTGACCTATACGTTACTAAACGCTGGTTAAATAAAATGTTGGCCTAGAATTTTTCCGGAGTTATAGATAATCTGTTTCATGTATATATGACAATGTCTTTTTATTTACAATTGACAGGCGTATCGATAAATATTTTAAGTCCATTTCTGTACAAACATCCAATTTTATCAGACTTGATTGCTTGCTGCGCAAGACACCTAGTCCGTAACTAAACTGCTAGGCACTCAAAAATGAAATAAATGAATATGATAAGATTCGTTAATTAATTTTATTCCTTCCAAAGTATAATAATGTTTCCCTTTCTACCCGTTACAAATAAGATCTACATAATACCTTTATTGTAATTGTAGTTCATATAAGTACGTCAGACAAGATAAGTGGCTTATTTCGCTCGTTGAATTGATATCTTCAGAATAAGGTTACGGCTTCCACGAGTTTTGCATATTAAGTGTTTAAGTAATAGGGTCTTATTGATAGTATAAGGTGATTTCAGTCTTACAAATATAACATGCTATTTCATTAATTTTGAAGTAAAATATTTGAATGTAAAATTAAAATTTTAAACATGAATAGGTTGCTTTGCTTTGCTAAGGTTCTTTATTCCAATACGTAAGAAGTGAGTTTTTTCTTTTTTATTGTAACATGAAGGTTCTACCATAAACAGTATAGGGGAACGTAGCACAGTAATAATACCATAATTAGGTGCTACGGTGCCTACAACGCCGTTGTACGTGTCTCGCCTGCACTACACCACTAAGGCCGAGGAGATTGTGGAGTCCTGGCGTGTCAAGACCGATTCGACTGTGAGGGTCGAACGTTTGGAGTCTCGTCACAAAATGGATTTACGGTTGATTATTGATATTTTTTCTATAACTGGTTATTAAAAAATTAAGTAAAGGTTATGGAAATTAAAAAATTATGTATATATTTAAAGATAATGAACACAGATTAAAATAAAATTTTAATGGCTTTCCCGGTCCACTTTCCACCTTGAGCTACTTATGAACATTTATCAACATTATTTCCTAATTTAACTCTTTTTCGGATAAGTGAAGGTAATATTTGAAAACTGAAAAATGGTAAAATAAGAGTTTTTATTGTCTTTGAAGTGAGAAAGTGGTCATCGCTTGGATACTTGAAGGGAGGGAGACTTGCTGAGCTAAGAGATATAGATAAGAATAATTTTGAAATGTTAATCCAAACTATGAATAGACTGAAAATAGATATATAACGAGGTATAGAATAAGCTTTAGTCGGTTTGAGCTATCGGCACAGGTAACAATGGCTGCTATTAAATACTGATCGAACACCTGGCCTTACCACAGTTTGTTCCCTTCAATCTCGTAGCCAAGTACTATCGTCCCTTGAACCTCACTAGCGAAGATGAATCGAATATGTTCAAATATATTTTTGAAAAATATAGTCCAGTCCCCAAAAGGACAAGAAGAGGAGAAAGTGCTAAGTTAAAGACGCGGCCTTTTATTTTTAGACTGAAAGAATATTTACCAAATCACAATAGAAAGAGGTGGAAAAAAGTAAATACAGGTAAATATAACAATAATTTGCACAATAAGGTTAAAATCTGATTTAAGATATTAAAAACACAGTCTAGTTTGCATCGCTGAAATCATAAAAAAGTCACAAAACGTTAAAAAAATATTAGTAAATAGGCCATGTAAAATGTCAATAGTCGGTATTTAACTTAACATCGAACACGTTTTAATAATATTTATATTAAAACATCATTTTTAAATTGATTTTCTTATATAATATTCTTGTTTTTGTTATCCTTTCAATATTATCAACTTCCAACACCAAATAATCAAGAGAAACAACAAAATATTAAATTCAAATGACAAACAAACAAAATCCATCGTCAAAATAACTAGGAACAAAAATGGAAGCGTTGCCAAAGTAATAATAGAATCAACAAAGTAAGAAAAGGCAAATTATGATAAATAACAATTTACTGGAGGCAAACTTTGCTGAAACAATCTAAAGGCACCCTTGGGAAGGCCTTTACAGTAATTATGCGATGGTGAGAAGGTCTTGCTGATGATGTTACGGCAGCGTTTTGTTCATTGAACGTTTCTTATGAACATTAACCAATGTATATAAGATCATTTGAAATCTTATATGATCTATATTTGTATATAATTAATGGACGTCTTAAGAAATGGATTTCACGTTCACGCTTAAGTGTCCGAACTGAATGGGTATGAATGCGCAAAAAGGGTATAATAGGATGCTGAATAAGTTGATTGAATCATTCGTAAGATGAAAAACTGTTTATAAAATCAGGAGTATTGTTACTGACACGGGACTCAAGTACAAGTGTTTAATTTTTAAATTAACAAAAGAACATTAACATTTTGATTTCTTGCTAGTAGCACCATGCATTTATTTTTACGCCAATGCCTGACATTAAAAATGTTTATAAATTAGCTTTTTTATCTTCATATTTATTGTTACAATATTTAAAATCTGAAATTGAATAATGCTGGTTGTTTTCACGCAGTTTATACATTTGGTAAGAATTTCAACCAAACATAATTCCTTGATATAGTTACGATAATTTACTATTAGGTTTAAACCTAACGTAAAAATTATCATACCTACATTGTTTATATACTTTTCCACCATGCTGAATCGCAAATAATGTTGGCTAACAATTACCAATTTTGCGATATTATAAGTAATAAGAGAAAACATAATCATAATATACTTATCTATAATATCTATCTCGTTATTCCTCTACTTTTTAATTTCCACTGCTTAGCTTTTAACATTATTGTTATATTTAAAACAGATTTCCCTTTATGCATTAATATTCATTAAAAAGCTTAATTTTGCAAGCAAGCAGGTCACTTGATTGGGTTCCTAAAATTTCACTTAACGCAAATGCTCTTAAGATACATTTTGTGTGCTTTTAGGCTCTCGTCTTTATATTTAGATAATAAAAGTTAATTATTAAATAGACTATTTTACTTCAAAGTTATGGTACTCATTCCTAAAGTATGTAAACACTTAATTTAGTAGATTTACGCAATAAAGGATATTAAAATTAAATGTTTATTTTATTGACGAACGTTATTTTGATTTGAGGAAAACATTTAAAACAATTCGGATAGAAAATGGAAATCATTCGGATAGATATTGGTTTATAACATTGAATACAAATAAACTCTAATTTTGAATCCCATTTTCATTTATTTTATTTTAATACAAATCGATGAGATTAGAATATTTCGTTGAAATAAGATAACAGATAGGTATGTGAAAAAGGTTATATGTGATTTGAATGCATAAATAAATTTGCTATGCTATGCTGTGTGCCTTTTTCTTGTCAATACAAGACTACCTTGATAATACCACTTTTTTGTTTTTTAATTAGCTTTTTATTTTTCATAAGTTACCTCCTGAAAATTATAATAAGTACCGACTGATAATTCTTATGAATACTTTATAAACGTAATAATCATTAATTTAATAATTTCTTAAGTGTGTGTGTTTTCCCACGACGTTTACCTTCACTGATAGAGTTGTCGGCTTCAAGTTGAAGACCGAGTAGCGTAGTGGGTAGTAGCCCTGCAACATACGCCAGAGGTCCCAGATTCGAGTTCTGGTCTGGAAGTCATTTGTGTGACGAATATAAGTGCTTGCTCTCGGGTCATGGTTATTTATATATATGGGTGTATGTTTATTCTAGATTCCCTCCCAGTTTATTGTATGGTCATCTGTAACAAAAGCTCTGCTTACTTTGGACCCGTAAAGTTGGTATCTGTATCCAAGAATTTATTATTATAATTAATGTTACTGGACTAAAGTTGTTTTATTTCATTAAGTAATTTGGCAGTCACTTGGATCACACCCGAAGCAAGCGCCGAACCACTGCGCCACTGACGCTCACAAAAAAAATTGAACAACAGTTATCTCCTACGCCACTAACGCAAAAAAAATTGTTTTATCAGAGGAAAATCAAACACTGAAATCTGCTTAATCCGCATGCTTGGTCTCAGCAGGATGTACAAATTGTTTCCGTTCGTAGACGAAACTTAAAAGGTTATTTTTCGAAATGATTTTCCCTTCCCAGAGGAAACATTATGTCTTTTAATAATTTAATTTATTAAATTATTCCTTATTCTCTCGCTTGCTTGATAAATTTCCGTACTGCGTTAGAATTTTAAGATACAGATCATCCGACAGGTTAAGTTCCTTACTTTAGAAGATAGATAGAATTGTTTTGACTCTAAACGCTACACTACTGATGCTCAATTAAACTGTTGCCGTTCAAATATAAATACTGGATTTATATAATTGCGATTTAGCGCGATAAACCACCTGTTGGCTGTAGTTATTACCGTTAGCCTTCATCGGAAGCGACACCCGTCGGGAAGTTGGGCGCGCTGGCGGAGACCCGCTAGCGGGTCTTCCGCCTGTAGTGAAAGTTGCACTGGAGGTGCTCAAAGGGACATGAGTTGGTGGCCGTTCTGGGCAGCCTCCGGTGAAGCCGGGGCTGGGCAGAGGTCGGCCGAAGCATGATTTAGGGATCAATTCATTTAAATGAACCTACAATGAATTGAGAAGGGAACTATGCTCCGCCAGAGCTAGCAAACGCTCTGTCGGAGTACGTGAAGCCCTAAGTTTACGGGCTAAGACTGCGATTTCACTAACATCGACATTTTTTAAAGTGTCGCAGACGAAACGCATATCGTCTGCCACGGAGGATTGAGGAGTGGGTTTGAATGGGCGAGGAGCCGGGATGGGTTTCGATGCGGGGCGCTGCCTCCAGTTTTCTGGGGCAGGCCTAGACTGTGTAGGCTTTGCAGCCGGAGGAACCCGGCTACGCAGCGGCGGAAAGTTTTCTTGAGAAAGGCGCAAGGCCTGTTTGGGTGCCGACCTCTTGGGATTGGAACGCATACAACGGGGTGCACGAGGGCAGCCCCTGTAATTTGCGGTGTGACCGGACTGGCCACAAAGCACGCAATCGGGAGGAGAGGGAGTTTCAGGAGTGCGATTGCACTCCTTAGTGAGATGAGGGCACTTGACGCACCTGGGCGGTGCGCGGCAGTTGGCCGCCGCGTGCCCGTACAACTGGCACCGATGGCACTGGCCGGGATGACCGCGGCGATGAGGCGCCTCGATCGAGATCCCAGAGAGGCTGCATATGGTGAACCTTCGTGGTTTCCAACGTTATTATATACCTACCTAAGTAACAAATTTTATTTTTTTATAAATTATTAAAAAAAATTTCACTTTATGCTTGAAAGCTCCAGGATTATTTTTTTCTGAATTCAAAATCAAATCTTAGAACCATACTTATTTTATGCAGTGTGGTAAAAACTGATGCTCTATATCAAGTTTATTCAAGACCACGCCAAATCATTCTTACGTCACGAAACACAACGGTAGCTGACCGAATTTGCCCTTTCTCACAAAAGAGCAAAAGGTACAGAAAGGTACAAAAACGTTCAAAAAGAGTTCCGGCGTTAACACTATTTCAGGAGTCATTTCTCCTGAGTAAAAGACGGAAAAAGGGGAACAGTACAAAAGATTGTTGACTGATTGTACTAGTGTGTATGTGAAATGTTCAGCAACCATGTATATTTGATATGTGAGCTCGGGAAAATTAATAGGCTATGTTTTGTGTGAAATTGGATTTCTGCACACTATTGTACTTTTGTGTGTTTTCTTAGAGATGAGTGATTCCAAAAGGTTGTAGGTGGGGGTTGATGTAAGGGATTCTTCTGTGGTTTGTTAATACGTATTTCATACATATAGCTACTGAAACAATTCTTAATGAATTTTTAAAAGTAATTGTAGTTATAATAATGTTTAAAAGGAAAAAATTGTAACAAAGAAGGGAGACTGAAAATGTTTAGTTTTTTGCATTTTCTAAACCATATAGTCGGTAATTTATTTCTTATATTGTTCATTGAGCGATTTACATCATATATGTAGTGAATCTGAAATATCTGAGAAAGTGATAGTATAGCGTCTTTGTACTTTACAGTCCTTCTTATTGGCCGCCATAATTATCACATTTTTGTGGTTGTGGGTAAAGAACGGAAACAAAGGCAATTTTTACTGAAACCCGCGGTTGGCAACGCATCATTAATTGATATGATAATCACAATTACTATTAATAAAAAAACATTTACGGTTAATGATATCCATAAGTGTGGATGTCACTCTATGAGCAGGTGATTCGTTTACTCGTTTGCCGGCTAAGAACATAGTAAAAAAATGATTAGCGACGCAACAAATCCGCAAAAATGACAAGTTTGATATTATATTTGATAACTAAAGATTGATTATAAAGCAGGACGTGAAACATTAATTTGGGTTTTAAAACTGTTCAATATTTTCCCTTGGTATATTTAAGTTTTTTCACGATTCATCAAAAATATTTCGATTAGTAAGTCAAAATATAATCGAGAAAGCATGTTTTTTTATTGCTTTCTGAAATGGCTAAAACATGCAAAAATGCTTTTATCGCTAGCTCAAGTATACACTGAAAAATAAAGTCATTTTATGCTAAGGCTGGTAGATCAATAAGAGCTTAACAACAAAGATCAATAAAATTAGCTTCAAATCTCAACCTCGTATACACTTAGGAACCTTGCGGTGGGTGAACATAAAAACGCTTTTATTTTGAGTGAGCAACTTCTTCACTCTGTGCAATCACGACTGAGATTCGTTCGAAATCGGAATTTCTTTCGCACGAAAAACAGTTATAATACTGTTTTGTGATATACAGATGTTACGGTCAATTTTAATAACATTATGTCTTTTTTTAGAAAGGAACAACCTTTAGTTCAATTAAAGCAATTTTTCTTATTTATATTAAGGCTTTACTTGGGCAATGTTTATTTGTCGACATTGACACTGAGGGACTTTCTTTAAGTTCTCTTTAAAAAAAATAGTTCCAATTACCTCGATAGATGGCGAATGGATAAGCTGGTCTAAAAGTTTTACATTAAGAAGCGCAGGTCAGTAAGCATATATTTTGTAGGTGAAGGGTAGGTAAGCGTGGTAGGTGCAACCATTGTACTATAGGTTTTTTTTTCTTTGTATTGAAAAAGGATTAGACGTTTGCCTTTTATCTCACCTGATGGAACGTGACGATGAAGACGAAGGTGTTACACGTCTATCCACGAGATACCTATTCACTCGACGCTTCAAAGAACTAGGTTTTCTGGAAAAACAGACGCAGGCAGTTCATTCCACACCTTGGCGACCCGCACTAAAAAGGAACTATCGAAGCGTTTGGTTCGACTTCTTGGGATATCTACCATGAAGGGTTGGAAGGTCTGTCGGCGTCTAGTAGTCCGATGCAAGAATAGTGTGGGTTCAACCTGATCAAAAAGAGCATTCGCGCACTCTCCAAAATGTAATCTGTAGAAGACTCCTAAACTGGCAACTTTCCGACGATGGTCGAGGCTTTGCAGTTTTTTGGTGGTGAGGTCAAAGTTGTTAATAAATTTTCGGGCTATCGGTCAACTGCGTCCATCGCTTCTAGTTGGTACTTTGCAGAACCATCCCAAAGGTGGCTACAGTACTCCATACAAGATCGAACTTGAGCTGTATACAAATTAAGTAGCTGTTCAGGGCTGAAGTTCCGTCGGACCTTCGAGATGATTCCCAACTTCTTTGAAGCTGTTTGAGCCATATGGACACAATTTATTGCCCGAAGTTTAGTTGGGACGATATAGTTACGCCCAGAAGCCCTAGGTGGTCGATTAAGGGTACACAAACATTTTGGAAAGTGGGCGTTAGGTCGAAATTGCTCTTTTTCGCGGAGAATAAACACGCCTGTGTTTTTGACGGGTTAAATTTGACCAAGTTGGACTCGCCCCAATCATGGACTCTCTCAAACCCCGGGTTTCTTGAGGACTCGCTCGCGCATTTGACATGTCTCTCTCTACAACGATGCTGTCATCAGCGTAACTAATAATGCCTGGGGGCTGAATTTGTTGCTGTTAATGTGCAGCAAGAATAACGTTGCAGAGAGAACAGATCCCTGAGGTACCCCGGCATCATTTGCCATTAGCTCAGAAGAGCAGCCGTCAAAGACTACTCGAATTGACCGTTCCCTCAGGAAATCAGATATCCAGTCGCAGACCCCTTTAGGTATTCCGTATGCTGGAAGTTTACTCAAGAGACCATCATCAAGAGCCAGACCCTATCAAAGGCCTTGGAAATGTCTAAGGATACAGCTATAGCTTCACCGTGACCTTCCAAGGCTTCGCTCCATAAGTGAGTGGCATACACAAGAAGATCTCCAGTCGAGAGTCCACTGCGAAAACCATATTGGTTATCGCTAAGGAGCTCGTTGGACTCAAGGTATGCCAGGAGACGATTGTTCAATACACGCTCCATGACTTTGCAAAGTATGGAGGTGATTGCAATAGGTCGATAGTTGATGGGATCTGCACGGCTTCCCTTCTTTGGTACTGGTTGCACGTTAGCCAGCTTCCAGGATTTAGGAACCTTTCCAGATTCCAAAGAGAGTCGATACAGGCGTGTTAGTATGGGAGACAACGCGGCTGCGCAGTGTTTTAACACAACTGCAGGTATGCCATCGGGGCCGCTAGCCTTGTTCACGTCTAAATTCTGCAAGCATTTAAGAACCTCCTTTTGGCGAATATGAACGGTACCCATTTTGGGTCCGAACTGAGGTAACTGGGGTGGGACTTTACCTTGACTATTTAGACGTGAATAGTCTGTAAAAAGATAAGCAAAGAGGTCTGCTTTCTCCTTTTCAGTGTGTGCCAGTGAACCGTCAGGCTTTCTCAGAGGTGGCAGCGATGGGCGACAGAAGTTCGACTCAACCAACTTGGCCAGAGACCAGAAAGCTTTGCTTCCTGAGGGATATGACGCTATCTTGTCTCCGATGTGGCCAATGTGGTCAAAGCCAGCCTTTCTGATCACCTTTTTGCAAGACTTGGCGGCAGCATTGTATCTTTTCTTCAATTCATGCGAATCCACGGCTTTGCTTCTGCAAGCGCCATCCCAGGCTTTGTACGCTTCTTGCTTAAGCTTTTCAGCTGTGAGGCAAGCAGCATTAAACCATGGGCGACCTTTGGTTTCAAGGGATAGGTCAGCGTAAGGGATGAAATACTCCATTGCTTGGCCTATCACACTTGATACAGCATCAGCGCAGCACGATGGATCGGTTGATTTAAAACAAGTCTGCCACCAAGGATAAGACGCGAAAAAGTGCCGCATCTCATCCCAATCTGCTGACTTGTATCGCCATACTCGCCTAGCGCCTTTTAGGCTGGTGTCAGGTGGCGAGTACTGCGACACAGATTTCACCACGCAGTGGTCGGATGTCCCTAAAGGTGCAGTTACGGACACCGAGCACCTGTCAGGATCAGTTGTCAGCAGAAAGTCTAAGCAATATGCAGTTTGGCCGGCAACGTCGGGGATACGCGTGGGCTCGTGCACAAGCTGTGAGAGGCCTTGAGTCACGGAAAACTTAAAATTCTCTCTTCCAGCGTGGTCAGTGTCCTGATACAGGTATAGCCATTGCCCGTGATGAGCGTTGAAATCCCCCAGGAACACCAACTGCGCTGAGGGAAAACGGAGACTACGGGGACGCCCAAACCCCCCCGGGGATTGTCATTGGGTCCTTTCTAACCAGTCGCCAGCTGTCACGATGAAGCCTCCCGGGATTTTTCGCGAGGTGGCGGGGCAGCCTTTCGCATGTGGCCAGCACACTACTTGGGCCCCCTACTACCTGCAATCGGCCAGCGGTGCACCATTTCTTCGGATCCCGCTACCCTCCAAAACCAGTTACCCGGCGAGTCAATAAATTACGAGCTGAAGACAGTTCTGTGATGCAGCACGATTAGACATAATGACATGTCACTTGGCGGCATGGCTTTGTTTAGTGGGTGGTGAAAAAACTGTAATACATCCATAAAACATCCAGTAAAGTAATAAAGTTTAGCACCCATCCAGAATGTGTCAGGACAATGTATGTGTTTCTTTCACATGAGCTTAATTCGAATGTAAGTATTTCATCTTATTATGATTGGTTTTTTATATCATGATTTATAAGTTTAATATAATTTTTATTCATTTAAAATGTTTAGCAATTTTTCCAATGATGATTTCATTGTAAAAGCTTTTATTTAGGCTTTATGTAATCGCTCTACTTAAAGCTAACATACTGGCCAGATGCTTTCATTTTCAATTTCAACATTTATTTCTATATCATGTCGCTTACAACAACTAAATATAATCAAAAATCTTGTTCCAAAAATGTCTACGAATAAAATCGATTTCTTTATTTTAACAAGCTTATTTATTCTGCGAAGTGCAGTCACTAATTGTTGTTCAATACAGTTCACGTTTAAGAACTTTCATTTAATTATATAGTTAAATATATTTTCTCAATTCAGTCACTCTCGTGGGAAACATTTACTTTTAACGATGCTGAAAATGAACTCTTTTCGAGTGTATAACTGTAGGAAACCTAGGTATTTTCTATCTGGAATTTTGTACAGAGGTTAATTGTCGAAGAATTTGTTGGCTTCTTTACGATTTGTTGAGTAAAATCAAGAATGTCGGTGCAGTTAGTACAACGATTTTAATGTCGTTGACTTTCGATTTGATGTTAGTATGTTGCATCATACCCAGACAGTGAGAAGAAGGGTTACGTTTTCGAGTGTATTTTGTTTAGAACCCTCAACAGACTAAACCGTATGACAGGTTTCTACATATGAGTTGTAATTAGATTCATCTCAGTTGTAGAAGTGGCATAGGGTTTATTATGTTCCGGAATTCCCATGAAAACAGGTACTTACGCGGTAAAAGAAAAAAATAAATCTTACGCAGGCAGGTAATTTTAATTTGTCAAAAAAAGGAGAAACAAAAAACTTATGCATTTTAAAATCAAGTATCTCATAGAGATAAGAAAAAACATGTTTAGAGTTAACAGTTAACTGTAAAGCAAAAGAGCTGCTTGGGCACAAAGATATATAAACTATCTGGTTTCGGAGAAATAATGCTTGTGTTATGTATTGATACACGTCGAATTGATCACACCTAAAAACCCACGAACCACTGTAGATTTTAATTAGTGCTACTATCATCGTCACAAAGACGATAGGCTATAGCTCTTTGCAGATTACACTTTTAAGAGTGTGCTTATCTCTGAACCCTCTCTCTTTTTCTCAACCGGTCATCCAGGGGCACACAAAACTTCCAGTTGTTTATAGTCCATGTACAAAATGTTGAAAATAAGTTTCCATTGTAAGGAAAAGGAGTATAGTATTTATCTGACGAGTAGTGTCAGTGGTCAGCCCTGCCTACGTCGGTTTTTCCTAATATAACCCTGGGGTTTAAAGTGTTGTTTAAATTGGTAGCTCTTGATCCGCCGTGTGCCGTTCTTGTCTTCATCATCACTCTCCACCAGGTCAGATGGGACAAAAGCCTGCCAGTTCAGAAAGATAAAAATGAATTTATATGTACAAAAAAACTGAATTAAATAATAATGGTATCCTAATATTATCCTCCACAGCAGTATGTATCTAAAACAGTCACACAAGTTTGCTACAAGAAAGTTTAGTCGCTCTGTTTTGAAACTTAAGTTTTTCTCTTTGTAACATTTCAAGCGATATATTTTCATCAACCCTTGAAAAATACGTAAGAAAGTTAACGTCAATATATTTTTCTAATGATAAATGTTTGTGTATTTTCTTACAAACATTCAATTCTCTGTTTTGCTATTGTAAAGTTAAATAACAAGTGTACAATTCGAATGCTTGAGTGTCTTCTGATTTATGCGCCTATCCAAAGATATCATCTTCCTCGATTAAACTAGAAAGACAGGCTGATATATGGGAATCACGAATAAATCATATTCCAAATTGTCTTAGCTTACCGATGAAATAAAGTGTTTACAGACCTGTTTTCTTATATATCCAAGCATAATGTAAAATTATTACAACATCTGCTCGACTAATACGTATATACTACATTATAATTATTATTTATATAATGGTACTAATAAAATCTTAAATTTCTATTAAAACATTTATTTAGTTTTGGTTTAAACATACTTTTTTGTATTGATTACGGCACACATCCAAACATTCCATAAGTTAACGCATTCAGAAATACCTTGTTATCAATGAGTAATTACCGGGTTCAGGACGGGTTCGGTCCTGAATTCTGGGTCAATCCCGGATTTCCCGGACATTCGGGAAAAGGAACCATGTCAGGGTGTCGTCCCTTCAATTACCTTCCCATTTTAATTCGTGGCCTTTTGCGAACTTTGTGCAGGAGATAAACTTCAATATTATAGTTGAGGAGGGCGATGGCTGGATCCCGCGTTAACCTCGTGAACGAAAACTCGGTGCCGTTTGAGGGTGTTCGTCATTTGGATGTTTGTGGGGAGGGAGACCTGCCGAGCTAACAGATACAGATAAGAATAATTTTGTAAAGACATAAAGACACATTGGAAATTTATTTAAAAAAAGAATAACTGTGAAGTTATTGCCAGTTCTTCTTTCGAACTGGCGGTAGAGTCATGCTTTATTTAACGTCAATAGATTTTTAACGTTGAAACCAGTAATTGTCAATGTTGGGAACTAAATATACGAATTTGAATATGTAAACATTTTTTGATTAATTTTGTATACAATTGCAACCATATACGAATTAATATACCTACAACACCTTGTTCAGATTAAATATAACACTAAAAACGGGATTTCATCGTGTTTTAAATTATATTTTTACACTTGATCTCGACGTTTCGGTATCTTTACATAAAATCCGATTAAAAAGTATTTCATTTAATACAATGAATTGTGAAAATTTAAGCACCTCCTTCAATTGTTCCCAAGTATAATATTAGAGGTTGTTTCCTTTTTTATCAATCTTGTCCTCAATCAACATCTCATCGTATTGATATTAAAAATCTTTACACTTACAAACTAAGGCATAGCAATGTTTAGGTACACCAAGTACAGTTGACATAAAAAGTGATTAGGTCGACTTGTGCCGACCTGAGTTAAAAATTTAAGTTAAATCGAGTTAAAATATTGACTGTGATGGAGGACATATTTCACATTCCAGTAAGTTGTTAACTCTAGGCCGCGCTAGTCGAACTATTCCTTGGTTTTGGTGGTCCATTTAAGTTTTATACAGTAAGAGCTTGCAACAGATTTGACTAGATAAACATAAATAATAATAATAATATATTTAAATGCAAAACCAGCTACAAAATTAAAATATACCAAGATTAAAACCTACGAGAGAGCCTACTGCAGAAAATACCTTTCTACTTACTGCTTCTAGCTGCGGTTTCCATGACATTGCGGAGTATATTAGACACCTAAGTTTTCTAATAGACTCCGGACGGATAGACTTTAACGGCGGAGCTGTATGGAGTATGTAATCCATAAAAAAGGGCAGGTCTTACGTTACGAAGACCAATTTTAGAGAAAAATTTAGTACTTCCAAATCAAAAGCCTTAAAAGTCAGAATTCTAAAATCAATAAATAAAACAATATCAAGGGCCTATCCAACACATAATATTTACCATAAAGACCCACATTTTCAAACGTAACAAGTTTTGAACAAATTAATCTACAAAATATCTATCCTATTGTTGCTTGAACATTGTAAGGCATATTCATTTTTCAAAGTCCTGGGTTATCTGCAGAGTTTAGTAGTAATAAAAGTTTTGAGCACCCTGTATGCGGTGAAGGCAATATATTGTAACGTCAGTTTCTACGTTGCTGCCGCTAAAACTAATTTAGATAATGATGCATGCAAGTAAGGAAATAATAGTGCGGAAAAAAAGTGTATCTTGGTGTTAATATTACTGCTCATTATTTGTGTTATGAAAAATGGATGGTTGGTATTAAGTAATAAGAAGATCTGTTTAAGTAATACATGTAGTCTTTACAGTTAGCACGCTTTCCTGACTGGAAATGCGTAAAAATGCGTAAATGAAATAATCCGTAAACGGGGCGTCATCTATCATAAAAAATTATCCCAAATCATTAATGAATAACAATAAGGGAATATCCCCACACAAATACAACGACTTATGGCGTCAAACCCAGGGCTACTCCCACAGATGCTACTTGATCGACAAATAACTATGTTTACTATCTCTTTCACTCACTGTGCATTCATTCTAATAATACAATTAAACAAAGCTTACTTCAAGAGTCTCATAAATACTATAGGTTCCGTTATCTGTGAGTTTATAGCTCATAACCAGGACTGCACAATCGCCTTGTGTACGATGTTAACAATTTACAATCGCACATAATTTACATGTTACTACTGCCGATAAAACTGATAAGTGCCAGACTGATAAATGGATTTCCAAGGTTTGAAGGTCACTTACAAGAATAATTACATTTAAAAAAGGTTATTGAAAAACAGATACCTTTTTTTGCAGAAAATTTTTGATTTACTTATGCTGATTTATACTCTGATTAAAACAGTAATAGGGACTGATTACTGGGGTACTACGAATCAATTAAAAAAAAAACGGTACTTAGATTTTTAAAAGTTCCAAATTGAATCGTCTTTTAGTAACGCGAGAGGCAAAAGGCATGCTTTTAGAATTTTAGCAGAAGATTTTTTTTTAAGTTTCTTGTATAAAGATGTATCATATTCTTGCATCCTAAATTGATATTGGGCGTTTAAGTTATATTCGTTCATAACAGTTATAGCCCAAAAATAAGTATTTTGAAATGATTTAAAATTTTGCCTTATGGATTCCTAGCAGTATGAAAAGGCTGCAACTACTAATTTGTTGAGTAACAAATTATTTTAATGTAGAGTATATTTTAAATAAAATAAACTTGACATAATTCAAAACAGCATTACGTAATTTTAACGTGTTACCGCACCAAGTTGTTGGTGGGAATTTACGCTTGGAGAAAAGCGTTTAACTCATTTGTTAAAGGAATAAATAAAATCACAATATAAGTACGAGGGAGGATTGAAAAGTTCGCAGCCTAAATAAGAAAACACAGGAATAATGCAATTTTTTATGTTTATTTTTCTACATACTCTCCTCCTAGGTCACAGCACTTAGTCCAGCGGTCCTCCAAAGCCTTGATCCCATTTAAATAGAAGGTCTCGTCAAGGTCTCCTCTTTTCTTCTTTGATCTCCTCATTGGTAGAAAATTTCATTCCAACTAAGTGTATTTTTAGTTTTGAAAATAGGTAGAACTCAGAAGTCACCTGACTTGGTAGGTGAAAAAGGGGGACGGGGAAGCAGCAATTCGAAACCACTATTCACTATTTGAGCCATAGATTCTGCAGATGTGTGAACCCGAGCATTGTCCTGATGAAACAAAACTTTCCTGGTCTTTTAGACTTTACTTTACTTTTTTACTTCTTCGCGTTAACGACGTAATAGTGTGCAGTAGTATTATAGTTTGACCTCTTTCTAAGTAATCAACCAAGATTACACCCTTAGAATCCCAGAAAACCGATTCCATTACCTTGTTTACTGAAAAACACACCTTGGCTTTCTTGGGGCTCGGAGATCCGGGTCTCTTCCATTGTTTGGATTGTTGTTTGGATTCAGGAGTATAGTGATGAACCCATGTTTTGTCCATAGTAACAAACCTTGCCAAAAATTCGTTTGGATCAGCTTCAAAAAGCTCTAAACAATCTCTAGAAATCTTGAGCCGAGTTCGTTTCTGTTCAACTGAAAGGAGCCGCGGAACACATCTTGCAGACACCTTGTGGAAACCTAATTCGTTAACAATCATGTTTTATGTACGTTCATATGAAATTCCTAGAGCTTCAACTATCTCAGATACCTTCAATCTTCTGTCTCCCATCACGTATGTGATCATGAGATCACATATTTTTTCTATGTTTTCCGAAGTCGTAGCTGTAGATGGCCATCCAGAACGGGGGCCATCTTTGATGCTCTCTCGTCCACGCTTAAATTCAGCTGTCCACTTTTTTATCATTGTATACGACGGAGCAGATGTTCCTAAAGTAGCCACCATTTCTTCATGAATCTGCTTTGGAGTTAAGTGTTTCTTGTGGAGGTATTTGATCACGGTCATAAAAGATTTAATACTTTAAAAATAACATTTTCTTTCCTACTTAACAAAAATTTGTTATTAATCATAATTTAAAGAAATTTAAAAGATTAAAATTACATTGTTGTCTCTACCTAAAATTTTAATGAAACAACAAATCCCATATTTTTGCCTTTACAAAGAAAAACAAAGTCTATTATAAAGAAAACAAAGGAATGATAAGACAGAATTAATTGCTTTTACGATAATATTCCTATTTTCTGTTAATTTGTAAGATCGTTTCAGTAAGAAAGGGCTTTGAAAATTCACAGGGTTCCGTAACTTTAAAGGAGTTTTTTAAGAGAGTTTTAATTACCAAGTTTCTCTATGAAATATTCTTATTATTTTGTAAACAAAACTTGTCATTGACATTTTATTCACGCGGCCGAGCCATAACGGTTCTTTCGGGTATAATATAATATAAAACTTCCCTTAAAAAATTTCATATTTAATTATTAAATAGTTTTTCAAACGGTGTACGACGCCTAAATTTCAATCTGTCTTATTTGGAAGAACAAACTGAGGTAGTTCGGTCCATACCTCAGCTGTTCGAACTAAAAATGAACAATCTACGTTCTACATTTTGGCACCTCGACTACAAACGAGTGGAACCTCGGTCTCCGTCTCGTTAATCGAAGGAAAAATGGCCTAGGGTTCTACAAGTTTATACAGAGCATTCGCACACTATTCTAAAATGTATTCTGTGAAAGACCGATAGACTTGATCGAGACTGGGTTATCACGCATTCGCAATTTTTACCGTCATTGATAAACCTATAACGGTAGTAACAGATATGTCTTCACAAATATGGACAAACCTTAACTTTTGCTGGGTTCCACTTGTTTTATTAATTTCCTTGCAGTTTGTGTATGTACAGTTTATAGTGTATAATGTACTTTATTGATAAATAATAGAAGGTTATTATAACAATTTAATTGTTTTTGTAATTAAAAGGTCACTTAATGAAATATAAATCAGTATTTACAGTACTTCCCATTCTGGAGTCATTATGAGATATTCTGTAAAAATCGAACTGAACCACGGCAATAAACAGAAATATAAACTCCGCTGCTCGCATTAAATAAATCAACTCAAAAAAAATATCCTTCACTTTTAAAGAACAATGAACCCTAATATTTTCCAGAATCACCATTTTACAATAGACAAATAAAAATAATAAATTGCTCGGCAACTCTAAACAATGGGACAATTTATTTGTCACTGGTTTCGTAAATTTCATTCACGGCATTATTTATTGCATTAACGAAACACGCAGTTTTTTTTTAGTGTCACCATGCGGTTGCCATGTTTCTCATTTTATTTAGCTGCAGTATAAAAATTATAAAAAATATGGCTACTGTTTAGTTTACTTTGACATGATTCAGTATTTTTCGCAGTTTCATTGGTTATACAACAGAATTATGCAGTTATCGATGTGAAGTTTCAGGTTTTTTAAACGTTGTTGAAGGTTATAGAGGGTTAAAGATTTTTATAAACGTAAAGTATTGTATAATCATATACAATCATTTTCTTTTTTGTTTATATATAATCGATCAACTTTGAAACCAATTAAAATCATTATTTTTATATCGGAAAGTTATATTGTGTGCATAACATGTATATTTTATCAAGGAAATAGCAAAGGAATTAACGAAAGTATTAAAAGAAATTGGTGAGTTTCATTTAAGATGGATAAATTCTCTCGAAACCAGAGGTATAATGTCATTATTTAGGGGTTAGACTGAATTCTGCAGTTACATTTGGTGGTCAAAGGTTTATTTTCAACAAGCAGTTTTTAATGTATATTTTCTTTTGTTTCAGATATTAGCATCATCATCACGTCAAACGGTTTGAAATGAACTGAAAACTATGATATTAAGGTAAGCACAATGAATAGTTTAAAATAAATTGAAGTCACAAAAATATGAATGAAAATAAAAAAGGATGAGATTATGATTTACAATCTTATTTATTTTCAAGTGTTTTAAAACCAAAGTTAAGTTTGATTTTGGTACAGTTGAAGATTTTTCTTTTAATTACCTAAATTAATAGATTGCATAAAAATTATGATCAAGGTAATATGAATTATTAGAAATTGAATATATTACTATATCTTCGACCATAAAAAGGATAAAGAATTAATCTATGAAATAAGAAGCCTCTATGTGAATATAGCTGTTGTATCGTGATATATTACATCTTCGATTCAAACTTCATCAAAATGAAAGTGACAAAAATATTTTTTATGAAGAGGAAACGTCACAATATTGATGTTTTATCATATATTATTGTAGGGTGCAGTTACCCCTGTCAGTAGTTGACAAGGGTGTACATCGCATTATTTACTAAGTGACCTGAAGACTTGCGATAAAAGGGGAAAGTTAAAGAATTAAGGAACCTATTTAATGAAATTTTACTACACTAGTCGAAATGTACTTTATGAAGATATTTGAATTGTTTTATTCTTTTTTAATAGATAAATTAAAAAAGAATTAACTTAATTTTATTTCTGACACAATACTAATTATTTTATAAAATACATATTTACATGTATGTATTTATATAACCATTATTTTTATTCGCGAAAGGACTAGGACTCTACCAATAAGCAAACTAAAATACTTAAAAATTAAAACTTTAATAGTAAACCCAGTTTATTTCCGTTTTCGAAATTGCATCAAAATCTGGCTCCAATTTCGCCCGAAAAAATATCAAAAATTACTTAATATTATCAAGGCAACATAAATAGTCCAAAAGTGAAATTGAAACGGTAAAATGTTTTAAAAGTGACGCCATTCCAAAATATTTCGACGAACGTACACAAATTTTCTCATTCAAAACTCACAGGCCGTTTCATCGGGTTGCTGCATTTCTGAAAATCGAATTAAATTTTGTCAATCTTTGTCTGTCATCAGAAATATAAATTATTTACATTTCAATAAAGATGGTTTTTTGAAAATTAGTGATTTATGAAAATTTGTGTTTCGCTTTGGTCCGATTTGCCAGTCACTATTTAATTTTCATTTTTTTCCCCATATAAACACACCAACTGTTTGGCCGCAAAGTAAACAGAGCTAATGTTATGGATGTGCGTACAGCGAACAGGAGGGGAAACACAGGATAAACGTAAATATAGAAATATTTAAAAAAATGATCCGACAACAATAATTGCAAATGAATGCCCCGGCCACGATCCGAACCTGGAACCTCCGGCGTATGAGGCAGGGCCATTAACTATTAGGCTACTCGGCCGTCGGCCTCGTTCGGTAAAGGTACAAGATTGTCAGGATAACAGTTTAAACAAAGATATTTATTGTGTAATGCCATATTCTTGCAACTTTCTTGCCGGTACAAAATGTCGCTATAACGCTGGTCTTTATTTAAAAAATTCACAAAAACATGCGAATACAGCAACTCATATCTAAACTGCGATACTATGTATAAAACATCGTCAATTCAAATGTAATTATTGTTTTTCCGTGAAGACTACATTATACCTAACTTAGAAACACAATGATTTAGTTCAAAGTTCCTCATTAGCTAAAATTTTTTTCGGAAATAACAACAAACACTCTTACGAGTATACTAACTCATCACATTTATTACCCTTGAATACCCATTAGTCCTGTAACCATCATACTTTATCATTTGTCACTCGATTCCACTTCACTTAAAAAGAATTTGAAAAACGACCGGGTACTCAGTCTTCCGTCACGGAAAAAATAATACAACTTCAAACTTATGACATTGAACTCAAACTCCCTTTTTGCCTGAAAAATATTTATTAAGAGTTATTTTCAGTGTCGCTAACAAAACATGTTTCTCATGTTCCAGGTGAAACAGGACAAGAAAATGTTATTTCAAAACGAAGAGGAAACATAATAGCTTTTACCGAAATGGATATAGATCATGTAATATTGGATAAAGAAACCATTACTCGATTTGAACAATATACTTTGGCTAAGCCTTCGCTAAATGGAGGCGTACCCTTGGACAAATGCCAAGACGTTGACTCAATGGCGTCTACTAGCAGAAAGAAAACACAAAATACTAACCAAAAAGTAGTTTGTTGCTTTTGTTTCAAAACTACCAAGTTTCGAAGAAAACAATTCATCATCGGGACCCTCACAAATATCATGATATTTCTAATTCTTTTAGCGTACACATTCCTAGGATCGTTCATATTTTTAGCCATAGAAGGAGACACAGACGTACCTATAAGACCTAGATTACTCCCGGACCGACAGAAAATATCCCACCAAAATCTTAATAATACAAACAAAAAAGATGCAGATGACGACGATTTAGGAAATTTGACTCTATCCGCAAATTATTTTTGGGATGCGAGAAGCAGAGCCGTGGAAAATATTTGGGAGATAACAGTATCATTAAATATTTTGTACAGAGAAAATTGGACGCGACTGGCTGCACAGGAGATTTTGAAATTCCAAAATGAGCTAGTTCAAAGAGTAACCACAGAAATGGCGTCACAGTATGGCGTGAGCTACCGAGAGATGGCTCTCGGGGAGTTCGGCGGCTCCGAATTCAACAATCATTATGAGGAACACGAATGGAACTTGGCACTTGCATTTTTCTACTCGTTGACTGTTTTGACTACTATAGGTGAGAATATTAATTTCTATTTAGAAAACTAAACTTTTAAATAATAGTAAAAAGATTTTACTGTTTTATATTTGGAAATTTTTATATATTTAGTAACCTAATAATGAAAGGATCACGCATAAGAGCTAATATTATCTTAGAGATCAATGAATTTATTAGCACTTTGAATAGCGACTTTGTCTACGTATGAAGACAAGCTACAAAAAGTGACGACTTTTTATGTGAACATGGATATTGCAACATGCCCCTTTACAAACTGATATTAAAACATTCTTTATACGAAACGTTGTGTAAGAAACCTCTTTAATGCAAAATTTTAGGTTGCTAGGTGCAGGCGTGTAGGCGTATACGCTGTATAGGTCAATCAGTCAATTTCATAATGTTTTTTTTTTATTTTAAATTAATTTCCTTTAGTACGTTTCAACTTCATCGATAACAATTCTTATTATAGTATTATTCAATTTTTTTTACGTTATTCAAGCAAAGTATTTGTTTTATATAAGAGTTTGTCTGTGTGAAATATGGGTCTAATTTACGAGAATTTCTCAAAAGATCTTAGTTATCTTGATTGAATTGATTAATTCTGAAGCATAAATAAAATAATAAAATTCAACCTGAAAACTATTAATGTTTATCTGTATAGGCATAATCTCTAACGAACAATGGACGATAAAACACATGTCACTCTCAAATTATAATAATAAAGAAGTAAATGGATAAGTTTAAGAGAAAGTTAATGGAAGAATGTCATACATATTTTAATGATAATTTGTTTATTAAATTAATTTATTTGTTTTTATTTCGCAGGCTATGGAAACATTGCACCAAAAACGCTACTTGGTAAAGGAGTCACCATTTTGTATGCACTTTTGGGAATTCCACTAACCTTAGTCTACCTCTCAAGCGTCGGTACCTTGCTATCAAAAATGGCTCGAAGTGTGTTTAGCAGAGCCTTGTGTTGCTGCCTTTGTTCCAACTGTGGTTACTGCTGCTACGACGAACGCAGAATGGCGGAAAAGGAAAGAAGAATGAAACTAAAGAGACAACAAGAAGAAATGCTTAACAGTCAGAACACCAGCAAAACTCCAACTGAAGAATGTTACGTTCTTAAAACAGACAGCCAAAAAGATTCATCGATTTCGGAAAGACCTACTACTAGTACAGTAAAAGATGATGTAATCAGTTGGCCAGATACTGATTCTAAACTGTCCATGCATGGTCTTAGTATATTGGCTCCCGTGTTACTTTGTTTGGCAGCTATATTTATTTATATCACTATAGGAGCTATCGTTTTGTATGAATTGGACAATCTTAGTATCATAGATGGGATCTACTTTTGCTTCATGGCGCTAAGTACCATCGGTTTTGGTAATATCATTCCTGGTATGACGTACACTACGATTCACGGAGTAAGGTATTTTACTGTAAACTCTACGACTCTTTGGTTTTGTTCTGGATATACTTTAACTGGCTTAGCGTTAACCGCAATGTGTTTTGGCGTGATTCACGATGAAATTATCCATAGAATTAAGCACCAACAAAAGGAATGGTCACAGAAAAGTAATGTTGTCAACAACGAGGTTAATTTAAACGATCCGTTTTATATGAGCTCCTGACAAATGTATAATAAGGGGAAGTCGGAAAATTTGTACAGTATAATGGAGGATAATTCGATAGTAGAAAGAAATAGAATAGAAATTGATAATAGAGAAGTAGTAATTAGTGTAGATGATATGTCGACTCTTGATACTGAAGCAGATTTTCCTCCCCCTCCCCCTGAAGAAGAAATCGTTGCGATTGTAACAAAGAAAGAATCTAAAGTGGGTTTTGGAAACATGGTGGCATACAATGCGTTGCCTGAAATGCTGGACCATGTGAACTCGACGTAATAACAAAAATAAATAGACCTTCTTTTATTATTTTTACTGGCTGTGAATATATGTATATACAGTTTTAAGAAATAAAAATATCATGCTTATTCAATTATCGAATTTCATGGTGAATATCATGTCAGATGTAAATGTATTTATGTATAAATTGTAAATGTATGTAAATAGATCCACACATTTTATTGTTCAATAACTCGAAGGTGTTAAACATCTTGTAATCCGTAATTTTTGTCAGCTGTTCATATTGGAAGTAATTAGAGGTAAAATTTCTATGTGAATAGACTCTTTGTAAAAATGACATTTAATAAAAAGAGTAATAAAAATATTTTCCAGCGGTTTTCATTGAAAATACCATATGTTTGATGTGTCAATTGTAAATGTAATCATATTTAATGCGCCGATAAATTCAATAATCTTCACTATGCAACGTTCAAAAGATCCTACGATATTTGAACAATTTTATTTTCCAATAATAAAATATTACTTCTGATCATTTGACGAACCCATAATTTTTATGATTACAAGAACATTATATACAGCATTTTTTTGTGAATTTGTATTTACAAAAAATTGTGTTATTTTTTGTGTCCGTACTATTTAGTATGTAAAGCAAAAATCTGATTCTAATTCAAAACCATTTCGAGGTTTAACTTTTTACAATATGTAAGTAAAAGCTCGAAGGTACAAGCTTATTTTAACGATAATTGACTTTGATTTAAAGTCAGAGATAATTGATTTGTCTTAAAGTCAACCTCTTTAAGACATCATAAAGTAGCATCATTTTCTAACTTTTTTGGTTAAACTGGCATGTCAATGTGTATAATTGGTTCAGTGTTACAGTAAAGGTTTCTCTTTGACTGAATCAGAAAATTAAAATTATGTTTAATTTTACGAAATGTTGTGATTCAATCACTATCCAATATGGTGTATATATTTTGTAATGATGATTAACAATAGCTCTATTCAAACTCAGAGTTTAATGCAATATAACTTTTACCATTAGCAGGTCTTCAGTTCTAATCGATTTTATTGCGATGAGAATTTTACTCAATTTAGAAATGATGGAGAAAAGGCTGACTTAGTCAATATTCCACAGTAACAGAATATAAAATAACCGATCGGCTATTAGAAAAAAAATCTTATTGACAAGCTATTTGACAACATTATAAAAAAACCTCGACATAGTTTTTAAGGGCTGATTTTCTTAAAAAATTGCTAAGACCTCTCATTCACTTATAAACAAAAAAAAGTTTATTCACTTATAAATAAAAACTAGTTCCAAAAATTAAATTTTAATCACGGAAAATTTACTTTGGAAGAGTCATATAGTTTTAAATAAATGCAACTGTCAAACAGGAATCAGTGACTGGGTTATTTAAATTTATTGAAACTTATTTTATTTTAATTATTGAAAGGGACACTAATATCTATTAATGAATTTCTAAAAAAGTTTGGTGACCTTACCTATCAGCCTTAAATTCTACGAAGTATCTAGCAAGCTTGAATTTATACACTGTTGATCTTTATGTTTCTTTCATTATTTCAAATAATAACGTTATTTAAAAAAAAAAAAAAAATTTACCAACCATCCTTGAAAGAAAAATTTGTTGCGTATACATGGGACCTAGAAAGCCTAGAATAGTAAGGTAACTTATATTGAAATTCAATTTCTATGAAGTTGAAATTTGCGATCTCCACGGGTATGGCAGTTTATGTTAATTTATATTTTAGCAAATTAGATCTTAGAGACTTATAGCTTTATTCTTCTGAAAAATCCTACTTACTCCTGAATCCTTCAAGGATTCGAAGTAAGTAGGATTTTTCAGTAACTGTAATAATTTTTGGCTATTTAAAAACTTGTGGTAGTACCAATTTTTTTATAATCTCCGTAATAACAACCTTTGAACATAGTAATTATGTTCCAGATCAAGGGAAGTGCGGGGCATTAAAATTATTGGAAAATAAAATGTTCCAAATTAAAATTTGGAGCCTACGCACGGCATCGGCATAAATTTACAAACCTCAATTACTTAGTTAAAAAGATTTGGCTAGTTAGTCCACTAGGTCCTAAGCTCCGCTCTGATAGTTCTGGAAAACGGTTATGTAATACCTATTTCAAAAGATAATGAACCGCAATAAAACACTCCACAAATCTTATTCCTTTCCCAGCTATCATCAATTCGCTTTCGAAAACCGCAAAAAGCTCACCAAAAAGATTGCAAAAACAAATAGGGGGTGATATATCTACGGCTTGCCATTATTCCTTTCAGTTTATTCCTTTGTTATGGAAATCCTTATAATATTGCTGGAAGGTATTGGTTATCAAAGTAACTATCCTGGATAGTGCAATATCTAAAGTTTATTGCTTCCATTTTAAATGAAAATATCCCCTTTTGTTTGGTAATTTGAAGGTAAAGCTGTTGTCTTTGATGTTTGACTTATTTTTGGAAGTTGTCTTCGATAGTAAAGCAATTTCTTTAACATAAAAGTCAGTTATGTGGTTTTATTGATCTTACTGACAGCTAGACCCTTATGCTATTTATAGGTTTTCAAAAACAATCTGGCCTATGCTAAGAATGCGTTACAGTATATACAAAGATATAGTGTATACACACAGTGTATACATACAGTGTATACACAGTATATACGATGAATATCTAAAGCGTCATTGTCACTAAAGTACGTCTTCTCATGGTAGCGTCGGGTGACGGGTCGCTCACTTCCCTCTAAAATGGTTGAGGAGGGCGATGGATGGATCCCGCGTTAACTCGTGAACGGGCGCCGTTTGAGAGTGCTCGTCGTTTGGATACTTGGGGGAGGGAGACTTGCCGAGCTAACAGATGCAGAGAAGAATAATTTTGTATAGACATAAAGACACTCTGAAAATTGATTTTGAAAAAAATATACTATAAAAATATAATATAAAAAAATATAATAATATAGGTTTTTTGGAACTGGTGGTAGAATCATGTTTTATTTGACGTCAATAAGAACAAGTAATTGTCAATGTTGAGAAATTCCTTCCAGTTTTTGTAGCCAGTAAGACAAGAGAATACCATTTCAGTTTGTCAAAGGTTGTGTGCCATATGAGAACAATCTGGAACATTTCAGGAATTTCAAATATTTATAAGTACAGTGAGTTGTCAGTCAAAAAGTATATACAGGGAATTAAAAATAAAGCCTCTTTGCAATAGATTTTGTCATGTTGCGGGCTAGTGATTTTCAATTGTAATGAATTATTTGTGCACTATCTGGTGGTTTATGACACCCTAAGATGAGTTGGTATCGTATATAAGAGTAGTTTAAGTTCCGGCTAAGCACCCTCCGCACTAAGTCACATAGTTTGGTAAAATTTTAAAGACCAGTAGGGCTATAAATGATAATCGATTTTGAAACAAAACCTACTGCAATAATTTCCTCATTTCAATATCTATTTAAAATGGAAAAAAAATTCTCATCGTTGTCTATAACAACAAAAATCTATTGGCAGTTAAAGCGATTTGGCACTTCTCTTAAAAATGTATTATGTGGGCAACACTTGCTTTTATCAATGAAAGCATACAAAACAATTGTTTTTATAATTTCTGTACCTACCAACAGCTTTCCATTGGTCGTTTATGCAATAAAAATAAAATTAAAGGTCCTTCAGACTTTTCTGCCCTTACAAACCAAGATCTCTTTGGCACAAACACTGATTATACCTATCATCGACTATGCTGATGTATCTTACCTGGATGTCACTGAATCACTGAAGAGCTTCTGGATAAATTGGAACGCCTACAAAATCTCTGTATCCGGTTTATTTTCGGACTTAAAAAATTCGATTATTAGTGGCTCCCCATCCGCTTGCGTAGAAACACCCGTATCCTCTGTACCCTTTTCAATGTCGTTTTTAACCCATCCTCTCCAGTTTACCTGTGTGAGCGGTTCGCGTTTACCCATTCTAGTAATGCATTTTGTAGAGCACATAAATGTACAAATATGGGCTGATGATGATGATGATGATAAATGTACGAGTACTCTCCTTCAAATTAAATCTCATAAAACTGATTTCTATTCCTACTCGTTCACTGTTCATGCTGTCAGATTGTGGAATTCTTTACCTTACCATATAAGCTAGTCAAAATCATTGCCTTTCTTAAAAAGCAGGGGCTGCAGCAGCAAGGGCTGCAGCAGGGAGAACAGCAGGGTCCGCAAGGCATCTTGCTCCTTATCCAAAAGCATGCTTACAATAAAGTAGAACCGACGCAAGGCCGAGGCTCAGTAGATTCACTTGGGAATTTTAGAGATTTTTTTTTGTAATTTTCCTGAAATGTTTTAAATTTTTTTATGTATTTGGTTTATCATGTGATTGAATACTCACACAATAAATGTTTTAAATGTAATGAATGCATTTATATTTTTAATATTGTTATAATTGTAATAATTAATAATCGCGCTATGTTTGTAAATATTTGTATGCAGTACGCACAAAATTTGTTAATTTGTCACACTTTCCAGCCTCAGGTTAGCTGGAAGAAATTTCTTTTAGAAAGCTGTGCCTTTGTACATTATCTTTCAATTATTTTTTTTTTTTTTTATATTTTCTAATGTGATGAACATAAATTGTTAAATAAATAAATAAATAAAATTACTGCAGTATTTCGTAAGAAATGCGATGAGCGCGTAGTCTCGCGATCTTAATAAGAAACGAGCCATTACTGACTTGGGGATTACATAACAAAATCTATTGCAAAAAGGCTTTACATACTTTTTACCTTCCTATTGGAATGTATTGTGTTTGTACTAAGAAAATGCCAAAAACTATAATTATTTTATGAACAATTTATGAAAAATTTGATATTAATGTGGACCCAAGAATACCTAATTACGAGTATATATGGTATGAATAACAAAAAATGGAACTGTGTGAACTGGTATCTTTCTTAAAAATATCTACCCGTAAAAGGATTTGGGATCGTGGACAAAATCACTAATAATATGAGGAAATAGATAAAAGTGAAACCAGTATTTCATAAAATATTCGCAAGTAACTGAACTGCGCCATTGGTTCCGTAATGAATAAAATCAGGAAAACGTGTGCCCACACAACTTATCCCAAGAATATCCGGCGCCTAAGGACAAATAACGATTCTTTATTCCAGCATTACATTTGTTGCTAACATTCATGTGTTGGTAACTTAATAAATAAATAACGAGATGCGCTGGAGTACTAAGTACGTAAAAAATGATATCTGCGATCATCGCGCGTTCACCGCTAAACGGCAAAAAACTTCCTGCAACAAATATCGCTACAATTATAATCGCGCTGCTATCGCTGATAGGTAATATGGTTTTAGTGACAATTAGCGATTGAAGAGTCAATTTTAAGCTATCGCAAGTTACGTAATAAGCCTACCGGACACAGCGTTCTTGCCATGGTTTATTAATAGTTTTAATTCACAATTCACTGAACTATAAAATACATATTTATTTTTTTATAAATTTTAACAAAGTTTTGATAATAACATACCCTATTTCTCTGCACCAAGGCACGGCCTTTTGATTAATGAATATTTTACTTCCATAGGCATTTCAGAATACTGAGCTTCTTAAGAAGAATAATAATTCAGCATTTAGGCGATATTATTTTTGAAACACTTTGTCACTTTACGGAAATTTGTTTTTTTTTTTAAATGTTAAGTGAGTTCCTGTTTGTAGATTAATTTGATAGTTCTTAGTGGTAAATTGTACCTATAAGTGTTTCCTTTTATTGCTTAGTGAAAATTACACTGAATATTTCAACTGTAGTAGTTAATAAACTGGCCAGTGCAAGTCAGATTTTTACACAAAACCTTCTATAACTTCATCGTTTTATAAATTGGCACGCGTTTGTCTTTTCTATCACCTAGTGTAAAGTGATAATGTTTGTTATTTTTAAAAATTACGATAATCTTTGTACCTACTTCTTGTTGGAAAGAGCACACTGAAGGTTTAGGCAAAGTTATAGGGCACCAATCTCAACAGAACCATAAAACGGTAAACAGTATAGATTTTAGTATCACGACAATTTTTCTTTCTTTTTATCATAAATCTAATTAAACCTTTAGTATTAACTTAAATCACCTACACAACCAACATCATCTTGTTTGGGCTAAAATAAAATTTGTTGATTTCAATACTCATAAGTTGCCTTAAAATTTTGCCTTTTTAGACCTGCAGGCTGGCGATATACAGGCAATAGTAAACAGCTTTTGTCTGTAAACATATAAACTTTAGACCGTCCTGGGACAACATAAAGCAGGTTTTTATAAAGCATTCTTTAATGGTTTCAGATGATAAGAATTTTTTTCCGACTAATGGATTCTGCTCGTGATACCTTGCCTAATTTATTTATAAACATTAACATATACGAATATATTTAGGTAAAAAGCCTTTGCCTCGGTTTAACCAAAGACGTCGCCCTAATACTCGTATACTATAATATGATTATAGTATAGGAGGGCATTACGTATACACATTATACGTTACATCCAAGTTCGAGCTGAAAGGTGTCTATACTATAATTTGGTCATTACATGATTAATATCTCGCAGATAAAAAAATTGTTTTATAATGAAAAAAAGACAAAATGACAAAAAAATATTGAGGATGTATATAAAAAGGATTCGTCAAAAACACTATATAGGGGAGACCTGTACAAAACTGTATACCTGGGTAAAACCGTATAGCGTAGGTATTTTCGCCAATAATTAAAATTTCTCGCGTAAAAGTCGCTTAGTGGCGCCTACCAATCAGAACTTTAAACACTTGTCGCTGTAGGCTCGCGCAATTTCGAATTATTTTATCTTATTCTTTTTCGGTAGTCCTGATCTTATTTTCGTGATTATACAAGCAGTGATCGTGAAGTGTACATTCGCTACAAGTAAGTCATCAATCAACTATGTTGTAGATGATGTATTTGCTTTTAAATGCAATGTGTGTACCGGCAAGTTTGTATTGACTATGTGTGAGTTAATGATGTTTTTGTTCTACACTGATGTTGGGGCACAACCGTATGGGGTTAAACCGGTTATATACGGTTTTGACCCCGTAAGATAATCTAATTATTCGCCATCGACATCCACTTCACAACTCAACCCGGTGCCATCCACTTCTGCTAGGCCGCTGCCAACTCCTACTATGTTAAAGCCGGTCCTTGAATTGTGTCTCCAGCGGATATAATGCCAGTTCCTAAAATAAGCAAGTATCGCATAAGAGCAACCGATAATCATCGAACAAAAACAGCTGTCATCACGTTCTCTCACCTCCTTCCTCTCACAAAACAAAAAACCTAAACTGAATCTGAATCAGACACCTAAACTAGGAAAACTAAAACTAATCAAAAAAACAAAGATAACATTTGCTTGTATTGTATTGGGCGAAGATTGGGTGAAACGTATGGGCTGAGAAGGCTGGACCCATGAAGGCTGCACCGGCTATGATACAGAGGAGTTGGATGACTTCTTTTGCACAAGATGCATTGTCTCACGTTAAATTTCGGGGATATATCGTACTTAGTATACGGTTTTACCCATGAGTCGGGGCAAAGTAGTTATTTGCTTTTTTATTGAAATTGTCGTCTAATTAAATTTTTTTCTGAATATGTTAATTGTAATATGTACTTAATGAGTCTGACTAAATATATATGTTGATTTAATACATATGCGTTTTGAAATGGGTGAACTACACGCCTAGATCCTTAGCTATACGGCCTTGCCCCGGTCTCCCATACTTATTTAATTAACTATCAACATTTTGAAATTAGCGTCATAAAACAAGTTGAGAATTTTTTATCTTCATATTTGAACAATAAAGCTTTTTTTTATAATAATAAAGGTTTTCCAAATATTTTACCTGTTTTTCTAACGGTCGCGGATATGTAGTTTTTGTTCTTAATACTAATTGAATCAAAAATAATAATTCGTGTTATTCTAATACGAATAATGGAACAGCTAAAATGGTAACAATCTTTTTTTTTAATTCAATAATAATTAAAGATTTGAAATATCTTGGAAACGATTCTTTTTTTGAAAATACATTATGTAGTGAAATCGAATTAAATTAACCTCTTCTATACCCTCTTATAATATCCGCCACTAATAATAAGTCCTGTATATTGAAACATTCGTCTTCTTCTATCTTTATTATTTAAATCAGAATCGTGCTAATTTTACCCACGATGCCCAAGTTACAGACACACTAAGCGTGTATGTAAAATCGAACTGTTCTTAAAATTGTTCCCCTAGTAACGGTTGCCCGCTTGACCCTCCCTCGACATTATTCCAAGTTTATGTGTCTAACAAGTTATGGTAAGAGTCTACCGTGAAAGCTCAAGCATATTGCATCTATTAATTTAAAAAATGTTAAGTGAGTCATTTTGATAAATTTTAAAACTACAGCTTATACTCACGCGTTATTGTCGCGTTATACGCGTGAGTATAAGCTGTAGTTTTAAAATTTATTGCATCTACTGTTGGTTATTTAGTAGTCGTGGCCCTACAGAAAAATTGCTACGAACTCTGCGAACTGCCACTTTAGTGTAGCTGTTGGTGAGTTTAATTATTTGTCATCTTATTAAGAAGCCATCCGTAACGCCGCTGGATTTCGCCCCTGCCTTTCAGCGGTTAATGCCAAGGTATATTAGGTGAAAGAAGAAAACAGTAGCCTCAAGTTTCCAGTTCACAATTTATTATGGATATTTTTGAATTACAAGATAATATGATACACAAAAGGTAAATATAAAAATTAAACTTGAGGTTGGTAATGAAGATGGTGTTGCAACGCTACAAATCTACAGACCTTTATTTACTTATCCAGAAATGGAATAAATGTCCTCATTCTAGGTTACGTCTAAACGTATTTTTGCTTGAAACTAGTACATGCTGTGTATTACTCAATTTGTGATTCACCGCACATACAAAAGGTGTATGGAAATTATGTAATCCTCAACCTTATAGGTGTTGAAACTTTGCAAGTTTAATCGATTCGACACAAACTAACCAACCCATTAAACACAGCGATCGGCAATTGAATTACTTCAAGCTGTGTTCTGGTGTTGTCGTAAACGTTTTGAGCATGGATTATGGTAGGCTGTAATAGTTGTATTGTTAGAAATATCAAACAGAAGATGCCACGGCAAGTGCGGTATACTTGACGAAACAATATAAAGTGGGCAGCTCAATTCAATTTAATAACCCTTCATTGTCGATAGAATATTCCTACATATAGGTATTAGATATAAGTAGGTATAAGAAATAATGATAATAACCAAACAAATTTTTTTATTCAACAATTTATAAACACATATAAAATACAATAAAAGAAAGAACAAAAAACAGAATTATATGTACAAAGGTACTGCTTATTTCCTAGGAAATTTCTTCTAGCACACCTGTGACTAGAGAATTTCGTATAAAGCAAGTAAGTGTGCCATTATACTTAGACATGTATTATAAATGCAAAAACGTTAAATAAGTTTAGTACAATTTATACATATTCACTCCTATAAAATATACATATATACATGTAAAATACATACAACGAAAAAGAAAAGAAGTCAGTTTTGTGGCAAGGAGTCACTAGTAAGTTTCTTTTAAGCGGTCTGCAGATCTCATCACCTGTGCAGGTGTAGTACAACGTAGAACGTAAGTAAGTTTAGTTTTGGCGGAGTTTTTCAACTTCTTCATAGATAGCGAACGAGCAAAAGAAGCACCTGATCGTGTAGGCATCCCCACTCATGGACATCATCATTCGTACGTGTTTTCACTGGTTATCTTTTTGTTTATCGATTTATAATTTAATGATGCATGGTCGACCTGAGTTAGGTAGGCTGAGTTGGGATTGACTACGTTCCAGTAATTGGGTATATGACAATTTTTTTTTATTTCATATTTAAGTAGTTTATCAACAGTAAATAAATATTGCAAAAGTAACAGTATGTTTACAATCAATAGTTTTTAGATACAGCGATGTGTTCGAGGAGCCGCTGCGAGTCGCCGAAAAACGCTCCATACAAAACGGTACTGAGCTGTGACGTCACGACTTGTGAATCATACTAAAATTGTATGGGCGTTTGGATAAAATATATAATAGCTACGTAGATAATGCGTTTACATGCATACTGTCATAGTAAAAATTGTCATATTTAATGTCAGTAAGCTAATGATATTTAAAAATTTAACATATACTATAATAAGTTTTTGCTTCTTTTTTTAAGTTTTCAAATCTATATAATTTCGATATTAAATTCAAAACTATATTTTCAAAACATTGTACCTGTCAAAATAACTAATATTTTATAAATAAATTATAAAGACTTGCATTTTTAAATGGTGTCATCTACCCTACTGCACTGGCTGGGCGGTTCCTTCTCACAGACCGGAACACAACTGAGTAAACATGGTTTTTTTTCTACTCTCCCACAACTTAAGAGTCTAAAGTATGCACGCAGCTTTTATAAATATTTTTTATTGATGAAACTAAATGGAAAATCGATCATTTGTAAAACTAATTATAGTGATTGTTATCCAGAAACTCTCACCCCATCATCTTTTAGTCAATACATCATAGTTTTTGAGCAAAGGACAAAAAAAGTTGTGAAGTGCGGCTTTGTAGATGACACTTACTGTATATAGAATTTAATTAACGATGATTTCTGATTATTTCAACATTTTGTCTAAGCGATTCGGTGAAGTGACAAGATGGCAGAAGTAAAAACTCCATCGTAGACTAAACAGAGTGAATTGTACAGAAAAGGAATAAAAAAAAAAATATATATTTTTTGGTTTTTATGACTCATGACATGGTTTTTAAAACTCGCTAAACGGGCTCGCCACATCATTAACAGGCATCCCCTGTCCGCCTCCCACTAACGTCCTTTTGTACATGCAATTTTTATTTGAATTATACAAAATAATGTTTCAAAAATTATTTTTTGTATTTGAACAATAAAGCAAATGTTCAGAAAAAAGATGTTTTAGCAAATACTTTCTCATTTCATTATCTAACAATATATTTATTTTCACTTTCGATATATTTTTGTTTGATCCAAAAAATATTTCAAAAAGGCCTAAACCTCACCGAATAACCATAATTTCACTATAAGGAAAACCCTAATAATTTTGAATGGAGACCCAAAATATGTTTTACCCTCGTGTTTAGGCCTTCATGAATTCAAATAGAATCCGAATAATATGTTGAAGTGTTGAATATTTTTGTTTATTACAAGGACTTTTCGATAAACTAAAGATTAGGTTGTAATCAGAAAATATGTTTTTGAGTAAGTTTTTGTGTTTCAATATTATAAGTGTACATTGACTAAAACAAAATATAAAGTTATAATAATAGTAATTATCATTTATATATTCATAGCTAGATATATTCACACCGGTAGAGTTACAAAGTTATAGCCGAATCGCATCCCGTACTTTCCAACTCTAAGATCCAAATCTAAGAGGGCGGCAAATTCAAATTCAAATTCAAATATTTATTTCTCAAAATTGACAATTACTTGTTCTTATTGACGTCAAATAAAACATGATTCTACCACCAGTTCGAAAAAAACCTTCGTGAAGAAGAACTGGCAAGAAACTTCACGGGTATATCTTTTTTCAAATAAATTTACAGAGTCTCTTTATGTCTATACAAAATTATTCTTTTCTGCATCTGTTAGCTCGGCAAGTCTTCCTCCCCCCAAGTATCCAAACGACGAACACCCTCAAACGGCACCCGTTCACGAGTTAACGCGGGATCCAGCCATCGCCCTCCTCAACCATATTAGAAGGAAGTGAGCGACCCGTCACCCGACGCTACCATAAGAATACGTACTTTAGTGACAATGACGCTTTAGATATTCATCGGGACGAAGAACTCATCGCACAGACAGACACATTACACATGCTTTGTTACAAATACTAGTACAATCCTGTTAATGAGGGGATTATACCCAAGGGCTTTTATCATCCAAATAATCGGATAGTTTATAATATGCTCTAGCACACAACTTCTCCTTTATAGTTTCTTTGAATTTGTCAACAGGAAGACCTTGGATATCCTCAGGAACCTTATTATAAAAGCGTATACATTGACCCATGAATGAGTTAGTGACTTTATGAAGCCTGCTATTATGACCTGCCAGCATATTTCTTCCTCTTGTGTTAACATTGTGCAGATCTTTTTTTCTTTTGAACAAGGTTATGTTCTTTTTAACATACATTAAATTTTCTAAAATATATTGTGAATGGAAGGTAAGAATATTTATTTCCTTAAATTTACTTCTAAGTGACACCCTTGGACCGAGCTGATAGATTGCGCGAACAGCCCTTTTCTGCAGAATAAATATAGCATCGATGTCGGCAGCACTCCCCCACAGCAGAATACCATATGTCATGAGGCTGCTCGATTAGTCTATTTTGGTTACTTCCAACCAAAATAGACTAATCGAGCAGTTGTTTCATTTGAAATTTGTCTAATTTTTTTAACAGCATATGCGGCAGAGCCAAGCCTTTTCGCTTGCAACCAAACAGGTCCCGCCCCTTACTCAGGCTAACTTTCCGCCGCTTCGTAGCCGGGTACCTCCGGCTGCAAAGCCTACGTAGCCTAAACCTGTTCCAGAGAACTGGACACTGCGCCCCGCTGCACGCCCGAATCCCACCCCAGCTACTCGCCCATTCATTCCTACATTCCAACCCTCCCTAGCAGACGATATGCGTATCGTTTGCGACGCCATCAAACATATTGATGTTAGGGAAATTTCAATATCAGCCCGCAAACTTAAGGCTTCTCGTTCGCCTACAGAGCGACTCATAGCTTTGACAAGCATAGTTTCCTTCTCAGTTCATTATAGGATCATTTAAATGAATTGATCCTTCAGTCAAGCTTCGGCTGCTCTGCGCAGCCCCGGCTTCACCAGAACGGCCCTGCCTCATGTCCCTTTGAGCACCTTCAGTGCAACTTTCACATCTGGTGGACGACCCGTTAGCGGGTCTCCGCTAGCGCATCCACTTCCCTACCGGGTGTCGCTTCCGATGAAGGCTAACGGCAAAATCTTGCTACAGCCAACGAGGTAGTTTTTAGTGGGTAGGTGCCACTCTGGTGAGTCCCACACCACCCCGCAGGAATGGCTCCTGCGGAGGTATGCATGACGCATCTTTCACCTCCCTCCCTGAGGAGGGTGCTGCCTAGGCGGCTAAAAAAAACTTAGAGAATCACACAATTGTGATGTTTATCAAAAGGTATGTGGGATGGTATAAGTAAGTTGTGAGTGAGTACCCACTCAGGCGTGACTAAGTAAATTGGACAAGAAATTTCTATTTGTTAATTAAACATACAGTATTTGTATTTATTGTGTGTTGTTAGATCAAAACAGACTTGAGTCTGTTACTATATTGATATCGTCCTAGTAAATGGATAAGAGCCACGTTTTAATTTGTTTATAATTTGAAATAAAGTTAGAGGAGTTAAAGTTTATGTTGTACATTGGTTTTTAGTAAATTTGGTTCGTGCCGATTTGTTAATAACCACAGGCTTTGGTCTTCTGCAAGCGAGTGCTGTTTCCTGTGTGGGTATAGAGGTGGGGTGTCTCTTAATGCAACGCAAGATAATATTTGCCTCACTGGCATGATGGAAAGTTCACTGTAGAACTGCCTTGTGGGATAAGGTTTACGTAACATTACTTTGAGCACTGTTCTCTTTTTTCTCTTTAGATCCATAAAAGCTGTCTTAGTGTTCCACCCCAGAATAGGATGCAATATCTAATAATAAATCAAAATCTAATAATAGATTCGCAGAGAGCAGTGTATATAATAATAATAATAAATATTTACTAACCAAATATTCATATTTAGAAAGATTAAATTGTACAATGTCTCCTGAGCTAGGGAAACCTGTATGACAGGAGATTTTTTGAAATGGTTCTAATAGTATCTGAGTTCCGAAATCTCATGAAAATAGAAATGGATAGCAGCTCTGTTTTATGTATTTCAGTATTTTACAACAGAATTTATGTACCTGACTAACTACCGACGCTTCTTCGCAGTGCTTATTTATTAGCAGTAAAAGATTAAAGGAGAAACCACAATCCACCTATTTGTCAAACTCACTTGATTGGTTAGTTACACTCAAAGATATCAGAAACAACCAATATATAACCAACCAATAATATAATAATTAAGATCTCTATGGTAAAACTGTTAGCCTATTGGTTAGTTCTCTTATCTAAATTTGATTGAGGCAAAGTGTTCACATAAAATTGCATTTGCATTGATTTCTATGGTTCATTTGTAAAAATTGTTCTAAAGAATAAAAATCATTTATTTTATGCTAAATACAAGTGGAATGGCTGAAGAGATTTAAAGTAGGTTAAATATTAAGTACAGAGCTTGAAATTTTGATTTGAGTCTTTTTTCCACAAAATCTGATAAGTCTTAATTTCGCTTATGTACAGTTGGTAACTCAGAATGCAATGTGAAACAGACACCATCGTAAAATGCGATTTTTTGTTTAATAACTTTTCATTCTTAAAAGCACATTGTCAGTATTATAAAACAATATTGATTCATTTCCGCTTCTTTCATTTTTGTTTATTCCAATCCTACCTAGAAAGCTACTTCTTACAATCTTACTTCTCATACGTAAAAGCTCCCCGAAGCTCTAGGGAAATCTGATTGGAGTAACTAGGAGAACTAACTAGTACTCTTAGGAAAAGTTTCTATTAAGACTGAGCGGAAGCGAGATTAGACCAATGGAAGAATTAGGAAGCCGTATGATGCGATGAAGTGAAACTCATATGGTAGTCTGGTCATTTACTTCCAGCTTTTTGTGTCAGGCCTGTAACAGCAATTAGCACTAGGCTTTGCAGCTGCCAAAGTCGATGTCTTTCATCCATTACCTACCTAAATCGTCTAGTATTGAGACTCTTATATTGTATTCATAAGTATCAACGCTTTACATTCTAATCGTTTAAATTCTTATAATCATATAATCAGTGTAACAAAACACGGAGAGCTATTACCGTTTCGGTATTTTCAAAGTTCTCTTTTACATCTTCCCTTTCCATCAGGCGAAACGTAAGATAAACTGCTACCTGGTCTTTCACACAATTTGAAAATACAAGTTTTTAGGAAGTATTAGTTAATTTGACACAAAAACGTTTTGAATAATAAAGTTTTACATTTAATATCAAAATCATATAGATTAGGAAACTTAAAAAATAAACAAAATACCTATTATAAAACATGGTAATTTTTTTCAATATTACTGACATTAAATATAACAATGTTCATTATGACAGTATGCATGTAAACGCATTATCTAGGTAGCTATTATATATTTTATCCAAACACCCATGCTCTTTTGATAAGATTTACACATTGTGACGTCATTTTAATTTTTTATTGGAAGATGAAGATGGTGGAAGATGCGTCATGCATACCGCCGCAGGCAACCGACTTCCGCGACGGTGATGTGGGACTCACCAATGTGGCACCTACCCACTAAAATCCACCTTGCTGGTTGTAGCATGGGAATGCTGTCAGCCTTCATCGGAGCGACACCCAGGTAGGGAGGTGGGTGCGCAAGCGGGGACCTGCTAGAGGGTCACCCGCTGAGAATAAAAATCACATAAGGTCCTAATGACATATGGATGATGGTTATTCGGCCTGGGCAGCCTTAAGCTGATCCAGATTAGCCGAGAGCTTGTGGGCTTCTCCCACTTATTTCACTTAATATATGTATTTATTCGTAATCATAAACTTTATATATTACACATACAATATAATAATTATCATTTATTTAATTTATGAATACATATTATTTTTCCTTACATCATATATAAACATACATACAAAAACACTGCACATAAATTAACACTTAACAAATTCACCCCATCATTCATAGCACACATCTTCTTATATAACCAGGTACCAACTGGTAACGCACCGAACTTTAAACTCAGGCGTACACGCACCTAGCGCGTGATCTGTCGGCCACGCTCGGCTAAGTTCGGGCGAGTGCCAGTCGGAATTCCTTCTCGACGCGTGCGCACGTATTCCTTTGTCTTGCGCTTGCTATTGTTTACGATAACTTATTTCTAACGGACATTGTGCTATTCGTTACGGACCCACTTGCCTATATCAAACTTGTTTGTGTATGTGTTTGTGCAAAGTAAAATATCTACTGTCATTGCCTTTTGTGTTAAGATCAATGTGGAAGTTAAATATATATGTGACTATTCTATTTACGTAATTAAAGTGTTTACTTCTAAACCTCCTTACTTCCAAATTGGTGACCCCGACTTTGAACATGAGTGACAGTAGTGAATCGCCGAACACCGTCCGTAGCCGCGTAGCAACGCGCCGATGCACGCCTAAGGCGAGTGAGCGGCATGTTCCCACAGAGAACATGTCCGTTTCGGCTGATTGTGGCAGAATTAATTTTAGGGTTCCTCCCTTTACACCCGAGGACCCGGAAATAGGGTTTGCTCTTTTGGAGGGTCAATTCGAAAACTATGGGATTAAGGATGATTTCGCAAAATATAATCAAGTGATAATTAACTTGGACATGATGCACGCCAAGGCTGTCAAGCGTATGTGGCGTACCAACATCATTCTTTACGAGTCAAACATAAACCGCTCTTACTCGCACATAGACCACAACCCTACATTTTGCTTTAAATCGCTTCTCTTATGCTACTCAGTTGCACCACTACACAAGACCAGTTTATGTTTGACTAGAATGTTCGACTCGAAGCTTTCGCCGCCCGCCGTTTGCCGGCCACACTCACATTCCTTTTCGCCTTCTAGCTGCGCGCGCGCTAATACTCTTATTTTATATTCTTTCGCTTATTTTTGCTTACTCGATTTCTATTTTGTAAAAAGTGCATTTAACCTAATTCGAATAAATTAGTTTATATTGCAACGTAAATAAAATCATTCATTTCTTGCCCGCCTACTTTTCCGTGCCTATCTTAAACTATTATCTCGACACAAAATCGCATATTTCACTGGGTTTTCGCTGGCCGATTTTCACGATTTTTTCACAGTAATTTTTGTCTTGTTGACGCCCACCTGTTTTTAAGGTTCGGGTGAATTTTTCTTTCTGGAATTTCGAGAAAATCCCGGAAAACCTCAAATTTTATAGTAATTTAATAGACACAATACCGTTTTGACCGGTTGTAATAGGTATTAATTAATCTCCGTTGTTTTTTAGGTTTTTGTTGATCCGAGGTCGTTAAATAACACCTTTTGGTACATCCTTGCTGACGGAAAATTCAATTTTCAATTGTTTTTCACATTAAAATAGTAAATTTTTGGTAGTTTTGTTTTCAAAATTTCATAAAACGCTCTGTATTGTAGGTTTTCTTCAAGTTTCTTATACCATCGTCTGCGCCGTGTTCCTGCGCGTCTTTTGAGACACTAAGGACCACTCTGCGGGAAATAGGTGTTGGAAAATTTGCAATACTTAGCTGACTCGTTTAAAATTAGTGTTTTTCCTTTATATTTTCAAAATTTTCCTTTGCGCATCCCGATTTTTTAGTTTCAATAGCTTGCTTTTAACCGTCCGCATCGATTGAGACGTCAATCGCCCCGATCGGACGACGAGAACTTGAAAAATTTGAACGAAGCCCTTTAGTCTCGAGGTAAGGGAGAGGACATTCATTGACAAAACTGTATGTGCGATTTATTGTACTTGTAGTGACATCTACCTTTAGAAGGTGGAACAAAATATTTTTATTGTTCGTTTTACTTTTTAAGTAGTAATTATACTCTTTTACTGTGAGGTATTATAAATTATATATAAAACAAAAACTTATATACATATATATATATATATACATATATAAATATTTCTTTCTTTTAATTTATTGGAAATCATAGTTTACACGTATTGACTTCTACTGGACTGGGACTCTATACATCCCTTTATCCCTTTACTCACATTTTGAACACCTCCGACATGTTTCATACACCCAAAATGCAAGTCGAAGATAATGCAGCCCCGAAATCTCCCCCAAAAACTGTAACACTCAGCGCTGGAGTTAGGAAAAGCATTGACGATGGGGATTCAGCTAGGTCAGATTTGATTACCATCTCGCCGCCAAAAACTAAGGCAGGACCTGCAAAAATAGTAAAGCGCAAAGCCTCACAGCAAGAGACGATCAGTGAAAAAATAGCATCGTTTGAGATAGGAATATCTCCGAAATCGACTAAACCAGCTGGTAGAGTCTCTGAAGCTAGGAGCTGCCTTCTAAAGGGAAAAGCACAGCTCAATGCGTCACGGAATATAAAAACCGAGATCAAGCAAGAAATAGCACAGCAGCTTGAGCGGCTCTACCAACTGGTGAAGGACGCTGAAGGCGACCGCGGAAAGGGTGTGCCACAGGACCAAAAATCAACTGATTCCCTAGCGATTAATGCTCAAACAGAAACTCAGGACCAGATTCAATCCTCACTCATACAAAGCCTGAAACAGTCTATCCGAGAGCACAGCATACTATTGGAGGAGTGTAAACAGCACACAACTGCGCTCTCGGAAAAACTGGATACAGGTCGTCCGACATACGCTGGTGTAGTAGCAGCGTCCGTGCAAAAACATAAGGAGATGCACTCCGTAATAATCTCATCGGAGGATTCGCAGGACACAAGTGGAGAGATAGTGGAGAGGATTAGGAGGGCTGTAGATGCGAAGGAGAGCGGAATCAGAGTGGACAGAGTAAGGAAAGCTAAAGACCAAAAGGTAGTTATGGGTTGTACAACAGTTGAGGAAAGGAAGAAATTGATCGATCGGCTCAGGGTTGCAAATTGTAAATTGAAGGTCGAAGAAGTTAAAAATAGAAATCCACTTGTCATTCTCAAGGACGTACTGGCTGTCAATACAAATGAAGATATTATACAACTTCTAAAGTCCCAAAACAAGAACGTCCTTAAAAACCTTGTGGACCAAGACTGGGACATGACGATTCGATACAGGAAGAAGACTCGAAACCCACATACAAACCACATCGTTATCGAGGTCACACCAAAGATGTGGAAGGCGTTAACCGACGCTGGAAGAGTCCACATAGACATTCAACGCGTTGTAGTGTCGGATCAAAGTCCCTTGGTCCAATGCTCGAGGTGTCTGGCATATGGGCATGGCCGTAAATTATGTACCGAGACGGTGGATCTCTGCAGTCACTGCGGAGGCCCCCACTTAAACTCGGTATGCGAAGTTAGAATTGCTGGCATACCACCTAGCTGCAAAAATTGCCTCGTTGCCGGACACCCCACAGTGGACCACAACGCGTTTGATAGGTCGTGCCCAGTCAAAAAGAAGTGGGATGCATTGGCAAGGTCGAGAGTGACATATTGCTAAGGGCAGCCAGGACATTCCCTCACAGAATATTCTTCATAAAACCGTAGTTCAAGCTAACCTACAGAGAATGCGCCTCGCTACAGAAGAGCTAGTTAAAGAATGCCAGACAAGGAAGGTCAGCCTAGCCCTAGTACAGGAGCCATATGTTGGATCGCAGCGACGAATGGCTTCGAAACTCGGGTACCAGATAATACAGTGCATTGACAGTGACCCACTCCCCGTAAAGGCGGCGATACTAGTGTTCGACGAAGGAATAAATGTCAGCCAAATTCCATCCTTGACGACCAAGAACATTGCCGTGGCAGTCCTAAAAACATCAAACTGGGAAATTGGTGTCATTTCAATATATTTTGAGGGTGATCAACCAATCGATCCGTATATTGACAGACTGTCACGGACAATTGAGCAAATAGGAACGCACCACATAATTGTAGGAGGAGACGTCAATGCCCTGAGTACCGAATGGGGCAGCGACAAAAATGACCATAGAGGAGACTCACTAGCAGGTGCATTTAATGAAATGGGGCTCCACATTCTAAATGAAGGTAACGTGCCAACATTCTTTACGATTAGGAACAAAAAAGTATATAAAAGCAGGGTGGATGTCACAGCGTGTAGTGAAGGACTAATCGGCAAAATAAGAGACTGGAAAGTCGATACCGGAATCACTTGCGCTGATCACAATGCTGTTACCTTCACCGTGCTAACGGGGAAAAATGAACAAACAAAAATAAATCAAGGCACAAGAAAATACTATACAAAGAAAGCGGATTGGCATAAGTTTACAGAAACCTTAAAAAATCAAATGCAGGCACGAAATATAACTCAAGCCAGAATAAAAAGCATAACATCTACATCAGACCTAGAGGCCGCAATTAATGAATACACAATTAGCATTGAAGAAGCATGTGAAGAATCTATCCCTTTAATAAAAACAAAAAAGAAAATGCACTTACCTTGGTGGAACCCGCAGCTTGAAGAAATGAAAAAGGAGGTGACCAGGGCAAAACGCAGGATCTCGAACGCAGCAGATCATCGGAAAATGGCAGTCGTCGAAGCTTACCTGAAAATAAAAGAAGAATATTTAGTGGCTGTGGAACATGCAAAGCAAGAAAGCTGGAAACAATTTTGTGGAAGGCAAAAAGGAGAGAGTATGTGGGATGGGGTCAGAAGAATTATAGGGAAATGTAGTACGAGATATGAGGATCAACCTCTGCAACAAAATGGTACATATCTTGGAGCGGAAGAATCGGCCAAACTTTTAACGCAAACGTTCTTTCCGGAAGATACAACTGCAGAAGACCAAGAAACCCACAAGCTCACCAGACGTATGGCTCAAGAATTGGGGAAAAGTATTCATCCTGAGGATGACGAACCGCAATTCTCTATGGAAGAGCTAAGGAGAGCATACAAGAGCTTCAAGCCGAAAAAAGCACCGGGACATGATGGCTTCACAGCAGACATCTGCACGGCAGCTATACAGGCCAACGAGGCCGTATTCCTAGAGTTAGCGAATAAGTGCCTAGCCCTCTCATTGTTTCCAAGACAGTGGAAACTGGCGAAGATAGTAGTCCTGAGAAAACCTGGGAAAACAGATTATTCTGTTCCAAAATCATATAGACCCATAGGCCTACTATCGATTCTAGGAAAGGTCTTGGAAAAAATGCTTATAAATAGGATAAGGTGGCACTTACTCCCAAAAATGAACTCTAGACAGTACGGATTTATACCCCAACGTTGTACCGAAGACGCCCTCTATGATCTAACAACGCATATACGGGAAAACTTAAAATGCAAAAAAATTAATATCGTAGTATCTCTAGACATAGAGGGCGCATTTGATAGCGCATGGTGGCCCGCTGTCAAACTGGGTCTTAACAGAAAGGGGTGCCCGTTGATCCTCCAAAAAATGGTGGGAAGCTACTTTGAAGATAGAAGAGTGAGCTTGAGCTATGCAGGAGCAGAGGTATCAAAGGATACGAACAAAGGCTGTGTTCAGGGCTCAATAGGGGGTCCAACATTTTGGAATATACTGTTGGACTCTCTATTAGAGAAACTGGAGGACGAACAGGTGTACTATCAGGCGTTCGCTGATGATATAGTGCTGGTGTTCAGTGCAGACGATGCAAGCTCTATAGAGAAACAGGCTGACCATATACTAAAGTCAGTGTATGATTGGGGAGTCGAAAATAAACTAAAGTTTGCACCGCACAAGACCAGCGCCATGCTGGTAACAAACAAACTAAAATTCGACAACCCAATCATACGCATGGCAGGCCACCAAATTAAATTGGTTGATGAATTGAAGATACTGGGTCTCATAATAGACAAAAGGCTTGCTTTTGCCAGTCACGTCTCATACGTTTGCCAGAAGGCCTGGAACGTATATAAATTCCTGGCTAGAGCGGCGAAAATTTCTTGGGGACTTTGCCCCAACACGATACGAACGATATATGTGGCCATAATTGAACCCATTGTCATGTACTCAGCCAGCGCATGGGCACAGGCAGCTAGCAAAGTAAGCATAAGAAAACATCTCGACGCGATACAAAGGGGCTTTGCCCAAAAAATCTGCAAAGCGTACCGGACCGTATCACTAAATGCGGCCCTTGCGCTGACTGGTCTGTTGCCTCTTGACATGAGAGTCAAGGAAGTGGCCACATTGTATGAAGCAAAGAGGGGCAAACCCCAGGAGTTGCTCGGTGGCAGAAGTGTAGAAAGGAAAGTAGCTGTTAGGAAAATGCCACACCCCGCTAGAATACCGGACCTTACATACGGCTTTGTGACATCAGCTGCAGAGGATCAGAGCCAGGAACATGAGGAGGGGTTGCTGCGAATATACACCGACGGAAGTAAAATTGATGGCAAGGTGGGTGCTGCCTTGACTGCGTGGCAGGGTGTGACTGAGAGATCGTGCAGAAAATTTAGGCTGGAGCCATTCTGCACGGTCTTTCAGGCCGAACTGTACGCATTTTATCAAGCAACTGAAACCGCCAAGAAATCCGATTGCACAAAGGTGCATATTCTTAGCGACTCAAGATCGTCCCTTGACTTGATCTGCAGTGGCAGAATGGACCACCCATTGGTCTTCGCTATTGTTCAGAATGTGATGAGAATGACAAACGAGGGGAGGCTTATTCATCTGCTCTGGGTAAAAGCTCATGTAGGAATACCAGGAAATGAGCGAGCAGATGAATTGGCTAAAAGCGCCTCAACGCTAAAAACAAAGGCATCTTATGACCATTGCCCCATCTCATACCTGAAGCTGAGCAATAGACGAAGAACCATAATGGAATGGAACGAAAGGTATCAGTCGCAAAGCACAGCAACAATAACTAAGCTTTTCTTTCCTGAGGCCATCCAGGCCTTCGAATACGTAAAGAGAAACGAAGTGGATAGTGTACTCACCCAGGTGTTTACAGGCCATGGCGGGTTTTCTGAGTACTTAAATAGGTTCAAGTGTAAAGATAACGCGTCATGTGCTTGCGATGCAGAAACTCCAGAAACCATCCCACACCTGCTGGATGAGTGTACAATTCACGCAGTAGAAAGGTTTAACGCCGAGAATCACCTGGAAAACAAAATAAGGAGTATTAATTATCACAGCCTAATTATTAACAAAAGGACAGCTAAAACATTCAAAGAATATTGTAAAACGATAGCCAACAGAGTAATAAAACGTAATAAATAGAGTAATAAAAAAAGCGCAAGAAATAGATATTATACATATATTGTAAAAATATATGCTCATAGTATCGAAAACAAAACTAAATAGCAAAAAAGACCAATTGGCAAATAAAACAAATGTAAATCTAAAATTATAGTAAAAATGAACTGCAAACTTTCTAAGTTAACGAAAATATCTAAAAAGCTAATATATAATAAATAATAATAAATTAAAGACTAATCAGCCCAAGAATAGGGCAATGCAACCTAGTACACTAAAAGTAAACATTGAATAAATGATAAACAAGAGCTTCGATCAAAATGTCGGAGGAAAACCTTTTAAAAAAAAAAAAAAAAAAAAAAAAAAAACTATTATCTCAAGGGAGATAATTTATGTCGTATGTTAGTGAAGTACGCTATATAAGTAAGTATACCTACCATAACTGGTAACCCCTGTGGAATTCTATACGCACCGGAAGGATTGCCGCGTGGAGCGACGGAAAGTTCCAGAATTCAGCAAGTCACGTTGCACTATATAAGGGTGTGGTGTTAGTGAGCGGTGAGCGAATTTTTTATAATTTTATTTTATTGGTTTTATTTAAAGTAATGACAAGTGAAAGTGATAAAGCGCAGATTGCCCCGCATGGCCATGAGGTGCTTCGCGTCGGTGTACGAGTTCTGCCATTTTGGCCACAAGAACCAGCTCTGTGGTTTGCACAAATAGAGAGTCAATTTGTTCTATTAAAGATTAGCACCGACGACACGAAATTTTGTTACATCTTTTCTCAGCTAGATCACCAATATGCTGCCGAAGTAAAAGATATTATTACTAACCCTCCATCTGCAAATAAATATGAGAAATTAAAATCGGAATTAATTAAACGACTTTCAGCTTCACAGGAGAACAAACTTAAACAATTGTTGATGCACGAGGAGCTTGGCGATAGAAAACCTTCCCAGTTTTTGCGGCACTTGCAGAGCTTAGCCGGTCCAGGAGTACCTAATGATTTTCTAACTACCATCTGGACAAGCAGACTACCAGCCAACATTCAGACGGTTATCGCAACCCAGGATCTACCCTTGAATAAACTGAGCGACATAGCTGATAAGGTACACGAAATAGCACCTACTACTCCCCAGGTGGCAAGCGCTGCTATACCGTCATCATCAACTTACGATGACCTGGCCCGGCAGGTATGTGAACTCACAATGCAGGTTTCGAAGCTAGCTGAACAAGTAGCAAGCAGTGGAATGTCTCGCCCTCAGCAATTTTTTAGACGCAACAACCGACGATACTCACGCTCACAATCACGCTCACGAACACCATTCAAGCAGCCGCCATCAGACTCCAAGGTTTGTTTTTACCATTACAATTACGGCGTTCAAGCGCAGAAGTGCAAAGAGCCCTGCAATTTTAAGGCGTCGGTAAACTCCCAGGGCGGTCGCAAGTAGCGGCCCACGACTGCCCTTCTTCTACAACAGGCCGTCTCTTCGTAACCGACCGCGCCTCGAAAATGCAGTTTCTTGTGGACACTGGTTCAGACTTGTGTGTTTTCCCGCGTTCGGCTGTCAAAACGCCCTGTTCATAGTCCAAGTTTTCCTTGACTGCTGCAAACAATACAGTTATATCTACCTACGGAATTATACACCTGCGTTTAGACCTAGGCCTCAGAAGAACCTTCACTTGGACTTTCACAATCGCAGACGTCTTCAGGCCCATCATAGGTGTAGATTTTTTGAAACATTATTGTCTGCTGGTTGACTGCAAGAATCATCGTCTCGTCGATGGAGTTACTTCCCTGTCGGTCAACGCTCTCTGTTCCGGACTGCCTGGCGATACTGCATCTGTTAAGGCTGTGACAGGTGATTCGGAATTTTATATGCTGCTTAGGGAATTTCCAGAAATAACAAGACCTGCTGGTGTACCTTATCCTTCTAAACACAGCACTTTGCATCACATTAGGACTACTGCAGGCCCTCCAGTCTCTTGTAAACCGCGCCGTCTAGATCCCATCTGACTCCAAGCTGCAAAGAAGGAATTCGAGGATATGGTTGCTAGCGGAGTGGCCAGGCGTTCTGAGAGTCCATGGTCGTCTGCTCTGCACCTGATTAAAAAAAAAGACGATGGATGGAGACCCTGTGGCGACTACCGCGCACTTAACGCCCGAACGATACCTGACAGGTACCCTATACGTCACGTTCAGGAGTTTTCACATCAACTTTCAGGATTTACCATATTCTCAACGGTGGATCTCGTGAAAGCCTTCAACCAGATTAAAGTTAATCCTAGCGACGTACCGAAGACAGCAATCACTACTCCTTTTGGCCTTTTCGAATTCGAGTACATGACGTTTGGTTTACGAAATGCTGCTCAAACTTTTCAGCGATTTATCGATGAAGTGCTTCTGGGACTAGATTTCTGCTATGGATTTATTGATGACCTGCTGATATTTTCCCCCACTCTAGCAGAACATAAAAGGCACTTACCTCAGCTGTTCGAGCGTCTTAAGCAGTATGGTGTACTCGTCAATACGTCCAAGTGTGTCTTGGGCAAATCTGAGGTTACCTTCCTAGGCTTCAACGTCTCGGCTAAGGGGATTCGTCCAACAGAGTCCAAAGTCGAGGCTATCCAGAACTACGCTGTTCCAAAGACTGTAAAGGAATTGCGACGCTTTCTTGGAATGTTAAACTTCTATAGACGTTTCATACCAGACGCAGCCAAACTTCAAGCACCATTAAATTCTTTGCTCGCGGGATAAATAAAAGGTTCACACCCTGTGGAGATGACTTCTGACCTGATGCGCGCCTTCGAAGATTGCAAGACATCGTTGTCACGAGCAACTCTACTTGCTCATCCTGACATTTCAGCAGAACTTGCAATTGTCACAGATGCGTCAGATACCTCCATAGGTGCTGTTTTGCAACAACGCAAAGGTTCAGACTGGGAACCACTTGGATTCTTCTCTCATAAGCTCACGAAGACTCAATCTAAATATAGTCCTTATGACAGAGAACTTCTTGCTGTTTATGAAGCAATCAAATACTTTAAGCACATGTTTGAGGCTAGAATATTTGCTACATTTACGGACCACAAACCTCTAACTTTTACCTTCTTTCGTAACAAAGAAAATTGTTCCCCTCGTCAATTTCGGTACCTGGATTTTATAGGTCAATTTACAACGGACTATAGGTACATTCCTGGAAAGAAAAATATTGTAGCTGATGCACTCTCTCGTGTTACAGAAATCGTAGGTGTCAACTATCAAGCTCTTGCACAATTCCAGACATCAGATCCTGAACTGCAAGACTTGTTTACTAACGGTTCCAGCCTGAAGCTTCAAAAAATGAAACACATTGATAGCGATGTACCTATCTACTGCGACATGTCAACAGAGCAACCTCGTCCGTATACCACCCCACAGCTGCGTAAGCAAGTGTTCAACATGATTCATGAGTTACACCATCCAGGAAGTTCAGCTACAGTACGGCTGGTTACACAAAGATTTGTGTGGCCAGGGATTCGTAGAGACTGTAGAGAGTGGTCTAGGCAATGTTTACAATGCCAACAGTCAAAAGTAACCCATCACACAAAATCTCCACTTTCCTCTTTCCTTACCCCTTCCGCGAGGTTTACCTATATCCACATAGACCTCGTGGGCCCTTTACCTTTATCTGCTGGTTACAGGTACTGCCTTACCGTCATCGACCGTTTCACACGATGGCCTGAGGCTGTTCCCCTTCCAGACATCACTGCGGAGACCTGCGCTGCTGCCTTGGTTTCCACCTGGATATCCAGATTTGGGTGTCCCGCTCGCGTGACCACAGATTGCGATCGCCAATTCGAGAGCCAGCTTTTCAAGTCGCTGACTACACTGGTCGGTGCGCGCCACTTCCGCACCACTGCTTACCATCCAGCGGCTAACGGCATCGTCGAACGTCTGCACAGGCAACTCAAGGCTGCAATAATGTGTCATACTTCTTCCCAATGGACTGAAGCTCTTCCGCTAGTGCTGCTTGGCATCCGCAGCGCCTGGAAGGGAGACCTTCAGACTTCAGCTGCTGAACTTGTTTACGGTGAGCCTCTTCGCTTACCTGGGCAGTTCTTCTCTCCCACTGATGACTCCAGCACTGATGACATCACGCAGTACTCGACGCGTCTCCGAGCCCACATCCAGAATTTATCTCCTCGTCCAACTTCTTGGCATACTTCTACGCCGTTCTACATACCATGCGACCTCTCATGTATTTCTGCGACTTCACATGTATTTCTGCGGCAAAATCACGTACGTGGCTCGCTAGAACCGAAGTTCTACAGCATCGAGGTCAAGGGCAAGCTTACAAACGTCAGCATCGACAGGTTAAAACCAGCTTATTTGGTCAGAACTGCACACTCTTCCACTTCATGTGCACGCAGCCCTGATGAAGAGTACACTGGACCTGTACCTGCTGCTGCATCATCACCAGAGGAGAAGAGGACCCGTAGCGGCCGAAGAGTGCGATTTCCAGATTTTTATCGACCGTAGTCATGGTCTGGCCAGGGGGAATATGTGGCGTACCAACATCATTCTTTACGAGTCAAACATAAACCGCTCTTACTCGCACATAGACCACAACCCTACATTTTGCTTTAAATCGCTTCTCTTATGCTACTCAGTTGCACCACTACACAAGACCAGTTTATGTTTGACTAGAACATTCGACTCGAAGCTTCCGCCGCCCGCCGTTTGCCGGCCACACTCACATTCCTTTTCGCCTTCTAGCTGCGCGCGCGCTAATACTCTTATTTTATATTCTTTTGCTTTTTTTTGCTTACTCGATTTCTATTTTGTAAAAAGTGCATTTAACTTAATTCGAATAAATTAGTTTATATTGCAACGTAAATAAAATCATTCATTTCTTGCCCTCCTACTTTTCCGTGCCTATCTTAAACTATTATCTCAAGGGAGATAATTTATGTCGTATGGTAGTGAAGTACGCTATATAAGTAAGTATACCTACCATAGATCTAATTGTCAACCCGCCACCTCTGCTGCGATATGAAACAATGAAACGTGAGCTGATTCGTCGACTTACGGCGTCCCATGAGCTGAAGGTCAAGCAACTTTTGACTCATGAAGAGCTAGGAGACAAGAAGCCTTCACAGTTTTTACGACATCTACAGGACCTGGCGGGGCCGAGCGTGCCCGAAGAGTTTCTAAAAACTATTTGGTGCAATCGGCTTCCGCAGAGCATCCAGACGGTTCTAGCCTCGCAACCTAACCTCTCCCTGCAGCAATTGGCAGATCTGGCAGACAGGATACAGGAGATATCTTTGCCAGTGGTGGCAGCAGCGTCCGTCCCTAGTTCCAGCAGGAGTGACACACGTGGCGAAATCGCCGAGCTCAGGAAGATGGTGGAGTGGCTTGCGATGCGGCTCGAGGAGCATCAGCACCAACCGTGCTCTCAGAACTGCTCGATGAATCAGAAGCGCCGCCAACGTCCCTCATCGCGCAGCAGAACGAGGTCGCCGTCCAACTACAGGCGCTTCCCTGTATGTTGGTACCATGCCAACTTCGGGTCGAAGGCGCACATGTGCCAGAAGCCGTGCGACTACAAGAAGGCGGGAAATGCCGCCGGCAGTCGTCAGTAATGGCGACAGACGATTGCCCTTCTTCCCCTGGTCGCATCTTTGTATTTGACCGCGTCACAAAAATGCAGTTGTTGGTCGACACTGGTAGTGACCTCTGTGTTTTTCCCCGGTCTCAACTCAAGGAGCGTCGTGCACCGTCGGGCTTCCAGCTTGCAGCAGCAAACGGTTCTTCCATAGAAACCCATGGGTACACTCACCTCAACCTGGACCTTGGACTTCATCGCAACTACCCATGGCAGTTCATTGTAGTAGACGTAACTAAGCCTATTATAGGAGCAGATTTTTTATGTCACTATGCTCTTGCTGTAGACTGTAGAAATAAAAACTCATAGATAGCACCACTTCACTTACTACTCCAGCTTCACTTGTTGCTAAATCTAACAAAATTTTGTCTGTAAAAGTTCTGACTTGCGTATCGCGATATCATCTTTTGCTTTCCCGTGAATTCCAGAAATTACGCGACCAGCTGGTACTTATCGCACCATACCGCATAACACACAACACCACATTCGCACCACTCCGAGGCCTCCAGTTTCATGCGTTCCTAGGCGTTTAGCTCCGGATAAGTTGAAAATTGCGAAAGCAGAGTTGGCGTCCATGTGGCGATTACAGGCAACTTAATGCCCGTACGATACCCGATAGGTACCCAATACGACATATACACGATTTTGCCCATAACATCGCAGGATGCAGAGTTTTTAGCACGATTGACTTAGTTAAGGCGTTCAATCAAATCCCTATTTATGGTGAAGACATTCCGAAGACGGCGATAACCACGCCCTTCGGAATGTTCGAATTCCCGTATATGACGTTTGGTCTGCGTAATGCAGGCCAAACATTTCAGCGTTTTTTTTGATGAAATGATGCGTGGGGTCGATTTTGTTTATTGTTATATTGACGATTATTTGATATTCAGCAGGAATGAGGTCGAGCACGAGCAGCATCTGCGACAGGTCTTCAGTAGACTCCGAGACTATGGCATGGTCGTAAACGTGTCTAAGTGTGCTTTTGCGGCTTCCGAAGTAACCTTTCTTGGTTACTCTATTTCGGAGAGCGGAACCAAACTACTGGACGAAAAGGTACAGGCCATCCGTAGTTACCCACCACCAAAGGACGTTAGATCACTTAGGCTATTTTTGGGCATGATTAATTTTTACAGGCGATTTCTGCCCAAATACAAGCCCCACTTAAGGCCCCTTTGACGGGTGTGGTAAAAGGTTCCACGCCTATCACACTGAACGACGACGCTCTAAAGGCCTTTCTAACGCAAGGAAAGCCTTTCTAACGCAGCTCACTTAGCGCACCCTGATTGTCGTGCAAAGCTTGCGATGGTGACAGATGCGTCCGACACAGCAATAGGCGCTGTATTACAACAGCAGCATAATAATGCGTGGCAGCCTTTAGCCTTCTTTTCACGAAAAATACTCTCTAATTTTCAGGAAAAGTACTCTCCATACGACCGAGAGCTTCTGGCTATATATGAGGCCATAAAGTATTTCCGGCACATGGTTGAGGCGAGGCATTTTACGGTTTACACCGATCATAAGCCAATATGTTTCGCCTTCCATGAACGGAAACGAAATGCTTCACCGAGGCAGTTCCGACATTTGGACTTTATTTCTCAGTTCACGTCCGATATAAGACACATTTCAGGCAGTAACAACGTCGTAGCCGACACCTTATCTCGGATCGAAGAGCTGGGAACTCCAATATGTCTCACCGACCTCGCGAGATCTCAAGAAAGTGACCTAGAACTAGCCCAGTATCACACTGGACATACATCCCTCCATCTTAAAAAGATGGATTATCCTGGAAGTTGTTCACATTTGTACTGCGATATACACCAACTCCCAGGCCATTTGTTACCCAAGAGTTTAGGAAACAAGTTTTTGAAAGTCTCCATTCTTTTAGCCACCCCGGCGCCTCAGCGACGGTGAAGTTAGTTACTGAGAGATTTGTTTGGCCGGGTATAAGAAAAGATTGCTAAGAGTGGGTTCGTGCTTGTCAAGCATGTCAACGCGCAAAAGTAAGCCGACACGTGTCTGCACCATTAGATACTTTCGACTTGCCTCGTTCGCGCCTTCGACAAGTGCACATTGACCTTATCGGTCCACTCCCCGTTTCGCAGGGTTACAGGTATTGCCTTACAGCTATTGACCGGTTCACACGGTGGCCAGAGGTAATGCCAATACCCGACATTACAGCTGGAACGGTGGCAAAGGTCTTAATAAGTGGCTGGATATCTAGATTTGGATGCCCTACAGATATTGTTACAGATCGTGGACGGCAGTTTGAGTCCGCACTGTTTCAATATCTAAAACTATCGGATTTTAAAAATGTCTCTTGAACAAGGATAAACTCCGGCTCAATGTTCTTAATGAACAGTTTGAGCTCGGAAAGTTGGTTGATTAGACCTCGGGTGTTAAACGAGATAACGGGATAAACCCCTGGCTTTTATTCGACCAGTCGTGGCGCTAAGTGGACAACTCATTACAAATGTACTTATTATGAGTTAATGAGGGACTGGTACTCGAGCAGTACCATAAGTCGTTCCCTGGAATCGCGGGACGCGCGTATTTTGTTCGTGCACTGCGCTACTTGAGACATATCGACACCTTTGATGATGTCGAATATTAATTTGAGATCCTCAGCCATTGAAGGCTGATGAGAAGTCTGTGGTCCTGCTGATGGAGCAGGGCGGGTGGGTGCAGCCAGGCGCTGTCTCCAGGTGAGCACTGGAGTGGGCGTGGGCTGGGCGGGCTTTGCTACCGGGGTAACCCGGTGGCGCAGCGGCGGTAAATTGATAGTATCAACAAGGGGCGGGGTCTGTCTGGGTGCCCCCCTACTCGCAACATGTCGAATAGTGCGGGGTGCCCGGGGGCAGCCCCTGTAGTTATTGGTGTGGCCGGACTGGCCACACAGCACACAATATGGAGGAGAGGTCCACTATGGAGTGCCGCTGCACTCCTTCGTGAAATGAGGCTCCAGGCACTTTTCGCACCTGGGGCTGGCGGAACATGTGGGCCGCTGCATGCCCGTACAGTTGGCAGCGGTGGCACTGCCCTGGTTGGCCGCGGCGATGTGGCATCTCGTCTGAAATGCCGGAGAGGCCGCAGATGGTGTTGGCCTCTCTGAAGAAGTCCTTGGATCTGGGCGAATTGGCCAGAATGACCAAGGCCAAGGGGAAGCGTCGGCCGTTTTTGCTGTGCATCTTGTGCTCAGCCTTGGTGGAAAATCCTTGCGATTTAATGTCTTCAAGGATAGTCTCGTTCAAAATCTCGAACGGGACTCCCCGTAAGACGGCTCTCCCTGAAGAGCGTAAGTGTGATAGGCGAAATGCCTGAGAGTGAGGAGGCGCGTCAGCTCTCTGAAATCCTCAATTGTGGGGACTGTGATTTTAACGGCCTCTGACATGTTAGTGGCCTGCAGCTAGTTAATACTTTGCTCACGGCAAAAGCTTGAAACTTGAGGCCAGTTGGCCTTTTCCCGTAAGAACACGGGGGGAGGAGTCTTCGCTTTCACGAGGATGGGTGCGCAGCGCGAGGCTGGCTTAGTGGCGGTGGCTTGGCCGGCGGGAGGTGTCATTTTAAGTGACATAAGGGAGGAGACGTGCGATTGTGGCACCGGGCAGACGGATGGTGTCGGAGACACCGGCCAAGAGGCGCGAGTCGGTGACACCAGCGCTTTTTTACTACGCTTAGAGCGGCGCTCCACCAGTGTAAAGCTGGCGGTGGAGGGCTCTTGGGAGCCGGTGAGGGTTTCCGCTTGGGAATTGGAATTGGCGCTGCTGCTTAAGGCAGTGCGCTTTGGTCGGCGAGAGGCAGAGGTTGCGGACGTTGCCAACGAGGTAGTATAGTCCGTAGTTTCGCATTCCATTTCACTGGAGGCGGAGGAAGGGGGAGCGCTGTGAGGTAGCGATGGGCCTAAAAAGCCTGGGTGGCCTGAGGGGCCAGTTAAGCCAGTATGCTGGCGAATTGGGGGAAGAGAGTGCTAAGTAGTGAGAGCACTAAGTTCACATCGTGGGGGGCGCCTGAGGCGGCGAGGCCATCGGCGAATAGCTTCGCTACGTCCACTGGAGGTTGCTCGGCCATTCCGTCAGACGGGGAGGGAATGGGAGCTAACAAAATATGTTTAATATAATAAATATATAAGTTAAGATTATAAGTTACCAGCGGTAGGGGGTATGTGGATGGCCGCAGTGGTACCCCAAGCTCGGATAGCACTGATTCCGTCACCCTGGGTACGGCCCAGTGCACTGGGATCGGGACTTCCGGTTTGTTGTTGGCCTGAAGGGCAAACTATGCGCACCGGGGCAACGCTAACTGGTTTCGTGAGCACCGTTATGCGTATCCACCAGTTTTCTTCGAAGCTCGGCGAACTTACACTCGGAGCACCTGGAATGACGAATCTCCGACGACGTAGTTCTCGTGCGAACATGTACGGTTAACGAACCAATATCGCCGTGAAAAAGGCGTTTGTGAAAATGATACGGTAACAAATTGTGAAATTTGGAGCCAAGTTAGCGCGGGGGCTAAAGAGGCGGGAAAAGCGTCTGCTATCGACGTGCGAATTCGTTCGCCAATCGAGACTGTGTCCTTGTGACGTCACAATTCAGTACCTTTTTATATGGAGCGTTTTTCGGCGACTTGCAGCAGCTCTTCCAACACGTCGCTGCATCTAGAAAACTATTGAAAAAAAGTGAATTAGACGACTTTAAGTCGGTCATGATGGAAATGTTCAAGGATTTAAAAGTCACTATGAATGAAATAAAATAACAGAACAATCAGTTACAAGAATCAGTAAAGTTTACAGCGGCAAAGTATGACGAAGTTATGGAACATGTAAGGAGGATAGACGAACGTAGATCTGAAGACAGAAAATACATACGATTTTTGGAAGAGAAAGTAGATCAATTGGAGCGGCAAGGCCGTGCCACGAGCATTGAAATTCGGAGTATACCTAAAGGAAATGATGAAAATAAGCAGATACTTTGCAAGATGGTTGTGGAACTGGGCAATGTCATTAATGTGCCGGTACACGAGTCTGATATAAAAGACATTTTTCGAGTAAACGCAAATAAATCCAAACCAATTATAGTAGACTTCACAACAGTGCTGTTAAAAGAAAGACTATTAAGTGCTGTTAAAACATATAACAAAGAACATATGGGAGATAAACTGAATACATGCCATATGAAATTAAATATACCTAAGACTCCGATTTTCATCTCCGAAAATCTCACTACCAAAACTAAAAGACTGTTTTTCCTAGCAAGAGAATTTGGAGCCTAAAACCATTATACATATTGCTGGACCTCGTATGGTAAAGTGTTCCTGCGAAAAGAAGACGGAGGACCGCTTGTACAAATCGAATCTGAGAGCGACGTCATTAACTTAAGGAATATGTTGTGACTAAGTACACGGTGCACTGTCATACACACGGTCATATCCAAGTTATTTTTTATTATTTTTATGTCAAAAACCATTTTAGTTAAGATTCTTATGTCAAAATATGTATTTTATTATTATTACGTATCGCTACTCTTAGTACTATTTAACACACTATATAAACACAAAACGCATGCACACTAGTACAAATGCACTAATAAAAACTTTCACATACACACATTACAACACAGTCTACACAACTACAATTTACATTTATGGTCTAATACAAATAACGTTTTCCATTTTTTATAAAGCGTACATTTTTGGTCCACCCGTTCATTTCACACGAGCTCTACACTATTTGCTTATTGATTATTAACATTCGATCGTTTAAATGCAGATATCATAAACGATATTGACACTGTCGGTGATAGCACGTGCGATATTGTAAATAATGAAACGGATTATGCTAAATTAGACACCAATAATTCATTAAATATCTTATCAATTAATATACGCAGCATTCAACGTAATTTTGAACGATTATTATTATTCCTGTCTGAATTAACAATTCCAGCCGATATAATAGTGCTCACCGAATGCTGGATTAACGATAACACTATTATACCGTCAATGAACAATTACAATTATTATTGCACAAAGTCGAATCTCAATCAGAACGATGGAGTTATACTATACGTTAAAAGTAATATATCTAATGTACAAGTTCACGAGCCCCAAATTAATGATGCCACCGGTTTAGTACTAAAAATTCAAAACAAAATTTCCATAATTGCTATCTACAGAACCCCAAGTTTTAAAAACCCAACTGTTTGCCTAGACTCCATAGATAAATTATTGAGGGTAAACCACACAGAAAAAGTAATTTTCACAGGATATCTTAATATAGATATTCTTCCAATAATAAGACAGGTTACTCCTCTGAATATTTAAATCTCATGGCGGCGCATGGGCTCCGACAAGCCATTGATAAACCAACAAGGAAGAATCGTTGCCTAGATCATTTTATGGTCAAATGTAGCAGTACTGTACGTGCTTTTGTGTTTGAAGAGTTTACCGACCACTGTCCGATTCTTCTGCAACTTGAAAACACAAATATGAAGAGAGCCATTTCAGAATACAACAAAGTTATTATAGATTTTGACAAATTTGACAAATCATTGCAGTTAATCCCTTGGTCGGAATACTACAATCTGACTACGACTGATGAAATGGCAATCTTTATAGTATCCAAGTTGCAGAGCTGTATAGCCGACAGCAAGACAGAAAAAAGAGTCGCTAAAAAGTACATGCCTTTAAAACCGTGGCTGAACCCGGGTATTATTAGATGTATTCGCAAGAGAGATAGACTACATAGAAATCTTAAGATATCACATGGTAATGACTCTCTGAGAGATAAGTACATTTCCTATAGAAACATTTGTAATAATACATTAAAAACTTTAAAGCGCAAATATTACCAATCGCAACTTGCTAAATCTGCTGGCAACCCTAAAAGGACCTGGCAACTGATAAAAGAAATAAGTAACCTTAATCCCACTAAGCAAGTATCTTCAGAATTGTTACACATAAAAGAAAATCCTTGCTCATCACTAAATAGTGTTAACAATTACTTTACCTCCATCGGCTCTAAATTAGGAAATGTTATTTTGGTAAAAAAGTCTGAAAATGAGCCATCATTAGCGCGTAAAGCTACTGAGATTTGTGGTCCGTCTCAATCAATGTCATTTAATCCAGTTGACCCTTAAGAAATTCAGAGTGTTATAAATAATTTGAAAAGCAGCAGTGCTTCAGGCTGGGTTGGCATTCCTACCAAAGTTATAAAACATTCTTATCGGATTTTAGCAGAACCAATAGCACATCTTTGTAATTCTAGTTTTGTAACAGGTACTTTCCCAGATATTTTTAAACAGGCTATAGTAATCCCAATTCATAAATCAGGCGACAAATCTTCACCATTAATTTATAGACCAATTTCACTCTTATCTGTGCTCTCGAAAATTCTAGAAAAGGTAGCTAATAAAAGACTTATGATTTATTTAGAAACAAAGGAATTAATCTCAAAAAATCAGTTCGGATTTAGACCAAATAAATCAACAGAAGACTCCATTTTAAAACTAACACAAAATATAACACAATTAACAGATAAGGGTGAAAAATGTATTGGTGTTTTCATTGATTTACAGAAAGCCTTTGACACCGTTTCAATTCCAATACTGCTGAGTCGTCTACAGAACATCGGTATCCGAGGTACGGTTCTATCATGGTTCAAAAGTTACCTTACCAATAGGACTCAACGTGTTAGGGTTGACAAATATGTTAGTCAATACTTATCTTGCTCCTTTGGTGTTCCTCAGGGCAGTACACTGGGACCAACTTTATTTTTAACATATATTAACCAACTATGTGAACTAGACCTCTATGGAGCTGACATCACCATGTACGCCGATGATACAGCAATTCTGTTCCATGGCAAAACTTGGGATGAAACCAAGCTCCTAGCTGAAAAAGGCCTGATTAAGGTAGCAGAGTGGCTTGAAAGTAGTCTTCTTTCACTTAATGCTGATAAAACTACCTAATCTGCTTTAGCAAGACAAACGTCTCGAGACCTTTGAGTGATATGAGTCTGCATGTTCATACGCAGACATGCAGTGCGAACACCCAATCCTCTCAAGCTGCCTGTGACTGTCCCATACTTAAGAAATCCACAACTGTCAAATACTTGGGAATTACTGTCGATGAGAAATTACAGTGGACTCCGCACATAAAATTGTTGTCCAGTAGATTAAGAAAATTTATATACGTTTTTAAAACATTGCGACTGATAGCCGATACTAAATTATTGTTACAAACTTTTAACGCCCTCTGTCAGTCTGTAATTAGCTATGGGATATGTGCGTGGGGTGGCGCAGCTAGATCGTACTTGATCGATGCTGAAAGAGCTCAGCGTGTGGTTTTTAAGGTACTGCTTTTTCTGCCTTTTAGAGAGCCTACCACATTGGTATATGAGAGAGCACAGGTTCTCAGTATCCGTAAATTGTTTATATATCAATGTGTTAGGCGGTATCACAAAAACTCTGCTGCCTTTTTAGTAGAACGACAAATAATAAAAAGAAAAAATAAAATGGATAGGTACTTAATTCCTAAAACACATAGTGCTTTCGCCGACAGACATTACTATTACATTGCTCCATTTTTATATAATAAACTAAATAAATTTTGTCAAACAAAAAATTACACTAGCTACCAAATAAAAAGTAAAATATTACACTGGCTTAAAGGCTACGATTATGAAGCTACTGAGTCCTTGTTCAGTTATTGACCTACGTATAACTTCTATTTAAAAACTTATAGATACATTCGATTTAATTAGGCTATCCACTCTCACACTTTCCACACATCATACACAACTACACACATGTATTCCGTAACACAACCACACATACACATCCGATAAACACACATACGGAAAATATAAGTGGAAACTCTGTAAATGGCCTTCACATTTCGCTATCATCTCAATACAATGTGTAAAAATAGCTGTAAGTTTCCCAAGAATTGTAAAATAAAATAAAATAATAAAATAAATACCTAGTTTCAACCTCATCTTTTAACTGAGTAGCGATAGTAGACACAGTATTGATTGCAAATTTGATGATTTTATTATATTCTCCTGTGTATTTTTTTTTCTCTTTCTATAAATGATTGTATCTCAACTCCAATAGTATTGTCAATGATAGGAAGGTACTGGCTTCTGTATCACAGGTTCCCTCATCTCAGAAGCCAGGGCTACATTTATCTTTGTATTGGTGATTGTTACAATAAAGATTTTTTATTTTATTTTTATTTTTTATTGGATGTAAACCTGTTGTAACTACTGCAATACTTCTTTACTTTGATAACTATTTTCTAGTTAATTAGTAAATTGATATTTTTAATAAATAGTTTTTACGTTTTCTACTTATATATATTATTAAATTTTAAGTATTATTATAAATTCCATAATACTCGTATACAACATTAATTTTGTGAGAATGAAATAAAAAAATTATAATGATATGTTACAAAAGTTGTTTTGTCAAATACCCGATTGTAAATTTAAGAAAAACTATTAAAATGTCCATTAGTCAGTCGTATCACCCATACTTCCAAATAAGTGAGTTTTTAATAGAACAAGCATGCAGAATCTCTTAAGGAGAACCGCTTTTTAAACTACTTATTCACGGACATAGAAGCTGACCTGATATTTACTCATATCCCAATTTGACAGAGCTCTATAAAACGCAGTTCCAATAACAAACTTTCATCAAATACTCATATATTTCTTATCTTTCGTAAAAATAGTGTTACTTTGAATATGCTAAACAAAATATACTTTTTACATTTTTAAGTACATACTCATTGCATCTGATTCTTCAGCGCTCGATGGATGGATACGATATTCCTTCCTGTTATCACGAGCATGCTAAACACCACACTGCAAGACGATACAGCATAAAGAAGGTGAACAAAAAGGCGGCGTTATTAAAAATACTTGTGCTTTATTTAATATTTATTTTCTTCATAGCTAGTCCTTTATTTCTCAAAAACATAAGAGTGGCAAAGAAATTAACGCGTCACTACCCTTAAGAGTTTGTAAAGTTATACAAAAATAAATATAGTGGTATAATTAATTCTTAAATGATAATGCTTTTGAGGTAAACTCCAAAGAACATAACTAAATAAACATTAATCAATTAACTTAATGCAAAATCACAGTCACCACCAAAACAATTGCCCATTTTTTCCAATCAGGAACACAGAATATTGAAATATTTTTCTAATCAACGGTTAATTTCCTAAACGATCCTGGCATCCCCAAGTATTCTACATTAAAAGAAGAGTCTTTCCTTTGCGATTCGTCTGACACAAAGTGTTCCAACTCGTTCATAATGCGCTGTCCTTCTTTTGAATTCAAGGTTTCTATCCATCGCTCTGAGAAAAATATGAAACTGTTGTAAATGGCACTTGTAAAATGTTGTTATAAATGGTAAATGTAACTGTATTGTTTTAATATTGATCTTGCTAGGATTGATTGCTGTAAGATGACCGGTCGGCCTCGTGCATGTCTCAAGTTCGAATCCTGTATCATGAAAGTTTCCTTTTATAACCTTATTGAAGTTAAGGTACGCATATTTTGAGCACCCCAGTTTGCTGCGTGATCTTTAATAACATAAGATTTAATTTGTTATTTTAGTTAGGCTACATTAGTAATTAGTTTGCTTTTTCATAGTCAGCAAAAGCATTCGTGACCCACCTCATTGTAAGGGACATCCCCACCCTTGAACAACATTAATAGTAGGAGTTCAATTTTTAAATAGTAATTGTGAGTATTGTATTCACTAGTACTGAGTTGCCAACCGCAGGATTTAGTTGGAGTTGTAAATTGCACTGGCTGTTCCTTCCATTTAACCGGATTACATCCATTTAACCGGATTACATCCATTTAACCGGATTACATCCATCTAACCGGATTACATCCATTTAACCGGATTACATCCATTTAACCGGATTACATCCATTTAACCGGATTACATCCATTTAACCGGATTACATCCATTTAACCAGATTACATCCATCTAACCGGATTACATCCATTTAACCGGATTACATCCATTTAACCGGATTACATCCATTTAACCGGATTACATCCATCTAACCGGATTACATCCATTTAACCGGATTACATCCATTTAACCGGATTACATCCATTTAACCGGATTACATCCATCTAACCGGATTACATCCATTTAACCGGATTACATCCATCTAACCGGATTACATCCATTTAACCGGATTACATCCATTTAACCGGATTACATCCATTTAACCGGATTACATCCATCTAACCGGATTACATCTATTTAACCGGATTACATCCATTTAAACGTGATTATTATGGTGGTTAAAATAGGAAAGCCTGTAGTATACCACCACAGAAATTATCTTAGAAAAGAAACTCTACTACCCTTAAATGCCAGTCTGGGTTAAAACTATATTTTTTATTGTAGGTTTCTGCGGGATTGCACCTGCAATGCCGTGATTACCGGTATTTATTTCGGGATAAAAAAGAGTGTTTGTAACTTCAGGATTTAAAAGCTTTCAAACTGAGAAAGAATTATTTCAATTGGTTCAGTAATTTACAAGTTATTCTATAAAATAATATATCCTTATTTACAGATTCAACAAGCCCTAATATAGATAGTTCTTCTAAAAAAACATATTGATTTACTAATAAAATCACCTTGAATTTTAGAACAGGATTCTAGTTCACCACCATAATCTTTAGGTAAGACATCCTTAGGTATATGTTCCTGTAGGCTCTCGTAAGTACTGTGTATGTGAATGCGGCTGGCTACCTTGTCCCGTAGCGCCTGTTTTAATAGGAACACCAACTTGTCGACGAACGACGGAGCGTTTAATATGTGGATACCTTTGATTTTTGTCCCGAAAGCTTCCTGGAAAAACAAAATATCATATTATCATCAAACACAATCGATAAAGTTCTTATTTAAACTGACGAAAGATAAGGTAAAAAGTTGTGTGTCAATTAGGCCTATTTAGAAGATTACGTTTTTTTCAATAAAATCTGGTTGACTGTTGTTTCGATTGTTGTTATGAATACCTTGCAAACTATTAATATTCTCACTATTATATTTCTCAGTAATTACAACTTTGAGCAAGGCAAGCTTTATAAAAATATAATTATAGAGTTTTAAGGGCTATAAAATTTAATCACTGTCATATAATTTTCCAAACAGACGCGTTCCGAGCAGGAAGTGCCTTCTATATCTCTGATTGTAAACAAGTTTTTTTTTATCAGAATATCATACAAGTAATTAACAAATTATAAAATACTTGGGCATTATAAATCCATTAAAACATGCTCGAATTTTTTGTGTCATCACACTTTTTAAGTAGCAAAGAAATAACTGTTCCTATTTATTATATTTGAAAAATGTAAAACACGTAAGTACGTTTCCATTAATATGGAAAATCTGCCGAAAAAATTGCAGAATTATCTAGCTTGATAGCAATCGAAAATAATTGTGCAAAATAGGGCTCGCCAACCGTTTTGAATAATAAATCAATATTATTTATTCCATTCACAAATTCGTTCAGGTTTTAAATATGCGAGGTGCAGACCAGGCCCTTCATTGCTCCCACTGCCCCAATCGAATAGAAAATATACAGAGCGTAACTAAATGATTTCCTTCGCTTTATACAGGATCTTATAAAAAGCCGACAGATTTAATTTACATTTTAAATTACCTTTGTTTCCGAGCCTATGTTTTGCACTCTATGCAGCTTTGATTAAAGTAAAATAGTAGATAGACGTCTTACATCACCTACTTATGCGATGGGTCAAGAACACAGATAGATATACGGACAAACTTAAGTATTCCAACTGTGAAAGTCACAAAATGGTGCAAACAGGTAACGCGCGAGTGAGACAAAATGCAGCTGTATATTTAATTCGTTTGTACTCGTGGCATGTCGGTTCGTTTCGAGTAGTGATCAGGTGACGGGAACCTAACTTATTAGGTCCGTGCGTCAGGAGTTTGTCACCTATCTCCGCTGTTTTTAATCAAACGAAGGTATGTTTTGATTTACAATTATTTGTAAGTCAAAATATATTGTTGAAAATATTCTCTATATATCAAAATGTACGTTTGTGATCATCTTGCATACAGACAGGAAGGTAAAATTACTAATTCTTGAAAAATTCCTAACGTGATTCTGAAACATTTAATAGCCGATGTTAATAGAGAAGGCTCAGCGTTCGCCAATTCAAGTCTCGTATGAGAACATTTATTTATGAAAGTTAGATCGTAAATACCATTTGTAAAATATAATCTTGACTAAAACTTGTGAACCATTACACATGTTGAAAACATTTCATATTTGTAGTAACCATGTCCTTAACAAAGGAAGATCCTTCAAACATTTGGACCAAAGTAAATATCGGATCCATCGGTTACAATATTTACTGATCATACGGTCTGAACCCGTGAACTCAAGCATTAGAACCTGTTTTGGCATTTACACTTCAGAGGTCTTTGGACAGTATATTTACCTGCGGCACGTGGAATTTGATCTGCGGAATACAAATTTTGTCTGTGGAGTTACTATCACGTTAGCGCATGGTTACATGGCTTACTGGGTTCAATTAAACTGAATATTTATTTATTTATTTAGGTAACACACAGTCATTAACAAACATATTCAAATGAAAAAAGTTTATGGCATGAAACAAATTAACTTTATATACATTTATTTTTGTTTTTATTATACTTTGTCAATCTTATATGTATCAACAACAAGTCATTTATTTGTAATATTTCAATTGTTTGCATTTCATACATGTTGCGTGTGCGAATATCCTTTTGATATATATATATATATATATATATATATATATATATATATATATATATATATATATATATATTTTAAAGTTATTTAAATCATGTGAGAAAATATCCACTTCATTATGAGAATTACAATAGGAACAAGAACGTCTGAAGAAGGTATTTTCACATAGTTAGTATGGTAAGGTAAAATATAAAAGGTATCTTTTGATCGAGAAGAAGGTTGAGTAATTTTAAAATCAACTTGACTGAGTAGGTGAGAGCTATGAATATAGTTATGTAATATTTTATAAAGAAATAAATCATCCAGATATTTGCGCCTTAAGTCCAACGATTGTATGTTGAGGAAGGCGATGGCTGGATACCGCGTTGACTCGTGAACGGGTGCCGTTTGAGGGTCTTCGTCGTTTGGATACTTGGGGGGAGGGAGACTTGCCGAGCTAACAGATGCAGATAAGAATAACTTTGTATAGACATAAAGAGACTCTGTAAATTTATTTTGAAAAAACTATACCCGTTAAGTTTCTTGCCAGTTCTTCTTCACGAAGGTTTTTTCGAACTGGTGGTAGAGTCATGTTTTATTTGACATCCATAAGAATTAGTAATTGTCAATGTTGAGAAATAATTTCATTTCATTTCATGTTGAATGCGTGTGATGTGGATAGTAAAAATAATAATAATAAGACATAATAATCATAGAATATAAATTTTATTTTTTTTTAAAGTTAGGTATTTGTGTATCGACAATATCATATAACTCTTGCATTCTAAAGTTATGTCAGTGCCATTCATACAATTTTCCGATGAATATGATGTTACATGAAATCGTAGGCAAGTATTTTATATCATATATTCAAATCAAAATAAAAATTCAAAAATAAGAACCCCTCCTTTTTTATAACTATCGAGAAATGTTAAATTAGCAGAGGCATTCTGCGAAAACTCTTTAAAGGATACCGTTCTATAGTTCTTTACAGTATAATATAAAACGTCTTTTGATATGCTTTTGATTTAATAATTAGCTTCGCAACCTGTCTGTAAATGACATCTTAAAAACCGCCTTTTTTCATTATCTTATTGCAAAAATTTTACGTCACTTTGGGTTAAATAACCGGACGTATTAAACGATATTTACGTTTTTGCACGTAAAGAGACTTTGTTGTCATACCTCCATATTGTTGAAAACTGTTTCTCCCACATATGCACTACGAGTCTACAGCTGAGTAGTAGAATACTTTATATTATGTAATTAATATGAAGAGGAAGGTTCATAAAGCTTATTTTCAATAAAACTAAGAATAAGATTGTCGCAGTAACTCGATTTCGCGTTTAATTATATAAACTGATAAAAGGATTTTAACTGAGAGTTCAGAAAATCAGAGAACAATTCAATATACGAGGGTGGTATGAAAAGTTTCCAGCCTAATATAGATAGCGTTGTCATATTATTCTAAAACTACACTCATATGAAGCCTAGACTCTTTATCAGTCTCTGTGCAATTTTTCTCTGAGATACATGTGTAATTATTTATTTTATTGAACATTAAGTGACAGTAAGTTTTATTAATTTTGAAAATGGATAGTTTAGAGCACCGTGCCGTGATCTAATACCTCCACAAGAAATACTTAGCTCCAAAGCAGATTCATGAAGAATGGTGGCTACTTGAGGAACATCTGCTCCGTCGTAAACAATGATAAAAAAGTGACCCCCGCTCTGGACGGCCTTCTACAGCTACGACTTCGGAAAACATCGAAAAAATATGTGATCTCATCATGGGACATAGAAGATTAAAGCTATCTGAGATAGCTGAAGTTCTACGAATGTCGAATGAATGTACACAAAACATGTTCGTTAACGAATTAGGGTTCCACAAGGTGTCTGCAGGATGGGTTCCACGGCACCTTTCAGTTGAACAGAAACGAACTAGGCTCACGATTTCTAGAGACTTTAGAGCTTTTTCAAGCTGATCCAAACGAATTTTTGGCAAGGTTTGTTACTATGGACGAAACATGGGCTCATCACTATACTTCTGAATCCAAACAACAATCCAAACAATGGATGAGACCCGGATCTCCAACCCCCAAAAAAGCCAAGGTGTGTTTTTCAGTAAACAGTGTAATGGCATCGGTTTTCTGGGATTCTAAGGGTGTAATCTTGGTTTGGTTAGTTAGAAAGAGGTCAAATTATAAATTCTGCATACTACTGCACACTATTACGTCGTTTACGTGAAGAAATAAAGTCTAAAAGACCAGGATAGTTGACCAAGAAAATTTTGTTTTATCAGGACAATGCTCGTGTTCACAAATCTGCAGAATCGATGGCTCAAATAGTGAATTGTGGTTTCGAATTGCTTCCTCATCCCCCTTAATACCTGACTTGGCACCTTCTGACTTCCACCTATTTTCAAAACTAAAAGAACACTTAGGTGGAATGAAATTTTCAACCAATGAAGAGGTCAAATTGGCCGTAGATGCCTTTTTTAAAGACCTTGACGAGACCTTCTATTTAAATGGAATCAAGGCTTTGGAGGACCGCTTGACTAAGTTCTGTGACCTAGGTGGAGAGTATGTAGAAAAATAAATATAAAAAATTGCATTATTCCTGTGTTCTCTTATTTAGGCTGCGAACTTTTCAATCCACCCTCGCACGTGCTGAATTTGTAATAGATACGACGACGGAGTGTTGTAGTGGTAATTAGCCTTGCCTTATACGCCGCAGATCCCATGTTCGAGTCCTGGCCAGGGCATTCATTTGTGTGATAAACACAGATGTTTGTCTTCGGGTCATGGTCGTTTATTCTGGGTTTCCCCCCAGTTCGCTGTATGGTCATCCATAACACAAGCTCTGCTTACTACGGGCCCAAACAGTTGGTGTGTTTGCTTGGGGATTTATTATTATTATATGTAGTATTGAAATACCAGTTTTGTTCACAGCTCCACTTATGAATCCAGAGTTTTTTTCCTAGATGAAAAGTATGCTATAATCGTTTCTATCTATAATTAATCTATAATTTTTTTCATTAATTCATTACATAAAAGTCTTAAAACAAACAAAGAAACGAACTTACTTTCACATTGAAATTCACATCAAGTCTGGTTGTAAATTTGTAGGTTATATTTCCTAAAAGTAGGTAATATGTGCGCGCGGGCTATGCGTTTGTGTGTCAAATCGTGTTTTGGTGTGGCTTTGATTTCAGAGTACCTACAATCAGTACATTTCTGTCACATACACGCAGTCGCTGTGTACCTACGTCCTTCCTACGTACCTTCCTAATATGGTGGCAAAAGAACCCGCTTCATGCAGGCAGACAATGATTAGAAACACAGGTTGTTACATAAGTTATTTCACTTCACGCGCGTCTTTGTTTTCCAACATTGCAATTTACCTGGTGGGAATAAATCCAACAACCATCGATATATAGATGCTTCCAGTCCTGTGTTGCCATGTCTATAAATGTCTTGAACTATCTACAATAATCTATTATCATCTTCATCAAGTATATTTTATGCAAAGTTGGTTAATTCTAATTCTATCAGCTTTAATAAGAAATAAGAGGTAAAAAAGTTTCAGGTAACGATATTGTTCACGTATTTTTTCATGCAATCAAAATTAGAACGCCTGTGGATAACAGTCGTCTCATTATTTCAGTTAAGGGACGTCAATAGATATACTTCTGCTACAAAATAAAAATAATAAAAACACATCGATTTCTTACCATACACAGCAAATCGGCTTTCTTCACGACAACGGGATTAAGTTTCCCGAGAAGTCCTAGATTGACGTTCTTCAGGTCGATGACATATCTTTCGGAGAACGAGTAATCATAATGCAAACGATATTCGCCCAACTGAAAATCAAGGGTATTGAATCGCTATTAGTTTGTAGTAGATTGCTAGAATAATTTGGGAAAATGTTTTTTCGATTGATTTCATTTTTAATCAGGAAAGACAAAGTAGTAAAAGTATTTTATCTAGAGCAAGGATCTAGAAGTATCCGTTTTTTGTTAATTTCGGTACTTTCCATTAACCGTAAACAATTAATAGGTATTTGCGACAGACTTAATAATCCCACTCAAGGGTCACCACCCTCACACAATTAGGGGTGGTATTACGTAATCTATAGTCTACCACGCTTCCGTACTGCGAGTTAGCACACTTTGTCAAATACCTTCCAAATAATTTCTTAGGTATGTGCGTTTCCTCATAAAGCTTTGCTTCACCGGTTAAAGTCGGATTTATGTACTTAAGTTGTACAAACTCATAAAACGGGGGCCACGGGGATCGAACCCGGTACCTCAAGTTAGAGAAGCCAATGCCTTAACTACTGCGCCACTGAAGCAGTGGTAACTAGTTAGGAAAAAAATATGATTGTGTTTTAATGTTACCAGGAAAGCATATCTGAAGTAGGACAAAATATTGAAATTTTCTAGATTTTCTGCCTTGAACTGTGTGACTATGACCCGGGACTCGTCGGGGCTGATCTTTGGCAGGGGTACGTAGTTTCTGGAATATTGAAAATATTAATATTAGCTGTGAAAAATTTACTAATTCAGTTATCGAATATAAAGACTGTTTTGAGTCAATTTTGTGAACATATATGTATGATTGTAATAATAATAATAATAAATCGTTTATTGACACATATTACAGTTTCATACTTCTAAATTGACGACCAAGTGGTGTAGTGATAAGTAGCCTTGCCTCATGGCCTTGCCGCCGAAGGTCCCAGGTTCAAGTCCTGGCCGGGGCATACATTTGTGTGATGAAGACAGATGTTTGTTGTCGGGTTATAGTTTACATGGTCATTTATATATGAATTTTTATTCTGGGGTCCCCCCCAGTTCGCTGTATGTCATCCAGAACACAAGCTCTGCTGACTTTGGGGCATACAGTTGGTGTGTTTGTCTGGGGATTTATATTATATAGAATTTACATTTTAGAAATGACAACACTGGTTTACAAAATAATCTTTAACTAGCCTCAATTCTAAATTAACATTATACAATATAAAAAATAAACAAAAAAGTTTACTTTATTAAAAAACCGCTTACTTACTTACAATACTATGACAAAAACGATATGCAAGTTTGCAGTGCATACTCAACTACAAAAATGTTTTATAGTGTTCTTACTGGATAATTTATCGTTGATCATTTGTTTCTTTAAACGCATTTTAAGAAGCGTATTGCGACATGGTAGTTTGACATGGGGTAGGAAGGTTGTTCCAGACCTTACCGGCTCTATATCTTAGACTTATAAATAAAAAAACCAATAAACTAGCCCTACAGAGCATATGTACACGCAAAACCATCTTGTTTTTTTTAAAGAACGAGATTCCTCCTCACGCGCTTTTGCGTAAATTGCACCAAAGTTTCTTTAGCAACATCTTTGTGCACTAAACATGCAAGATGTAGTTCACGACGTCTGTGAATGTATTAAACGCGCTGTGTATTTAAATATGTTGTGATATGTACACACTTTACATAAAACAAAACTGTTCGCACGCATTGTGCACTTGTATGTATAATTGCCATTTTGCATGGCCTGAGCGGCTGTCTCATAGAGTAGTGAACCATACATCTTTGGGTCATATAAACATATTCTGGTGTCGAAACGTGTTCGGTATACGTGGTGACACATGGTTAGCTTTAATCGCAATGTATTCATGATTTTTTTATCTTTAAACGAACCTAACCTAGCCTTAGTGAGCATAGAAAAAGACATACAACAATACAATGTGTGCGATTAAAAATGATATATATACTAAATTTACCACATCTTATTATTTTATTATAGCGTGCTGCTTAACAGTATTGCATGTTAAAGCAATCCTTATTATAGAAACACTATCTACCACATTCAAAAAATGCCTTTTAAGCTCTTAGGTACTAAGAATTAATTATTGAAATAAGGGTTTTTTTAGAGCCGTCCCTCACTAATCATTTATTTGCTGGGCTAGGCGTAATGGAAGTAACAGACAGGATAGAAAAAACTGTTGCTGCACGACGACCGAGTGGTGTAGTGGTAAATGGCCTTGCCTCATACGCCGAAGGTCCCAGGTTCGACTCCTGGTCGGGGCATTCATTAGTGTGATGAACACAGATGTTTGTTCTCGGGTCATGGTTGTTAGTATTTATTTATATATGTATGTTTATTGTGGGTCCCCCCAGCAGTTCACTGTATGGTCATCCATAACACAAGCTCTGCTTACTTTGGGGCCATACAGTTGGTGTGTTTGTCTGGGGATTTATTATTTATTATTATTATTAATTATAATTATATAATAATTATCATGACGCATTACCTTTTACCATTATAATAAAGTAAAATATGAACTTTTAATTTACGGTGCAGTTTTTAAAGTAGACATAACCTGCCATAGATCTGACAAGAGAAGTCTGCAGCATTGGGCAACATTGATTGCACCTACATCTCTTAGCACACTCGCCTTATTACTATTTAACATGAATATAAGAAAATGTATTGCAATATTTATATATTGTTTATACACAATTTTAATACACATAAACAATTTTAATATAAAATAGTTTTCTACTTACACACAACTTAACAACGTGTCGAATTCCTCTACAGATCGCTTCAGGAACATCTCTGGCACCAAACCTCGCGAGGTGAACAATTTGTCTACCTTTGTTTTGGTCGCCTCGGTTGAGAACCTCGCTAGCACAAATATACGTTCTAGGACTTCATCATCTGGAAATTTATAATAGAAAAACATTAAACAACAGACAGATAAAATATGTGTTTTTAAATTCAACGCCAGTGACGACGTCAAGGGTGTAGCAGTGACGCGCTATTCTACCGACCAATCACAGCGCGTGATCTGGACCGCAATATTAACTTTACTGAAGCTATAATAATATATGTGACTTTCTGACTACTAATGTCGGGCCGTGAGCCGCGGCCTGCTCATTTTTTTTCATCGGTGGGAACACGTGGTTTATTTCCCCAATAGAGCATGGATGTTTATTACCGTCAGGTGAAGGGGCGGCTAGCACCAACTAAGTAATAATAAAGGGCGACAGTGATTTACCAACCAGGGCGTAGTTTGACTCATACACAAGAGCTAGGATTCGCACTCTCTTCCGAGTGATACTGCTTTATACATATATGTACATATATAAGAATAATCCTTATTTTACCTTGATGTACTTTTGCCTGGACTTTACACGCAAAGGCTTTTTTTGTAACTGATTGGCAGTTTCTTTTAATTCAGGCAGCGTCAATAAATGTTCACTCTCGCGACTACATTTCAATTTTCTGGTTGAAAAGAAAATTATCACAAAAAATCAGACAAAAAAATAAAATCGCACGTATCTACTTTTTACTTGTCGCTACTTAATTTACGGAAAAGGTAAAGGAACAAAGCCTATAAAAGCCGCTAAAGCAGGGCAGAAATGAATTCTCATAAATATTTTTCAGTCAAAATATTTGTTACATCGTAATGACAAATTTTTTCCTATTCATATTTAAAATAGAACTAATTGTGTAGTATAAATATTTGGGCCATACATAGATACATAGTGCTGTATTGTACTTGGAATACCAACTAAATATGCATATATTTTAAAGGCGAGCTACTAAAAAACTACGTATGATCCAATAAAAAAGTATACCAAATATGAGCACATCACGTATTTGAGATATTTTATCGAATAAATAGAAAAGAAGGCTGTATGAGTCTGTTCCTTGCCTCAATAGTTCTATTATAATCGATAGAAATAACATCAAAAAAGAACGCGTTCAAGGAAAAAGGTCTTATATTTTTTAGTTGCTTAAATTATTATTATTATATTGTTTCTGCCCAAACGCTGTTTTAATCAATATCTCTAACATTGTTCGTTTGAAAAATGCTAGATGATACGAATATGATAATACGAAGTCTTGTGAGCAAGAATAGTGTTATTGAGTGAAGAAGGATATTCTATGAGGCAAATCACAGCCAGAGTCTCCGTTTCTAAAACCTGCGTCGTTACTAGCCTGCAGAGGTACTGGAGCCTAGGCAACCTCGCAGGGGCCGCCCGGCTGTCCTTACTGATGTTCGGAAGCGCTACATCAGACTATTTGCCACCTGCGATCCAAAAATCGACGCTACTAAACTAAAATTAGTGCTCCAATCTGCTACTGTACCAGATTTTAGCACCCAGACCTCTTTGGATTACAATCAAGGGATCCTGGCGAGCGCCTTTGAATACACGGGAACGACAGCGACGCAGATTGGAGTGGGCAGGCAGCTTCAAATCGATGAAGACGAAGAAGAAGATATCTGACGGAATTATTTCCTATTTAAATGATGGAGCAATAAATAATCTATTCATTCATTGTATTTTAACACGAAAAAAAATATCTCAACTTCCAAGTGAACGCTTATTTTAATTTTTAATTTATAATTAATTTAAAACTCTGATTTTTGTATGTTTTCGTCTTGAGCAGGCTTGAATCCCTCGCTGCATCGAGAAATCTTACTTATTTCCCTCGCTGCGCTCGTAAATTAAGCTAACCTAAACTATCCCTCGAGTCCTTCGTTACGCTTAGGATTCAATATCCTTCCCCCCACCTTTATAATAATCTACTATACAATAACTTTAAATGAACAAAATAATAAGTCAATAATGACAATAAGACCTTAAGTCCTGTCGTATCCTTAGAGACCAAATATTTTTTATACAAAATTCTCCACAATAAAATTGATTCCATAACTCTTTTGAGCCAAATTAATTTGAGATGCCAAAGATTGAGTGCCAGAAACCAATTTTTATTTTATATTCCGACTGTAAAAAATAATAATAATAATTGCAACAATAAATAAAACACTTTTTACCGGATATTATCGCGTATATTTTAGTTTATTACTGGCAATAGATGAACAACACCTTAGTCTATCGTGACCACGGCAACTGCAAAGATGCCGAAACGTCGAAATAATTTTAAAATTAACTAAAATATACGCGATAATATCCGGTAAAAAGTGTTTTATTTAAAGTATGTATCGTGAAAACTTAAGAAAAGATTTAATTGCAACAATTTTGTAATTCGTACCTCTAAGTACTACAATAGCAACTTTTCGCAAATCGATATATTTTCCTTATCACTAAATCAATTTAAAAATTATATCTTAAAAGAAATTTCAAAGTCTTAATTGCTCTGAGTTTCGTTTTTTTTCTTCTTTTAAAAGCACCTGTAAATTATAACCTTAATGTTTTGTTTGAGTTTTGTTGCCTAGTGTTTACTTGATAAGTGTAAAATATCTGTGGAAACTTAATGTAAAATGTGTGTTTAATTATGTGTTACTTTTCTGTATATAAAAATGTATGTTTCCCTTGAAAAATAAATAAATGAAATGAAATAAATATAATAAAATTGTTTTCTCTCTCGCCTACATGAGAAAACATATTTTTCATATACAATCAAGCAACGACCTGTAAAATCATTTATATTTTCTATTTCATAAAACAAATGATTTTCCCCTCAAGAATCTGAAACTTTAAACAAAGTTTTCTTTGATATCAAGAAATAAAGATTCAAGTAACATAGCGAAGACGTAAAATCCCATTGGTGACATGTGAAGGTCTTAGATACAATTATTAGTCGAGTCACACGATTTTTGACTCAATTTACAAATGTTTAGTGTATTAAATGTGTGACTTGTTTAAACTCATTATTAGACAACTCGTTTCAAGAGTATAGTTCAGTTTTTGTGGTAGTAGAGTTTCTTTGTTAAGAACTCTTCCTTCCTGTTTTGTCCACCAGATTAATCACATTTACGTGGTTGTATTCCAGACAGATGAAAGCAAAAACCAGTGTAATTACTGGAATAAAGTCAATTTCAAATATAAATAAAATACCAACGACTAATTAGGTCCATGGGCGCGGATACCACTCACCATCAGATGAGACGTATGCTCTTTGCCAGTTATGAATATATAAAAAAAGAACTCGCTTTGATTTGATTAAGAAGGAACAACTATAAATCTTCATAACAATATGAAAGTCTTACTTACGTAATTTTATACTACGGTCATTTTGATTCCGAAATTAAATTGCACTGACCTAGACCCTAAGGTTTATGATATTTATGTAGTATCATGTTTTCCACGACCTTAATGTCTTAACCTCTTTTGCAAAGTAATAAACTCGGATACGATGTTCCTTTACAGATACCTCAGATAACAAATATGTTATGAGTTCCAAATTTAAAAGTCGAGTCGTATCAGAGTGATGTCTTCCATTCAAAGTGTTGATGAAAAGCACATATGGTGCAGGAATTTTACCTGACAGTGCGAGAAGATGGCTTTTATTTTTTGATTATATGTATTCATGTATATTTATTTGTGTATATTTTGTATGGCACGCTGTACAGCCTCAATGGTTTGACGGATTTCAATATGTGACGTGTCATTTGATTCGTCGCAGTTGTCGGAGTGACACAGGATTTTCCCGGAATTCCCATGGAGTCGCTAGTTAGGTACACAGTTGTGTTTTTTAATTGTTCAAATTAAACTGCTTACTTTTTGATATAGTTAAAATATAAAAAATAATTACTTAAGTGTTTATTTGCTTCTACTAAATGCGTTTGCTTGTCACACCATTCTCTGACTTTTTGTAAGCATCCTCTTATCGTGGCTGGATCAGGCATTCCATAGAACTCTCGGACTTTCTTCATGTTTGCTTCTGTGATCTCTATTAATGGGCTGTATGATATTTTCTCCATGGTTCTGTAAAGAAGATTAAATTAATTAAGTTTTTATTTACAAAACAATTTGTTGTAAATTTATAGACTACGCTTTATTTCACGTTTATAATTAAGAAAATAAGAAATCTATGTTTTTGTCTTTTTTATTATAAAAATTAAGCAATCACGTATTTGTACCTAAACTATACATTGATCGTTGACAAGCCTTCGAGTGTGATTTAGATCCAAGATCCAGAACGTCGTTTTTTTAAATATAATGAATGTAAAAGATTGGATGTTTGTTACCCAACCACATACATGGCTTAACGGATTTAGACGAAATTTGACATACGTCAGAACCTGACCTGGACTAACATTTTAATTAATAAAACCGATCAAGTCTTCAAATGTAAAAATAGAATGTTGTTTTGCAAATAAAAATCCGATTTTTTTAATATTTGGTATATTACTGTAATAACGAGTCTATTTTCGCAACTAGGCGTTGATTTTGCGCCATCATTCATTAAAGGACTTCTATAATTGGTAGTCATTGTGTAATGATATCGATATAATGGTATCGAGTAATGCGTCGCCAGCCGTAGGCTTCAGTTCAAGTTGCCTTTGTTCCTTCCCTTTAACCTGAACACAATTACGTAAATGTGATTATAATGGTGTTCCAAATAGAAAGGACTTTGGTACCGCCGCAGACTAGATCTTAACAAAGAAACCTTACTTCCACTAAAAATATTTGAATATGCAAAGTTGACGTTATGATGATTTGTCCATTTTAATTAACTGTCTGCTTAGTTCGAAAGTATAGTTTTCAAGTTGTTTTTGCTTCATTCTGCTTGGAAATTAAACATAGTGAGTCTTTGCTGACATCGCGAAAATTAAATCGATATTCGTATATTTATAAATATTGTGGTGGCATAAACATTTCGGGCCCATAAATTTGTCCATCAAATTTCTGTACACAAAGAAAATAATGAGAATTTTGTACCGGAGAAGTAATTATTTTTTGTTTACTTAAACTTGAAAGATCTTCTAAGCTGGGTGTAAATAAAACTTCAAAAGTAAAATCAAAATGTAAAAAAGTGTTGTATTTTCGGAAAACTTTCAACTAGAAAACCGATTTTTATCGCTCGTTTAACATCGAAAGGCTGTGTCGGTCAGATTGCTACCAGTTGTAACAAACAGTTTTCGTGTGAAGCTAAAAGCTGTTGTTGGTAAAAAAAATATAATTGTTTTTATTCTATGGTTTCCTTCATTAGTAATGGGATTTTTGAAAAAGAAACTGTCCTTTCGACTCAAATGGGTTAACAATTGAGAACCTGCATTGAAACTTTGTTGTTAATTATATTGTACTGAGGTAAGTTATTGGTCTTAAAGTATAAATATTTTATTCGCTAACTTATTTATTTCTAAAGAAAATTGGATTCTTTTCAAAGACATTAAATATAACGAACAAGATTAAGATGTTTTGTTGTATTAATGTGTGCAGTTTTTTGCTTTGAAAGGAATTTCTATGGCTCTTTCTGTACCAACATTTTTTAATGATCAGTTGCGTAGTTTAGTTGTTATAAACAAGCTTTCTTTGGAAATGATAATACTCGTATTAGCTGGAATGTTGATAACTTCTTTGGACTTTGTCTGAAAAGGTTTAATACCTCATGGCATTCTCCTTTAATCCAATGACATAATGACATATTACATATAGACAAATCATAACCAAACATTACTGCATAAAAAAATGGCGTCAACGTAACTATAGATACCTACCCGATATATAGAGTAATATAATTTGTGGGAGAAGGAAAGAATAATACGGTTCACTTGTTGTAAGAAAAAGATACCTATGTACTTCGTGATATTGCTTCGCACTAATTGGTCGCGAGCGTACGTGACGTAGTACGTAAATTGTCGAAACTCTCTAGCGTTGTCTCTTTTACTCCCACATACAATATCATATTACATCTCGCTCTTCGAGTTTGTTGAAACGAAAAGCCATGTCAATTTTAAAACGTCATTTTAAATAGCAAAATAAAATAATAAATAAGATAGTTATAAAAAAAATTTTAATTACGCACGAAAAGAAACGTTTTTTCTATCTTTAACAGTAACAGTGTAATTAGTACACTGTCTAAACACACAAGAAGGCATTGTACGGTATTAAAAACACAGAATAGGGAATAAGTTTTGTTTGATGTTTAGCCGTGACACTGGGTTGCAACAAGACTGAGTCAAATAGCCGGCAACTGTCTTGCATTTGCGGTGCCATTTCTGAGAGCGGATAACCTGTCTATATGTAATATGTCATTGCTTTAATCCCTTTTCTTATATTATTTACCAATGTAGTTATTGCTAACAGTCACTTAATACGCGCGGCCCTTCGAAGCGTGAAGCTTGTACATACACAGCAACAGTGTGTGCGTGACACATATTTTATTTTATTTTTTATTCTTAGGATAACAAACAGTGATTAATAATATAATGGTTACCAGAAAACCATTAATATGTTATCGCTTATTACTTACAGTATTTGAAAAGTGTTGCTTGAGCATACAAAAAGAAAAACTGAAGTTATCCAAAAAGGGAAAAAACCTATTTGGTACTAAAAAAAATAAAAAAATACTGCGTTTATTCTTTGGGAATTTACTACACGGAAGCGTACCAATGATTTGTTAATACTCGTCTAAAGTTTAAAGGGTTGGAAACAAATAAATCTGGTTCGGGAACGTCAACAAGACCATTATCGTAGTTTGCAGCTCTAACAAAGAACGATTTTTTTTCTATAATCCCATACTATCATCATTTCTTTATTTTCTCGATGACAGTTCTAATGTGATATAATGCTTTCTAGCTCCATCCAATAGGTCCATCCCTATCAGTTTCTCCGACTCTGGTATTACATAACCTTGTACGTGTGTAAACGTCATGATGTTATAAAATCGAGAAAATAAAGAAATGGACATAGTATAGTGGCACAAGTTTGCACATGTAAATGGGAAGGATGCCTAACAGACCTAGAGTAGATATGTGCTGATTGTACCCGCACACCAAAGCGACGAGAGCACGATTTGACAAGATGGCGGCTGTCACACAAATTTATGTTCCTACATAAATAATACATATATATAAAAGCACAAGAACTCATAGGGCCGCGCGCACAAATGAGTTGAACTGTCGATACCAAATAAACATATACTACTGCTAGCTAAATAAAAATGGTTAATCTGAATAAATGGTTTCTGTTCTAACGAACAGCAATATGTGATTAATCATTCAAGTATTTATTATAAGTATTTACGGACAACTCACGGACCTCAAATGGTTACTTAAGGCGTTCCTAAGTGTAGAATATGCTTAGCGAATTTAGATTTTGTATATAGTTTTGACGCCCGAGTAGCGTAGCGGTTAGCAACCCTGCCTCATACGCCGGAGGGCTCAGGTTCGATACCTGGTCGGGGCATTCATTTGTGTGATGAACACATATAGCTACTTGTGCTCGGGTCATGATTGTTGATATTTATATACGTATGTTTATACTGGATTCCCCCCGGTTCGGTGTGTGGTCATCCATGACACAAGCTCTGCTTACTGTTGTTCACACAGTTGTTGACACACCAGTTTGTCTGGGAATTATTATTATTATTATTATTATTGGTTACAATTAATAGTGCCTTTAGTAACCATTACACTAGCTGGGCTGCACCCATAGTGTTGTACGTAAATTGCATTACAGGTTATGGTGCTTTTTGGTTTTTATAATATGTTTGAATTATTTTCCGACTCATTCGATCACTTTATTAAAATGCCTTACAAAAAATGTATCACTGATTTTAATATCAACTCCGAGAGCCTGTTTAATAGTTGCGCTTTTAAAGACCAGGAAAAGACGCAAGAGTTAACTTGAAAAACGTGAACTGAATACTTTTTGCTATAAAAGAGAACAGTTCGTACTAGTATTTGCATACATTTTACTTTATAATGTACATGACAACCTCCGTAACCATACAAGTTGAATTCTTATAGTATTGTTCCCTAGGAAATCCGATGAGAAAAATAATTGTTTTCCTGTTTGGAACGATTAAAGTGATTCGTGTTTAAACTAGCTTCATTTTCATCTAACTGGCAATTCTGTAATTATAGTGCATATGATCTTGTTGTAGTTGACATTGGTTATGACCTTGACCTCTGGCGTAAAGCTTGTATATATTTTTATAATATTTTCATAGCTGACAAACGAGTGATGGTAAGTGACATCTGCACCCATGTCATAATGTATCTTAGGGTGTTACCACACCAATAAATCGACGTCGATCGATGACGTCGATCAACGGTCAATCGACTGGTGTGTTAACACCCTAAGATGTTTTGTTTGTGAATTGTAATTGTGATTATTATGTTGACTAGTGATTCGCTGCCGACCATTTCAGTTAAAATTGCTTTTGTCCCAGTAATAGAACTCCTGTTCCTTTCCTAAACCGAAAAACGACCAAGTAAGCGGGTTTATTATGACAGTCAAAATAGGAATGACTATACACTAGCCCCACACGAGATCTTAACAAAGAGACTCTACAGCTACTTAGTGCTTTGTGTGTGCGCAACTAAAGTGTACTGATTGTACACGCACACTAAAGCATTTGACGAGAACACGGTTTGACAAGATGGCGGCCAGCAGACAAAATTAAGTTGCATGTTTACAAGAACATGCACACATGGAGTCGCGCACATAAATGAGTTCAACCATGATTAGTAGTCTGTCCTTTGTTAAAAATATTATTATGGTGACGACTCATATATGTCATTAACTCAATCTTTAAATTACTTCTATAAGTGAACAAAGACACTATGAATTTTTTATTGATCTATTTATTTTTTCCATATTTCACCACATTATATATTTAGATTATTGTACATTTGAATTTTCAAAGCTGCATAAAAATAATGAAAACTATTCAACGTCTAAGGCAACTCGAAGGACCTATTATTTATTTATTTATTTTCGGTAGATCATCAGCACAAACTAAATAAATTAATTACAAATAATAGTGTCTTAAGCCTAATGATAGATCTACACGGACAGATGGACACGGATTTTTTTTTAATTGCGAACATCGATCGACATAGTTTTCCGTTACTTAAATCGTTAACACATGTAAAAGTGCTCGAAATAATGTAAAAATTATATGAAAATATTAAGTGTGATGTGACAAATTCAACAGCACAAAAAAAAATTCTAAAAGTGAGAGTTTTCTATAGATAATCATAGACCAACTTTAAAAAAGTCAGTTATTACATTATGATAAGTACATCCAATTTATTTAGAGTTATTAGATCATAAAATATTCCTAATATTATTATTATAAATACAGTCCTACAGATTTAAATTTTTAATTTTTATTAGTGTTGCTATTCATTCATTTTTATACAAAAATAATCAATTTTGTTAATAGTTTAACTTACATTTTGTATTCTGGGACAAGATAAATAAATTAACCAGGTGGACTTTTTTTATTGATAAATTCTTAAGCTTTGTGTTGTAATGGTACAAAGACATTCGATCAATTTAATTTCAATTTATCTACGCTTTGACAATCATTTTAGTTTTTAATATGAGAATGATTTGATGTAAATAAATTTATGTATTGTTTTAGTCAATAATGCTATCTCTAAAAGTTCATATAAAATGAGTGACATTTTTTATGTGGTAGTTTAATAATTAATACAGTCTTATTGGCATTATAGACTGGTGTAATCTAATGTTTGTGGTTCAAGTTTGCGTATTAATTGTATAGTATAGTGTATACATATAGTATATTATAGCGCTATGTAAAGTGACATTATAACGATTAAGAAAAACCAAAAGCTGATTCCTTTCATGAGACAAGCAATATTAGTTCGACATTGTTTGAAACTACTATCATGAGCCTACATAATACATCATTCGATGACAGTATAACAATTTGCGAGCTTCAAGAAAAGAATGACAAACTGCAGAACAACCTCAACAGTGCTAATCAGGAGATAGAGAACCTGAACATTGAGAATAAACATCTACAAGGTGACCTGGAAAAGTGTCACAAAATTATTGAGTTGTACAAGAAAATTGCAATGACAAATAACTTAACTAATACGCTAAACGATGATAAAAGAATTCAACCCCTAACTAACTTTTGACACCTCAATTGAAACGAAAAAGAATTTCTTTAAGACATTCTACTTCTATTACTACATACAAAAATAAAAATCCTAATGAAGCTTTTAATATATTTTTTGATTTATTTAAACTGTTGTATGACTAAACTAGTGCTTTCTTTTAATACGCATTAAAATTAATTGTAACTCACGACCCTAGTGGATCTCAAAAGGTATCCTAAAGTGTAGCAAACAAAAAAGATAACTACTATGGAAATACAGAAAAATCCCAAATCATGAAAATAAAACACAATTAGAAACTATTCCCAAACGTTGAAAAATATAATAAGGTTAACACAAAAAGCGCAAAATCATTATTTTATAAATACATCAGACAACAAAATGAAAGCGACTCGGCACTTAATTAATCAACGCAAGAACAATCCTCCCATAGAATTTATAAAAGAAATAATAAATTATGACTTAAAAATAATTAATCCTATTGAGTAAGCTGAATCTTTGATAACTTTTTATTGATCACGCAGAAACTCAAAAATGTTGTAATAAAAAAGTAAGTAATAATTCCAATAAATTAAATCAAACTTATTCATGGGGCCTACAAATGTTGATGAAATGGTCATTAAAAATCTTAAAGATACCAAAAGTACTGGATATGATGATATTTCAACAAAGATCATTTAAAAAGTTGCAACGTATATAGCACCAATTTTGAACCACATTATAAATTCATGTATCGAAAATGGCACATTTCCGGAAAAAAATAAAGTTACTGTTATAAAACCTATGTTAAAGAAATCTGATCTTCAATATATATCATCGTACAGACCAATAGCATTTAAAGCAGTGTTTTCTAAAATATTTGAAGAGGTTATGTATAATTCTCTTAGTGTTTACTTCGAAAAATGTCATCTATTGGCTGTCGAACAAGTTGCATTCAGAATAAAATCATATCTCGATAATAGATTACAAGCCACTCAAATATCTAAATTATGTCCCCAATCCTCTACAGAGAAAAACTACCTTTCACGATTCAGAACAGTCAAGTGCGGAGTCCCGCAAGGTAGTATCTTAGGGCCATTATTATTTTTAATTTATATTTATGACTTTCCAGGTATAACTTCGCATTCAATGATATTATTTGCAGATTTATTAGCAATAAAACATTGACATATTAAAATCTAACATTAAATCTACATTAAATAATATTATGGCCTGGCTGACAAATAATAATCTAAAAATAAATTTAAATAAAACTCTCATTATGAATTTTAGGAACAGATATAGGGGCTTGACTTTAGGTAATATTGATTGTAATGGACATGAAATATTGCAGTAAATACAACAACATTTTTTAATTTAACACTTGACTCCAACCTTAACTGGAAGGAACACATAAAGATCACTTGTAGTAAAATAAGTAAATATTCCTACGCTTTGCGCATGTTGTCAAACTTAGTCAACGAATAAGCAGTACTATCAGCTTATTATGCCTACGTTGAGTCGATTCTACGTTATGGTGTCATATTTTGGGGGAACTAAACTGACAGATTAAACATTTTCAAAGCACAAAAGTGCTGCATTATATCGATTTGTCACCCGAAAAGCTATCTTGTAAGCTCTTTTTCAAAAAGTTAAGGATTCTGACTTTTCCCTGTTTATACATTCTAGAATCAGTATTGTTTGGCAAGAACAACATGAATATGTTTGAAAGCTTAAACAGTCAAAGGCTTAAAGGCAAAATCTGGTCTCAACCTCGTATAACTGCTCTATATTCAGAGGGTTTCTTTGGTATGTCTCCCAAAAATTTCCATAGTGCGGAATTGTATTAAAAATTTAATAATGTAACTGAGTTTAAAAAAAACTAAAAATGTTTTTAACAGATAAGTCTTATGCCACTATTTTTGAATATTTCAATGACAAGTTGGTACCTGTGTAATTATAAATGAATTAGTTTAAGATGAAAATGTTATTGTAAAATATGATATATAAGAACATGTAAATGACATTTATTTGGTAAATTGAAATTTAAAATATAAGCGCAACATTTTCTACTAATATTGTACATACCTATTATAATCCAACATTTGTAAGTACTCATATTTGTACAAATAAATTTATTAAGATTTTTAATTAAAGTTAAATCAGGGGTTTAAGATAAACACATAATAGATAAATAAATTCTTTTTTTGTAACAAGTACGAGTAACATATACATATTCTTAACAAGTAGGTAGTTAAAGAACTATGTAGTGAAACTGGTAGATTTTATTTTTTAATTATTATGATGATAAAGAAAAATTACTTGATTGGTAAGTATTTATTCTGAAGTTCTGTCAATACAAGCCTATTTGGCGCGTGCGTCTTTTAATTTAACCATGACAAGGCATATAAAACGAGGTCATAATATCATTCGTTGATTTAAACGGGTGCCGTTTGAGAGTGTTCGTCGTTTGGGTACTTGGGGCGAGGCAGACTTGCCAAGCTAACAGATGCAGATAAGAATATTTTGTATGGACATAAAGAGATATTGTAAAACAAATGTCAACAATCTAGGCTAGGTCTAAATACACCATCTAAAAAAATTGACAAATAAATTGTAATTATAGGAAAAATACAAATAACTTGATTTTATTAGTAGTTAGATGGTAAGTAAATAAAAAAGTCAACAGTATTTGTGTTGGTTTTAGCGGGCAACATTGACAATGAGTCTTTTCGGTGGTGGAAGTTGTCAAATGAAGTTAGTTCACTAAGCAGAGGGTACAGCTATCCTGCCAGCACACTTCACTTACATGACATTGATAGTTGTCTGTCTGTGTGTTTGATTATTCGTTGCGCTTGAGTTCTTTCTTCCGGTTTCTTTTTAACTTTACAACTATTAAATAAGCAAAAAAAAACACAAAACAATTCAATTCAATCCTTTGGGCTCAATGGCCACCAGCCATCGATAATACTCGATACACAGAACAATAACATGTAAGTAAGTAAACCTTAACTGTCAAAATGTAATTTTTTTCCGCCATGATGTTTTTTGTTTTGTGTTGCTCACTAATAATGCACAATTTCATTTCCTACCAATAAACAAAGTATTTTAATAACAATTTAACAATCAAAAAGTGTTCAAAGCATCTTAAACTATTTTTTGATAAAGTGTACAAAGACCTGGCCCAGACTCCTTGTATTTTGGGATATTTTTTTTTATATTGCTTAAGTTATACCCGTGAAGTTGTTTGCCAGTTCTTCTTCACGAAGGTTTTTCCGAACAGCAGGTAGTGTCATGCTTTATTTTGACGTAATGACGTAAAATAAAAAGAACAAGTAATTGTCCATATTGAGAAATAAATATTCGAATTTAAATTTTGAATTTGGTTAACAAAAGCTAGCGTATTCAACACAGAAATTGTATTAGTGTAGTGCTTGCGTCCGCGTGTGTGCTGTAGAAGAGCATAGTGCACTAAGCGACCAATGAGGTCTCCCCTAATAAAAATCCAAACTCTGCGAAAACATCTTTGCTAAATACTTAGGTAATTTAGTCATGTAAATTAATTCAAGCATAAAATATTGCAATCGAGTACAGTTTTGATACATTCGGTATCCATTACAACTGTCGTTGGAAAGTCGTCTAGTTGGTTTGATCTACTATCACATATACGCATACACTCCAAGACATTCTAACTTGTCTTATTGGCTGCGACAAATACACGAGTACGTATCCATATCCGCCCGTTTGTCGTATGTGTGGACGGTGTGTTCGTGTTATTATGACTTGAACACGAATATTCATAAACAAAGGCTAAAGAAACTCGTATTCCGAATAGCATGCGAAGTGCTAAGTGAATTTTTTGAATTTTCAAAGAACATTTTCCAGTCTGCAAAAGGTTTTTTCTCAGCGGCCTTCTCGAATGCAGTGACCACATCTTCTGGAGATGAAAACTGTATCCTATTGAGCTGATTTTAAATTTTAGGGAGCAAGAAGGAGTAACACAGGGCTGTAAAGCGGATGACCCAAAAGTTTTACCGGTGCGATGTTTTGGGAAGTTTAAGTGAGGTTGTGGGGTATCCAGCGCCAAACAATCCTCCTTTCGAAATGAAGGTTGTATAGAGTATTATGAACACTTCCCGATCCAAAAAAAAAACTGTTTTTCATACAACTCTTTAACGTTTTGTGTAAATGATAATTGTTGAATATATCAGACATTTTCGGCCGACTGGGAGCTTTCAACGAAAAAGCTGCCTATCGAGATATAACAAAACAATGTATTGAGGACATATTCCTCTTTTATAGGTCTACAGATATGATATGGCATATGTCTATTTGTCTAAGTTTAGGTTACTACATTCTTATAATTTTAATAAGTTTTATATTGCGTGTGCGATGTTGTGTTCTTTACGTTTTCAAATGCTTGCAAGATTGGAATAACAGTAGAAAACTCCAAGTAAGAAAAACATAGGTACATTTAAATCTAATACATGTGCTTATTGCAACATGCTAATGCGACACTACGGCAGTAGAAAAGATGTAAGCCGTGCGAAGCTGGGGCGGGTCGTTAGTAAATATTAAAGATTGGTTTGTTTCTATGTAATCGTTTGATTCAGATACAACAGAACCATTTTATTAAAATTTTCATTACAAAGGTACATTGTCCGGAAATTCTATATTTACACAGCTTACATTTCATCCCGAAATTCCCAAGGGTTCAACTGCGCGAGTGAAAGTTTTAAACTAAAAAAACTATCGAATTCCATCAAATTTAAATATTTAATTTATAAAAGCATCCCCAGTTGAGAAAAATACACACGTGTATTATATATAATTTAAAAATTACAATTTGCTTAATACTTATATAATTTATAATTTTTTGTTTTATACTACGCAACTTTCGGTATGTTTTCCGATGGTAAATAAACTGATAAATTAATAACAAATGTTAGATACTTATGCGATAAATACATATATCCGCAACCTTTTCATTTAAAAAGCAATAATTTATGTTGACCCTGTTACTCTCTCATGTAATCTCAGGTACAAAATTAGTTTAGTAGTATAGTATTCACTTTCTTTCATAAACATGCTATTCGATAATAAAGACAACAGTAATATACTTAGTTTGATACCTACAGGCGCTCCGTACACATTTTTATCAAGCTGCCAACGTACCTAGCAGAAACAGACTGAGAGCAAATCTGTTTACTTGTCTGCGGTCAATCTAAGTTGATGACAACCGAACTGGCGAGGTCGGTACGGAACCAAGACTGGGTTTTATTAAACCAGTACCGCAGTTGAATGACCGTGAGTGTTGTCCCTGCAGTAGAATTGTCAAGTTAGTTTTGATTTTTTCTTATTAATGATTAAGGATTACTTACAATTAAGGAAACGAATCGTTTAATTTTACTGTGTATATAATTATACTGTGTGTATTTCTTATCGATTGCTTTGTTAGGTGGTATTTTCAGGTTATATAGGTATGTTAGACATTAAAATTTAGTGAATTATTTTTGTGTAGTGTTAATTTTAAGTGAATCAAACATTTATTAAGAGGCTTGGGGAATTTTTAACGAGAAAAGAAAATTCCACTCTTACTTTCAAACTATCTTTAATTGATTTGCTCGTGTAGTTATTTTAAATATTAGATGTCTGGTTCTTTTGTTTGATGGTCTCACAGAGAATACACTGAATTTATTAAATAAATAACTAAACTTATTTATTGTTCTGTTTGTCGATTAAATATTTTTTTAATCTGTAAAAAAATTATGAATGAGTACGTCGATAATACTTTTGAATACTTATGAATATTATTGTAAATAATCATGTCATACATACATAAACGGCTGATAAATACAAATGGCTGATATTTTCCATTTAAGCCTAAAAACAAACTCAAATACAACATTTTCATAAAACGATTAATACGAGTAAAACTTTGTGAGCTGCTTAAGATCAATTTAATAATCCCATTGAAAGAATTTCAAGCAAAGGCTACTGGGATTGATTTTAAATGTCCTAATTGGCAGAAACTGAGTACTTCTTTATTTATTAAAATTAATAATTATAAATTGTTTATTTCAGAAAATAAAAAAAGAAACACACTTATTTAAATAGATAGATCTGAAGAAAATAAAAATATTAGTAAAAAATCTTTGATCATCTTCTAACTTTAGAAAAGGAACACTTTCTTACGAAACGTTTGTATTCACACTCATAACATACGAACGACAGTTAAATTAGTAAACCAGTTAGTTTAATGTTCTGACCCTTCACAAGGCAAGTCAAGACGCCAGTACTTACCTCAAATTTTCTTCCAATTAGTAGGTTATAAACAAGGTTTGTGCGAATTCATCTCAAGTTTTTATTTAAGCTCAAAGTCCGAGGTGTTAAGAATAATTTGGATGTTCTCTTAGTCTTTTAACTATGAGGAAACTTTGACGTGACTAAACGAAAAATCTCCTGTATAATTAAAAACCATGAGCATGTAAATGTAAATGCAAGTATGATTTAAATTTTCTAAGTTAGAGATTTAGATTTTAAATAAATGGGCTGACTTTTTAATCACTTGTTGAATGCTTTAACTTCCCATACAAAACTGATATCACCAATCATGCAATTTTTGTGGGAAGCGCACAATTTTATTTTATTTTGTACCTATATCAACCTTTATTTCCTTTGGAAAGTTGTTCAAACGCACAAATAGATGGTCTACATCAAATTTGGCAAGTTTATTACCCTGTATATGAAGCTAAGATTACTTGGACAAATTCCGTATTCTAGAAACAGTTAAAATACCATTGCAAGTACCAGTTTAGTAAGGTTATCTTAGAGATAATTAATATTACAAAGATATAGGATTCTTCTTATATTAATGTTTGAATTTTGTATGTTAATAACTTAGTAACGGAGTTAGGATTCGTATCTAAGAATAAATTACATCTTTGATTTAAATTTAACTGCTTATATTATTAAATCAATATGCACTTTTATTCTAATAATAATAATAATTTATTCCAAAGAAAGTTTAGAGAGTATTGTACCTGTATCTTCTGTAGCGAACCTACGCTACAGAAGACTATGTCTAACCTTTGAACAAAATAAATTTTAAACCATATTTACTCAACGGCTTCTACGAATGAAAAATTACTTGTTATAAACAGGTATCACACAACTTACTTACTTGTGACAAACTCAAAAAAAAATCAACTCCCTTTTCGAAAACCGCTTTAACAAGATTTAAACAAGTGTATTCGTAAGAGGAGAAAATAGAATGCAAGAAGTATGATGACATACAATAAAAGGGCAAAGGAGGAAACGAATTGAAAGCTCCTCGGTTAACAAAACGAAACGTATGTTAAAAAATTGGTTATATTTTTCTGTACTTGTATAGAAAAACCTACAAAAATAATACATCTTTGAAATAAGGAAATTAAAAACATGTGAAACGACTTTTACGTCTTTAATTTTTAATGAATTTTGTTTTGGAAAAATATTATAATATCCCTTTTACTTTTTTTTTGATAATTGTACAGAAATAAATAAGTTTTCAGTTAATTACAAAAATATTTAAAAATGTTGCGGCTTTTTTCCAATATGTTCAAGTTTGCAGGCGACTTTGTCGAGACGCCAAGAGACGGTATTTTCACGACTCCCTCTTAAACCAACGCGCTGCAGAGGCGTAGAAATTTTCGAAATGAATTGGTATTGGTAAATCTTCCACTAGTCATCATAACAACTTTGATTTGAATGCTTTAAACCCGAATTTGCTACTCCAGCCGTTACATGACGTGGACCCCATAGTCAAAGCCAGCACTTTAAGTTCGTTGCAAAATGCTACAAATGCATTTCCATCCTTATCTTTGAGCACTGTGTCAGTGGACAGTGGTAGGCGATTTACTCTCTCAATTTCATCAGCAGCAGTTGACAAGGTATTCTAATAAATGGTCACCTGGATTTTACTTTTCTTATTACTGTACTCAGCCACATATTTAATTATTCCCTTTTAACTAGTACCTTCCCAAGTTTTTGGAAACTAGCACATATACTGACCATATCTCTCTTTCACATTTTCAACCAATATCTATCCTGTCCTTTTTGTCTGATGTTCTGGAGCACATTGTATATGAGCAATTACTGAAATTTGTATCCACTGATAATCTCCTCAGCTCGCTTAATACCATTTCGCTTTCCGGTCAGGGCACAGCACAGTATCTGCTCTTGTTAACGTAACTGACGATTTGGGCCTTGAGGAGTAGATCTCTTACATTGTTAGTAGTACTAGATTTCAATAGTGTTTTTAGTTGTGTTGACTTTGATTTTTATTAGAGTGCTAGAGTCACAGACTTCCCCTCTGCTTTCCCTTCTGGTTGCTTGGTTTAATTGTTACCTTCGAAGTCAGTCTCAGCGAGTCCACTGCGAGGAGTCCTTATCTGGGATGTGATCTCGTTGCAACTGTATCTAAAGGTGTCTCAGTCTTTCCCTCCCTTACTCTTCTCTCTGTTTATTAATTCCATCATTAAATGTATCTCTAGTAATTACCACCTCTATGCTCTGTCATTACCGCGAAGGGTTGCCTTGATGTGGCTGTTTTTCCAACTATGGCACTAGATGGTATTTCGTTTGCTTACACCGATGTAGTAAAAAGCTAAGGCGTGATAACTCAAACCTGACGTGGCGTGCTGATGTCGGTGAAATCAGTCTTTAAGTACATTATTCCTTTTATACTCCTAAAAAGTCTCCAAAGTTTTTTGCCTTATACATTGCACATTGGCTTAAACAGCCAATCATTGAGTAGGCAGTAGTGAGCTACTTAGATGCTACAGAAGAACTTTTGAATAAGCTGGAGCGTCTGCAGAATCAATGCATTCGTTTCAAATTCGCTCTTAAAAAATATGGCCACGTTTCAGAATTTTGAAAACAGCTCCGATGGCTACCGATTCGGTTTACTCTCTGTCTTTATAATCCTTTACAATTCCATCCTGTCCCCGATTCCTTAGCGTTTCTCTTTTATGGCTTCCCAAGATAAAACTTTGCAGAAGCAAAGCGTACTCTTCTTTACCTTAAACATCTTAACACCGATTTCTTTTTCTTATTCCTTCACTGTTCTTGCCGTCTGACTATGCATCTTACTTTCTTATCAAATACGAGAATCAAAATCGTTACCAACTTTTAAAAATAGTGTAAAACGATACTTTCTATTTCGATCATAAATGTTTGTTTTGCTGTCCAAATATTCAGAATATTGATATATATCATTTTGCTAAATATTCCTTTATAAATGTATGCATGTATATGAGTATAAGTATTTGAAAGTTTTATATATGAGTTTATGATAAGTATAGATTTATATACACTAAGTTATTATACCTAGTATATTTATAGAACACACAAAATTTCTTCTATACAACTTTCTCCAGTAATAGGTCTGCTGGTAGAAATTTATATTAGAAATAAGCTGTACCTTTGTACTTTATTCGTTTATAAGTAATATTTATTATTGTGCTGTAATGTGTGTACTTAATATAAAAATATTAAATAAATAAACAAGTCAATGAGTTTATTAAAAAATAGTATAAGTTACGTTACGTTCTTCTAAAGACGTATTACGCTGATTACTTGCATTAAATGTGATTTATTTTGTACGACATATTAAAAAATAAATTTATTAATAAAAACTAGTGTAATCAAAAACTACACGTTGTATATATATTTTTTTGTATTATCTTGTTTGTTATGGTGTGCAATAAAGGGTAATGTTTTTATTGACAAAAATAGGAATAAAAACATAACTCTTTAAATCACAACAACTAGCTACACGTTGTAGCATTGCGACTTCACTGAAGGTCATCAAACATTGCGTAAAGCCTTAACTCTTGTGCTAGTGCAAAAATAAATTGTTACTGGAATTGAACAAATATCACACCTGAGCAAATAGTACGGTCTAAACCATCCTATGTCAATACTCGGTAAAGTGATCCTATGCGTAACTTGGACGTTTGATAAAGGCTGCATGTTTACTAAAAATAAGCGAGTTTGAAAATATTATAAAGTTTGTCAGCTATCAGCCAAATCACTGTCCGAACAAGATGTCTGTGAACTGACAAGCGTCGCACTTATCGATTAAATGTCGCCATTTTATCAAAATTTATACTAATTTCAGAAACTCTTTGGAGGCCAAATCTAGTAAATTATAAACATGGCAACCAAATCTCAAGATGACAGCCGAGAGTCAAAAAAATGCCATTTGACAGACAGCTTGGTCAGGCTATAAATGTATAAATGTCATTGAGAAATCAAGCCCTCAGAAGAAAAAGGTTAAAGTCCCTTAACTTGGAAAATTAAGGCTGTTAATTATTGAAAATCAAACTCGTCATACAAAATTAAATTACCAGGAACCAGGTTAAGTTTTCTAGAAAAAGAATCATTGAAACTATTTCATGCAAAATTTATGCATGGTTTCATAATAGTTAAGTTTGAATATAAACTTTCTTGTAAATTTTGATTCAGATCTATGCCACTGATGATGTGAAGAAACTGTGTAAAGATATCAAACGAACAATGTTTATAATGTTGCATCAACTGTGTGACCTAAAATACTAATGTAGGATGTAAAGTAACTCTTTGATATAAAACTACTTCGTTTGTCTGATTTTATCTCAGGTCCACGCCGGTCCGCAGTGTCCCTTAAGGGCGTATTCAATGTTTCCTGCCAGACCTGACCAGATCTTTAAATACTTTGACTTAGACCCTCTATATCCCCTAGAATGCTGAAAAAGGAGCCTCATGCAAAATTCCCTCTTAACGATGTCCACAAGGAATAAGTAATTCAACGCGTAAGTCTTCGTGAACTTAGTCACAGTATACTGATATTATATATTATATTATTTGTTACATTTTATCCCGAATTTTTTGGCATGGGTATGGGAAAGAAAGAGAACAGAATGAAATGGTAAATTTATGGGAATATGAATTTGTGTTAACAAAGTCGTGGGCGAAAGCTAGTTGACAATAATTATCACAGTCTGAAATACCACATTTGTCAGTGTCTACAGATAGGAAATTAAACGAACGAAAACTACAAATAAATTTATTCCTTCCTATTACCTCGGTAGGTTCCTACTTCGCATTATCATAGCTTTGTAAAATCAATAAGGTTCCTAGAAGTTAAAATGGTAATAATGTATTAAAAAAATTGTAATTTAGTCTTTTATCTCCCCATACAATCTAACAATCATGCAAACAAACTAGTTAGAAAAAAAATCCATACTAGCCCACTTTTCCCACGGGTAATTTATCAACTGTCATCATTTTTCTTATTATTTGAACCGCTGTTATTACAATAACATCAAATTAAAACAAAATTTTTACAAAATATCTTCTAAATTGCTAGTATTTTGGTCACCATAAAGATTTGTCAACCCAATTTTAGGATCTATTTCTAGAAGAATTCAAAGAAAATGTACCACGCCTAAATTCAAAGTCCAAAGAAAATACGTCATCGAAAACTCAAAATCTGTCAAAGAGTACCTAACTTGAAAATGTCTAGTTATAGAATTCAAAACAAAATACTGGAATCCTTTCAAGGGCTACTCAGGATAGCAGCAAATAAGTAAAGATCTACTATTGTGTTTTGTTTTTATGATAAAATAAACAAATACAATGAACAAACATAAAAGGAGCATGTAAACGTACTAACCTACAATCCAAAACTAATATTGACTTAAGCATTTGCTTTATATATAGAATTCATTAGCATTTGCATGCGAATTTGTTCACATATAATTCTTGTGTTCCGAATGTATTGCGGTGCGTAAAGTGGTCTTTGGGGAAAATAAAGTACTTAGATAAGTACTGATTATTTTCCAAAGATAATTTTTTTATGTATTACTGACTCATGGAATGTGTCAGGAATAAAACTAAATAAAAAAAAACTAAATAAAAAGGAAGAATTTTACAAATTAGTCTCGGTCTGCGTGCGTTCTCGAGCGCACGTCGATCGCAGACGCCTTCCCGCTCTATTAGCCCCCGCGCTAATTGAGCACCCAAATTTCACTGGTTGTTGTCGTAATATATAATTTCATAGTTGTATACCGTATTAAGTTTCTAACGCCGTTTTCACGGCGGACAGTGGCTCGTTAACCGTACTTCTAATAAGTTTCTAACGCCGTTTTCACGGCCGACAGTGGCTTGTAAACCGTACTTCGAGGAACGTGAGCTTCGTCGCCGGAATTTCGTCGTTCCAGGTACCTCGAGTCTTCGTGTTCGAGTAAGTTATCCGCGTCGTCCTCAACCACCCTACTGCGTGTAGGGTGGTTTTTAGGAAGTTAGTCATCGTTGATAGGTTCATAGTATATATATATATATATATATATATATATATATATATATATATATATATATATATGGTGGTCCCTCCCCAACCCCTCCGCAATGGCTTCTCTAAGCTCTCATGAGTTTATGAGGAAGTTACTTGATAGTACCGGTGCTGAAGGCATGTTTATAAATGCTGATAAGTATCGTTTCTTGGACTCTCTCATCCCGCATATCATGGCGTTAATTCCCTCAATGGCCCCTCAGGCTACCCCAGTCCCCCAGACCCCTCAGGTCTTAGGCCCTCCCGCGTCCCCTTCCTCCAGTGACATGGAGTGCGAAGTAGACGCCCCTCCGCGCCGCAAGCGCGCACCCGCGACCGAGTCATCCTCGGATGCCACCCCAACTGGCCCTGATGAGCCTCCCTCTTTCACCCTTGTTAAGAAGCGCTCTAAGAAGCGCTCAAAACAAGACCCGGCGCCCGTCCCTACACCCCCTGCGGCGTCTTCAACGCCAGCTGCCCCGGTGTCTTCAACACCCGCTCCGGCCCCAACTTCTGTCAAGGCCAAGGTCCCACCACCCGTTTTCCTTCGGGAAAAGGGTAATGGACTGAGGTCTCGACATTGTGCAATGAGCACAAGATCCATTACACCCGAGCGGTAAACTCGGGTGAATCTATTAAAATCACTGTCTCGTCGATAGACGATTTCCGAGCTTTGACTAAGCTCCTCACCGATAAGCAATATGCTTATCACACTTATGCTCTGTCAGAAGAGCGTAAGATCAGAGCGGTACTCAGGGGTGTCCCGTTCGAATTATCGAACGAGGCTATCCTGGAGGATCTGCAGTCCCAAGGCTTCCCGGCACTCGCGGTGCATAAAATGCACAGCAAGTACGGGAGGCAACACCCTCTCGCTTTGGTGATTCTCGCCAACGTCCCCAAGTCCAGAGAGATCCTGAAAGGGGTTAGCTCTATTTGCGGCCTCTCTGGGATCTCAATCGAGGCGCCTCATCGCCGCGGTCATCCCGGCCAGTGCCATCGGTGCCAGTTGTACGGGCACGCGGTGGCCAACTGCCGCGCACCGCCCAGGTGCGTCAAGTGCCTGGTCCCTCACTTCACTAAGGAGTGCAATCGCACTCCTGAAACTCCCTCTCCTCCCGATTGCGTGCTTTGTGGCCAGTCTGGCCACACCGCAAATTACAGGGGCTGCCCTCGTGCACCCCGTTGTATGCGCTCCAATTCCAAGAGGGCGGCACCCAAACAGGCGCCGCGCCTTTCTCAAGAAAACTTTCCGCCGCTGCGTAGCCGGGTTCCTCCGGCTGCAAAGCCTACACAGTCCAGGCCTGCCCCAGAAAACTGGAGGCAGCGCCCCGCATCGAATCCCATCCCGGCTCCTCGCCCATACAAACCCACTCCTCAATCCTCCGTAGCAGACGATATGCGTATCGTCTGCGACGCTATGAAAAAGGTCGATGTTAGTGATATCGCAGTCTTAGCCCGTAAACTTAGGGCTTCACGTACTCCGACAGAGCGTGTGCTAGCTCTGGCGGAGCATAGTTCCCTTCTCAATTCATTATAGGTTCATTTAAATGAATTGATCCCTAAATCATGCTTCGGCCGACCACTGCCCAGCCCCGGCTTCACCGGAGGCTGCCCAGAACGGCCACCATTTCATGTCCCTTTGAGCACCTTCAGTGCAACTTTCACTACAGGCGGAAGACCCGCTAGCGGGTCTCCGCCAGCGCACCCAACTTCCCGACGGGTGTCGCTTCCGATGAAGGCTAACGGTAATAACTACAGCCAACAGGTGGTTTTTAGTGGGTAGGTGCCATTCTGGTGAGTCCCACATAACCCCTCCGCAGAGGAATTTACCTGCGGGCGGGTATGCATGACGCATCTTCCACCTCCCTCCCGCGAGGGTGCCTCGGCAGCAAAAAAAAAAAAAAGAATTTTACACTGTCACAAATGTGGACTATTCTTTTAATTTCGTAATGTATGTGGATCTGGTTTAAAATGTTATAACAGTGATAGTGTTAAAATTTTTAGATTTGTTATTTACAAGACAAAATAATTTAAATTGTTAACTGAGTTATATTTTCTTTCGTTATTCATAGTTTATATTTCTACTGTTTTTTTGACAGCTGACTTAAGCAAATTGGTGTATAACTTAATAAAGATTTAAAAAAAAGTATTTACATGCATATGCTTGCTTTCACATTATATCTCTTTAAGAAATACTTTCAGTTGTCACATTCAAGAAGTATTTGAGACGAGTTTGACCGGCCTTGAGCATCGTTGTTTACAATAACAATGAAATGTGACAAAAGTGTTAAAAAATTAAATCAGCGATGATAATATCGCTTATATTTTGTGTAGCTACATATTGTTAAGTAAACAGAAGTGTTGAAAAGTTAGTGTTTCCATGAGAAATTAAACAAATAACTATTGGCTGTATGAAGCAACTTAATTTATTTATATAGTAATAAAAATTTGCAAGTTTCTACTCCCTGTTTCCGTGACTTTTGTTTGATCCTGTTCTAAGAGGAAGTAGCACCATCATGTAACTAAGTTACGGGTTAATTTATATTTGGATTAAATTAAATTATTCAATTTCTTTTAGTTTCTAGTTGTATCCGAGATCGTGTACGAGAATTTATTTATTTATTAAAGTTTTCGTAAATCTATTATTTTCAGAATTAAAACTGGACACCAGGAAGTCCCATCCCATTCTAGTATTTCGTTAATAAAGTTAATAAAATAAAACATTTATGTCAATGCAAAGGTCGATCAAAACCGAGAATTTATCAATAAATTATTTGTAAGCAGGTAAAAAACTTTCAAAAAAAATAAAAGATTTTGTCTTCAGATATGCTAAAGTTGAAATATAATGGATATTAAATCCTTGAAATCTCTGCTTGCAAATGAACCTGGTTCATTAGACTGGTCTCTAATGAAAATGCAGGAAAATAAAACAAATTTATAAATTAAAAAATAGATGAAAATCAACACAAAACGTGCTATTTGGATATTTATAAAATAATGCTGTAAGGCCTAACTGCGCAGCTCCGAATGAGCTAGCGCTAGGTAAATATTGCTTTGTGTCTTTATCAGTTCTATAGAAATAGAAAGAGACGGAGAGACATTTTAGCTGACTAACCAACTAGCTCAGATCTGCGCAAATGGGCCGAAATAAGCATTTACATTAAAACAAATGAACGGCAGTTCTGTTACAAAAAAAAATTAAATGAACCCCAAGTAGATCTAGGAAAATCGAACATTTTAATTTGAATCGTGTGCAGCATGATTTTTGCTTAAAACAATTTTTAACCTTATACAGCTTCGATTCGCAGCGCATATTAAAATCACCTTTATACAGCTTTGATTTTGAAAGTCGATGTTTATCTCCTGCATATAACTCCATTATCAAATATTTAAATAAGCCACTTTAATCCTGTGAAATGGATTCTGTTGGTTCTGAGATACAGACAGAAGTGCGAAAACTAAGTTAGATCTCTATGTATTGTAACAACTACATATTGTTTTGTTATATTTGGAGAAATTTGTTGAACATAACAATATTTTGAAATTGGAATCTCACGTAAGATTACACGGGGTAAATTAATAACATCAAAACTAAGGTACTACAATCTCAAAATACGGTGAAATGGTAAAGGTAAAAAAAAGATTAGGTTTTAAATGTTAAAAATGTGGTACTACAGGTTGTCATTCACTTAATAAATACCTAGGAATTAACTTATTAACAATATTTAATTTTTCACACCAAGTATGGCTGTTAAGCAAAACATAAACATCTTACCTTACCGTGTGTAGGCACTGTTCCGAGAGGCGTAACGTACTAAACTAATAAGTAAGTTACATACAGTCTGTCGTCATAGCAATGTGGACAGATTCTGACTTTGACGTTCATGGTGATTTTCTGCCAAAGAATATTAATTCGTAGATGCAAATTCCTTAAAAATAAAAGATCTCTTTTTGTTTAGAAATTAATTCATTCAATATAAAATTTTACATTTACAATAAAATTACTAAAGATAAAAAATTAAAGTTTGACTTAGATATTAAACAAAACCCGTAAAGTAAAGTTGTTTGTTTGTGTGTTTTTAAAAACTCTTAGCAAGTTACAGTATCCCGAAGCGGCGTAAACCATAGTTTTCCTGAACCTCTATTTGATGATATAGATGTAGGTAATCAAGGCTACATCTAGTTTTGAAGACGTTGTTTGTCTCAAAAACATTCATTGTCTTGCAATTATTACTACATCTAGTTAATTTAAATCAACAATTATTTGCAAAATTGTCTAATAGTTACCCAAAGTTACCCAGACTTTCTGTAATATATTTTACATTAATGTAAAATAATAATAATAATAACAATAATAATAATCCCCAGACAAACACACCAACTGTATGGCCCCAAAGTAAGCATAGCTTGTGTTATGAATGACCGCACTGGGGGGTAACCCTTTTTTTTTTTTGCTGCCGAGGCACCCTCGCGGGAGGGAGGTGGAAGATGCGTCATGCATACCGCCCGCAGGTAAATTCCTCTGCGGGGGGTTATGTGGGACTCACCAGAATGGCACCTACCCACTAAAAACCACCTGTTGGCTGTAGTTATTACCGTTAGCCTTCATCGGAAGCGACACCCGTCGGGAAGTTGGGCGCGCTGGCGGAGGCCCGCTAGCGGGCCTTCCGCCTGGAGTGAAAGTTGCACTGAAGGTGCTCAAAGGGACATGAGTTGGTGGCCGTTCTGGGCAGCCTCCGGTGAAGCCGGGGCTGGGCAGAGGTCGGCCGAAGCATGATTTAGGGATCAATTCATTTAAATGAACCTATAATGAATTGAGAAGGGAACTATGCTCTGCCAGAGCTAGCAAACGCTCTGTCGGAGTACGTGAAACCCTAAGTTTACGGGCTAAGACTGCGATTTCACTAACATCGATATTTTTCATAGCGTCGCAGACGATACGCATATCGTCTGCTACGGAGAATTGAGGAGTGGATTTGTATGGGCGAGGAGCCGGGATGGGATTCGATGCGGGGCGCTGCCTCCAGTTTTCTGGGGCAGGCCTAGACTGTGTAGGCTTTGCAGCCGGAGGAACCCGGCTACGCAGCGGCGGAAAGTTTTCTTGAGAAAGGCGCGGGGCCTGTTTGGGTGCCGACCTCTTGGGATTGGAACGCATACAACGTGGTGCACGAGGGCAGCCCCTGTAATTTGCGGTGTGGCCGGACGGGCCACAAAGCACGCAATCGGGAGGAGAGGGAGTTTCAGGAGTGCGATTGCACTCCTTAGTGTCATGAGGGACCAGGCACTTGACGCACCTGGGCGGTGCGCGGCAGTTGGCCGCCGCGTGCCCGTACAACTGGCACCGATGGCACTGGCCGGGATGACCGCGGCGATAAGACGCCTCGATCGAGATCCCAGAGAGGCCGCATATAGTGCTAACCCCTTTGAGGATCTCCCTGGACTTGGGGACGTTGGCGAGAACCACCAAAGCGAGAGGGTGTTGCCTCCCGTACTTGCTGTGCATTTTATGCACCGCAAGTGCCGGGAAGCCTTGGGACTGCAGATCCTCCAGGATAGCCTCGTTCGATAATTCGAACGGGACTCCCCTGAGTACCGCTCTGATCTTACGCTAGGGACGGGCGTCGAGGGCGCGGAGTTTTGTTTCGAACGCTTCTTAGAGCGCTTCTTAACAAGCGTAAAGGAGGGAGACTCAGGGCCAGTTGGGGTGGCGTCCGAGGATGACTCGGTCGCGGGTGCGCGCTTGCGGCGCGGATGGGCGTCTACTTCGCACTCCATGTCACTGGAGGAAGGGGACGCGGAAGGGCCTAAGACCAGAGCGGTCTGAGGGACGGAGGTGGCCTGAGGGGCCGGTGTGAACAGTGCCATGATTAGAGGGAGAAATGATTGCAGTGTGCGAATCATATGAGGGGGGCAGTGAGTGCCTTGGGCGTCGTAATCAGCGATCAGCTTTTTCAGAAGCTCCTCAGGGCTTAGGGAAGCCATTGCGGAGGGGTTGGGGAGGGACGACAATATATAAATATATATACCATGAACCTATCAACGATGACTAACTTCCCAAAATCCACCCTACACGCAGTAGGGCGGTTGAGGACGACGCGGATAACTTACTCGAACACGGAACTTGAAGTCCTGGAACGACGAAACCCCGTCGACGAAGCTCACGTTCCACGAAGTACGGTTAACAACCCACTATCCGCCGTGAAAATGGCGTTAGAAACTTATTAGAAGTACGGTTAACGACCCACTGTCCGCCGTGAAAACGGCGTTAGAAACTTATTACGGTATACAACTATGAAATTATATATTACGACAACAACCAGTGAAATTTGGGTACTCAATTAGCGCGGGGGCTAATAGAGCGGGAAGGCGTCTGCGATCGACGTGCGCTCGAGAACGCACGCAGACCGAGACTGGGGGGGGGGGGGAACCCAGAATAAACATAAATATATAAATATCAACAACCATGACCCGAGAACAAACATCTGTGTTCTTCACACAAATGAATGTCCCGGCCAGGACTCGAACCTGGGACCTCCGGCGTATGAGACAGGGCTACTGACCACTACGCTACTCGGCCGTTATAAAATGGGTAGTAAACATTTTATTGTATAGTATTTCTACAAAAGCAAACTCAGCATTATTCTTTACAGAACAGCATTTTTTATGTTTGGTTGCTAGTGTAGTTCATAACAGAGCCGTATTAGTTTTTTGCTATCAATAATTATAATAATCTTCAATAAAAATATTGTTGTTCTTACTTTTTTTAATGGTGGACTCTCCATCTCGCCTGATAGAGAGCGATAATACACGACGTACGAGTATGTTACACGCCTGTGCAAGTTTTCACTTTTTTCTTCACTTTTCTTTTAAAGAGTTATAGGACTATATAATATATATTAATAATAGTTACCGGCAGCTCATTCCACACTGGCGCGAACCAAAAAGGAGCTGAAACATCATTTCATTCTTGTTCTATATTGCCGATACTATATTTATTGTCTTCCGAATTTTGCTATACATCTTTACAAATATGAAAAAACAAAATATAAGAATATGAACTTGTCTACAAATAATTCAGGAATTGTTATCTATTAGGCATACTTTTGTACTTTAACATCTAATTTTATAGTCTGTGGACATTGACATGTCCATCATTGCGCGGTTTCTCAGTACTTTAAATACGTCATTTAATGTGTGTTATATTACTAAGTTCCGCATAAAGTAAAGATAAACTTTGCGTTGACCTTAGACTTGGACAGAGTCTAGTGTTATATATAAATAGATGTAATAATTAGGCCAAGTTTTTATGTTCATATATTCATCAAGTCATCAAGCATCTGTTTAATTTGTCTTGTATATTTTAAAATCTGGCAAACAACCACGCGATCTTTATAAAGGAAAGTGGTATCCGTGTCATAGATACCAATCATAGGTGTTTTCTTGATTTATAGTTCTTTTGTTTTGGTATTTTAGTAAAGATGGTTGTAAAAATGTACTGGCCATTTATATGGCAAATAATAGTTTACAAACATAAATAAATTATGATATACCCACCAAAGCAATATTTTTAAAACTGCAAGCATTTAAAGTAGGTATAGCTTAAACATAAATTACCACCAATATATATAATTAATCATAGGAATCGATTTAAATTAGGCAAGAAATCAACTAAACATTACAAAATTTACAAAAACGTATTATTTATTTAGTTTTTTTTAAATATTTGTAATTTACCTCACACAGGTGATGCATATGGACTCTTAAATTGGAACCTCCGATAAAAAGTAAAATTAAAAGTAAACTGGGTTGCCGCTATAAAAAACTTTTCTTTTCTGACTGATATCTAGAAGAAACATAAGGGATATTCTTAGTATATTAAGGGGTATTCCTAGTATAGCGTCCAGTACCAGCTGTAATTTCTATTATACTATAACATATCGTTACTTAATAATATAATATTAATAAATTAATTAATGATTTATAAATAAAAAATAGATGGTGCTTTGACTAGTGGTCAATGCCATCAGTTTGAATCTTCCAAATATATATGCCCCGTGAAAGCCAGTGCTAAGACGCTATAATGCTAAAAATTATACATTATTAGAATGTACGAACTGCAAAGTGCGTGAAGTTACCGTTATGAGTATCACAGGGTTTATCAATGATAAAGGTTGAGCTCGTGCTGAAGAGGATAAAACCACCACCTACCTTATTAGAATATAGGCCCATTAAAAGAATGGAAATGCAAAAATTTGATAATGTTCTAAATTTAGAGTTTATTATTAGTACACTTATCAATGAACAGATGGTTGAGGGTTTCAGCCATTCTCTTATCGGTTTATTCGATAAATGCGCTCCGTTCACAACTGGACAAGTTAAACAAAATCAAAACCAGCCGTAGATGATTGATACGTTAAAATTTATGATGACGTTGAGAAATGAACATCTTCCAGATTGCTTCAATGATCCTTATGCGGTGAACGAATACTTTTCAAAATTGGAGGTACCACATAAAACCAAAATTTACCAACTCAACTTCTTTGAAAGTTATCGACTAAAACCTAAAGTGCCGCCTTTCGAATTACGCACGGTTATTGAAACTGAGGTCGCTTCTTTGATAATCTTGATTTCGATCCAACGCAGTAGGCTGTGCTGGCATTAGTCGTGATATGGTACTTCTTAGGTACGAGTAGACCAAACACTTTAACTATCATAAATGCCTTGCTAGGCAAAATATCTAGTGATGTTTTGCCTACGAAATGGAAGACGGTGCTAATAACTCCTGTGCCAAAAGTTGAGAATCCTTGTGATATTAAAGATATTAGGGCTATTGGTTTCTATGGTTTTTCTAAATAATTTTGAAAAAAGCTGTCTTGCCTGCATATCAGTAGGGATTACATAGAGCTATGGTACCAACTCTGCTTTGCTCGACGTTATCGATGAGGACGGTAGTTGCGGCACCTTGTTTATGCTTTGGGACTTTTCGCGTGCATTCGATAGCTTGAGTATGCGTCTACTTTTGTCAAAGTAATCATATTTCGGATTTGACAGACACTCACTCGTATGGTTCGACAGTTGCTAAATACAACGTTATCAGTTGGTTAGGCTTCGACAAAGCAATGGCACTTATGTTACATCAGCCTCCAAAGCGGTGATTTGCGAAGTACCACAGGGATCGATACTGGGCCCACTTCTGTATATAATTTGTAGTGCTGATCTATTAATAATAAACAGAAGTGGGTTCCGTCAGCTATTGCAGATACATACTGCTGCTGTACATTCCAGTTTGTCCTTTGAACATAACTACTGCAACAGACTCGTTAATTTGGAAAACATTGCTTCATGGTCATTTAAAAACGCTCTTAACCTCAATCCTTTCAAATCTAAGTTTATAGTACTAGGTACAAAAAAAAGAGACGGATAGAATCCTTGACAACAAGCCAGCAGTAGCAGTCCTGGAATGCGTTAGTAATGCAAATAATCTTGGCCTTCTCTTTGTTCCTGAGTTTTGAGGCTCACTAGCTAGCTTCACGCGGACCCAAGCCAAGCCTTTACTAGATGTTTCAGATACCAAACAACTAAGAACTGGAACGATATACCGCCTCCTGTTAGAAATGCTAAAAATAAAATCAGATATATCTTATTGGAACAACAATGCTTACGATGTTGCCCCATTATTCTACAATAAAGTAAATAAGATATTAAATTTATACAGCTCAAATACCAATGCATGTAAAAAACTCTTGAATTCTTGCCTTAAAACGTTAGATATTGTACAAACTGAGAATTTGTTTACCATTATAAAATAGTTTAGCAAATATTATTAAAACTTGTTACCTTTAAAACGTGTATAAGATCAATGTTATTTTTCATTTTTATCTTAAAGTAGTAAGTCACGCATGACAATAAATGTAATGGTAGCCATGGGTAGGGACTTGTTTCTAAGACACAGGCTCAGCCGAGTTTGGATACGAGTGACACTAAGACTTTAAGATCTTTTAAATCTTTATGTTTACTACATAGTTCTTAAGATTTTACTGCGTGTGAAATAATATCTTTTTAAATTCTTAAATTTTTTTTAAATTCATATATGACCTAATTTATTTGTAATAAATATGTATTTATAAATTTGATAACACAATATCAAGCATTCGAAGAGCACTTACTTGTCATGTCATGGTATTGTTGCATATGTTTCCGCACAAATCTTAATGGGTAACAACTGAAAACCAGTGGTTTGCAAGTTTTGGAAACAGTACCGCTGAGTCATCACTTTTATTTTTAGTTAATTAACAGAGTTTGCTTTTCCCTGCTTTGAAAATTCCAAATTTTTCGAACATTACTAAAAAAACTCAAGAATTATTCATTTATTATATAAAAACAAATGTCTTCAACTCCATAAACAGAGGAAGTTGCTAACACATCCCCATAAGTTTTACTACTCCATTCACCCTAACTACCTGCGGAATTTGCGAAATAAAAAAACCCGACTGCAAAAGGTAATTTTTCGCGTAATTCCTGTTCCCATGGGATCCAATTTCAAGAAATAATGTACCCTATGTCAGTCCTACAACTGATGTAATGACAATCTAATGACACCTCATCTGTTGAAATCCGTCTAACGATTTAGGCTGTAGATCGAGCCAAATAAATATGCATACGTCAATGCACTCGGAAGACATAACCCTCCTGACAGCCGGTCAAAAAACTCCTTCGTAAAGAAAACTCAGCTAATTTTAATTAAACATTCGCACAATAAGCTATAAAGTACCCGAAGTTTATTGGTAGAGGCGCCTTCGTTAAGAATTTACACCTCTTTCGCAATTTAGATAATATACCAGAGCCCTTTTCTTTTACAGATAAAAAGATTAAAATTTGTGTCTATCGCTGAAGTTTCAATGTTATCTCAGTAATAATACAAAAAGATTATTACGGTAAATGTCTTGTTGCAGGAAGGCGGTGAGAAATTATTGTTCGTGTTTTTGAAAACTTGGCGAATCATAAAATTTGAAAATTGCTACTTTAAATTTGTTCGTTTGTTTTTGAATAATGGTAAAAAGTTTTCATTTTGCAAAAGGTAACTTCGAGCTGTGACGTGACTTTCTATACGTATAGGTTGCTGAACGAGTTTAAAATAATTCATTTAAGTGAATACCGCGAAATAAAAGGTAATTAAGTTTTTTTTCCTGCGCTAACTACGGAAGGTAGTTTCATACATGTATGTAATTCAATTAAATAATAGAATAGGTACTTCCGCATCGGCTTTGGCCGGGCGGCATTTCAAACGTTCATAGTTTTCATAAATAACACATACGTATGCATAATAATTTGCAGACTTTGAGAATTTTATTACAACTGGAAGTTGTTCTTTGCAAACGATAACATTTATTACGACCAGAAAAAGGGTTGTAAATCAAGACTCGATTACATAAAGAGTGACAATTTATTTGTTTTAATAATGAGCTTATATACTGTTATAAACGTGTGACCTACAGTAATATTAAATCATATCATGATCTTACTTTTATCAATTTTTTTCTGAATAGATTTAAATACTTCCTCAATACTGTTAAATAGGTTACGTCTGGGGACGCCACAACGTTCATGCAGATTCTGGAAAACAATCGTTATTAATAAAACGAGACTGTAATTGCGAAAACCATCTTGTTTATATTGAGCTATGCAGATGAAACGGGTAACTCCTGTGGGAATTTTAGGATAGTTACTGCCTATGTGATGCCTATGCCTATGTTAAGTATTTATTGGTAGGTATATACTTTTGGTTGCTTGAATTAAAAGATCCGACAAACACTGTAGTTAATTTATTTCTGACTCCATTGGGGTTACACAGTTGTTGGTTTTGTCTGGGGATTTGATATTATAACTAATAGAACTAAGTGAAAAAAACAAGCAATTTTTATGTAGTATGTCTCTTTTGTGTCTCCAGTCCCACCTATTTTTGATCCCTTGCCACAATTACTACGATTATTGAATGTTGTATTTTTAAATTTTTGCGTATTTTCTCTGCGTGCTGTATCCAAACACATAGAATATATCTTCCTATTCTATGTGTTTTGATAAAAAAATTGTAAATTGTCTAAAGTTAACTGCGTGGTTAGATTCCAGTGTGTTATTTTTCTTTTCTATGATAACTGAAACATGCAACAAGGATCATTAAGGTATTTATAAGTTTAAAAAATCTAAATATTTTGATTGTTAAACTCCTTAAGCTTTTTATCTTTTTACCTTTTACTATTTTACCTTTAACATTTAAAAAACTACCGTATCAAGGTTTATTAAAGCAGCGAGTTTTACTAACCTGTCGATATTCTTCTGTATTCTGAGTCACGGTCTGTGTAATAATGGAATATTGAGCGCTCATTTACAAAAACGTTATACAAAATTAACTTGTACTATACATTTTTTACCGTTATCCCTAACGCTAACATGAATTTCTTGACGTAGCCAATTTGACAACCAAACGGACACATATTTTTAGGATCACCTAACATGCAGTTTATCCCTAACATGAGACCCCAATACATAAGTCCAATTTTTTTGACATAAAATGAAATCAGTCTCACGTCATCCTTCCATAACATGAGGCAAAAGAGAAGAATTTGGATTTCAATCCTTCGAAGATTTAATTCTTCATTTTCACTGTTTAGTGATATGGTTGCCCATGTTGTAATTTTGTTTTGTTTATATTCATTGTATTTTATGTGTTTTTTTTAAAGTGCGTTTTGTATTTGTATTGTATTTTCCGTCACGATTGGTTGAGTCATACACCAAGTTATTTTGGCTTGTTTTGTAAGATTTCTCTAATTCATATTAATTTTATTTTCTTTAGTTTAATTTATTAAGCCATACGGTAACTTTTAGAATTTAGTACTAATTAATTGTTTATGTACTGAATTGACATTTTGTGGTTTTGGAATGTAAAGTAATTATTGTTTTGTTTTTTATTTGGGATTAATGTACTTTACACAAATGTTGCTTTGACTCGTTGAATTGAAAATTAAAATTAATTAGTTTTAACTAGTTTCATCTTTTTTTTACACACTGAATTTTTTATAACTCTTTAAGAAAAGTTTAGTGTAGAATTCACACGCTTAATATGTTAGTCTATTAATTAAGTTGTTAACGTATTATGAGTTTCTTTATTCATACTAGTTAACTATTATAAAACACGAATTGAGATCGTGAAACCAAAACAAATATTTTTAGGGGATTTAACAGCTTATTTTGTTTAAAAAATTCACAAATCTGTTTCCAGTTTTACGAGATAAACTGGTATTAGTATTTATATCAAAAGAAAAAGGATAATAAATAGTTGACATTAAAATTTATAAAAGATTATAACCTCAAAATTCGATACATTTTCCATAGCTGTAAGCTTTACACGATTGTCCGCAATAAATTAAATGAGGAGCATGTATTTCAGGTCCGAACTACAACCAGCATTTTGACACATCTCTATGATCAAGGGCGAAGGTCGTATGGACTCAAAAAACAATATGCTTTCAATATAAAACTTATAAATATTAAAAATTAATGCATATGTTTGCGAGATCTCGCCAATTACCCTGGTCATGCGAGATTAGACCTCTTGAGCCTTACAAATACCGAGATTGGAGATTTCGCTGCAAGATTGCATTCACCAGTGGGAGCTCGTTAAATTAAATTACAGGTTCTGTATCTAGCGTTTTGGGTTATCTTAAGGACATTGTATTTACTTACTGTTAAGAATAGTTGAATAGTTCATACGGTGCATTAGCAAACGTCGTTTAAATCATTTTATTCACTGTCAAGTTAAAGGAAAATACAGAAACTAGAATATTTCCATGTTTCATTGACTTACTATATCTACTCAAATCAACCACTTATTGTGCCTGTTTTCGAAAGAAACTGAACGAAAACGACAATTCATATAAAAATGTGTCTCAACAAAAAATAAACAAAGGGAAAAAATGCTAAGCAGCATTTAATTTTCAATAACTGGTTTCGATTTCAAGTTCCCTGTTTAAACATCAAAACACCGATGTTTTTAATTTTGATACACATTTCGAATCAGTATTTCGAGTAGTGCACACTACTCCAGTAGTGCCAGAGAAATTGAAAAAAGGATGGCGCCAATAAATAATGACGTTCTGGTATTCCCGCCCAATGTGGTGTATGAAGTCAGAAAACGTTATAACTTGGAAAAGCCTGGCAGTATGGATGCCGCCATTGATATTTTGGAGCAATGGATAAGGAAGCAGAATCATTTTTTGAAAAAAGATTTTGGTAAGCATTTTTTTTTATTTTGTCTGATTAGACTTTGTCAAAATTGTACTATTAATATATGTTTGTATACTTTGGACTATATTAACAAACTGTTAACATAAAGGGAATAGTAATTTTATCACAAGAAAAATTTGCCAAAATTCATTTATGTGCTAAATTAAGCAATAGCTTCTTTGAAGAAACATAAATATCTGTGATTGAATTCTCTGATTTATAAATTGAACTTTTATTATTTTAAATAAATGTATGACTTGAAAAAAAACTGTGGCCTTATGTTTTTTTTTTGCAATTTTTTTCTATTTACTTTAATAAAGTTTATTTTAATACCAAAAAGTCAAAACTTTTGTCATTGTCATTTGTCGTCAAAAGTCATTTGAATTTTGTGGAGTTTGCGCGATGCGATGAAAGTTCGACATTAAATAGAGTAGTAAAGTCAACAAAAACAAGTTATTTTCAATGTCAAGAAATAAATATTTGAATTTGAATTTAAACACGTTTACAAGTCATCTTAAGTATTCAAATCAAAAAAACAAGTTACACCAGAAGTTATATTTCCCTTGTGCTGATTATCACATGCTTCTTTGTAAAAAAAACGGTTAAAATGGTAGGTCGCGAATGTTTTATAAATATGACATTTCATTCCTTCGAACCGTTAAATAATTATTAAATTTGCTTTTCATGCAAAGCTTGATGAGCAAATTAAATGAAATTTGTGGCTCATCAAGCTTTGCATATTCGCCATTTATAAGTCGCCTGGGGCGTAATTCCAGACCAACCTATTTGAACCATCAGAAAAAAGACGTTAATTTAGCTCTGTTCCAATTAAAGAGAAGAAACAACCTGTGGTATTACAGGAACAATGGAAATTCCAAGTGAATTTAATGGCCAGCAACATATTATGAATTCAATAAGTACCGATAGATAATAATGTTCATGAGTATGGATAACTCTTACCATGAGGTGAATTTCATGCCAGTTACGAGCGTATGTGTACTATACCTATTATTGGATAAAAAAAGTCTTTCATTCAATTATTTGTATAGTCTATCCGCGATAAGAAAACAGTGAATCATCAATGCAAGTACAAATATTAGCCAACGAGAGCAATGAGGGTATTAGTGAACGTTTGCTATTGGCTAAAACCTAATGCTGAGACGATACGTCACTGCATTAGCTGTAGTAACAAAAATGCACTGTAGTAACATTTTTGTTATGGCGACTTTTAATTTGACGAATTTATACGTACAGTAAGTAACGGTACAACCGAAAATATCATGTTTTTGTCCAACTTTCAAAGTGAATTATATTCATAAATAATTCACATTGTCTGCTCGCTGTTGTTATTTATCGTTAAATTTTTTCAAAATGTCTCAAGAATTTCGAAAATTTCGAAAATTACATACATACAGGTTATTTATTTTTAATACAATGAAGATGTTATCTTTTGATATATTTTATAGTTCCATAATTAAACGAAGGTGTCTTTTGAACAGGATTTTTAACAGTTACTTATTATCAACAAAAGTCACTCGGTAGTCACTACTGAATATTATTTACCTCTAGTTCGGAGGGTCACTAATCAAATCATTTATTTGCATTAATAAAGTTACATATTATATTTTACAATTATTATTTTTCATTTCTAGCCTTATTTTACCTACAATATACATTTATTGTATTGTACCTACAATATACATATATTGTAGGTAAAATAATATTATGAAATATGTGTAATAATCATCAAGTATTATTATAATTTTTACACGTGGTGTCTTGGTCCCTCTTAATTGTATTTAATAATTAGTCATTTCAAATTTTATCGGTTCAAAATTATAGAAGCATAAATGATCAGTACAGAAGCATTTATTCACAAAATATTCCTTTAATTTCCTGGTTTGTAAATTTTTGCACAAATACAGCAATTTAAGGAATGCTGTGCGTTCGTATGGGGAAGCATAGCATAGTGAAGACAGAATTTTTAGTTTTTTAAACAGTAGTTTACAAAAAATACAAAAAAAACTTTTAAGATTGCATATGGATCGAATACATATCTTTTGCGTCTTAATGATTTTCTTTTTTTTGTTTCTGTTTTTATTGCTTAATTACAGTAACATAACAACCTGTTTATTGACATATAATTTAGACATGTATGATGTACCCTTCAAACATGTTTCATTTTTTTGCCTTTGCAAACGTCGTCCTATTTACAAATGTCAACTCGTAAGCTGAAAATTGTTCCCAGAAGTCGCGGAACGGTTTTCATCCGCGCCCGTAATGGTTAGGACCCCTGTATTATGCCTTATAAGGCGCTTGGCAGAGCAAAACGCCGGGTCAGCCTTTTTTTGTACTGTATTTAGCTATTCTTCTTGTTATTTAAAAGACATGTCAACTGAAAAAAAAAAATATATCACTTTTTTGTGAAAAGATAATAATAATACGTTTTTTCGAACAATAAAACATTTTGCATAAACGTTTGTTATCGATAATAGCAGCGTTAGTATAAACTGTGTCACTGCTATTAACGTCCACCCTCTAACCCAGCGGTGTCAGAGTTCCTCAAAACTACATACATCAGTTTTGCTAAGTTTTAACATTGGAACACAAGTTATTAATACAAGTTAACTTATTTATTAAAAAGATATATACACGTTATTTATCAAAAGTGAGAAATGTATAGGCATCGGTGTGAATGGATGTGTAGTGTCGGTAGATATGAATGTAGGTGTGTGTGCATCATGTATAGGGTGTGTATGAGACAGATCGTATATAAATCGGTACAATTTAACATATTAACAGCCTGGAAAGAAGCGACAGTCATAGGCATTCCCAAGCCGGGTAAACCTCTGAACATCCCGGCTAATAACAGACCCATCAGCCTCCTCAAGGCAATGTCTAAACTTCTCGAAAGAGTCATACTCTCTCGAATGCGGAACCATCTGTTTCCAACGGATGGCGACCCTCTCATTATTCCCCACCAGTTCGGCTTTCGCGCTAAGCACTCCTGCCCTCAGCAAGTCCATCGAATCGTCGAGTACATACTCGAAGGTTTCTATCCGCATCGTAAAAAACCAATCGCGGTTCTCTTTGACGTAGCCAAGGCATTCGACAAAGTCTGGCACAGCGGTCTCGTTTTTAAACTCTATAAAATAGGCTTACCGGTTCGCCTAGTCAGATTAATCGCGTCGTTTCTTAAAGACCGTACGTTTCGATTCAAACATGAAGGCACGCTTTTCGCGCCTCGTCCCATAAAGGCTGGAGTCCCGCAAGGCTTAGTCCTCGCCCCTCTGCTGTACACCGTGTACACTAACGCCATCCCCATCCCGCCGAAAGGCGTCGAACTCACCCTCTTTGCAGACGATACCGCCCTTTACACTAAAGGTCAAAGGATCCCGTATAACATCACCAGACTCCAAAAGGCCGTAAACGCCCTCGGTGTTTGGTTTCAAAAATGGCGTATCGATGTCAACCCGGAAAAGAGTTCTGCTATTCAATTCAAACACAAACGTCGTAATCGCTACAACGATCCTCATATTCGAATGTTAGGTACTCCCATCCCCTGGAAGCGCAGTATTAAATACTTAGGCGTCACCTTAGATCAGACGCTTTCTTTCAAGCCACACGTCGATAGAGTAACGAAACTCGCGCGTTTCTACTTAGGCCGCCTAAATAGTATGATAGGTAGAAAAAGTAAAATGTCTTTTAGAAATAAACGTACGCTCTATAAGGTCTGCATTAGACCCGTCATGTCATATGCTTCGCCAGTCTTTGCCCACGCCAATCCCTCCGTCCTGTATAAGCTGCAGGTAGTTCAAAATCTCTTCTGCCGCAGGGCCACAGACGCACCTTGGTATGTGCGCAACGCGGACCTGCACAGGGATCTTGAACTACCTACAGTGCAACAGCACCTCAAAACACTCTCAGAATCGTTCTTCAAACGCGCCGAATCCCATCCCAATCATCTTGTTCGAGATTCAGTCTCATATACTGCTCCTGTGTTAGATTCGAAATTCAAAGTCGCTAGGCCGAGAAACGCGCACACGGGCGAACTCACGCAGTTAACTTTAGCTCTCGAGGCCCTTCAGGCCGCAAATCCTAATTCTAACGTAAATTCTAATTCTAACGTAAATCCGAATTAATGCAATTTTACTTTTTTTTTTAATGTTTTTATTTACTTTTCATTTTTGAGCACCTTCAGTGCTATGTAAATCTCAGCGGGTGACCCCTTAAGGGCCTCCTTAATTGCCATTGTTGCTGCGTCTGTACATTCGAACACTCTCGAAAAACCTGTGTTTTCTACAGAATTTGCTACAGAAGGTTCATCAAATTTTTTACTAGTACGATTAATTTCTGATTTTTGACGTTGGAATTTTCAATGCCTTATTACAGATGCATGCGCGGTTATGAGCGACTCCAAAAGAGTAGTTAAAAAAAAGCTTAGGTTTTAGCATTACGTGATCGAGGTACTTATCGTTTCGCATCGGAAAAAGATGACCAGGTAGTTGACCGTGAGAGGCAATTCTGTTTATACAAGATTCTGAGTTGTGGTCAATATTATCTTCCAATACATTAATATTCAAACCTCTAAGTATAGCGATATTTTTAGTTTGACTCAAAGAATGTAGCATAGAATCCAGACTGTTTCTAAAGTTATCTGCATTTCTGTGCGATGGTCAGCGATACACCGCTATTACAGCAAGTTCACTCCTTAATTTTATCAATAAACAGTTCGCATCAAAAAGTATTGGTATTTCAAGAGAAAAGTTTAAGTTTTATATATGATATTATAATTTTTTTTTAAAGATCTAGGAAAAATTTGATGTGTTAAGTAATGTCATTGTGAAGCAATTGCTCAAGGTCATTTGATGAAGATAGCGCCTGAAACTTGGATTTATAAACAAAAACATATCTTTTTTCAGATAGATTCTACTTAGAAACGGGTCTATTAACCACAAAAGGATCTATAGAAAAAGCGAAGGCAAGGTTGGACAAACAGTGCACACTGCGCACCCTCATACCGAACTATTTTGGAGATTTTAACGTTAAAACCGATTTAGGGGGTATCAGAGAAATGTGAGTATTTTTTTTTTACTTCTTTCTTTACCTAAAATATTTTAATGGCAGTGGTAGTAAATTTTCTTATGTTATAATCTCGTCAGGGACGTTACAACATTTCTTCTATTTTGAAGATCTAATAACCACGTCTACGTGGTTCTATTCCGGACAGTGCGAAGGCACAGCCAGTGCAATTACTAGAACAAATAATTTGCTATTCGAACATCTTAAGTCGATATAATAATCACATTTAATCTTGATAAATAATATACCTAATAAAAATGATGACCATAGACGGTTGGGTCACGTGTTTGTTTGCCGTCTATGAAAATAGTATAAAAATGTGATCTACTTACAATAGAACAATTAAATGTTGAGATATTTATTGTATTAAAGTGATTGTAAAAGACCTCCTCCAAGGATATTTTCACAGCTTGGTCTTGTGCGGCCCACATTTATTGACATTTTAATTACAATTAAACTTGTTTTAATGTTACACAACCTCATATTCGGCAGTATAATAAACTTAAGTGGCGGTAGCGTAAGATTTGTTGAATATATCTCTGTTCAAATCTTGTTATAGGTGGTTTAAGTAATTTGAGGCCCTGTGTGTCGGTGTGCTTGTCAATCTATGAAACTACTAGTACGAAAGAAAATCCACTCAATAGTTTGGTTATTTACTCAAGAACATATATACTGACATAAAAAACATATAATGTTATGTATGATAGTAGTCTATTTGGCTTGGTTGAGTGGTAGGAAAGGTTGAGACATGGTGGAGGAGGGCGATCCGACGTTAACGGGTGCCGCTTGAGGGTGTTCTTCGTTAGGATTCTTGGGGGACTTGCCGAGCTAACAGATGCCGGTAAGAATAATTTTGTATAGACATAAAAAGACTCTGTAAATTTATTTTGAAAAAATATAACCCCGTACAGTTTTTTGCCAGTTCTTCTTCACGAAGGTATTTCCGAACTGGTGGTAGAGGTATGCTTTATTTGACTTCAATAAGAACAAGTAATTGTGAATGTAAGAAATGAATATTTGAATTTGAATTTGTTGCTTCAAAAAAACCCATGAGTAAATTATATAAGAGCATAATCTCGTAAAATATAATATACGTATAGCGATAAAAGAGCCGCCTTTTGCATTTACTTTTAACTTTGAATCAAAATGTCAATGTTGTTTTTAAATTGTCAAGAATGACAAATTAAGTGGCCCTGATCAACAGGTCGTTTTATTTAATTCAATTCATTGGCGTAAAAAGATATGGACGGTGAATGTGATACACGTAGCGGAGTGGTCAGTAGCCCTGCCTCATACGCTGGAGGTCCCAGGTTCCAGTCCTGGCCAAAGCGTTCATTTTTGTGATGAACACAGATGTGTGTTCTCGGTTCATCGTTGTTGAAATTTATATACGAATGTATATTCTGGGTTCCCCCCCAGGTCGCTCTATAGTCGTCCATGACCCAAGCTCTGCTTACTTTGGAGCCATAGAGTTGGTATGCTTATCTGGGGATTTATAATCTTTTTTAATTACGTAAAAAAGTGTCTCGAGTTAACCTACTTGTTCAGAATTATGAACAAACTAAATCACTAGAAATTTAAACCTTGTGTCATTGCAGTAAATCTGGTTATTGCTTGCCACAATTTTTCACTTTATTAATATACCTATAATTTTGTTCTAATATCCCGGGGTCTACATATTTTACTTGCGCTTGCAGTACATTCGGAGTGCGTGAGTTTAATTGAATAAAAGGTTTAAACCGTCTGAAACAATTACTAACCATTGCTCTTATTAGGCCTAATACCGATTTAAGCCTATATTGTTTCTTTAAAATCATTTGCTTAACTTATGCTTCTTATGCTATTATCAAAAAAAAAGTTTACGTTGACAGACGGTCAACGTACACCTTTATTCACAGTCGTTTACTTATTCACCTTCATTGCCCTAGCGTAAATTCATCTTTAACTTGGACTTTTAAAAGTTATTATATGCATGTAGTCTGAGACAAAAAAAGCTAATGGATTTTTTTAAACAAGACATTTACAAATATATACAAATATAAAGTGCTGCCTAAATTCAAGGCTTCGTACAGTACGAAACTTATTCCGCAAATCACATTTCAAACATGAATAAAGGAGGGATACATGATTGAAACATTGATTGAGGGTTTTGAATCAAGTACCATAGATTATAAAGTAAAAAATGTGTCATACAAAAAGCAAAAAAACATTTAATGTTATACGTTTAATATAATCGGTAAATAAAACAATTGGGTATTTCATAACTGTTTTTTCTTACATGGTTAAATAGTTTATTAACAGTAAAGAAATATTGCAATAGTTTTCTATATGCAGCGATGTGTTTGAGGAATTGCTGCGAGTCGCCGAAAAACGCTCCATACCAAACGGTACCGAGTTGTGTCGTCACAAATTGTACCTAAATCATAGTAAAATTGTATGGGCGTTTGGATAAAATATAAAATTGCTACGTAGACAATGCGTTTACATGCATTCTGTCATAATAAACATTGTTATATCTGATGTCAGTAATCATATTTGAAAAATTTCCATATGTAATATTAGGTATTATGACTCTATGTTTTCTTATCTATACATATAATTTTGATATTCAATTCAAAACTATATTTAAAAAAAAACATTTTTGTGTCAAATCTTATATTTTCTAAAGAAATGATTGCAGAGCTTGCATTTTGAAATGGTCTGAAATACCCAATTAGGTGTAGGGATTCAGGGTGGACTCTGACATTGCCACCTGGAACGAAAGTCCTCTAAATATTGGGGATAGCAAGTTTTTTCACTAAAGAACCGTTCCCATATTATTAGAAAGAAGAAAAACTGCTTTCAGACATATATAACGCTAGCTTTACTATGCGCGGGTTCAAACCGGAACAAGGAACACTATAATATTATTACAGAAAACGTGCTTTGTAAATATAAAACAATTAATAGCAAATTATTCATCAGAAGCAATTAAATTTTGAATACGTAAAAAAAACAGAATTACTTTACAACAACAGGATAAAAACATGTATAACTAGTTAGTGTAGTTTTGCTTATTGCTATTATGATAATTTTAAATAAAAAGTTATGTCCACAGATATTTTAAAACTATAATATATAATATAATAATATAAATCCCCTGACAAACACACCAAGTGTAAGGTCCCAAAGTAAGCAGAGCTTGTGTTATGGATGACCATACAGTGATCTGGGGGGGAACCCAGAATTAACATACATATATATCTGTGTTCTTCACACAAATTAATGGCCCAGCCAGGACTCGAACCTAGGCCCTTCAGCATATGAGGCAAGGCTACTAACCACTACACCGCTCGGTCGGTCAAAACTGTGAATACACTTTAATAAACGAGTTACAAGATCTTGTCACATTACACCAGAATTTTGAAAACGAAAGCGTGTAAATTCAAAAAGTGAAAGTGTAAAATCTTAGCTTTTTTTACTAAACTGATCATGATCAAAACTTTATATCACGTTGATAGGAGTATCAAGTGACCTAGTCACGGTCCAGCATGATGACTAGAGTAGCCATTGGAGGAGGGTAGGTCTTAGTTATTGCACAACGTTTGAGAACCACTGGGTCATGACTAGGCTTATTTAAAGGGTTCTCGAGGGAGGAAATACTCCTCAGCTAAACCGGTGCTGTCGCTCACTCCCGCTAACTTCCCGCCGCTGCGCAACGGGGCTCCCCCTGTACAACCGACGCCGACTCCGGCTCTCTCCTGGAGACAGCGTCCGGCCGCTCCAGCTCCGTAGGCCCATGTCCCACTCCGTCGTCTCAACCTCAGTCGTCGTTAGCTGAGGACATGAAGACCGTGTTCGACATTATTCAAAACGTCGACATTAGGGAAATCTCCGTCCTCGCATGTAAACTGTGGGCCACCCACTCTCCTCAAGAGCATCTCTTCTCGTTAGCCGAGCATCACTCGCTACTTAACTCTTTATAAATTCTTTTTTTCGTATAAATTCATAAATAAATAATTATAATGTCTAGACCCGCAAATCCCGCGTTCTGTCGTATCAAACCCAAGGGCTTATCCCTAGTTTCTTTTAACCATCGTAGCCTTAGTACTAACCTTCCTGAGCTCAAAATGTTCCTTTAGAACAACGAGACTTATCGCTTCTCCAAGAGACATGGCTTACTCCAAACTGCTCCAGGGGATTCGCTATTCGCAAGTACGCGTTTACTCGTAACGACGGTTTCGGCGGCACTGCTATTTATTACAAAAGAGGATTCCACTGCTGTTCTCTCCCTACTCCTGCTCTCCTCAACATGGAAGCCACTGTGTGCAGATTGGCTATGACTGCTCATCCGACCATCATCAGGCAGTCTAGCCTAGACCAATCCGAGCGACTTTAAGGCCATTCTCGCCCTCGGCCATTCAGTCATTATGTTCGGAGACTTTAACTCCAAACATACTGACTGGACGTGCCTATCCCACCCACATCCAAGCGGTAGAGGACGAAGTCCGCCGCAGAGACTCTTTCCCCATCACCGCTAACCCCGTCACAGTATCTAATGATGAAATCTTGCTTCTCATTAAAAGTCAAAAATTTAAAAAGGTTCCAGGTGCGGATGGAATTTCCAACCACGCACTAAAGAACCTGCCCCAGCAGGTGCTTACCTTGTTAGCTATCATCTTCAATGCCTGCTTCGACCATAGCTACTTTCCAAAAGCTTGGAAAGATGCGACTGTCATAGGTATTCCCAAGCCAGGTAAACCTCTGAATATCCCGGCTAATCACAGACCCATCAACCTCCTCAAGGCCATGTCTAAACTTCTTAAAAGAGTCGTACTCTCTCGAATGCGGAACCATTTGTTTCCAACGGATGGTGACCCCCTCATTATTCCCCATCAATTCGGCTTTCGCGCTAAGCACTCCTAGCCTCAGTGAGTCCATCGAATCGTCGAGTACATACTCGACGGTTTTTATCTGCGGCGTAATAAAACGGTCGCAGTTTTCTTTGACGTAGCCAAAGCTTTCGATAAAGTCTGGCACAGCGGCCTCGTTTATAAACTTTATAAAATAGGCTTACCAGATTGCCTAGTCAGGATAATCGCGTCGTTTCTCAAAGATCGCACGCTTCGTTTCAAACATGAAGGCACGCTTTCCATGCCTCGTCCCATAAAGGCTGGAGTACCACAAGGCTCAGTCCTCGGCCCTCTTATTTACACCGTGTACATTAACGACATTCCCATCCCACCGAAAGGCTTCGAACTCGCCCTCTTTGCTGACGACACCGCACTTTACACCAAAGGTTACGAGGTCCCGAAGAACATCACCAGACTCCAAAAGGCCGTAAACGCCCTCGGTGTATGGTTTCAAAAATGGCGTATCGATGTCAACCCAGAAAAGAGTTCTGCTATTCAATTCGACCACAAACTCCGTAATCGCTACAACGATCCCCACATTCGAATGTTAGGTATTTCCATCCTTTGGAAGCGCAGTACTAAATACTTAGGCGTCACCTTAGACCACATGCTTTCTCGCACGTTTTTACTTAGGCCACCTTTATAGTATGTTAGGTAGAAAAAGTAAAATGTCTTCCAGAAGTCTGCGTTAGACCCATCATGACATGTGCCTCGCCAATCTTCGCCCACGCCCAACCCTCGACGTACCTTGGTACGTGCGCAACGCGGACCCGCACAGAGATCTTGAACTACCTGCCGTGCAACAGCACCTCAAAACACTCTCAGAATCATTCTTCCAACGCTCCGAAACCCACCCCAATCCCGTTGTTCGAGATTTAGTCTCGTATACTACCCCTGTCATAGATTCGTAGTTCAAGTCGCTAGACCGAGAAACGCTCAGATGAAGGCTGCGTGGAAAAAATTTGCACGAGTCATTCAAGGGGTTTTTAGTGGGTAGGGCTCTGGTAGGCTCGGAGCGAGTCCCGCATAACTCCGATCGCACGTGCGGAGTATGCGTCAGAGCAGTTTTTATCGTCCTGCCCTCTCCGTGGAGGGGAACAAAAAAAAGAGGAGATACTCTGCTCGCTAAGTGGGTTATAAAAAAAAATTTCGTTTTGAATTTCATCTCACCGGTGATTTGAACTTGAATTTGATTTTGGTGGTTTCTTTTTTCATAAACTGCCAAGCCATACCGCATCTTTGGTGGGTGCGCATTGGGTACGTGCTTAGACTCATCTCAGCTAAATTTTGACTTTGTTTATAATAACAAAGTGATTAAAATGTCAGTAAAAACTTTATATATTATATTATTATATATTTATATATATATATATATATATATATATATTATTAGGATATAATGCTAGATAGATTACACCCTTATACTCGATGCAGATGAAGGCGATTTATGAAAGTAAATATACCTATTAAAGTTTTTATTTGTAGTAAATTATATTTCCCACATATTTCAGTATTGGAGGAGTGCTCTCCGAGCAATGCAATGATTATACCAGAGTGTTTGCAATGAAAAATGTTGGCAGTGCCTTTACGCCAGAAGTTTTTATCAACTTCTACAGAAAAACTATAATTGTAAGTATCTTAATACAGAGATTTTTAATTGTTTTTGTAATAAAATGGAAACTATAAGATAAAACAAAAATTATTCATAATTATTATATAACAAACCGCTTGAAAAGGATTAACCCAACTCTTCTTAAGATATCAAACTATCCAATCCATTCACTTTACTATACAGACGAGCCCACTATTTCTTATAACAGCCAAATCATAAACGCAAAAGGAATGGCAGAAGCGTGATTCTTCAGCGCACTCTGGAAGACGTGAACGTCCAAAAATTTAATCATAAAATTATTTTACTTGATTTTCTAAACATAATAAATATTAACAAATAGTCACAGCTGGAACCATATATTTATAGTTTATGTTATTTTATTAATTAGTAGCAATAACAAATATAAATCTTTTTGACAGCTTGCAGAATATCTTCGTAAGAACGATTTCACAGATGGATTTCACCTTATTATTGACATATCTATGATAAACGTGATGGACTTAATAACGCACATGAGTCCTGTGGAATTACGTAAAATACTGACAATATTAATGGTATGTAAAAACCTTACTACATAACATTTAAATAAGTACTAACATTACACAATGGTAGAAACCTTTTATTTTGTTACTGGGTCGCCGGCGGACCTTAGCAAAGTTTATTGTCTACGGCCGTATCACGTTAGTTGATATAAATTTAAGTTTTACATCTTTGAAAACCTAAATAATTTTTATTTTATAAAAGCAATAAAATAATATACAATTCATCGAAAGAGGTTGCTCTACGCTCCCTTATGGCCGTTCGCTATTGCGCGGCAATTATAAACAGTGCATGAAAGTATATTTTTCAAGCAGTTGCCAGGAAGAGTGTAGACAGTTAGAACTTTGTCTTTTTTGAAGACTTGTCTTATAAGTCCTCTAGTACATACATCTAACGCTTATGTAAGAATAACTGTAATGTTTTATTGTCAGTTTTACGTGTTACTTAAAAAATTAACTGGACTGTATGATTTATAAGCATCAACGTTATTCATGCAATACATCAAAATGTTATTAATATATTCTATTCTTCGTTGAATTGTTCTCTAATATGCTTTGCTCTAATGGCATGTAGTTTCAAGTCTACAGGTCCCAAGTTGAAATTCTGATAGAGGCAGAAATATAAGTTTTGTTAAAATATCATAAACACAAAGGCTTGTATTCGAGTTGTGGACATTTCTTTTTAAAGATATACAGAGTCTTAAATAAATTGTGTGCCACAGCTTGCTTATTAATTGGTTTAACAGATTTTCTTAGTAAAATCTAAAAACAATTTTAAACCAGTTACCTATAAATCAATACAGTTAAGTAAAAACTGTAACACATATACACAAAAAAGAGGGTCAAACTGATAACTCGTCTCTTTTTGCGTCTGTTAACTTTTTTGATAAAGTTTAGCTCTACTTATTAAGTAAGGTCCTTATTGAATTAAGTCTGATAAGTTTATGGCTTCAAAATATAGGAGCACAGCATATTTTTCTATAATTTACGTTAAAAATACTATTTTTGAATTTACAGGAGGGATTCGGCATGCGAATAAGAGGAATTCATTTAATTAGTAAATCAAAAGCTGTAGAAATTTTCGCTAAGTTAATGAGATCAATTTTAAGCGAAAAAGTCGGAGACCGAATTCACGTCCATGAAGAACCTTCTGGACTTTACAAATTTATCCCGAGAGAAATGCTGCCCTGTGAATGGGGTGGGGATAATATATCCCTGCACAAATTGGATGGTAAGTGCGGTTGACATTATGACAACATCACTGTCAAAAGTATTGGATATTTTATTTTTTTAATGCATTGCAAAGTAGCAAGGTTTCATACACTAAGCTTTCGTCACGGTGGGATTTTCCAAATTAAGTATAGCTTATGCTATAAAAATAAAGCAATTTTTATAAAGAGTTTTTTAATATATTTTGGATTTCTTATAAGCAAACATTGTTCGAAAACCTTTTTTATTTACGACAATAATAAAGAATAAGACAAATTAATGTAATTGTTTATTTAAAAATAAAATAACAAAGATTCTATACTTTTTAAGTACTAACGCTTAATGCATCAGTTTATGCAATATTGAAACATTTTTAGTCAGTAACTTTGCTTCCTACAACAGAATTAGGAAAACTTGGTACAGTAGGTAAGTAAGGTAAGGTAAGCAAATGAACAAGAGCTTACAAGTTTTGGATATGCCCCATTCCTCAGTACAGTTCCCCATCCATAGAAATGAATTGATTTGGAAACCATTGATATAATGTTTGACATCATTTCCTTGCTACATTCCTAGCTATCAAATGAGGTCTTTTTTTATTGTTGATATTGCTAACCTAGCACACCAACAGTATTTCTTTGACGCAATGTAAAAAGGGTCGTTTCAAAGAAAATCAGTTAAGTAACGTTTTAAAGTTTGTTTTTACGTAAAAAGAAATGAATTTATATCTACATTTAACCTTCCCTCGCTGGCATATTTTGGTGTACATGATTCAAGACATTTGTGCGCGCGGCTCTGTGTGAGCTTGTATGTATACTGCAACTATGTATGCGTGATACTACTAAACAAATGAATGATATTACTAAACAAACGCAGGTGACAGGCTTCTGTCATTAAAAAATTAGATCGACCCAATACGTAATGGTTGCAGACAAATTATATATGGCGGGTGATTTGTTGACAATATTGATTGTACTATAACCAAACACATTATACATCGCGATCGGCTCTTAAAATAATTTCTATATTTAATTAATTTTTTATTTCAGATAAATGGCAAGAAGTATTAAGTTCACCCGAACACTTGAAATTCCTCAAAGAAATGAATGGCGCCAAGACTGACGAGTCTAAAAGAATTAGCAACAAGTTTACCGAGGACTACCTAGGAATGCCGGGAAGCTTCAAAAAGCTATCCGTAGATTAAGAATAAATATAAGTCTTAGAGAATGCTACTACTACTAGTGATAATATTATAGCAGCCATTATGGCAGAATATATTTCGTAAAATGGGCTTTGTATTATAGTTTTTGATAAATAAAGAAACAAATTAGGAAAGGTTTAGATCTTAAGTTGCTTTTTACACGCACGCCAATCGCAGCTTCCACAATTAATTATTAAAAATAAAGTATGTCGCATCGAGGGTGGCCGAGGTGCGAAGCATTGAGTCTTCCTCACGATCCGACATAATTTTTGATGAACGTGGGCACTGTGTGGGTACTCGAACGAAATACGGTTATAACTTTCACTGACTTTATTTAAAGCAACGATTTATTATTAAAACAGAAACAGAGACGTGCATTGGTACTGAGTGTCTGCCAAGACTGTCCAAACTAGACTGAGCTGACGCTCGGTCTCCGTGCGTCTTCGCTGCATCCCCTCTACCGATGATCGTGTCCAAGCGGTGGGGCGCGCTTGCGTTTCTAATCACATGATGTTTAGTTGTGACTTGAATTGATAGATGGCGCTGTACGTTGTACGGTAGTGACATCTATCGGCGACAACTATATAAATATTTGAGGCTATTTCACGATGCGTTTTACAAAACCGTTGCATTCCACGCGTTCTTTTTGTGTCCAAATACGAAAAGTCAAGTGGCTTATAACCAACCGCGGCGGTGGTTCGAGTTTATCGGGACTTGCGATCCCTGGGAGTTGGTAACTTTGTGAGTTTTGTGGGTGCTGACTGTGTCGTGATCTTGGCCTAAAAGTAATTTTATAAAGTAACAGTTCTCTATTCATGCGTGAATAAACCCCGACCAAATTTGCTGTACCAACATAATGTACATATTTAATAATACAATAAGTGTTTTGGTACAAAAAACAACGTCCTATTATTTTAGGAAACACGATTTTAAAAATTGGTTCAGGCCTGTCTAATAACCCATTATATGTGGACAAAAAAATCATAATATGTATTATATTAACAAAAGTTTACGCCAGATGACAATCTTTTTTTTTCTTCTTCGTCACCATAGCGTAAATACACCTCAAATTTTGGCTTTTAAAAGGTCGACCGAAAGGAAAAAACTCCGGCGGAAAAAGGTGCGTTGTCAAAATTGACAAAATTGTGAAAAACATGAATATAATTTCTATTATATTAGTGTTCTGTGCAGCGGCTTCCAGTGTACTATAAGAACCCAGAATATACTTTTTCCCACAAGTGGTAAACTTTAGTCATATTAACTTTAAGTTCTTTATTGATAGCTGTATAGCAGTGCATCATATCATTAACAGTAACTATGGAAAGGAAATAAATCAAAATCCAGCTAGATCATTCTGAATTTACACTTTGTTTATGATAATTCAATGAAAACAACATGGAACTGTTTACCGTGGGGCATTTTTATAAAAAACAACATGAAACTGTTTAACGTGGGGCATTTTTATAAAAAAACAACATTAATCTGTTTAACGTGGGGCATTTTTATAAAAAACAACATAAAACTGTTTAACGTGGGGTATTTTTATAAAAAACAACATAAAACTGTTTAACGTGGGGTATTTTTATAAAAAAACAACATAAAACTGTTTAACGTGGGGTATTTTTATAAAAAAACAACATAAAACTGTTTAACGTGGGGTATTTTAATAAAAAAACAACATAAAACTGTTTAACGTGGGGCATTTTTATAAAAAACAACATAAAACTGTTTAACGTGGGGTATTTTTATAAAAAACAACATAAAACTGTTTAACGTGGGGCATTTTTATGAAAAAAAAACAACATAAAACTGTTAAACGTGGGGCATTTTTATAAAAAAACAACATTAATCTGTTTAACGTGGGGTATTTTTATAAAAAAACAACATAAAACTGTTTAACGTGGGGTATTTTTATAAAAACAACATAAAACTGTTTAACGTGGGGTATTTTTATAAAAAACAACATAAAACTGTTTAACGTGGGGCATTTTTATAAAAAACAACATATAACTGTTTAACGTGGGGCATTTTTATAAAAAACAACATAAAACTGTTTAACGTGGGGTATTTTTATAAAAAAACAACATAAAACTGTTTAACGTGGGGTATTTTTATAAAAAACAACATAAAACTGTTTAACGTGGGGCATTTTTATAAAAAACAACATAAAACTGTTTAACGTGGGGCATTTTTATAAAAAACAACATAAAACTGTTTAACGTGGGGTATTTTTATAAAAAACAACATAAAACTGTTTAACGTGGGGTATTTTTATAAAAAACAACATGAAACTGTTTAACGTGGGGCATTTTTATAAAAAACAACATGAAACTGTTTAACGTGGGGCATTTTTATAAAAAAACAACATTAATCTGTTTAACGTGGGGCATTTTTATAAAAAACAACATAAAACTGTTTAACGTGGGGTATTTTTATAAAAAACAACATAAAACTGTTTAACGTGGGGCATTTTTATAAAAAACAACATAAAACTGTTTAACGTGGGGCATTTTTATAAAAAACAACATAAAACTGTTTAACGTGGGGCATTTTTATAAAAAAAAACAACATAAAACTGTTTAACGTGGGGCATTTTTATAAAAAAAAAACAACATGAAACTGTTTAACGTGGGGCATTTTTATTAAAAAAAAACAACATAAAACTGTTTAACGTGGGGCATTTTTATAAAAAAAAAACAACATGAAACTGTTTAACTTGAGGCATTTTTATAAAGAAATCGAACGCTAACTTAGTTTCGTTAAGTGAATCTCGGCATGGTGCTCTAAACTATCCATTTCCAAAATAAATGAAATTTGCTCTCACTTAATGTTCAATAGAGAGAAGAAAAATTGCACAGAGGCTCACAAAGAGTTTAGATTTCATATGTGGTAGTTTTATAATAATATGATAACGCTATCTATGTTAGGCCGCGAACTTTTCAATCCACCCTCGTAACATAAAGTATATTTACTCGAGGTGGAACACGCATTCATTTAGTTGATAAAATAGAGGTTTTTCTGTAATTCTAATAAGAGTAAAAAAAAGGTTAAGCGTAGTGTTTAAAATGAGATCGTAATAAACATGTAAATAATGAATTGTTTTATTATTGACCCGACAAGTTAATACCAGTTGATTTGCGTAATTTGATAAATGTGGCCATGAATTAATATAGTTCTACGGCAAAAAAAATTATTATTATTTTCAAAATCTGTGCTCGGTTTGTATATAAGCTTTTATAAAAAATATTCTTAAGTACAGTAGTAAGTTTTTATAACATTTTGATTGAAATACTTTAGGCTTTACGCGGATGAATTCTCGCTAAGACGTCTGTCAACACTATAAATAGATCTGTTTTTTCATTTTGCCTGCATCGTCTGGAAGTGACACAAAATCTCAAACTTGATTAACAAAGATATAAATAGTAAAACTCGTAACTAGCCTTTTATTCAGTAGCAATTTCGAGGCTCTCTCCGCTATACATTACAGAAAGATAACTTCATTTGTTCTGGAAATTCCCAATGGAAATGGAAAACGTGCGAAAATTTTTATATTAACGAATCTGACGTACGAAACATACTATAAGTGAAATCGTTCAGTTAAGTTTCGAACTATTTATTTATTTAAGATATTTGGTATTTAATCAGAAACAGTATCTTACAATATAATTCAGAAAATAAGAAACTTTTCGCTCGAACTAGAAGTAAGTAGTGGTTGTAAAAAAAAGCTTCTTGTTAAGGTCTGGGGCGGGCTACATACAGGCTTCTCTATTATAATAAATAATAAATCCCCAGACAAACACACCAACTGTATGGCCCCAAAGAAAGCAGAGTACCCAGAATAAACAAACATATATAAATATAAACAACCATGACCCGAGAACAAACATCTGTGTTCATGTCAAAAATAAATGCCCCAGCCAGGACTCGAACCTGGGACCTCTGGCGCATGAGACAGGGCTACAAACCACTACGCCACTCGGCCGTCTAAAATTATGGTACGATCATTACGTACATTACGAGTTTATTCAATGGGAAGCATTAAAAAGTTAATTAAGGTCAATGAAGGCACTCAGAGCTGACGCATTCAGTCGACACCGCGCCATTAGACATCTCGTCATCAGTTCAGTTGCGTGCGCGTTTTCCGGATACGAAAACAGTAAAAATGTCTTTACCAGGACAGTCTGCTCATCAAACGCTCACAAACCACCATCTACAGCCACCGTCGGCTGTGGCGCACCACCGCCTTTGCTTGAGTTTGGTATCGGTCGCAATACTTACGGTTTAAACGACGACCAAGTGGTGTAGTGGTAAGTAGTCATGCATCATACGCCGAAGGTCCCCGGTTCGAGTCCTGGCCGGGGCATTAATTTGTGTGATGAACACAGATGTTTGTTCTCGGATAATAGTTGTTTGTATTTATATATGTTTGTTGGGTTCCCCACCGTTTGCTGTATGGTCATCCATAACACAGGCTCTGCTTACTTTGGGGCCATACAGTTGGTGTGTTTGTCTGGGGATTACGAACAGTTCAAAATTGATCATAAAGCATATCAACGGCTTTTCGTAGCCAGCGGTAGTTGTGGTCCGTAGTTATCGGTGATGTAAGACGATAAACATTTTAATTACATTTTTGCGGTCTTCTTCCCCGATTTAATTTGTATTTATGAAAATATAGTAGTAGCAGAGTTTTGTTGTTAAGATCTCGTCTCAGTCTAGAGTCGTTCCTATTTTGACCGCCATAACAATCACTTTTAAGTGGTTGCGTTCCTTCACAGGGAAGGAACAGCCAGTGATTACTGGAACAAAGACAATTTCAACTGAACCCTACGGTTGGCAAAGCATTGTTAGTCAAAATAATAATCACAATCACTATAAAACAAAACACCTACCACTTATGGTGTCCATGGGCGCGGATGCACCTTCCCATTAGTTGGTTTGCGTGCTTTTTGGCAACTATGGATATATAAATAGTACATTACGATACGCGTGACCTGAATAGCCTATTACTGCATTTAAAGACAACTTAGGTCCCAAGTATCGTATACTATTTTATAGCAAGTGTGACATAAACCCGCCCCGGGCCGGAGCGTGCGGGGGGGAGCAGGGTGGTTCAGGTTACTATTTTGAAAGTGTATTTTAAAAGAAAAAAATCAAATACTATTACAACAGAATAAAATTTCAAAGTATTCATGAATGTTTATTTCTTGATTGGCAGAACAATAGATAACAAAACGGGAATGGGGTATATTTTTTGTACTCACATACAGTAGAACCCCTTTAAGACGATCATGCTTAATACGATTTCTCGCATAATACGCCACTTTACGCCGGTCCTTGCAACTTGAGACATATTTTTCTACATTTCTTAACGCTTAATACGTTTTTTTTTTTTTGTTGTTCCCCTCCGCGGGAAGGGCAGGAGGATAAAAATGCTCTCACGCATACTCTGGCGCGATTCCAAAGTTATGTGGGACTCGTCCCGACGCCTACCAGAACCATACCCACTAAAAACCCCCTGTCGGCTCGTGCATTTTTGCCACTCAGCCTTCATCTGAGCGACGGCCAATTGGAGAAAGAGGCCGCGCTAGCGGGGCCCTTAAGGGGTCACTCGCTGGGTTTTACATAGCACTGAAGGTGCTCAAAAAAATGAAAAGTAAATAATAAACATTAAAAATTGACAATTAAATTAAATTTGCATTAATTCAGATTTACGTTAGAATTAGAATTTGCGGCCTGAAGGGCCTCGAGATCTAAAGTTAATTGCGTACGTTCGCTTGTGTGCGCGTTTCTCGGTCTAGCGACTTTGTATACCGAATCTATGACAGGAGCAGTATAAGAGACTGAATTTCGAACTAGTGGATTGGGATGGGATTCGGCGCGTTTGAAGAACGATTCTGAGAGTGTTTTTAGGTACTGTTGAACTGTAGGTAGTTCAAGATCTCTGTGCAGGTCCGCATTGCGCACGTACCAAGGTGCGTTTGTGGCCCTGCGACAGAAGAGGTTTTGAACTACCTGCAGCTTGTGCAGGACGGAGGGTTTGGCGTGGGCAAAGACTGGCGAAGCATATGACATGACTGGTCTAACGCAGACCTTGTAAAGCGTACGTTTATTTCTGAAGGACATTTTACTTTTTCTACCTAACATACTGTAAAGCCGGCCTAGGTAAAAACGTGCGAGTTTCGTTACTCTATCGACGTGAGGGTTGAAAGAAAGCGTCTGGTCTAATATGACGCCTAAATATTTGGTACTGCGCTTCCAGGGGATGGGAGTGCCTTGCATTCTCACTTGGAGATTGTCGGGGATACGACTGCGTCTGTAGTCGAAGTAAACCGCAGAGCTCTTCTCTGGGTTCACATCGATACGCCATTTTTTAAACCAAGCACCGAGGGCGTTTACAGCCTTTTGAAGTCTGGTGACGAGACCCGAGGCTCTGCGGCCTTTGGTGTAAAGGGCGGTGTCGTCGGCAAAGAGAGCGAGTTCGACGACTTTCGATGGAATGGGAATGTCGTTAGTGTATACGGAATACAAAAGAGGGGCGAGGACTGAGCCTTGAGGGACTCCAGCCTTTATGGGACGAGGCGCGGAGAGCGTGCCTTCATGTTTGAAACGAAACGTGCGGTCTTTGAGAAACGACGCGATTATCCTAACTAGGCGAGCCGGTAAGCCTATTTTATAGAGTTTATAAACGAGACCGCTGTGCCAGACTTTGTCGAAAGCCTTGGCTACGTCAAAGAAAACTGCGATCGTTTTCTTTCGTTTTGGATAGAAGCCGTCGAGTATGTACTCGACGATTCGATGGACTTGCTGAGGGCAGGAGTACTTAGCGTGAAAGCCGAACTGGTGGGGAATTATGAGAGGATCGCCGTCCGTTGGAAACAGATGGTTCCGCATTCGAGAGAGTGTGACTCTCTCGAGAAGTTTAGACATTGCCTTGAGGAGGCTGATGGGTCTGTGATTAGCCGGGATATTAAGAGGTTTATCCGGCTTGGGAATGCCTATGACTGTCGCTTCTTTCCAAGCTTTTGGAAAGTAGCTAAGGTCGAAGCAGGCATTGAAAATGATAGCTAACAAGGTAAGCACCTGTTGAGGCAGGTGCTTAAGTGCGTGGTTGGAAATACCATCCGCACCCGGAGCCTTTCTGGACTTTTGACTTTTGATGAGAAGCGAGATTTCATCATTAGAGACTGTGACGGGGTCGGCGGTGATGGGGAGAGAGTTTCTACGGAGAACTTCATCCTCCACCGCTTTGATGTGAGTGGGATTCGCGGGTTGCGTGCTGGGCGAGCATTGAGACGCAACGCTGTCAGCGAAGCATTCGGCTTTCTCTTCGTCTTCGAAGGCGATAGAGCCATCGGGACGAGTGAGAGGAGGGACGTGAGAGGCGGCGTCTACGCGTAAGGCTCGGGCCATTCGATAATACGCTTGGTGGGACGGGGAGATATTCGCCATGAGATCGTTCATCTGGGCGTCTCGGAGTTCCGCGAGGCGAGATCTAACTTTGCGTTGTAGCTGATTCGCAGCTGTTCTATAGGCGGGCGTGGGATATTTCTTGGCTCTCCGGAGAGCCGCGTTCTTAGCTTTAATAAGATTGCTAATGGCTAAGGGAAGCGTGGGTTTGCCTTTCTTAGCAACCTTTTCGTTTACACTGATGGCTGAGTTGATAGCATCAGTGAGAGAATTTACTAACGAGTCTATTTTATCCGGGCTATCTAATTGATCGGGCGAGATCGCGAGCGGAGAGTTTGGGGCCTCTAAGGCAGAAACTATCGTATTTTTAAAGCCTTTCCAGTCGGTAAAGGTCTTAGGAGAAGTGACGTTAACGTTAGGCGGTCCTAGCACGAGGGAGACGGGGCGGTGGTCAGAACCTAGGTCATCGAGCGGTTCGATAGACCTGAGGTCGAGGTTGATATGCTTGACGATTGCAAAGTCGAGGATGTCAGGAGAGTGGTTCGGGTTGTCGGGATAGTGAGTGGGAGTGATAGGGGAGACGACGTCTAAGTCGAGTAAGTTGGTGATGTCGAGGAGAGCTATACCGCTTTGGTTGGTTGATAGGCACGTCCAGTCAGTATGTTTGGAGTTAAAGTCTCCGAACATAATGACTGAACGGCCGAGGGCGAGAATGGTCTCAAAGTCGCTGCGGATAGGTTTGGTGCCACAAGGTATGTAGACTGAAGCTATGATGATGGTCGGATGACCAGTCATAGCCAATCTACATACGGTGGCTTCCATGTTGAGGAGAGGAGGGGTAGGGAGAGGACAGCAATGGAATCCTCTTTTGTAGTAGATAGCGGTGCCGCCGAAACAGACGCAGTTAGGCCTATCGTTACGTGTAAACGCGTACTTAGGAATAGCGAATCCCCTGGAGCGATTAGGAGTGAGCCATGTCTCCTGGAGAAGTAAAAGATCTGGGTCGTTGTTCTGAAGGAACAGTTTGAGCTCGGGAAGGTTGGTGCTTAGGTTACGAACGTTAAAAGATATTAGGGATAAGCCCTTGGGTTTGATACGACAGGACGCGGGATTCGCGGGTCTAGACATTATAATTTACTTATTTATGAATTTATACAAAAATAAAGAATTTACAACGAACTTAGGAGCGAGTGATGCTCGGCTAACGCGAATAAACGCTCTTGAGTTAAAGACACCGGGGAGGGCTCGGGTATTGATGATACCGAAGCTTTCTTCGAGCGCTTCTTGGAGCGCTTGGTGACAAGTTGAAACGCGGGCTCAGGAGAGCCGGTTAGGGTGACGGCATCTGACGACGTATCAGACGCGGGTTCGGAGTCGCTCCCGGGAGCGGTACGCTTACGACGCGACGCGTGAGAGGATGCGACCGATTCGCAGTCCATCTCGGACGAGGCGGGAGACGCGGGAGAGCTGAAGACCTCTGAAGGGGTCTGGACGTCGGAGGCCTGAGGGGCCGGGGTTGAGGCCTGAGGGGCCGGGGACGCGATAGTTGCCTATAAGGCCTGCGTTAAGATGTCATCTGATATGCTGACGCCGGACGCAACGAGCGCCTGGGCGAACGACCTAGCAAAGTTTACCAAGCTTTGCTGGTCCATTGGGAGGGCTTGGTCCTAGGATATATAATATATATAAATATATAAGAATGCCTAGGTTCCCTAGCAAACCTAGCACCTAAACCTCCCTACCCGCGGTAGAGGGGCTGGGGATGACGCGAAGTGGTGCCCCTAGCTCGGACAGCACTGTACCATCACCCTGGGAAAGGCCCTAGTGCAATGGGATCGGGTCAGCCGGTTTCTCCTTGGCCTGAAGGGCCTTGGAAGCGCACCGGGGCAACGCTATCAGGCTTAGTTGTCACCGTTAAGTATCCACCTGATCAAACGCGAGTCTACTACGGAGTGTGTCGTCAATAAATTGACAACAAAAACCGGCCGTAGACCTGACGGAGTTGGGTTGCACTAAAAGTGCGGGATTGACTACGTTACGACCGGCCGGAGCCGGCCGCAGAGCGAGTCTCTGACTACGTACAGGCGCCAAGCGTCAAGTACGCAGCCAGAAGGACAGCCCGAGTCTCGCGAACCACTATCGAATTTAATCGACCGCGGTAAGCTCAACCCTGTTGTTGCTGCACTCACCGAGGTGAGGTTTTTTACTTCGAGGGGTGCACAGAGTGCGGGATTGACTACGTTACGACCGGCCTGGGGCCGGCCGCAGAGCGAGTCTCTGACTACGTAGCAAGCGCCAAGCGTCAAGTACGCAGCCAGAAAAACAGCCCGAGCTTCGCGAACTACTATCGAATTTAATCGACCGCGGTAAGCTCAGCTCTGTTGTTGCTGTGCAAGAGACCGACTTACTTGCAGCCGATCGAAACCGGCCACAGAGTAAGCCCTAAAGAGGCTAACAGCGTATGAGTATTGCTACGAGTTGACGTCGTGAGACAACAATCGTGACTCGGCAGCCGGGAGCGACCGTCAACACGTCCGAACGGGTCCGGACGCAGATCAGGTCTGATTGCTTAATACTTTTTTTTTTTTTTTTGTTCCCCTCCACGGGAAGGGCAGGAGGATAAAAATGCCCCGACGCCTACCAGGACCATACCCACTAAAAACCCCCTGTCGGCTCGTGCATTTTTGCCACTCAGCCTTCATCTGAGCGACGGCCAATTGGAGAAAGAGGCCGCGCTAGCGGGGCCCAGAAGGGGTCACCCGCTGGGATTACATAGCACTGAAGGTGCTCAAAGCACTGAAGGTGAATACGTAGCACTGAAGGTGCTCAAAATGAAAATCAATAATTAAAACAAAAATTAAAAAATTGCAAAATAAAATTGAGTTAATTCACATTTACGTTAGAATTAGGATTTACGTTAGAATTAGAATTTACGTTAGAATTAGAATTTGCGGCCAGAAGGGCCTCGAGATCGCGTGACAGTCTGGTGGATGAGTACGCTTGCGCATTTCTAGGCCTAGCGACTTTGAACTTCGAGTCTAACACAGGAGCAGCAAATGAGACCGAATCACGAACTAGAGGATTGGGATGGGTTTCGGAGCGTTTGAAAAACGCTTCAGAGAGTGTTTTGAGATGTTGTTGCACTGTAGGCAGTTCAAGATCTCTATGCAAGTCCGCGTTACGCACGTACCACGGTGCGCCTGTGGCCCGGCGGCAAAAGAGGTTTTGAACTACCTGCAGTTTGTGCAGGAGGGAGGGTTTGGCGTGGGCAAAGATTGGCGAGGCATACGTCATGACGGGTCTAACGCAGACCTTGTAAAGTGTGCGTTTGTTTCTGAAGGACATTTTACTTTTTCTACCTAACATGCTATTTAGGCGGACTAAATAGTGACGAGCGAGTTTCGAAACTCTTTCGACGTGTGGCTTGAAAGAAAGCGTCGGATCTAATGTGACGCCTAAGTATTTAGTACTGCGCTTCCAGGGGATGGGAATGCCTAACATTCGAACGTGGGGATCGCCATCGGGACGACGGCGTTTGTGGTCGAAGCGCATCGCAGAACTCTTTTCAGGGTTCACATCGATGCGCCATTGTTGAAACCATGCACCAAGGGCGTTTACGGCCCTTTGGAGTCTGGTTACAAGGTGCCGAACACTGTGGCCTTTAGTATAGAGTGCGGTGTCGTCAGCAAAGAGGGCGAGTTCGACGCCTTTCGGCGGGATGGGAATGTCGTTGGTGTACACGGTGTACAGCAGAGGGGCGAGGACTGAGCCTTGAGGGACTCCAGCCTTTATGGGACGAGGTGCAGAAAGCGTGCCTTCGTGTTTAAATCGAAACGTACGGTCTTTGAGAAACGACGCTATTAACCTGACTAGGCGATCCGGTAAGCCTATCTTGTAGAGTTTATAAACGAGACCGCTGTGCCAGACTTTATCGAAAGCCTTGGCTACGTCAAAGAAAACCGCGACTGTTTTATAACGACGCGGATAGAAACCGTCAAGTATATACTCGACGATTCGGTGGACTTGCTGAGGGCAGGAGTGTTTAGCGCGAAAGCCGAACTGATGGGGAATAATGAGAGGATCGCCATCCGTTGGAAACAGATGGTTCCGCATTCGAGAGAGTATGACTCTCTCGAGAAGTTTAGACATTGCCTTGAGGAGGCTGATGGGTCTGTGATTAGCCGGGACGTTCAGAGGTTTGCCCGGCTTGGGAATGCCTATGACTGTCGCTTCTTTCCAAGCTTTTGGAAAGTAGCTATGGTCGAAGCAGGCATTGAAAATGATAGCTAACAAGGTAAGCATCTGTTGAGGTAGGTGCTTAAGTGCGTGGTTGGAAATTCCATCCGCACCCGGAGCCTTTTTGGACTTTTGATTTCTAATGAGAAGCAAGATTTCGTCATTAGAGACTGTGACAGGGTCTGCGGTGATGGGGAGAGAGTCTCTGCGAAGGACTTCGTCCTCCACCGCCTGGATGTGCGAGGGATCAGCAGGTTGCGTGCTGGGCGAGCATTGTGCGGCAATGCTGTCGGCGAAGCATTCGGCTTTCTCTTCGACTTCGAAGGCAGTAGTGCCATCGGGACGAGTGAGAGGAGGAACGTGAGAGACGGTGTCTACGCGTAAGGCTCGGGCCATGCTATAGTACGCTTGGTGGGACGGAGAGATATTCGCCATGAGATCGTTCATCTGAGCGTCTCGGAGTTCCGCGAGGCAAGACTTAACTTTACGTTGAAGCTGATTCGCAGCTGTTCTATAGGCGGGCGTGGGATATTTCTTGGCTCTCCGGAGAGCCGCGTTTTTAGCTTTAATAAGATTGCTAACGGCTAAGGGAAGCGTGGGTTTGCCGTGCTTAGCAACCTTTTCGTTGTCACTGATGGCTGAGTTGATAGCATCAGTGAGAGAATTTATTAATGAATCGATTTTATCCGGGCTATCTAATTGTTCGGGAGAGATCGCGAGTGGAGAGTTCGGAGCCTCTAAGGCTGAAACTAACGTATTTTTAAAACCTTTCCAGTTGGTAAAGGTCTTAGGAGATGAGGCGTTAACGTTCGGCGGTCCTAGTACGAGGGAAACGGGGCGATGGTCGGAGCCTAGGTCATCGAGCGGTTCGATAGACCTTAGATCAAGATTGATTCGCTTGATAATTGCAAAGTCGAGGATGTCAGGAGAGTAGGACGGGTTGTTGGGATAGTGAGTGGGAGTGATGGGGGATATGACGTCTAGGTCAAGGGAGTTAGTGATGTCGAGGAGAGCGATACCGCTGGTGTTAGTCGATAGGCACGTCCAGTCAGTATGTTTGGAGTTAAAGTCTCCGAACATAATGACTGAATGGCCGAGGGCGAGAATGGCCTCAAAGTCGCTGCGGATTGGTCTGGTACCACTAGGTATGTAGATTGAAGCTATGATGATGGTCGGATGACCAGTCATAGCCAATCTACACACAGTGGCTTCCATGTTGAGGAGAGGAGGAGTAGGGAGAGGACAGCAGTGGAAGCCTCTTTTGAAATATATAGCGGTGCCACCGAAACCGTCGGAGTATGGCCTATCGTTACGAATAAACGCGTACTTTGGTATAGCGAATCCCCTGGAGCGGTTTGGAGTAAGCCATGTCTCCTGGAGAAGGAATAAGTCAGGTTCTTTGTTCTGAAGGAACAGTTTAATCTCGGGAAGGTTGGTGTTAAGGCTACGAGCGTTAAAAGATACTAGGGATAAGCCCTTGGGTTTAATACGACTGGACGCGGGATTCGCGGGTCTAGACATTATAATTTATTATTTACGAATTTATAAAAGAATTTACAACGAACTTAGGAGCGAGTGATGCTCGGCTAAAGCAAATAAACGCTCTTGAGGAGAGCGGGCGGCTCGCAGTTTGCGTGCGAGCACGGAAATTTCGTTGATATCGACGTTTTGAATAACGTCGAACACGGTCTTCATGTCCTCAGCCAACGACGACTGAGGTGCGGATGACGGAGAAGGACGCGGCCCTACGGAAGCTACGGGAGCTGGGATGGGTCGGGAAGGTGCAGGCGGAACGGCCGGACGCTGCCTCAAGACAGAGCCGGAGTAGGCGTCGGCTGAGCGGGCTTTGCTTCCGGGGGACCCCGGTTGCGCAGCGGCGGGAAGTTAGCGTGAGTGAGCGGCGGCGCCGGTTTAGGCGCGACCCTCTTGGTGGTGGAGCGCGGAGCGCGCGGGCAGCCCCTGTAGTTAGCTGTGTGGCCGGAATGGCCGCACAGCACACAGGCAGGGGGGGAAGTGGATTCGGGAGTGCGAGTGCACTCCTTAGTGAAGTGAGGATCCAGGCACTTTACGCACCTGGGGGGAGCTGAACAGTTAGCCGCTGCGTGGCCATAGAGCTGGCAGCGGTGGCACTGCCCAGGGTGACCACGGGGGTTGGGACGCTCGACGGAGATATTTGAGAGTCCGCAAATTGTGCGAGCCTCTCTAAAGATCTCCCTCGAGTTGGGAGTATTTGAAAGGATTACTAAAGCTAAAGGAAAACGCCTACCGCGGTTGGAGTGCATCTTGCGCACTGCTGTGACCGGGAAACCCTGGGACTTAAGGTCCTCGAGAATATCTTCGTTGTTGAGTTCGAATGGGACGCCCCGTAGTACTGCGCGGATCTTACGCTCCTCCGGGAGGGCGTAGGTGTGATACGCGATTTGGTTTAACCCGAGCAACCTGGTAAACGCGCGGAAGTCGTCGACGGTCGCTACCTGGATCTTGATCGTATCGCCAGCGTTGGCGGCTTTTAAGTAATTAATTTTGTGCTGTTTGCACAAGTTAGAAACCGCGGTCCAGCGCGTTTTTTCACGCAGGAAGACGGGCGGAGGGAGCTGAGGTTTCGGCGGGATGGGAGCGCAGCGCGTCGCTGGCTTCGATGGGACCGACGAAATCGCGGTCACTTCGAGTGACATGAGCGGCGCGGGGGCGGGTGTAGAAGACACCGGGGTTGGCTCGGGTGTTGAAGACACCGCGGCCTTTTTCGAACGCTTCTTAGAGCGTTTGGCAACTAATTGGAACTCGGGCTCTGGAGAGCCGGTTAGGGTGGCGGCGACCGACGAAGCTACGGACGCGGCGGAGTCTGAGGCGCTCCCGGGAGCGGTACGCTTCCTACGAGATGAGCGCGAGGATGAGACCGACGCGCAGTCCATATCGGATGGAATGGGAGACGCGGGAGAGCTATAGACCTGAGGGGTCTGGATGTTGGAGGCCTGAGGGGCTGGGGTTGGGGCCTGAGGGGCCGGGGACGCGTTAAGCGCTAGTACAGCTTGCGTAAATATGTCGTCAGAAATTGAAACACCCGACGCGCCGAGTGCTTGGGCGAACGCCTTCGCAATGTTAATGACGATTTGCTTATCCATTTGGGAAGGGTTTGGGACAAAAATATGTAAAAATATAGTATAATAAAAGATGCCTAGATCCTAAAAAAACCTAGCAAAATCCTAGCGGCAAACCTCCCTACCAGCGGTAGGGGGGCTGGGGAGAATAACTTAAAACTAACCGTAGTACGCCGAAGGCCGCTACCTAGAAACCTAAAAAAGGGTACGCAGGTAAAGAGTTGACCGCGTTAGGGTCAACCTTTACCGACAGAAAGGACAAATACACACGAAAACACACAAATATGATAAAAATAAATATGAAAATAGGAGAAAAATAAATAAAATAGAGAAGAGAAATAAATAAAAATAAAAAGGACTGGTTCAGTACAAATTCGTTGTCACCGTTAAGTATCCTTTGCACTGAAACCAGACTACTTACGCTGGGCACAACACTGCACTCAGCACAAGCACAACACAACTTAGCACAGCACTTTGAAGACTAAGGGGCTTAGTCGCAAAGAAAAATACGCACTTCGATAGCACTCAGAGGGAGTAGAAAGAACCTTGAAAACCGTAGCACGGAACCAACACGCTAAACCGTGACGTCAGTAGACTGAGCGCCACGGAGAATCGGGAAGTGACCAAACAACGGAGAACGGGGTCTTGCACGTCCGCACTGGGCGGCGATCGGAGCGAGAATGCCCTGCTTAATACGATTCGTCATCCCATTTAATACGCCCGAGCCCGAGCCGAGAGGTCTAACCGAGCGCTCGCGAGCCCTCAGAAAGGCCCCCCGCCCGCACGTTTGCCGTTTGTTTGCTGATCGTCATTTGTTGACTTGACATGTTGTGTCGCGCGCGCGCTCTGATTCTTTTGTAATAGTGCATCATTTGTTTGTTACAATATGACTAAATTTAAGCGAAAGGCATTGACACTTCAAGAAAAAATTGAGATATTGAAAGTTTTCGATAAAAAATCACAAACAACAAATCAAACTCAGTTAGCTGCTGAGCTTTACTTACCAGTTTCTACGTTATGTACAATTTTAAAGAATAGAGAAGAAATTAAAGAAAAATACAGATTGGGAGGTGTGCAGGAAAGTTTGATAAATTGGAAAAAGTTTTAGTGGAATGGCTTCATCAAGCACGAGCTTTAAAACTGCCCATAAGTGGCCCCATAATATGCGAGAAAGCGCGTTAAATTGCTGAAGGCTTACAGATCACTAATTTTAACGCTTCAAATGGCTGGATAGTTTGTTTTAAAAATCGCAAGGGCATTGTGTACCGTCAAATCTGTGGGGAATCGGAGACAGTGGCACAACAAGATGTTGATACATGGATGGCAACACTTCCCGAATTGTTGCAAATTTACGAACTGCGAGACATTTTTAATGCAGATGAATTTGGTTTATTTTTTAAATTGATGCCAGATAAATCCTATGTTTTCAAGGGAGAAACTTGTCATGGTGGCAAAGTGAGTAAAAAAAGACTGACTGTCCTGGCTTGTGCCAATTCTGATGGGTCAGAAAAAATTCGTTTGCTAGTGATTGGCAAAGCAAAAAATCCACGTTGTTTCAAAATGTAAGATCGCTCCCCGTAAAATATAATGCACAATCTCGAGCTTGGATGGCCGGCATTCGGTTCATTGACTGGTTAAAAGCTTTAGATGATCACTTTCAGATTAAATGTTGACGCATAGATCATTGACAACTGCCCCGCTCACCCTAAAGGTGTTGAACTCAAGAATATCAAGCTTGTTTACTTAACATTCCGTAAAACAACGTAAACCATTCTAAATTGTTTTAAGAAAGCAGGTTTCAGAAATAACGTGGTTGACGTCATGTTGGAAGAAGAAGAACCCGAGATACTGCAGGGTTTTCCTGGATATTCTTCCATTGATAACAATGTAGCACCGTACGAAATTCAATCAATTGAAGATCTTATTGAGAATGTAAGAAATAACACACAAAACGAGGCCCTAAGTGATAATGATGAAGACGAAGATGAGTCAACTCCGGTTTTGTCAAACGCCCGGGCATTATCAGCTGTTAATGATTTAACACGCTATGTAACTTCTTTGGATCAAAGCGTAGACGCAATGCAAAAGTTGAATTATGTTGAAAATCTTTTATTGCTAATGCATCAAAATCTTTCTGTCAAACCAAAATAAGTGATTATTTTAAACAATGTAAATATAATTGTATGGTTTAATAGTTACGTTAAAGATTAAAGTTAGGTAAATAGGTTTATTACTTAAAAATACTTAGGATATATAATGTTGATGAATAAGCTAGATTGTTATGATACGAGTACACGCAACGCGGACGACACCTAACTGCATACTCGTTAATAAATCGATAATTACGACCGCCGCGGTACCTAAAGTGCTGATGCTTAGAAATGAATAATGTTCGTGGACCGAACATCCTCCCGGGGCAACAAGAAGACAATAATTAACATATTATATGTATATAACGGATAAAAGTGAGAATGAAGATGAGACAAGATGATGGGCATTGATAATTATTAAGAAATGAACACACACATTTTTTTTATTTTTATCTAAAGTATCTACGATGGGTACTAAATATTGTCTGTTATGTTAAATACGGGCCTACGTTGATCGGGCACCGTGCCACGATCTTGGAACTGCACGCGTTTTACTTTAGCGTCACTCTCGCGGTTAACGACACACACACACTTCACACTACTACATTCATAGCTGCTGGAACCCTCCTCCTGGTCCGGCGGGGCCGCGGCAGCCACCGTGGACCGCAACCCGGACTCCGCCTGCGCCGGCGCCGGCACTCGCCAACGTCGCCGCACGTGCCGCCACGCGACGCTCACACCTGCGATGCTTACTACCGCCAACAGGAAGTAAATGACGGTGTAATGGTGGATGTCGTGGGCAGACACCTCTGTTACATCTAATTCTGCAACTTGCTGCTTCATCCGCTGGATACCTTGGTCTAACCTGGCTAGCTCTCCTCTGGTTTTGTCGATTTCAGAGTCATTCAAGTCAAGCAGTGGCATGGTTAAGTTTATTAAATTATTAATTGGAGGGATATCCGTGGCAATAACGTTGGATCGTACATGTAGGATATTGGGTTTAAAAAGCTTATGAGAGTAGATGTACGAGTCGTCAGTCTTTATCATACAATCGCTCGATGCTGTGACAATACCCGACCGTGTCAGCTGGTAAGAGGTAACCTGATCGATTCCGCAGTGAACCCTCACCGTACATTCGTGGCAGCAGAAGTACAGATAAGTATATATACTATTTAAGGTGACCCACCGGTTCATACACACAGCGGATTTTACAAGACAAGTTCTCGCTTCATCAGCGAATTCGCATAAATTGTAATCACCTTTCAGACGTTGAATGGGTGATCTCAGATAGCAAAGGTAAGTGTCGGGTTCATATAAACACTCGTTGATTATATGTTCATTTAAAGATATGTAGGTATCTTTACGTAAGTTAATAGCTGTATATTTCGCTTTGGGTATAAAAGTGATCATTGTGTTGTTTTTTGTTAAATGAGGTAGAAGTATAAGATGTTATAAGTCATAAGTTTCTCTCGATATAAGAGGTATTCTAATTTCGAATAACAAATAATCTCTTGACATTCTTGTCTTAATTTTAAGAAGGGAGTATATTTTACGTAGATCGTTATGAAGGTTCTCTATAGGTAAACTTAAATCGGACGGTAGCTGTGTAGAGATAACGCTAAGTTCGCTTAAAAGCTGTTCGGGAGTGATTAGATGAAAGTTGAACTTGCCATGATAAATGTCGGTAATCTGATCTAATAACATACCTTGAATATCCTTTAAGTTTTGTAACATCTGGCTTGCCGTTAATGCTTCGAGAGTAAAATCGGTTTTTATCGTACTTACATTTATTTCGCTGGTTACTTTGTTTAACTGTTGATCTAAGACAAGTAAATTTTCACGTAGGATTTCGTGCTGCTTATTCATGGTTTCTTCAGTTCGTTTAAGGAGGTTATAATCCGCTTCTACGATCGATGTCTGATTTCTCCATAGATTGGCTAGATGTTTTTGATTTCTACGTAACTCTAATATGTCTCGCTGCTACTTTTGGGCAAAGTTTTCATCAAGCACGCCAAACAGGTAGTTTGATAGATAGCCTACTCCGTTGACAAGGCCGCGGCGGCGGCGTCTAGGTCGTGTGCTGTCGGGCGGCATTTGCAACATTGTGTTGTAGTATTGCAATTTCGAGTAGCCGTGAAGTAGTTGCGTAGTTATTATGTCACAGTATGACGTTTTATTTATATTACTACACGTTTGCTCCAGCTATTTTATGTACCTGTGTAAAGCGAACGAACCTTGCCAGAATGGTTCCATTTCATAATACACCACCAGCTTCCATTCATCGCGAATTATTTGTAAATTAGAAATTTTATCTAAGTACAGACCTTGTGATCGGTTGAACTGATTGATGGTTAATTCGCTTTGTACTGTGGCAGAGATGTTAAGATACAATAACACTGAGAACAATACCGTCAGGATGCCGCGTTTGGTTGTAGATTTAGATTGGCTTGTGACAGCGGTGGATGTTGCTATTTCATTCGGTGATGGTTTGGTCGTCTCGTTCTGACGAACTGGTAGAACCGATAGTTTTAAAACTGGTCGTTTCATTTGCCCGTTTTTGGTTTTTAAGGATACCACCCTTACTATTCCGTCGCTGCCGGGATGCAACTCCAATACTCTTCCCATTGACCACTTACCAGGAGGCAGATTATCATCATTGATGCAAACTATATCTCCAACGTTAATGTTGGGCTGCGGCTTTAACCACTTACTTCTTACCGTTAGTTGAGTTAAGTACTCTGTTTTCCATCTTTTCCAGAGATTTTGTAATAGTTTACTTATGAGTTGCCATCTCGTTCTCGCATCCCGTTCAGTCCTTATGATGGTCAAGTCGGCTCTACAGGTCAGAAAGTGAGCTGGTGTAAGTACCTCAAGGTCGTCAGGGTCTTCAGTAAGCGCACAGAGCGGTCGGGAGTTAGCTTTTGTTCTCCTATCACTGATCTTAAATGACCTTTGAGACTGCGAATAGCTCGTTCCCACAATCCTGAGGCTCTCGGCCATGATGAAGCCTGGAAGTGCCATTCCACCTTCATTGCAGTGATCTCCTTTAAAAAATCCCTATCGATAATTTGTTGTAGCTCAAAATATTCCTCTTGCAGGTTTCGATTACCCTTGATGAAGTTAGTGCCGTTGTCGCTATACATATGGTGCGGGGCTCCGCGTCGGGCTGCCATCCTTCGGAGGGCTGATAAAAATGCTGCGCTAGATAGATCGGATACTAGTTCAATATGCACGGCTTTCGTAACCATACAAATAAATAATACAATATACCCCTTTGTTGTTCTGATGCCTCTTCCAGGGTTAGCTTTAATTTCCACGAATCCAGTGAGATCCACGCCAGTATGAAAGAAGGGTGGTGCAGGAGTAGTACGTGACGTAGGCAGCGAACCCATTAATTGATATTGTATCTGAGGATTATGCTTACGACAGGTCACACATTTTCTTATTTGTTTTTTCACAGCGCTATTTCCGCTGACTATCCAGTACTTCTGACGTAGCCAGGTATGTGCCCCCGTGGAATGTTTGCTTGTGAGCGTCCTCGATAAGCAGAGTGGTAAGGCGGCTGTCGTGAGGGAGTATCACTGGATGTTTGCTTTCGAGATTTAATTGAGATTTTTGTAGTCTACCACCTACCTTTAAGATTTTATCTTTGTCAATAAATGGATTAAGATTTAATAGTTTGCTAGTCGATTTTACACATTGCTTTTTAGAAAGATATTTTATATCAAAGGCAAATTCTATAGACTGTACATGTTTTATAATAAGTCTCTTTGCGTCTCGTAATTCCTGTAACGTGAGATAGTTAGGTAGTTGCTTACGATTGTGATTAATTGTCCGTAGTATCCACGCAACAATGTTTATTATTTTTCTTATCGAACTATGTTTAAGTAAAAGTTGGTCAATTACGTAGGGTTCCGTATGCCCAGTTTGGATGAAGTTGATGTGTTGTTTTCTTATTTCTATATCAGTTTTAAATACCTCCTGTTCTTTTTCATTGCTGAAAGATGTCAGCCAAGCTGGCCCTTCCCACCACAAACTGTTTTCACATAACTGTGAAGCTAGCTGACTTCTACTTGCGCAGTCTGCAGGGTTTTCTGCGGATTTTACGTACCTCCAATTGCTTGCCGGTATTATAGGTGTGATGATCTTAACTCGATTGCTAACAAACGTCTTCCACCTTCCAGGGTCACCCTGCAGCCAACCTAGTATCACTTGTGAATCAGACCAACCATAAACTTCAATTTGATATTCACTTAATGTTTTCATAATTTAATTCATAAGTTTTGCTAATAGTTGCGCTCCGCTAAGCTCTAATTTAGGTAATGTAATCTGTTTATCTTGCGGTACAAGTTTAGTTTTAGCTGTTAGTAAAACGATGGTAGTTTTATTATGCTTCTGTATGCGTGCGTAAACCACACAGCCGTATGCTCGCAAGGAAGAGTCACAAAACCCATGTAGCTGGATGCAATCACGTTCCCCACTTCCTATCCATCTCGGTACCTTACAGTGTTTGATGTTATCCAGGTCCGCCCTGAGCTTTACCCACTCCTTTCGTATATCATCGGGTACCGTATCGTCCCAGCTCAAATTTGCCTTCCACACCCTTTGGAAAAGTAGCTTCAAGCTAGTCACAACAGGCGCCAGCCATCCTAAGGGATCATAGATTTTTGAGATTTCGCTAAGTAGAACTCGCTTCGTTAGGTTCGGTGTTAAGGTACCTGTTAGATTGTGAAATTATCCTGTCGTATGTTCCAGGTTAAACCTAATGTTTTTGTGCTGTCTAATTTAAAGTTAAATTTGTTACCTTCCTGTTTTAACTCATCATCTATGTTTTGAATTAATTGCTCGCAGTTGGACGCCCATTTACGTAATCTAAAACCACCTGATTGTAGAAGTTTGTTAAGGTGATCGACCAGTTGTTGACCTACGCTTATTGTGTGAAATCCTGTCAAAAGGTCATCCATATATAGGTCATGTTTAATTATTTCTGAAGCTTCCGGGTAGGTTTGACACTCGTCGTCCGCTAGTTTTTTCAACGTCATCATTGCTAGGAATGGAGCCGATTTTAACCCGTAGGTTACAGTTGTTAACTGGTAGGATTTTAGGGGTTCGTTGGGCGAGTCTCTCCATATTATTTTTTGATAATGCTGATCTAAGCATAAAATTTGCCTGTACATTTTCTCAATATCTCCGATAACTACAAATTGGTATTGTCTCCATTTAATTATAAGCGAATGAAGGTCTTTTTGTAAGTTTGGACCTCTAAGTAGGACGTCGTTCAAACTCACACCTGAGGAGGTTTTCGATGACGCATTAAACACTACTCTAAGCTTAGTAGTGTCGCCTTCTCCTTGTTGTTGTACGCAGTGGTGGGGTAAATAACAGCCCGGTGACGTCATTGCTTCCTCGCTGCATTCCTTCATATGATTTAAACTACGATATTCAGTTATGAAGGCTTTATACTGCTCTGCTAGATGGGACTGCATAGCTAGTTTTCGCTCTAAACTTAAAAATTGAGCTATGGCTGTGTTCTTGGATGCTCCTAAAGAATCTATCTCACCTTTTTTCATCGGTAGTGTGACTACGTAGCGACCCTCCGCCTGCCCTAGCGTGGTTGTGTTGTAGTAGTCTATACACTCCTGATCTTCGCTAGATATCTCGGAGTCGTACTCAATATCCTCGATCTCCCAAAACTTCTTGATGTTATTTAGAACTACGTTACACTGAAAAGTTTTCATCATACTACCGCATAAAATCCAGCCCAGTTGTGTTTGTTGTCCTCGCCCTTCAGGATACCACTTAGTATAATTTGAGAGTAGATGTCAGCCCCAAATAATAAATCGACAGGACGACTTAAATAAAATTCTGGATCAGCTAGCTGTATGCCGTTTAAGTGTGACCATGTCGGTTTGTTAAAAGATTGCGTGGGAAGATTTTTTATTAAATTATTCATAATCAGTACCTCAGTGCTAAACTTAAAACCAGTGTATATCGAGGAACATTCAATGTTTATTACCCCTTTGCTGTTGTTTCGCTTCTCCCCTACGCCAAATATCACCCCGCTACACCCTCTTCGTTTGATTCCTAGCATTTGAGCTGCGTTTTCAGAAATTAAAGATATCTGACTACCCGGATCTATCAGCGAACGCATAACGTGTTTTGAGCCATCTGCTGCTGTCACATGTATTAAACTTGTTGCTAATAGGACCTGAGATTCATCCCCTTGCGATACATGCGAATTGGTGGACACGTGTTTAGGTAATTCCACACCACCGGATGTCGACGGTTGACCTAGTAGGCATGCCTCGTGCAGCAACGTATGATGTTTTCCATTACAATTGCGACATGTTTTTGTAGAAAAGCAATTTTTTACCATTGTGGTCAAATAAGCAATTTTTGCATAAATTATTTTGTTTCACCGTTTTCAATTTTAATTCATTCGATATTTTAAAAAAAATTTTGCACTGATATAGCAAATGATCGGCTTTGCAGACTAGACATTTGATCCCAAGTTCATTGGCATTAGATTTTGCAATAGGTTTTGTGATATTGTTACATGTGGAATAAACATTTTTGCGATTTGTATAATTAAAAGTTTTAAAATTGGCTGTATGCGAGCTATTGTTGGATGTAGGTATAATAGATTCCTGCTTTCTACGGGATGCTTCTATGGATGTAAATTTGAATTCTAGAAACTCAAGAAATGGCTGTAATTCTGGCAGCTCTCGAGGGTTCTTTAAAGACTCGATATAATCAGCATGGGTGCTCGAGTCGAGTTTTTGAGCCAAAAGATCTACTAAAATAGGGTCCCATGTCCCGATATCAACCCCTAAGTTTTTGATTAAGGGTATCAATCGTGGACCAGCGAGACTCCAGAACTTTTAAAGTATCTTCAAACTCCCACTTCTCATTAATTTCCTCTAAATCTATGTTAGCTACCGTCCTAGAGAAAGCTTTAAAGTTTATGTATTGCTTTCGCAACATATCGTCTAACCTACTCGATACTCCCCTTGAGACCTGGTACTGCGATGATTCTCCCGCTGGCTGAGGTGTTGCTAGCTGCTGTCTAACTGTAGGTGGCTGCGGCTCATCATCAGCCGCTTGCTGCCGCGTCGCTTCATGCTGTGGAGTTACCTGACTCTTAAGCTGCACGGCCGGGCTATGAGCTTTATTTCAGAGTTCCTCCTGCTGTTTAATAATACTACTTTTCAGCTTTTTATAGACCAAAAACGTATGCTCATATTCATGATTTATTAAGTATGATTCACCACGGATATCATACCTCGATAGTGCTATGTGATTATTTTCAAAATCCTGCCAATAGGACTCCAGGATTTGGAGTTTCCTATTAAAATAATCCACCGAAGGTTTTCTTTCCGCTCCATCTTTGTTGAAATTAATGCTTAGCTTATTGAAAGATTCAATAAGCTGGTTCTGGCTGAACAGTAATTCTTCCATTGCTAGCTCTTATATAGTATTGATAAAAAAAATTGGAAAGATCTTACTTGTTTTCAGCCGCTGCTTGCTAAACCAGATCCAGAGACAGGTCACTGACTTCCAATGCACTGTTTTCTCCGAACACGCGAAATTATCCCGCCTATACGGAGGCTCGAAGGACCATGTAGGGTTTAATAGTTAAGTTAAAGATTAAAGTTAGGTAAATAGGTTTATTCCTTAAAAATACTTAGGATATATAATGTTGATGAATAAGCTAGATTGTTATGATACGAGTACACGCGACGCGGACGACACCTAACTGCATACTCGTTAATAAATCGATAATTACGACCGCCGCGGTACCTAAAGTGCTGATGCTTAGAAATGAATAATGTTCGTGGACCGAACAATAATACTACGTATTTAATGTAATTTATAAATGTATAATTTAATACCTATATATACCAAAATTAGAACATAATACATAATAATATGTAGTACGTTTTATTTTCCATATCCCACATTAATACGCTTTCTCGCTTAAGGCGCGTTTTTGGTAGGGTCCCTGAGGAATCGTCTTAAGCGGGTTTTACTGTAATTGAAACAAGAATCCAGCTAAATTCATTTACGCAAGGTGCAGAAATAGGCAACATAGGTCACGGAAAAGCGTGCGTAAATTGCGGGTTTAGGTCACACTGTGCTATAAAAAAAGTTAAATAAAGCGCTGGTTGACAGCATATTCCCCAAGATCTGAAAAACAAAGATTGTATACTTTCCCCAAAATGATGAAAAGACATACGCGCGAACAAGACGAATGTCGTGTCGTGTCGGCTTGGATCTTTTCAGATTGCGACTAGAGTAAGGACAACAAGACGAAATAAAATATCTAAACAAACTGACCTTTACTGAGAAATATTTTCATTCCTCAGAGTATTTAGCGTTGCTTTGTTGAGGTCATTCATAAGTTACTTCCTAAAGATTATTTTTGATAGAGAGCCTTTTATTTTTTGATAGCAATCATTTTTACACACCTATTTAAAGTTTGCTATTACAATACCTATTAAAACAAATCTTTGATAACAAACGATGGATCGTAGAAAATAATATATTATTCAAATCTTGTTTACGTTTAATTTCACTGTGAATTTTATTTCTGGATAGCAAAATGAACTGAAAGCACTCTTTGATGTCTAATTACATTACAACAGTTTAATGGTGGTGTGTCTGTTACGGAACGTATAACCTTTGAAATTCAAATGTCATTTTAGGAAAATATCATTAAACTTACTCATACATTTTAGAGCAATAAAATTAGAACGGAGAGCCACCTGAAAAGAAGAGAATGAATTTATGTACCTACAGCAGACTCTCGGCTGATTCGATGATTTCAGGCAAACAACAAACATCTCCGACTCCGACAATTTTGTATACTGTTTACAAAATTGGCAGCTGACCCAAGAGTGTAGAGTATGAAGATTTTTTTAATTTTTGCTGCAGTCTTTCTTTGATTAAGTTACTCAGAAAAATTTTCAGAGTTTATGTGCCTATTTCTAGACGGTTAAAAAAAGTCACCATGTATAGTGATAGATGAGTTTATCGTCTTTAAATTTACATTTTTAAATCAAAGCGTTAAATGGTCCAAAGTCTGGAATGCATGAAAATTCGTTATAACTTTGATACTTTTGTTTTGTTATTTTTTACGGTTACTATTAGTTAGTTAGTTAGTTAATTGAAAAATGCCAATCAGCCGCGATTGGTAAGGCGGGCTATTTCTGCCAGTGTCGCGTATTGGTGTGACAAAGTACAAAAAATAAAATAAAAATTGCCAAAAAATAAATGCCGTTTTGCATTGGGATATATTATAGGCTAAAACAAAATAAAACACACGTACAATAACTTAAACTAATAAGAATGATTAATTATCTATATGAACGGTAACTATTTCTAGCAATGACACTTTGACAGCTGTTTATGTTTTTCCGTCTCACATGCTATCATGGAAACTTAGACTTTTACCAAAGAAAGCTAACGAACCCAACTCACCCTGGATCTGTCCAAGTTGTACAAGTAAGCGGCCAAAAGGTGACAACACGAACACGCCTGTACGTCAACCTGAAAAGGTGGTATCACCAACTTGGGTATCTCAGAGAACTCGACAAGCTGGTAAATCTTGTGCCTCCCCTATTTTATGTGATTCATATACCTTAGAACGCTTCCCAACTAAGGATGAAATAAGGGAAATCATTCAAAAATAAATTAAGGACTTATTTACTAGAGAGATGTCTGCCTTAATAAAGAAAACTATTGCTTCTGAACTTCGTGAAATAATTACTGAAATAGTAAGTTTGAAGAACGAATTGACCACGCTCAGTAGATCTATGGATTTCATCAATTCTCAATTCGAAGACATTAAATCTGAAGTTAATAAGCGATTTGAATTAACTACCATTCTCCAAAAAGAAGTCAACCACCTGTCTAAAACCCATAAGGATTTGGTTCAACGGATTGCGCAAATGGAGCAGTACTCTCGTAGTACGAACTTGGAGGTTCAATGTGTTCCCGAACATAGATCTGAAAACCTTATTTCATTGGTGCATCAGCTTGCTAAAACGGTTTCTTTTGACCTAAAAGATGCGGATATTGACATGTGCACGAGAATAGCAAAAACAAATCAATCCTCTCCTCGGCCAAAGTTTATAATTGTCAAACTTCGAAGTCCGATAGTACGTGATGGGTTTCTTGCGGCTGTGATAAGGTATAACAAGTCCCATCGAGCTGATAAGATTAATTCAAGTCATTTAGGCATAGGAGGTGAAAGAAGACCAATATATGTGATTGAACATCTCTCATCCTTTAATAAAGAACTGCACAAGGCTGCAAGACTTAAAGCAAAAGAAAAAAGCTACAAGTTTGTATGGGTGCGATCTGGCCGCATTTTTGTTAGAAAATCGGATACAACACCGGCAATCGTCATTAAGGATATGTCTTCGATTTACAATTTAAACTAATTTAAAATAGTTTGACTTTCTTGGTAAAAGATCTAAGTACTATTTGTATAAAATTCGATTCCGTAAATTGTTATTACCAGAATTGTAGAGGTTTGAATACGAAAACTAACGAATTCTACACGAATGTATGCCTAAATAACTATGATATTATTGTGATAACTGAAACGTGGCTACAAAGTAATATTAGCGATTTGGAGTTGTTTAATGATGAATATGTAGTTTATAGAAGTGACAGGGATCTAAGCAAAAAGTTTTCTAAGAAAACTGGTGGAGGTGTATTGATTGCTGTTAACAAAAAAATCGATTCGTGTAGACTTAGTGAATATGTTAATGATAATATAATTGAGAACCTTTGGATCTCAATCAATGTTAAGAATGGCAAGAAAATTGAAAAGTATTGTATATGTGCCCTTTATATACCACCTGCTACTAGTTTTTCGAACTATGAACAGTTTGTAGACGACGCTAGTATAATTTTATCAAATTACGAACACACCCTGGTTCTGGGAGACTTTAACCTGCCAGGCCTGAGATGGATAAAAAGCGAAGACAGTTCATCTATTGTTTTACAAAATTCTCAAAATTGCTATTACTATCTCATATCTGAATTTTTATCCTTAAATAATATCAAACAGTTCAATATTATCGAAAATCATAAAAACACTATTTTAGACTTAGTATTATCATCAGCTACTAACATATTCTTGCAACCAGCGGCAAAAGCATTGACGGTTGTAGATAAATATCATCCCCCACTAGATATCGAAATAAAATTTGATTCGATAAATTACCTAAAACCATTGCAACAACCGCGGTTTAATTTTTACAGAGCTGATTATCCCATCATTATGCATCTATCACAAGAGATCTTGAATGCGTTGATTGGGTGAAAGAGTTGTCATCTTGTGGTGATGTGGATGAAATGGTTTCAAAATTTTATGATATATTGAGTGAAGCTATTAGAAAATGGGTACCAATGACTAAACCCAAAAACAAGAATTATCCTGTTTGGTTTACTCGGAGCCTTATAAAATGTCTAAAAGAAAAAAAACAAAGTTAGATTACGCTTTAAAAAGTATAATAATCCAATGGATAAAGTTGCTCTGGATTTCTTAAAAAGATGCGGCTTCTTAATAAAACAGTGCCACAAAAATTATTGTAACCGTCTGGAACAAAATATTTCATGCAACCCAAGGTATTTTTGGACATTTCTCAAGCATAAACGCAAAACCCATAGCAACTTACCATCACGCATGCACTTAGATCATGAAATAGCAACCCATGAATCCGATATGACCCAACTTTTTGCAAAAAATTTTTCTTTAATTTTTAATGATTCTTTAAATTTTCACGCCCCGGAAATGAAAAGTAGAAATCAGTTTTCCTTAAATAACATAATCTTATCCAAATGTGAAGTTTCCAATAAACTCAAAAATATTAATATATATAAAGGTCCAGGTCCCGATAGTCTGCCAGCCATTTTTGTAAAGCAGTGTGCAAAGCAACTGTCTTCTCCGCTCACTATTATTTACAATGAGTCCCTTAGATCTGCGCTGTTCCCATCATACTGGAAAGTTGCCAAAATCGTTCCTACATATAAACATGGAGAAAAAAACAATATAAAGAACTATAGACCTATTTCCATCTTATCTATTTTTGCCAAGGTTTTTGAAACACTAGTTCACCTACATCTCTATAATTTGGTCAAATTTCAATTATCTGATCGACAACATGGATTCATCCGGCGCAGATCTACCGCCACCAATCTAATTGCTTTTACGAACACCATCGCCTACCACATTGATAAAGGCACACAAGTGGATGCCGTATATACGGATTTTAGTAAGGCATTTGACAAAGTTGATCATGAAATATTATTGACGCGACTCTATAATTATGGTGTCGATGGCTCTGCTCTGGATTGGTTCAGGTCATACTTGAATAAGCGAAAGTCATATGTTGTTATTAATGGCGCTGAGTCGAATTTTTTTGTAGCAACCTCTGGTGTTCCAAAGGGTTCGAACCTGGGTCCTCTCCTTTTTTTAATATCAATAAATTCAGTTACTGAATGCTTTCAAAACACAGATATATATTAGGTCTTTACCTATGAAATTGCCGTTTTTCACGAAATAAATGAAGCGTAATTTTTTTATATTTTTTTTATTTCTATTAATCAAAATAATCACCCATGCAATCAATGCATATTTGCCAACGCTTTGGTAGCTTATTGATGCCTTTCTTGAAGAAATCAGCTGGACGGGAGGCAACAAATTCTTCAAAGGCATTTTGTAGTGCCTCTCGGGTATTGAATTTTTTTCCTGCCAAGAAGTTATCCAAATTCTGGAAAAAGTAGAAGTCTGTAGGCGCAAGGTCTGGTGAATACGGCGGATGACGGAGAACTTCCAACCCCAACTCTTGTAGCTTGGAGACCGTCTGCTGTGCAGTATGAGGTCGTGCGTTGTCGTGCAGGAGCAGTGGAGCCGAACGATTGACCAAAGCTGGTTGGAGACGTGCGAGCTCCTCCATCATTGTGTTCAGTTCTTCACAGTATACATCTGCAGTAATGCTTGTCCCGTTTGGCAAGAAGCTGTGATGAATTACACCCGCGTTAGACCACCAAACAGTGACCATCACTTTTCTAGGGGTAAGTTTTCGTTTAGGGCATTGTTTGGGTGCTGAACCAGGGTCAAACCAACTTGCTGAGCGCTTACGATTGTCAAACAGGATCCATTTCTCGTCACAAGTAACAATGCGGTTCAGAATTCCTTCATTTGTATGCCTGCTGAGCAGTGCAAGGCACGTCTCCACGCGTACTTCGCGCTGGCGGTCATTGAGTTCGTGGGGTACCCATTTGTCAAGCTTTTTTACCTTGCCAATTTGACGCAAATGGACCAATATTGTTTTGATGCTAACGTCGAAAGCTGCTGCTAATTCAGCCGTGGATTGAGTTTCATCAGCTTCCACAATTGCCTTTAATTCGTCATAGTCGACCAAAGTTTTCGGACGACCACGGGGTTCATTTTTCAGGTCAAAATTTGCAGAACGGAAGCGGGTAAACCAATAACGGGTGGTGCGTTCGTTTGTAGTGTTCCCTCCGTAAACGTCGTTGATGTTGCGTGCCGCTTGTGACGCTTTGCTGCCACGACGGTACTCATACTCCATAATTACTCGAATTTTTAACTTATCCATGATGACGAAAAATTTTAGAATGTGTTGAAAACAAAACACTAACTATTAAACAAATGACGATTTTAGAAAAAGAATTCCATGTTGGTCAAATAAAATTAATTTGAAATTAGAATTATAAGTCAAAAAAAAAATATTTTCATTTGAAATGGCCAGTACGGCAAAACGGCAGTTTCATAGGTAAAGACCTATTATCTATTTGCCGATGACCTTAAAATAATACGACCAATAAGGTCGCTAAAAGACAGTCGGCTGGTACAGGATGATTTGAATAGACTTGGTTTCTGGTGTAAGCAAAATAACATGATGTTAAATACAGATAAATGTAGGCACATATCGTTTACTCGTAAAAATATGCCGGCACCCACTAGCTATGCAATCAATAACAGCTTACTGAACCAAGTGAACACTGTGTACGATTTAGGCATACTATTGGATAGTAAACTATTGTTAATCTTACATGTAAATAGTCGTATATGTAGTGTATGTAGTCGCGAAAGCATCCAAAATGTGTGGTTTTATATCTCGTAACACAAAGCACTTTAAACACGCCAGAACAATGTTTTTTTTTTTACGGAGGTCTGGTGCGCAGTGTCTTTGAGTACTGCTCACAAGTCTACGCTCCTTTTTATGAGATACACAAAAGCAGAATTGAGAGAGTGCAGAAAAGATTTCTCAGCTTGCTTGCTTTTAAATTGAAATGCCATCGTAGTCTAAGATCACATACTGAACGTCTTAAATATTTTGGCATATCCTCACTGACTAACAGGCGGAAACTTCATGATCTTAGGTTCTTATACCAGCTATGCAATGGTTTGATCGATTGTCCCGAACTCTTAGCCCAAATTAATATAAGTGCACCTTCTAGGTTGCCACGCAAAAGTGCTTACAAGCTGTTCAAAGTTCCTGGTAGTGAAACTAACTTAAACATGAATGCTCCTTTGAGTAGAATGGCAAAACTTTACAATTATATACCTGTAACCGAAAATATAGATATTTTTATTGATCATTTAATTAAGTTCAAAAAGAAAATTACCAATTACCTGAATAAGGAACATAGTCCATTATAATTCAATATGTTAAATAAAATGTTAATTTAAGTTAATTTTTATCAATGTATTATTCAATTTTTTTTTAGTTTAGTATTTAATTTAATTTTTGTAAAATTGTAGTTACTCTGTTTTTCAAATATCAAAAAGTACGTTGCAATCAGTGTTAGCTGTGGTTGCCTATAAGTGGGTGAGCACAAACCTTGTAATTTGTGATTTCAATTGTATGTGTTTATTGTGTTTTACCTGTTGGCGATCCTTACAATAAATAAATAAATAAATAGATGTTACAGGGATATACAAAAAGTAAAAATAAAACTTATTCATCGGTAAAAAACATATGGTTTAGTGTCCCGTAGCACAATACTTACAAAGTTCGGGTACTGTATTTGCTGAAATAAAACTCGCGAATGAATCATATTTTTATTTAAAATTTTCTTTAGAAATCTGTAAACTTTATTTATTTACAAACAAGAATATTTACAAATTAATAATAGAACAAAGACAAACAAGAAAAGATAAAGAATAATAGATCGATTAAAACGCTTACATTACTATGTAGGATCATAGGGCAAAGTGGCCAAAAGGCTGACAGAATTATCGTGTTATTTCGCTTTGGATAAACGTTGCGCAAAATAAGTTCTAGCCTTAGTCACGAGTTTCATTCAACAATCGTTTAAAAATTTTATGAAGTCGATAAGCAGTCTGACTCTAGTCTTAACGCCAAAGGCCTCAAAATTATAACCATTACCGAAATCTTTAAGAAGGTTGTCTTCAGCTTGGCTAAGTTACATGAAACCAATAACTTTGTTGATTGAGAGTGATGTCCCTACACTGGGATTATTAAGGTAGTTGTTAAAATTAACAGATTGCAATATTCTATGGTAAGGTAAAAATAGCGTTTAAATGAATTTATAAAGCGACAGTGCGTCATTAAATGTTTAACCTAAGTGGTACCAACCTTCAAATATGATAACTAATTAGTTTTACAGAAGCAATTAAATTTTGCGTTCAAACGACGATTTGTGTCAGTCGGGTCAAATGTGGTTTTTGCTGACGCGAGTTATGATACATCCTGGTAGTGAGGGATTTAGTTTCGCAGAAAGATGGCAGATAAAAATGAAGATTGAAACAGATTAAAAAAAAAAACAAAATATCGTGTAGCGACTTTATAACTTTGACTTCAATGGTACATTATTATTACATATACATTATTTACATTTGAAAACTCTGAAAGTACAAAACCGATTTGTAATAAGGTCCCTTAGGTCCTTTAGAAAACTAAAAAAAATATATACTTACAGAAAAACCAGGATGGAATTTTGCAATGCCGCCTGGAGGGAAAGTATTCTTTATACTAGAGATATGAATTTAAGAAAGTGCATTCAAAGATATTTGAAAACAAGCTTCTCAGGCCCGGGCACCACACTGGCTAACGTCCGAAAATATAACATATATCAGAAAAGATAACATCCATTATTTTTATTGCATCAATCAATAGAGTCAATGATAAGGATCAAATCTCTCTAATGAACTTGGTGATCCAGCTGGCAACGCAAAAATCCACCCTGTATAGCTTTAGATGTCTCAAAAAAAAATATTATTGTGCGATTCATGTCCCGATACTATAAAGATGAATTTCTAAGTAAGGTAAGGCGACTGCAAAATTTAAAGGCATCTGATATTGGATTCATAGGTTCCAATAAGTTACTTCTTCATAAAGCAAAAACAAAAGCAAAAGATTGTAATTACAAATTTGTCTGGATTAAAAATTGTACTATCATGCATGGTTCGTCAGAGTGAGGATAGTCCAGTAATCCACATCAACTCTGCTAATGATTTATTGAAGATAAAGTAAGAGTTATTCTACATTCTTTCCGACTTTCAACAATATTGATTGATGCACGCCTTACCATTACAACCTGCTTACTTAATTTAGGACTATGTCTTGTTTATTTAGTTTCTGCACTTATGTTTTGCTTACTTGAATTTAATGTGAAATACGTTTTTTGTAACCTGCCGAATGTTACTATTGTATACTATTACTTGAATAATCCGGTTATTCTATTGGTACAAAGCGTCCATCATGAGGGCATCCAATTTAAATATTTAAAAAGTTTTGCTTATTTGAATTATTATATTAATGTAGTACTTTAATGGAATCGAAATTGAGAATTTTTTATCAAAATGTTAGAAGTTTAAGAACCAAGACAAAAATATTTTTCAAAAACGTTGCACTTAATGACTATGATTTGATTTGCATCACCGAAACATGGTTGTTGCCTGGCATTTTCGATTCAGAGCTCTTTGATTCAAGGTAAAATGTTTTAGATGTGACCGCGACTATGTTTCTTGAGGTGACCGCATGGGAGTTGGTGTTCTTATTGCTGTTCGTCGCGAGCTAAGTGTACTTGACTTTACCATTGTTCCCACGTATCATTCTGTGGCTGAAATAATATATGTATCTTTATCCTTACGAACGAATCCCAAACGTATTTATCACTTTTATACATGTTATTTTCCACAAATTAACTTTAAAAATGACACCTTAAAAGCATTTTATGAAAACATATCTGATAAAATGTTAGAATGTCTAGATAATTATTTCGTGGTCCTAGGAGATTTTAATATCCCTGATGCTACCTGGTTACCTGGACTCCAACATGCATTATTGAACGGTAATTTTGAATTTGACTCTGTTAACGAATTGTCTAACTTTTCATCATTTAACAATATGCACCAATACAACTCCCGTATAATAAAAACAATCAAATGTTGGATCTTGTCATAGCTAATACTATTTGCACGGTAAGTTTTGCTGAACCTCTTGAGTGTGAAGATGGACATCATCCCGCATTGTGTTGTGAGATATCAGTTATTAAACATAAAACATTGCAGTCGCAACCTAAGCACCTTAAGTTTATTTAAACACGCGAATTATGACGAAATCAATAGTTCTCTAGCCAACATAAATTGGGATGATTGTTTTTTAAATGATGTTTATGAGGATGTCAAAATTTTTTATAATGAAGTAAATAATGTAATAACAAAGCATGTTCCAACCGTCTCAATTAAAAACAAGAGCTCTGAAAAATATCCACCTTGGTTCAATCGTTCACTCATAAAAATAATAAATGAAAAATCTAAGTGTCATCGAAAGTGAAAAGTATATGGTCGTTTAAGTGATTACGAGGAATTTAGGCTATTAAGAGACAGACAAAAGAAATTGCAAGTTGAATGTTTTGATCAGTTTATAAACAAAGTAGAACCTAAATTATCTACAATAAGTTAACTCTTTGAAAAAATAGTTTGTGATTCTATTTATCCCGTAATCAGACCCATCTTGTTAACTCAGCAACATGGTTTTATAACAAAAAGATCTACTGAAAGTAACCTAATTGAATATGTCAGCATTATTACTAATGCAATGGATGCAGGGTACCAGGTAGATGCCGTGTATACTGATTATTCCAAAGTTTTTGATGAAATTTCTCATGAAATTTTAATCTCGAAGTTGGAACTGATCGGTATACACGGTGATCTGCTACGGTGTGTAACGTAGTACCAGTAAAACACCAAAACTCTCTTCTATGTTTATTTTTTCGGTAAAATTTAAAATATACAAAAATGCCAAAAATTTTGGCTACGCACACTCGTGAACGTAAAAATAAATTATAGGTTTCTTAAAAAAAACTTTGATTGTAGATAATAAAATATCTTAACTATGTAATTTTGAATAATAAACTCGGAAACAATAATAAATAAATAGATTCAAGTTGCTTTGATGGATAATATTTCGTGACTCACTTGTCAAATCAAAACATTGCCGTTCTCCGACACTACGTAATTCCTAGTTTAAAATTACGTCGGGAACGACAAAAAAAATAAAATTTACTGACAAAAAGAGGTCGAAATAGACAACCGTCACAATACCCCGGGGGCCGGGAAAAAAAAAAATCTGAAAGATTTTTTTTTAGTAAAATTTCAAATTCAAACCAAATCAAAATAAACCGCATATACATATCGAATTTTAATATTTAATCTGCTAAATGAAAGAACAATCAAAAAAAAAAATAATAATTAAAAGCAAAATGAAAATTAATATTAACATCCTATAGAAGAATTTTTCTGAAAAAACATCCTGTATATATGAAAAAAAAAAAAAAATAATACTGATATATTGCATATCAACAAGTTATTTAATAGAAAAAAAAAAAAAAAAACAGACGAGAGAGAGAAAAAAAAAATCCTAAATAATTATCTTAAATTACATGGTTCATGAATGATAAAATTTTAAACATGTTCCTGGAATATACAATGTTAATATACATCGTTCAACTCCATCAACGTACATTATAATTACAACATACATTCACTTTCATACTAGTCTTATTCCAACTACTGGAAATAAAACATCATGCAGTTAGAGTTGCTTATGAGGAATCGTATCCTAAATAAGTCAACTCAACAGAGTTGAACGCAACGGCAAAAGGCTTTAATAGTTGCCATCCGCTGAAAATATTAATAGCTTATGGCTTCTTTAACGTGTCGCTAACTCCCGCACGGTGATTACTATAAACAAGTTTCAGTTAAAGACTGAAATAAATATGCCGGAAAGAAAAGAAAATCATAGCCAGTCGTGAAATATTGACTTTTAAATAAAATCCAAGGGTCTTTTGTGAAGTAATTAAAATATTTATGTAATAAACATATGAAAATAATTCTCACAGGAAAGTGATTCAAGCGTATAAATAATACACATAGGTATGGTTTAGTTTAACGAGTTACCTTAATAAACACTCGTGCAGAAGGCTTAATTTTACAAGTTGCAAACCGCTTGAAAAAAAAATAAAATTGAGAAGAAAAAATTAGAATTGCAAATATTAAATAAATTACACAAAAAGTTAACCTAATACTACGATGATGATAATTAATTATAAGTTTTGACCAACGTCAATGTTAATGGTATAGCCAAACGATAATGAGGTGCATAGAGAAAAAAAAAAAATAAGACAAAAAGAATCGGCTTATGCTCGCCGTGAGATAATTAGCAATAATTATATATGAATTCATATAAAGTAATTGGTAACAACCAATCTAATCACTCAAAGAAGAAGTTAAACGCGGTAGAGGTTTAATGTCTCTGATATGCCAACGACCTAATGGGTTATTATTCATATCCACTAAATCGTAAATTAATGGTGAAACTTTATTTGAAACTTTACATTTAATAAATTTGGGTGCAAACTTAGCACAAAAATGTTTTTTAGAGGAACTTATTACATGGTTTCGCCTCCAAACAATATCACCGTTATTAAATTCTAAATTCTGATGATGTTTGTTATAATAAGTTGCATTATATTGATGTGCATTAAATAACCGCTTCTGTACTTCGGAAAAGATAGGTATTAATTGTCCTATGTTTTCAGCATATACATCCCTAGGACTGAAAATTAGTTCATCTCTGGAATCTTTATTTTTGTAGATAGATCCACATGTAACAGCTTCTCTACCAAATACTAAAAATGATGGAGTGAATTTTGTGGTTTCATTAACCGCAGTATTAATAGCAAACTGTATTTTGTTTATATAGGTATCCCAAGTTCTGTGATCTTTATCTATAAAAGCTGCAATCGCCGTTACAATAGTTTTATTGTAACGCTCAACGGTGTTAACCTGTGGACAGTAACGTGGGGTGTAATGTATTTTTGGTATGTTGTAAAATTTAAATAATTCAGATAATTCTGTACTTATCATTTGAGGACCATTATCTAATATAATAGTTTCTGGAACTCCATAAACCATAAAAACTAAATTGTCCAATATATGGCGAATAATAGAAGCGGTTGCATGTTTTATTGGAAATAACAAACAATATTTGGAAAAACAACAAGTAACTACAAATAGAAATCTATTCTGCTTACGTGAAGTAGGAAGTGGACCTATCAAATCTATGGATAAACATTGGAAAGGGCGTGAACAATGTTTGGGTTTGCCCATTAAACCAATTAAGTTTTGATTTTGGTGCTTGGTAGCTAAACAAGTCTCGCACTTAGCAATAAACATGGCTACGTCTTTATACATGCCAGGCCAAAAATAGAGATTTTTAATTCTATGGTATGTTTTAAAAGTACCAAAATGTGCCGTTTGGGGAGTAGAATGATTTTGTGTAATCACAGATTCCCTAAATTCTAATGGTATTACTTGTTTCCAATTAAATTCAGAGTTAAATAATGTGTTAGATCTACAAAATCTAAACAATTTATTATTATGAATCATGTAATCCGGAGTACTAGAAGGAAATGATAAACATTTATTATAAATTGCTAAATACCAAGTGTCTTTAGTTTGAGAAGTAGAAAAATTAATTAAATCAATTGGTTTTATCCGTGATAAAGTATCTGGTACGACATGATCTGAGCCTTTTTTGTGTTTAATTACGAAATTAAACATAGATAAACGAATACTCCACCGAGCTAATCTGCCAGTAGGATTATTTAAATGCATAAACCGTAACATAATATATAGTATAAACAGTATAAATTGTAAATTGTAATCCATTATCTAAATAACAACGCCAATGCTCTAGTGCCGTAATAACACTTAAAAGTTCACGTTCAGTGACTGAATAATTCTTTTGAGCGCCTGTAAGTGATTTACTCATATAAGCAATAGGTTTATCAATATTATCGACTTCCTGAGTTAACATTGCGCCAATGCCATAGGAAGAGGCATCACAATGAACAGCAAATGGTTTAGAGAAATCTGGACATGCCAGAACTGGTGTACTAATTAAAGCTTGCTTAATAGCCTTGAAAGCAATTTCAGCTTCATCAGACCACTTAAATGGAGGTGATTTTTTGCTTGTAGAAGTTAATTTAGTTAACGGTGCTGCAAGGGTGCTTAAATTAGGTACAAAACGTCTGTACCAGCTGGCAGTACCCAAAAAACGTTTGACCTCCTTAGCAGATTTTGGAGTTTGTATATCAAGAATAGCTTGAACTTTTTTAGGATCCGTTTTTAAACCATTTTCATTAACTACATAGCCTAAGTACTTTAATTCTTTCCGGAAAAATGAACATTTTGGAAAATTGACTGTGAGATTGGCATCTGAAAGTTTTTTAAGAATTTTAGTAAGTATATCGACATGTTGTTCAAAGGTTTGAGAGATACAGACTATATCGTCGATAAAATAGAAAACATTATTATCATTTGTAAGGTCATTTAGTAGATTTTCAATGAATCTTTGTTGGGTAGCAGGTGCATTAGTTAAACCAAATGGCATAACTTTAAATTGAAACATTCCTCGGCCTGGAACATGGAATGCAGTTTTGAGTTTATCCTCTTTTTTTAAGGGAATATTCCAAAACGCTTTAGCAATGTCAATAGATGATATAAATTTAGCATCTTTAAGGTTATCTAATATATCAGAAATGAAAGGAAGTTTGTAAGCATCTTTTTTTGTGATATCGTTTAATTTACGACTATCAATACAAAATCGCCAAGTACCATCTTTTTTAGGTGTAATAATAATTGGGTTCAGCCATGGGCTGTCACTGGGTTCAATGACATCTAATTGTAACATATCATCAACTTCTTTACAAAGAGCTTTTTGTTTCTCAGGAGAAAGTCTGTAACAGCGTTGACGAATAGGTGGATGGTCTCCAGTGTCGATGAAATGTTCGACTAAATGAGTACGACCTAAAGGTTTACATTCAGTTGAAATCAACCTAAACTTTTCCATAATTGCATCTGCAATAATTTTCTGTGTGTCTGTTAAAGAATGGTATTCATGTAAATGAAAGTTAGAATCTGTATTAATGAGAAAAGATGAGTTTAAATTTGAAGGTTGTAATGTGATATTACTAAGAATATCCGGAGCAAGATTAAAAGTTTTCCAAAAATCAATACCCAAAATGAGTGATTCAGTGATTTCTGGGATCACATGAGCTGTAATTAACGCAAATTTATTGTTATAAAAAGTAGGAAGAGTAATAATGCCGATAGAAGAAATAGTTTGTCCGTTTGCAACATTACCTTTTATTAAACAGTTTTTTTGCATAAAAAGACCATGTTGTGATAAAATTTTATGAGAATTATTACCCAATATAGTGATAGCACTACCACTATCTAAAAGACCATTTAAAATTAAATCGTTTACTTTTATATGTAAATAAGGACGTTCAAAATCTGATGTTTTATTAAAGAGGAGAGCACAAGTGTTATAAGATTTAAAAAAAATTGTTAAAGTTTTTAACCATGTATCCCAATCTTTTTTGTCAAAATTTGATGATTTAATACCATTATTTTTGTTTATGCACTCCTCGTAATTTAGTTTTTTGAAATCGACTTATTACAATTAGGACATTTACTAGTAATAAAGTCTTTTTTTCCACAACGAAAACACACTATATTAGTGTTAGTACAGTCTTTTAATAAATGTGTATTAGATCTACAACGTGGGCAAGTGAATTTATAAAAATTCTGATTTTTATTAATTGCAGCTACAGTATTAGGTAATGGATTAGCTACAGCTGCTATGGAATTATATGTACAAGCTTTAAAAGGAAATTCAGGAATATATGGTTGATTATGTGAAAGTAGAGTATTATTATACGATTTGTTATTAGAATTTGATGTAGAAGGAATAGGAAAAGAATGATAATGATCTGGTGGTGATGATGAAGAGTAGTAAGATGTATTATTAGAAACTTGGAGAATGCTTTCTGTAAATTTGCATGATTCCAAGAGGGAATTTACAGTATGTAAATCAGTAGGTGAAAGACGTAATGTGAATTCAGGTTTAAGATTTCTAACCAGAGTATTAATTTTTTCTTTTTCGGACATTGGTTCCAAGAGCTTTGAAAAAAGAGATTCCATTGTAGCAAAGTAGATGATAATTCTCTCATTATGTTTTTGTTTACGAGCATCGATTACTTTTTTTAGTTTATAATCGTAATCGGTAATTGCAAAATCATTCAAAAATGCCGATCGGAAAGATGACCAGTCATTAATAGTCGACTTTCTAGCTCTAAACCAATCAAGAGCAGATCCAGATAAAATATCATAAATATGTGAGAATAAAGATTTTTCAGAAATATTTTTTATTTGTGAAAATTCTTCAAGTTTTTGAATAAAATCCTTTGGACAACCTTCACCTTTATAAATAAATCTTTTTAAATCATTGTTAGTTCGATTTTCTGTAATTTTACTGACCTTATCAGTTAATGCTTCGAAAAAAGAAAGGGGTTGTAGATTAATATTTTGTATAGATTCTGCGGAATGATATGTGGAATGTGTTGGTGATTTTTCCAAATTTTTAAAACGTGAGTCTAATTGAGTTAAATCATTCCAACATGAATTTATTAAATCTAACTGCTCTGAAGATAAATCTGATGTAATGTCAATGAGGCCTAATCTTGTTCTTATATGAGTTAAATAAGGTAAAATTTTTTGTTTCCTAATAGGATAAGAGTTTATACAAGCTTCAACAAGTTTTAAATTTTTTTTAATGGTATTAATATCTTCTGAAAATTCTTCAGGGCTATTTTGTAAAATTTCTGTTTCAGAATCTACATTAATATTTAATAATAATGATCGTAGTTCGTCTACAGATTGCGTCGAAGAAAAATTTATATTTCTGATTTTTAATTCATAAATTATTTCAGGTTTATTTAATTGTGAAAAATTCATTGCAAAATCAAAAAAAAATGTTAAAGTGAAACAAATTTGTTAATAGTCGTTATGCAGAATAGAGCCTTAAAAATATACGTATTTTCAAGTGATGAAAATGAATAGAAAATGTTATTTAAATAGTGAAATTACTGGGTTATAGAATGTTGTGTCTTCAGAAAATTTCTTCAAGGATATTATAACGAAAGAAACTAAAGAAACTTAAATGTCTGAATAATTTAGCAGTATTTTTATATATTATAGTAGATATATTATAGTAGATATATTATAGTAGATATATATATAAATATATTATAGTGAATGTTAATGATTGAAAATGGTAACAAATAAAGTTTTATGCCTGACCTCAATAATAATTATAAAAAAATTATTTTTAATGTTGCAATTCTTCTGTTGATATAGTTCCTCCTCTCTTCTCCATAAACTACGTTTGAATATTCGGGCGCCAGTATGTAACGTAGTACCAGTAAAACACCAAAACTCTCTTCTATGTTTATTTTTTCGGTAAAATTTAAAATATACAAAAATGCCAAAAATTTTGGCTACGCACACTCGTGAACGTAAAAATAAATTATAGGTTTCTTAAAAAAAACTTTGATTGTAGATAATAAAATATCTTAACTATGTAATTTTGAATAATAAACTCGGAAACAATAATAAATAAATAGATTCAAGTTGCTTTGATGGATAATATTTCGTGACTCACTTGTCAAATCAAAACATTGCCGTTCTCCGACACTACGTAATTCCTAGTTTAAAATTACGTCGGGAACGACAAAAAAAATAAAATTTACTGACAAAAAGAGGTCGAAATAGACAACCGTCACAGGTGGATTACTTCATATCGGCAGTCAGAGGTTACTACTCTTCATTTTTGCCTGTGTCTTCTGGCGTCCCCCAGGGCTCGCACCTTGGACCTCTTTTATTTAATATATATATTAATGACGTTTTATTAAAAATAAACATTCAAATATTCTTTTATTCGCCGACGATAAAAAGTTATTCAAAATTATTAAAAACACTGATGACTGCAAAGTGTTGCAGAGCGATTTAGATCGCTTGCTTCAATATTGTGTCAATAATTGTCTTTACCTTAACATAAAAAAATGCAATGTTATATCCTTCAACAGAAAACGCAAGCCTATACTGTTTAATTATAAATTTGACAATGTATCTATTTGTCGAGTCGATTGCGTGATTTGGGAGTACAGCTGGACCATAAGTTATATATTTTCTTAAATTTTCACGATACATATTTAAATAAAACACTTTTTACCGGATATTATCGCGTATATTTTAGTTAATTTTTAAAATTATTTCGACGTTTCGGCATCTTTGCAGTTGCCGTGGTCACGATAGTCTATCGTGACCAATTAACTAAAATATTAAAGTAAAAATTAACTAAAATATACGCGATAATATCCGGTAAAAAGTGTTTTATTTGGACCATAAGTTTTTATTTAAGTCTCATATTGAAAAAATAATTGATAATGCTTATAAGATGCTGGGTTTTGTTTTGTGGGTTTCTAAGGATTTTAAAAGAAGCTCCACTTTAATTATTTTATATAACGCTCTCGTTCGTTCAATTCTTGAATATTGCTCATCAGTATGGAACCCGCAGTATGCAGTATACATAAACATGATTGCAAGGATTCACACGAAATTTCTTAAACATGTTAACTATAGAGATAGCGACCATTGTTTGAACTTGTCTCAATTGTGTCCGGACCTTAAGTCCCGTGGTATCCTTAGAGACCAGATATTTTTATACAAAATTATCCACACTAAAATTGATTCCATAACTCCTTTAGGCCAAACTAATTTGAGATGCCAAAGATTGAGTGCCAGAAACAAATTTTTATTTTATATTCCGACTGTAAAAAATAATTATAATTGCAAAAATTTTGTAATTCGTACATGTAAGTACTACAATAGCACCTTTTTGCAAAACGATATATTTTCCTTATCTCTAAATCAATTTAAAAATAATATTTTGAAAGAAATTTCAAAATCTTAATTGTTCTGAGTTTTGCTTTTTTTTCCTTTCTTTTAAAAAACACTTCAAAATTGTAACCTTAATGTTTACTAGTGTTTACTTGACATGTGTAAAATATCTGTGGAAACTTAACTGTAAAATATGTGTGTGTTATGTTTTTGTATACAAATATGTATACAAAACCCTTGAAAAATAAATAAATAAAAAAATTTCCATATGCTTGGCACATGCTACCGGCTCGCATATTACTTCTATAAATCTATATTAGAGGTACTGTGAGGTTTTTTTATAACCTAAAAGTTCCTTGAGTTATGAAAGTGAAACCGTAAGCCAATTCTAGTTTATTACAAAAAAAACTGACTCATAGAAATGAATAGTATCTATTGTTGCAATGATAAAATACTTGTTTAGCTAATATCTATTTCATTTAATACAAAGCTTCCTGATTAATAAATAATATATTTTAATAATTAAAACTTAATAAAAAACACATCGCAACAGACCTGTTTGTTGGGAATAATGTATATAAAATTTGTTATAACCAGCAGTTCCGCTTGGCTTAGCTTGTTATTTCCGTACCCAGGTTAGTTATATGCCGAGGTTTCTAATAACACGTTTTCACTTATGATTTAGTTAGATTTGGACTAATATTATCAACCACAGGTTTGTTAATTTTTAAAATTCATAACTTTTTTGTTCATATACATAGTGTGAGTAAATATGTTAGTTTTTATTTTGTAATTTCATTTTTTATTTGTTATTGATTAATTTTATAAAATAATAACTGTTAAACATATTTTAAGACACTGTGACTGTAACGTAAAATTTTTATTTTCTAAGAATTGCACTGTACCTACCTTTATATAAGAAAGAATATAAATATAAGAAAAATAAAAGGCTATAAAGATTCTCAATTAAATATTTGCTATTCCAAACACATTTACCTACACTTATGAATGGTTTTGATTGACAATTGCTAATACAAATAATAAGAAATATTATAAGTGTATTACTAATTGTTTACTTTATAAATATTTTCAAGGCAGAACTGATTTTTAACACACCTTAAGGTTTTGTTTTAAAACACCTTAAAACAAAACCTTGAACAGTCTAATTTTAAATATGAAATATACGCAAAATACACATAAATAAAAAAAAGCTTGAAATAATTGAATACGAAAAGATTCAGCGCCAAGCCTCCAGCCCAAACAGAGGCGCTGGTTTTGAGCTGCAGCAACCATTGAGCAGTGCAGAAAGATGGATACATAGAAAGAATATCATCGCAGTTGACAATCAAATAATGTAGATGTTCAGAAAAAATGCCGCCCAATACCGTTCAAATTTGACGGGACGAACCGAATAATCCAAACTGTGAAATCCCGATCGGCACTTGCTGTTTGTAGTTAGTCGATTCGGGCCGCCATTGCCGTTCAACAAACTTTGACGAACAAAACGTGCCAAGGGAATTAGCAAGGCTACATTAAACCTAAATTGTATGTTACTTAGGTCGTTAAAACTAAATGCTTGCTATTTGCGCCACTTTAGCTTTTTGCTATTTGCGTCCTTGCCACGACCCAAAAATGTTTCTAAAATTGTCGTTTGAAAGATCGCTAGTTCAACTTTCGGCTTCATCGGCATTAACTGCGAATAAGATCACGGTCATTCTTACAATCTATTTTAGTATGTCCAATACTAACTTACATTAAAGATTTCGTTAATATATCTCATTTTTAATAATAACAAATATATTACTATAACTGTTTTTTTTAAATATAAAACATTAAGAAATTGCTTGGTGGACATTATAAAAGAATATCGTTTTCATTTTAGTGCTAGATTCACTTACTATTTGCAATTAGGATTTTTTGAAATTCTTAGAGTATGTGTTTGAAAAAAGGTGGACAACTATAAAGAATATCTGTTTTTTTATCATTTTCATAGCCGGCAAACGATCATGGCAAACAAAACGGCTACTTATTTTAAGGTAAGTGGCATCGGCACCCATGCACTTCAAAAGATGCAGATGTTGCATGTATTAATATTGAACTTAATAATATCGACTAACGATTCATTGCTGATATCATCGCCCTTCAGGAAACTTGGTTGATGCCACACAAGCTTTCCTTTATTGGTTCTACAGACGAGGATTTTATCTACTCTGCGAAGTCGTCTATTGATACATCTGCAGGCCTGCTACAGGGTAGGCCCTCAACCGACCAACCATAACGAGTGTACTACATCGCAATATCAACTATACTTAAGCGATTAGAACTTATAATATATAGATTTTTTATTTATATTATACTTTCCGACAATGATTGTCGGGCCGTGGGCCGCGGCCTGCTCACCCTTTTCTATCGGTGGGAAAGTGTGGTAAAGTTACCTAAAGTGGTGACCCCGAGCAGAGGAAATACATGAGCAGCCTTCATCAGCATCATCATCGTCATCATCGTCATCATCACTCTCCACACCAACAGCGAAGACTCCACACCAGAGCCAGCTTCCAGAGGACAACACGGGCATAAGCCACCACGACCTTGCAGCGCCTTGCAAGGTCTAGCACCTGCACTTTCGGCCGGTCCTTTGCAGAGCACCCTCTCTCCTGGTCGACACGCAGCGCTGCACCTTCGGCAAGCAGAGCACTTCTCTCCTAGTCGACGCAGCCGCCAGCCACTACGCACCGACACTGCACCACCCCGAAGCACTGGAGAAGTCTGCACCTCGGCATCCTGGGGCAGCCTCCGACTCACTGGAGCAATTTGTTCCGTACTCCATGGGACCCGGACCCACACCGAGGATGTAGTTCGACTCACCGTGGACCACTACGCGGCGCCTGGTTACATTCTCGCACCGATCACCGCCCGGAACGGACGTGCAAGACCCCGTTCTCCGTTGTCGGTCCCTTCCCGATATTCCGTGGCGCTCAGTCCACTGACGTCACAGTTTAGCGTGTTGGTTCCGTGCTACGGTTTTCAAGGTTTTTCTACTCCCTCTGAGTGCTATCGAAGTGCGATTTTTCTTTGCGACTAAGCCCCTTAGTCTTCAAAGTGCTGTGCTAAGTTGTGTTGTGCTTGTGCTGAGTGCAGTGTTGTGCCCAGCGTAAGTAGTCTGGTTTCAGTACAAAGGATACTTAACGGTAACAACGAATTTGTACTGAACCAGTCCTTTTATTTTTATTTTATTTCTCTTCTCTATTTTACATATTTTTCTCCTATTTTCATATTTATTTTTATCATATCTGTGTGTTTTCGTGTGTATTTGTCCTTTCTGACGGTAAAGGTTGACCCTAACGCGGTCAACTCTTTACCTGCGTACCCTTTTTTAGGTTAGTTTTTAGGTAGTGGCCTTCGGCGTACTACGGTTAGTTTTAAGTTATTCTCCCCAGCCCCCCTACCGCTGGTAGGAAGGTTAGCAGCTAGGGTTCACTAGGTTTTTATTTAGGAACTCTAGGCATTTGTTATATAATTATATATACATATCATAGTCCCAACCCCTTCCCAAATGGATAAGCAAAGCGTCATAAACATTGCGAAGGCGTTCGCCCAAGCACTCGCCGCGTCGGGTGTTTCAATTTCTAACGACATATTTACGCAGGCCGTAATAGCGCTTAACGCGTCCCCGGCCCCTCAGGCCCCAACCCCAGCCCCTCAGGCCTCCAACGTCCAGACCCCTCAGGTCTATAGCTCTCCCGCGTCTCCCGTTCCATCCGATATGGACTGCGCGTCGGTCTCATCCTCGCGCTCATCTCGTAGGAAGCGTACTGCTCCCGGGAGCGATTCAGACTCCGCCGTGTCCGAAGCTTCATCGGTCGCCGCCACCTTAACCGGCTCTCCTGAGCCCGCGTTCCAGTTAGTCGCCAAACGCTCTAAGAAGCGTTCAAAAAAAGCCGCGGTGTCTTCAACACCTGAGCCAACCCCGGTGTCTTCTACACCCGCCCCCGGGCCGCTCATGTCACTCGAAGTGACCGCGTCTCCGTCGGTCCCGTCGAAGCCAGCGACGCGCTGCGCTCCCGTTCCATCGAAGCCTCAGCTCCCTCCGCCCGTCTTCCTCCGCGAAAAAGCGCGCTGAACCGCGGTTTCTAACTTGTGCAAAGAGCACAAAATTAATTACTTAAAAGCCGCCAACGCTGGCGATTCAATTAAAATTCAGGTCGCGACCATCGACGAGTTCCGGTCTTTTACTAGGCTTCTGTCGATCAAACAAATCGCGTATCACACCTACGCCCTCCCGGAGGAGCGTAGGACCCGCGCAGTATTTCAGGGCGTCCCGTTTGAGCTCGTGAACGAAGATATCCTCGAGGACCTTAAGTCCCAGGGTTTCCCGGCTGAAGCAGTGCACAAGATGCACTCAAACCGCGGTAGGCGTTTTCCGTTAGCTTTAGTTATCTTGTCTAATACTCCCAACTCGAGGGAGATCTTCAGAAAGGCTCACACAGTCTGCGGACTCTCGAATATCTCCGTCGAGCGTCCCAACCCCCGTGGTCACCCTGGGCAGTGCCACCGCTGCCAGCTCTACGGCCACGCAGCGGCTAACTGCAAAGCTCCTCCCAGGTGCGTCAAGTGCCTGGACCCTCACATAACAAAGCCTAACTATAGTTCAGTTTTATTATCGCAAACATTGCAAAAATTACTACTAGAGCGTTTAAAATGAGTACTGAAGTGGCTAGGAAATAATAATAATGGCAAATAAATGATGTGTGTGTGTGATTTTATGAATCTAATTTCTTTTAATTTCAATTATATCTGTTTGATTGTATTGATTTTAGTGTTGTACATAACCGAACGTCTTACTATCGATAGGTAGTTTCTTAATTTCTTTACCCTGAGTAATTTGATATAATTACTATTATTAATATAACTATCTTTATTTTCACTGACTACCTAAAAATGAAAATAAAAAAAGAATTTGGTTGGAAGCCATAGGAAAAGAGAATTTCCGAGAAAATATTCATTTGTATCTGATTGTAAATTTTTTCTAATAGTGAAGAACCAGGAAGTGCATATAATATAAATTACTAATATTGATTTTAATTTATTTATTTTTCCCTAAATTGATAATTTACCTCAATACTATTTGAGGTAAATTGAGGCAAATCGGGGTCTAAGGGGGAGTCGCCTACCATCAAGACTCTCCAAATGCCAACCTCACCTGCCCGTGGTGCACCCTGCCTCTCTAAAAGTACACTTCTCTAACATCCGAGGAGTGCACTCAAATCTCCACGATGTGGCATACCTGCATTACCCAGGCTATATCCTGGAGACCAAATTTCACCCCAATGCGGGCGTGTGCGTGCAAGTCACAGACGAGATCTTTTGTCGGCGTCTCCGATACTTGGAAGTTCCAGGTTTTTCTGTTTTATGTATGTATGTATTTTATCTATGTAGATACTGGCCTGGACCGAATTACGCCAGTATTTACCGATCACACACGGGAGCTCAGGAGACAACTTGACTTATTGAATATCTCAGTGATACTGCAGATAAGGTCCAACGATGCTATCCCTCTGCGCAGTTGGTGTTCCTTGGGGACTTTAATGCCCACCATGGAGAGTGGCTGTACCCGTTCAAGGACACCGACTACGCTGGCAGAGAAACCTATCGGTTCGCAGTAACTCATGGTCTCTCCCAGCTCGTCCACGAACCTACGCGCATTACTGACGTTGTTGACCATACTGCGTATTGCTTGGACCTTCTGCTGACAACCGATCCAGACAGATACTCGGTGTCCGTATCTCCGCCATTAAGGATATCCAATCACTGTCTGGTGAAATCTGTGTCGCAATACTCGCCAACCGAACCAGCCCGAAAGGCAAAAGGCGAGTATGGCGGTACAAGTCAGCAGAATGGGATGAGATGCGACACTTTTTCGCCTCAGCCTTGGCGGCAAGCTTGCTTTACTTCTGTTGATCCATCATGCTGTGCTGATCCTGTCTCCAGTGTGATATGTCAAGGTATGGAGTACTTTATACCGTTCTGATGTATCCCTGAAGTCCAAAGCCCGCCCATGGTTTAATGCTGATTGCCTCCTAGCTGAAAAGCGAAAGCATGTAGCATACCAAGCCTGGGCTAGCGCTCGCAGAAGCAAAGCTATGGATCTCCCAGCTAAGAAGCAGGCTTACAATGCTGCTGCCAAGTCCTGCACAAAGGTGATCAGAAGCACTCGTTTCGACAACATTGGCTATATCGGGGACAAGTTAGCATCCTATCCCATGGAGAGTAAAGCTTTCTGGTACCTTGCCAAGTCGGTTGAGATGAACTTCTGTCACCCATCACTGCCACCACTGCAAAGGCCTGACGGGTCTTTGGCCCACAGCGCAAAAGAGAAGGCAGACTTGTTCACAAATCTCTTCGCGGAATGTTCACGTCTAGATTCCAAAGGTAAAATCCCACCCACGTTACCCTCATTCGGCCCCAAGATGGAGGCCGTCCAAATTCACCAGAAACGGGTACTCAATTGCTTACAAAATCTAGACGTGAATAAGGCCAGTGGTCCGGATGGCATTCCCGCAGTGGTTTTAAAGCACTGTGCAGCCGAGTTCTCTCCTGTTTTGACACGCCTATATCGGCTCTCTCTAAGGACTGGAAAAGTTCAACATCATGGAAGTTTGCAAACGTACAGCCTGTACCAAAAAAGGGCAGTCGAACCGAACCAGTTAACTATAGACCTTTGCAAATTATGGAACGTGTATTGAACCATCGTCTCCTGACGTACCTAGAGACCAATGAGCTCCTCCGTGAAAACCAATATAGTTTCCGCGGAGGACGCTCAACAGGAGACCTTCTAGTGTACGTCACGCATCTATGGAGCATGGCCTTGGAAGGGCACGGAAAGGCAATTGCCGTATCCTTGGATATCTCCAAGGCCTGACCGGGTAAGGCACGAAGCTCTTTTGAGCAAGCGTCTTGCGTATGGCATACCATCTGGACTCTGCGACTGGATTTCTGATTTCCTGGCGGAACGGTCAATTCGAGTTGTCGTCGATGGCTTCTCATCGGACTTAATGGCGATCAACGCCGGTGTACCTCAGGGATCTGTTCTCTCTGCAACATTATTCCTGCTGCACATTAATGACATTATTTTATCGGAAGGAATTATTGGTTACGCCGATGACAGCACTGTTGTAGAGAGATATGTGTCCAATGCGCGAGCGAGTCCAAACCAGATCCAATTTCAGAGAGATTCAATGATCGAACGGGTTGATTTGACACTATGTAAGGTTTCCGATTGGGGTGAAGCCAACCTTGTCAAGTTCAACCCTTCCAAAAACCCAGGCGTGTCTCTTTTCCGGTAAAAAGAGCACATTCAACTTGACGCCCGCTTTCCAAGGTGTATCTGTACCGATCACAAACCATCTAGGGCTTCTAGGCATGACCATCACGTCAAAACTTAATTTCGGTCAACAGATTGAAACCATGGCACAGTCAGCTTCCAAAAAATTGGGAGTCATCGCAAAGGTCCGGCGGTACTTCAACTCCGAACAGCTGCTCAACCTGTACAAAGCCCAGATTAAACTCAAACTCTCAAACTCAAAACATTTATTCACCAAACAGCTACAGCACAGTACAACACAACAGTTAACAAAACACAAATACAACAGATAGTAGACAAAAATAAAACAAAAGCATTAAACAAACAAGTGCATTGCAAAACAAAACAAAAGAAAAGAATTAAAAGAAATAAAGTAAAATTATTAATCAACACAAAACAGATAACTACGTAGATAAAAACATTGCGCCGCAGCATGCTTGCCGAATAGGGCACATCTCAGCATGATGCTGCAGCCATAGCTACAGCGCTGATGTTCCGAAGTGCCCTCAGTGTGTTTGCGCGCTAACGCAGCTACTAACAATTATCAGTGAATAAACACAACATAATATATATATATATATATATATATATATATACATACACACACACATACACATACAAGCGCATATATAAACATACATACACCCATACATATACACATACACACATAGTTAACTATAAAAATATAACAAATTAAACTACTAAAAGTTGATATTTAACTATTCAATTTTTACATTTTTACATACAATAATCATAAATTTACAAACGAGTAGAGGTGGATAATATAGCATAATAAATAAATAAATAAAAGGTATATTTATACACTCGACGCATATGTCGGAACAACACGCACCCCACTCGGCAAACCAGACTGATACTTCATAAGAAAATTTTTAAAATATTTTTTGAAGGAGCATAATGAGTCTAGTTTCCGAATTGGAGGCAGTATGTTGTTCCAGCATTTGGTCGCCGAGTACCTAAAACTGCCACGGAAGGCCGTCGTGCGATGCCAAGGCATGTTAAGGGGTCGGCTCATTGCTCTACAGCCACGGGATTTAGCGCGCCACTCCAGTTTTTGAAGCAGGTATTTCGGGCAAGCTGTTTTTGTGATGCCAATCAACAAATTGGCTAGGTGGAGTTCTCGACGCAGCGCCATCTTCAACATACCTTCGGCGTTGATATATGGGGTGACATGAGTGCGGGGAGGGATCTTAAAACAAAACCGCGCACACGCATTCTGCACCCGCTGTACAATGCGATCCGTATGCGCAAGCAACCTCGGTCCGTAAACCAAGCTGCCGTAAGACATTCTGGAGAGAATAAGCGCATCGCACAATTGAATACGCAAATCTACGCTCAGAAAGTCACGTATACGATACAAAATGCTAAGCTTGTAGAAGCACATCTTAACTGCATTCATCACGTGACTCTCAAAGCGCAGTTGCTCATCAATCATCACCCCCAGATTACGAGCCTCTGTCACCCTAGCTACTCGTTCACCCATAACAAACACGTTGGGATCATGAGCAGATATAGCGAGGATCTGCCTTGGAGAGCCTAAGATCATTAGTTTGCTCTTATTTGGGTTTATGACAAGGGTATTCGCTTCCGACCAGGACGAGATCCTCGCTAAATCCTCATTAATTTTGTCCACCGCCGCTGTCGTCTCTTTTGGATCAAAAGAAAGATACAACTGGGTGTCATCGGCGTACATATGGTACTGGCAGTGGCGGATGTTCGTGCACAAATCGGCTGTATATAACGTAAATAGTAGGGGCCCTAAAATAGATCCCTGTGGAACGCCTCTGGTGACGAGAGATGCTTTGGAAAACCTATGTTCCCCGTCCCTGCCTATCAATCTCACCATCTGAGAACGATTGCTTAGGTAACTCGAAAACCATCTGACAGCAGTGTGATTGAAACCATAGTAAGTCATTTTAGCTAATAGTAGCGGAATATTAATTGCGTCGAAGGCTCTCGAGTAATCAAGAAGTACCATTATAGTTCCCAGGCCTCGATCCTGTGCGGCCAAAACATTGTCCGTGATGTCTAATAGTGCAGTGACTGTACCGTGTGATTTTCTAAATCCCGATTGAAATATCGGCAGTATAGCATTTTTCTCGACGTAAGCGTTCAATTGAGTATGTACGACACGTTCTAATATTTTTGAAATAGTCGAGAGAATGCTGACTGGACGCACATCATTTATGTCTGTAACTTCCGGTTTTTTGGGTAAAGGAATTACTATAGCCATCTTCCAGGATTCCAGAAAAATCCCTGTTAGCAATGAGGTATTAACTATAGCAGTTATAGTGCTTAGAGTCTCTGGGACAGTTAGAAGTAGCATGTCTAAAGTTATGCCGTCTGCTCCCACAGCATTCGATTTTACAGACTGTATTACTTTTAGTACGTGTGCTTCGTCAACGGGGTTAAAAACAAAAACGGAGGAGCCGTGGCGGTTGCCCTCGAAATGAGATATGAGAGGTAAAGGAGCGTGACTTCCACCAGGTACCGAAAGAAAATGGCAATTAATGTTGTCAGGGTCGCAAAGATGTACCGGGAGATCCAAGTCATGTGAGGCAGAGGAAATGTCAATCGTGCGCTTTAGGTTACTCCAAAGAGCTCGTGGGACATGTACGTTTTTATTTATATATTCTTACCAAATCTAAAATAAAGGATGGCAACACCCTCATTCAATCATTCAACCAATCAACCAATCAATCTAATGAGGGATGGCAACACTTAATCTCCCTTCCACTGCAAGTAACACCGGAATTGACAATGAAAGGATATAAAATAGAACTGCAGCCCTATTTGGCCTTTTTTCTTTGCGCGACGCTTGGGTGCTTCAATTGTATTAGCTTGTTAAGTTATTAATTTTGTAAAACTTACTTGTAATAAATATTAGCTTAGTTGTACCACTTTGCTATTTAAAAAAAAAAAAAACTTATTTGATTATGATTCGTTAGATCAGAAGTGGGATTCTATTCACGTATTTTATTTTCGCGTTTTTTTTTGAAAAAAATAAAATCGTTCGGTTACAGTAAGATTTTTATACTTTTGTGCGTGTGTGTGCGTCTGTGAGTGCTGTTTTATTGGGTAAGTTAATTTCTCTTTATATAATGCCGCGTAGATCAAGAGATCGTGAACAATCTATGAGTGTATCTCCCGACCGCCGCCGTCATAGTCGTTCAAAGCAAAGTGTTAGACATTGTGATAGAATGAATTCGTGTTCTTATAAGATAGGTCGCAGTCGTTCGCGCCATAATCGCGATAGTTCAAGGAATCAAGCGCTGAATCAAATCTTAAATAGACTAAACGCGATCGAGAATAGGTTAGAACCGAGCGTGGTGCCAACGCTTAACGCCACCACATTGTTGCGTTCCCACGACACGCCCTTAATTGTGACACCTGCTAGCGTAGTTGATTCGGGAATTGCTGGTGTTGTGACTGAAAATAATAATACCGCCGGTGACACCAGTTCTACTAACGGAAAAGACACAGTGGACGGAATTGTGGGGGCTTTATCTGCGTTGGTCCAGGGTCGGTCGCAACATTTTTATATATCTCCTTTTGATTCAAATACTAATGATTTTGATAAATGGTGTGAAGAGGTTGACCATGCTCAGTTAATAAATAAGTGGAACGATCGTGAGTGTCTCGGGCGGATTGGCGTGTGTCTGCGTGGTGACGCCAAATCGTGGTTAAACGAATGGGTCACTCAGGATAGGACGTGGAGTAACTTCAAGGCACAGTTTAAGTCACTGTGTCCACGAAAAGTTGATTTTGCTGCCATTTTATACGAAGTCATGTGTACAAATTTGAGTCAATATGTCACATACGCGGAATATGTAAGGAAATCACTTTTGCGTCTTAATATCGTTCAAGGATTGTCAGATGAATTAAAAGTTGAGATTGTGATTCGTGGTATTATTGAACCGCAAGTAAAGGCCGCGGTGTCTAATGCAAAGTTACAAACTAAAGATTTAGTTGAATTTGTGTCTGCATATACCAAACCTAATTATAACTTAAAATCATTCAGTCATAGTTCTCGTTTAATGAATAATACAAACTCTTTCTATCCACGTAAGCGAGAAGCACCCAAGCCGAGCGATAATCGTAATAATACCTGTCATAATTGCGGTAAAACGGGTCATAAAAAGTGGCATTGTTCGAAAAAGCCTAGAACACTCTCTGATGAGTCACGCCCTGCTCCCGATGATAAGCCAAAACACCCGTCAATGTCGAACGATTATAAATCTTTTAAATATTGCACTTTTTGTAAACGTAAAGGGCATTTTGTTGAATCATGCTTTTTAAAACGACGTACTGAAAATAGTGACGGAAAACCTAATGTAAATTTTTGCTTAGAATTACCTCCCAACACAACAACGTGATTTCAGCTGTAATTAAAAAGGTGCCAGTTGATGTCTTAATTGATAGTGGCTCGGATATATCATTGGTTTCGGAATCCGTACTAAAGTACTTTGAGTTTAACAGAATTCCTACTTATCGTTTGTTACGTGGAATTGGTAGTCAGGAAATAGAAACAACTTCTTATGTAACCACGATTATAGAATTCCCTGAAGTTTCGTTAGAAGTAGACCTTTATGTTGTTCCCTCTGAATGCATTATTTCCCCAATTTTAATTGGAACTGACGTTTTAAACAGGACGGGCTTAACATACGTTCGCACTAATGATAATCAGCGGTTAATTAGAATTAATAACGTGATAATAGTTCGGAACATTAGTACGGTCCAGTTTGAACAAATCAAAACCCCACTATTAGGTGAAGATAGACGACGATTATTTGAAATAATTGAACAATTTTCGGAGTTGTTTCTATCCGGTACTGCTACTTCTACGGTGAAAACGGGGAGCATGGAAATAAAATTAACCTCTGCGGTGCCGATAATTTATCGACCTTATAAACTCTCTGTGGATGAAAAAAATCGTGTTCGCGAAATTATTAACGACTTGTTGAGTAAAGGGATTATCCGCGAATCGCGTTCGGATTATGCAAGACCTATCATTCTCGTCAAGAAAAAGGACGGGAGTGATAGGATGTGTGTCGATTACCGTGCTCTTAACTCTATAACCGTAAAAGAGCGGTTTCCTTTGCCTTTAATTGATGACCAAATAGACAAATTAGGCGGTTTTCGGTTCTTCACCAGTCTGGACATGGCTACTGGCTTCCACCAAATTCGTATGGAAAATGATGAATCAATTAGCAAAACGGCCTTCTTAACGCCCAAGGGCATTTTGAATTCTTAAAAATGCCTTACGGGTTAGCTAATGCACCAGTAGTGTACCAAAGGATAATATCCAAGACACTAAAACCTTTAATAGACAGTGGTAGAGTTCTAAATTATATTGACGATGTCCTGATACTGTCAAATACAATATACGAGGGACTTTCAACTTTACGTGAGGTTCTAGTAACACTTAAAGATTCAGGTTTTTCTGTTAATTTAAAGAAATGTACCTTCTTGGATACCGAGTTAGAGTATTTAGGGCGGCTTGTCGGTCACGGTCAGGTTAGGCCGAGCCCAAATAAAATTCAAGCTCTGTTAAAATCACCAAAACCCACTAATTGTAGAGAGGTTCGTCAGTTGCTGGGTCTTGCTGGGTATTTCCGTCGATATATTCCAGGTTACGCTACCAAAACCGCTCCTATCGCTAGATTACTGAGAAAGGGTGAGCCATTCGTGTGGGGTCCCCAGCAAGAAGCAGCTCGTGATTTTTTGATTTACTGTTTAACCAATGAGCCTGTTTTAGCGATATTTGATCCCAATTTGCCAACGGAGCTTCACACCGATGCTAGTTCTGTTGGGTATGGTGCGATTCTGCTGCAGGAGCATGCTGGTAAGAAGAAGAGAGTTGTTAGTTACTTCAGTAAATCTACCCAGGGTGCTGAGGTCCGATATCACAGTTATGAGTTGGAAACCTTAGCTATAATACGCGCCCTTCAGCATTTTCGCCACTATTTAATTGGTATTGACTTTAAAATAGTAACGGACTGTAATTCGTTAAAATTGACCGAGCGAAAAAAAGATCTTGTTCGCGCCAATGTGGCGCTCAGTATGTAGTTTAGGCTACCCGCATAAATTTAATATTTCTTTTGACATTAGCTGTCAAACGCGCTGCATCATTCGCTACCAAATAGTACATAGCCGCTCTCGATACGCACCGCACGCTCCGAACCCTCACGCGCGTCGGACGCTGTGTACCACCTACTTGTAGAAGGGAAGTTTCATCTGAGCTCCCTGACCGCACCGCTCGTGGTTGCTCGCTTACTAGCGACCCACACCCGCTTACTGGACTGCAGTGACTTAACTACTGTGAGAAGACACTTGGAATAACCCGGGCCCGGAAGAAGAAAACGTCGAAGTACCGCCGCTCCAGGTCGTGTGTTTGGGTGAGAGCTAGGTGCCTCCTTCCAGGTTAGTTCGTGTAGTTCCATATAATAGGTATTAGATCCTCCAAAACCGCCAATAACCTAACCCGCATACCACACGGGTGTGTATCCCAAGCGATCATAGGGTGGCCTTCGCTATCGAAGAAGTGGCCGCCACATACCCCTTTCTGGTCCATCGAGCCGGATCTATCACCCCTTTCTTGTCCACCGAGCAGGATCTTTCACTTCGAGATCATTCTGGCCTCTTCACCCTCGTTATTTCTACCTAGGTATTAGGTATCGGTTCCTAGTAACTGCCCCTAGCCTCTTAACGTCGCAAATTCTTTTATAACATCCGCTATTTAATTAGAATACAGTCCATTCTTTAATTCAATATTTATACCTGAGTCGATCTTACCTCCCGAAAGCCGCATCAAGTCATATCTTACATAAGTAAAACGCATATTCCATTTTGCTCTAAAATAGCATTGAAATTATCTATTTTAATCAACTTTTAATTTTTTGCAATTTGCAAACATATCTGTGGGTAATTCTACAAATTCTTCAAGAGTATTCTCGAACGTTCCGTTTGCCTCAGCTAGCGTGGCCGCTCTTACGTAACAGTTATCACATGTTCGAAGGTTTGATATTTAAAATTTTATAAGAATTGTTAATTTTAAATGACGTCTAAGGGTGCAAGTGTTTCTAAAAGCGCTGACAAAATGTCTTTGACACTTAAGAAATTAATTAAAAAACGCGACGAAATATTTTCTCGTTTACAAACCATCTATAATTATTCAAAAAACGCTTTTCAAGATGAATCTTCTTCCGAGTTATTTTTATGTAACGTAATTTCTTTAGACGATCTTCGCTCTGAGTTCAATGACCTTGTTGAACAAATTAATGACACAGAACTAGAGATAAATCCTTCGTATGAACCTAGTTTTCAAAGCTGGTCTGCATTCGAAGATTTATATTGTCGTTGTAAACATGTCGCAAATAAACTTTCAAATTCAGAAAATAAAAATTCAGTCATACTGCCGCAGTCTTCTAAAAAACCTCTTATTAAATTGCCTAAGTTAGATTTAGTCAGTTTCTCCGGAGCAGAACCTACTAAATGGACTACATTTTACGAAACTTTTAAAAATACTATTCACGAAAATCCTGATTTAACCGACAACGAACGCGTGCAATATTTGCTAGGCAAGCTGTCGGGTCGCGCTTTGTCCGTTTGTACTGGTATTACACCTAATGCGGAAAACTACCAGCTAATATGGCAAACCCTTGTCAATAAGTACAACGATAAACGAACTTTGGCAACCGCGTACCTAGAACAAATGTTCGAATTTAAACCTTTCAGTACCGCTTATTCTCATAACATAGACTTATTTCTGGATAAGTTTTGTGCCGCTGTATCTTGTTTACAATCGCTGAACTTGACCAACCTTTCTGATTTTATTCTTTTACATATCGCTCTTAATAAAATTGATTCTGAAACCGCTCGCTCCTTCGAAATGCAGTACAGAAACTGTTCCATACCTACTTACAATGATCTTATAAACTTTCTCCGCGAACAATCTAAAATACTCGATCGCACTGAGTCAACTTCTAATTACCCACATAGTAAAATCCGTACATCTAATCCATCTCGTCAACACAACAATAATACCCGCTCCGCTGCAAAATCAACGCATTCTTTTGTAACCGCTTCTCACTCGCAAGTTTGCTCGTTGTGTAAACAATCTAATCATTCTCAATTATACAAATGTCCCGAGTTTAATGACTTATCTGTCGACAAACGATATGAAACCGTTAAATCTCATAAGGCGTGTACCAATTGTTTAAGTTTTAGACATAAGTTAAACTCTTGCAAGTCAACGTTTAATTGTCGCTACTGTAACCACAGACACCACTCACTACTGTGTCGCAATCAGGTTTCGAACCGCGAGCCTGCGCCAGCCGCCACTGCTCCGGCAGGGCCAAGCTCGGCCGCCGCGCGTCCGCATCCCTCGCTGTCTCGGCTGCAGTCGCCGACCCGCGATGACTCACGCGCATTACGGAACAATGTTGCGTTGTGTAATAAGTTAGACGCTCGAGATTCGCGCGCCTCCACTTGTTTATTAGGTACAATCGAACTCGGGGTACGCGATGCTTTTGGTGCATTGCATAAAATACGCGCTTTATTAGATTCGGGATCGCAAAATAATTTTCTTACTATGAATGCTTGTTTAAAACTGAAGCTTAGTTACAATAAAATTTCCCGCGCAGTAGTAAAGGGCATAGGTTCCTCGCCGAACCCGATCAAAGGCAAAACATCACTTGTTATTAATTCTCTTAAGAGTAATGGTTTGTCTTTTTCGCTCGACGCTTTTATTATAAACCGCATAACTGATACTTTGCCAGATATTCAAATAGACTTAACCGCGCTTTCTTATTTGCAAAATATTACTCTCGCTGACAATAACTTTTATAAACCGGGAGATATCGACCTTCTCATAGGTGCCCCGCTATTTACTGACATTTTACTTTCAGGACGCATTACTGGCCCTCCAGGTACCCCGACGGGTCTGGAGACAGTATTTGGCTATGTTTTAATTGGCAACGCGCCAACCGCTATTAATAATAATTGTTTAACCGCGAATAATATTTCTTTATGTGCCTTTACGGAACCCGCGCCGCAAATTGATAATATTTTAAACAAATTTTGGCAATTAGAGGAGGTCTCGTGTGAGCCTGTCTTAAGTCCGTGCGCCCGCGAATGTGAACAAATATTTATTGATTCCGTGTCGAGATGCTCGACCGGCCGCTATACAGTCGCTTTACCGTTTTCTCGTAACGCTGACATTTTAGGTAACTCATACCAATCCGCTAGGCGACGTTTTGCTTCGCTAGAACGCAAGTTTACTGTCGCCCCCGAATTACGCGCTGAGTATAACGCTATAATTCAGGAATATATCGCTAAAGATTTTATTTCGCCGCTCTCATTCGATGACTACTCTGGTTATTACATTCCTCACCACGCCGTAGTTCGCGCTGACAAGGTGTCTACTAAGGTACGAGTGGTCATGGACGCTAGTTGTAAAACAGATACAGGTTACTCTCTCAATGATATTTTACACACCGGACCTAATTTACAAAATGATTTATTTTCAGTTTTACTAAATTTTCGTTTATATAAAATCGCATTTACCTCTGACGTGAAACAAATGTACCTAGGCATTTGTGTTCTTGAAGAGCATCGCAAATTTCAAAAGTTTTTATTTCGCTTCGATACTTCCTCGCCGCTAGTTTCCTACCAGTTCAACCGCGTGTGCTTCGGTCTCCGCAGCAGCCCGTACCTCGCCATGCGCGTGTTGCGCAAGCTGTGCGCCGACGAGGGCTTGCGGTTCCCGCGCGCTGTTGACGTCATTCTACGACATTGTTATATGGATGACATCTGTTATTCAACGCCTACTTTAGACGACGCTGTCCAGCTCAAAGATCAGCTGCTAGGGTTGTTCTCATCTGGCGGTTTCGAATTAGTCAAGTGGTCGAGTAATTCGACTGAGCTACTTGACACGCTACCCGAGTCTCACCGCTACTCGTGTAATATTAATTTTCTAGAAGATGAACCTTACAGCTTAAAGGTTCTCGGACTCCAGTGGTCACCTATTACTGACGAGTTTTATTTCACAGTGACTCTTGACAATAGGCCGTGCACTAAACGCAATATTCTGTCTGTAATCGCCCGTCAATATGATATACTCGGATTGATTGCGCCTGTTATATTATACGCAAAATTAGTATTACAAAATCTTAGTACTTTAAAGTTGAACTGGGATGATACTCCGCCAGAAAACATTATACAAATTTGGAAACAGTATTTACACGAATTACCGATAGTACAAAATTTACGATTCCCGCGCCATATAAATGTTTTTCAAAATTCCAAGCTATCTATTGTAGCTTTTGCAGATGCAAGCGAAAAGGGTTTCGGTTGCGTTGTGTATGCACGCTCGTTTTTTAATGATTCCTCGCCGCCAACTATTAGCTTAGTCTGTGCTAAGTCTAAAGTCGCTCCGCTTAATACAGTTTCTATAGCACGCCTAGAGTTGTGCGCTGTTCTACTCATGTCCAAATTAGTTAGCCGTGTTGTTGACAATTACAAACCGCGTCATAATATTGAAAAAATATATTGTTTTACAGATTCTATGATAGCACTTCATTGGGTACATTCATCACCACATAAATATAAATGTTTTGTAGCTACTCGTATTACAAAAATTACCAATAATCTTCCTGCATCGTGTTTTTACCACGTATTAGGTAAAGACAACGCTAGCGATTGTTTGTCGCGAGGATTAACTCCCGCGCAGATTATGAATCATCCGCTTTGGTTCACTGGCCCTGCTTGGCTCCGCCAAGAGGTCATCCAGTGGCCTATTACCACTATTGATTCATCAGGTTTAGATGAAAATGTACTCGAAATCAAACCGATGGTTTCGTTACCGGCTATTAATGACAATATTCACCCACTCGTATTATTATCTCGCCGCCTTTCATCTTGGACGAAATTGCTTCGCTCCATTGTTTATATTTATCGATTTTTGCGGATCTTGCCACGTTTTAATGCTATAACCGCTACCGATCTGAATCGCGCCGAAATATATTTAATAAAATCGCTTCAAAAATTGTACTTTTCTGACGAAATTAATAAAATTAAGTGTAACAAACGTTGTTCGCCCGCTATTTATAAATTGTCGCCTTTCCTCGATGAGGACGACGTGCTCCGCGTTGGTGGTCGCCTGCGCCACGCCACCGACATGTCGTACGAGCAGCGGCACCCCGCGCTGCTGCCGCGTAACGATCATGTGGTCGAGTCAATAATTAGACATTATCATCGCGTTAACAGTCATACAGGCCCTCTTACATTAATGTCCATACTTCGTCAAAGATATTGGATTTTATCCTGTAGGAATATAGTACGCCGCATTATACATAATTGCAATTATTGTTTCAAGGTCGCACCTAAACAAACATTCCCGCTTATGGCTGACTTGCCCGCTTGCAGAGTGAACGAAGCCAAGGCCTTCACTCATACAGCCGTAGATTACGCAGGTCCTATCAATATTTTACCTTATAGAAAAAGAGGTGTACGTTCTATTAAATCGTATTTGTGTATTTTCGTTTGTTTAGTAACCCGTGCAGTTCACGTCGAGTTAGTGACTGATTTAAGTTCTAGCACTTTTATTTCCGCTTTTAAACGTTTCTTATCTCGCAGAGGTGCCGTCTCTTGTATGTACTCTGATAATGCGACGACCTTTATAGGAGCAAAAAACGCTATAGCTGAGCTTTATACATTTTTAAACTCAGATGATTTTAAGCTAAATTTATCGAATGAATTAGCCTCGCACCGCATTTCATGGAAATTTAATCCGCCGCGTAGTCCACATTTTGGTGGTCATTATGAAATTTATGTTAAAGCTTTTAAAACGCATCTTTACCGAGTTGTAGGTTCTCAGTTGCTTACGTATGAAGAACTTCAAACAGTTCTTACTCAAATCGAATGCGTTATTAATTCGCGACCTCTAACGTTGCTCGGAGAAGACCCATCGGAATTGAACGCTTTAACTCCGGCACACTTTCTAATGTCGACGCCGCTGAAACATTTGCCCGCTTGTGACGTTACTGAAGAACCTCCAAACTTGTTACGCCGCTACGCTTTGCTGAACCAAATGGTTCAGTCGTTTTCTAAACGCTGGAAGCAGGAGTATTTGCATCTCTTGCAAAGTAGAGCTAAATGGAATACTCCCTCCAATCCTATCACAGAAGGTACTGTCGTTATCATATTGACAGATAACTTAGCCCCGCTTCACTGGCCTCTTGGCGTAGTAACTTCTACTTACCCTGGTAAAGACGGGATTGTTAGAGTTGCATCAGTTAAGACGGCTACGGGTGTGTATAAGCGCCCTGTCGTCCGTCTCTGCCCTCTACCTTCGCAATAACAGCTCGCTTCATGCCTCCCCGGCGTCCCGCTAGTTACTTTAATTTAATTTTCTTTAAAACCAGATGGTTTTAAGGCCGGGGGCATGTTCGCGCCAATGTGGCGCTCAGTATGTAGTTTAGGCTACCCGCATAAATTTAATATTTCTTTTGACATTAGCTGTCAAACGCGCTGCATCATTCGCTACCAAATAGTACATAGCCGCTCTCGATACGCACCGCACGCTCCGAACCCTCACGCGCGTCGGACGCTGTGTACCACCTACTTGTAGAAGGGAAGTTTCATCTGAGCTCCCTGACCGCACCGCTCGTGGTTGCTCGCTTACTAGCGACCCACACCCGCTTACTGGACTGCAGTGACTTAACTACTGTGAGAAGACACTTGGAATAACCCGGGCCCGGAAGAAGAAAACGTCGAAGTACCGCCGCTCCAGGTCGTGTGTTTGGGTGAGAGCTAGGTGCCTCCTTCCAGGTTAGTTCGTGTAGTTCCATATAATAGGTATTAGATCCTCCAAAACCGCCAATAACCTAACCCGCATACCACACGGGTGTGTATCCCAAGCGATCATAGGGTGGCCTTCGCTATCGAAGAAGTGGCCGCCACAGATCTCTTGCCTCGAGTAGCACGCTGGTGGATTTACTTACAGGATTTTAGGTTTACACTAGAATACAGAAAAGGTATTTTTATGCAACATGCTGATTTCTTGAGCCGGCATCCTCCTGCAAACGTTTCTCACATCCGCCACCCAAATAATTGGGCTAAGATTGCTCAAACAGCTGATGTAGAGACGCAAGATTTAATTGGTAAACTTCGGGACGGACTGTTAGATGCTAATCGATATTCGATAAAAAACGATCTCTTATTTTATAAATACACGACGACAGGTGAAGAATCGCGTTTCTTATGTTTTATACCTAAGGGCCACAGATTAAGTCTTCTAAGAGTTTTTCACGACGACCACGATCACATTGGGATTGATAAAACAATAGACTTAATATTACGTCATTTTTGGTTTCCTAGTTTACGATCATTCGTAAAGAAGTATGTTAGTCATTGTCTTGTATGCTTAGCACATAAAAATGTACCTAGAGCTCCTTTACAGCCTATTCAATCGTGGACAAAGCCAAACGTTCCATTTTCTGTTATTCATACTGATGTGTTGGGGCCTCTCCCCGAATCTAATGGGTTTAAGTATGTTCTGTTAATCATTGATTCTTTTTCAAAATTTTGTCTGCTTTATTGTTTATATAGACAAGATTCGAACGAATTGTGTACAAAAGTGTAAAAGTGCAACTTAATTTGAATATCACGAAACATAGTACGACGCAGACTTCACCCCTACAGTTGCTAGTTGGTATTGAAGCAACGACGCCTGTAATAAGGTCTTTAGTACGTGACGTTGCTCTTGAAAACGTTGACCCCAACCGGGAAGCCTTAATGACCCTAAGGAGACAACGAGTTTCTGAATTGCTTTCATCCAACCAACGATCTCAAGATAATTATGTCAATACTAATCGACGAGAGCCACGGAGTTATGCTCTGGACGACTTAGTATTTGTTAATAAAGCTTCTCAAAGTACAGGAAAGCTAGACTCCGGTATGCGTGGCCCTTACAAGGTAGAGCGCGTGCTACCACACCACCGCTATGAATTAAAGCTACTTGCTGGCTCTTATGGAAAGAAGACGCAAGCTGCAGCCGAGCATATGGTACTATGGCGTGGTGAATGGACACCGGACGCTTGTTCAGCTTACTTTGAGACTGGTAAGTTATCTGGTTTGTAGGCGACTTTTGTTGCGCTACCTTTTGTAGACGAGTGTTTCTCGGGCTACTTTGTAGGCTAGTACTACTAGCGCTACCTTTGTAGGCGACTTTTGTTGCGCTACCTTTTGTAGACGAGTTTTTCTCGGGCTACTTTGTAGGCTAGTACTCCTAGCGCTACCTTGTAGGCGACTTTTGTTGCGCTACCTTTTGTAGACGAGTACTTCTCGGGCTACTTTTGTAGACAAGTAATTCTTGGGCTACTTTCATAATTATGTGTTTATTGTGTTGTTTTATCTATTTTTTTTAATTTTAGAAACATTAAAAATAAAATGCGTGTACACGTGGTAAGAGTCCGGAATCTTATCACGTGGGACATATTTCAGCTTCATAAACATTAGCTCGCACTAATAAGCTATATCGTTCTCAAAAAAAAAAAAAAAAAAAAATTGTCTTTCTGTTTTAGAAAATGAAAGTGATGGTTTGGATGAAAGCCTCGGAACTACGTCAGTCGCTAACAACACAACGGGCGAGGACGCTCCGTTGTCAGGAGAGGCCGTCTTACCAAATCTAAAATAAAGGATGGCAACACCCTCATTCAATCATTCAACCAATCAACCAATCAATCTAATGAGGGATGGCAACACTCAATCTCCCTTCCACTGCAAGTAACACCGGAATTGACAATGAAAGGATATAAAATAGAACTGCAGCCCTATTTGGCCTTTTTTCTTTGCGCGACGCTTGGGTGCTTCAATTGTATTAGCTTGTTAAGTTATTAATTTTGTAAAACTTACTTGTAATAAATATTAGCTTAGTTGTACCACTTTGCTATTTAAAAAAAAAAAAAAACTTATTTGATTATGATTCGTTAGAATATTGACTGAAATAGGCTCTTTTTTCATAGTATAAGGCTGTATTTACACATCTCTTGAGCTCCTTGTAATAGTCCTTATGACGGTCCTGACCCAACAACCTCGCCACATCATGAGCCTTGTCGCGTAACCTCATCATTTTCCTAATTGTAGGAGTTATCCAAGGGCATCGCTTGTCTCTGACTGTCACCTGTCGAACCGGTGCATGGAGGTCAAAAATTGACAGAACTGTCCTATTAAAAGTAGTCACCATAACATTAACATCAGATAAACCCGCGATGCTGTTCCAGTCTACCATTTGTAAATCGCTTCCAAAGGTCACAGGTTCAATATCCCTTAAGGGTCTCAGTTTAATACATTGAGATGGTATTTTCCATTTTTTTACTGATAAATCACCGACAACCAGAGAATGGTGACTTAAAGTGGGAATATAATCGACTGTCATGTTTGAAATAGGTGTGTTGCTGCAAAAAATATCAATTAATGTAGCACTGTGATTGGTATGGTGAGTTGGTGAGTTAACATATTGAGTTAAATTAAGTGAAGTCAAGAAATGTCTGATTTTTATTGCGTTCCCACCTGTTAGCAAATCTATATTAAAATCACCTGTCAGAATTATATGAGCTACCCGTGGAGATAGCGCAGATACGGAATCCGTGAGCGCATCAAGGAAGATGTCGACATCCACCCAGACTGGCCTGTATGCAGTCCCTATGAGCACCCTTACACCCGCGCAGGACAGGATAATCCACATCTGCTCGACCGGCGGTGCGTGGGGGTGCGTACACACTCTCACATTCAAGCCGTTGCGTGTGAAAAATCCCACCCCACCGCCCCGCACACGCCCCGAACTTCGGCAACGCGGAAGGTGTCTTAGTTTATAATCAGCCAGCATAGGGGCGCGACCCTCTTGGCCAAGGCGTAACCAAGTTTCATTAATGCATAAAATATCTAAATCGTGCTTCGCAATCGCCGCCACTAACTCGTCGTGCTTGTTACACAGCGATCCGGGATTGAGATGTCCTACCTTAATATGTTTCCTTTTAACCATCATTAGGTGATATGTTTTTTATACATGGGTGAAATTGCAAGTACTTAAGTAAAAAATATTTTAAGTTCTCAGCAATAATAACGTACATAGGACGCGAGTCACACAACACTGATAATAACCAAGGAAAACAAAATATAAACATTTTGTAATTGGCTAAGAAATTAAAATCTGATAATAAACTTTGAACTGAACCGGTTATATGGAGACTTTTAGATCGATATATTATAAAATAAATACGTTTCAAAAGAGGACTAAATAGATGTAAATAATTATAATAATTATAAATGATATTCTTTAATAGTTCACCCTGACACAATGCGTTACGATAATTACATGCAAATATAAAATGGATAAATATAGGAACTGTCGTTAAATTATGTGTATAATAATGATAAGTTAAATATTTAAAACCACGTAGCATACTTAAGCGCAAGGGGAAATTCAAATTATTAATAGACTGCGTTAAAGAAAAATACTTAAAGCTACTATTTACATTTACATTTGCGATGAACAAAAAGTTAAACACCAAAAACCTTACAAATATCTCTCTCGGTGCATATTCCAACAGCTTCCGTTTCGGAGAGTCGCCGAGCGTAGATGCGTCCACCTCGGGTCCAGACATACCTCCAGCTCTTTTTTTTTGCAGTCTGACGAACCATACCAAATAGTCGACGGTTTGTGCGTGTTAACCGTTCGTTAACATAAAACCGCCGCGGTGTCCCTGGCAGCCCGAAGCCCTCGGTGTCGAGAGTGCGACGCACGCGCGCCTCCCGCAGCAGTCGGTCTCGCAGGTCGCGGCGCGAGAGCCGCACGGCGAGCGGCCGAGGCGCTGCGCCTGCGCTGCCGGTGCCATCCTGTCGGTCGCGGCGCGTCGAGCCGACTCGCTCCGCCGACACTACGTCACGCTCCTCCAGGGGAACAGCCAGCTTGTCCGCGATCAGCTTTACTAAATGTATTGAATTTTCACTACTCGCCTCCGGGATACCCGTTATCTCGATGTCATTGATGAGTGAGTCCTGTTCGCGTTCATTCAACTCCAGCTTTAGTAGGTCAACAGCACGGGATAAATCACTGTCGGGCTCTTCTGAGTGACCAGACGTACTAGGCTTCTCCAGTGACGTCACTCGGCTTTCAATGGCATCCAAGCGAATGCCAATGTCCTCCTCCAACGTCGACACGCGAGCTTCCATCCCCGACAGCCAATCGTTTACTGCCTTCAGAATAGTTAGCACGGACTCCACTTTGCTTGAAAATTGCTCCATATCCCGCCGCATAGCACCGATTTCCTGACGTATCATAGACATTTCCTGGATGAACCTGCTATCATTGCTCATTGTGTGAGAATCAGATGGTGAGCATATCCCTTTAACCGGTGTATCCGAGTTATCTTTTTTTGGTAGCTTAGCGATGCATCCAGGACAAATCCAGTTCGCTGGTACCCTTGCAGATCTACTCATCTGTACGCATGCTTTTTCGTATACATTCTCGCATTTCGAACATTTAGCTCCGTCCTGTGCGGCGAGGAATTTACCACAAGCACCACACTTAGACATGTTGAACTTAATGAACTAAGTCGTACAGTTTATATTCGTTAACGTTAACTGCTTATGATAAAATTGTCGAGCCGTCACTGACCCTATGTTAGGCGCACGCACTGTTCAACTGGCAGTTTACGTATGACTTACAAATTATCGAACTAATATCTTGAGTTTGCACTGAAAGTAATTATTGAATTGAATAAACACGTATAGTATTCAATAGTTTAAATTATCCCGATTATTTAGACCTATGTTTCAAAACAATCACTGGACTTTTATTACTTTTTTAATGTAAAAATTATAGGAGCCTTGTTAAAATAAACTTAACGCTGCGAAGCGCGCACGCAAACTCGATTATGTATGAGATTCGATCCTGTATGGAGTACTGCAGCCATCTTTGGCATGATTCTGCTAAGTACCATCTTGAAGCGTTGGATTCTGTCGACCAAAGGGCCCGTAGACTCATAAGTAACGACAAACTTACTTCTTCGAGACTGTAAAGTCTCGAACATCGTCGAAAAGTTGCTAGTCTATCGGTTTTTTACAGATTACACTTTGGAGAGTGTGTGAATGCTCTTTTTTAGCTGATCGAACCTTCCCCCTTTCTCCACCGGTCAACCAGACGCAGACAGAAGTTTCACCCGTTTGTGGTTAGCGTGCCGAAGAGCCAAACTAAACGGTTCGATAGCTCATTTTTGGTTCCTGTTGCCAAAGGGTGGAACGATTTGCCTGCGTCTGTTTTTCCAGACAAATATAACCCTGGAGCTTTCAAGTGTAGAGTGAATAGGTACCTCTTGGACAGGCGTGTATGATCCTCGTCTTCATCATCACTTTCCATCAGGTGAGATGGAAGACAAACACCTGCTAAGTATTAATAAAAAAATAAAAAAAAAACATCATTTCTTCTGTAAGCGCGTGCAGCGGCGGGCTCACCGGCTCACACACCTACACAGCGGAGCGCCCGGGTTTGATGTAGATGATAATGTAAACATGTGGTGAACGTGACCTTGGAAGGTATGATCAATGAACATAATAAACAATAATAATTCACTGTAACACTTACACATTAAATCTTCAATTGTTCGAAATGTCCGCCGTTTGCAATAGTACACAAATTATAACGACGTATAATATTGTTATTTAATCGTGCAATAAGGTCACTGTTTGTTGTTTAACTTTTTAATTTATTAAACGCTTAAATAATCCGGTTCTTAAGTTCCTCTAAGGTATTCACGTCTGTCGCGTACATTTCACCTTCCACAAACCCCCAGATAAAAAGGTCCATTGGAGTAAGATCCGGGGACCGTGGTGGCCATCGTACTGGTCCAAATCGACCAATCCACTGCTGTCCAAACATTTCGGTGAGTCGCTCTCTGGAAGACATCACTGAATGTGAAGGAGCTCCGTCCAATTGATACGGAGTAGTGGTAAGGGTAGTTCTTCGGTATTATCAGCTACGGGAACGAATAATATCTCCAAAAATTTTGCCGCGTTAAGGGTGCCGTCAATAAAAACAGGGCCAATAATTTGGTCCCTGTGTATACCACCCCACACATTAACAGAGAAGCGGTACTGATGCTCAGACTACCGAATCATGCGTGGATTTTCAATACTCCAGTATCCGAGATTTTGTCGGCTCCATAAGCCATTGCGTCTAAATGTGCTCTCGTCAGTCCACATGACATTTAATAAAAAGTTCAGGTCGTCAGTAACTTTGTTAAGTATCCACTGGCAGTAAGTACGCCTGACTGGCAAATCCCTTATTAAAAGGGCTTGAACTTTTCTAAAATTTGTACGGTTTGCGTTTATTCCTTTTTAAAAGTCATGCACGGTTCTATGGCCAACTCTAAACTGGTGTGCGGCTCTATGCAAACTCGATGTGGGGTTGCGGTCAAAATAGTCAAGAATCTGTTGCTCGCGCGCAGTAGGTATCTGCTGCGGTGGGACTCCCTCCTGATGCGCTATTAATGGTTTGTTTTCCCGTGCCCATTGCACTGCCAATACTATGATGCGAGCGTTCCTAGGGCACGTGCGGCTGTCTCCATACCTTTCACGGTAAGTTCACAGAGCTAGAGCTGCGTTTTCGTGGGATTCCCCGTAGATTAAAATCATGTTAGTGTATTCTGACGCCGTGTATGTAACCCGAGGCATTGTGGATGTCTTACATACTTACAAAATAATTAAAAACTGCTCACAAATATAAACCTAAAATACTCAGCTACGTGTCCTGTCACAAAAGTAAAACTAACGCTAAATAAATTCCGTGTCCTATCACAATAAAAACTTAAGATTAGTATATGGGGCGCGTGAGCGACAATAATCTGTGCTGAATTGCGCAACGTGCACCCCGGATGCAACGCGTCTTCGCACTAAACAAAGTAAAAATTATTTTTTTGTTCCCCTCCACGGGACGGGCAGGAGGATAAAAAAGGCTCTGACGCATACTCCACGTTCACGATCGGAGTTATGTGGGACTCGTCCCGACGCCTACCAGAATCATACCCACTAAAAAACCCCCTGTCGGCTCGTGCAATTTTTTGCTACTCAGCCTTCATCTGAGCGATGGCCAATTGGAGAAAGAGGCCGCGCTAGCGGGGCCCAGAAGGGGTCACCCGCTGCGATTTACATAGCACTGAAGGTGCTCAAAATGTAAATAATTTAAATGTAAATAATTAAAAACATTAAAAATTTAAAAAACAATTGCATTAATTCGGATTTACGTTAGAATTAGAAATTACGTTAGAATTAGAATTTGCGGCCTGAAGGGCTAAGAGATCTAGCGTCAGCTGCGTCGCTACGTTCGTGTGCACGTTTCTCGGTCTAGCGAATTTGAATTTCGAATATAAGACAGGAGCAGTATATGAGACTGAATCTCGAACTAGAGGATTGGGATGGGATTCGGCGCGTTTGAAGAACGACTCTGAGAGTGTTTTGAGGTGCTGTTGCACTGTAGGTAGTTCAAGATCTCTGTGCAGGTCCGCGTAACGCACATACCACGGTGCGTCTGTGGCCCTGCGGCAGAAGAAATTTTGAACTACCTGCAGTTTTTGCAGGACGGAGGGTTTGGCGTGGGCAAAGACTGGCGAGGCATATGTCATGACTGGTCTAACGCAGACCTTATAAAGCGTAGGTTTGTTTCTGAACGACATTTTACTTTTTCTACCTAACATACTATATAAGCGGCCTAAGTAAAAACGGGTGAGTTTCGTTACTCTATCGACGTGTGGCTTGAAAGAAAGCGTCTGGTCTAAGGTGACACCTAAGTATTTGGTAGTGCGCTTTCAGGGGATGGGAGAACCTAACATTCAAACGTGCAGATTGTCAGCAACATGACGTTGTTTGCAGTCGAAGTAAACCGCAGAACTCTTGTCTGGGTTCACATCGATACGCCATTTTTGAAACCATGCTCTGAGGGCGTCTACAGCCTTTTGGAGTCTGGTGGTGAGACCCGGGACACTTTGGCCTTTGGTGTAAAGGGCTGTGTCGTCAGCAAAGAGGGTGAGTTCGACGTCTTTCGGGGGAATGGGAATATCGTTAGTGTTCACGGTATACAACAGAGGGGCGAGGACTGAGCCTTGAGAGACTCCAGCCTTTATAAGACGAGGCGCAGAAAACGTGCTTTCATGTTTGAAACGAAACGTGCGGTCTTTGAGAAAGGACGCGACTATCCTAACTAGGCGATCCGGTAAGCCTATTTTGTAGAGTTTATAAACGAGACCGCTGTGCCAGACTTTGTCGAAAGCCTTGGCTACGTCAAAGAAAACTGTGATCGTTTTCTTTCGTTTCGGATAGAAGCCGTTGAGTCTGTACTCGACGATTCGATGGACTTGCTGAGGGGAGGAGTGCTTAGCGCGAAAGCCGAACTGGTGGGGTATAATGAGAGGAGCGCCATCCGTTGGAAACAGATGGTTCCGCATTCGAGAGAGAATGACTCTTTCGAGAAGTTTAGACATGGCCTTGAGGAGGCTGATGGGTCTGTGATTAGCCGGGATATTCAGAGGTTTACCCGGCTTGGGAATGCCTATGACTGTCGCTTCTTTCCAGGCTTTTGAAAAGTAGCTGTGGTCGAAGCAGGCATTGATGATGATGGCTAACAAGGTAAGAACCTGTTGAGGCAGGTGTTTGAGTGCGTGGTTAGAAATAACATCCGCACTCGAAGCCTTTTTGGACTTTTGACTTCTAATGAGAAGCAAGATTTCATCATTAGAGACTGTGACGCGGTCGTCGGTGATGGGGAGAGATTCTCTGCGGAGAACTTCGTCCTCCACCGCCTGGATGTGGGAGGGATCCGCGGGCTGTCGGCGAAGCATTCGGCTTTCTCTTCGGCTTCGAAGGCAATAGTGGGACGGGGAGATATTCTCCATGAGATCGTTAAACTGAGCGTCTCGGAGTTCCGCGAGGCGAGACCTAACTTTACATTGTTGTTTGTTCGCAGCTGATCTATAGGCGGGCGTGGGTATTTCTTGGCGCTCCGGAGAGCCGCCTTCTTAGCTTTAATGAGATTGCTAACGGCTAAGGGTAGATTGGGTATACTTCGCTTAGCAACCTTTTCGTTTACACTGATGGCTGAGTTGATAGCATCAGTGAGGGAGTCGACTAATGAATCTATTTTGTCCGGGCTATCTAATTGGTCGGGCGAAATTGCGAGCGGAGAGTTTGGGGCCTCTAAGGCTGAAGCTAACGTATTTTTAAAACCTTTCCAGTTGGTAAAGGTCTTAGGAGGAGTGACGTGATTGTTAGGCGGTCCGAGCACGAGGGAGACGGGGCAGTGATCAGAGCCAAGGTCATCGAGCGGTTCGATAGACCTGAGATCGAGGTTGATTTGTTTGACGATCGCAAAATCGAGGATGTCAGGAGAGTAGTTAGGGTTGCCGGGATAGTGAGTGGGAGTGACGGGAGAGATAACGTCTAAGTCGAGTTGCTGAGTGATTTTAAGGAGCTCTCTACCGCTTTGGTTGGTCGATAGGCACTTTCAGTCAGTATGTTTGGAGTTAAAATCTCCAAACATAATGACTGAATGGCCGAGGGCGAGAATGGCCTCGAAGTCGCTAAGGATAGGTCTGGTATGATGGATGTCACTAGGTATGTAGACTGAAGCTATGATGATGGTCGGATGACTAGTCATAGCCAATCTACACACAGTGGCCTCCATGTTGAGGAGAGGAGGGGTGGGGAGAGGAGTGCAGTGGAAACCTCTTTTGTGATAAATAGCTGTGCCGCCGTAACCGTCGGGCCTATCGTTACGAATGAACACGTAATTGGGAACAGCGAATTACCTGGTGCGGTTTGGAGTGAGCCACGTCTCTTGAAGAAGCAATAAGTCTGGCTCGTTGTTCTGAAGGAACAGTTTGAGCTCAGGAAGGTTAGTGCTGAGACTACGAGCGTTAAAAGAAACTAGGGATAAGCCCTTGGGTTTGAGACGACCGGACGCGGGATTTGCGGGTCTAGACATTATATTTGATTATTTACGATTTTAAACAAAAATAAAAAATAAAATTTATAACGAATTTAAAAGCGAGTGATGCTCGGCTAACGCAAATAAACGCTCCTGAGGAGAGCGCGCCGCTCGCAGTTTGCGTGCGAGAACGGAATGTCCATAATGTCGACGTTTTGAATGACGTCGAACACGGTCTTCATGTCCTCAGCCAACGATGACTGAGGTGAAGATGACGGAACAGGACGCGGCCCTACGGGAGCTACGGGAGCTGGGATAGGACGGGAAGGTGCAGGTGGAACGGCCGGACGCTGCCTCCAAGACAGAGCCGAACTAGGCGTCGGCTGAATGGGCTTTGCTTCCGGGGGACCCCGGTTGCACAGCGGCGGGAAGTTAGCGGGACTGAGCGGCGGCGCCGATTGAGGCGCGGCCCTCTTGGCTGAGGAGCGCGGAGCGCGCGGGCAACCCCTGTAGATAGCTGTGTGGCCAGACTGGCAGGGGGGAAGTGGATTCGGGAGTGCGAGTGCACTCCTTTGTTATGTGAGGGTCCAGGCACTTGACGCACCTGGGAGGAGCTTTGCAGTTAGCCGCTGCGTGGCCGTAGAGCTGGCAGCGGTGGCACTGCCCAGGGTGACCACGGGGGTTGGGACGACCGACGGAGATATTCGAGAGTCCGCAAATTGTGCGAGCTTCTCTGAAGATCTCCCTCGAGTTGGGAGTATTAGACAAGATAACTAAAGCTAACGAAAACGCCTACCGCGGTTTGAGTGCATCTTGTGCACTGCTTCAGCCGGGAAACCCTGGGACTTAAGGTCCTCGAGGATATCTTCGTTCGCGAGCTCGAACGGGACGCCCCGTAATACTGCGCGGATCTTACGCTCCTCCGGGAAGGCGAAGGTGTGATACGCGATTTGTTTGATCGACAGAAGCCTAGTAAAAGACCGGAAGTCGTCGATGGTCGCGACCTAAATTTTAATTGAATCGCCAGCGATGGCGGCTTTTAAGTAATTAATTTTGTGCTCTTTGCACAAGTGAAAAAACGCGGTCCAGCGCGCTTTTTCGCGGAGGAAGACGGGCGGAGGGAGCTGAGGCTTCGATGGAACGGGAGCGCAGCGCGTCGCTGGCTTCGACGGGACCGACGGAGAAGCGGTCACTTCGAGTGACATGAGCGGCGCTGGGGCGGGTGTAGTAGACACCGGGGTTGGCTCGGGTGTTGAATACACCGCGGCTTTTTGCGAATGCTTCTTAGAGCGTTTGGCAACTAACTGGAACGCGGGCTCAGGAGAGCCGGTTAAGGTGGCAGCGACCGACGAAGCTTCGGACGCGTCCGAGTCTGAATCGCTCCCGGGAGCAGTACGCTTCCTACGAGATGAGCACGAGGATTAGACCGACGCGCAGTCCATATCGGATGGAACGGGAGACGCGGGAGAGCTATAGACCTGAGGGGTCTGGACGTTGGAGGCATGAGGGGCTGGGGTTGGGGCCTGAGGGGCCGGGGACGCGTTAAGCGCTAGTACAGCCTGCGTAAATATGTCGTCAGAAATTGAAACACCTGACGCGGCGAGTGCTTGGGCGAACGCCTTCGCAATGTTTATGACGCTTTGCTTATCCATTTGGGAAGGGGTTGGGACTATGATATGTATATATAATTATACAACAAATGCCTAGAGTTCCTAAATAAAAACCTAGCGAACCCTAGCGGCTAACCTCCCTACCAGCGGTAGGGGGGCTGGGGAGAATTACTTAAATCTAACCGTAGTACGCCGAAGGCCGCTACCTAGAAACCTAAAAAAGGGTACGCAGGTAAAGAGTTGACCGCGTTAGGGTCAACCTTTACCGACAGAAAGGACAAATACACACGAAAACACACAGATACGATAAAAATAAATATGAAAATAGGAGAAAACTAAGTAAAATAGAGAAGAGAATCAAATAAAAATAAAAGGACTGGTTCAGTACAAATTCGCTGTCACCGTTAAATATCCTTTGTACTGAAACCAGACTACTTACGCTGGGCACAACAGCACAAGCACAACACAACTTAGCACAGCACTTTGAAGACTAAGGGGCTTAGTCACAAAAAAAAACGCACTTCGATAGCACTCAGAGGGAGTAGAAAAACCTTGAAAACCGTAGCACGGAACCAACACGCTAAACTGTAACGTCAGTGGACTGAGCGCCACGGAATATCGGGAAGGGACCGATCAACGGAGAACGGGGTCTTGCACGTCCGTACCGGGTGGCGATCGGAGCGAGGAAATGAAAGTAAAAATTGTGCTCTTGACCTAATTATCCGAGCCGCCACCGGTGCAATAGCAACATACTGATCTATTTCTATTTCCGTTACGCTTATTACATTAGAGTGAGATAACCGTGATCTGTATTTTCTTTTAATGAAAGATTTAGTAACAGTGTACTTCCTGTATTGCAAACTTACGATACAAAGCGGCAACGTCGCATCGCTCGCGTTAATTTTGTCATTTCGCGGTGACCCTTAGATAACTATGTATGCCTTTAGTACAAACTTATGATTAGGTGATCGGGAAGATACAAAGTGTTTAAATGAAAGTGAGAAAAAACTAAAAAACATTCTTGTGACTAAACTATTGCTTACATTGATCTGATTTTTGTTGTGTAGCCTAATAATTATACACAAAATATGTGGTTTCATTTAGTGCCTCACGCTTTTATCAACGTTGTATATATAAAATGCAAAGTCCTGACTGACTGACTAAACTACATATATATCAATGCACAGCCTAAACCGCTGATCCTAGAGACATGAAATTTTGAAAGTGTATTCTTTGTAACGTAGAGGCATCCATTAAGAAAGGGTTTTTGAAATTCCACCCCTAACGAGTTGAAATAGGGGTTGAAATTGAATATGAAACACCGTCAGTTTTGAAGCTTAATCGATTAAAAATGGTATTTAGCTATTTGGTTAGAAATTAATGACGGGTTTCAGGATTTTTGGAAATTTGCCTCTTAAGGGGTAAAAAGGGGAGGGAGTTAGCTTGTACAAAACTCCATCAGTATTGAAGCTAAATCGATCAAAGATGGTATTTAGCTATTTGAAACCGAGTAACACGCAGACGAAGTTGCGGGAAACAGCTAGTCATTTTATAATGTCATGGCGGTACCGTTATTGAATGTTGTTCCATTATTATTCATTATTCGAAAACATTTACTTAAACTACGTTTATTTGTAGGGCGCTACTTGTTTTGTAAAGTAAATTAGAACTCAGAAGAAGTAATCGATAAATTGATAAACAATAATAATTGGTACAACACTAGTCCGCCATTTTAGTATCGCGTAGGTATACACGTATTTTTCGTTGATATGGCATTTCCATATGTTTCCTTGTTCTGAGGACCATATTTAAAATAAAATATTGCCAATGTATTGAGGAACAAATAAAAATGAATATTATTGCATCACAACTTAAAAAAAGAAATTTAAAGATTTCTGGAAAAATGCTAGGATTAGCCTTCCAACTGCTATTACAGGCAAGAGTGACTGTAAAGACATTGCTAACAGCATTAGCTCTTAAGGAAGTGGTGCAGGAGTCCGACTCTGAGGTCAGTTGTTATGAGATACCGTTCGGCTTTACAGCAAAACAGGTTTCCTCTTTTATTAACAGCAAAGGAAAATCACCTGGCCACGACGGCCTCATCGTCGAGCACCTGCAGCACGCTGGTAAGCACATAGGTAGAGTACTTGCTAAGTCATTTACATTCGGTGTTCGACATTGTTACCTACCAAAGGCTATGATGAGAACAGTTGTAGTGCCTATTGTTAAGAATTCGATCTGAGATTGCTCAGATTTAAATAACTACCGCCCAATATCACTCGCAACTGTATTTGCAAAAATATTAGATGGAATGCTTGAACGGTAAATTTCTAAGTTCACGCATCAGCTGAGTGATTCTTGTTCGGTTTCCGGGCCGGTCTGTCAACCGAAAATGCTATTTACACCTTAAGGCCTATCACCTATTATACAGACCGAGAGACGCCAATACGCATGTACGTAGCGTACCTTGATCTATCCAAGGCGTCTGATAGAGTTCATTATACCATACTTTTCAAAAAGCTTACCTCTCTTGGATTACCCAATCAGCTCGTAAATGTACTCAGGTATTGGTTTAATAATCAAACAAATTGGGTTAGATGGGGAGACGCTGCATCTGATGAATATCGGCTTGAGTGTGGTGTAAGACAAGGAGGCTTAACATCACCTTTCTTATTCAATTTATATATTGATCAGCTGATCGTTGAACTCAGCAATACATGTTTGGCTGTTCAATTGATGGAAGAATAATAAATAAGTGACGCCGATGACATGGTGTTGCTGAGCCCTTCGATCCACGCTTTGAGAAAATTGTTGAATGTATGTGAGAATTATGCTGACAGGCATGGACTTATGTATAATGTCAAAAAGTGTGAACGTATGGTGTTTAACGCGGGTAAAAAGTTACCCACTAACATTCCTGGGCTCACACTCAATAACATTGAATTAAAGAGGACCTTTAAATTTAAATATTTTGGGCACGTTATTAATTCCAACTTAACGGGTGAAGATGACATCGAAAGAGTACGTTGAGCTCTTGCTGTACGTACCAATATGCTACCTCGAAGGCTTGCACGTTGTACACCACAAGTTAAATTTACTTTATTTAGAGCCTATTGTCAATCTTTATACACGTGTAGTCTTTGGGTCAGTTATAAAAAGAAAGATTACTCAGCTCTACGTGTACAATATAACAACGGCTTTAGAACACTTTTGGGGCTGCCGCGGTGCTGCAGCGCGTCAGGCATGTTCGCGGAGGCACGAGTAGACGATTTTTTCGCGATTACAAGGAAAATGGTCGCCTCACTGATGCGCCGGACCTGCGACAGCTCTAACAGTATTCTACTAGTATTAAAGGAAAAGGTAGATAGCTCTATGTTAAAACATTGGAATAGTTGCCACCTACAATGTAATGTAAAATAAATTAAAAAATAAAATTGTTACTAACTCTTTATATGGATCAAGTGTCCGAAATAAATTATTATTATAATATTATTATCATTATTATTGTTGACTTTAAGGTAATGAATTTCCCCTGACTCTTCCTATCAGCCACGTAAACGTGATCATTGTGACGGCCAAATTAGGACGGACGGTAGTACCAGCCCAGACGAGATCTGAGTGAAAGTAACTTTGCTACCACGCGGGTATAATGATGAACTCAAAAATAAAATCTCAATAAAAAGTTGTTTGAATCATTTATTAAGTATCGATGGCCTATCAGAAGCTATTTATGAACTCTTCAAATGTAAACCGATTTATCGATAAATATAATTATCGCAAAATTGCGACCGAATCGGTTTCAAAAATTTCTAAAAGTAAAAGTAGAAGGTTTCTTTGGATTTCAATTTTTGCTACTAAAGCTGAACTGAACTGTGTGTTTAAATGCTTTGAAATCCAAAGAAACCTTCTACTTTTTATTTTTTTATTTTGGAAACTGATTCGGTCGCAATTATGCGAAAATTCATAAAAAATATCGTGACTCGAAAACTATTAAAAATCGTATAACATGGGGTGACTCAAATACCTCTCAACACGAGCCATCTAAAAAAATTTTGGACTTCAGTTTTCTGGCCACTTTCTATAAGTTTGTGCAACTTCAGTTGAATTTATTTTGGTAAGATTATGGTAAGACATCAACAAAAAACTTCACTGCGAGGTGTCCAACGTTTAGTTAGTCCCTAGTCCTTAATATCATATAATTTTGCCTCAAAATAGCAGAAAAACAGTGCAAGTCACGTTCCATATGATATCGTTTTAACTGTCTCAAAATAGTTCAGGTTTGTTTTTCAACTGGAATAACCATTTTACTCTATCCGTAACATTTTTTGGTTGCATATACACACATCAAAAAAGTCATACAAATTTCAATTTTACAATGTATTTTCACATTATTATTTATATTATTCTTTAGTGCCTTTTCAAAGTAAAAAATCAAATGTTTTTTTTTAATTTTTATTTTAATAACATAAACTAACAATGAAATTGTTAAACGAAATTAATTTATTGTAAAAGAAATTGGATAACTTAATGCAAAGAGTGGCCGCCTCTGTTGTTGAGAACTTGCTGACACCGATTATTCATAGAATCGATGAGACTGTTTATGTTATCCTGCGGCAATTACTCCCAATAAAATTTTAGTAAGTCCATCGGTTGTCGGGATGTTGTCATTCCGTCCAAGTCCTCTAAAACACGTCTCTGGAGCATGTTCCATGCGTGCTCGATGGGGTTGAGTTCTGGCGATTGTGCAGGCCAAGACAATACCCGGATGTTTTTCCTTGCCAAGTACTCCCTGGTGTGCAAAGCTGTATGCGAACGTGCATTATCATGCTCTACACTATTCATTTCGACGAGCGCGATTCCTTAGAGGTATAGGTGGGCACCTAATTGGTCGTTGTGCCTGTAAGAAAAGATATAATAATTGATTAATAAATTTAAAATAATGTGTGTTTAGACTAAGACTTTTTTGATGTGTGCACTTTGAAGTATCTTCGTAAATTATAATGTGCGTCATGGTGAATTCAAAATGGCGAATTGACTATTAATCCAATGACTTTGCTTGTGATTTTGCTCATATATTCCTCATTTCCGCTGCAAATCTGATTGTTTTACTAATTCCACAGCCGGCAAACGAGCACTCCACCCACGTGATGGTAAGTGGCATCCGACCCCATGGACATAGTTAATCGTAGGTGTTTTATTTACTAAAAGAAGGTTGTGTTTATTATATCGACTAATGATGCGTCGCTTTGCCAACCGTTGAAGTTGCCTTTGTTCCAGTAATTGTGTAGCCAGTTCCAGTTGTGACGGAACAAACTCGAGTCTTGTGTATGGGGCGGAAGTATGATTTCAATATACCTGCTAATAGCATTTGTCAATACTGATTTACTCAAGTTATCATAAAAATATCTGTTTATATATTGGTATATGTTAGCAGATATAATTGTTGATATATAGAATCTCTAAATGGAAGAAAAATTACTCATAAAAGGATGTTGTGACGGGACAAGCTCGAGTCTTTTGTATGGAGCGGAAGTATAATCTCAATATAGGTACCTGCTGATAGCAGTTGGCAATACTGATTTACTGAAGTTATCAGTTAGTTCAGTTAAATTCATTTACCTTGCTAAAGAATAAAAAAATTAGAAAAAATTATTAATTTAATATTGATATCTGGTTCTCAGAATTTATGTACTAATTTGATATAGATAGATACATCTAATTAATGTTCCTAAAGGAAAAAAAAGTATAGCAGTTTGGGATGCCTATTTTTGTTATTAAGTTTCCCTTCCGTTGTTGATACGATCTTATGGGTGGTAATTAATTGCAGGAAAATATTTGATGATGCTTTCGCATTTACACATAGATTTTATTTATTCATTATTTATTTATTTATTTATTTGCTAAACAAAATAACTCTACAGTAGTTACACATAAATTAAATTAAATAAGTAATTCAAGGGTGCATTCTTTTATTTTGTTGGTAAATATGACTGGAGATTGTCGCGGGTGCGTGGTGCATAAAGTATAGCAGTTTGGAACGCCCACTTTGTTATTAAGTTGCTCTTCCGTTGTTGATACTATTTTATGGGTGGTAATTATTTGCAGGAAAATAATTAATGATGCTTTCGCATTTACACATAGATTTTATTTATTCATTATTTATTTATTTATTTATTTGCTAAACAAAATAACTCTACAGTAGTTACTCATAAATTAAATTAAATAAGTAATTCAAGGGTGCATTCTTTTATTTTGTTGGTAAATATGACTGGAGATTGTCGCGGGTGTGTGGTGCATAAAGTATAGCAGTTTGGAACGCCTACTTTGTTATTAAGTTGCTCTTCCGTTGTTGATACTATTTTATGGGTGGTAATTATTTGCAGGAAAATAATTAATGATGCTTTCGCATTTACACATAGATTTTATTTATTCATTATTTATTTATTTATTTATTTGCTAAACAAAATAACTCTACAGTAGTTACACATAAATTAAATTAAATAAGTAATTCAAGGGTACATTCTTTTATTTTGTTGGTAAATATGACTGGAGATTGTCGCGGGTGCGTGGTGCATGGTGCCTCGTGGGAGGGAGTTCGGTCGTTTGGGTATAAATAGGGCAGTAGGCCGCAGAGCAGGCATCAGTATTTCAGTCTCGGGAAATGGAAGTTTGAGTCTCGGTCGGGAAACGAAAGTAACCCAAAAGTTCTGCCAGTTTGTACCCAGTTTAATATTTAGTTTTTTTTTTCAGTTGTTTAAAAAGAGAATATAGTGTTGAGTTGAACGTAGGTCCAGTTTTAGGTGAGTGATTATTTTAGTACACATTAATAGGGAATTTCGTGTTCAGGAAAGTTCTGCCAATTCGTAGATAAAAGTTTAATTTTTGAATATATTAATATTAAATTACGTTATTGCGTTAGAAGGTGAATCCTGTTATAGAAGAGCGTTTATTTCGTTTAATACTGTAGGGTAATTTAACAGGGAAATTAACTTTTATAGTATATTTATTTAAGGTCTTGATTTATATATTAATATTTCATGTACTTTATTTTTTATATGTATTTTATTATATATACTTATTTATATATGTAAGTATATATACTTACATGTTATATTTTATCTTACTTTGTATTAAAAGTAATTACGCACACACACACAGAACACAATACATCTATAGGTATTGATAAACTAAAAATGCTCATTTGTGATGTGTTTATATTCGTCTAAATATAATGTATGTAATGCATTACAATGGTGAGATATACTAGAAGGTTATTTGATTGAGTCAAAATAATTTATTTAACACACTCAGCGTGCAAATCTCCAACTTGGTGAAGTTTATTTACTCTTTATTTTCTCCCTTTATCCTCATGTCAATTGGCTCACAACCACACAGTCGTTGAGGTCTCTTGTAACCATTTTCATTGATCTGACTATCTGTTGTTGCGACAAGGACGAGTTCCGGCTCTTCAGACTCAGGGAGAAAGTTGGTTTAGGAACTTCTTGGCTGAATAATTGACAAATATTAAAAACTCACATTTCCTTCCTTCATTTATGTTCATTCTGCGACTTGTTATCTGGCATAGGACCAAACAGTGGTTGAAGTCTCTTGTTGTCAATTTCAATGATCTGAGCTTCTGGTGTTACGACAGGATGACACTCCGGTGCATCAGACTCAGTGAGGAAGTTGGTTCATGAACTTCTTGGCTGTATAATTAACAATGTCATGGAATGAATTATAAATCTATTTATTCCTCTCCTTCATTAATATATTTATTTCATGAATTATTAACGAACATAATACTAAAGTCATTGGAGTTTCTGGTTTCACTTTCATTGATCTGACTATCTGTTGATGCGACAAGGACGAGTTCCGGCTCATCAGACTCAGGCAGAAAGTTGGATCTAGAACTTCTTGGCTGAATAATTGACAAATATTAAAAATTCTTATTTCTTTCCTACATTTGTGTTCATTTTGTGACTTGTTATCTGGCATGAGACCAAACAGTGGTTGAAGTCTCTTGTTATCAATTTCAAGGATCTGAGCTTCTGGTGTTACGACAGGATGACCCTCCGGTGCATCAGCCTCAGTGAGGGAGTTGGTTCTGGAACTTCTTGGCTGAATAATTAACAAATGTCATGGAATGAATTATGAATTGGGTTTGGAAACTTTTGCCTGAATAAATAACAATTATCATGAAATAGATATTAGAGTTACCCTTCCGAAAATGATCCAACTTGGAGATTACACTACTTAGATTAAATTAAAGTATCTGCAAGGTTTGGGTTTGTGATATAAATAACTTTATTCAAGATTGTGGAATTTATTGTTAGCTTTATTTATTCTTACAATCTCACCATATTCCATCCTCTACTTATCTTTATAAACTTATTTACTTACAAAGTATTTTTATTTTATCATTATTATTCAGTACTAACACTCGGGTGTTGGATTGGTGAATCCTGGAGAGAGAAATTCAAAAAAAAATGAAAGGATGTCTCTCACATGACTAGGGCGAGGATAGGGGCCCTACTCACACCCACTTTTTATAAATTTCCAATTCATTTTAATTTATCAAATTCATTTCAACAGTTCTTTATTACCTCTTATTATATATTGTATGTATTTATTATATTATATATTTTTATTACTATAATAATTTACATTGCATTCTTAAAACATTCTTTGTTTCTTATCTTTGTCACATACCTCGGAAAAGAACTTGGTTACTATGCAACACAACGAAGAGTCCTACCCAACCTTAGACGATCACGCCAAATAAATATTGTATTTTTTATTGATAAATCTTTATATTGTGCCAATTACAATTTCTCATTCTGTAGTTTATAACTGAAGGTTTTATATATATTTTGAATGAGGAGTATAAGAATAAAGTTTGACACTTATATGCTAGGTTTTATATTATATTTATGTATCTATTTCAAATTTTTATTTATGACATTCCCTTATATGATCAGAGAGCAGATAAGGAAGGGGTGGTCGTTGCAATTTGGTGCCGTGGTGACCAGGATAAGTGAAAAAAAAGGTAGATCATCAGTAAAATTACTTAAATATTACTGTGGTTTAGTGTAGTTGCCTCAGTAGTAGCTAAGTGTCTGTTGGTGGAATGAGTGTTATTGGCATAAATTATGGTTGAAATGTATTTAAATATCGGTGGCTTCAGGCCACAATTTGTTGCTTGTGACCTGGGTCGAGGTTTGAAGGTGTGACAGGGGTTTGAAGTGGGTGGGGGCGACTATTTTGGTGTTGAATATATTTAGTATTTATTTGTGTATATATACATCAAGACAATTATATTGTTATGACATTGAAGCGTTCAACACATTATTACACCACCTCACTAGTAAGTTTATATATTTTATTTATTTCTGTTATATATTTTGGATTCAACCATTTAACAGTTTAATGTTGAGTTCTTCATACATACTAGTTTATATGGCCTCGGATGGTGTTTTTCCTTTTTTCTTTAACAGTAATTAGCTGGAAGGTACAAGTAGTGAATTAGTAAGCAAAGTGGTAGTCTAGGTAAAGCTTAGGTAATATTGTGAAGATGTTATATGTATATTTCTTCATTAACAATTGGCATATTATTTAAATTTTAATTGTAAGTTTTCAGAGAATTTAGGTAGATATTTCTTGCATAGATTATAATTTTTGCTTCGCTGCCTTTATTTTTAATTACTTGTGTTCTTGTTATCAATAATAACTGAAATATTCAATTACTGTGTTTCTATTTTTATTTTTAATTTATTATTTCTTGTTTTTTATTTTTATTTTGAGTGTTACTTTCAGGAATTTTTATTTATAATTATTTTTCTCATTGTTTGTATTCTTTTCAGCATTTAATTTATTTTATTTAACACTTTGTGGTATTGTGGCTGGAGGTTGGAGGTATAATACATAGTAGTTTTGTATTCTCACTATGTTCAAATGTACTGTTTAACATAATATCGATTTTCTTTTTGGACTTGATAACATGGTTCAATATACTCTGTCATTCTGTTGGAGCAATCGGTTGATTGATTTTATTGTTTTACAGCCTTCGTTGATAGATTGTTTTAGAATTTTGATGTGTTTTACAGGTTTGTTTATTGGATTTGATCGGATTTGGGAATGTTGCAAATTAGGTTATGTACTTAGGGGATGCAGGGTGTTTTGGTTCTTTTAATTACTTATTTAGGAAAGTTATTGTTTTTATTAGATATAGATTAGGTGATTGAATATTGAAATAACTACAGAATTGAATGGTTTATAGTGGCTGTTATATTATTTTGTTTTACTGGAGGTCTAGATGGGCAGTTCTGGGTTAATCGTAATAGGATCTTATTATGATTCGTATTACTAGACACAAAATGGTAACATAGTGGGCAATTCGTGAAATGAAGCACGCACAATTCATATCTTGTAATTCGGTTGTTTATGGTTTTACAAAGAAATTCTTAAAATGTTTCATGTAGTATGAGTTGCGTGGGTGTCAAGTAGCTGAATCATAAAAGGTTACCCAGGAGCAATGTTTGAAGAAAACATTGTATAAATCAAACACTCACTTACTTCAAAATAAAATGTTTCAGCTCACACGTAATTCAGAGGCCGAATAATAGAGCTTTTTCACATTTGACCACTTGAGTGGATGTTTTTCATTAGTGTTAAACATGTACAAGTGGAGAATTTTAAATGTTACAGCGTTGGGTTGCTAAAACGGAAGAACAAGACGTGTTAGTTTAGCGTGCGAAGGGATCCACTTGGAAGGGTATTCAAATGAGTGATGTTAAGAGTTACGGCACTTAGTTGCAGTTATTTATGTTGGAACGTGCGTGCGTTTGTTTACTTTCTTTTTTTTGGTTTTATTACCCTTATGGGAAGGCAAAGGGATCTAGCCCATGCAACCTGTTGTTTACTTTTTTTATTATTACTGCGATGACATACTTGTGAATAGTTGACAGCAATCTAATACGAAATGATTTTATGTGTTGAGTCGTGATCACCAATTCACCAGTTTTTATGATTAGTTGTGTTGTTAGTTAAGATATGTAACGTTCCAACAGTTATTTATAAACATTACTTTCACATCTTTATGAAATATAAAATAATCGGCACAGTTACGATTCTATTTTCGGTGTGGTGAAAAATAATTTCATTATAATCAAATATGAGTCAGATTATGAAATGAATTGAATAGGGATGACAATTATATCTCCATTTTACAAAAAGAGAAAATGTTGAGGAATGCAAGTAATTCGGGAAATGAATTACATTTACACAAATTGACCAATGTGGACATTTTAGATTCTCTGTTGTAGTGACTTTATCTTTTGAATATAATTGTTCCGGTAATTAAGGGTAGTTAAATTACAAAGTTCTACTTATTAACCACAATTTAAATGATTGAAAGAATTATATGTGCCTACTTTGTTGATTGATCATTATTTTTTTTTAATATTTTCAGTGTTATGTCATTTCGGTGTTTATAATAGTATCTACAAAGTTTATCATTTTTGTAGTGTTGGAGTTAATATAAACTTTTTACAGACAAATACTTTGTTTCGTGTCTATCAAATTATCAATCCATTTTAGGTATTCAGTGAGTTTATGGGTAGTAGTCTGAATAGTGAATGATAGTGTTATTAATTTAAACGTCATTTAACAATTGCGCGTGGGAGTGGATGAAATTAATCAGTGTATTTTTTTTTAGATAGGTTTATTTGTTAGGAAGTAAAATTATTAGGTTATATACTGAGACGAACGAGTGGCGTAGTGGTTGGTGGTCCTGCCTCGTGAGCCGGGGGTCCCGGGTTCGAGTCCTGGCTGGGGCGTTAGTTTGTGTGTTGGGTATGGGTGTTTGTTCACTGGTCAAGGTTGATGAGATTTTGTTCTGCGTTTCCCCACCGTTCGCTGTGTGGTGACCCGTGGCATACAATAGCGTTACATCATCCAGATTATACAAAACCATTATATTTGCAATCAAATAATTCAGGAGAAGGGCATTAAGAGGAGCCGAATTAAGATGGACAGTGTTTTGTCCCGAAATTCATTACATGGAAGTTAATGGAAATAAATCTTTAATATCTGATAAATAAAAACACATTGTAATAGTCCAGTATCTAGGTACTAGTATCCATAACACAGGATCTTGATGATGCTTGGTTTGGCTCTGGGTAATGTGGTGTGATTGTTAGTAATGTTGTTTATTTATCATTATTTATTTATTTATAATAGGAACAGGGACAACAAGTATTGCATATAATTTTATATATTAATATTTTTCTAAATTTCGTAACGTCACTTTTTACCAATTAGCACGATTTAAAAGGAAAATGTATTGGTATTTTTATAGGTTTATATTATGTGTAGAAAGAATGGGTTGGTGACTCAAGTACCTTTTTTTTTTTAGTTACATGATTAACTTTATAAAAGTTAGATTTATTATTTCGTCGCCTTATCACTTTCATCAACGTTTTATTTAATACTCACATACATGGGGCATACATCGTACTAATTTTGACTGGGCTTTGCAAGTTTGATCAAAGATCACTTAGGTATATCTGGAGGGGTATTGGGTGGTCATTTCCGAAAAAAAAGGGGAGGGATTTAATTTGGTTCTTTTACTAAAACTAGAAAGAATAATATTTACCTTGTAAGTTTAAAGGTGCCGTTTATTTTTGAAATAAGTATAAATACTTCCATTTGTTCCTTTCTATTGTAAATTATTACTCCAGTGAATTTCGTAATAATTTAGGGGGCGATTGTGACGGAACAAACTCGAGTCTTGTGTATGGGGCGGAAGTATGATTTCAATATACCTGCTAATAGCATTTGTCAATACTGATTTACTCAAGTTATCATAAAAATATCTGTTTATATATTGGTATATGTTAGCAGATATAATTGTTGATATATAGAATCTCTAAATGGAAGAAAAATTACTCATAAAAGGATGTTGTGACGGGACAAGCTCGAGTCTTTTGTATGGAGCGGAAGTATAATCTCAATATAGGTACCTGCTGATAGCAGTTGGCAATACTGATTTACTGAAGTTATCAGTTAGTTCAGTTAAATTCATTTACCTTGCTAAAGAATAAAAAAATTAGAAAAAATTATTAATTTAATATTGATATCTGGTTCTCAGAATTTATGTACTAATTTGATATAGATAGATACATCTAATTAATGTTCCTAAAGGAAAAAAAAGTATAGCAGTTTGGGATGCCTATTTTTGTTATTAAGTTTCCCTTCCGTTGTTGATACGATCTTATGGGTGGTAATTAATTGCAGGAAAATATTTGATGATGCTTTCGCATTTACACATAGATTTTATTTATTCATTATTTATTTATTTATTTATTTGCTAAACAAAATAACTCTACAGTAGTTACACATAAATTAAATTAAATAAGTAATTCAAGGGTGCATTCTTTTATTTTGTTGGTAAATATGACTGGAGATTGTCGCGGGTGCGTGGTGCATAAAGTATAGCAGTTTGGAACGCCCACTTTGTTATTAAGTTGCTCTTCCGTTGTTGATACTATTTTATGGGTGGTAATTATTTGCAGGAAAATAATTAATGATGCTTTCGCATTTACACATAGATTTTATTTATTCATTATTTATTTATTTATTTATTTGCTAAACAAAATAACTCTACAGTAGTTACTCATAAATTAAATTAAATAAGTAATTCAAGGGTGCATTCTTTTATTTTGTTGGTAAATATGACTGGAGATTGTCGCGGGTGTGTGGTGCATAAAGTATAGCAGTTTGGAACGCCTACTTTGTTATTAAGTTGCTCTTCCGTTGTTGATACTATTTTATGGGTGGTAATTATTTGCAGGAAAATAATTAATGATGCTTTCGCATTTACACATAGATTTTATTTATTCATTATTTATTTATTTATTTATTTGCTAAACAAAATAACTCTACAGTAGTTACACATAAATTAAATTAAATAAGTAATTCAAGGGTACATTCTTTTATTTTGTTGGTAAATATGACTGGAGATTGTCGCGGGTGCGTGGTGCATGGTGCCTCGTGGGAGGGAGTTCGGTCGTTTGGGTATAAATAGGGCAGTAGGCCGCAGAGCAGGCATCAGTATTTCAGTCTCGGGAAATGGAAGTTTGAGTCTCGGTCGGGAAACGAAAGTAACCCAAAAGTTCTGCCAGTTTGTACCCAGTTTAATATTTAGTTTTTTTTTTCAGTTGTTTAAAAAGAGAATATAGTGTTGAGTTGAACGTAGGTCCAGTTTTAGGTGAGTGATTATTTTAGTACACATTAATAGGGAATTTCGTGTTCAGGAAAGTTCTGCCAATTCGTAGATAAAAGTTTAATTTTTGAATATATTAATATTAAATTACGTTATTGCGTTAGAAGGTGAATCCTGTTATAGAAGAGCGTTTATTTCGTTTAATACTGTAGGGTAATTTAACAGGGAAATTAACTTTTATAGTATATTTATTTAAGGTCTTGATTTATATATTAATATTTCATGTACTTTATTTTTTATATGTATTTTATTATATATACTTATTTATATATGTAAGTATATATACTTACATGTTATATTTTATCTTACTTTGTATTAAAAGTAATTACGCACACACACACAGAACACAATACATCTATAGGTATTGATAAACTAAAAATGCTCATTTGTGATGTGTTTATATTCGTCTAAATATAATGTATGTAATGCATTACAATGGTGAGATATACTAGAAGGTTATTTGATTGAGTCAAAATAATTTATTTAACACACTCAGCGTGCAAATCTCCAACTTGGTGAAGTTTATTTACTCTTTATTTTCTCCCTTTATCCTCATGTCAATTGGCTCACAACCACACAGTCGTTGAGGTCTCTTGTAACCATTTTCATTGATCTGACTATCTGTTGTTGCGACAAGGACGAGTTCCGGCTCTTCAGACTCAGGGAGAAAGTTGGTTTAGGAACTTCTTGGCTGAATAATTGACAAATATTAAAAACTCACATTTCCTTCCTTCATTTATGTTCATTCTGCGACTTGTTATCTGGCATAGGACCAAACAGTGGTTGAAGTCTCTTGTTGTCAATTTCAATGATCTGAGCTTCTGGTGTTACGACAGGATGACACTCCGGTGCATCAGACTCAGTGAGGAAGTTGGTTCATGAACTTCTTGGCTGTATAATTAACAATGTCATGGAATGAATTATAAATCTATTTATTCCTCTCCTTCATTAATATATTTATTTCATGAATTATTAACGAACATAATACTAAAGTCATTGGAGTTTCTGGTTTCACTTTCATTGATCTGACTATCTGTTGATGCGACAAGGACGAGTTCCGGCTCATCAGACTCAGGCAGAAAGTTGGATCTAGAACTTCTTGGCTGAATAATTGACAAATATTAAAAATTCTTATTTCTTTCCTACATTTGTGTTCATTTTGTGACTTGTTATCTGGCATGAGACCAAACAGTGGTTGAAGTCTCTTGTTATCAATTTCAAGGATCTGAGCTTCTGGTGTTACGACAGGATGACCCTCCGGTGCATCAGCCTCAGTGAGGGAGTTGGTTCTGGAACTTCTTGGCTGAATAATTAACAAATGTCATGGAATGAATTATGAATTGGGTTTGGAAACTTTTGCCTGAATAAATAACAATTATCATGAAATAGATATTAGAGTTACCCTTCCGAAAATGATCCAACTTGGAGATTACACTACTTAGATTAAATTAAAGTATCTGCAAGGTTTGGGTTTGTGATATAAATAACTTTATTCAAGATTGTGGAATTTATTGTTAGCTTTATTTATTCTTACAATCTCACCATATTCCATCCTCTACTTATCTTTATAAACTTATTTACTTACAAAGTATTTTTATTTTATCATTATTATTCAGTACTAACACTCGGGTGTTGGATTGGTGAATCCTGGAGAGAGAAATTCAAAAAAAAATGAAAGGATGTCTCTCACATGACTAGGGCGAGGATAGGGGCCCTACTCACACCCACTTTTTATAAATTTCCAATTCATTTTAATTTATCAAATTCATTTCAACAGTTCTTTATTACCTCTTATTATATATTGTATGTATTTATTATATTATATATTTTTATTACTATAATAATTTACATTGCATTCTTAAAACATTCTTTGTTTCTTATCTTTGTCACATACCTCGGAAAAGAACTTGGTTACTATGCAACACAACGAAGAGTCCTACCCAACCTTAGACGATCACGCCAAATAAATATTGTATTTTTTATTGATAAATCTTTATATTGTGCCAATTACAATTTCTCATTCTGTAGTTTATAACTGAAGGTTTTATATATATTTTGAATGAGGAGTATAAGAATAAAGTTTGACACTTATATGCTAGGTTTTATATTATATTTATGTATCTATTTCAAATTTTTATTTATGACATTCCCTTATATGATCAGAGAGCAGATCAGGAAGGGGTGGTCGTTACACAGTGCACTGGCTGTTTCTTCCCTTCGACCAGAACACATTAACATAAACGTGATTATTATGGCGGTAAAAATAGGAAGGACTCTAGTACCGCCCCAGACGATATCTCAACAAACTAAAACTCTACTATGACTAAAAACACATCATTTAAATATAAACCCTGAAGAATATAATCGTTTGATATAAATTTTAAATTATTACCTTAAGAACTACGAAACTAACCTATTAAGAATAAAACAATGTTTACAACACAAACTAGTAAGCAAAAGTGAAGTAATAAATTCATAACCTCAAACATATTTCGCATGACATTTTGAATTTTTTATGAATACATTATTCTCAGTGTAATTGTTAATTAAAAGCGTAAGACGTATTCTTTTTACGTTCGCATGTTTTATATTTATTGCTACCTCTAGATTTAATGTTATGCTAATTTAAAGGTTAGAACATAATCCTTCAGAAGACTTTGGACAGAGTCATGGTCGTAGGTTCATTTTGAATTTTTTTAGTTCAAATAAGTGGCAGTTTTATTTGGGATCTGGACGAAGCAACACATTGCAGACATTTTTGTACAAAGAAGGTAGTTAGTTGTATACATTATTTGCGTCTTAGAGAGATAATAATCATATATGCGTAACTCACGTAAACGCTTTAATAAATTTTGTAACGGTTTTCAAAGTCAGTATTAATAAAAATATTTTTTTTAATTGTTATCCTGAAAAATTTTAAAAAATATTTAAAAAATCCTGCCTTCTGTTTTACTTACTTTTTTTACATAATTGAAACAAATGTATGTAGCATAATAAAAGAAATGTTAATGCGTTTCCATTATTTCATGGACTTACACTGTTTTATTGTATTTTGATTACTATAATAATTTGTCTGATAACTTTGAACTACAATTTCCCAAAAAAATTTACTCTTAGTAACGTAATACGTGACAAAAATAATCGTAATCCGTTCGCAAAACAATCGCGTAACCAAAAATATAGTATTATAGAATAAATATATTTGAATTTTTAGTCTGTTTTCATACCAAGGCTACGGAATTAATTTTTAATTACTAAAGCAACGTTATTTAATACCCAACAGATGCCTGCCCAAAGGAGCAGTAACATAATTACAACAACCGAAGAGGACAGACAGTTTGTGATCAAATCACTAGGTTTGACAAACGATGGGTTGCAGGAAGATGTCGACGCTATATTGGACTGGTTTGAGAAACAACCCCATTTGGTCGACGGAGGCATTAGTAAGTATATTCTGCATTTGTACAGAATAGCTTAAAATATGAAATCTCCTGAATGTGTCGCGAAATGGTGCGTAATCTGTATATAATAGATGTAAATATGGTACTTACCAATAAAGATAAAAGTATCAGTTCCGATCGCCTTTTGTGCTTTTTTGAAAATCGTGGCGCATGATTTGACCTATATATAGCTTGGGGATACTCTTAGGTACATGATAAAAATAGCCACTATGCTCTAAAGTGTCACATTTCAGAGTTATTCGCAGAAAAGGATGGTAACGGAGGTTTATACAGAGCTAAAAAACCTATTAAGGTTTTTCTACATGCCGTAGTGGGACTAAATGGCAGGTCTTGACCTTAAAAGCTCTATAACAATCGTAGCATGAAGTCAGTACGTTTCATAACTTGACCAAAAACAGAAATCGCGCGCGGGAGAAAACATTTGTACCTATATTGATTGGGGACATTCTAAGGAATACAAAATAGGCCAATATGCTCTAAATTGTCACAATTCAGAGAAATGTGCAGAAAAATTTAATACCCTGCAAAAAGGATCTAAAGTAAGTAGTAGTTCTTGGATTAGTCCGACATTTAAGTATTAAATTAACATATTTTAACTTACTTTTAATACAAGAGGTACTAAATTCAAATTCAAATATTTATTTATCATCATTGACAATTACTTGTTCTTACTGACGTCAAATAAAGCATGACTGTACCGTACCACCAGTTCCGAGAAACTTTCATGAAGAAGAACTGGCAAGAAACATAACGGGTATATTTTTTCAAAATAAATTTACAATACCTCTTTATATCTATACAAAATTATTGTTATCTGCACTTGTTGGCTCGGTAAGTCTCCCTAGCCCCAATTATCCAAACGACGAACACCCTCGAACGGCACCCGTTTACGAGTTAACGCTGGATCCAGCCATCGCCCCCCTCAACCATAACAGAAGGAAGTGAGCGACCCATCACCCGACGCTACCACAAAAGACAACGCTACGTTAAATAAAACACTAAATAATTTAAGGTTGTTTAGTTGTTCCAAGTTTTTAGGTAAAACAAGACACAGATTGCTCTTCAGACATAACATTGTATGGTAAAATAATTTAAATAGTTTTTTATTTAGGTTTTCTTTGATATTAATTTTGCATATGATTCTGAAGTTAGTCACTTTAGGACAATATGAGATAACTTATTTTTTTACTGGATAAGAAGGTTCTATACGCATGTCAGTATAGGTTTTATTGTTTCAGCAATTAGTAAAACTTATTGTCCACGTAAAACTTTTGTAATGGTGCCCTGTTTCAAAGTACGTTTGAAATAATTTTTTCGGCGCATAATTCCTAAATGTACCACCTAAGATCACAGTGGAATTTATTTTTGTGTTCCTTTATGTGTTTCCCAATCGATATATAGAAGTTCTATCGTGCGCCGCGATTTTGAAAAAAGAAAACAAAAGACGATCGGAGATGATACCAAGCCCCATGCAAAAATTTTCAAACAGCTTTGTTTTGTAAAATGCTTCATTGTGGAGTTATTAGCTTCCTAAAGACTTAACAAAAAAATTTGATGCATATTAGGCGTTTGTCTTTTATCTCACCTAATGAAAATTAAATGTAAAAATAATGGTTTATTTTGTAATTTTCACAATACCTATAAACATTTTAATTACTGACACTATATTTCCAATACATACTTCCGTGGAAAACTCATGACTCGTTTCGGACCAGTTCTCGGTTGCGTTTTTTCGCTGCCAGTGGAAGGCAAGAAGTCTTTCTCACTCATTTCTCTTTTGCAGGGAAAGAGGAGCATATTCATATTACGTTGGTTCTCATCTCACACCACTGTGTTTAGGTTTACTATCTCAAAATACTTTTACTTTTACTTACAAACCACGGCTTTTAATAGTCATACGTGCTCATTATTAAAGGTTTATAAAGCAAAACGGAAGATATTGAAATAGACACAAAAAATTAACAAACAGGTAATGAGATCTCCTTGGTTGAAAGAGAATCTAAATTTGGATCTTATCAATTCTTCCCACGATCAAAATGATAATGAAACGATTTACAAAGCACATACGCGTTATCATGCCACATACAAAATGTTCCTTCATTATTCTCATACCACTTTTTGTGTTTATCTATACTAATAATATAAAGTTATAATAAAAATTTAAATAAAAGAAGAATTACTGACATCAATTAAACATAGACACAATAACATAAATATAAAAATGTAAAAAAATTAATAGCAAATAAAAATAGACACTCATAGAAGGCTCGACTTAGCCAAACCCGACGCAAAAGTACCCAAAACGCTCGCAGCATCGCCGCGTTGTATTGCTTATATAATAATATTTTAAAAAATGGATTACTAAAAGATTTTTTTTTAATTTAATAATAACAATTGTATAATGAACCAATATGCATCGCTAAAAAATTGTTTGCGGTTTCACTCGATTTTTCTCAGCACATATAATCTACGTAGTTAAATCATAAGAATATGGTATAATAAGTGTAAAATTATTTAAAGTTTCTGTATTTTGACGAATATAGCTTCCGTCTCTACTAGAAACCAATTCTATGAAAATAAATTTCTTGAGTTATAGTTAAACTAGAATGAATAAGAATATAAAAAGTCAGTACCTACTTATTGTTGTGAACTCACAAAAGGTCAAAAAAATATAAACGGCGGACGTTTAAGGTTTTTTATTTTTTCAGGTCAACTTAATTATGTGCCTAACAGGAAAACGCGTAATTTATGCTCCGAAGTCATTCAACCGAATATAATAATGGGCTGATAAACCTTCGTGAAAAATACAGAACATATTTGATTAACTTTTCACGTTCAACAAAAAAGAATAACCAACATAAAATAATAAATTCTCAAGTATTAAAATGACTTCCTGTACAGAAACTGCCAAGTTACAAAATAGTATATTATGCAACTAGTGAATAAAGGACGGATTTAAAGCGAGGGCCGTAGATGAGTCACGAGCAAGTGAAGGATTCTAACGATTGAATCACGAGCGTAGCGAGTGATTTAAGATGATTGAATCACGAGCGCAGCGAGTGATTCAACTGTTAGAATCCTGAGCGACGCGAGTGATTCATGGCCCTCGATATAAATTCGTACTTTATTCAGGAGTTGCATACTATACTTTATACCATGACTACGAGAAAAAGACATAATTTAAGCGAAAATAGAAATTTAATCAAGAAACAATTCACAGTAAGTATTTGAAATGGCGCCAATTCACTATTTTTTTTTCTATAATGGCAGCAAAGAACACAAAACAGTTTTTAATCTAATGCCAAACTCCTTGTCGCAAATATCGACCAATCAAATCTCGAGAATTTATTTGCACCAAAGAGTTTGAATTTCGAATCTTAGCGCAAGGAGTTTGTGTAAGCATTGAAATGGAGATCGGATATATTTTGTGTTCCAAATTCAAACACCAAAACAGTGAATAAAAACAAAACAGTGAATAAAAGGCCTTTTTATTCACTGTTTTGCGTGAATAAAATAAGCTTTTTAGAGTAGGTATGGTATAAAAATACAAATGAACTTAAAATTATCTACAGCTATATTTAAGAAAATTGTATGTATATTGTGAAATGGATTTGCATTTGTCTTCCATAGCTACGGCAAACTTCGTATCCGACCTGTCTAAATAACTACGTGCAGTGTAGGTGCAATCCGCGCACTCGGTAAAGGAGAAAATCGCTTGCGCGTTGTTCGGTCCTTTGTATGCGCATCTCATAGAAGGGGACGACGAAACTGCAGGGGATTGTGATACAATAAAACTGAGCCTGCCAAATCACCCAACTGCACCATCACGGTGTTAGATTTTTTATTTGGTTTCCAAGCCCACCCATCTACTAGTTTCCCCGGTTTACGGTATCAATCAAACAAGAAAGGTTTGTAGTACAAAATAAAGTTTTTGTAAGAAATGCATAATACATTAAATTTTTTCTTAATGATTTGTTGCATGTTTGTTACAATAAATAAATAAATGTTTAGTTATGTATATGTATATGTATATTTATTATTATTTTACTTCCTAATTCGTACCAAATAAGAAGGCCCTTTACAAAGTTCTCAGATGTAGTATAAATCATGTAATAAATATAAATAAGTCACTAATATAAATAAATATATGCATAAATACAAACATAAAATTATTATTTGATACAAACGCGAGAAGAAGATTTAAATTTAATATAAATACTAAATATTTTTAGGACAAAAATGCTTTGGCCGTGGCAATATCGTATATATGTATATGTACATGTATATATACACTGAAAATAGTTAGGTTTACAATTTGTTTTTATGAAGAAATTATAAGAAGGAATGCAAGACAATCAGTCAGCCTACCCGCAATCAGCAGGTATTACCGCGAAGCTGTGAGACTATTACCGAAGGTAGAAAACAATAGGCAATTTAGTTAAGTACATCAATTGCATTTACTATAGCGAGTGCCATCCAGGAAGGCGCACTCCTCTACTTTGTCGACTTATGGTCGTTATGATGAATAGACCAAAAAAGTAGTAACGTGCGGGTTCGCGGATGGCACCTAATGTTGTACTTAATTTTAATGAGAGTTAGACATTGACATAAAAAAAGGAATTCACCGAAAAGTGACCGAATGAAAAGGGAATAGGCATAAAGTTGATTTTAGTATGCTCCGGTCAGTCGATATTGCATAAGACAGAAATATGTTTAAAACAAAAGTCAGCATTAATGCAGTAATTTAATGACATAATTTAGCAGATGTTAAAACTAGTTGTAGTCGAGTTTCTTTTATATCAGGTGGTAATACAGCCTCCTATTACATCTTCCTATATACATCCTCCTAAAAGTCCCTCCTATTTTGACTTCCATGGTAATGATCCATACGTGGTTGTGTTTTGGTCAAGGAAGGTTCAATTCAAAGGACAGAAACTGGAACAGAGGGAAATCTAACTAAAGGTTACGATGGGTCAACATCATTAGTTGATATTATAATCACATTCAAATTCCAATTCGGAAAAACCTTCGTGAAGAAGATCTGGCAAGTCTATACAAATATATTCTTATCTGCATCTGGTAGCTCGGCAAGTCTCTCTCCCCCGAGTATCCAAACGACGAACACCCTCAAACGGCACCCGTTCACGAGTTAACGCTGGATCCAGCCATCGCCCTCCTCAACCATATGTTAATAAATAAAGCACCTACGACTAATGATCTCTATGGGTGTGGATGCCATTTATTAATATTAATAATAAGTCCTAAACTATTATCCATTGGATTGATTTTGCAACAAGCGAGTTAGTTTATTTAATTTGCTCGTTTTTCCAGGTAAGGATTTCATCGAGCGAATGCTTTTAGTCTGCAAAGGATCCAGAGAAAAGACGAAAAACCGCATCGACAACTACTACAAGTATCGCTCGTACTGCCCCGAGCTCATCGAGAACCGAGATATTAGCTTGGGTGGCCGTAACAGACCCGCTTATTGTTCCTTGTAAGTGCGAGTGTATTCACTTCATAATCCTAAATATGGGACAACCGAGTGGCGTAATGGGTAGTGCGTAGCCCTGCCTCATTTGTGTGATGATCACAGATGTCTCCTTGGGTCATGAGTGTTGGTAAGTCTATTATGTATGTTTATTCTGGGTTCCTCCGTATCATCAGTTCCCCAGAATCATCGCCATCAAAAAGTTTGCCGAGAAATTTTTTTCCGACGGCTTTTTCTTTCAATCTATCCATATTACTCTTTAAAACCCGAAACCGAGTTGTATTATTTGCCATCTCGACGCAAATAAAGAAAAAGAAGACTTTCAATAAGTGAAAAATTTTTACCTGGGATGAAATAAAATGTTTAGAAATGTATGGCAAGCTCTGCTTACTTTGGCGCCATATAGTTGGTAAGTTTGTCTGGGGATTAAAAAATAATTATTATATAGTGATTGCAAAAGTAAGTTTGTTTGTTTATCATTCTTTAACGAAGCAACTTAAAATGAGTGGCTCGGAAATGTAAAAAGCTTTAGTAAAAAATCTTAGAATATATGAATAGGCAAATCATCGAGTGTTGTACCAAAGGATACTGTGCACTCGGGTTATAAGTGCATAATAAAACATGTAAAAATAAATAATATTTATAACTCTTAAGGCCGATTTTTCAATCATCAGATAATAATTATCTGGAGTATAAATTTGACACTTGACAAGACTTTCCAAAGAAGTTAAGGCCAGTTACATCTTAAGGAAACATCTTTCTTTAGTCTCTTATGATCACGGTGCCTGTAAAGGCACTGAAACGTCGAATTTAAAAATTTTAAAATATAATTAATTAAACGCGTTAAGACATTGGCTAACAACCTAAAAAAAATTTTAAACTAGAAGATTGGCACGGCGTCTACTGTGTTCTCTTTTTCTGCTTGAAATATAGCCATTAACTAGTTTTTTAACGAGATGTAAGAGTTTACAGGTCGGCTGGGTAATTGCAGAGTTCTTGCAATATTTTTCTTATTTTTAGATATTTTCTTGATAGCAAAAAACAGGTCATCTTTCTACTTCAAAATAACAGTTCAGTGCAAAGCTTTCGTTAAATTTAAATATCGGAAGATCGGTGTTTTTTAGCAATAGATCTCACATCCACGACAGACTAGAACTGCCTGCGTATGTTTTTCCAAAAAAACTATAGTCACATGTCTTACAAACGTCGAGTGAATAGGTATCTCGTGGATAGACATGTAACACCTTCGTCTTCATGGTCACTTTCCATCAGGTGATATAGAAGACAAACGTCTCATTCTTTTCCAATAAAAAAAAATTAGCCTCACCAGACTAAGGTGTGGTGTGAGGTAATATATAGTCCGCCACGCTTGTCCACTGTGGATTTGCAGTCTTATACATATCTTCGAATTAAATTCTTAGGTATGTGGGCTTCCTCACGATATTTCCCTTTACCCTTAGAGGCTTAACATACTTATGTTGTAAAACTCAGAACCTTATGATCGAGAACCCAGCGCTAGAGCTATGTACTCACTCAATATATTAACTTTATGAAACTTTAAATTAATGAAACTGAGAGGCAGAATGTTGCATTGACAAGACGCAAGGGCAAGACGGAATAAAGTTTGTTCATAATGGTGTCGTTTTGTTATGCATCTGTTTGAGCCTCAACGAAAATATTTAAACTCAAATTAAAAAAAAAATCTTATTCAAACATTTATATGTTTATTGCTCAACATTAACAATTACTTGTTGTTATTGACGTCAAATAAAACATGACTCTACTGGCAAGAAACTTCACGGGTATATTTTTTTCTCTTTATGTCTTTACAAAATTATTCTTATCTGTGTCTGTTAGCTTGGCAAGTCTCCCTCCCCCAAAGTATCTAAACGACGAACACCCTCAAACGGCACCTGTTCACGAGTTAACGCGGGATCCAGCCATCGCCCTCCTCAACCATATTAGAGGGAAGTGAGTGACCCGTCACCCGACGCTTTTGGCCATGAGGTCCATTTAAGAGGTGCATGCATCAGGAGATTCTTACCTATCTTCCGCTATTAGACTTTGATCAAATATAGGTACGCATGTGCTTATTGCAAGTATATAATAATTTATTTTCGTATCATTCCAGCGTGCAGATACTATTGCCAAAACTGTACAATGGCAACAGAATCACCGTAACAAAGTTCTTTGATCCAAATCCAAGCAGCATGCATACCGAAGATATATTCAGGTCGGCGCTAACGGTAAGTACTTTTAAATTTACTTATTTTCATGGAAAAATGGCTACGTTTTTTATACGTTACTACGGTGCTATTCATTTATGAAACGCATTTTCATTATTACGAATTTTATTTATAAATCCTCTTTTATTTAAGGCAGCTCTGCTGATCACTCCATTAAAAATGATAACAGTGAGTGCGGTTTATTTAAAGTGTAAATATACTTTTTTCTTAATTACGTCAAAGCCGGGAAACAAACAAACGATCCACCTGATCGTAAGTGGGTGCACACGGACATTATTAAGTCTTTTGATTGATCATCTTGTTGTTAATTGATTTACACATTCATTATGCGTTATCCACTGTAGGCTTAATTGGAATTGACTTTACTTCCCTTGGACCGGAACAAACCCACGTAAATGTGGTTGCTATGGCAGTCAAAATTGGAAAGACTGTAGTCCTGCCCCAGGCGAGATATTAACATAAGAAATTCCGCTTCCACTAAGAATATAAATAAAAAATTCAAAAATAAATTATATTTTAATAAATCCCTTCGAAAATTTCAATGTCAACAGAAGATAATTGAAGATAACCCAAGGTAAATTTGCTCTCACTTAGAATGTTATACCTAAACTAATTTATCCTGAGATAACACAAAACATTTTTATTTTTATTTTTTTATTAAAGGTTTACCAACAACTGATACAACCAAACATTCACTTAAACTATTACATGAAATACAGTAATTGTTCAGTCAATTACAGGTAAACTCCACATACTTATTGAAATAGAAAAAAATATAAATAAATACAGGTTAAGCTAGTAATGCATTTTATGATTACAAATATTGTGGATTACAAACGTTTTCAATTAGGTTTTAAAAATGCTCTTTCAGCATTATCATTATTTATATATTACAACTTATATAAAACAGAAATGTAATTTACAATAAATTACCTTATTTGTTTAATTTGTGATTTTGGACATAAGTAAACTATTACAAAACATATTTGTTTCATGGCTATAATGGTTTATTAGTTTAACGATTCTTGGAACAGGAGCGTTAGATCCTAATACATTGGTACGCAAGGGTGGAACAAACGGTGAAGTATAGTTTCTTGGTACCCTTCTTGAAACTCTAAAATTGATTTTGTTTAACATTTGTGGACAATCTATGTTATTGTGGATTAATTTGTAAAAGAATATTAGGTCAATAATTTTATTTTAAATAATGATATTTTAAAATACTTGAGCCTTGAGTTATATAATAGATATTTATTTGTTACTTTATGAGAAGAAGCTAAGTGCAATAGAAATCGCTTTTGGATTCTTTCAAGTCCAAGAATGTGGCAGGCATAGTGTGGCCTCCATATTGCACTACAGTATTCGAGAATACTACGTACAAATGAATTGAAAAGTAACTTTTTGGCCTGCTCCTGATAAAGTTGAAGTTTTTTTTATAACATTTTCTAAATGTAAAGCAAATGTAATTTATTAATCGAATGTAACACCGAGATCCTTGACAGTTTCGACTTGTTCAATGGCTGCACCATTGATATTGTATTGTGAGCGAAGCATATTATGTTTTCTTGTAAATTTTAGAAACATGAATTTTTTTACATTAAGGTTCATTTTGTTAACTGTGCACCAGAGTGCAAGACGATTTATATCTTCTTGCAAAAGACTGACGTCATTTGGTGTATTGATAATCCGCAAAAACTTTAAGTCGTTTGCAAAAATATATGAAATGGAGTGATTGAAACAATTCTCGATGTCGTTAATAAATATAACAATGAGAATGGGACCCATATTTGACCCTTGGGGTATGGCAGAGGTTACATTATACATAATAGAGCTATACTTATTTAAAACAACGTAAAATGTTTTATTTGTAAGATAAGATTTTATCCACAACAATAAGTTACCAGCTATACCGTAATATAGAAGTTTTTGAATTAAAATTTCATGAGATACTCTATCAAAGGCTTTGCAAAAGTCTGTATATATCACATCTATTTCATTATGACTATCAATAGCCTGAGTAACATTCTCTGTGAATGTCACTTAGTTAGTAGACGTTGATCTACCACTATGAAACCGTGTTGATGCTCAGACACGTACAATTTAAAATAACTTTGAACATAAGGACAAACCGTTGATTCAAAAATCTTAGACAATGTGCATAAAACTGATATAGGTCTAAAATTTTTATCTAAACTTTCATTACCAGATTTAAAAATCAGGACTACTTTTGCAATTTTCCACTCGTCTGGAAAAACCCCGGTTGTGAGAGATTTATTAAAAATATAAGAAAGTGGTAAAGACAGATTTTTTGCACACTTTTTATAGAAAATCTGTGGTATATCATCAGATCCAGACCCTTTTTTACGTTTAGCGTTTGTAAAACATGGAAAACTTCACTGTGTGTTACTGTTATGGTATTTATGTCAGTCATAAAAGAATTGTGACAGTTAGAAAAGTTATTGACGTTTTTATTGTCATTATTATTTGTGTATACCTTAACAAAATGCTTCACAACATCGGTTTTAAACGAATAATTTATTATTTTAAAGTAGACGTTCCTAGAAACCAAAAAATCTATCCACATAAGAATAAAATAAGCAATATAGTGACTGAACTCATTAAGCTCTAACCCGCTAGAGGTTATCTGGCCGATATATCTATAGGAACTTGCCCTCGATTAGGAACCATTACCTGAAAGAAATTATCGAAATAACACACAGTTTAGTGAATAATGTAGAAACAAATCCTAGAGTCAAAACCAGCTTTACCTGTAAACAATAAAATAAATACTGAGTAAATCCGGAGTCATAGAAAGTCAAGAAGATGAGGAAGAAATCTATTAGACAAGACACCAAACGATACAGAATTAGAATTCATGTTTCTCATCGCGTAAAGTTTATTGATTGCAATCGTGGTAATTCAATCAGTTTTAGCCATTTTGCTAAAATATGTTCAAAGTAATTTAGGCTTTGTATTTTATCTAAAGTTTTTGGCTTTTCATTATTTTTCGATTGTTTGAATTCAAATGTATTTTTAGTTTTTATTAGGTTATTTATTTTGATCATTTAAGGTTTTTTAAAGTTTTATCTGGTCTTAACTTATCAAATCTTTTTTTGCTCTTTGTGATTAACATAACTAATAATATTAGTAATAACTAAAAAATAACTTAACTCGTACGTTTAATACTAATATTATAATGGCAAGAGTTTACGTCGTTATTTATCAATGTTATTCTAATTAATACTTTAAATAATCATTCTGTTTATTGATAATACTTAAAGTCATGTACCACTAGAAATAGGGGGGAACACTAGAATTACAAGCTCTAGTTGCTTACTGATTACTCCAGGTGGCAACTATTGAAAAGGGAAATTAACTTTTTGAAATGAACAATTAGATTTTTTATCAAAATATTTCTAAGAATAATCCTTGAAAAGTTCAAACACTAAATCAAAAGAAATAAATAGAGCTGTATTTTGTAATATTTTTCACAATGGTGACAATGGAGGCCATGAAAAACTGCCCAACACATTTTCCCCACCATAAGCCAATTCAATGCCGTCCTCTTCTTCAAAATTAAAATGAAAAAATAAATAAATTTCAGCTTTCAGATTTTCGCCTGCACCAGGACTACATGGTTGGCGACATTTGGATCATTGACCTAAAGGGGGCTTCATTCAGCCACGTGTTGAGACTCAATCCAGTTGTTTTCCAAAAAGCTGTCAACGTGTTTCAGGTAAGATACAATACTTTATTTCTAGGCATCCGTCGTTTTGTACTAAGATGAAAAAGACTGCTATGTAAATACTATTTTAAAACAGATACTTTTTAAGGAGACTATAATTTACCTTTGTACATGATTTGGTAACTTCTTTTTATACTGTAATTAAAACCTGTGTGTACATTAACTATTAAATAAATAAAAATAAATAAATATATCTTACAGAACATAGCTAACATCACTTCATATTGCGGTATAGATGGTTCGGTGCTTTTGTTTACCCAGTTCTTTTTATTTATTTATTACTTAATACAGAAACAAACGGTCACAATATAAACAACAGATTCTTAATTATACAACCAACAGACCTATAGTTTCCTCAATTTTTATGTTATATTGCCTTTTTATAATCTACTTTACTTACCTAAAAACAAGGTTTCTACATGGAATTGAATTATGAAATTCTGAAGATTTATGGACTAATCGTTTTGAAACACTGCTTTATACTACCTAAATTATCAAAAAAAAAATATCTCTTTTCACTAACGTGTCATTGTCATTGTATATTTGTGCATGCTATGGATGTGCTATAAATGCATGCTATAAATGTGTGCATGTACTAGTAATACGCAAATTAACTTTCTGTGACAGGGACATCTTGTCAGACCGTGTTCCCGCCGGTTAGGTGTGCATATGGTATAATCAGTACATTTATGACACGCACATGCAGTTAATAATAATATATGTATACACAAGCTTAACGCTCACATAGCGCCGCGGGAAAAGTCGACATTTACCATCTATGCCTATCAGATTCTAATAGAGTGCAAGCACAAGGACTTTATCTTAACTATCGAGACTGACTGAGTTATGCTTGTCGTTAATAATTAATTATATTGTTTGATTCGAGGCTCTAGTCAAAAAGTCTATTCATTTTTTAAAGTCATTAATTGGAACATGACTAAATGTTTAACGACTTTTTGAGTTGATCGGACTTTCCCCCTTTCTCCGCCGGTCAAATTTAATGGACTCACACAGAAATTTCACCCGCTTATAGTTAACGTGCCGTTAGGGTTGTCAAAGAGGGAATCATCTGCCTGCCTTTGTTTTTCCAGACAAATTCAATCCTGGAACTTTCAAACGTTCAGTGAATAGGTCCTTCTCGAACAGGCGTGTACCGTACTAGTCATCCTCATCATCACTTTCCACCAGTTGAGACGGAAGACGAACACCTGCCAAACTACAATAAAATAAAATGTACTTGCAAATCTAATAACTCATTATTCCTGAGATTTTAATCTCAGATACTTTCTTTATTATTATTTATCTTAGGCTGGATGTTAAATATTGTTCCTATTACACCAAAAAAAAAAACTAACATCCAATAATAATTTTTAAATAATTGAAAATAAATTAACTTATTTATTGAATTTTTTTTAAATATAAACTTATTATTACAGTTCTCTGAATAATTAACTAAAAGCTTATAAATAGGCTTTTAAATTCGAAATTTTGATTAAAACCAATTAATATTACAGGATGGAATGGGCATGAAAGTCAACCAAATAAATGTGATAAACGGAAAATCAGTTCTTGAGCCAGTTCATAAATTTGTAAAGCAGTTTTTAAAGCCGAAGCATCTGGATCGCATTAATATTAATAATTCAGAAGAAGAGTTACAAGAACGCATTCCTAAGGAATACTTGCCAAAAGATTATGGGGGTGATTTAGAAAGCATTGATGAAATTAAAGGTAAGCTAATAAATTACCTTAACTATATGTTCTTTTAATAGTAATCCTGATTTTTTTTGTGTTTTGGAACAAAAGGACCATGTGCCGACCTACATTTCCAAAAAAAGTTAAACTGCAATAAAAAACTGATATTGATTCAGCATAAAAAGTGACAACTTTTTCTGAATCTTTCTCGACACGAGAAATTAGGAAATTATCGAGAATAGACGTTTTGAATGAATTGGTTCCGAAAAAATCATTATTTATCTCCATCGCATTAATAAATTGATTTCTAGTTTGTATTTAATTTTTTCAGAATCTTTTCTACAAATACTAGAGAATGAAGAAACTAAAGAATTTTTGAGAAACAACAGTAAACAGATTTCAAATGAGAAATTAAGACCTGGTTACAATCCAGACCAAGATGGGCTAGCTGGCACGTTCAGAAAGTTAGATTTGGATTAAATTCTGCAACGAAATAAATCATTAGTCATGTATTCATAAGGATAAAATTACTATGAAAAAATGGGAGTTACATGTATTGTTTTGAATATACATATTATTAAATTTGAAGATAAAAACGTTTCACACATATCAAGATACAGTCAATTTTGCAGCTTATCACCTCCGAATAAAGTTATTATAACTTTGGTTTCAAAGGTGATTTTTTTGGGATTGGCGCTTTACATATTGTGTAGATTTTTTTGTGCCATTTTGTTTCTTTTTCATTCCCCAACCTTGGGCACTTTTCCCACCGCTGGCGAGTAGGGAGTAGTGCTAGAAACGAAATACGTTACGAGATACGAGTTGGCTAGCAACGAGAAGCAAGAGTGTAGTTCTGATAGTGTGCTCGTAGTATGACCACTGGTTGATCTCTCGACTAGTGTTATGATCACCAAGCGAGCATCGTTCAACGAATTGCATCTTTGACATCTGTAGCAGCAAGTAACTATTTCAATATGTATCTCTTTTAGTTACATGGGATTCACATCTATTGTACTTTGTTATGGACGAGGAAATAGTTGATTACTACTCGTTTTCTGGCTGGCAGTGGGACAAGTGCCTTATCGATTTGGGTAATAATGAATGTTTATGTGCATATTTTGCTTTTTCCAAGCTTTGCTAAAGTTTATAGTCGTCGGGTAGTTTAGATTATAATGAATTGTTTAGATTATAATGACGTTTATTGACTGTCTGTAGGACATTATATTATTAGTACATTATATTTATATGTAGTTATACACTACATAACAATATATGTGACGCAGCTTTCTTGTCATTTGTAAATAAATAATCTTCAATGTAAATTTTATGTTTCATTGCCAATGAAGTTTATTTTATATAATACACGAAATCATTTTGTTTTATCTGTATTATATGCAAAGAAAGTTAATAGTGGCTTTTAAATTATTTGCATATAACAGATTTACAGATTGCACTTTACACGTTCCACCCGTTTATGGTTGACGTGCTGAAAAGTCAAACAAAGCGTTTCGACAGCTCGTTTTTGCTTCGTGAGCCAAAGAGTGGAGTGATCTGTCTGCGTCAGTTTTTCCAGATATATTCGATCCTGGACCTTTCAAGAGTTTTCTTATATTTATTTCTAAACATTGACAACTAACGTCACATAAATTATGACTCAACTACCAGTTCGGAAAAACCTTCGTGAAGGAGAACTGGCAAGAAACTTCATGGGTATAATTTTTTCAAAATAAATGTACAGTCACTCTTTATGTCTAGACAAAATTATTCTTATCTGCATCTGTTAGCTCGGCAAGTCTCCCTACCCTCAAGTATCCAAACGACAAACACCCGCAAACGGCGCCCGTTCACAAGTTAACGCGGGATCCAGCCATAGCCCTCCTCAACCATGCAGTACAGTGAATACCTCGGTACCTCTTGGACAGGGGTGTAGCATCCTATCTTCATTAGCACTTACCATAAGTTGAGATGGAAAACAAACGCCAGCTAAGTAGCAATAAAAAAGTGAGATAATTTAGGCTATCCCAAGTACCTTTTAATGAAATTTAAAAGTATAGGCAGATTCATACTTGATAATAAGAACGTATGAAACTGTTTTTCTAGTTACCGGTACAAAATGATACCTAAGCATAAAGCTACGCGGTACAGCCAGTTAGTACTGCCTTCTACAGCAGGTTGCAAGTTACCAAAGTATGAAATTAATATAAGACGGCGACAAAGTTGCCGCTGACGCAGCACGTAGACTGTCTGCAGACACAGGTTTTGTATAAAGCCGTGTTGGCAATGCAGGGAGAAATATCTAAAATTGACAAAGATATTGTAAGAAAAATTAAAAGGGATTCTATTTACAACTGACATTCATAATACTCAACAGTTAGGTTGCATGTATTGCTGTAGGTACTCGGGAATATATTTGTAAATAACGGAATGGAATAATTAGGGCTTATGTAGGATGTGGAACTAAACCAAAATACTAAAAATAAGTAAATAAGGAATATACGAATATATTTAATTTGAAAATATTGCTTTTTATTTATTAAACTATAACACTGATGCTTTACTGACACCTGTCACTGTCATTCAAATGACATTGACATATTAGTTTACTAGCGGTTCAGTATATCGCCCACTGTTGAGTTTAATTCGTTACTTATTTTTTTATAGTATACTCGTATATACATTTACCAGAAATAAGATCTATTAAAGGTATTTTATTTATTCCTGCAGCCTTATTAATCTTACTGCAGACTTAAATATAAAAAAAAATGTACTAACTAAATAATTATCTTTATAAGTTTTATATTGTAGTGTTCTGTGTATCTTATACGATTACCTAGTAAAAATTTTTATATATCTAATATATTATAACTATTACAACAAAAAATTTTTCAAGTTTAAAATAATTTTGAATTATAATAAACGCTATAAACTTATGACTTTCATCATTGAACATATATGCTATATATGTCCGGCTAATATATATGGCTATATATATATGAACATATATGTCCGGCTAACTTTTATAAAACATATTTTCGAATACCCTTCTTTTTGCATTTTTAATAAGTAAACGCTTTTGTTTTTATGTATTTCAGCCTACCTACTTTAAATTGTTTGTTAGTTTAAAAATACGAAAAATATCAAAAATATTGTGTAATACAGGGAGAGTGTTCACTCCTAACACAGGTCTGCGTACCTAAAAAGGAATGTCCTTAAACATTTATTACTGAAGTTAACCTAATAAAGGAATTTTGAATTTTTTGAATTTTTGTATTTGGAAGCCTTACCTAACTAAGGGGTTGTATTAGGCAATTTGTAATCTACCACGGCTATGTGGATTATATCGAGAATCCAGCGCTTTAACATTTTAAATTTTTGATCAATTTATTTCGTATGTGGTTGAGGAGGGCGATGGCTGGATCCCGCGTTAACCCGTGAACGGGTGCCGTTTGAGCGTGTTCGTCGTTTGGATACTTGGGGGGAGGGAGACTTGCCGAGCTAATAGATGCAGATAAGGATAATTTTGTATAGACATAGAGAGACATTGTAAATTGATTTTGAAAAAATATACCCCTGATATTTCTTGCCAGTTCTTCTTCACGAAGGTTTTTCCGAACTGGATGTAGAGTATGTTTTATTTGTATTGTCAATTTTGAGAAATAAATATTTGTATTCGGATCAAAAGTCTCAAGGAATACAGGCTGCTGAAATATTTATATTAACACCATCATGTTTGTCAATAGTAATCGCATATAAAATAATGAAATGGATTTAAAAAATCTGGACATAGAAAAACGATGAGGTGCAATATCCACATGTTCAAGCCGGCATTAATCGGCCTTACCGAATCAGAAATTGAATATTTGTAAAATTTATGTTTGGGAAAAAGGCCACCCAGCTTATGTTGTTCGGGGTAAAGAGAGACGAGCCAAACCTACCTGCGTGTAGCTCGCATGATCTACGCGTTAAGCAATAGCCGAATCGGCGCAGTAATAGCTTAGGGCTGGCTTTTTCAATAAACTAACACTGCCGAGCCGAATGTGCGAGCCCGAACATGTTGGCAGCTTTGCTAATAATCAAATCCTTTTAGAAAATCATTAGGGATTATCGTAGAGACGCAACTATGGTAAGTACTCATTTGTTTATCGTCCACTGCCTAGAAATCCCTGATTCGAACTCTGGAAAGAAAAAAATAAATGTTTCTTGGTAATAATTGTCTTTAAACCTGGATATTTATATTGATGGGTTTTTGCTTGCTTTCCCAAATTCCGAGAAAATTTAAGTTACTTTGTCATATGATGCTTAAAAATGTTTAATTAAATTAAATAAGATATATCTTAAAAAGAATAGAAAGGTATGGTAGTTTTTATTTTTTTATTATGATTATATATTGGCAGGCGTTTGGCATCGGCTTGACAAGTTATGGGAAATACCCTGCAGGTGGTTTTGACACGACGATGACACATACCTTGAAATAATTTCAACGAATCATATATATATATATATATATATGTATATATATATATCTGTATATCATCTGCGAAATTAACAAAGCAAATATTATCTCGAAAGGTATACTTTCATATTTTATCACAATTTAATGGTAAAATTTAGTTTTTTTTAAATGGCTGACAGTAAATACGCCAACTAAAGTGTTACGAACTGAATTTGAATAATAATTCACAAACACAACTAATATCCAGCAATCACCATAACAATGTAGGAACGCCTTTACAAATCAAACTTACCCGCGTCGTTCGGTAAACGATCAAAGCGCTATACCAGCCGCCTTTATGCACTTTACTCATGAATAACAACTTACTCTTCTTTATGTATACGACGTTCCTGTTTGGAGAATATCGATGAAACTGTGAATGGTAGAAGTTTATTCAATTTTTAAAGTATTCTATATTTTTCAGAAATCCTATAAAGTCAATTCTATAAAATTACTTTGAAAAAAAATGCAACGAACAAACAATGAATTCCAATGTCAACTTCAAAATTTTATATAATTAGTGTAGCTGGGTTAATTTAATATATCGAACAGTCTCGGTCTGCGTGCGTTCTCGAGCGCACGTCGATCGCAGACGCCTTCCCGCTCTTTTAGCCCCCGCGCTAATTGAGCACCCAAATTTCATAGTTGTTTACCGCATTAAGTTTCTAACGCCGTTTTCACGGCGGACAGTGGCTCGTTAACCGTACTTCTAATAAGTTTCTAACGCCGTTTTCACGGCGAATAGTGGCTTGTTAACCGTACTTCGTGGAACGTGAGCTTCGTCGACGGGAATTCGTTGTTCCAGGACTTCAAGTGCCGTGTTCGAGTAAGTTATCCGCGTCGTTCTCAACCGCCCTACTGCGTGTAGGGTGGTTTTAGGAAGTTAGTCATCATTGTTAGGTTCATATATTGTCCCTCCCCAACCCCTCCGCAATGGCTTCCCTAAGCTCTGATGAGATTAGGAAGAAGTTAGTTGATAGTACCGGTGCTGAAGGCATACATATAAATGCTGACAAGTTCCGTTTCCTTGATTCTCTTATCCCGCATATCATGGCGTTAATTCCACCAATGGCCCCTCAGGCCACCCCAGTCCCCCAGACCCCTCAGGTCTTAGGCCCTCCCGCGTCCCCTTCCTCCAGTGACATGGAGTGCGAAGAAAACGCCCCTCCGCGCCGCAAACGCGCACCCGCGACCGAGTCATCCTCGGATGCCACTCCAACTGGCCCTGATGAGCCTCCCTCTTTCACCCTTGTTAAGAAGCGCTCTAAGAAGCGCTCGAAACAAGACCCGGCGCCCTCGGCGCCCGTCCCTACACCCCCTGCGGCGTCTTCAACGCCAGCTGCCCCGGTGTCTTCAACACCCGCTCCGGCCCCGACTTCTGTCAAGGCCAAGGTCCCACCACCCGTTTTCCTTCGGGAAAAGGGTAAATGGACTGAGGTCTCGACATTGTGCAATGAGCACAAAATCCATTACATCCGAGCAGCCAACTCGGGTGAATCTATTAAAATCTTAGTCTCGTCGATAGACGATTTCCGAGCTTTGACTAAGCTCCTCACCGATAAGCAATATGCTTATCACACTTATGCTCTGTCAGAAGAGCGTAAGATCAGAACGGTACTCAGGGGAATCCCGTTCGAATTATCGAACGAGGCCATCCTGGAGGATCTGCAGTCCCAAGGCTTCCCGGCACTCGCGGTGCATAAAATGCACAGCAAGTACGGGAGGCAACACCCTCTCGCTTTGGTGATTCTCGCCAACGTCCCCAAGTCCAGAGAGATCCTGAAAGGGGTTAGCTCTATTTGCGGCCTCTCTGGGATCTCAATCGAGGCGCCTCATCGCCGCGGTCATCCCGGCCAGTGCCATCGGTGCCAGTTGTACGGGCACGCGGCAGCCAACTGCCGCACACCGCCCAGGTGCGTCAAATGCCTGGTCCCGCACTTCACTAAGGAGTGCAATCGCACTCCTGAAACTCCCTCTCCTCCCGATTGCGTGCTTTGTGGCCAGTCCGGCCACACCGCAAACTACAGGGGCTGCCCTCGTGCACCCCGTTGTATGCGCTCCAATTTCAAAAGGGCGGCTCCCAAACAGGCCCCGCGCCTTTCTCAAGAAAACTTTCCGCCGCTGCGTAGCCGGGTTCCTCCGGCTGCAAAGCCTACTCAGCCCAAGCCTGCTCCAGAAAACTGGAGGCAGCGTCCCGCATCGAATCCCATCCCGGCTCCTCGCCCATACAAACCCACTCCTCAATCCTCCGTAGCAGACGATATGCGTATCGTCTGCGACGCTATTAAAAATGTCGATGTTAGTGAAATCGCAGTCTTAGCCCGTAAACTTAGGGCTTCACGTACTCCGACAGAGCGTTTGCTAGCTCTGGCGGAGCATAGTTCCCTTCTCAATTCATTGTAGGTTCATTCAAATGAATTGATCCCTAAATCATGCTTCGGCCGACCTCTGCCCAGCCCCGGCTTCACCGGAGGCTGCCCAGAACGGCCACCAACTCATGTCCCTTTGAGCACCTTCAGTGCAACTTTCACTACAGGCGGAAGACCCGCTAGCGGGTCTCCGCCAGCGCGCCCAACTTCCCGACGGGTGTCGCTTCCGATGAAGGCTAACGGTAATAACTACAGCCAACAGGTGGTTTTTAGTGGGTAGGTGCCATTCTGGTGAGTCCCACATAACCCCCCCGCAGAGGAATTTACCTGCGGGCGGGTATGCATGACGCATCTTCCACCTCCCTCCCGCGAGGGTGCCTCGGCAGCAAAAAAAAAAAAAAAAAAATTTAATATTTGTATTTAAAAAAAATTCAAATCGTAAGTTTACTAAAAAAGAAAATATTTTCATGCTAAAAAGAGTGTGAACCTAAGTAGCTACGTACGCTAAATATTTATTTTTGCGGTCAGCGCCAGCCTCTATTGCGCACAGAACCGATCTGCGTCCGGCCCCGTTCGGACGTGTTGACGGTCGCTCCCGGCTGCCGAGTCACGATTGTGACTCAGCAGCCGTCTATCGATTAAATTCGATAGTAGTTCGCAAGGCTCGGGCTGTTTTTCTGGCTCCGTACTTGACGCTGGGCGCTTGTTACGTTAGTCAGAGACTCGCTCTGCGGCCGGCTTCGGCCGGTCGTAACGTAGTCAATCCCGCACTCTGTGCACCCCTCGAATAGATACCCAACCTTGATGGGAGCAGCAACAACAGAGTTGAGCTTACTACGGTCGATTAAATTCAGTAGTTGTTCGCAAGGCTCGGGCTGATTTTCTGGCTACGTACTTGACGCTTGGCGCTTGTTACGTAGTCTGAGACTCGCTCTGCGGCCGGCTTCGGCCGGTCGTAACTTAGTTAATCCCGCACTTTCAGTGCAACCCAACCTCGTCAGGTCTACGGCCAGTCTTTGTTGTCACTTTATTGACAACACACTCCGTAGTAGACTCGCGTTTGATCAGGTGGATACTTAACGGTGACAACTAAGCCTGATAGCGTTACCCCGGTGCGCTTCCAAGACCATTCAGGCTAAGGAGAAACCGGCTGACCCTATCCCATTGCACTTGGGCCTTTCCCAGGGTGACAGTACAGTGCTGTCCGAATTAGGGGAACCACCTTGCGTCGTCCCCAGCCCCCCTACCATGGGAAGGTAGGTTAAGGTGCCAGGTTTCTTAGGGAACCTGGGCATTGTTGTATATTTATATTATAGTCCCAAGCCCTCCTATGGAAGCTTGCTTGCAAAGCTTGGTAAACTTTGTTAGGTCGTTCGCCCAGGCGCTCGTTGCGTCCGGTGCCAACATATCCGATGACGTACTAACGCAGGCCTTACAGGCAACAATCGCGTACGGCCCCTCAGGCCCCAACCCCAGCCCCTCAGGCCACCAACGCCTAGACCCCTCAGGTCTATAGCTGTCCCGCGTCTCCCCTCCCGTCCGAGATGGTCTGTGAATCGGTCACATCCTCTCGCGCGTCACGTCTTTAGCGTACCGCTCCCGGGAGCGACTCCGAACCCGCGTCTGATACGTCGTCAGATGCCGTCACCTTAACCGGCTCTCCTGAGCCCGCGTTTCACTTAGTTGCCAAACGCTCCAAGAAGAGCTCGAAGAAAGCCTCGGTATCCTCAATATCCGAACCCTCCCCGGTGTCTTCAACACCTGCCCCCGCGCCGTTAATGTCACAGCAAGTGACCACGACCACGTCGGCTCCATCCAAGCCAGCAACGCGCTGCGCTCCCGTCCCACCTAAGCCTCAGCTCCCTCCGCCCGTCTTCCTCCGCGAAAAAGCGCGATGGTACGCGGTATCTTATCTTTGCAAAGAGCAAAAAATTAATTTAGTCAAAGCAACCAACGCAGGCGATTCAATCAAAATCCAGGTCGCGACCATCGACGACTTCCGCGCGTTCACTAGGTTACTTTCAATAAAACAAATTGCGTACCACACCTACGCCCTCCCGGAGGAGCGTAAGATCTGCGCAGTATTACGGGGCGTCCCGTACGAGCTCGCGAACGATGAAATCCTCGAGGATCTTAAGTCCCAGGGTTTCCCGGCTGAAGCAGTGCACAAGATGCACTACAACCGCGGCAGGCGTTTTCCAATCGCTCTACTAATCTTAACGTACACTCCCAACTCGAAGGAGATCTTCAGAGAGGCTGGCACAATCTGCGGACTTTTGAATATCTTCGTCAAGCGTACCAAACCCCGCGGTCACCCTGGGCAGTTTCACCGCTGCCAGCTCTATGGCCACGCAGCGGCTAACTGCTCAGCTCCCCCCAGGTGCGTCAAGTGCCTGGATCCACACATAACAAAGGCGTGCACTCGCACTCCCGAATCCACTTCCCCCCCTGCCTGTGTGCTGTGCGGCCAGTCCGGCCACACAGCTAACTGCAGGGATTGCCCGCGCGCTTTGCGCTCCTCAGCTAAGAGGGCTGCGCCTAAACCGGCGCCGCCTCTTCCCGCCGCTGTGCAACCGGGCTCCCTTGGAAGCAAAGCCCGAGCAGCTGACGCCTACTCCAGCTCTGTCGTGGAGACAGCGTCCGGCCGACTCAATCGACTTAGTCGTCATCACTCCCATCACTCCCACTCACTATCCCAACAACCCGAACTACTCTCCTGATATCCTCGATTTTGCAATTGTCAAGCAAATCAACCTCGATCTCAGGTCTATCGAACCGCTCGATGACCTAGGTTCTGACCACTGTCCCGTCTCCCTCGTGCTAGGACCACCTAACGTTAACGTCACTTTTCCTAAGACCTTTACCAACTGGAAAGGTTTTAAAAATACGATAGTTTCTGCCTTAGAGGCCCCGAACTCTCAGCTCGCGATCTCGCCCGATCAATTAGATAGCCCGGATAAAATAGATTCGTTAGTAAATTCTCTCACTGATGCTATCAACTCAGCCATCAGTGTAAATGAAAAGGTTGCTAAGAAAGGCAAACCCACGCTTCCCTTAGCCATTAGCAATCTTATTAAATCTAAGAACGCGGCTCTCCGGAGAGCCAAGAAATATCCCACGCCCGCCTATAGAACAGCTGCGAATAGAAACTCCGAGACGCCCAGATGAACGATCTCATGGCGAATATCTCCCCGTCCCATCAAGCGTATTATAGTATGGCCCGAGCCTTACGCGTAGACGCCGCCGCTCACGTCCCTCCTCTCACTCGTCCCGATGGCTCTATCGCCTTCGAAGACGAAGAGAAAGCCGAATGCTTCGCTGACAGCGTTGCGTCTCAATGCTCGCCCAGCACGCAACCCGCGAATCCGACTCACATCAAAGCGGTGGAGGATGAAGTTCTCCGTAGAGACTCTCTCCCCATCACCGCTGATCCCAACACAGTCTCTAATGATGAAATCTCGCTTCTCATCAAAAGTCAAAAGTCCAGAAAGGCTCCGGGTGCGGATGGTATTTCCAACCACGCACTTAAGCACCTGCCTCAACAGGTGCTTACCTTGTTAGCTATCATTTTCAATGCCTGCTTCGACCTTAGCTACTTTTCAAAAGCTTGGAAAGAAGCGACAGTCATAGGCATACCCAAACCGGGTAAACCTCTTAATATCCCGGCTAATCACAGACCCATCAGCCTCCTCAAGGCAATGTCTAAACTTCTCGAGAGAGTCATACTCTCTCGAATGCAGAACCATCTGTTTCCAACGGATGGCGATCCTCTCATAATTCCCCACCAGTTCGGCTTTCGCGCTAAGCACTCCTGCCCTCAGCAAGTCCATCTAATTGTCAAGTACATAATCGACAGCTTCTATCCGCGGCGTTTTAAAACGGTCGCAATTTTCTTTGACGGCTTTTGATAAAGTCTGGCACAGCGGTCTCGTCTATCCTAACCTCACGTCGATAGAGTAACGAAACTCGTACGTTTTTACTTAGGCCGCCTTTATATTATATTAGATAGAAAAAGTAAAATATATTTTAGAAATAAACGTACGCTTTATAAGACCTACGTTAGACCCGTCATGACATTTTCCTCGCCAATCTTTGCCCACGCCAAACCTTCCGTCCTGCACAAACTGCAGGTAGTTCAAAATCTCTTCTGCCGCAGGGCCACAAAAGCACCTTGGTACGTGCGCAACGTGGGCCTGCACAGAGATCTTGAACTACCTACAGTGCAACAGCACCTCAAAACATTCTCAGAATCGTTCTTCAAACGCGCCGAAACCCATCCCAAACCTCTAGTTTGAGATTCAGTCTCATATACTGCTCCCGTCTTAGATTCGAAATTCAAAGTCGCTAAGCCGAGAAACGCGCACACTGGCGAACCCACGCAATTAACATTAGATTTCGAAGGCCTTCAGGCCGCAACTTCTAATTCTAACGTAAATTCGAATTAATTCAATTTTTATTTTTCATTTTGAACACCTTCGGTGCTATGTGTTCACCTTCAGTGCTTTGAGCACCTTTAGTGCTATGTAAATCCCAGCGGGTGACCCCTTCTGGGCCCCGCTAGCGCGGACTTTTTCTCCAATTGGTCGTCGCTCAGATGAAGGCTGTGTGGCAAAAAATTTCACGAGTAATTCAGAGGGTTTTTTAGTGGGTAGGGCTCTGGTAGGCTCGGAGCGAGTCCCACATAACTCCGATTGCGCGCGCGGAGTATGCTTCAGAGCATTTTTATCCTCCTGCCCTCTCCGTGGAGGGGAACAAAAAAAAACTCTACTGCGCACCCCGTAGAGCAGTGCCTGCGGAGGTATGCATGACCAGCAAGGTGATAAATACATGGAGTAGTCGTAATTTCCTATAGAAGTAAGTAAGTAGTCATGTATTTCATATCATAGAAAGAAGAAGCACTTGGGTGTTTCCCTCTAGTTATACAAAAATGCTGATAAAAGAAAAAGATAGTACTATTTTTTAATTTTGTCTCAATAATATCAATCGTGTCGTGACGTCAAAGCAAGTGGCTAGGGTGCCCCAAATTGCCATTTATTGATACTTTACTGTCAAAAAAAGCTGTCCAAATTGATTTTCCGGAGCTTCGATTTTTTTTACCAGATATCGATGATTATAATTAATATGTTTTTATTTTTTAAACGACCGATGCAAAGGCTCTTACGAAGTAAATCATATCGAAACGGTATTTGCTTTGCTTGCCGTTGTTCGTATATTTTTGAAACAAAAAGGCGTGAAGAAAGAGTTTGATTAGAATTGTTAATTATATTGAATAGGCATGTTCGGTGATTGACCGAACACCTTAACTTGCAGTAGGTATTCATGGTATGACGTAGCGTTGACCTACTTTACTTCGTTGTTAAATTATTATAAATAATTTTCAGTGCACACTTAACTAGCGTAGCACCCGGGTGCATTCATAACATTTAACATTTTGTAATTTTCATTAACATATAAGTATAGTTCAAATAAATAAGAATCATAAACAGTTAAACAGTTTTTTCTAACATTCAATCTCTGCAATACTCGCCTCGTACACGACATTTTTTTTGGTCCTTCGAAAAGGTCCTTGCGTCGCGTTGTCCCGTGTCGGCGAGGTAGTGAACTGGTGAAACAATAAACTGTGCAACGTACTGTGAGGATTGCAGTGATAATTAACATTGGAGAAGCAGTATAACAGCAGGCAAGTAATTCATTTCTTGTATTTTCCTATCAGTTACTGGGTTTTTCTTACTGAAACATGGCGGAGCTCGCTGACATGCAATCAATTCTCTACGATAGCATCGTTAAACTCGGTATTAATACTAGGAAAGATAGTTCGGATCGGAAAACAGTAGACTACTTTAAGAAAAGATTAGAAACATTGGAAGGATACTGGAAAGAAGTCGAATTCAACCATGACCGTATAAGTATGGAGGTTAGTAAATCTCATCCCTACTTCGTGCAACAAGAGTATGAGAAATGTAAAAAGGCTTATGAGGCAACAAGGGCCTTGATCACCGAGCACTATCACCTTATGTATGGTCAGGGATCCCGTACGCCGGTGGTCGAGAAGGAAGCTGTACTGCCTAGAACACCGACGGGAATTAGGGAGGAGGTATTTGAAGAAGCAGGACCGAGCTTCAAAGAACAAATAGATGAACAGGCGCTCGCGAACCAAGCCAAGGGTACACCAGGGAAACGAGATGAGTTGCTGCGTAAGCAATATGCTAACTTTAAGGCTTTCTTAAGAACTGCAGCGAACATCGATGTAGAGTTTATATCGGATAAGTGGGAATTCGAAGATGCGTTAAAAACATTGAAAATGAGGTGGTTGAAATGAAATGAAATGAAATGAAATGAAATGAAATGAAATGAAATGAAATATTTATTTCTCAACATTGACAATTACTTGTTCTTATTGACGTCAAATAAAACATGATTCTACCACCAGTTCGAAAAAAACCTTCGTGAAGAAGAACTGGCAAGAAACTTCACGGGTATATTTTTTTCAAAATAAATTTACAGAGTCTCTTTATGTCTATACAAAATTATTCTTTTCTGCATCTGTTAGCCCGGCAAGTCTCCCTCCCCCCAAGTATCCAAACGACGAACACCCTCAAACACCCTTGCCATTGACACATTACACTGGGACATAGAGAGCGAGATGGATGTAGATAATGAAACGTATAATAACATGTATGATCGGTATGAGAGCAGATACAATAATTTGAAAAGAGCTTTGTATACAAAAATGGATTCGGTCGCCCATAGAGAGAAAGCTACTCCTCAGTTAGGAATTCCTGTATTCAGCGGTAATTACAACCACTGGGTACCTTTCAAGGATTTATTCACTGAGGTAATACACAACAACACTTCCTTATCTAATGGCCAAAAAATGCAACATTTGAAGAGTCTAGTCCGTGGAGAAGCCGAGAAACTTATACAACATCTGCAGATTAGTACAGACAATTATTTAGTTTGTTGGGATATTAACTCATCGCTACGACAACAAAAAGCTAATATTTTCGTCCCACATGAACATACTGCTAGGGCTACCTACCATGCAACAACAATCTGTGGTCCAAATCAAAAGGATGCATGATACTACTTTAGAATGTCTAAACGCCATCAAAAACTAAGGTGTTAACATATCATCATGGGACCCTATGGTAGTACATATTTTAGGGCAAAGGTTGGACCATGAAACATACACGGAATACATCGCTTCACTGAGAAATTCAAAGGAACTTCCTATTCTCAAGGATTTTTTAGAATTTTTAGAAATGAAATTTACTACCCTAGAAACCTCTAGGCGGAAACAAGACACATTGGCACCAAAACCGATGATTCCAGCTCCACATCAACCATCATTTAACATGCAAAGAAAAAATTATTCATTTCCAAAATCGAACAATTATAACCTATGGAAACAATCCAGCCGGAAACAGACCAATTGCGAAATCCATGCAAGTGTCGAATATCACGTGTCCGCTGTGCAATAATCAACATGGAATCTATAATTGCAAAAAATTTTTAACAATGAGTGATGGACAAAAATTAAAAACAGCGAACAAATTAAAATTATGCACGAATTGCCTATTTAGTCACTATGGAAACCCGTGTACATCAACTTTAACATGTCGTAAATGCTTAGCGCCACATAACACTATTTTACACGAGGCTTTTACAAAATCAATGACATACTTAAACAGTTCAAAACAACCTGTGTCGAGTCAATGAAACGTGACCGGAACTTCACATGCGTCACAAAATCAATGCTCGGAAATATTACTTGCAACGGCAATGGTAAGGGTTAAAACAGCTGACGGGACTTACCTAAACATGCGAGCTTTAGTAGACCAGGGTTCACAAATATCCTTAATAACAGAGAAGGCTGCACAATTATTAGGGCTAGAAAGAAAGCGTTGCAAGGGAGTTATATTTGGCATAGATCAAAAGGAGAACAATTGTAAGGGGTTGCTGAACATCGAAGTTTGCTCTATTTATGATGATTATACATTTGAAACAGAAGTGTTAATCATGAATAATCTTATCAAACATTTACCGAACAAAACATTGCCAGAACCGACATGGTCACACATAAAAAATATAAACCTAGCGGATCCTGAATTTTTCTACAGTCGTCCAGTTGACCTTTTATTGGGAGCCGATGTTTATGCTAACATTCTCATAGGTGGCATAATTAAGGGCGAAAACTCACAGCAACCCATCGCTCAACAGTCGCATTTAGGCTGGCTTTTATGCGGCAATACAAATGTGAAGACATACCAATGCAATATAGTATTGAACGATGTTGAGGAGATAAAAAGATTTTGGGAAGTTGAAGAAATTAACGAGTCGACAAACTTATCGGTCGAAGATCAACAATGTATCGACTATTTTTTATCGACAACAACTCGGAATAAAGAGGGTCGCTATGAGGTAAAATTGCCTCTTAAAGAAAATTTCAAACATAAATTAGGTTCATCTAAACCCATGGCTATAGCACAGTTTCAAAACTTGGAACGAAAACTACAAAAACAAACAGAGTTAGCCAAACTATACAAAGCTTTCATGAATGAATACGCCGAATTGAAACACATGAAACCAGAGGTTTCTACATTGTCATCCTTTGAATGCTTTCTACCACATCATGGAGTCCTACGTGAGGACTCAAAATCGACAAAATTAAGAGTAGTTTTTAATGCATCAGCCCAAACATCAACAAAATGGAGTTTAAATGACGTCATGCATAAAGGACCTAACTTACAAAAGAACTTACAATCTTTACTTTTACAATGGAGACAGTTTCCCTACGCTTTTACCAGCGACATTGAAAAGATGTTCAGACAGATTAATTTACAAGATAGCGACCAACAACTTCAAAAGATTATATGGCGAGAATCTCCAAAACATAATTTACAGACATTTCAATTAACAACGGTAACTTATGGAACAAAAGCGGCACCATTTTTGGCTATGATGACATTAAAAAAGTCAGCTTAGTCAAGGATACTTGGACCCTAGTTGTTTACTATAACATGTCTCCTTATTGGGAAGGTATACAAGCTCTGAACAAAATAATAACATACATGAACAGAACCTGTAATAACATAGGTAGTGGTCAGCGTAATACGATAGTCGGCCAATTAGATCATGAGTATAATGAATTAAAATACTACAACAAACTTTTAATGACGCAACAATTAAACAATCACGCCAGACAGAAACGAGGCCTTATCAATGGAATTGGTTACCTTGCAAACTCCCTCTTCGGAGTATTAGACGAGCGCTTTGCAGAAAAATATACTCAAGACATTGAGTTAATTAAGTATAACGAACAACACTTACAAAATTTATGGCAAAAACAAACATCAATTGTAGAGTCAGAATTTAATTTATTAAAAAGGACAGAACAAATAATGAGTAAACAACACAAAATTATCAACAAACATCTTATTAGCTTAGATAACATAACCAACAGAGTACAAAAGGACATAAATGACGTTTCTATACCTCAACAATTTACCATCTCTTCGATAACCGCGAGCAATTTACTTCACAATCTGAAAGGTTCACAGGATACATTACTCGACATCTTAACCAATCATGGGCACTTCAATCTTCATTTATTAACTCCAGAACAGCTTCAAAGAGAACTGAACCTTATCTCTAGACATTTACATGACGACACTAAACTACCTGTGTCTGAACAAAATATGCGAAAATTATACCCTTTGCTGAACATAAAAACAAGACTTACAAATCAATATCTCTTATTTAAAATAAAATTCCCACTTATTAGCAGAGAATCATATAAACTCTACAAAATACATTCCGTACCACAACCAAAGAAAAACTCAATAATAGAAGTGATACCGTCAGCAGAATACATCGCCACTGATTTGAAAAGAGACGCTTACATAAAGCTTACCTCCTAAGACCTAACATTGTGTAGTCAACAGGAAGAAATGATTTATTGCAATTTGAAAACACCAATCTACAATCTTAAAACAGATACTAACTTTTGTGTTATTGATCGGAGCACAGAGAAATGTAAAATAAAGTGGTCCCGGTGTGAAAACAAACTAGTACCTTTAACGAAACCTACATTATACCTGTACCATTGCTGCTCGGAATACACTGTCAAGGTGATCTGCGACAGTCAAATACAAGCTGAACGACTAAAGGAAGCTGGCCTCATCTCTGTAACACCTGGTTGTCTACTGAAAGCTCCAGGCATGACTTTGCATATTCCTAAAAATACCGAGAACGAGTTAGACTTGAACGCGAACATCCATATACCCCACATTGATCAGTTGAACTTCATCATCAATAGCTCCGTACCAACTGACTTATGGGAAAATAATACGGATTCCTCGGAAATGATAACATCTTTAACCTCTCTGCACGGAGAAATAGAAGAAATGAAACATAGTCAAACGACAATTGGCTCTCTAACAAGACACGACGTGCATCAGTACGTGGTGAGCTACGGGCTGGTTGGCGCGGCGGCGCTGGCGGCAGGCGCGCTGCTGCTGCGGCGCTGGCGACGGCGGCGCGCGCACCAGGCGGTCATCTCCGCCAACATTGCGCTGCAGCCGGTGCCGAGCGCCGGACAATGGGCGGCATAGCGCAACATGCTGAAAACAGTGTGGACCAAAGTGCGCGTGTGTACATGGCTGATCATCAGTCTAGGGCTCCTCGTATTTATAGTGATATAAAAAGAGTGCAGTGACTAAATGTTAAGGGTGCGAGTTTAAATAGGCATTATCATTCGGCTAGTACTTGTCGTATTTACGATTATGTAAATAAGGCTGTAGGGTAACTTGAACCGTACTATCGCGTAACATAAACACTATATGGACTTAAGTTAAAATATGAGTAATTACTACTAACACTTATTGTTTATCATCTTGTATCATATTTCATAACATTACTAACAATGACATCATTGAAATAGTGTAACTTTTGGTGCCCCGGAATATGTTCGGTGATTGACCGAACACCTTAACTTGCAGTAGGTATTCATGGTATGACGTAGCGTTGACCTACTTTACTTCGTTGTTAAATTATTATAAATAATTTTCAGTGCACACTTAACTAGCGTAGCACCCGGGTGTATTCATAACATTTAACATTTTGTAACATTTTCATTAACATATAAGTATAGTTCAAATAAATAAGAATCATAAACAGTTAAACAGTTTTTTCTAACATTCAATCTCTGCAATACTCGCCCCGTACACGACAAGGCAGGTAGTTGTTTTTTTTATTTTTGATTCGTAATCATTGAAGACAAGCTAGACTATAATTGACTAAACCGAAAACTTTAATGTTGATCTTGAATAACTTTTAAGCAAACATGGAATATGTACGAAAATCCAGTATGTTGAGAATTAATGAAAACTGACCACTATTTTCTGACTAATTTGACGGGACTACATCAGGACTTACGAAAACATTATCTTTATTTTTTTATATTAAAAGAATTAACACAAGAAATGACAACATGCGACATGCAAGTTGCGAGCCACGTACTATTATTTTCTTTCTAATGATGCTGCTGGAACCGACCTCAAGACTAAGTATTTACGTTTGTACCAACTAAGATAGATGCCCTTTTGTATGCAAAGTTAATATTTTCTCTTATTCATTAACTTACGTATTGATGCCGGTTTTTATGTTGTTTTCTAAAATATGCGTGTTCTGGCCATTATAATTAGTCACTGTCGCACCATTTTTACTTTTTTTATTTACTGCTTGTAAGTAGCATCCATTTTTAGGTATCGCAAGTTTTATTGATTAATGACTACTTACTAACACTAGGATTTAGACGGAATTAACTTTGCTGTCGTAGTGTCTTTCAACGTATGTATTTGACCTCATTTATTTGACCTCACCACCAAAAAACTGCAAAGTCTCGACCATCGTCGGAAAGTTGCCAGTTTAGCAGTCTTCTACAGATTACATTTTGGATAGTGCGCGAATGCTCTTTTTGATCAGGTTGAACCCACACCCTTTTTGCATCGGACCACTAGACGCAGACAGACCTTCCATCCCTTCATGGTAGATATCCCAAGAAGTCGAACCAAACGCTTCGATAGTTCCTTTTTGGTGCGGGTCCCCAAGGTGTGGAATGAACTGCCTGCGTCTGTTTTTCCAGAAAACTATAGTCCTAGTTCTTTCAGGCGTCGAGTGAATAGGTATCTCGTGGATAGACGTGTAACACCTTCGTCTTCATCGTCACTTTCCATCAGGTGAGATAGAAAACAAACGTCTGATCCTTTTTCAATAAAAAAAAAACCTCTTTAATCATTGTCACCTGAAACAGTTTTTTTTGAGATTTTTTTTTTAATTTCGCCTGTTACGTAAACTTTTTCTTGCAAAGAACAGCTGATGTTTTTGTTTCAAATCGAAACAAACCAATTAAACTCTTCGGTGTAGAACAAACACACCAAGTAATTTCTATTTCCCTCTTTTAAAGTCACAAAGCCATCAAAACTGCCTTAACACAAATGGAAACTATGTTCACAAAGCTAGAAAAACAAATTTAATACAAAAATAAGCTACAATACTCTCCATCAATGGAACAAGTCGCTTGAGACGCGTGTTGAAATTACTTTTCCTGTTTAATAAAACGCCTTCAGCGAGCAGACATTTTGACACGGGTTGTAACGCTAGCGAAAGATACATCTTGAAATACTTGAAATAATATCTTTCTGAGAGGAAATTCTATTTGAAGTTAGGTTGTTAGGTTGTTGTGTTATTTTAAATGTGTTATGTGGTTGTAGTTATGCTAATGCATCCATATCTGGTCTCCTGCTGCGATTCCTATAAAGAAGAAAAGCTATTATTTCGTTTTGTTAACACGACACCTTCATAATGGACTATCGCAATTGATTTACCCAATTTGTGTCCATATAAGAGTGTTAAAAATTACTGATATGCTAAGATTAGCCAATTATTAGTTAATATGAAAGTTATACTGAGATAGCAAAATGATAATTGTAAACGTTACAACTACACTTGATGCATAAACAATAATGATGGCCAAAAACTGTGTAGGGAGTGAGAGAAGTCTTATTGTGTGAGAGAAACTGGAGGCCGGCTTCGGTGTCATCCCTACTCTGTGTTGTTTACTGAGAAGTGACACCGGTATAGTCTGGCATTTCACTCACCAGTAAAAACGCGGAAAATTTTAAAGATCTAACATTGGTAACACTAAGCATATATCAGGAATAAACTTTAATAATAAAAATAAATGTTTATTTTTGTAAAAAAATTTAGATTTGCCATAAGCTCAGGGAAATTTTAATCGAAATAGAGTGAAAAACATTTACAAAAAAGACGATAATTGATCAGTTATCGAGCGGGATAAAAAATGATTAAATTACTAAAATGGCAATTAAAAATAGGGGTTGGTGATAAAAGGGTAAAAATTTAGGGTTGTATGTATTTTAATGCCACATTATAGAAAAATAAAAACAAAAAATTTTGTCCAAAAAATAAAAATAAAATGTTAAGGATGAACAACCCTTATCACTTAGGGCTATAAAAAATAGATAGTAGCCGATTCTCAAACCTACTGAATATGCATATACAATTTGGTAAAACTCAGTAAAGCTGTTTCGGAGGAGTAAGGTAACTAACATTGTGACACGAGAATTTTATATATGAGAAGATAATCATACCCGCACTAACGGTCTAACGAACTTCTTCAAGTTATAGCGTATACTTTATTTCGGCATACGAAGTATCGGCAGTTTAGATGGACCTGTAGTGCAGTGGGTTCTCATTCAATATACCGTGGTTCGATCGGGGAATTTTGTCAATCAGTACAATTGTGTTTAAAAACAATTTACTTTTTTCGCACGTTTCTTTTTTTTAAATTAATTTATATACATATATATATATATATATATATATATATATATATATATATATATTTATATATATATATATATATATATAATAACTATTTTATTTTACAAACATTGCAAAATAAAAAATGTTGTATTATTGTGGTGGATGTAAGGATGAAATAAAAAGGCAAAGAGTAGTATGCAGCAAATGTAAAAATAGCTTTCACCAATCCTGTGTAAATTTTTCCACTTCAAAAACATTACCTACAACTAGAATTCCACCAGGTTGGTCTTGCCCCGAATGCGTTGCTAAGGCACGCATACGATAACACTAACAGACCTATACGTACTCTTGTGAATGATGGTAATAAGTGGCACCGACACTGAGGCCTACTCAAAGCCAGACTCTGAGTATGCAAGTTAGCCGACTACAGCATTGGATGAAAAATTAGCCCAACTAATAAAGGTTGAAATAAAGAATATCCTAAAACGTGAAATCCCCTCCATATTAAAAACAGTTCTAAAAAAGGAGTTATCCCCTCTCAAAGAAGATTTAACTAAATTAAAAGTTGCTGTACAGTTCATCAGCGATAAAACTGAAGAGCTTGAGAAATCCATAAATGGTATCACTACTAAAGTTGATGTTCTAGAAATTGAAAATGTTAAAACGAAACAAAGCTTAAATGGTATTGAAAAGCGAATAAACGATCTGGAGCAACAGCTACGCGAATCTAATCTTGAACTACATGGTATACCGGAATCTAGAAGTGAAAATTTAATGGAAATTCTGTCTAATCTATCTAAATCTATAGTATACGATCTTAAATTGTCTGAAGTAATTAGCTGCACTCGTGTTGCTAAATTTGATAAAGATCAGCACAGACCTCATTCTGTGGTAGTAAGGCTATCTAATCGGCGGCAAAAAGACGAGTTTTACTCAGCAGTAACAAAATACAATAAAACACATTCCGATAACAAGCTCAATACTTCCCACGCCGGAATACTAGGTGCAAAAACTCCAGTTTATGTTGCTGAGCATTTAACTTCCTTCAACAAACAATTGCACGCAGCTGCCCGCCACAAAGCAAAGGAGAAGTCTTATAAGTTTGTCTGGGTACGCAACAGTAAAATATTTGTCCGCAAAAACGAAACCTCGCCACCCATAGTAATTACTCACCGTAGTACATTGGATAAGCTTTGTTAATTTTATTGTACTTAATATTCAGTATTGTATCCCTATTTTGTTAAGGTTATCATATTAAGTGTTTGTATTTTTTTTTTTGTTAAGGTTATTATAGTAATGGTAGTATCACTTTTTTATCAAAATGTAAGAGGACTTAAAACTAAATGCTTACAACTGTCTCAAAATATTTTAATTAGTAATTACGATATTATGTGCTTGACTGAAACATGGTTTGATGGTGATATTAATACTCAAGAATTATTTGATAACAGATATGTAGTATACCGTAGGGATAGAACCTTAGATTTTAAAACATTGTATAATAAACACCATGGTGGAGGTGTAATCATCGCGGTTAAAGCTAATCTAATATCCCAGGCGAATGAAGAATTGCAAACTTTGATTGAAGACATTTGGATTCGAATCAAAATAGACAATAAATAAATAAATCTTTGCACAGTGTATCTACCATCCTATATATCATATGAACATTTTAACAACTTTTTCAACAAATGTGAAAATATAATAGAGTCTTATCCCCATTGTCAGAATTTAATTATGGGTGACTTCAATTTACCGACTGTGAACTGGTATGGGGGGCAACTTCAGTTAGGTGACACTAAAAGTCCTCCTAAAGTGACGCGTCTTCATGATTTTTTATGCTTGACAGGTATGGTACAAGTGAACTCTATAAAAAACATCTTTGATAAAGTTTTAGATTTGGCACTATTGGGGTTTGCAAATGGCGTCTCTACACAACCTGCGCATAAGCTCTGCCGTATTGACAAATATCACCCACCATTTGATGTCATTCTTGATAACATAAAAAATAATGATCTTAAACCTAACAAGGTTAATATAACGCATAATTTCTATAAAACTGATGACGTGATGGCTAATAAATTGCTGGCTGATACAGATTGGGAAAGTTATAATAATCTACCGTGTGAAAGTTTTGTAGAGGTTTTTTACGACAAATTATGAAAAATAATAGAAGAAACAACACCTGTCAAAAAACACAGCAATAATCAATACCCAAGTTGGTTTACATCCAGTTTAAAAAAGATCCTTAAAGAAAAAAATAGAATTCGCGAGAAATGCCGTAAATATAATAATCCACGTGACTATGATGAATTTTCTCTTATGCGTAAACTATCTAAAAAGATAATGAAGGAATGCTTTCGCAACTATATAAACTTTATTGAAAATAATTTAAATAATAATATAAAAACTTTTTGGCAGTACACTAAATCAAAAATTAATAGTAGTAACATACCCAAACAAATGCAGTTGGATCACAAAATAGCAAATAATGGACTGGAAATAGCCAATTTATTTGTAGAATACTTTTCATCTGTTTATACAAACAATTCTTATATTAATTATGTCCCAGATTTCCCAGAAAGTAATTATTCTATAAGCAAGATCGACCTTGATGAAAATGATGTGCTAAGAATAATAAAATCATTAGATGTCAAAAAAGGTGCTGGGCCTGATGGTGTACCTGCCTATTTTGTGAAGAATTGTGCAAAAACACTAGTAAAACCATTGACAATGTTATTTAAAAAATCTTTGTCAGAGGGTGTCTTTCCCAGTTTATGGAAATTGACAAAGATATAACCTATACATAAAAAAGGAAACAAAAGGGATGTGTCAAATTATAGGCCTCTTAGCATCTTAAGCACCTTTTCTAAAATATTTGAAAGTCTAGTTTATTCATATTTAAATAACCATTTGTTGCATGTACTTAGCCCTAGACAACATGGCTTTACTAAAAATAGATCAACACTCTCTAATCTCCTTTGGTATTGTAATAATTTATCCTATTCATTTCATAATAAGTTGCAGACGGATGCCATATATACAGATTTTGCTGAAGCGTTCGACCGTGTTAACCGCAGTATCTTACTGGTCAAACTGCAACACTTGGGTATAAATGGCACTTTGCTTGCTTCGATGGCTGGAGTCATATCTTTCCAACTGTACACAGCTGATAAGCATATATGGCTACGATTCTGTACCATTCGTGGCTGATTCGGGTGTACCACAAGGTTCTAACCTAGGACCTCTCTTGTTCGTTTATTTTGTAAATGATTTGGTCGAAAGAATTGAAAGTGATTGTCTAGCCTATGCTGATGATATTAAAATTATTAAAGTTATCAAAACTATTAATGACTGTCAACTTTTACAAAGCGCTTTAAGTCTGATTGATGATTGGTGTGAACGTAACTGTATGACGCTTTGTGTGCCAAGTAATAACCTTCACTAAAAGGAAAAATATATTTAACTTCCCTTATAAAATTAAAAGTGTTTAGCTACAAAAAGTAAGTAATATTAAGGATCTAGGAGTTACGTTTGACAGTGAGTTAACATTTCGTTCGCATTTTGACAACACTGTCAAAAAAGCAAACAAAATGCTGGGATTCATTATAAGGACATCAAAACTATTCAAAAATATTGATAGCTTGAAAATTCTGTTCACTTCACTCGTGCGCAGCATATTAGAGTACTGCAGTCCTATTTGGGATCCTATATACATTGTGCATAGAGACCGGATTGAACCTGTTCAAGTTAAATTTATCCGATATAATACAATACTTACTCTACTTCGATAAATTACTTTGTTGTTCATGTCCAAGCCTATACCCCAACCACATTGTATACCCACTATAAATACAATGTGGTTATTGTCATTTCCAATTTAATTTTTTTTATTTTATACTAATATTGCAAACGTAACATTTTTATTGTAATGCGCGTTAAGTAAATAAAGGTGCAAGATAGGTGATAAGCTCCTCAAAAACTCACCTCAAAAATCTGGTTCCCAGTCGCCTGATTTTACTTATCAAATGGTTCAGTCACTGCACGAACCGAAACAACAGTATACGACACGACACGAATACAAACGACGTTATACGGACACGAAGTATTTTGTCTCGCTCGCACGCCCATGTTTTGCATCGTTCTATCTCTTGTATGTCGGGGAACAATATATGCCTGACTAATTTTATCTGTGATAGTACCACATAGTGTTGAACATTACCTCGAAAGTTTCCTATTCGAAGGTAAGTTTCGCGAAAGTTACCTGAATGTTTCCAATTCTGAAAGTTTCAAAAAATTTTTTTTACTTAAACTAACAAACCTGAAAAAATATAACGTCACTCAGAAACATGCTTATTTCTATGTACCTAATTTGCTTTCGAATGATTCTGTAATATAAATATACGTTCGTTTTAAAAATCTTATGTTTTGGGATTCTTTCTTTGAGTATTAGGTACATCGTTTAGTCTTTTTTAAAGTATTATAACTAGGTTTTTAGCTTGTGTGACAGAGTATGGTCGCTAAAATTAGCTAGGAGTTAAATAACAAGAAGACAAAAGTGTTTAAATATGCTGCCGTTGCATATTTGCTAGTAAAATCATCATTTTTTAAGTTACTTAAATTACCTTATTTTGTTTTCAGGAAATTTACCGGTTAGTTACCGAAACAGTACCAGAGCCATTTTTCAAGCATGCTATGTTTCAACGCCACTTGTCTTCCCTTGCTGTACTTTTGCATCATTGTGTTACATTCTTTACTAAGATATAAAATTGTTTTATTTACTCAGTTGAATGGTTTAAGGAAACAAGCTCGCAAGTGTTTTTTAAATATTTTATGTTTCCTTCATATTATAAACAACTTTTAAGTGAACAACCATCGACATAACATCTCCAAAGTTTTCGTTAATTCCCGTTTAGATCTGTAATTATAAAAAATATTATCCTGAGCATTATCCGATTGTGAAGTTTAGCTGAATTTTCCTACAAACGGACACACGTTTCTTTCGTTTCGTTTGCTGGCAAAAGATATTAAAGTTTGTGTCAATTGGTTTCAGATACAACCAGAAAAGATCTCAGTAACAGGTATATTCCTATTTCAATATATTATATGAAGATTAAAGAAACTTGAAAAAAAATACGCTTTATCGATAAATAAATCAAATTATCCTACACTTCAGGGGTTTACTAGAAGCCAACTTATCGTATTATATTAGGTCTTTACCTATGAAATTGGCGTTTATCACGAAATAAATGAAGCGTAATTTTTTTATATACTTTTTATTTCTATTAATCATGCAACCCATGCAATCAATGCATCTTTGCCAACGCATTGGTAGCTTATTGATGCCTTTCTTGAAGAAATCAGCTGGACGGGAGGCAAAAAATTCTTCGAAGGCATTTTGTACTGCCTCTCGGGTATTGAATTTTTTTCCCGCCAAGAAGTTATCCAAATTCTGGAAAAAGTAGAAGTCTGTAGGCGCAAGGTCTGGTGAGTACGGCGGATGACGGAGAACTTCCAACCCCAACTCTTGTAGCTTGGAGACCGTCTGCTGTGCAGTATGAGGTCGCGCGTTGTCGTACAGGAGCAGTGGAGCCGAACGATTGACCAAAGCTGGTTGAAGACGTGCGAGCTTCTCCATCATTGTGTTCAGTTCTTCACAGTACACATCTGCAGTAATGCTTGTCCCGTTTGGCAAGAAGCTGTGATGAATTACACCCGCGTTAGACCACCAAACAGTGACCATCACTTTTCTAGGGGTAAGTTTTCGTTTAGGGCATTGTTTGGGTGCTGAACCAGGGTCCAACCAACTTGCTGAGCGCTTACGATTGTCAAACAGGATCCATTTCTCGTCACAAGTAACAATGCGGTTCAGAATTCCTTCATTTGTATGCCTGCTGAGCAGTGCAAGGCACGTCTCCACGCGTACTTCGCGCTGGCGGTCATTGAGTTCGTGGGGTACCCATTTGTCAAGCTTTTTTAACCTTGCCAATTTGACGCAAATGGACCAATATTGTTTTGATGCTAACGTCGAAAGCTGCTGCTAATTCAGCCGTGGATTGAGTTTCATCAGCTTCCACAATTGCCTTTAATTCGTCATTGTCGACCAAAGTTTTCGGACGACCACGGGGTTCATTTTTCAGGTCAAAATTTCCAGAACTGAAGCGGGTAAACCAATAACGGGTGGTGCGTTCGTTTGTAGTGTTCGCTCCGTAAACGTCGTTGATGTTGCGTGCCGCTTGTGCCGCTTTGCTGCCACGACGGTACTCATACTCCATAATTACTCGAATTTGAACCATGATACCATGATGACGAAAACTGTTCGAATGCGTTGAAAACAAAACACTAACTATTAAACAAATGACGATTTTAGAAAAAGAATTCCATGTTTGTCAAATAAAATTAATTTGAAATTAGAATTATCAGTCAAAAAAAAAAATATTTTCATTTGAAATGGGCAGTACGGCAAAACGGCAGTTTCATAGGTAAAGACCTATTATTCAACTTTACACACATTTGCTCTTTGATACAACAATAAGTAGTGGATTTGCATATTTTTTTCACGCACAATTAAGGCTGCGCACACAAATAAGTTGAAACATCCTTAAAAGTGAAGCATATTAGCAAGTCAAATAAATAATTAACTTAGAAATTCTTTAACTACAGAACCCTCCATTAATCAACTCGAAGTTCACACCTTTGTTTATTTGTTTATTGTTTTTAATTCATAAATAAAAGAGTTGAAAAGAATGTGGGGGGAAATTGCAAAATCAATTGTTTTAGACAAAAGCCGGCTGCTCTAACTGTCGACCTTTGTCAAAACCTTTATCATAATTTTATTTCGGGAACAGCCTTCAGTTAACAATGGCCGGCGAATACCCAAAATATGGAAGATCTATTTACAGAGATTTTCAGGAATGCTGTGGAAAAGTTTTGGTCTGCAATTTCCTTGTTTGGTTCGTATTTTTTTATTTAAAATCGTATTTTTATTAATAAAAAAGCGTCTAGATGGCTCGTTTTAGCTTCTTGTCGCTAAGGAGTGGAAATATCTGCCTGCGTCTGCTTTACCATACAAATAAATATAACAATGGCATTTTCAAGCAACTAATATCAAGAAGCACTTTGAAATCATATTATATTTTATGCTTCTTACTGTTAGTGAATACGATACGATTTAATAATCATAGTAGATTTAGTTTAAAAGAAACGTTTAAAATATTAGAACCACTTGTTGTTTATAACAATAATGCAAAATTAATTTGCTAGAAATTAGTTTTTGCTAGTACTTGAGGTAATAAAATACGATCTAACATTGCCAAGAGGTTTGTTGAAAGAAGGTTAAAAAATTTTGGAGAATAGATTTTAAATTAACATATTAATTTTTTTTAATTCGTTTAAAGACTTTTCTAAGATAAGTATACCGGATGACGTTTATTAATGTTTGAAAAGCGGCACATGTGCACACGGCACACGGCACAGGCGGCAAGTTCTGAGCAACTTTCCTAAAGCGACACACCATTCCGCGAAAATGAAAAAATAAACTCGTCATCCGAAATCGGCTACAGACTCCTAAGCACTTGTATGGAAAGTCGTTTTTTTTTCATTTCGTGTATATGATGTCCTTGGAAAAAATTGGTTAGAATTGTGTTCTGACCACATTGGTACATAAATCCACCCGGTATCGTTTATAAATTTAGTTTGCCCAATTAAAGTACATAAACCCTAACGAATGGCGTCATTGCGCGTTAAATTTATAACGGCGAATCTCGTTATGTTATCTGTTAAAGGTTTAGTTTATACTGTAAAATTCTAACCATCAGCAGTGAAAACTTCCTTGACGTTTATTTCCCGAAAATAATCAATAGGGGTTATAAATTTTACTGCTGGATAATGACAGAATCCCAAAAATCAAGGTCTGGCACTCTGGAGAAGACACATGGTTTCGTCAGATAAAAAAATAATCGTGGATGCATTTTGGACTATGATGAAGGCTTGTGTCGCTGTGTATGATTCTGGTAATGATACGTATGAGCCTCAATGCAAAAGAGTTAATCTAGTGCCAAATATTCCAATTATCTAATATTCGAAGTAAACTTAAGATAAATAAGTTTAACTTTATTAGTTCAACAAATACACAGTGGTTTTAAACACTTAAGAAGTTTATTTTCAATAAAAAAAGAGAGAACAAGACGTTATTTAAAAAAAAACTTAGTGAACCGCTGTTAAGTTATAAAGACCGGTCAATTTTGCGCCCCAATGACATATTACATACAGACAAGTCATACCCAAACATTACCGCACAAAAAACGGTGTCAACTTAACAATAGATATCTACCCGACATATAGAGTAATATAATTTGTGGGAGAAGGAAAGAATAATATGGTTCACTTGTTGTAAGAAAGAGATACCTATGTACTTCGTGAAGTTGCGTCGCACTAATTGGTCGCGAGCGTACGTGAGTTAGTACGTAAATTGTCGCAACTCTATAGCGTTGTCTCTTTTACTCCCACATACAAAATCATATTACATCTCGCTCTTCGAGTTTGTCGAAATGTATAGCCAAGTCAATCTTAAAACCTCATTTTAAATAGCAAAATAAAATAATGAATAATATAGTTATAAAAATATAGTACTTACGCATGCAAAGAAACGTTTTTTCTATCTTTAACAGTGAGAGTGTAATTAGTACACAAGATGGCATTGTACGGTATCGTATCCAGAATTGGAATAAATTTTATTTGACGTGTAACCGTGACACTAGGTTGCACAAGACGAAGTGAAATAGCGGGCAGTTGCCTTGTATTTGCGTTGCCAGCATTGAGAGCGGATAACCTGTCTATATGTAATATGTCATTGGTGCGCCCCGGCCTTTTTGCCTGCTAGGCTCAGAACCGAGCGTGTTCCATTTTCTTACTTTATTATTCAATTGTGTTCAGTGTATTATCTGAGTTGTGTATATTTTAATATTTGTGTAATTTGTGTTTCATTTAGTTCTAATTATTGTTAAATCAGCTCTTTGTGTTTTGTTATAAGTATTGATCGTGTAATAAATAAATCGATTGATGTGTTTTTGCTGTTGTGATCAAGTTTAGTTTAATTTATGATTTAAAGTTATTTATAGGTTAGAATTGTGTTGTTTTCCTTTGGTTTATTTTTTTTTTAATCCACTTCCGGTTCCTAAAAATATAATAAATTCTTGGGGAACTAAACACGCAATAAACTTTGTCTTTTTTTTTTTTTGTTCCCCTCCTCGGGAAGGGCAGGAGGATAAAAATGCCCTGACGCATACTCTGGCGCGATTCCAAAGTTATGTGGGACTCGTCCCGACGCCTACCAGGACCATACCCACTAAAAACCCCCTGTCGGCTCGTGCATTTTTGCCACTCAGCCTTCATCTGAGCGACGGCCAATTGGAGAAAGAGGCCGCGCTAGCGGGGCCCAGAAGGGGTCACCCGCTGGGATTACATAGCACTGAAGGTGCTCAAAGCACTGAAGGTTAATACATAGCACTGAAGGTGCTCAAAATGAAAACAAATAATAGAAAATAAAATAATAAAAATTAAAAATTGCAAAATAAAATTGAATTAATTCGCATTTACGTTAGAATTAGGATTTACGTTAGAATTAGAATTTACGTTAGAATTAGAATTTGCGGCCAGAAGGGCCTCGAGATCGGCGGACAGTCTGGTGGATGAGTACGCTTGCGCATTCCTAGGCCTAGCGACTTTGAACTTCGAGTCTAACACAGAATCACGAACTAGAGGATTGGGATGGGTTTCGGAGCGTTTGAAAAACGCTTCAGAGAGTGTTTTGAGATGTTGTTGTACTGTAGGCAGTTCAAGATCTCTATGCAAGTCCGCGTTACGCACGTACCACGGTGCGTTTGTGGCCCGGCGGCAAAAGAGGTTTTGAACTACCTGCAGTTTGTGCAGGAGGGAGGGTTTGGCGTGGGCAAAGATTGGCGAGGCATACGTCATAACGGGTCTAACGCAGACCTTGTAAAGTGTACGTTTGTTTCTGAAGGACATTTTACTTTTTCTACCTAACATGCTATTTAGGCGGCCTAAATAGTGACGAGCGAGTTTCGAAACTCTTTCGACGTGTGGCTTGAAAGAAAGCGTCGGATCTAATGTGACGCCTAAGTATTTAGTAGGTACTGCGCTTTCAGGGGATGGGAATGCCTAACATTCGGACGTGGGGATCGCCATCGGGACGACGGCGTTTGTGGTCGAAGCGCATCGCAGAACTCTTTTCAGGGTTCACATCTATGCGCCATTTTTGAAACCAAACACCAAGGGCGTTTACGGCCTTTTGGAGTCTGGTTACAAGGTGCCGAACACTGTGGCCTTTGGTATAGAGTGCGGTGTCGTCAGCAAAGAGGGCGAGTTCGACGCCTTTCGGCGGGATGGGAATGTCGTTGGTGTACACGGTGTACAGCAGAGGGGCGAGGACTGAGCCTTGAGGGACTCCAGCCTTTATGGGACGAGGCGCAGAAAGCGTGCCTTCGTGTTTAAATCGAAATGTACGGTCTTTGAGAAACGACGCTATTAACCTGACTAGGCGATCCGGTAAGCCTATCTTGTAGAGTTTATAAACGAGACCGCTGTGCCAGACTTTATCGAAAGCCTTGGCTACGTCAAAGAAAACCGCGACTGTTTTATAACGACGCGGATAGAAACCGTCAAGTATATACTCAACGATTCGGTGGACTTGCTGCGGGCAGGAGTGTTTAGCGCGAAAGCCGAACTGATGGGGAATAATGAGAGGATCGCCATCCGTTGGAAACAGATGGTTCCGCATTCGAGAGAGTATGACTCTCTCGAGAAGTTTAGACATTGCCTTGAGGAGGGTGATGGGTCTGTGATTAGCCGGGACGTTCAGAGGTTTGCCCGGCTTGGGAATGCCTATGACTGTCGCTTCTTTCCAAGCTTTTGGAAAGTAGCTATGGTCGAAGCAGGCATTGAAAATGATAGCTAACAAGGTAAGCATCTGTTGAGGTAGGTGCTTAAGTGCGTGGTTCGAAATTCCATCCGCAAAAAACTTCGTCCATCGCATTCAACGGCTTAAATAGTTCGTCTCCCACTCAGTGTCTACCTTTAGCATCGATCACGGCCTTTATTCTTCGTGGCATCGTTGCTACCAATTCTTTACATTGTTGTGTAACTATTGAATACCAGATAGATCAATTTTTTTTCCTTTAGATTGCTTTTAGATCTTGCTGAATACTTGCGCAGCATTTTCTTTATTTTCCACAATAGGGTCTCAATCGGTATCAAATCTGGACTACTTGACGGCCACTCCATTGTAGGGATCTAATTCCAGTTAAACCAAGCCTTGGTCGTCCTCGAACTGTGACAGAAAGCACCATCTTGTTGAAAGGTGTAGAAAAGGGGCATTACTTTCCAGAATGTTTTTAATACTCTACTGCATTAATAGTTCCTTCGGCAAAATGTAGATGACCAAAACCTTGTGTTGACATGTAGACCCATATCATTATCGATCCAGGAAACTTCACTTTACTTTTGTAACTTTTTATACTTTGATAACTTTTTTCCGACAATCACCGATTGTCACCTGAAATTTAGATTCGTCACTCCATATTATTTCACGCCTTTGGTCTATTGTCCAATTTTCATTATCTATAGCGAATTTCAGCCTTTTCTTGTTTTGGAAATGCGCGAGTAAAGGTTTCTCTTTAGCAGTATAAAATCCATAGCCCAATCGTTTTACGACCCTCTTACAGGTACGGACAGATAAATATTTGTGAATCATCTCTCTCCATTTCAAGGTTGTTCTTCCTGCGCGGGCACGACAATTATTTTCAATTATTTTCATAAAAACTAGATTTTTAGTTTCGCTTGTGATTCGCGGCTGACCAGGTTCTTTCAAACATTCAAGCGTACCATTTTTCCTGTGATATTCTATGATGGTATAAACTGTCGATCTTGTTAGGGTTAAGTCCTTGCCTATTGGTAAGCAGATTTTACATTATTATTATTATACGAGTAATTATTTTTCGTACTTCGTCGGCGATAGGTTTCCCGCGAGCCATTTTGTCTGAAAAAATTGCATGAAATTATAGTTTTATACGTTTGGAAATGATAGTGACGCATCACGTGACAGATTATTTCTATTTACAAATCTAATTTTACTAATTTTTAACTTAAAACAGGTATAATTGAGACATGGACGAACGCTTTTGAGTTAGTCGTTTCAAAGTAAAGTGCCCATAAATTCATATTTTAATAAAATAAGTTTTTCTTTAAAAGTGCCTGATTAACAACAATAAGAAGGAGAATTTTACCCCATAAAATTTTTTGCAAAGGCCTATTTTATGAAAATGTAGTTTAGTTGAAAACAGGCAACCTTGCAATATATGACTGGACGAACTCTTTTGCATTGGGGTTCGTAGTAATTTTATAATAGTGTAGTACTTTTGTTTAACAAAGCGACGTTAGGTTTACTTGTAATTGTAGTAGATACACGCTACGAATGTATGCGTGTCCGGGCGGATCAAACAACTCTAGCACTCATTGTTACCTACAACGTTTGTGACGATTGTTATTTGAACACGTGGTCATTTGTTTACCACAAATAAAGCGAACGTCACTTCGTGCAATCCAACTAATATAAAAGGTTCCTTATGTCGAAATAACTAACTCTCCCAAATACTACGTGAATGGAGAAATAAATAGCTGAATGACAATCTTTGTAAGGGGCGCTACCCTAAAAGATGTTGTATTCATAAATTCTGCAGATTCAAAACCGAATCCGACTGCTGCGTTTTCCACAGTGTTAAAAATTGTTCATTATTGAATTTTCAACATGTAAAAAATTAATATATTATTATTAGTATGGCAGTCAAAATAGAAAAGACTATCATACCGCCCCAAACGAGATCTGAACAAAAATTCTCTACTACCAGATATATTTAATTGGTGTTTGGTTTATAACTAAACACAGTTTAATAACGCGGAATTGTCGACTACAATTATAATAATATTAAATCCAACACACCAACTCTATGGCCCCAAAGTAAGCCGAGCTTGTGTTATCGATGACCTTACAGCGAACCCAGAATATACATACATATGTAAATATCAAAAACCATGACCCGAGAACAAACATCTATGTTCATTACATAAATGACTGTTCCGGCCAAGACTTGAACCTGGAACCTCCAGTGTATGAGGCAGGGACACTAACCACTATGCTACTCGGTCGACATAACTCTTATAAAAGATGTTTCGCTCACAAAGGAATGAAAATGAAATAAAACGCGCTGAGACTGACAATTATTATATTTTTGTTCTAATTGTAATTATAAAAATGTCAAACTATACATATATTATTTAAAACAATTAGTAAGAAAAATTTACAAAAGTTAACAAACTTAACGCGGTCGTTGATCTCGATAAAACAAGTGTGTACAAAGGAACTTGATCTATACAAGTGTCATGAAGGTTTTTTTTATGTAAACATCTATTATATTTTTGTCTGAATTGTCACGCCCTCTCCTTGTTGCTATACAAATTGCCAAACGGGTTTCATTACGGTTTATAAAAGTAAATAGAATATTATGATAAAATAAATATATTTATAGACTATTGCATACATTTACTCCGTTTTAAAGGCCAATGGCCAAACACGCACATTCTTACGGGTTTCATTACGGTTTATAAAAGAAAATAGAATATTATGATAAAAGAGATATATTTATAGACTATTGCATACATTTACTCTGTTTTAAAGGCCTTTTTCTATAAAACAGCTTTAATAATCATCCGAAGCTCTAATGCGCAAGATGATTTAAGTGTTGGATTGGGGTGAAATAAAAATCAGCAGTATTTCAAATGTCACAAGGTTCAAATTCAAAAGTTTGACTTTAAAAAAATTATTCTAGTCACTCTTTTAGAATATTTTGTATAAGACCAGTATTGTCTATTTGTTTTCAAGGCACCGTAAGGAAGGTCAGGCAAAAATGTTTTGTTACTTTGCTTCAAGAAGTTTATTACACTGCATTAAAAAAATACTCTTAATTTTTTTTTCTATCCAAAGGCACCTTTCTCATATTCTCTTCCGCTGCGAACTCAGCTCTATTGCCTTCATCGTAAATATTATTAATCTAAATTAATAGTACGGAAAGACCCCGGAGTTCCAAGGTACTGTTCGTTAAAGGTCGCTCTGTTCCTTAAATCTTCATTTGTTTTAGCTGCATACATCTCTTTCAAATGTTCGACGAACTCTTCAGATACGAGGGCTTGTGTGGTTTCATCTGAAAAAGGAAATAAAGACCGTTAGAGATAATAAGGGACTGTCAATAATGCTAATTATTAACCTCCCTTTGTGATTTTACTGGCCTTATAAGTAAAGTCCAATATTTTGTGGTTGAGTAGATTATATGTGTTTTCTTTAGGTTGGTATTCATGCACAAGATGGAATAATCTCCATCGGAAGAATGGTACTTCTTGCTTATTAATGAACAAACAAGGAGTTGATCAATTGGGTTATTATCCGCTTTAAACATGGAACCAAATTTATAATAGTTACTTTCAAAGTTGGGACGAGATTGGAGAGGAGTGTTGTTAACGCGATGACATAGTACCTAATTATGTATATTACGATAGGTGAGTGAAACTCGTGACCCTAATGCTGGAACGTTTATCTTTAGCGAACCGATGTGGCAATTCTGTCAGCTTTTTGTGCCACTTTGTCATAATATGTACTGAGTAATTCAGGCGTTGTATTCTCTCTTTTATTCTTTTTTTTCTTATTTTAAATATTCCTGTTTGTAAATAAAGAATGGTATTACTACATTTATAAAATAAAATGACTATTTCCATATTGCTCTAATTTTGGCACTGTTTCCTCTTATAGTGCTTTTGATTAGCTGTCAATTTTGTATGAAGAATTAATTTTTGTTAATTGTCACTATATGGTATATTCGGGACAGATGCTCAGAATTCCGGTCTTGCAAGAAAAATGACACCCGATATAAAAATGAAAGTTTGATTGTAGATAGTATTGCGATAGATATACTGACTGCAGATATTATTAAGCCACCTTAGATGCTACGTTTTGTTGCAAATTTCAAAAATAAAGCTAAATAATTTTGCTAACTTACGATAAAGGTTTTCTAAAGATTTTTGAGTACCTCCGAAATCTTCAGGCAAAAGTGTTTTTGGAATAACCTTTATAATGCTTTCATAATCCTTATGCACGCAAATCCTTTCCTCCATCTTTGAGCTGAGAATTTGCCGAAGAATACTCACTAGTTTCTCTATTATGGTAGAAGACGATATGATATGTATACTTTTAACCCTTAAGCCGTAACAATCCTGGAATTAAAATAAACGTAAGGTGAGTTTTATTTTGATATAGAGGTGTGTCAACAAAAGCTAGAACAGAATGTTGCGCACTGTCAAGGTGAACAGTTAGTCACCCCCTTTCAATTGATCTAAAAGAATATTACATCTTTAAATATGAATATACTCGTGTTAAATCATACCCTTTATCGTATTTTTCCTTCAGGTCTTATGTGTTAGTTGCAGAGAAATTAGCGTAAAACCATTTAATTATTTGTTTTTTTTATAAAGCTTTTTATGAAATTCCAGAAATAATCAAAAGCACTTTTATTGGCTTTTAGATTTAGGCTGAAATGTCTAAAGCATGCTTGACATAATATAATTCTGTAATAAGCTTAATAAACTAGCGAAAATTCTTATTAGTGAAATGTTTGCATAAACCACGATTAAAATAAACTGTAGAGTATAAGTTTATTTCTCATTAATTAGTCATATTACAGGAATCAAACTGAACTTACCAGAACAATGGAGACAGCTCGCTGAAGCTCAACAAGGCTCAAAGCTTGGAGGAGCTGCAGTAGGTTTAGCTTAGAGTAGTCCAAAACTACAATGATGCCAGATGAATAGTCATACGCCTTTTCATATTCTGCCATCTGTAAATATGTTTATATTATTTTATTTAACCTTATAAGTTACAGGTATACTATACGGTTTTAACCTAGGTCAGCAATTTACTAACAAATTGTATTTTTTTAAATTATATTCAATTTCAAAAAATCCAGCACGTAAAACTTGCTTTTTAAATAAAATATTTTATACATGTGAAGGTCGTTTGAAACCTGTTTATTTAGTCTTCCTCAAATGTTTTGGGAGTAAAACTTGTTATTAAATAGCTTCCTTTTTAGACATAAAATGTAAAAGATAAAAATAACTAGTTAAAAACAAAGCAGCCATCGACGGTACTCGTCATATCGAAGTCAGAAACCTCGAACTGTGAAGATGAATTCTAAGAATTTGTGAATACTTTTAGTTTAGATTATTTCAACATCGATAAGCATGGGTGCTATTTTTAATCAACTTAAATCAATAAAAAAAATATTGATATTTTGTGATATATTAAAAATATTGATATGTCAAGGAATAATTTAATGTAATCAGCCTCGCTGCACGGATGGGCGTACGTGCACCGGAATCGTACGCAAAACACTAATGGCCTGCGCAGACGACGGACTTTTGTCCGCGGACTTTTTTGTCCGCTAAAATAGATCGCTTACAACTGTAGCGAGTAAAACAAACGAGGGATTAAAAGTACCGCGTACAAAAAGTCCCCCGAAAAACCGAGGACATGCAGAGAGCGGACCGGACAAAAGTACGGGGGAGTCCCCGAAAAAAATAGAACTCGTGTGACTAGGCGAAGCAACGCCCATGGTGGACTTTAGTACGCGTTTATTTCTACATTTCTGGGCAACAAATGATCGCACACCGTGTGCGTTGAGTTTGCGGTAAATTCGCGGCGGACTTTTAATTCGTGGAACGTACTTTTTTCTCCGCCGCGGAGAAAAGTCCATCGTCTGCGCAGGCCCTAACTTGGACCTGAATACAATAATTTTCGTAGCAAATTAGTGAAGTAAAATTGATTATGGGCTTTTTAAATATATAAGCATAATGAGGTAAAAAATAGGCACAAAAAAAAACCAATAATGTGTCAATCCATTATTTATCAAATATCTAAAATTAACAAAGCAAAATTCTTAAAATATCATGATTAATTTTAAAATAAAATGCTACGTTAGAGTCGAGATTTATGAATCGAAAATTAATGCAATAAGCTTTGTTGTTTAACAGTTCACAAACATGATATAAAAATTTAAAAACATTTCAATGAGTCATTTCGTTTTAATTTGTTAAGGTCAAAACTCTAATTTTTAAGGAAAACGTTTAATACCCTGTCTAACACAAAAAAAATTATTTATGCAATTAGATATTTAGTGTTCAGGGTCTTCAAACCAGGATAAATAAATTAGATTCCGTGATGCTCCGGCCAGATAATTATAATTTGTTTACAGTGATTACACATTACATTTTAGCAGGAAACGGCGCGAAGACGACTGTGTAGGTATGTCGATATTCAAATTTATTAATAAAGTAGAACGCTGATTGATGTAATGTAATGAAATAAAGTAGAATTTTTTGATGCGTATCTTTGCACCGTTTTCCCGCTAAAATGTAAAGTGTAATCACTGTAAAAAAATTATAAATATCTGGCTCTCATGTTTTGAATCATTTTTTAGGAAACCTCGTTATCAAACAATCCTGATTTACAAGTTCGAATGTTCAAAAACACGATTGCCATTGTTTTATTAATCTATTCAACCGTGGGAAACAAGTTCATGCAAAGAAGACTAACATGTCCTCATTATTAGTAAAATGCGTCGAAATATATTCCTTGTGAACATCGATGTTTGTAAAACATTTTATAATTAAAGTCATAACTACGTAGTTTAACTGTATATTTTTGGTTATTGGTTTTTTTTTTATGTATAGTTGATTTTGTAAATATTCTTACTCAACTTAATCATATATTTATAAAAGCCGAAGAACCCGTCGCCTCCATCACTGCCGGTGTTGCTCAAAATATAGATCCTCTCGTTGTTTTCTGTCAGATCAGGGATTACACCACCGCTGCTGAAAATTTAACAAACATAATGTATGTGTTAAAACTATGGCCAACAAAATAGAATTTTACAAGAAACACTTGCATAAAATTATTTTTTCTTATAGAAGGTACTCGTAAATGCTAAATATTAATCTATTTATTTATTCACTAGCGCGGTTTCATGGGAATAACTCCGGATTCCACGCACGATCAGGATGAGAAAAACCAATGTTACCCAACCTTACCTTATACAATTAGTTTGGTCGTTTGAGAATTTAGATCCAGATTCACATGTCTAGATGTGAACTATCTAACTTAAAGTTTTTATGAGCGTCATTCTTATCTTTATTATAATATATTATATTATAGTCTTGAAAAGATAAGCGAAAAAAAGGCAAGAAAATGTAAGTTTATATAAATTCGCATATTTCTGAAATTTGGAACAGACTCTAGGGAACTCTAACGAATAAAATACTAAAAGTCGTTGCCGTGATGGAGCAAAAGCCCTCGGAGCCCCGTGTTCGGTCGCTTCATGTTAGCAGCAGTAAATCCTTCTGACAAGCATTTGGTAGTGTATTCTGCATATCTGCAACTTTGGTTTGTTACGGGAATTGATACTAAATACTCCGTTAAGGAGAAAAAACTAATAATCAAATTATTTCCAGCGCTTCTCGATCGTTTCACTTTCGTTTTGTGACATTCATACTGTTGACTGGCGCTTTATTTCTGGATCATATTTATAAATTCTTGATTAGTTATTTGTTATGATATCGTAAATACGGTGGCAATAAGTTAATCCTGCTTTGAATTTATCAATCATATCATGGCATTATTCCATGCGCACCTGCTTCTGAGAATCGGTGAGGTTGTGAGGTACCCAGCGTGAGACAATCTTCCTTACGCAAAAGGTTGTTGCGTAGAATATAATAAACACTTCCCGATCTTATCTACAGATTGTGCTGAATCTCATCGTAGGTGATTCAAATTTTTCAATTGTAGTACATTTTTTTCTTTAACAGGAATCAAATGACGAGCACTTCTTTCTTCATCCTTCAAATTTAAGCGACTGCACTTAAACTCGTTATAACAGCGGTATGCAGTTGTTTTAGAAAGCACCTTGTTCATAAAAGCTGATTGTAGTCGATTAAACGATTCATCAGATTTCAAGTCGTAAAAAATCATTGCATGAAAATGTTCCCGACTCAGATACATTTTTGAGAGACTTTAAAAAAGTTTAGAGGGTAATTAAAGAACCCCACACAAATTGTGTGAAAAAGTTGTTCGATTAACCTGGCCGAAATTTTGGAAAAATCTAGTGTTTATATTGGTGATCGAGTGTGCAATCTTAAATAATGAACAGTTACAATTTGTAATACAATACAATAGCAGACATTTGTGCCGGGTTCTTTGGATTTTATTTTTACCTTTAAATAATCGAATTTTCAAAATAGATTATAAGTTGCATAAAAACTTTTTTTCGGAAAGTTTTATGAGTGGCCTGGTACAAGTTTTATCGTAAACATAGATTGGACTAAAAGTGTAGAGTTTTCAAATTTACATCTTTGTCCAATCTATTTTTTGAATTATCGAAACCATATTTCTTGTTGTTTCTTATACAGAATGTTTTGCTGTTTACAAAACTTAACTTTTTTTCCTGTGCAGCCACTATTTTTTGAGTTATTGATTGTCAAAGTAGGACTTCTTAAATTTGATTCGCGATGACCCCACAAAGAATTATACAACTGAATTATCCAACTATTAATAAATTAAAGGAAAATAAATTTCCTAAAGGAGCATTATCATGATATATTCGAAAAATGAAATTCGAAGCCTTAAGGACCATTTTGAAGACTAGCTTTAAAATTGTTTTTCCAAATTCAAAATATTTTATTACATCATAGGTAAAAATTTTAAAATTGATGAAAGTTTTATTTTGAGCAGAGTAAGAATATATCTCAAATTTACAATCCACAACTTCGAAAATTTTTCAAGATAAAACATAGTTTATCTGGGAAAAACTGGTAATGTTGACATTTGACCTTGAAAAACTTTTTAACACATGGCCTCGGATCGATGAGGACTTTTAGTATTTTATTTGTGATAATGCCTCAAAGGTTTATCCCAAAATTCAGGTCCATGCGAAGTTATGCAAACTGAAAAGTCTACTATTTTGTCTCGACTATTTCACTTACATATTACTATACGGTTTCATGTCATCAATAGCGTTGAACGATTCAAAATATTGTGGAAGGAGGCCTTTTATAGTCGAAGACTTGTCAAACCGCAATTTTGTTTTCTCTACGGACCCCTTGCACGTTAGCAAGGTCCTTTCTATGTAGTCTCGACCTGGAAGAAACAGGAACAAAACATTAAGAAATCCCCTAAGAAAGCTGTATCAATCCATAGTCCACTATAAAACTAAAAGTGACAAACTTAATATATATAGAAGTTGCACTATAAGGTTAGCACTATATGTGTATGAAATACACAGAGTTACAGGTTAGGTCGACCTATTCCCGTTAAGGGCGGATTGTTCACATCGTTTCTGACTCTATGAAACACCCTACCCTAAATCTAACCGTTTTCAAATCAAACCATCAAACGCCGATATAAAGAAGAGGATAGAAGTTCAGGGTTGCCAGAAAATAAAAGACTCAAAACCTAAGATCGAAACAAACAACCGGATAAAGTCAGCTAAAAAAAGCTTGTTTTAAGATATTTTAGCTCACAGACTGAGATGTGGACACATGCCAATTAACGCTTTCGGATATCTTATGAGGAAAAATAATTGTTTTTAGAATTATCAATGAATAGATACAATTTAGGCATGTTTCATCAATTATTATCCTCGCCGAATTCAGATGAAGCCTTGTGTTTGTTCAAGTTTTCATTGTTACTCCTGTACAAGCTGCAGGTGGTACAAAATCCCTACTGTCATAGGGCCTCAAACGCATTCTGGTACGTGCGTAACGCGAACCTGCACAGAGATTTTGAACTACCTACAGTTCAACAACATCTCAAAAAAAACTCTCGGAAGCGTCCTTCAAACGCTCCGAAACGCGTCCCAATTACTTAATTCGCGAGTCCGTCTCGTTATCTGCCCCAATATTAACTTGAAGTTCAAAGTCGCCACACCTAGGAACGCACTTGAAAGCCCCGAATCAGCTTACAGCCGATCTTGAAGCCCTTCTAGCTTCCCAGGCCGTGACTAACTCTAATTCTCCTTGAGCACCTTCTGTGCGATGATATTTCCCAGTGGATGACCCCATAGGGGGTCCCCGCTTGCGCGGCCTTTTCTCCAACTGGCCATCGCTTAAGATGAAAGCTGTGAGGTAATAGATTGCCAGAGTCATACAGGTAATTTTTGTGGGTAGTGGTTCTGGTAGGGTCGGAGCGACTCCAACATAATCTCGTATCGCACTCGGCGGGGTATGCGTCAGAGCATTTTTATCCAACTGCCCTCCCCGTGGAGGGGAACAAAAAAAACTAAAAAGGAACAGCACGATTCCTCGGTTGTTTCAAAACTATAGCTTCCACGATGTTTTACGGCGTTGCTTTAAATATTTTTTTAATAAATAGCCTATGTTATTCATGGTAATTGCGGATTTCGATTTAGGCCGGATTTTATAATTTTAGCATACGATGAAATCCACAGGATAAAGTAATATTATCCTAGGAATAAAAACACTGTGGTATTACTGAGTTATCCATGGCGTTCATACAAGATGGCTAATAACCTGTCAATCAGCTCTCGGTGTTTGTTTTTTGGCACGTGTAGATTTTAGCATATGTTTGACGTGAATAATGGAATAAATTTAAAAAGTTGTCTTTTGTTCCTCATGGCTTTTGAAAATGGTAACTTTGCAACATGTCAGATAAAAATTGTCATTCATTGCGCTCATATAAGATGATCAACTCTGGACATATTTTGTTCGAATAACATTAACTCAGTGTAGTCATTCCTGGAGTTCTTGAAGTCTGATTAAAGCCAGGATTAGTGAAAAATTTACTTTAATGGAATTCAAAAATTCTAAATTCAAGATATTTTATTTCTTCAAAGGTAAAATTTTTACACTTGTTGAAAATCTTCTTTTTCTTCATCTTTCGATGAAGATGAAGTCAAAATCTCGATAGACTGCGTAAATACAACTTAACAACGGCTTTTAAAAGATATTATGGATAGACTGAGAGGAAGAAAAGCCGGCGGAAAATCCATTCGGCACTCCTTTATAAAAATAGCTTTCATAAAATACTTGGGGTAGAACGTATACAATTTGACAAAGATATGAAACAAACATGCACATGAAAGGTAATTGTGCGAACTAATGATATGCAGCCAACTCTTTACACTGTATATATATTATTTTGCACAAACACAAACATAAATAGTCTGTAGGGATTTGAATCCCGCGCCCTTTTGTCATCCAAATAATCTTTGATCTCATAGTAGTCCTTTTGGCATAGTGTTTCCTTTAAAGTTTTCTTAAACTTGTGAGGGGCAGGGATTTATCTAATTTTGGTATTTTTATTGTTACAAAGTATTGAAATGAAATGAAATGAAATATTTATTTCTCAACATTGACAATTACTTGTTCTTATTGACGTCAAATAAAACACGATTCTACCACCAGTTCGAAAAAACCTTCGTGAAGAAGAACTGGCAAGAAACTTCTCACGGGTATATTTTTTTCAAAATAAATTTACAGAGTCTCTTTATGTCTATACAAAATTATTCTTTTCTGCATCTGTTAGCTCGGCAAGTCTCCCTCCCACCCAGTATCCAAACGACGAACACCCTCAAACGGACATATTGACATTACAATAAATAATTTGCTGCTTTATTATTTTGGAAACGCTTACTTACAGTCGTTCTTAGATCTTAAAATGATTACTTATTGTCATGCTTAACTTTCCTAGTTTTAAATTTATTAATAATCTTTTGTGTGTACAAAATATTTTCATAAATATATTGAGATGCAGTGGTTAATATTTCAATATCATTTAACTTCTTTTTTTTTGGAGTTTCTCTGCCTCCTAATTTATATATATTCCTCGCAAAGCTCTTTTCAGCAGAGTGAAGATCGTTTCGATGTTTGCGGCATTTTGTCACAGTAGGATACCATAAGAAAATAAACTATGAATATAATTAAAATATACCATCCTGGCTGTATGCACATCAGTCAGTGAGCGAATTTTCTAAACCGCGAACGCTGCAGAAATAAGGAAAACAGGAAAACAGTATTATGTACTTCGTTCCTTTCCGAGGTTTACTATATCAAATAAAAAAAGAGTCACACCTTTTCTACCTCATCATAAATTTAGATTACGTGATCTAACGTAATTAGCAAAACTTGTTTTCAAATACGACCTTGGCTATTTAAATAATGAATAATACGAATTAAAAATTGTCACGATGTTAGAAACTTTATCTTAATATACATAAGTGAGCATTTCCGTTTATATCACGTAGGATTTGTGGTGCGCACGACCGTAAGGTCTACCTTTCGTAACGAAGGAGTTCCCGGTCGCAAATTGATCGGCGAACGACTGTTACAACCGTTTCGAAGGCTTACGTCAATTCATAAATTTTCATTCAATTTTTTTTCTGGGGGTCGTAAACTGTATTGGCATATTACGTTACTATCTTTATATCAGTTCACGTGTTTTCGATAGCTGTAGCGATTGTAGATTACAATTTGGCTAGACCCCCTGTTCTATCTTAGAAAGATAATCTTATGTGTCAAGTGCTTGCGGCATTAAAACGCCCATATTTTTAGGTTATTGAGTATCATTCGTTGATAAAAAATTTTGTATTTACCAAAAAACAGGATTTTCGTGAATTCGTAGTGGGTAATTGATGTTTCTCCGATATAGCAACTGTTCAGGTTTGGCTTGACTTTTAAGAGCAATGCCAAATGTCAGTATTTTTTGAGGTTCGATTTTCTTTAAATTTTATCTATTTTAATAATCAAAAGGGAAAGTTTTGTTTATTCGTTTAATTGAAAAACTAGATCAATTGAATAATTATTTAATTATAAGTGAGCGTAATATTACGCAGAATTAACATCGGCAAGAAACAGATACCAAGCAAAACTCCTATCCTACCTTACTAATAATATGAACAAATAAGTGAGTTTGCTTTTTTTTTTGTTGGCAAGGATACAGAAAAGGATTTGTCCAGAAAAGAGTGTTTATCAAAAAAAATAAAATATTCGCCCGAGGGAGGCTCGAACGAAACCGCCAGCAAAAACCTATTTACTGGATATTTTTAACCTATTTACCATGTGCCTTTATAAGACATGGATAAACGACGCTCCTAAATTATGATTTGTAGAGCATATCTAGGCTTAGAATCAGTAAAGGATAACTTACCTAAGTATTTATTTTACCAAGCAAATCTGTACTTTTACTAGACTTGCTTCTAAGTCTAGATTTGCTTACCAAATTCAATACTGAGTGTAACATTTTGATTTCTCTTACAACTAAAGTGACGAACAACAAACAGACTAAAGCTGACCATCATCTTCTATTGCTTTGCATTATTAAGCCTTATCCTATTATTTTTGGAAACATTTATGTAAAAACTAATGATCAAAATGTATAATCCTTTAAAATAAATATTTAAAAACACTTACATAATTGACGACGAATAATGGGCTCTTGTCTACTGTTTAATGTTTAAAAAAGCTGTAGGTACTTACAATAATCCTTCTTTAAAAAATGTTGTTGTTTCTTCAACCACATTTCCAAAATATCCAGCGACTGATCAATAACCCCGGGCCGATCCAAGCCTACTTCCTTTCTAGCAATTTCCAAAGAATTTGGAAGAAACTTTAAAATCGGTTTTTCTTCTAATTTAGTTATCATATTTATGCCGTCACTGTTTTATAAGATCACAACGCGAGTACTGTGATTGACAAAACTATACATACTGTTTCATTAAATTCGCATTGAAGGTTTACGAGTTTTATCATTATAACAAAAAACCTGTTCTTTTAATAGTTTAAATATACATGATATTGAATGATTTTATAAACAGCTGTTAAATTTTTCGCATTATGTCGCATTTTATAATCCGGTTAAAAAGTTTTTATTTTATATAATGAATGGTGAAAACTTGAGGATAGTATGTTTTTGTTGATATTTAAAAGATATTAAAAAGAAACAATTGTGACATTATGATCTTGAACGAATTATGATGTTTTTAACCTCGAAGATATCGGCAAATTATTTTTACCACAATAAACATAACTCATTTATTGATATCAAAATTAAGGTTATCACATATGCAATTAAAACCATACTTATCCTTAATATAAATAAAACGGAGTTTATTAACACAACACATACAATAAACTAAACAAAATACTTACAATTTGACAATTTAAAAAGGAATGAAATATGTATTGCATAGATAATGTATTTTATAAGCAATTCGCATTACTAGACATAAATGTAAGTTAATATTTCCAAAAATAAATAAACTTATTTACCTTGGGTTGCCACCTAAAGACATTAAATAGTTTTGATTGCCCAAGTTTTAAATGACGTCATAGGCCAGTCTCGAAGCCATACTGCTGGAGCAAGCGTTTTGACAGCTTTAATAATCAGTGTACTTTGTGATGAGTTTTTTTAAATGAAATACTTAAACTAAATACTTATTTCTAGGGTCCTTACATACCTACATACATACACAACAATGTGAGATGGTTTTCGAAAACAAGTCGAACAGCATATTCCATAATATGTACACCGGGTGACATTTTTTACCGTTTGAAAAAGAGGCGAAATGGGTTCAGTCAGACCTTTTGGACATTTCAGGATTGTTCCTCATCAACATTCTTAAGTACACCATATATTACAAATGAAAACAAGACTTTACTATTCAAGCGAGTCGTACCGTTCAGCAGCATATATTGTATGAAGAGTCAAAAATTGTATTTTCATTTTTTACTGTCTGGTGTCTTGAAACTTTAATTAAATTAAACTGAGAAAGAGAAAGAATGACGCCACGACGAGCCACGCGAGCGAGATGGAATAACAATAATAATATAATAAATAAATAAATCCCCAGTCAAACACACCAACTACATGGTCCCAAAGTAAGCAGAGCTTGTGTTATGGATGATCCATAACAAACATACATATATAAATACAAACAACCATGACCCGAGAACAAACATCTGTGTTCATCACATAAATTAATGCCCCGGCCAGGACTCGAACCTGAGAGCTTCGGCGTGTGAGGCAAGGCTACTTACCACTGCGCCACTCGGTCGTCAAAATTGTTCGCACTTGTGTCTTGTCGTCGCCTGCCTTAGTTCTTTTCCCGTAGTGATTGTCGTATTGCCACTTCGTTTAATCAGGCGACGGGAAGAGGATCTGTGCGGCCCGTGCGTCAAAAGCTTGTCCATTATATCTTCCACGATTTACATTAATCTAACGTTTAGGTTAAACATGATGTATTATTTTTGTACACAAATATAAAACTTAACAAACATGAATACATGAAAACCTTGAATGGATAATTAGGCAGAAAAAAGAATAGCTTTCGTATATGTATTTAGTATAGGGGCTGTGGATTTTGTGATAAATAAATAAATAAATTATTGTTATGTGGTTAAATCAAATAGTTGTTAAAATACAAGCAAAAATGTATTTAAAAATTTGTAAAGAACATTAATACTAACACATCACACAATTGACATAGAAACATGGGACTTTGGGACTGCGTTCAACAGCGTCCGATGAAAAATATATAATAAATAAATATACATAAAAAATAAGAAAAGATGCGGGTTAACCTTTGCTTCTGGCAGTTTTTATAGATTCAATTTTCTTTAACTATAAAAAAAAGAAGTAGTTTTTATTCAAAAATAAATAGAAATAATAACCCTTCTAATAATTATTTATCTTCCTATAATCTTGGCTTACGTTGTATAACTGAGCTCCTTCATATAAAAGTTTCTTCATAACGAACATTATTTATTTCATAGAATTGTCACACAGACAATACTGCAGCATGTGATTGTTTTTTGAGATCGCTTCAAGCTTGCGCACACGCGACAAAATAAAATTAAAAACTGGTGGGTATTGAGTATGCGCAAGTACACCGAGTACCGTACGCCTTGTACGGTGCAGCGCAGACACCTCGCTGGTAAGAGCTCACAATTATAATCATAGATTCTATAAGAAAATCGTATTTCCACCATATTTACTGTTGTGATTACCAAGACATATTACACATAAATGAGAGCACGGGACATAAGTGCTGATTTCTGGTTATTGTTTCTTTATGTAACTCCACAACTTATTCACGGTTTTTTTTGCATTAACTTGAAACATGCATAACGGAAGAGAACAGATACATAAAAAATATACTTTACAAAATATGTAAATTAAACAAAAATCGTGTAATTCAAATTCAAATATTTATTTCTTATTGATAATTACTTGTTCTTATTGACGTAAAATAAAACATAACTCTCAAAATATCGAAAACTCGAACCACCAGTTCGCAAGAACCTAGGTGAACAAGAACTAGCAAGAAAATTTACTACTTACATTATCTCTATATGTATATACAAAATTATTCTTATCTGCATCTGTTAGCTCGGCAAGTCTCCCTCGCCCAAGTATCCAAACGATGAACAACGATGAACGCTTAACGGGAAGTGTTTATTGAAGTGAATTGCTCGTAAAAAAACATATTTCACACAGAAAATCAACTAAGTACATTGCACTTTTTATATCATGTGGGCGGAGCTGCGGGAAAAGGTTACTTAATAAACAAAAACATTGAATTCGACACATTTGAATGATCATGGAGAATTTATAATAGTTTATTAACAAAAGTTTACATTTTTGTACGAATCGAAAATTATAATGATAAGTATTTTTAAAAAGACAATGTTCGTTTTGCATAATGAACTACGCTGCCAAGGTGATCCTGTACAATTAAGTTACCTTGAATTTTTATGTTTTGCTCTCAATCAAGTTTTGTTGTTTTTTTCCACGCTTTTACTTAAATCATTTTAGTTTTATCAAATGCAGAACTAAGAGTAGTTTACTGTGCTCAAAATTTACTAGTGAATGAATAATTTATATCACGTTTATCTACAAAGTTCATTGAGTAGATAGTTTTTTGGACGGAATCTTGCAACAGATACAGATAAGGATTATATTTTATAGACAAAAGAACTATTATAGATTTATTTTGAAAAATGATCGCCGTAAAACTTTTTTTTGTTATTTTTCACGAAAGTATTTCCTAGCTGGTGGTAGACGTGAGGGAAAGCAAAATATTGTCGATATTGGAAAATAAATATTTGAACTTCAATTTGAAAGCAATGGATTTCTGTGGCGTTTGATTTTTATCATTTTGGCGTTAGTGGCATAGGCGAGGTAATCTGGATATAAAATTGACAAGTTCAAATTTATTTTAACAGATAAAATTGTTGAACTTGAGGGTGGAAAGATTTTTGTTTTTTGGTATGCGTTTAAATTCTGAAACTGTAATTACCTGAGAAGCAAATATTTACAAAAAGTTCTGATTGTACCCAATAATTTTTCTTTTAATGTAATAGCAACATTATCAACTACTTTTTTCTCAATCATTTACAATCTACTAATTATCTAATCTGTTTATGACTGAAAAATACTTAACTTGGCAATCTTCGCAGATGATACACGCTGTATGTCATTCTCTAATAAACGATCGAAATAGTCGAAGGCTATAATTTATAAGGCTAAAAGGCCAACCTTTTCTCTACTCCACTGTCGAATAACTCTTGGCTAGACCCACTGATTTTCTACAGAATGACACACCTACGGTACCTTATCTTTGTATTTTCTCAATGGCCAACTCTGTCCCTTTCGTTGTGTATACAAAAGGGACACATATAACCACACACATATGAAGAAGCTTTAATCAAATTAAGATGTATTAACTAAAAAAATACAACAGACACATCTATTTATAACCTTAATTTTAAACTTAAAATTCAAAACTTATCTATACTTAATATTGGAAAAACGTCACAGCTTCTAATAAAAAAAAAAGAATAAATGAGGAAGTAAAAAGTTGTAATACATTTATTTATGCTATGCTCTGCCATGGTAATTAGCCCAGTCCGTTTGGCGAAAAAAAGGGCCGAACCCCACGATATACACAGCTGCATCAGCCACCATCTTGGTTTTAAGGCGCAACGTTTGACTTTGGTCGTGATTTTAAAGTGCTAGTTCAATGAAGTGTTGGCCTACAACTTTTTTTCGGATTAAATGCTAACCTGACCGGGCTTGATTAGTGGAGAATTGGGGTACAATAAAATTTGAGATATCATACTTAAATCTAAATTTAAATATATTATTGAAATAATAACGCCTATCCAAAACACTCATTAATAAATATTGTTCTCATATTAGACGGAATGTCACTGAAAGAACAACGGCAAGTTCACACACAAAAGGAGGCATTTCATTTTCGGTCAGCGTAATGTACGCCAGTTTGAAATGTATGAAAAAATGTTGTTAACACACTAAAAATATTTACAATTATTCATTCTGCATAATGTTCTTCTTTGAAACAAAAAACAAAACATCATGTTTGTGTGTCACATCATGTGGCCACACCGATGTGACGTTTCTCATTAAAATATGAAACAGTATGCTTGTATGTAAACAAAAAAAAAGACACAATATTCGGAATTCCATACTTTTCTATAGTGAACTTTCGAACCTAACATTTGGTGACCATTTATCCATTTTGAGTAGCAAAAAGAATATTTGTACAAAACGTGCAGTTATTCTGTTGCATGTTTATTTCTTTTGGACCATAATTTTAAATACTTTAGGACCCTTTTTATTAAGTCTTTTTATTTTTATTTTTTTGCAGTTATTTATTTAACTTGGTAGGCTTAGGCTTAGGGTCTTTAAATAAATATTCTCCTAAATATTTTTGGTGACTGTTTAAATTTTTGACCCTTTGAAATTGACCCTTTTAGCAATAGTCGAAATTACGTCATGACTAAGTCATAACTTTTTGTCGAGTTAACTGTCAAAGTGTACTAGTATAGGCTTGAACAAAAACGAATCATAACAAGGCGCAACACACAACTGTTGAACTCTAACTTTATTGTTTTAGTTAAAGGGGATTTTGTCCAAGAGTAAGGTAAGTATTTAATCAACACTCAATACTTTAAAAGAGCCCGGCATGCCCATGTACTGTTCGTTAAACTTTATTGTAGATCGGAGAGCTTCGTCCACGCGTGCTTTTGACATTTCCTCCAAGTAGTTCCCGAATTCTGCCGATGACAGATAATCTTGGAATTCATCTGTGATAAATGTAAAAATAATTAGTTACACAGAGGCCATTTATACATTGAGACGGAAACAAAGGTTGAGGCCCGTTTATATATATAATATTTTTACATTGACATAGAACAAATGGATATAAATATTAAATAAAACACTTTAATATATACACGGATTTTATAATATCGCGCTAAAGTCCAGTTGAAAAGTGTTTTATTTTATACGAGTGCAATGAAATGTGAAAACTTAAGACAATACTATTCATATTTCTAAAATAATATTTCAAACTGGATTTCAATATTTAATTGGTGGAAAAACTTTGAAAAGGTACATAATAACATTCGTATTGCCAGTTATAAACAGTTCCTTTGGGTGAGCTTTATGACCGCATATCTCTATGACCGATATGACAAGACAGGATCATGTCTTGTTTTTTTAATTCTTGGTTTATAATCAATTATTTTGATTATTATTATATTACTAATTTAAGTTCTGGTACTCATTCTGGTCATGGCGAACACAGGAAAGTTGTAGAGCAGTCCAAAAAAATTCCTAGGGTAATTTGATTTCGTGTTAGTTTATCTGAAGATTTAATATTTCAGCAAAACTTGTCTAAAATACTTTAAAGCCTTCACATTATTATTTTTCCTTTTACTAAATTTACACGAAACGTACATAGAAACGATTCAATTTGTTTAAAAAAATTTAATACAATTTTAAGCTGGTAAGGACTCAGTTGGCTTTTAGTATGTGTTAAGGCCCTTAAAATTGAAAATGATTTTATCAACATAACAAGAGGATTATGCCTATGAACAATGTCTATGTATTCTACGAGTAGCTGCTCTAAAGAAGAATACGAAATTCACTTTCCATTACCATATTAGAGGTACTTTCCTCAATAGGTGGCCGAGCCTACATTGCACTCGCCCAGTTATTATTATTTTTTAACTTTGTCATAGCCGCCATCTTTATTCGTAGGTGTTTGTATTGGTTCTATCGTTGTTCATTTATTTGTCGATGAAAGATGCATTGCATTTAATGTAAAATCATTCACTATCAACAACATTAAATCATTTCAAAGAAAATTATTTTAACTCTCGGGCTTTTCTGAATAACATACGGTTGTAGGCATGACACTTTCTGAACGGAGAGTCAAAAAACAAAGTTATTTAATTTGTTAAGTAAATATATAATACATTGTCCATAATTATAATGATGACAATACTTGTGAACACGGCCCTACGTGTGCCTTATGCTTGTGTATATAATGCGCGACAACATAATAATATACCGATTCTACACCCACACTAAAGTGACTACGATAACTTCTATTTGACACACAAGATGGCGGCTGCCTCGACACTGCCGCGCAAAATTGAGTTGCATATTTATTAATTCAAGCACACATAGGGGCCGTGCACAAAGATGAGTTGAAGTATCTTTATAAAAAAGGAATACTACCATGAAGTTCCATTAAAGATTTAGCGGAGCCTCCATAATCTTTCGGCATAATGTCCCGTGGGAACACATCATACAGGGTGTCGAAAGTTTTGTGTACGTAAATTCTTTCTCCTAACTTTGCACTTAAGACTTGCTTGAACAGGGTGACCAAGGCATCGACCATTTTAGATGAAGACACTATATGTATACCTTTAAGCCTGAATCCGAAGCCATCCTGAAGAAGCAAAAAAAAAAAAACAAAAAGTAAAAAGAATTATAGAAAAATGTATAGTAAAAAGAGGAAGAAAAATTTTTTTTTTCTTTAAAGAGCAGTCAAAAATGTCTGAAACTTCTAAGCCAATTGTCATAGTTATTGCACTATTACCGATGACTCGTAGCCAATATTGTATACCTAAATGAAAATCATTCATGTCAAACAAAGAACGTCTTGGTTCATCAAATATATATATATATATATATATATATATATATATATATATATATATGTAATTATATATATATTCAAAGGTTTTGTCAAAAGGAAGGACTTCGAAGAAGAGACTGTGTGTTCAAGTTTACAGTATAAATTTTTCATATATTACTATATATTTTTGTATTAATAAATGAACGTCTATCGAGTAGAAGTAAAAAAAACTTTTAAAGAAGCACTACAATTTTTTTTTAAATAATAAAAACTTTAAAGTGGCTCTGCTTTCTACTTTAACTGCGTTCTGCTTTAACGGGCGAATAGAAATATACAGGGTAACTTTTTTAAGGTTCACAACATGTGCACATGGGCTCAGACCACAAATCTGAGAAACAAAGAAACCATAACCCTTAAACCCAAAACCCAAAAAATCCTTTAAGGAAACATGAATAAATAAATTCGATTCTTCAGAAGAATTGTGGTCAGAGATGTTGAAAAGCATGTGTCCATTTTACGAACGGTAAAATAATAATAGAAATGACTAATGTGAAACATCTTAGCATTACTTGCAATTTCCTTGGGGTTTTACTTGTTTTTTATACATCCTTTTACCCTATGATCATAAAACAATTTCAAGCTTAAGGAACCCTGGCCAGTGGTTACTCATAGTAATATATAATTGAATATTGTAAAGTGCGAAAAGTAAAAACTTTAGATTTTAATAGAAAAAAAATGCTAATCGGATTTAATAAAATTATGTATTTTTACATACTAACAATTAACAACTAACAATTTATCTAGGTACGGACAAAAATCGTAGATTCACAAAAGAGGCTTAAAACTTCTGTTACCCCGAAACATTTACGTAAACGAAGCCGTGGACAAAAACTTGTGAAATATATACCTAAATATGTATCTTTGACTAACCCTTTGCGCGAGATAACTATAATCAGTAGAATAACTTTAACTTGACAAGATACAAGTTCATATAAATTATCTCAAATGCTCAGAATTATTATATTGATAAAAGTTATCTGAACATTGAACAATCAGCCCTCAAATAATTTTTCCTCACTTGATACCGCAGTATCCATCGGTTAAGTTACGGCGACGGCACCTGTATCTATAGTTTGTAAATCGAAAATAGTATGGCACGACACGAAGCGGTCTCACGGAAATAAGTATCTTCAAAAAGGTATTTTCATGCAAATTAAGTATTAATGCTATCTTAATGTATAGAGAGTAAATTGACTGATCTTCCATGAAACTATTTAGAATGGCACCTCTTTGATTAGAGTAAAATACCGGGAGAAACGTTCTTATCTTACGTTTATGCTCTAGGACTATTACATTGCCCCAATAAAAGATATAGAATGTTTATTTTATTTATTTATTAATTAACTTATGTACACGCAGAAAAACACAATAATAAAAATGACTTATAAACTAATAAAGTACAAAGATATATTAGAAATTTCTACCAGCAGACCTATTACTGGAGAAAGTGGTACAGAACAAATTTAGTGTGTAGGTACATTTAAATAATGTTTATTTAAATAATATAAAATAAAAAACAATACAATAAATAATCATGAAATAAACTTTAAGATTAACTTAAACCAATAAATAAAATTTAAATACATGCATACATTTATAAACGAATGATATATTAATATTCTACATAATATACATAAGTTTTGAACATCAACACAACATTTTATGGTGGAGATGGTGTTGCTTTACTATACTTTTAAAATTGGTAATGATTTTGCGTTGCAAAACATGGGCTCGCCAGCAAGACAAATTATTTCGTGTCGTATGATTTATGTTGCATTCGTGTCGTGTTTTATGGTCGATTTAACCATTTGACAAGTAAAATCAGGCGACCTGGAACAATATTTTCGAGGTCCGCGCCTTAGCAGCGTGTCCACTATTTTACTTTATAAAAAAACTCTCACAAAAATAAATGGCATGTGGTTTAGACGCTGGCTTCTCGATTTGAAGGCCCCGAGTTCTGATTCCCGATGATAGCTAAATGTACCAATGAGTTCTAACAATTTATGTAAGTACATCAATTCAATATTATTTTCATTATTTTCAAGGTACGTGTAAAGACATGCTGGACTACAAACAACTACCTCACATTGTGACGTATAAGGACCCTGTAAATAATATCGATTTTTATTTATTTGAAGTATTTTATTCAAAAAAACTAATTACCATTTTTTTTTTTGCTGCCGAGGCACCCTCGCGGGAGGGAGGTGGAAGATGCGTCATGCATACCCGCCCGCAGGTAAATTTTCCTGCGGGGGGGTTATGTGGGACTCGCCAGAATGGCACCTACCCACTAAAAACCACCTGTTGGCTGTAGTTATTACCGTTAATCGGAAGCGACACCCGTCGGGAAGTTGGGCGCGCTGGCAGAGACCCGCTAGCGGGTCTTCCGCCTGTAGTGAAAGTTGCACTGAAGGTGCTCAAAGGGACATGAGTTGGTGGCCGTTCTGGGCAGCCTCCGGTGAAGCCGGGGCTGGGCAGAGGTCGGCCGAAGCATGATTTAGGGATCAATTCATTTAAATGAACCTACAATGAATTGAGAAGGGAACTATGCTCCGCCAGAGCTAGCAAACGCTCTGTCGGAGTACGTGAAGCCCTAAGTTTACGGGCTAAGACTGCGATTTCACTAACATCGACATTTTTTATAGCGTCGCAGACGATACGCATATCGTCTGCTACGGAGGATTGAGGAGTGGGTTTGTATGGGCGAGGAGCCGGGATGGGATTCGATGCGGGGCGCTGTCTCCAGTTTTCTGGGGCAGGCCTAGATTGTGTAGACTTTGCAGCCGGAGGAACCCGGCTACGCAGCGGCGGACAGTTTTCTTGAGAAAGGCGCGGCGCCTGTTTGGGTGCCGCCCTCTTGGAATTAGAGCGCATACAACGGGGTGCACGAGGGCAGCCCTTGTAATTTGCGGTGTGGCCGGACTGGCCACAAAGCACGCAATCGGGAGGAGAGGGAGTTTCAGGAGTGCGATTGCACTCCTTAGTGAAGTGCGGGACCGGGCACTTGACGCACCTAGGCGGTGCGCGGCAGTTGGCCGCCGCGTGCCCGTACAACTGGCACCGATGGCACTGGCCGGGATGACCGCGGCGATGAGGTGCCTCGATCGAGATCCCAGAGAGGCCGCATATAGTGCTAACCCCTTTGAGGATCTCCCTGGACTTGGGGACGTTGGCGAGATCCACCAAAGCGAGAGGGTGTTGCCTCCCGTACTTGCTGTGCATTTTATGCACCGCGAGTGCCGGGAAGCCTTGGGACTGCAGATCCTCCAGGATAGCCTCGTTCGATAATTCGAACGGGACTCCCCTGAGTACCGCTCTGATCTTACGCTCTTCTGACAGAGCATAAGTATGATAAGCATATTGCTTATCGGTGAGGAGCTTTGTTAAAGCACGAAAGTCGTCTATCGACGAGACTAAGATTTTAATAGATTCACCCGAGTTGGCCGCTCTGGTGTAATGGATTTTGTGCTCATTGCACAATGTCGAAACCTCAGTCCATTTACCCTTTTCCCGAAGGAAAACGGGTGGTGGGACCTTGGCCTTGACAGAAGTTGGGGCCGGAGCGGGTGTTGAAGACACCGGGGCAGCTGGCGTTGAAGACGCCGCAGGGGGTGTAGGGACGGGCGTCGAGGGCGCCGGGTCTTGTTTCGAGCGCTTTTTAGAGCGCTTTTTAACAAGGGTGAAAGAGGGAGGCTCAGGGCCAGTTGGGGTGGCGTCCGAGGAAGACTCAGTCGCGGATGCGCGCTTGCGGCGCAGAGGGGCGTCTACTTCGCACTCCATGTCACTGGAGGAAGGGGACGCGGGAGGGCCTAAGACCTGAGGGGTCTGAGGGACGGGGGTGACCTGAAGGACCAGTTTGGAAATCAATTCCTCGATGTGAGGGAGAAAGGATTGAAGTGTATGAATCATATTAGGGGTGCAGTAAGAGCTTTTAGCGTCGTGAGCAGCGATCAGCTGATCTTGAATTTCCCTAATGCTTAGGGAAGCCATTGCGGAGGGGTTGGGGAGGGACAACAATATATAAATATATATACTATGAACCTATCAACGATGACTAACTTCCTAAAACCACCCTACACGCAGTAGGGCGGTTGAGGACGCCGCGGATAACTTACTCGAACACGAAGACTCGAGGCACCTGGAACGACGAAATTCCGTCGACGAAGCTCACGTTCCACGAAGTACGGTTAACAAGCCACTGTCCGCCGTGAAAACGGCGTTAGAAACTTATTAGAAGTACGGTTAACGAGCCACTGTCCGCCGTGAAAACGGCGTTAGAAACTTAATACGGTATACAACTATGAAATTATATATTACGACAACAACCAGTGAAATTTGGGTGCTCAATTAGCGCGGGGGCTAAAAGAGCGGGAAGGCGTCTGCGATCGACGTGCGTTCGAGAACGCACGCAGACCGAGACTGGTAATTACCAAGAACACTGATTATTTAAGCTGTGTAAACGCTTGCTCCAGCAATATGGCGTCCAGACTTCCCTGTGACGTCATTTTAAAGCTTATCTAATCAAAACCGTTTCACGTGTTGATGTTCCAACTAAAAATAATTAAGTTTATTTGTGTATTTTGCGGATCAATGATTATTTACTCTTTTTGTCTAGTAATGCGAATTGCACCTTTATTATCTATGCAGATGGTCTTAAATATTTCATAATTTTTTATAATGTTAAATTGCCTATTACCGGAACGAAGGCAATTTCTACTGAAGCCTATACTATCGGCAATGTATTTATAGTTAATTTGTGATGACTATATTAATCAATTAAATATCCGCTTATAAATAATAATAACAAAGAAAATAAATATGTGAAATAATACTTACAAGCATTATAGAAATAGCATTTCTAATATCGCTTGGGTTTAATTTTGGCAGAAACTCCAAGAGGTTAACAGTAGAAAAATCTAAAATTATTACAAACCCAAGTGCATACTCGTGTGCTTTCAAGTATTCGAAAAACTGAAATAAAAATAGTTACAAATTATTGAATAATTTGTTTTACAAATTATTAATCTTTTTATTAATACCTACTTTCGATGGTTCTAGTATTTTGTTTGCGCGTCCCTATGTGTGCGTGTGCTTGTAAATATTTAACCTTTTGTGTGACAGCCGCCATCTTGTCAAACCGTGTTCTCGTCGCTTTGGTGTGCATGTACATTCAGTATATTTTTGTCAGACACACATACAATTGCTGTATTTGTACGGGTAGAAGCTTAAAACACATATAGTTCCTCTAATATGGTTGAGGAGGTCAATGGCTGGATCCCGCATTAACTCGTGAACGGGTGCCGTTTGAGGGTGTTCATAGTTTGGATACTTGGGGGAGGGAGACTTGCCGAGCTAACAGATTCTGATGCAGATCAGACAAAAAGAGACACTGTAAATTTATTTTGCAAAAAAGTATAGCCCGGAAAGTTTCTTGCCAGTTTTTCACTTCACAAAAATTTTTCCAAACTTGTGGTAGACGTTTTTTTATTTGAAGTCAATAAGAACAAGTAATTATCAATGTTGAGAAATAAATATATGATACCGCAATGGAACCAATCTTGGACAGGGCACCATTGATCGAATTTTCATCATTGGTCAAATTAGGCTATTTTTTTACACCACAACAATGTTTTATTTATAGCGTTGCCTGAAGAATTAACCTTTTAACCCGCCATTCAGTTTCAAGACGTCTGTGAACTGGAGAGTGAGAAATTCGAAAATGTTAAGTTAAATCGTGAATTCTCTAACAAGAATGAGAAATCGTTAAGAATATGAGTCACTGTTTTTGTTTATGATATACGTTTATTCTGGGTTCCCCCTACTTCACTGTATATGTTATCCATAACACGAGGTCTGCTTACTTTGGGTAACATAGTGTAACTTTATAGGTGTGTTTGTCTTTGGGATTTATTATATAGTTATTTGTCTTTATAACTGTTTTTATTAAACTATGCAATAACGTTACGTAATAAAGCGTGATTAGCTTTAAGTTTTTATGACTGGCACCACTACAATAATATATTCACTTTCATGACGAATACTACACAAGTTTAATTCGCAATATTGTATGTAAACGAGACTTTTACATACAATGCTTGGATACTTTAAATGTGATCAATAAGTCCTAAATTAATACTATTGATATCCCTCGGTGAACACCAAATTGGTATTTCCCTTTGGACAGGGATACCTGAGTTCTCTACAAAATTTTAGTTCCTTTCAGGTCGAACCTTACGATTCAAGCGAAAGATGTCATAAAACGCATCTTAAGAAAATAAATGCATACCAGAATACAATATTCAGTAATTTTATTAGCACAAAATATTAATATCCATCCATTTTAAAATAAACTTTTGTATCGCTTGCAGCAGATAAGAGGTCTATTTTCATTTATTTTTAGTATCAAGATAACACATAAATCTTTTCTAACTAAGTAGATATTTTGGATATTTTGTTTTGTGAATATCACATATAACTACTAATAACTACTAAAGGACAGTATATTTATTTATATTTAACCACATAGCTATACACTAAAAGAGTTTTAAGACGCCATGCTATCGCCGTAGGTCACTACTCTATATTTGCTAGTCATGATATCCACTTTAAAGATTAAATGTTCAGTAACAATATACTTTCTAACTATTCAGGCCATACTAAACTATTCTCAATATATCCTGAATTTAAGAAGAAGTATAAAAAATAAAGTAGTTTCAGAAGATATTGAATACCAATTAGGTGTTCCTCTAACAAACTGAACTAAATCCGAACATGTAAACTCTTAATTAAGTTTAATATGTTAGCTACAGGAATAAATTATTTGGCGTTTCAAACATACCTTTATAATATTTTTGTAAAGAACCATCATATTGCTGGTTTTGAATCCAGAATTGCGTCCGAAATATATTCGTTCATGCGTTGGAGTCATATTAGGAAGAAATGAATGTGCTCTGCAATAAATTAGCATAATATATATAGATATAAATTACTGATTCTGACCAGAATCAAATCCGAGACCACTAGTGAATGACCGGAACACGACACCTCAAAACGTAGGAGTATTGATTTTGTTTATATGAATATATCAAAGTTTCAATTAAAATACCCAAGTTGTCAAACTATTTCAAAAGATAACAATGAAAATAATATTTTGACGTTCTATACATATAACTGGAAATCTGCTATATTATTAGGTAGTTATTTCAAGGTGGCATTTCAATATTCCATTCTGTGTATGCTTGACTTTAATGAAATTTACTTGAATTGTATATTATTAACTTGGATGCTAATAGCTCGATCTCCAAAGTTGAAAGGTGCGAATTCTAATAAACATTCGTTGTTGGTAATGCGCATGGTAAGATGTTTTTGTTCGGTTCCTGTATACTATATGAATTAATTCGATACTATATTAGATTAATTCGATGTTATTCAGGTAAAATTATACTTCAAAATGCTCCATATAAATCAGAATACACTTACAGCAGACCATCATATACGTCCATCTCTGATTTATCACTTCTTTCAAAATATTGAGGTAATAAATTCTTTAATGTGCATAGTTTGTCCAGTTTCAATTTCGATTTTTCAACAGATCCTTTGCAAGATACAAGAGTTATTTCCAGATACTTTCGTGCTGAAAAAATATATAAACATTATAATAAACTACATTTGGAAATTATTTAATAACTATAGATCACGTGTTTAAATTACTTAAAAATATACACAACATTAATTTTGAGTCGCACCACAAGCTCAGTTATTGTTTAGTCAAAGTTGCTTTTATCTAAATCAATAACAAATACGACAAAATTCAAAAGTTGTGTTTAGCACCAGGTTATTATTCTTTATTGTTGTTACATTTGGTTAGTCTATACTTTGACAGGTATCTGACCCAAAACTATAGCGTTAACCGGCTAAAACCGAGCAGCATGGTTAGCGGTAGTCGTGACGTCATTTTAACCATTGCTAAAATGGTACAACCCATATTTGACTTAACCGGAGATTTGACGGCTTTGTTATAGTTATAACTACATGGTGCAACCCATCCTAAAGGTTTCGATTGGTCAATGCCATAGTTAAATTAACTGTCATAGTATAGATGTTATGTATGACTTGTGCGGTAACCTATATTTCGTCTTTAACATAGTGCAACACACAATATTGAAGTTTATTTCATTTCATTTTGGTGGTTTTGACTAAAACAATAACTGATCATGCGGTGCAAGCCATATTTATGGCCTGCGCAGACGACGGAGGTTTGTCCGCGGACTTTTTTGTCCGCTAAATTAGATCGCTTACAGCTGTATCGAGTAACGCAAACGAGGGGTTAAAAGTACCGCGTACAAAAAGTCCCCCGAAAAACCGAGGACATGCAGAGAGCGGACCGGACTTAAGTACGGGGGAGTCCCCGAAAAAAATAGAACTCACAGACTAGGCGAAGCAACGCACATGTCTTTTTTTTTTTTTTTGCTGCCGAGGCACCCTCGCGGGAGGGAGGTGGAAGATGCGTCATGCATACCCGCCCGCAGGTAAATTCCTCTGCGGGGGGGTTATGTGGGACTCACCAGAATGGCACCTACCCACTAAAAACCACCTGTTGGCTGTAGTTATTACCGTTAGCCTTCATCGGAAGCGACACCCGTCGGGAAGTTGGGCGCGCTGGCGGAGACCCGCTAGCGGGTCTTCCGCCTGTAGTGAAAGTTGCACTGAAGGTGCTCAAAGGGACATGAGTTGGTGGCCGTTCTGGGCAGCCTCCGGTGAAGCCGGGGCTGGGCAGAGGTCGGCCGAAGCATGATTTAGGGATCAATTCATTTAAATGAACCTATAATGAATTGAGAAGGGAACTATGCTCCGCCAGAGCTAGCAAACGCTCTGTCGGAGTACGTGAAGCCCTAAGTTTACGGGCTAAGACTGCGATTTCACTAACATCGACATTTTTTATAGCGTCGCAGACGATACGCATATCGTCTGCTACGGAGGATTGAGGAGTGGGTTTGTATGGGCGGGGAGCCGGGATGGGATTCGATGCGGGGCGCTGCCTCCAGTTTTCTGGGGCAGGCCTGGATTGTGTAGGCTTAGCAGCCGGAGGAACCCGGCTACGCAGCGGCGGAAAGTTTTCTTGGGAAAGGCGCGGAGCCTGTTTGGGTGCCGCCTTCTTGGAATTGGAGCGCATACAACGGGGTGCACGAAGGCAGCCCCTGTAATTTGCGGTGTGGCCGGACTGGCCACAAAGCACGCAATCGGGAGGAGAGGTAGTTTCAGGAGTGCGATTGCACTCCTTAGTGTAGTGAGGGACCAGGCACTTGACGCACCTGGGGGGTGCGCGGCAGTTGGCCGCCGCGTGCCCGTACAACTGGCACCGGTGGCACTGGCTGGGATGACCGCGGCGATGAGGCGCCTCGATCGAGATCCCAGAGAGGCCGCATATAGTGCTAAGCCCTTTGAGGATCTCCCTGGACTTGGGGACGTTGGCGAGAACCACCAAAGCGAGAGGGTGTTGCCTCCCGTACTTGCTGTGCATTTTATGCACCGCGAGTGCCGGGAAGCCTTGGGACTGCAGATCCTCCAGGATAGCCTCGTTCGATAATTCGAACGGGACTCCCCTGAGTACCGCTCTGATCTTACGCTCTTCTGACAGAGCATAAGTATGATAAGCATATTGCTTATCGGTGAGGAGCTTTGTTAAAGCACGGAAGTCGTCTATCGACGAGACTAAGATTTTAATGGATTCACCCGAGTTGGCCGCTCGGGTGTAATGAATCTTGTGCTCATTGCACAATGTCGAAACCTCAGTCCATTTACCCTTTTCCCGAAGGAAAACGGGTGGTGGGACCTTGGCCTTGACAGAAGTTGGGGCCGGAGCGGGTGTTGAAGACACCGGGGCAGCTGGCGTTGAAGACGCCGCAGGGGGTGTGGGGACGGGCGTCGAGGGCGCCGGGTCTTGTTTCGAACGCTTCTTAGAGCGCTTCTTAACAAGCGTAAAAGAGGGAGACTCAGGGCCAGTTGGGGTGGCGTCCGAGGATGACTCGGTCGCGGGTGCGCGCTTGCGGCGCGGAGGGGCGTCTACATCGCACTCCATGTCACTGGAGGAAGGGGACGCGGGAGGGCCTAAGACCTGAGGGGTCTGGAGAACTGGGGTGGCCTGAGGGGCCATTGTGGACATTAATGTCATGAGATTAGGGATAAGGGAATCTAAAAAACGGTACTTATCAGCATTTATCCGCGGGAAGGGCAGGAGGATAAAAATGCCCTGACGCATACTCTGGCGCGATTCCAAAGTTATGTGGGACTCGTCCCGACGCCTACCAGGACCATACCCACTAAAAACCCCCTGTCGGCTCGTGCATTTTTGCCACTCAGCCTTCATCTGAGCGACGGCCAATTGGAGAAAGAGGCCGCGCTAGCGGGGCCCAGAAGGGGTCACCCGCTGGGATTACATAGCACTGAAGGTGCTCAAAGCACTGAAGGTTAATACATAGCACTGAAGGTGCTCAAAATTAAAATCAATAATTAAAACAAAAATTAAAAAATTGCAAAATAAAATTGAGTTAATTCGCATTTACGTTAGAATTAGGATTTACGTTAGAATTAGAATTTACGTTAGAATTAGAATTTGCGGCCAGAAGGGCCTCGAGATCGCGTGACAGTCTGGTGGATGAGTACGCTGGCACATTTCTAGGCCTAGCGACTTTGAACTTCGAGTCTAACACAGGAGTAGTATATGAGACTGAATCACGAACTAGAGGATTGGGGTGGGTTTCGGAGCGTTTGAAAAACGCTTCAGAGAGTGTTTTGAGATGTTGTTGTACTGTAGGCAGTTCAAGATCTCTATGCAAGTCCGCGTTACGCACGTACCACGGTGCGTTTGTGGCCCGGCGGCAAAAGAGGTTTTGAACTACCTGCAGTTTGTGCAGGAGGGAGGGTTTGGCGTGGGCAAAGATTGGCGAGGCATACGTCATGACGGGTCTAACGCAGACCTTGTAAAGTGTACGTTTGTTTCTGAAGGACATTTTACTTTTTCTACCTAACATGTTATTTAGGCGGACTAAATAGTGACGAGCGAGTTTCGAAACTCTTTCGACGTGTGGCTTAAAAGAAAGCGTCGGATCTAATGTGACGCCTAAGTATTTAGTACTGCGCTTCCAGGAGATGGGAATGCCTAACATTCGAACGTGGGGATCGCCATAATATATATATAAACGAGACCGCTGTGCCAGACTTTATCGAAAGCCTTGGCTACGTCAAAGAAAACCGCGACTGTTTTATAACGACGCGGATAGAAACCGTCAAGTATATACTCGACGATTCGGTGGACTTGCTGAGGGCAGGAGTGTTTAGCGCGAAAGCCGAACTGATGGGGAATAATGAGAGGATCGCCATCCGTTGGAAACAGATGGTTCCGCATTCGAGAGAGTATGACTCTCTCGAGAAGTTTAGACATTGCCTTGAGGAGGCTGATGGGTCTGTGATTAGCCGGGACGTTCAGAGGTTTGCCCGGCTTGGGAATGCCAATGACTGTCGCTTCTTTCCAAGCTTTTGGAAAGTAGCTATGGTCGAAGCAGGCATTGAAAATGATAGCTAACAAGGTAAGCATCTGTTGAGGTAGGTGCTTAAGTGCGTGGTTGGAAATTCCATCCGCACCCGGAGCCTTTTTGGACTTTTGATTTCTAATGAGAAGCAAGATTTCGTCATTAGAGACTGTGACAGGGTCGGCGGTGATGGGGAGAGAGTCTCTGCGAAGGACTTCGTTCTCCACCGCCTGGATGTGTAAGGGATCAGCAGGTTGCGTGCTGGGCGAGCATTGTGCCGCTATGCCGTCGGCGAAGCATTCGGCTTTCTCTTCACGAGTGAGAGGAGGAACGTGAGAGACGGTGTCTACGCGTAAGGCTCGGGCCATGCTATAGTACGCTTGGTGGGACGGAGAGATATTCGCCATGAGATCGTTCATCTGAGTGTCTCGGAGTTCCGCGAGGCAAGACCTAACTTTACGTTGAAGCTGATTCGCAGCTGTTCTATAGGCGGGCGTGGGATATTTCTTGGCTCTCCGGAGAGCCGCGTTCTTAGCTTTAATAAGATTGCTAACGGCTAAGGGAAGCGTGGGTTTGCCTTGCTTAGCAACCTTTTCGTTGTCACTGATGGCTGAGTTGATAGCATCAGTGAGAGAATTTACTAATGAATCGATTTTATCCGGGCTATCTAATTGTTCGGGAGAGATCGCGAGTGGAGAGTTCGGAGCCTCTAAGGCTGAAACTAACGTATTTTTAAAACCTTTCCAGTTGGTAAAGGTCTTAGGAGATGAGACGTTATCGTTTGGCGGTCCTAGCACGAGGGAAACGGGGCGATGGTCAGAGCCTAGGTCATCGAGCGGTTCGATAGACCTTAGATCAAGATTGATTCGCTTGATAATTGCAAAGTCGAGGATGTCAGGAGAGTAGGACGGGTTGTTGGGATAGTGAGTGGGAGTGATGGGGGATATGACGTCTAGGTCAAGGGAGTTAGTGATGTCGAGGAGAGCGATACCGCTGGTGTTAGTCGATAGGCACGTCCAGTCAGTATGTTTGGAGTTAAAGTCTCCGAACATAATGACTGAATGGCCGAGGGCGAGAATGGCCTCAAAGTCGCTGCGGATTGGTCTGGTACCACTAGGTATGTAGATTGAAGCTATGATGATGGTCGGATGACCAGTCATAGCCAATCTACACACAGTGGCTTCCATGTTGAGGAGAGGAGGAGTAGGGAGAGGACAGCAGTGGAAGCCTCTTTTGTAATATATAGCGGTGCCGCCGAAACCGTCGGAGTTGGGCCTATCGTTACGAATAAACGCGTACTTAGGTATAGCGAATCCCCTGGAGCGGTTTGGAGTAAGCCATGTCTCCTGGAGAAGGAATAAGTCAGGTTCTTTGTTCTGAAGGAACAGTTTAATCTCGGGAAGGTTGGTATTAAGGCTACGAGCGTTAAAAGATACTAGGGATAAGCCCTTGGGTTTAATACGACTGGACGCGGGATTCGCGGGTCTAGACATTATAATTTATTATTTACGAATATATACAAGTATAAAAGAATTTACAACGAACTTAGGAGCGAGTGATGCTCGGCTAAAGCAAATAAACGCTCTTGAGGAGAGCGGGCGGCTTGCAGTTTGCATGCGAGCACGGAAATTTCGTTAATATCGACGTTTTGAATAACGTCGAACACGGTATTCATGTCCTCAGCCAACGACGACTGAGGTGCGGATGACGGAGAAGGACGCGGCCCTACGGAAGCTACGGGAGCTGGGATGGGTCGGGAAGGTGCAGGCGGAACGGCCGGACGCTGCCTCCAAGACAGAGCCGGAGTAGGCGTCGGCTGAGCGGGCTTTGCTTCCGGGGGACCCCGGTTGCGCAGCAGCGGGAAGTTAGCGGGAGTGAGCGGCGGCGCCGGTTTAGGCGCGACCCTCTTGGTGGTGGAACGCGGAGCACGCGGGCAGCCCCTGTAGTTAGCTGTGTGGCCAGACTGGCCGCACAGCACACAGGCAGGGGGGGAAGTGGATTCGGGAGTGCGAGTGCACTCCTTCGTAAAATGAGGATCCAGGCACTTAACGCACCTGGGGGGAGCTGAGCAGTTAGCCGCTGCGTGGCCGTAGAGCTGGCAGCGGTGGCACTGCCCAGGGTGACCGCGGGGGTTGGGACGCTCAACAAAGATATTTGAGAGTCCGCAAATTGTGCGAGCTTCTCTAAAGATCTCCCTCGAGTTGGGAGTATTCGCCAAGATAACTAAAGCTAGTGGAAAGCGCCTACCGCGGTTAGAGTGCATCTTGTGCACTGCTTCGGCCGGGAAACCCTGGGACTTAAGGTCCTCGAGGATTTCTTCATTCGTGAGCTCGAACGGGACGCCCCGTAGTACTGCGCGGATCTTACGCTCCTCCGGGAGGGCGTAGGTGTGGTACGCGTTTTGATTTAACCCGAGCAACCTGGTAAACGCGCGGAAGTCGTCGACGGTTGCTACTTGAATTTTGATCGTATCGCCAGCATTGGCGGCTTTTAAGTAGTTAATTTTGCGCACTTTGCACAGGTTAGAAACCGCGGTCCAGCGCGTTTTTTCACGCAGGAAGACGGGCGGAGGGAGCTGAGGTTTCGGAGGGACGGGAGCGCAGCGCGTCGCTGGCTTAGACGGGACCGACGGAGACGCGGTCACTTCGAGTGGCAGGAGCGGCGCGGGGGCGGGTGTAGAAGACACCGGGGTTGGCTCGGGTGTTGAGGACACCGCGGCTTTTTTCGAACGCTTCTTAGAGCGTTTGGCAACTAATTGGAACTCGGGCTCTGGAGAGCCGGTTAGGGTGGCGGCGACCGATGAAGCTACGGACGCGGCGGAGTCTGAGTCGCTCCCGGGAGCGGTACGCTTCCTACGAGATGAGCGCGAGGATGAGACCGACGCGCAGTCCATATCGGATGGAACGGGAGACGCGGGAGAGCTATAGACCTGAGGGGTCTGGACATTAGAGGCCTGAGGGGCCGGGGTTGAGGCCTGAGGGGCCGGGGACGCAATAGATGCCTGTAAGGCCTGCGTTAGTGCGTCAGCGGGTATGCTTACGCCGGACGCAGCGAGCGCCTGGGCGAACGACTTAAGAATATTAACAAGGTCCATTGGAGGACTTGGAATTACAATATGTAATATATAAATATATAATGTATGCCTATAATATACAACAAAAGCCTAGGATTCCTAAATAAAAACCTAGCGAACCCTAGCGGCAAAAACCTCCCTACCAGCGGTAGGGGGGCTGGGGAGAATAACTTAAAACTAACCGTAGTACGCCGAAGGCCGCTACCTAGAAACCTAAAAAAGGGTACGCAGGTAAAGAGTTGACCGCGTTAGGGTCAACCTTTACCGACAGACGCACATGTCGGACTTTAGTCCGCTTTTATTTCTACATTTCCGGGCAACAAATGATCGCACACCATGTGCGTTGAGTTCGCGGTAAATTCGCGGCGGACTTTTTATTCGCAGAGCGTACTTTTTTCTCCACAGCGTAGAAAAGTTCATCGTCTGCGCAGGCCATTACTGTACTAAATTTGACACAAAAATTTTATTTATACAATAAATGACAGCTGGAATAGATCTTCATCGTTTTTAGAGAATCTTAATCATTGTTATATCTTTCGAAGGACCGTTTATTGATGGGTTGTCGTAAAATATGATCCTTCTTAATAAATATCATTACTAATTTAATTAAATGTTTTATTTTTAGTTATAGTGATCAGGTAGAAAATTGTAAAGTATAGATATATTTGATTAACCTGCCTTGTCTTCTTGTTCAGCAAAAGCCTGGCAAATACAAGCCACCAATACGCCAGAGAAAAAAGGACTGTTGCATAATAATATGTATAACCGCTGACGTAGTAAGTGACATTTCCGCATTTATATAAGTGTATAGCTACCGTAAAACGGGGTGAATAGAAACTATTTCTAACTTTGATTAGATATGACGAGATTTTGGCTACTTATTTTTTGAAAGAATTGATTTTAAACTGGGTCCGGCCCAGTGAAGAACGAATTTGCAGATTTTTTATCAAACATGTAGAACATTTTTTTGAAAAAACTCCTGAAATGGTCAAAATTTGTATTCGCCCTGCGATTGGGGTCAATAGAATTGTCTATAGGGGCAAATGGAAAAACTGTCAGGGCTGTCAAAAATTACTAATGTTAACCAACCAAAAAACAGGTAATTGTATCTCTAAATATCCGTGTAATTTGAAGTTTTAATCATTTATTTTTTAATCATATTTCTGCCTAATTTATACAATAATATTATATAAGTAGGTACTAACGTATGTTTTTACGAATCAAACAACGTAATATAGTTTATGTTTTATTTTTTAAATACAATTATTTGTGTATGTAGTGTCTTATGCGTATTAGATAAAAATGAACATTATTGTATAAAAATACTGAAAAGCTAGGTATATATATTAATATGGGAAGCCCACGATACTAGTGAAAACAAAATATCCTCTTAATTATTCTAAGAAGTACGTAGGGACGTCTACAATCACCCTTACTTTTTAGGATAAACAATCAATACTATCTAAAACAAATTCTTCAACGTAAAAGAATGTGAAAATATGAACGTTTTTAGATCCACATGGAGACAAAATCCTTTTCTAAAATTAATATTGCTAAGCTGTTGAAATATTGGCCTAATGAACGAGACTATTAAAAAAAAAGCTAAATATTTAACAATTACTCAATCAGTCTAAACTTATTTTAACGACTTAATTTAAAGCAAAAAAATATCTTAAAATAACAATTAAATCCTTCAAGATATTTATCATCATCTCCATGTTTAAGATAATTACATTAATATGAAGGTATTTTAATTAGTCTTTTAATCTCACTTGTTTTAATATAATATAAACATAAAACCTACCTATCTAATAGGGCGCATTCTGCTCAATAAAGTCTTTTCACTACTTGTGGTGAACTTAAGATAATTAATTAAAAAGGTATCTTTAGTAAATAAATATCTTAAATTCACCACAATAACTAAACATACATTAGCGGCACTTACGGATCAATTGCGTACACTTATTGTGGAATAATTTCTGCAAAATATATTGAAAAAAGTTCTAATCGGAATCTTCGAGAATTTTCATTATTTCTTCTTTATAGTTGTAATAGTTAGACTTTTTCTTCATAGTGTTGGCCAGTTTCGTGGATTTCTTTGGCAATCTCAAATACTCATGTGATGACACTACTTTACCTTTTAAAGGAAAACAATATTTGGTTTTATTTAATAACTTGTCCGAAATTATGTTTATTTTGTCATCATTTTTCTCATCCATTTTCTCTTCAACTTCAGTGATAGTTTCATCTAATTCTGTCGTAACAGTAATTTCTTCACATGGGTTGTCTAAAAAGATTATGGGCAAAGTTTCAATATTGCTAAATTTTAAATCTTGTTCTAATTCTGCGTTTATGTTAGAATATTCAACACTTAAATTCGGGCTCTTAATAATATTTTGTTGCGTTTCCAATATTTCATTGTGTAATTTATTTCCGATAACTACATTCGTGTCATGATTTTCCTTTTCCTCTTTTTGTTGGGTTTTCATAGCAGGTGCTTTAGTTTTCTTTCCAATGCCTTTCCCTTTATCATTTCTTTTCATATTTTCACCAAATGGGCCACTTTCTACATAATCTTTTGTTCCCTCGGTGCATTCACGTCTACTTTCATTTATGTTCATTGTAGCTTCCACTGCGTGTTGAGTTCTTTCGTTTTTTGTTCTGTTCCCTTCTGTTTCTTGAATTTTCAAAGCTTTTTTCACACCTACTCTTTCCATGTTTTTCTTTTTATCGGATAGTCCACTTTCTACAATATCTTTTACTTCTTCGGCACTCACACTTTTACCTGCTATTATATGTAACTTTCTTTTCCTCTTAGGCTCAGTAACGTTCATCGAACCGTAACGCATTTCTTTAAGAAGATCAAGCACAGAATCTGCCACAGCACTGTGGTCATCATTGTCCTGACCTTCAGACGGGAGTCTTGCTAAAATTTGGGAGATATCTAGTGGAACGATTCCAGTCTTCTTAAATCCAGCAATAATATTATTAGATGCGTTAATGTTAAGATCATCAAGCAACAATTTCAATAGTTTGGGAAAGCATCCTTTTGGAACAGTAGATAGCTGTCTTCCATCTGTTTTTTTCCATTTAATCAGTAATTGCCTCCAAGAACGTTTCATAGGCCTAAAAAAAGCAACGTCGAGGGGCTGCGTAAGGTGAGTAGAGTTCGCCGGTAAAAATATAAAAGTTATGCAATGCAATTCACATTTTTGTACTAAATCAGCAGATATATGTGACGATAAGTTGTCTCCTATGAGGTATTTTCTCCCCGGTATATTTCTAAAATATGGAATCACTAAGTTTTCGACCCAATCTTGAAAACAAGATCCATCGAACCATCCCGAATCTGATCTATTATAACGGGCACCCTCAGGTCCATGTTCAACCCAAGTATCATATAAGTGCGTCGCTTTATATACCACATATGGTGGTAAAATTATTCCATCAGCGGTCCCTGCCATCATAATGGAAACAGAGGCTTTCGTGTGGTTAACAATTCGTTCCGGGTACTTGCTTCCTCGTTTGACCAAAATTTTTTTGCGACCTGGATCATCCGACAGGTTTGTTTCGTCGTAATTTAAAATATGTGAGGCAGGTACACCATCTAGAGACTGTTTTAATTGATCAAAATATTCCCTAATTGTATCTGGGGATAATTTGGCTCTAACCCTTTTTATATTTTCACAAACTCTTTGCGAAATCTCATTTTTGTGACGCTGTAAAAAATTGTGGATAAAATCAGGACCTGGCATATTATTTTTAAACGTTTTATGGGTCATACCGATTCTATCAAGATACATTTTTACAACGTATCGAAGGTCCATGGTATCTAAGGGATATCCCCATTCTGCGCATTTGTTGATATTCTTAATTAAATACTTCTCTGTTTCATCTGATAAGGCTCTTTGGCCACCTTGCCTCTTCATATTACGGGTACAGTGACGGTATAGGACAGATTTGTGAATTTTATATTTATTAGCTATTTCATTTAATTTACCATTACGAGATGTGACATATTCTTCAACGGCTCTTTTAATTATTTCTGGATCATATTTTTTGTATCTTTTTCCAGTAGGATCTGGTTTGTATGTTCGAGGCATGGTACAAACAGTAATCTACAACAAAAGATAATGGCGATAAAAACATTAGTTTGTACTTACTAAAACATAAATATTTTGTTTTAACAATTTGTGGCAGCCCTATCAAATTATTTCCAAACACCCCTATTTTGATTCTATTTACACTTGTTGCGTTTCTATTGCCCCCCTTATGGTTTCTATTAACCCCAACCGCGTATTCGATTAGCCCCTCAACACAATTCCATTCACTCCGTTTTTAGTAAAAACATCCAGGTTCTTAGATTTTTGCAATTTACGTAAAAAAACAATCATTTTATCACTTACCTTTAATTTGCAAAGACAGTATTTCGTTTATGCAAGGTAATAAACACAATTAATAGGTAAACACTGCGGTTTAGCACACCCAAAATCGAAAGTTACTACAGGCAATATTTTGCGTGTTTCGGACCTCGCAGTTTAAGTCAATTTTAAAAAGAAACTGCCAACTGTGACATTTATCAAGTGCCGCTAACATAAAGGAAAAATGTTGCCATTTTAAATAATAAAAAATATACCAAGCTTCTTTAAGCCCTCGAGCGATACTTTGACTGTGAAAAAAATCACGGTTTTTTTTCTATCCACCCCGCAAATTCTATACCCCCCGTTTTACGGTACTTAATTATATTTCTAAAATAAAGTTCATAAGACAGAGTTGGTGGGTGTGAGAGCAGTTTTTAAGTCTTAATATAGTTTTTTTTTGTTCTTATTACGTCATAGCTACAGTGCACACAATTGGAGGTCTGTAACTGCAAGGTCGAATGTGTCGCAAAATTTTTGCTTGTTTATCCTTATATTTTTACACAATGAATTCAACGGTATAAGTTTTTTTGGTAAGAGCTCGCTTGTGGTGGTTCTAAAGTCCTATTTATTTTAACAACTGCCGTGTTACGAAAGTAAGTCACTTTTATTTTAATAGATGGCGTCGCCAGCGTAATTGTTTTTGCGATTAAATCGAGCTAGTAAAGTTTATAATTCCTAAGTGTAGTCTCAGAATATGTTTAACGACAGCATCATGGATAGGCATGGGTCAATAAAGGTTTTTTGATTAATGAAATTTAACTGTTAATCCTCATTGGTCAACAGGTTAAAAAAGCTGTTAATTAAATAACAGTTTTTGAAGGTTGTAAGCGAAAATGTTTTTTTTACGATGAGTTTCCTATTTATATTGACAAATGGATCGCTTTTCTATACAAATATTTTATGACTGGCGTCTCATCCCAAGAAACTAAGCCACGCGGACGACACGTGCCTGGTAGTAGACGCGGTGGCGAGAGAAAATACTTGCCTAGGATTCTGAATCATATCAAACATTGTTCTGCGATAAATAAGGCGCAAAATTGTATTAAAAAAATTTTGAAGAAGATTGAAGTATTTTTTTCATAAATAGCATTGTGTTTCTTATTTACATCGCTTTATGGTTTACTTTTCTATTAATTTTTTCGTTCGAAAGTGTTATTTTGGGAAACCAGTTGATTCTCAGAAATTGATGAAGTATTGGAATTATCCGTTGAGCAGAAACTGTTGAGAAATTAACAGTTAATATTTTCAACCGCTTTTTTGGAATTGAATAAATTAATGTCTATTGAACTTAATGTGTGTCATGTTCATTGACGCAAATTAACAGTTAATATTTTCAACCTGTTATTTCATCAATGAATAACAGGTTGAAAATAATTCGTTAATTCGTTGACGAATGAAAAGCTGTTAAAAAAACTGTTGATTGATTCAACGACCACTTCTAATCATGGATCTACGAAGTCTAGTACAAAGAAAGTGTAGAATTTCTAAAGTATTGTGTAATAAATAGTTTGAGCGTTATTACGCTGCAATATTTACATTTACACAACGACCGACCACAACCAAAACTGCAGCATTTCACTTCTGAAAGGTACAACCCAGATAAATATTGTCTTCAGATAAGATTGTATACGTACTCTCACATATGAAATGCATTGTAACTTTGTGTTTAAAATATGACTCCCGTGAAGCTGTTTACCGGTTCTTTTACACGAAGGTCTTTCCGAAGTGGTGGTAGGTAGAGGTCTATATGTACAAGATATGGACTTAGTTGAAAATAAAGAATTGAATTTTGAGCTTGAAAAAATTGTCTAAGCTATGAGTTGGACATTTTTGTAATTCCGTTTGTATGATACCTTGGACATAGGATTTCATAATTAAATTGGTATCAAAGTTTTTAAATTTCCCATTACCATATGCGACTATATGTAATAAAATCTTTATGAAGATCAATAACAAGTTGAAACCTTGAATTTAATTTTCATGGATAAATAATTAAAATGCACCATAATATTTTTCTTAATCCTCGCAAAATCTTCAAAGGTCTGAGTCATTTATTCACTCTAATATATTTACAGTTTTTGGCAACATGTGTCTATATCATTCCAAAAATTATTTCGAGCATCTTTCTTGAAAAGAAAATAATAAAACAGTAGTTGTAAATATTAAATGCTTCTTATTTTTATAAAATAATCTATTACCTTCATACTCTACAACGATGATATCCCAGAGTAGATTATAATAGGATCAATATACTTATTCTCGTAACCACAACGATATAATACCGGAATTTCTAGTTATGACAAGGACTTTTTTACTTGTATTTGAACCACTTACAAAATAAAAATAATACTTACAAAAATCCTTTTTCACGAAATGCTCTTGTTTCTGCAACCACGCCTCCAATATATCAAGTGACTGCTCCAAAATCCCAGGTTTGTCAAGTCCAAACTCTTTTCTAACCACCTCTAACGTATCATGATGAAATTTCAAAAATTGTGTGTCATGTAAACACTCCATTGTCACGTCTGTTCACTGACTGCTCTGAGAGATATAAGGATACAATCTCGGATAGGTAGATTATAAAAACTATAAAAAATAGTCCATTAAAATATAAGGATAATTAAGTCTATAAAACGGTCAGCAATGACAGTCTTAAAATTGAGATTCGTGAAAGGTAAACTTGATATAGTTATTTTTTCATTACAGTATATTGACTTGGTTTTTATCAACCATCGGATCTGATCGTATGTGACAATGGCCGCTTGTCATCGGGCACACTAGAGGTACGTTTTCACTATACTCTTAAAACTCTAGTATTATATTTGTCTTTCAACATGGTACTGATTGAAATTCTTTAACTTAAACGGTGAAAAATGTATATATTAATGTAACGATTTATAACCATTATTTACCGATAGTGGCACTAATTATTCTCATATAATCAAACGTATGCCATACTCTAGAATCTCGACAAACGATAAAAATAATTTTAATTCTATAACAAGTAGATCAAATTTATCTACGTACCTCAAACTAACAATTCATTCCAAATGATAATATAAGTGTACCCATGATACTGACATAACAATAAAATTATTTTTCTTTTGTATTGTATTTTATTTTTTTCTTGTATTAACTTCACATATAAGTCATTGTAAGGGCAGCTGCAAGAACAGTTCTGCTTACATTGACAATCATTTTAAGTGTCTGTCTTGTCTTATCTTGTAACTCATTCAAAACTTCTAATCTATACTTTTAATCTAGATTATATATCTTATTTATATCTTCATTCTGCCATCATTTGTTTTGCAAACCGTACCTACAAATGTGTGCTTTTAATATTATTTTAAAATGCATTTCAAATTTATTCAATTTTAAAATTCAAATCAAATTCATTTCAAATTCATAAACACAGTGTGTTGAACTTCTGCCCGAGTAGTATATTTAGGCTAATACTGGTGGCCAAACCCCGAACGACATAAGCCGGGCGGATTTTCCTTGAACTTTCATTTTCATATATTTGCCGCTTAACTGGTTCGGCCAGAGTAACTGGGTAGCGCCCTCGCCCTTTAGACTTACCCTAGGTATCTTACAGTAAAAATATATCTGCTACTGACAAGCTGACAAACTGATACTAATTTCAGAAAATTATAAAACCCAAAAGATAGTAAATTCTAAAAAAAGCAAGTAAATATCAAGATGATAGCCGAGTTTCGTGTCAAACGTGTCGCAGACAGCTTGAGGGGACTTTACCTTAGCAAATGACCGTTATAATTTTGGTTCATTTAAATTTAATCCTTTCTTACGTCATTCTCTAACTCTCTACCTATACGAAGATCCCACAAACAAACAACGAAACTTTCTCTTTTCTTACTAAGTTGGAATGTCGAGACCAGTAAAATACGGTATCCAATTATTTGACAAAAACAAATAACAAATTTACATTCGAAAAACAACGTTTGACAAAATTTTACTTGATAAATTTATCATTTTACAAACTATTGTTTAAAAACTAGTGTAAATTTCATTATGCCAAAACGTCATTTCACAAATTGATTATTTTTTTTAACTACATGCATGCATTTGACGTTCGCTCCGCTTGCTCTCTGCCAGGTCACATTACAGGTTCAATTGGGTTAGCTTAGGTTAGGTTTGTATCTCGACGAGACGGCACAGCACACGCTGGAGGTATGCCCGGCGTGGGATGCGGAGCACAGCGCGCTCGGCTCTGTATTGGGTACCAACATCTTGCTCCTGACCGTGGTTCAGGCTATGGTTGAGAGTGAGAGATTGTGGCAGGCAGTGCGAACCTTCTGTTAGGCCGTAATGCTCGCGAAGGAGGCGGTAGAGAGGGCAAGGGAAGATGATGCATCCTCCCTTCCACTTCGTCGCCGTTGCACGGGACGCCGGAGGGCGGCTTTCGTTGCCGCAAGCCTCCCTCTCCTGCAGTCCGGCGGAGGCGGGTTCGGAACTTTTCCGCCACTGAGGACTCAGGTTCTGAGACGGAAACTGGTACGAGGGAAGCGGGGGCTGCAATGGCACCCCAAAATTGAAGAAGGCCGGAACTTCTGGTTCTGGATCACCAAAAGCGAAAAGTCTCGTGCGCAGAGAGAGATGGACGTGCTACTAGAGCGGCCAATGAACAGTCGAACTTTCCGGAAGGAGGCTTCTCCTTCTGCTGTTGGAGAAGACTTGCTCGTTGATGTCGATGACCTCGGGGTTGATGAGATTCGAGACCGGGCGGGCCAAAGCGTTGCCAAGATTCTCTCGCTACCACAACTTCAAATCATTTGAGATTTCGAAGCATGCGCAAAAGATCTTTATAAGATCTTGAAAAGATTTTGAAACCCAGTCCCGGAGAACTGAGGCTGAAGAGACAAGGAGACTCCGCAAGGAGAACGCCCATCTCAAGAGGTACCTTAAAACTGAGGCGGGACTACTCGAAGCTAAAAAGCCCCTCTAAAGACACGGTGGCTACCCCCTAATCTAGTGGAAGAGCTTAAAACAGCCTTGCTTGATGATTTGAGGGCTGGGATACTGAGCGCCGTGGGGTCGATGGTGGATGCTAAGTTATCGGGCATTCTAGACCGTCTCCTCCCACCCATGATTTTGCGCCCTCCTCTGGCGCCTGAAATACGAGACAGGTCAAGCACGCCTAGCAAGACTGCGGCACCCACTCAAGACACTGCGCCACGCGCGGAGACTTGGGCGAATACCTCGGCATTTTAAGGAGTATGGCCTTATATGCGCCCCGTCTGGGACGATGCGCTCACGCGCCAGAATCGAGTCCATTTGCGAAGGGCGCAACGGACTCTGGTGGTGAGGGTGTCCCGAGGGTATTGCTCGATCTCCCACGGGGCCGCCTGCCTCCTAGCAGGAACCCATGGGAGCTCGATGCGGTAGTGCTCGGTGCCGTTTATCGGTTGTATCGGGTGGGTGTTAGGTCTCAGAATCGTTCTTCAAACGAGCCGAATCCCATCCCAATCATCTTGTTCGAGATTCAGTCTCATATACTGCTCCTGTGTTAGATCCGAAATTCAAAGTCGCTAGACCGAGAAACGCGCACACTGGCGAACCCACGCAATTAACTTTAGATCTCGAGGCCCTTCAGGCCCTTCTAATTCTAACGTAAATTCTATTTCTAACGTAAATCCGAATTAATGCAATTTTATTTTTCAATTTTTTAATGTTTTTAAATTATTTACTTTTCATTTTGAGCACCTTCAGTGCTATTTAAATCCCAGCGGGTGACCCCTTAAGGGCCCCGCTAGCGCGGCCTCTTTCTCCAATTGGCCGTCGCTCAGATGAAGGCTGAGTGGCAAAAATGCACGAACCGACAGGGGGTTTTTTAGTGGGTATGGTTTTGGTAGGCGTCGGGACGAGTCCTACATAACTCCGATCGCGCGCGCGGAGTATGCGTCAGAGCATTTTGTACATCCTCCTGCCCTTCCCGTAAAGGGGAACCAAAAAAAAAACAAATGGGTGTCAGGTAGGTGTTGCAACTTGGTGTGCGATTAAGTACGATTTCCAGCTTTTCAACTTTGGTTCAACACGAGTTGTTTTTTAATTAATATTTTAACAATTGAATTGTTTTCTAAGTACAACATTTGCGAAACCTGTATTTTGTTAAAAGATTATTTTTAAAGTAATATGTTTGCGAAATGAAAGTTTGTGAAATGATTAGATTTTCAAACGTTGTTTGTAAAATGATCTTTTGTCATAAGTTTTTTATCAAACAATTGTAAACTGTAAAATATCAACTGCATGCAACGTTAAGGATGCGCAGTGCTCAAATATAATGTTATCATTTTCTACTTTTTTGTAATATTATCATACAATAGGAATTAACAACAAGGAATACAATCGATAAATTCGATTAATTTATAGCGCGTCGGGGTGTAAAAAACAGAATTAATTGCATGTATAATTGTTCCCTTGATACTTGTATTAAATTGTCCATCATTGTTACAGATGATTGATAAACAATTGATTGTATATGACTTAATTATATGTTTGTCTTTAAATAATTTAATAGCTTAAGCCAAAATGTATCAATGAATTTTATAAAAGTTTCAGTACATTTAGATGACAGAATTAACGGAAAAAGAAAACATCGTAAGGAAATTCCTGCTTAAAAAGTAATTTGCTTAAACCTGCCATCCCTCATTTCGGCCCTTTAATTTCATCAGACTTACGGCCTAGCGTTGAGGGTATTTAGCCTGAACTTAAACTACTCCTACATACTATTTGCTTAAGGGCACCCAGACGGCACAACCCTCGGCTTAGGACTGGTTAGAAACGGTCATGTACTGCTAAAAACCATCAAGAAACTATAGCGATTCATATACCTATTCCTAGATGTGGGGCGTCGTCGGGATCTCTTAAGACGTTACGAGAACGCCTGTAGCGAACCAACGCGTCAGAACTTGCAGAGGATGACGGGGAGCGTTGTTAAACCGGTGTCTAGGTGGCAACTTCATGAAACTCTAGATGTCTGAAACAGCACCTTGGCATGGCATCGTGAAAGAACACTTTTAAAAATGAGTTAAATAACTAATCCGTGGACTCGTATAATGTCAATTTATCTATTTAATATGTTAATGTTTTGTTAAAGTTGCCAGCGCTCATGGTTTCATTTTAATGGAGTTCTATATTTATGTCGATTATTAGAATTAAATTGATGCGTGTTACTGTTTAGACAGTTCTAATATCTAAGAAGTAACAACGGGGTGATATCAATAAAGACAAATTACAGATTAACGCCAAAATTAAAACTAAAAGTTTAATAACAAAAGTTTCACTCACGTAAGGGGTACTTCCTGGCGGCAAAGTCGTATATGTGTAGATGGAAAATCGGGGAAAATGCCGCCTCGCCATTTCCGTTCGGATTTTGGTCAAATGAGTTTACCTGCTTAGAAGCCGAATAGCCTGCCCTATCGGCCTTGCTTTGTCGATGACTTTTGCCGAATATGTGTTGTTGTAAGCAAAAACTGTCAAGTGAATGTGCCGGCCCGTAGGTAGCGCCCCTACGTATATTTTATATTTGTGACTTATTACTTGAGTTCTAATAGTAATTGACATAGATATGGGTTCCATAAAAAAGTTTAAGGCGCTACTTACGCTTCACTCTGTGACGTTACTTAAGGCTAGAAGTACCTTAACTAACGTATAACAGTATAATTTTGATCGGAGAACTTATATTTTATCTAAGTCTATATTTGCCTAACAAAATCTATAATTTACGACTCTGAGTACGGCCGTGAATTCTTTTAATATATCACTTACTGTTAAATGAAATAAGTACAGATTGTTTCATACATTTTAATCAACAACTAACGATTTAAAAGAACCCGGCACCCCCATGTACTGTTCATTGAAAGTATCTTTTGGTCTCAGCGCTTCGTCTGTCATAGCTTTAGCCATATCTTTCAAAAATGCAACGTTTTCTTCTGATGATAAAACTTGTAAAAGATCACCTGAAATTATATAATAGAATAACCTAATATAAAATTCAATGATTTCACCTAATTATCACATAAATATAATTAATAATAATATAGTAGACATCACCATTAAGTTCTTTCAAGGTTTTCTCAGAGCCGCCATAATCTTTAGGCAACATTTCTTTTGGAAACGCTTCATACACAGAAACTAAGTCTTTGTGCACAAATATACCATCAGTCAATTTTGTACTTATCATCTGATGAAACACATTGTTTAGCGCGTCAACCATTTTTGACGCAGTTACCATATGCAAAGACTTTAGTTTTAGACCAAAGCCATCCTGTAATTAAAAAAAAAAAAAAATATATATATATAGGCCCTACCATGAGCAAATGGCGCTGAGCAATTGCTCCATATAAGCCGCGCGTCGGCGACGCAAGTGTCATGAACGAGCACAGATTTTGAAAAGCATTGGATTTGAAAAAAATATCCTACAAATTGTTTCTAATTAAATTATGTATCTATTAAATATAGCCTTTAAATAAATTTATTAAAAGTTGAACTGGCCGAGATATTAAGGAAAACATTTCCCAACTTAAATCTGGGTCTACGATTATGATTTATATTGTGCATCTCGTCTTAGAGTAAGCTTGTTTCTTTTTTTTATTTCATTTTATTATTTCAATAAATAAATGATTATTAAAAGTTGAACTGACCGAGATATCACGGAAAACATGTCCCAACTTAAATCTGGGTTGTCATTGGGAGGGGTCCCTGCCCCCAAAGAATAATAGAATGAAATACAATACAATTTTGGCCTAGACATTCCGAGGTTAAATGCTAAGCCGGCTGGAATATTTGGTCATGAGTGTTAATAATATTAAAACATGTAAATACAAATTAAGCGAGTAAAAAAAAAAATTGGCTAACAGTTCTACTTACAAGTATAATAGATATAGCATTTCTTATATCTATAGGATTTAGAATTGGTAAAATTTCCATAATATTCATGTCTCTGATGTCCAAAATTATGCTGTAACCAAGAGAGTAGTCGCAGGCTCGCAAATATTCGAAGACCTGAAAAAATATTTCTAAAATGAAAGGAAAATGACTGCTTTTACTTGTCTTCATCTTCTCTCGTAACAATTGGCTTTCTTTTGATATGCAATTTTAAACAGTAATTTGTCAGTACTGTGCTTCTCTCAAATTATTATCCCTTTGGGTAAGTCGTTGTAAAATAGTATTTGTAAAACTAATACATGCTATTGGGCTCTTTCACTAATTTGAATAAAACAAAAGTCATAATAATTTAGACCCCAAAGTAAGCAGCGCTTGTGTTATGGATGACCATATTATTATAGCGAACCTAGAATAAACATACATTAATAAATATAAAAAATCATAGACCCGAGAACAGTCATCTGTGTTCATGACACAAATTAATGCCCCGCCCAGAACTCGAATGTGGGAACTCTGGCGTATGAGGCAGGTCTACTTGAACTCTATCTTTTGAGTTTACTGGACATCATTGGTAAATACAAAGAAACCGAGTTGAATTTCGTTGTAAGCTACCCCTCACCAGGGTGGTAATTGTGACTTTCTTTGTTAAGATTTTGTCTGGGGTGGTACATTGGGGGAACTTGATGCAGCCTCAGTATCGCATTCGAACTCCTGCAGTGTTGTCGCTCCTTAGTATACGGAGCGCCTTTAAAAGACCGAACAACGTACAAGCGATTTCCGCCTCAGCCTGACCCTCCCCGACTGCACTAGGTTTATAGATAAATAGACCTCTATTTCGACCACCATTATAATCACGTTTAGGAGGTTATGTTGCGGTTAACGGAAGAAACAGCCAATGCCATTAGTAGAACACAGGCATTTTCAAATCATTATTAATAGGTATATTAATAATGATTATATATTAGTAGATATATTAACACAATCACTTTTAATAAATAAAACACCTACTAATAATAATGTAAATGACAGATGTGCAGATGCCTCTTACCAAAAAATAGAAGGTAATTCACGAGTTAAGCTCCGAAGCTATCAGCCGCTATATATGTACATAAATTACTTATAAAACATATATTGATTATATAAAATTGTGGAAGTCAGCGCAGGGCTGCATCTGTATCCAACCTCCTTCATCTCGGTGTGCGAAACTGTACATAAAACGTTTTACAATTTGGGTAAGTACACTGGGGTGAAGCGAAGTAAAATATGTACCTTGATTATATGTTTAAGCAGTGGGTTCAGGGTATTGGCCTTAAATCCAGTGTTTCTAAAGAAGATTACTCTCTCGTGCTTTGACGTCAACTCTGGCAGAATAGCATGTGTTCTACAAACAGGAACAATAATATTAAAAATATTAAAAACGAATCTTCATCTCTGTTTTCATAGATATTCTGAAAATATTTCAAAAAAAAAACTTCTACTTACAATCCTTCTTCATACGGTGATATTTCCGACCTCACATCGAAGTTGTCAAAGTATTGTGACAGCAGAGTTCGTGTGGTGCACATCTGATCTAACTTCGACTTGGCTGCTTCCACTGACCCCTCAGAGGTTAGGAGAGTTCTTTCTAAATAATCACGAGCTGTAAAATAAAATTTAGAAATAACATAAAAATTTACCATAATAATGACAAAAATATTCATTGCCCCAATGTGGCTTCGGTCGTGTGGTCAGCAGTGGACAGCTGAATGGCGTTAATGGTAGTCATGCCTCATACGCCGAACGACCCAGTTTCGAGTTCTGGACGGGCATTCATTTGTGTGTGAATACAGATATTTGTCCTGGGTCATGTTGTGTTCATTATGGGATCCCTCCCAGTTCACTATATTCATAACACAAGCTCTGCTTACTTTGGAGCTACATCGACGATGTGTTGGAAAAGATAAGTACTAAGTAATTAAATACACTTAGTTCTAAAACACCCACTGCTTGGCCCCAAAGTAAGAGCTTGTGTTATGGATGCCCATACAGTGAACTAGAGGGGAACCCAGAATAAATAAAGATAATTAAATATCAACAACCATGACCCGAGAACAAACATTCAAAACAGACTCGAACCTGGGACCTCCGGCATATGAGGCAGGGCTACTAACCACTACGCCACTCAGTCGTAGCAAATATAAAACATTTCGTTTCGGCATTGGTGTTTTATTTTCGGTGCATTGTCTCTACGTCTAAAAAATCAAAGTAAGAAGCTCACATGATCAAACCAGAAATGTACGTATCACTTAATAATTTGCATTAAATGTTACGCACAGACATCCAAAGTAGTGATCACAATAATGGCGAGGCATGCACTTTTGAAATGTATGATCTTAACATTACGTATTCGGTAATTGGTGCTAAGCGGAAATAAAAGGAATGTATACGGCGGATAAAATGAAAATCATAAAAAAATTACTTACAAAAGTCTTTCTTCAAAAAATGCACTTGTTTCTGTTGCCACAAGTCAAGGATATCGATAGATTGATCCAAAATACCAGGTTTGTCTAACCCGTTTTCTTTTCTCACTGCCTCAAACGTATTTGAATGAAATTTTAACAATTTGGTTTCTTCGAGTTTCTCCATATTTACAAAAAGATAGTTTTTCTACAGCAAAAATGTATGAACTGAACTATTTACTGAACGATTGTAAACTAATGATACAACATATGGATATATCAATAATCTCGTACTTATCTTTTAAAAAGATAAAAAATGTCTCAATGCACTGAATATGTACAAATTGGACGATAATGATAATCAACCAAGAGTTGCATATTACTGAAATGTCGATTTCACTACTTTTGGATTAAGAATTTAAGCTTTTTATAAAAATAAAATGCGTCTGTTTTTTTGTCTTCTAGATAATATGTAGACTAGTGAGTAGCTTTGGAATGTAAAGCAAATTGGATAACAATTGGGAATTGGACTTTACGTCCTAGGTGGTCGCGTATATTTTGCTTTTTTGGAAGACAAGAAGCGCCATTATTCTGCAAAACATTATTCCAAAACAATAACCCAACTTCTAAAAGCCAAAGTTAATTGTGTCTTATGTCAATTTTGATGAATATGAATAAAAAGAAAACTTCAGTATGATATAATGAAATATTTTTTTTTTATTTTGACTTACAAATTACATAATAACAGTTCGATATTTTTATTTTTTTAATTTGCAATATTAATGTCTATATTTAATCTCCAAGTCATTCACCATTGCAGGTTGTTTTTAGTACTCCTATTCAGAAACGCGATTTCTTAATACTAAAAAGTAAGATAGGGATAAATTCTCATATCGGAATATAACCTTAATTTGCATTTGATTTTTATTTATTATTTTTTCTTGTCTGAAGCCGTCTTTCAGTCTTTCCTATTTTTACCACCATAATAACCACAGGTTGTGTTCCGGTTATAAGGACGGAACAACCAGGGCTATTACACATTGAGTCTCGGTCTGCGTGCGTTCTCGAGCGCACGTCGATCGCAGACGCTTCCCGCTCTTTTAGCCCCCGCGCTAATTGAGCACCCAAATTTCACTGGTTGTTGTCGTAATATATAATTTCATAGTTGTATACCGTAATAAGTTTCTAACGCCGTTTTCACAGCGGACAGTGGGTCGTTAACCGTACTTCTAATAAGTTTCTAACGCCGTTTTCACGGCGAACAGAGGCTTGTTAACCGTACTTCGTGGAACGTGAGCTTCGTCGACGGGGTTTCGTCGTTCCAGGACTTCAAGTTTTCGTGTTCGAGTAAGTTATCCGCGTCGTCCTCAACCGCCCTACTGCGTGTAGGGTGGTTTTAGGAAGTTAGTCATCGTTGTTAGGTTCATATATTGTCCCTCCCCAACCCCTCCGCAATGGCTTCCCTAAGCTCTGATGAGATTAGGAAGAAGTTACTTGATAGTACCGGTGCTGAAGGCATGTATATAAATGCTGACAAGTACCGTTTCTTAGATTCTCTCATCCCTCATTTCATGACGATTATGTCCACAATGGCCCCTCAGGCCACCCCAGTTCCCCAGACCCCTCAGGTCTTAGGCCCTCCCGCGTCCCCTTCCTCCAGTGACATGGAGTGCGAAGTAGACGCCCCTCTGCGCCGCAAGCGCGCACCCGCGACTGAGTCATCCTCGGACGCCACCCCAACTGGCCCTGAGCCTTCCTCTTTCACCCTTGTTAAGAAGCGCTCTAAAAAGCGCTCGAAACAAGACCCGGCGCCCTCGACGCCCGTCCCCACACCCCCTGCGGCGTCTTCAACGCCAGCTGCCCCGGTGTCTTCAACACCCGCTCCGGCCCCAACTTCTGTCAAGGCCAAGGTCCCACCACCCGTTTTCCTTCGGGAAAAGGGTAAATGGACTGAGGTCTCGACATTGTGCGATGAGCACAAAATCCATTACATCCGAGCAGCCAACTCGGGTGAATCTATTAAAATCTTAGTCTCGTCGATAGACGATTTCCGAGCTTTGACTAAGCTCCTCACCGATAAGCAATATGCTTATCACACTTATGCTCTGTCAGAAGAGCGTAAGATCAGAACGGTACTCAGGGGAGTCCCGTTCGAATTATCGAACGAGGCTATCCTGGAGGATCTGCAGTCCCAAGGCTTCCCGGCACTCGCGGTGCATAAAATGCACAGCAAGTACGGGAGGCAACACCCTCTCGCTTTGGTGATTCTCGCCAACGTCCCCAAGTCCAGAGAGATCCTGAAAGGGGTTAGCTCTATTTGCGGCCTCTCTGGGATCTCAATCGAGGCGCCTCATCGCCGTGGTCATCCCGGCCAGTGCCACCGGTGCCAGTTGTACGGGCACGCGGCGGCCAACTGCCGCGCACCGCCCAGGTGCGTCAAGTGCCTGGTCCCTCACTTCACTAAGGAGTGCAATCGCACTCCTGAAACTCCCTCTCCTCCCGATTGCGTGCTTTGTGGCCAGTCCGGCCACACCGCAAATTACAGGGGCTGCCCTCGTGCACCCCGTTGTATGCGCTCCAATTTCAAAAGGGCGGCTCCCAAACAGGCTCCGCGCCTTTCCCAAGAAAACTTTCCGCCGCTGCGTAGCCGGGTTCCTCCGGCTGCTAAGCCTGCACAGTCCAGGCCTGCCCCAGAAAACTGGAGGCAGCGCCCCGCATCGAATCCCATCCCGGCTCCTCGCCCATACAAACCCCCTCCCCAATCCTCCGTAGCAGACGATATGCGTATCGTCTGCGACGCTATAAAAAATGTCGATGTTAGTGAAATCGCAGTCTTAGCCCGTAAACTTAGGGCTTCACGTACTCCGACAGAGCGTTTGCTAGCTCTGGCGGAGCATAGTTCCCTTCTCAATTCATTGTAGGTTCATTTAAATGAATTGATCCCTAAATCATGCTTCGGCCGACCTCTGCCCAGCCCCGGCTTCACCGGAGGCTGCCCAGAACGGCCACCAACTCATGTCCCTTTGAGCACCTTCAGTGCAACTTTCACTACAGGCGGAAGACCCGCTAGCGGGTCTCCGCCAGCGCGCCCAACTTCCCGACGGGTGTCGCTTCCGATGAAGGCTAACGGTAATAACTACAGCCAACAGGTGGTTTTTAGTGGGTAGGTGCCATTCTGGTGAGTCCCACATAACCCCCCCGCAGAGGAATTTACCTGCGGGCGGGTATGCATGACGCATCTTCCACCTCCCTCCCGAGAGGGTGCCTCGGCAGCAAAAAAAAAAAAAAAAAGGGCTATTACTGAAACAAAGAGTACCTATTCTGGATTCAAAAAAACTTTATAACACCCCGCGCTGAATTTTCAGACCCGATCTGCATCCGGACCTGTTCGGACGTGTTGAAGGTCGCTCCCGGCTGCCGAGTCACGATTGTTGTCTCACGACTTCTCTCGTAGCAATACTCAAACGCCACTCTCAGGTCCGTTCTGCGTCCGGCCCCGCTCGGACGTGTTCGCGATCGCACCAGCTGTTGAGTCACGATTGTCGTCTCACGACGACAACTCGTAGCAATAGTCATACGCTGAGATTCGTAGAAATCTCGCTTCGTCCTCGACGACTTGAGATAAGCCTCTGTAGGACTTACACAGCGGCCGGTTTCGATCGTCTGCAACTAAGTCAGTCTCGCAGCAACAATAGTGCTGAGCTTACTACGGTCGATTAAATTCGATAGTAGTTCGCAAGGCTTGGGCTGTTTTTCTGGCTACGTACTTGACGCTGGGCGCTTGTTACGTTAGTTAGAGACTCGCTCTGCGGCAAGCTTCGGCCGGTCATAACGTAGTCAATCCTGCACTCTGTGCACCCCTCGAATTAATATCTCACCTCGGTGGGAGCAGCAACAACAAAGTTGAGCTTACTAGTATTCAGAGACTCGGCCAGCTACGGCCGGTCGTAACGTAGTCAATCCCGCACTTTTAGTGCAACCCACCTTCGTCAGGCCTACGGCCGGTTTTTGTTGTCGATTTATTGACAACACACTCCGTAGTAGACTCGCGTTTGATCAGGTGGAAACTTAACGGTGACAACTAAGCCTGATAGCGTTGCCCCGGTGCGCTTCCAGGGTCCTTCAGGCCAAGGAGAAACCGGCTGACCTGACCCCATTGCACATGGGCCTTTCCCAGGGTGACGGTACAGTGCTGTCCGAATTAGGGGAACCACCTCGCGTCGTCCCCAGCCCCCCTACCATGGGTAGGGAGGTTTAGGTACTAGATTTGTCAGGGAACCTAGGCATATATTATATATTTATATAATACATATTGTAGTCCCAAGCCCTCCAATGGACCAGCAAAGCTTGGTAAACTGTTCTAGGTCGTTCGCCCAGGCGCTCGTTGCGTCCGGCGCCAACATATCCGATGAGGTACTAACGCAGGCCTTACAGGCAACTATCGCGTCCCCGGCCCCTCAGGCCTCCAACGTGCAGACCCCTCAGTCTCCCGCGTCTCCCGTCCCGTCCGAGATGGACTGTGAATCGGTCACACCCTCTCGCGCGCCGCGTCGCAAGCGTACCGCTCTCGGGAGCGACTCCGCACCCGCGTCTGATGCGTCGTCAGATGCCGTCACCTTAACCGGCTCTCCTGAGCCCGCGTTTCAGCAAGTCGCCAAACGCTCCAACAAGCGCTCGAAGAAAGCCTCGGTATCCTCAATACCCGAGCCATCCCCGGTGTCTCCAACACCCGCCCCTGCGCCATTAACGTTGCTCGAAGTAACCGCGTCTCCGTCGGTCCCATCGAAGCCAGCGACGCGCTGCGCTCCCGTCCCACCGAAGCCTCAGCTCCCTCCGCCCGTCTTTCTCCGCGAAAAAGCGCGATGGACCGCGGTATCTAATCTTTGCAAAGAGCAAAAAATTAACTATCTTAAAGCAACCAACGCAGGCGATTCAATTAAAATCCAGGTCGCGACCATCGACGACTTTCCGCGCGTTCACTAGGTTACTTTCATTAAAACAAATCGCGTACCACACCTACGCCCTCCCGGAGGAGCGTAAGATCCGCGCAGTACTACGGGGCGTCCCGGACCTTAAGTCCCAGGGTTTCCCGGCTGAAGCAGTCACAAGATGCACTCCAACCACGGTAGGCGTATTCCGTTAGCATTAGTTATTCTATCCAATACTCCCAACTCGAGGGAGATCTTTAGAGAGGCTCGCACAATCTGCGGACTCTCAAATATCTCCGTCGAGCGTCCCAACCCCCGTGGTCACCCTGGGCAGAGCCACCGCTGCCAGCTCTACGGCCATGCAGCAGCTAACTGCAAAGGAGTGCACTCAAACTCCCGAATCCACTTCCCCCCCTGCCTGTGTGCTGTGCGGCCAGTCTGGCCACACAGCTAACTACAGGGTTGCCCGCACGCTCCGCGCTCCTCAGTAAAGAGGGCCGCGCCTAAACCGGCGCCGCCGCTCACTCCCGCTATCTTCCCGCCGCTGCGCAACCGGGGTCCCCCGGAAACAAAGCCCGTTCAGCCGACGCCTACTTCGGCTCTGTCTTGGAGGCAGCGTCCGGCCGTTCGGCCTGCACCTTCTCGTCCTATCCCAGCTCTCGTAGCTCCCGTAGGGCCGCGTCCTGTACCGTCATCTTCACCTCAGTCATCGTTGGCTGAAGACATGAAGACCGTGTTCGACGTCATTCAAAACTTCGACATTACTGAAATTTCCGTTCTAGCACGCAAACTGCGAGCCGCCCGCTCTCTTCAAGAGCGTTTCCTTGCGTTAGCCGAGCATCACTCGCTTCTAAGTTCGTTATAAATTTTATTTTTATACTAATTCGTAAATAAGCAAATATAATGCCTAGACCTGCAAATCCCGCGTCCGTTCATATCAAACTCAAGGGCTTATCCCTAGTTTATTTTAACGTCCGTAGTCTCAATACTAATCTTCCTGAGCTCAAACTGTTTCTTCAGAACAACGAGCCAGACTTATTGCTTCTCCAAGAGACATGGCTTACTGCAAACCACACCAGAGGATTTACTATTCCCAAGTACGAGTTCATCCGTAACGATAGGCCCAACTCTGACGGTTTCGGCGGCACTGCTATTTATTACAAAAGAGGATTTCATTGCTGTCCTCTTCCTACCCCTCCTCTCCTCAACATGGAAGCCACTGTGTGTAGATTGGCTATGACTGGTCATCAGACCGTCATCATAGCTTCAGTGTACATACCTAGTGGCACTAGTCCAATCCGCAGCGACTTTGAGGCCATTCTCGCCCTCGGTCGTTCAGTCATTATGTTCGGAGAATTTAACTCCAAACATACTGACTGGACGTGCCTATCAACCAACCAAAGCGGTATCGCTCTCCTTGACATCACCAACTCACTCGACTTAGACGTCGTCTCCCCCATCACTCCCACTCACTATCCCGACAACCCGAACCACTCTCCTGACATCCTCGACTTTGCAATTGTCAAGCATATCAACCTCGACCTCAGGTCTATCGAACCGCTCGATGACCTAGGTTCTGACCACTGCCCGTCTCCCTCGTGCTAGGACCACCTAACGTTAACGTCACTTCTCCTAAGACCTTTACCAACTGGAAAGGTTTTAAAAATACGATAGTTTCTGCCTTAGAGGCCCCGAACTCTCCGCTTGCGATCTCGCCCAATCAATTAGATAGCCCGGATAAAATAGATTCGTTAGTAAATTCTCTCACTGATGCTATCAACTCAGCCATCAGTGTAAACGAAAAGGTTGGTAAGAAAGGCAAACCCACGCTTCCCTTAGCTATTAGCAATCTTATTAAAGCTAAGAACGCGGCTCTCCGGTCCATCGCGCGAGGGAGCTGAGGCTTCGGCGGGACGGGAGCGCAGCGCGTCGCTGGCTTCGATGGGACCGACGGAGACGCGGTTACTTCGAGTGATTTTAATAACGCGGGGGCTGGTGTTGAAGACACCGGATGGGCTCGGGTATTGAACATACCGAGGCTTTCTTCGAGCGCTTTTTGGAGCGCTTGGCGACAAGTTGAAACGCGGGCTCAGGAGAGCCGGTTAAGGTGACGGCATCTGACGACGTATCAGACGCAGGTTCGGAGTCGCTCCCGGGAGCGGTACGCTTGCGACGCGACGCGTGAGAGGATGCAACCGATTCGCAATCCATCTCGGACGAGGCGGGAGACACGGGAGAGCTGTAGACCTGAGGGGTCTGGACGTCGGAGGCCTGAGGGGCCGGGGTTGAGGCCTGAGGGGCCGGGGACGCGATAGATGCCTGTAAGGCCTGCGTTAGTATGTCATCGGGTATGCTGTAGCCAGACGCAGCAAACACCTGTGCGAACGACCTAAGAATGTTAACAAGGTCCATTGGAGGGCTTGGTCCTACGATATGTAATATAAAAATATATAAAATTGCCTAGGTTCCCTAGCAAACCTAGCACCTAAACCTCCCTACCCGCGGTAGGGGGGCTGGGGACGACGCGAAGTGGTGCCCCTAATTCGGACAGCACTGTACCGTCACCCTGGGAAAGGCCCAAGTGCAATGGGATCGAGTCAGCCGGTTTCTCCTTGGCCTGAAGGGCCTTGGAAGCGCACCGGGGCAACGCTATCAGGCTTAGTTGTCACCGTTAAGTATCCACCTGATCAAACGCGAGTCTACTACGGAGTGTGTCGTCAATAAATTGACAACAAAAACCGGCCGTAGACCTGACGCAGTTGGGTTGCACTGAAAGTGCGGGATTGACTACGTTACGACCGGCCGGAGCCGGCCGCAGAGCGAGTCTCTGACTACGTACAGGCGCCAAGCGTCAAGTACGCAGCCAGAAGGACAGCCCGAGTCTTGCGAACCACTATCAAATTTAATCGACCACGGTAAGCTCAACCCTGTTGTTGCTGCACTCACCGAGGTGAGGTTTTTAATGCGAGGGGTGCACAGAGTGCGGGATTGACTACGTTACGACCGGCCGGGGCCGGCCGCAGAGCGAGTCTCTGACTACGTAGCAGGCGCCAAGCGTTAAGTACGCAGCCAGAAAAACAGCCCGAGCCTCGCGAACCACTATGGAATTTAATCGACCGCGGTAAGCTCAGCTCTGTTGTTGCTGTGCGAGAGACCGACTTACTTGCAGCCGATTGAAACCGGCCGCAGCGTAAGCCCTGAAGAGGCTAACAGCGTATGAGTATTGCGAACGAGTTGACGTCGTGAGACGACAATCGTGACTCAACAGCTGGAGCGACCGCGAACGCGTCCGAGTGGGGCCGGATGCAGAACGGATCTGTGAATATCTCCCCGTGCCACCAAGCGTATTATAGTATGGCCCGAGCCTTACGCATAGACGCCGCCTCTTACGTCCCTCCTCTCACTCGTCCCGATGGCTCTATTGCCTTCGAAGTCGAAGAGAAAGCCGAATGCTTCGCTGACAGCGTTGCGTCTCAATGCTCGCCCAGCACTCAACCCGCGAATCCCTCTTACATCCAGGCGGTGGAGGACGAAGTTCTCCGCAGAGACTCTCTCCCCATCACCGCCGACCCCGTCACAGTCTCTTATGATGAAATCTCGGTTCTCATTAAAAATCTAAAGTCCAAAAAGGCTCCGGGTGCGGATGGTATTTCCAACCACGCACTTAAGCGCCTGTCTCAACAGGTGCTTACCTTGTTAGCTATCATTTTCAATGCCTGCTTCGACCGTAGCTACTTTCCAAAAGCCTGGAAGGAAGCGACAGTCATAGGCATTCCCAAGCCGGGTAAACCTCTGGATGTCCCGGCTAATCACAAACCCAACAGCCTTTTCAAGGCAATGTCTAAACTTCTCGAAAGAGTAATTCTCTCTCGAATGCGGAACCATCTGTTTCCAACGGATGGCGATCTCTTCATTATTCCCCATCAGTTCGGCTTTCGCGCTAAGCACTCCTGCCATAAAGGCTGGAGTCCCCCAAGGCTCAGTCCTCGTCCCTCTATTGTACACCGTGTACACCAACGATCCAACTCGCCCTCTTTGCCGATGACACTGCCCTTTACACCAAAGGCCTCAGTGTCCCGGGCCTCACGACCAGACTCCAAATGCTGTAAAGGCGCTCGGTGCATGGTTTCAAGAATGGCGTATAGATGTGAACCCAGAGAAGAGCTCTGCGGTTTACTTCGACTACAAACCCCGTATCGCCGACAATCTCCACGTTAAAATGCTAGGCACTCTCATCCCCTGGAAGCGCACTACCAAATATTTAAGCGTCACCTTAGACCGGACACTTTCTTCAAACCTCACGTCAAAATAGTAACGAAACTCGCACGTTTTTACTTAGGCCGTCTTTATAGTATGTTAGGTAGTAAAAGTAAAATATCTTTCAGAAATAAACGTACGCTTTATAAGGTCTGCGTTAGACCCGTTAGACCCGAGACCTCGCCAATCTTTGCCCACGCCAAACCCTCTGTCCTGCACAAACTGCAGGTAGTTCAAAATCTCTTCTGCCGCAGGGCCACAAACGCACCTTGGTACGTGCGTAACGCGGACCTGCACAGAGATCTCGAACTACCTACAGTGCAACAGCACCTAAAAACACTCTCAGAATCATTCTTCAAACGCGCCGAATCTCATACCAATCCTTTAATTCAAGATTCAGTCTCATATACTGCTCCTGTCTTAGATTTGAAATTCAAAGTCGCTAGACCGAGAAACGCGCACACCGGCGAACCCACGCAACGTAACTTTAGATCTCGAAGCCCTTCAGGCCGCAAATTCTAATTTTAACGTAAATTCTAATTCTAACGTAAATCCGAATTAATGCAATTTTATTTTTAAATTTTTAATGTTTTTAATTATTTACTTTTCATTTTGAGCACCTTCAGTGCTATGTATTCACCTTCAGTGCTTTGAGCACCTTCAGTGCTATGTAAATCCCAGCGGGTGAGCCCTTCTGGGCCCCGCTAGCGCGGCCTCTTTCTCCAATTGGCCGTCGCTCAGATGAAGGCTGAGTGGCAAAAATGCACGAGCCCACAGGGGCTTTTTTGCAGGGGTTTTTTTAGTGGTAGGCGTCGGAACGAGTCCCACGTAACCTGGATCATTTGTCAGAGCATTTTTTATTCTCCTGCCCTTCCCGTGGAGGGGAACAAAAAAAATGCCGCCACCCTTCAAGTCACTGTCTCGACTCTGGGCGGTCATCTCAGTCACTCGTGATCACTCGTGTGACCAAGGCACCGAAACACCGAGTTATAACGTACAAGTATAATTAAGCGCGATAAAATCCGGTTAAAAATACAGCTAAATAAAACCTAATTCAATATATTTAATATTTTTTTTTCTAACAATCATACCACATTATCTAGCCCAAATTAAGTATCATTAAGAACTTGTGTTATGGTTACTAGATAACGGATAAGTAAACTTAAGAAATATATAAGCACAAATAGATATATATTTTATTCATATATACATATTAGCAATGAACTTAAATAAACATCCACATCCACGACTAGAAAGCAAATATAATAAAATATCTGCCTCTACCAGGATTCGAACCCGGGACCTCTGGCATGGAAGGCAACCTCTACACCAAACAGGCCGTCATCAATGTCATCTTTTAACTACCGTAAAACGGGGTGAATAGAAACTATTTCTAACTTTGATTAGATATGACGAGATTTTGGCTACTTATTTTTTGAAAGAATTGATTTTAAACTGGGTCCGGCCCATTGAAGAACGAATTTGCAGATTTTTTATCAAACATGTAGAACATTTTTTTGAAAAAACTCCTGAAATGGTCAAAATTTCTATTCGCCCTGCGATTGGGGTCAATAGAATTGTCTATAGGGGCAAATGGAAAAACTGTCAGGGCTGTCAAAAATTACTAATGTTAACCAACCAAAAAACAGGTAATTGTATCTCTAAATATCCGTGTAATTTGAAGTTTTAATCATTTATTTTTTAATCATATTTCTGCCTTAATTTATACAATAATATTATATAAGTAGGTACTAACGTATGTTTTTACGAATGAAACAACGTAATATAGTTTATGTTTTATTTTTTAAATACAATTATTTGTGTATGTAGTGTCTTATGCGTATTAGATAAAAATGAACATTCTTGTATAAAAATACTGAAAAGCTAGGTATATATATTAATATGGGAAGCCCACGATACTAGTGAAAACAAAATATCCTCTTAATTATTCTAAGAAGTACGTAGGGACGTCTACAATCACCCTTACTTTTTAGGATAAACAATCAATACTATCTAAAACAAATTCTTCAACGTAAAAGAATGTGAAAATATGAACGTTTTTAGATCCACATGGAGACAAAATCCTTTTCTAAAATTAATATTGCTAAGCTGTTGAAATATTGGCCTAATGAACGAGACTATTAAAAAAAAAGCTAAACATTTAACAATTACTCAATCAGTCTAAACAGTCTATTTTAACGACTTAATTTAAAGCAAAAAAATATCTTAAAATAACAATTAAATCCTTCAAGATATTTATCATCATCTCCATGTTTAAGATAATTACATTAATATGAAGGTATTTTAATTAGTCTTTTAATCTCACTTGTTTTAATATAATACAAACATAAAACCTACCTATCTAATAGGGCGCATTCTGCTCAATAAAGTCTTTTCACTACTTGTGGTGAACTTAAGATAATTAATTAAAAAGGTATCTTTAGTAAATAAATATCTTAAATTCACCACAATTACTAAACATACATTAGCGGCACTTACGGATCAATTGCGTACACTTATTGTGGAATAATTTCTGCAAAATATATTGAAAAAAGTTCTAATCGGAATCTTCGAGAATTTTCATTATTTCTTCTTTATAGTTGTAATAGTTAGACTTTTTCTTCATAGTGTTGGCCAGTTTCGTGGATTTCTTTGGCAATCTCAAATACTCATGTGATGACACTACTTTACCTTTTAAAGGAAAACAATATTTGGTTTTATTTAATAACTTGTCCGAAATTATGTTTATTTTGTTATCATTTTTCTCATCCATTTTCTCTTCAACTTCAGTGATAGTTTCATCTAATTCTGTCGTAACAGTAATTTCTTCACATGGGTTGTCTAAAAAGATTATGGGCAAAGTGTCAATATTGCTAAATTTTAAATCTTGTTCTAATTCTGCGTTTATGTTAGAATATTCATCACTTAAATTCGGGCTCTTAATAATATTTTGTTGCGTTTCCAATATTTCATTGTGTAATTTATTTCCGATAACTACATTCTTGTCATGATTTTCCTTTTCCTCTTTTTGTTGGGTTTTCATAGCAGGTGCTTTAGTTTTCTTTCCAATGCCTTTCCCTTTATCATTCCTTTTCATATTTTCACCAAATGGGCCACTTTCTACATAATCTTTTGTTTCCTCGGTGCATTCACGTCTACTTTCATTTATGTTCATTGTAGCTTCCACTGCGTGTTGAGTTCTTTCGTTTTTTGTTCTGTTCCCTTCTGTTTCTTGAATTTTCAAAGCTTTTTTCACACCTACTCTTTCCATGTTTTTCTTTTTATCGGATAGTCCACTTTCTACAATATCTTTTACTTCTTCGGCACTCACACTTTTACCTGCTATTATATTTAACTTTCTTTTCCTCTTAGGCTCAGTAACGTTCATCGAACCGTAACGCATTTCTTTCAGAAGATCAAGCACAGAATCTGCCACAGCACTGTGGTCATCATTGTCCTGACCTTCAGACGGGAGTCTTGCTAAAATTTGGGAGATATCTAGTGGAACGATTCCAGTCTTCTTAAATCCGGCAATAATATTATTAGATGCGTTAATGTTAAGATCATCAAGCAACAATTTCAATAGTTTGGGAAAGCATCCTTTTGGAACAGTAGATAGCTGTCTTCCATCTGTTTTTTTCCATTTAATCAGTAATTGCCTCCAAGAACGTTTCATAGGCCTAAAGAAAGCAACGTCGAGGGGCTGCGTAAGGTGAGTAGAGTTCGCCGGTAAAAATATAAAAGTTATGCAATGCAATTCACATTTTTGTACTAAATCAGCAGATATATGTGACGATAAGTTGTCTCCTATGAGGTATTTTCTCCCCGGTATATTTCTAAAATATGGAATCACTAAGTTTTCGACCCAATCTTGAAAACAAGATCCATCGAACCATCCCGAATCTGATCTATTATAACGGGCACCCTCAGGTCCATGTTCAACCCAAGTATCATATAAGTGCGTCGCTTTATATACCACATATGGTGGTAAAATTATTCCATCAGCGGTCCCTGCCATCATAATGGAAACAGAGGCTTTCGTGTGGTTAACAATTCGTTCCGGGTACTTGCTTCCTCGTTTGACCAAAATTTTTTTGCGACCTGGATCATCCGACAGGTTTGTTTCGTCGTAATTTAAAATATGTGAGGCAGGTACACCATCTAGAGACTGTTTTAATTGATCAAAATATTCCCTAATTGTATCTGGGGATAATTTGGCTCTAACCCTTTTTATATTTTCACAAACTCTTTGCGAAATCTCATTTTTGTGACGCTGTAAAAAATTGTGGATAAAATCAGGACCTGGCATATTATTTTTAAACGTTTTATGGGTCATACCGATTCTATCAAGATACATTTTTACAACGTATCGAAGGTCCATGGTATCTAAGGGATATCCCCATTCTGCGCATTTGTTGATATTCTTAATTAAATACTTCTCTGTTTCATCTGATAAGGCTCTTTGGCCACCTTGCCTCTTCATATTACGGGTACAGTGACGGTATAGGACAGATTTGTGAATTTTATATTTATTAGCTATTTCATTTAATTTACCATTACGAGATGTGACATATTCTTCAACGGCTCTTTTAATTATTTCTGGATCATATTTTTTGTATCTTTTTCCAGTAGGATCTGGTTTGTATGTTCGAGGCATGGTACAAACAGTAATCTACAACAAAAGATAATGGCGATAAAAACATTAGTTTGTACTTACTAAAACATAAATATTTTGTTTTAACAATTTGTGGCAGCCCTATCAAATTATTTCCAAACACCCCTATTTTGATTCTATTTACACTTGTTGCGTTTCTATTGCCCCCCTTATGGTTTCTATTAACCCCAACCGCGTATTCAATTAGCCCCTCAACACAATTCCATTCACTCCGTTTTTAGTAAAAAAATCCAGGTTCTTAGATTTTTGCAATTTACGTAAAAAAACAATCATTTTATCACTTACCTTTAATTTGCAAAGACAGTATTTCGTTTATGCAAGGTAATAAACACAATTAATAGGTAAACACTGCGGTTTAGCACACCCAAAATCGAAAGTTACTACAGGCAATATTTTGCGTGTTTCGGACCTCGCAGTTTAAGTCAATTTTAAAAAGAAACTGCCAACTGTGACATTTATCAAGTGCCGCTAACATAAAGGAAAAATGTTGCCATTTTAAATAATAAAAAATATACCAAGCTTCTTTAAGCCCTCGAGCGATACTTTGACTGTGAAAAAAATCACAGTTTTTTTTCTATCCACCCCGCAAATTCTATACCCCCCGTTTTACGGTACCAAATAAACATTCATATCAGCCAAACCCACTATAAATCGCATTAATATTGAACAGAACCCAAGTTTTTCACTCTCTCGATCGCAGAAGTTAACTCGTTAGGAACAGTTTAAGTTCCTTGCTTGACGGCCTTACTTTAACCAACAACCAGCAAACCTAGAACCCAGTAAAACAATACAAAACTCAAAATGTAATAACCAGCGGCATTAGTGCAAAAGAGCAAGAGACCAGGGTATTTTGGATGGTTTTCTTGCTGAATTTAAGCACTGTCATACATAATTTTGTTTGTAATGTAGATTTGCTTGAATTAATATAACTGTTAATTTGATTGTTTCTTGTTCGTTGTATGTTGTTGTTTTGTATGAAGATATTAATACCTATTAGTTTCTGTTTTGTTCTCACTTTTTGCAGACTTTCTTGTTTTTGAATGAGTCTTTAAAATTAAATACGTTTTAGTAACTATCAAAATGTTTTACATTTGTTATACAGTAACAAATACAACATAATATGAGCAATGAGGGTAAGCTTTATGCTCGTTACGTAATTCTCAAGCATGACTTTTGCCAAAATTATTGTCGAGTATCAGAATAAATTTAAAAAAATAGATCTAGAGGCTTTCGATTGAGCTTATTAAGAGATCCAATCTCTGAATTCCATACAAACTAAGTATATAAAAGACCCTCGCTGGTGTTACCGTCCAAAGAACGAATTTCAACCTTTTTTTTTATTTAAGTCTATGAAGCTAGCGAACCTGTTTACTAAGCTTTTCCCAAAAAAGGTTGATTAATAAAAAAATAAAAAATAAAAAGAAAATCTCAAATACTTCGCCCAAAAAGTTTATAATCCTGTTAATATTTCAGTCACGTTCGACATTTGAAAATTTAATAAAAAAATAACTGTAGGTCTAGCTGTTTGACTGATAGGCGAAACATTGGCATTCTTGTACTGAGCCAATTCCGATAAGCTGTCTCAGTGTTCCTTTTGCATTTGTTATTATATGTTCAAACAAAATTCTTTCTCTTTTCGTTTGTTATAGAGGTTGTATTCCCCTAACGTTTTTGTAAGGCAAAGGTTGTGTTACATTCTAGTTTGTATTATTGAAGTCAGTTGTCGAAGCTATCAAGGATTTTGCAAAGCTATGATCTTAGGTAAGTGTTACATTGGCTTTCTTTGTATTTTCTGTAAAAATAAATATATTTTAGCTTTGGTTTTTGAGGGAAACACATTTGTTTATAATATTTTGTACACTATTTACAGTAACCACATACTTGTATATATATGCTTTTAGTTTAAATGACTGTATGTAATGACAAGGACCATATTACAGCCCAGTTTTAATTTTATTTAATTTAAGGATGTATGTAAAATATATCTACTTGTCTAACTTTCGATAAATTTGGAATATATAATAGAGTTCATTACGCTGCATCGATTAGAAAAAAGAAAAAGGGACTTAGCCGATGATTTGAAAGAAATATTTGAGAATAAAAGCCTCATTTAACTCCGTGTTATTCGTACCGGAAGTTGACGAAATCGAACTAAAATGATAAAAAAGTACATGTATCGTAGTCAATGCACGGCCAAAAAAATGATTTTCAGAAACTTCATATATTTTTTCATTTTTTCACGGAAAAAAAACCACTGTTGCCGATGTCGTTATGGAGATATTCGTGGTTAATTTTTGACGTTTGCGTAGCGTTCTGTGAACTGCTGTTCAACTCAGTACGTCCACCATATTGGAAACGTAAATGCGGCAACGCAGCACTTGACAATATATATAGGTATATAACGACGTAATATGCATTATCGTTGATGATAGATGCAGTCACATTTTCATTGAAGTATTTATACATAATTCAATACAATAAAAATTTTAAACAAATATCAAATTGCGTATTAATTTTATTAAAAATCTTAAATTATTAATCAAGATGACATAATTTTTTTCATGACAAATTATAAAATGCGAACAGAAATAATTGGGCATCGTTTCCACATGAAAATGAACCTTAAAAAATAAATAGATGTACTGTGGATTTGACCTTACATACATCCTTAAAAGCGCGAACGACCATTGTGTGCGCCTGTGCACCATGGTACACGGCTAGGACAGTCCGAAACTCGAGCGAATTATTTCAGATAAATCACGTTCTACATTTTCAAAGGTTTATTGAGACTTAGCAATATGGTAGCATAAAGCGTAAGGCTTATTACAAAATAAAAAGCTTCTGTGATTTGTCTGCGAGCTTTTTTGAAATTTAACTTACGCTTCGGATCAACACTCGATTGGTTGAGTTCGCTCGGTAATTGCGGTTGTGACTTTTGTGTTTCATTGGATTTAATTTTTGAGCAAAAATCCTTATACAACCGATGACACACCGTATTTAGGCTCGTTGGATTTGTATACCTACTAAGTTCTAAAATATTTTATGAGCGCTATTAATTCTGGGACATATTCATATTTTTTTTGTGATGACTAGCCACATCAGCGCGCAGAGAACAAACTCTTGTAAAAATAAATCCTATCTCATTAAGAATGTGAAATTTTACTCAGTGTTTTTATATTTTGTAACCACAAAACTACAAAAAAAACACCCTTTCAGAACAACTCCAAATAAAAATGGTTTGATCTAATAAATAAAATAATTTTTGTAGTTTTTTTTGGTTACGAGATCCTCCATTGACCAAAGTCTTCCAATTTCAACCAGTAGGTATTTATTATGTATCTGGATGCCATTTACCATCAGGCAAATTGGGTGGTCGTTTAACAAATGAAAAAGGCAAAGTAATTGGTCATCTTTTCTCTTACAACGGCCATGATTCCCGCAGCAGCTGCAAGATGACGTGTTACACGGAAGAACGCAAGTATCGCAAAATGGTTTGCGGTAGGGTTTTTGGAGTAATTTATGCGCCCTGCGTAAATTTTTTTCATAAGTTGGATATCCACAACAAAACGAATCATTTACTACGTTTTTCATAATTTTTGAAGTAGCCTGCATTCCACTGGTCAAATTCCCATTCAAGATATTTTATTTCATCATAGGTAAAAAGGTCTTACTTATGGAAAGTCTAATTTTTCTTCTTCTTCATCGAGATTGCGTAAATACAACTTAACTTTGGCTTTTAAAGGTAGTATGGGTACAGTGAGAGGATAAAAACCTCTCGGACCTCTTTTATAAAAAAACATTTTATAAATACTTGGGGTAAATGGTATACAATTTGAGGATGACATAAAAGAAACACACATATTATGACAGCTGATTGTGCGTGCTAATGTCATGCCACAGCTAAGCTATTTACATAGGTAGTATTTATATTTAATTTTATTACAAATAGATACAGAATCCATCAATTATTAGACAATTGGACTATTTCCTCCTTGTTATACTCGACTTGCACATCTTTGAACAGAAGAACTAATTCTTTTGTGTGCTGTTAATCTAGAATAAGAAATATTTCTATAAAACATACAATGACGTAAACAGCGCGTGAGAACGGATCCTAACTCGTCACTTTGTTTCAGTCTATCTACCCGACACTTTATTGAAAACATTTCGGACCTTCACTTTTTCTTATTTATGGTGTAATATTTGTTTTCAGCAAACAAACGCTAGTAAACAAGGTTTTTTTATCCTAAGGTTCCTCCGATAGGCACGAATAACAAAATCCAATCCATTTTTGTACGCGCTCGGAATATGAATCATAGTTAAAAATATGTATACAAGTTTTGTAACAAGCAGAGTTTTGAGGTAAGCTAATCATTGTGTTCTGTGCTGTAATCGGCTAGATCATAGATCACAGGATAAAACGTAATTCTGATTAATATTATATAGTAGTTATAACTCTCCTTACCAGGGTTTAACCTCATGACCTCCGGTGTCTGAAACTAATACAAAAGAAACGAATTGCATTTTATTACGCAAAGTGCGTGATGGTTGAACAGTTATAATATTCCTGACAGTTGTGTTTCTCTTGTTAAAATCTGCTCTGGCCCGAAGTCCTTTATACATTTTACACAGTCCTTTATATTTTAACGGCCACAACGACCTTTACTCGAGTGTATTGAACGAGAATAACAGTCAATCAAATTACTGTAGCAACGGCAATCTGAAGCCTACTGTTGGTATCGGACCATTATCCTTAATTACAAATACAAAAACTAAATCGCCGACGATAACCCGACATTTGACATTCTATTACCGAAACAAGTTCTGTTTGTTAAAACTCTTAAGAATATCGTTTATCAGAATAATACGGCCTTGATTTAATGGAATTTTACGTTTATTTCGCCACTTTTTGTTTTAAAATTTTTTTTATTACTGTTTAATCAGTTAGTGTAACAGATATAGTAAAGGTTAAGGTACTTTTTAAATTTATATACAATGTTATCTTTCAGTATCTCAGTGTTAATTGATGTATTTTTCTATGTAAACGTTTTTGTAGAATGCAACCTAGACTTAAGTATGTTGAAAGTTTTGTTCTAATTAAGTTTATTAAAGTTGTATTCTGTTGTGTGTAATAAATAAGTACAATCATCAAAAACCTACACATAATAAGGTCGATGGGTAGAGATGCCATTTACCATGAGGTAGTCCTCAATTTACAATTTACTCCTATGTCAAATTTGTTTTGCATGTTGACTAACGAATATACCGGTGAATCGTATAAATAGTGATAAAACTAATAAAATTACGTAAAAACTTAAAAAAAAATCTAATGAGAAAAATATGAACTAAAAATTTTTTATTTTTCTTTAGTAGACTCTTAAGTATTCATCATTAAGAGGATTTAGAAATCATCAATCTTCCAGTTCACTGATAAATGATCTAGTGCATTAAAGAAATGAATATTAATGGTATTATTCTTTCAATTGCCTAAAGGCACTAAAGATATAGTAATTACTTGTTTTAGCTCTAACAAATTACTAAAAAACATGATGGCAGTGCTAAGGAACTTTTTTCAGGCCCATTAGTTTTGGAATAACGACACCGGTATAATAAGATATAACTGGACAAAAAGATAAGAACATTAACTAACAAAGATAGCTCATTTTTATAATTACATCGTCTTTGTTTAATTTTCACGTTTTTAGGTGTAATTATTTCTGGTTTTCATCTGAATATTAATGTCAGATTTGCCACTTCATTATACTCGCAGAAGAACTGTTCCGCTTGACCATGGACAGGGACAATGACTCTAGACTGAGAGACAACCTCCAGTAATGGAGCGGCACCTGAAGAAGAATGAGAATGCTTCTTAAATAAAGACTTGGTAAGGGTAACACACAGTATTGGTAACACTGAAAAGAAAAACCCAATTGACAGTATGGGTTACAACTACGTACAATTATGACGACTATCTTAACAGTTTCGTTGCGTAAAAAACAAGTTATATTAATCTAGTGTAACGGTGGCCCAAAATTGTCAGTCTTTTGTATTCAGCGTGGAGTGTAGGAATGGAGTAAAAGAAATTAAAATTATCTTAGGCACAAGCTTACCGTGTACTATATTTTAACCGTATTAAATCCGCAAGAATCTCTTATCCATATTTGGTGGACGAGTAACTGCAATGGTAGTGGCCCTGCCTCATACGCTGGAGGTTCGAGACCTGGTCGGGGCATCCTTTTGTATGGTGAACACAGATGTTTGTTCTCGGGTCATGCATATTATTTGTATTTTTATATTTGTATGTTTATTCTTTCATCCATAACACAAGCTGTGCTTACTTTGGGGCCTTAATATACTTGGTGCGTCCGTGTGGGAATTTTATTTTTATGTATACACTCGTACATTTAACTAACATGAAATGGTGAATTAGCTATAGAATGTGTCGGATAGAAGAATCCAACAATTTGTATGAAATCGTATGTTACAATGTCTGTCTCCGCTAAGGTTGAATATAAAAGTGCTGAAAATCTAAAGCAAGTTTGATTTGCAACTATCTAAAAACAATCTAAAAATTCAAAAATCAACCTACAAAATCCGAATCGAACAGAAACTTACACGACAAATCAAATCTTTTGTCCTCCATTTCAAGCAATGATCACCTCAATCGCGATCACAATAGAGTTTAATTTAATTGACAGGTGGAACACGTGTTGGTTCACAGTGGAGGTATCGAATCGAGGAGTAATGGACGTTTGGACACAGATAATCTTGTTTCGTAGATACGGTGTTGTATTGTGTGATTTTATAGCAGTTTGCAGCTGTTGATCTGAAGCTTGTGCTTACTTCAGTGCAACTATGGTGAAGTTATGACACTAAATATGACGTAACTTAAAATTCTAAAAATGATTATGATATACTCGTAATATTTCTTTAAGCTTTTCATTATATTAAGATTCATTATATTAAATAAAACACTTTTTGACCGGATTTTATCGCTTTTAAGTATATTTTTACAACTTAAAGGTATTCTTAAGGTCAACGTTGAGTTAAAATGTTTAATTGTGTATTTATGATATATGGGATTACTCTTACTGGGATTTGGGTTTTTATTTTGGGGTATCCGATACTTCAGCCACGTTGCAAGCGCCATGCGTTCATGTAGGCGTTCTAGATGGCGATGACAGCTAGAGACAGACAATTCGGTCTACCCGGTCTCTTATAGACATTGCTTTTAAAGGGTAGTAATTCAACCGGTGTGTTCAGCCAAAAGTCAACTCCTAGGGTTAGGGTAAGGGTTTGGGTCATTGACACGTCGTGGAACAACAAGGTCGATGTTTTCTTGCGATAACATTCTGACAGTAACTAAGCACTCGAGACCTCATAAATCGTCCTCCAGATTATTTATGGTTTTCTTTTGGGTTTCCTAGGCCTTTTAAATGATTTCATATCTTATCTTTAGACTTTTATGTACTTGAACTTTAGTTAAAGTATACTTTAATAAAGTCTTTGTAGAGTTTGTGAGCACGATAATGGTTTGGCTTGGAAGGACATTTTCACTCGATTTTTATTTTTTTTAAGGCGGTTTTCGCACAGATTTTACGTTCGTGGTAATAGCTATCTAATATTATCGTATATTGAGGGAGCTACCTAGACATTCGGGCGATCGTCTATCGGCACTGCCTTGTGGCAAAGTCGAATATGATCTTTCGCAATCAAAGCCGAATGAAGCCGAGAGAAGCCAAATGAGCCGATGTGGATAAAGATAAAAAAAAACTCCCCGATCGGGTGTACGTGTGGATTGAGTGAGCACCCTTCAGCAAAAAAATAAAAAGTAATGTTCATTTAGTAAAAGTTCTAAAACAATTTCTCTGTATTTGTAAAAACATAAAACAAGTTATACATTATTTAACGTGCTCTCACTCAGTTCTCACAAACTACCAACGAAATCAGTGAAAGAATTAATTTAAAATATAATATTTATATACTAGTCTTTAGTAAAACGTATGCTAAGTTATCTTTATAAACCGTAGATCACCTAGTAACGTATTTAAGGTTTTACAAATAATTTCTTATGCTCACTCAATCCGCACAGTTTCGGAAACCCGATTTGTAATGATGAAACTGAAGATTTAAACTGCTATATATGTGCCTAGTTAAGTAAAAATTTTATTGGACTTTGTAAAATACAAAACGAACCACTAACGTGGCAGGTTTTCAAATAATAAATTTTTGTGAGTGCTTACTCAGTCCACATATTTTAAGTAAGTTAATATCTTAAGATTTGCAGCATCACAGAAACTATAAATTAGTTCAACTTTTAGTAAAATATTTTACTAGATTTCCACTATCCAATATTTTATATTCGTTGTCTGTTTTTAAAGACATTTGATTGTAATTTTTCTAAAATAAATACATCATTAGGGTGGCCACACTTCATATAATGGTCTCATCAAAAATAAATGACATTTTAAAAGAAAACCAATTCATTTATTTAAAAAAAATATATATACCCGTGAAGTTTCTTGCCAGTTCTTTTTCACGAAGGTTTTTCCGAACTGGTGGTAGAGTCATGCTTTATTTGATGTCAATAAGAACAAGTATTGTCAGTGGTGAGAAATAAATGTTTGAATTTGAATGTTATTTACTTTGCTTTTTATTAACCTTAAAAATATTACGCTGTATTGTACTTGTTGGAATAAAAATACTTTGAAATGCAATAATACTTTCCAACATCTGAATCCAAGTACCTTACTTTTACAGACCGTATCCTCCAGGTAAAGACCGCAAAAGCGTTTTGTAAATTTCAATTTCATATTTGTGTTATGCCTTGTTAACATTGCTAACCAAATACACTCGCGTTCGGGAGTTTTTGGGCTTTCATAATGTTATATTTAAATTAGCGTTATGTTTCCTGTTTTGTAGATTTCACATTAAAACATAGAACATAGAAAAGAATATATTTATTTGAAAACTTATGTACGTTTTCTGTAATATGACGCTATGTCGACGGTTTATCTGCTTATATGTTACTTTTATCACTGTAAGTTTAAAAAAAAGTTTAAAACGAGTGCCTTCACCAAGAAAAATATCTTTGTTAGTTTTTAATATCTTAATTTTTATTGTTCTCTTATTATTATAATCCTAAACAGGAGATGATCTTTTCTGATGAAGAGTTTTGCTCAAGACCACGATGCACCATATAAAATCTTTAATCTTCGAAATAATTTCAAAAAAAAAGTAAAATAGCTGAAAATAGCTGATGTTCTTACATTACCCACCTGAAAAATGGCCCTGTTATTACCGCAGATACATTTAGTCTCAGAAACTCGATTGTATTGCTCCCCGACATGAAAGAGAGAGAATGCTGTAAAAAATGGGCTTGCGAGCGAGACGAAATATTTCGTGTCACTATAATTTTCTTTGTATTCGTGTCGTGTCGTATAATGTTGTTTCAGTTTGCGTAGTGACAAAACCGTTTGACAAGATCAGGCGACCGGGAGCAAGATTTTTGAGGACCGTGCATCAGTGGCTCGTCACTTACCTTCCGCTATTTTACTTTAATCAAGGTGCACCGTAGTGCATTCCACACTAAAATAAATACGTAAGATTTAATGATCTAAGCAATTGATCAAAAACAATCTTTGACACAAAAATTCAAGGTATGAATTTTATGCCAGGTTCTGAAATATTTTTCTAAGGATTATATGCATATGCTTTTTCGTAACCCTTTCTAGTCGGAAACTAGACTTGCTTTATTTGTGGCCTCTTTGATTATGGATTTCAAGTTGGTGAGGGTATATTTTTTTGAAATTCTTAAGATATGAATACTACAGAATGGATAACCACCCGTGACCGGCTCTGTTTTAAAAAGGGCTACAAAAATCAACAAAACTATTTGAAATGAATTGATATGAAATATTTATTTCAGGCCATAAGAAACCGGAAGTTCCGATTCCAGTGCAGCGGGCCTTACCCAGGGTGACGGAACAGTGCTGTCCGAATCAGGGGCACCGCTGCGGTCGTCCCCATCCCCCCTACCGCCGCTAGGGAGGCTTAGTTAGGGTTGACTAGTTAGGTCGGTCATAACGTATATATTTATTATATCAAACATATATATTGTTAGGTATGGCTTCGCAAGCGTCTATGGACCTTGCGAACCAATTAGCTAACCTCGCAAATTTAGGCCTTCTCCCTGAAACAAACGTGCTACTCCAGGCACTCTGCGTCATCTTCCCCTAACTCGCCAGCGTCGTGGCTCCACAGGCCCCATCAGCCCCATCACAGCGTCCCCGCTTCATCCGCCTCCTCAATGGAGTGTGTCACTGCGGACGCCGCCTCGACGGCAACTTTAACCTCGGCCTCATCCGTCTCTCGCCGACCAAAGCACACTGCCTCGAGCAGCAGCGCCGATTCCGCTTCCCAAGCGGAAACCCTTACCGGCTCCCCTGAGCCCTCCGCCGCCAGCTTAACGCTGGTAGAGCGGCGCTCCAAGAGGAGCAAGAAAGCTCCGGTGTCGTCGACACCCGCCTCCAGGCTGGTGTCTCCGTAACCAACCGTCTGCCCGGCGACACAGTCGCCCGTCTCCTCCCTAATGTCGCTGAACGTGACACTTCCAGCCAGCCAAGCCACCACCACCACTAAGCCAGCCTCGCGCTGCAATCCGGTCCCCGCGAAAGCGAAGACCACTCCCCCCGTGTTCCTACGGGAAAAGGTCAAATGGTCACTTATCTCAGGCTTGCGCTCAGAGCACAAAATAAGCTACGCCAAGGTTACGAATATATCCGAGGCGGTGAAAATCCTAGTCCCCACTGTCGAGGACTTCAGAGCCTTAACGAGGCTCCTTACCCAATGGCAATACGCCCACCACACTTACGCTCTCCTCGAAGAGCGTAAGATCAAAGCTGTTTCCTTTGAGTTCTCCAACGAGGTCATTCTTGAGGACCTCAAGTCTTAGGGCTTTCCCGCCGAAGCTGTGCACAAGATGCACAGCAAGAACGGAAGGCAATTCCCCCTGGCCTTGGTCATCCTGACCAACTCTCCCAGGTCGAAAGATATCATCAGAGAGGCCCGCACTATCTGCGGCCTATACGGGCATGCGGGGGCCAACTACTCCGTCAGCGCCAGGTGCGTAAAGTGCCTGGAGCCGCACATCACAAAGGAGTGCAGCCGCACTCCGGAGTAGACCTCCCCCCGGCCTGTGTTCTGTGTGGCCAGTCTGGCCACACCGCAAACTACAGGGGCTGCCCTCACGCACCCCGAACCATCTGACACATTACAAAAAGGGCGGGACCCAGACAGGCCCCACCCCTTGCTAACACAAATTTCCCGCCACTGCGCAACCGGGTTCCCCCGGTAGCAATACCCACCCAGCCCGCGCCCACTCCAGTACTTGCATGGAGACAGCACCCGGCTGCACCCACCTGCCCTGCTCCAACAGCAGGCCCACAGAGCTCTCCTCAGCTTTCAATATCTGAGGATCTTAAACTTATCTTCGAACTCATCAAAAGTGTCGATATGGCTCAGATAGCTGAGTGCGCACGCAAATTGCGTGCAGCTGGCTCATCGCAAGATCGTTTCTAAGTACTGGCCGAATACCAGTCTCTTATCAACTCTATAATGAGTTCTCAACCTAACGCCCTGACTGGTCTTGCCAAACCCAGGGGTTTATGCCTGATCTCGTTTAACACTCTCGTACGTAATGACAGGTCTATACTCGTCCAACGAGGCGGCACTGCCATATAATACAAGAAAAGTATTCACTGTTCACCGATTCCCACGCCTCCACTCACCAACATGGAGGCCAATATGTGTAGGCTGGCTAGGATCATAGGACCAAATACAGGTCATTGGACCATAATCATGGCCTCAGTTTATATACCTAGTTGAACACCGCCACTTCGTAGTGACTTCGAGGCCCTACTGGAACTGGGGCAAGCCTCATTATGTTCGGCAATTTCAATTGCAAACATACTGACTGGACGTGATTGTCGACCAACACCAGTGGTGTTAAACTACTAGACTTCACAAAGCCACTCGATCTTGACGTAATTTCTCCCGTCACACCCACTTATTACCCCGATAACCCGCGTCATTCCCCTGATATCCTTGACTATGCCATTTCGTTCCATCCACCGACCGGTGTCCCTAATACTAGGACCCCAAAACGACCCTCCTGCTCCGAAAACCTATACCAATTGGGAAGGTTTCAAGCACACTCTGTCTTCGGCCTTGGAAGCCCCAGACAACCCCCTCGAGATATCATCCAACTATCTCGATAGCACGGATAAATTCGACTCGATAGTCGATTCGCTCACTGTTGCCATTAACTCGGCCATCAGTGAGAATGAAAAAGTTGCTAAGCATGGCAAGCCCAATCTTCCCTTGGACATTAGCAACCTAATTAAAGCTAAAAACGCCGCTCTCCGCAGAGATAGGCGTTACCCCACTTCCGCCTACAGACTAGCCGCAAACCGGCTACAACAAAACGTCAAATCCACCCTCGCGGATTTCAGAAATGTTCAAAGAGACGATCTCATGATTAATATCTCCCCGTCCCACGTGGCGTACTATAGGATGGCGAAAGCTCTCCAAGTAGACGCCCGAACTTACACCCCTCCGTTGTCTCGTCCCGATGGCACCATCGCCTTCGAGGACGACGAGAAATCTGAATGCTTCGCGGGCAGAAATGCTTCACAATGCTCCCCGAGTACCCAACCCACAGACCCTTCGCACATCCAAGCGGTGAAGGACAAAGTCTTCCTCAAGGACTCCCGACCAGTCACCGCCAACCCCATTGCAGTGTCTAACGATGAGAGTCTTTTTCTCATCAGAAGACAGAAATCCAAGAAGGCCCCGGGTGCGGATAGAATTTCCAACCATGCACTTAAGCAGCTGCCTCGGTAGGTACCTTGCTTGCGATTATCTTCAACCCCTACTTTCCAAAAGCTTGGAAAGAAGCTACAGTCGTAGACATTCCCAAGCCGGGTAAACCTTTGAACAACCCGGCTAATCTCAGACCACTCAGTCTCCTCAAGGCAATGGACAAGCTTCTCGAGAGAGTCATACTCGCTCGAATGAAGGACCACCTGTTCCCAGCGTACGGTGACCCCCTCATTATCCCCCATCATTTCGGGTTTCGTGCCAAGCACTCTTGCCCTCAGCAAGTCCACCAAATCGTCGAGTACATACTCGACGGCTTCTACGCCAAGCGGCTTAAAACAGTCGCGGTATTCTTTGATGTAGCCAAGGCTTTCGACAAAGTCTGGCACGCGGGTCTCATTTATAAGCTGTACAACACAGGCTCACCCGACCGACTAGTCAAACTAGTCGGCTCCTATCTTAAAGATCATTTTGTGACCTATCTTTCGTTTTAAGCACGAAGGTACGCTCTCCACCCCGCCCCCTCAGGATGGGAGTCCCTCAGGGCTCGGTACTCGCCCCTCTCTTATACACTACCTACACCAATGACACACCTATCCCGTCAAAAGGTGTTCAACTCTCCCTCTTTGCCGATGATACCGCCCTGTACGTCAAGGGCGTTAAGGTCGACACACTCATCACCAAACTCCAGAAGGCCGCTACCGACTTCGGAGCCTGGTTAAAAAATTGGCGTATCGATGTGAATCCATAGAAAAGCTCTGCGATACGCTTCGATCACATCATTCTCGCTCCGACCGCCGCCCAGTGCGGACGTGCAAGATCCCGTTCTCCGTTGTTTGGTCCCTTCCCGATATTCCGTGGCGCTCAGTCTACTGACGTCACAGTTTAGCGTGTTGGTTCCGTGCTACGGTTTTCAAGGTTTTTCTACTCCGTCTGAGTGCTTTCGAAGTGCGATTTTTCTTTGCGATTAAGCCCCTTAGTCTTCAAAGTGCTGAGCTAAGTTATGTTGTGCTTGTGCTGAGTGCAGTGTTGTGCCCAGCGTAAGTAGTCTGGTTTCAGTGCAAAGGATACTTAACGGTGACAACGAATTTGTACTGAACCAGTCCTTTTATTTTTATTTTATTTCTCTTCTCTATTTTATTTATTTTTCTCCTATTTTCATATTTATTTTTATCATATCTGTGTGTTCTTCGTGTGTATTTGTCCTTTCTGTCGGTAAAGGTTGACCCTAACGCGGTCAACTCTTTACCTGCGTACCCTTTTTTTAGGTTTTTAGGTAGCGGCCTTCGGCGTACTACGGTTAGTTTTAAGTTATTCTCCCCAGCCCCCTACCGCTGGTAGGGAGGTTAGCCACTAGGGTTCGCTAGGTTTTTATTTAGGAACTCTAGGCATTTTTTATATAAATAGGTGCTAGGTTTGCTAGGGAACCTAGGCATACATTATATATTTATATATTACATACTCAAGCCCTCCAATGGACCTTGTAAGCGTTCTTAAGTCGTTCGCCCAGGCGCTCGCGGCGTCCGGTTGCCCCATCCCAGATGACGTTCTAACGCAGGCCTTACAGGCAACTATCGCGTCCCCGGCCCCTCAGGCCTCCAACGTCCAGACCCCTCAGGTCTACAGCTCTCCCGCGTCTCCCGCCTCGTCCGAGATGGACTGCGAATCGATCGCATCCTCTCACGCGTCTCGTCGCAAGCGTACCGCTCCCGGGAGCGACTCCGAACCCGCGTATGATACGTCGTCAGATGCCGTCACCTTAACCGGCTCTCCTGAGCCCGCGTTTCAATTAGTCGCCAAGCGCTCAAAGAAAGCTTCGGTATCATCAATACCCGAGCCCTCCCCGGTGTCTTCTACACCAGCCCCCGCGCCATTAAAATCGCTTGAAGTAACCGCGTCTCCGTCGGTCCCTTCGAAGCCAGCGTCGCACTGCGCTCCCGTCCCACCGAAGCCTCAGCTCCCTCCGCCCGTCTTCCTGCGTGAAAAAGCGCGCTGGACCGCGGTTTCTAACTTGTGCAAAGTGCACAAAATTAATTACTTAAAAGCCGCCAACGCTGGCGAAACAATCAAAATTCAGGTTGCGGCCGTCGACTACTTCCGGTCTTTCACTAGGCTTCTGTCGATCAATCAAATCGCGTATCACACCTACGCCCTCCCTGAGGAGCGTAAGATCCGCGCAGTACTACGGGGCGTCCCGTTTGAGCTCAGTAATGAAGACATTCTCGAGGACCTTAAGTCTCAGGGCTTCCCGGCTGTAGCAGTGCACAAGATGCACTCTAACCGCGGTAGGCGCTTTCCGCTAGCTTTAGTTATCTTGTCCAATACTCCCAATTCGAGGGAGATCTTTAGAGAGGCTCGCACAATTTGCGGACTCTTAAATATCTCCGTCGAGCGTCCCAACCCCCGTGGTCACCCTGGGCAGTGCCACCGCTGCCAGCTCTACGGCCACGCAGCGGCGAACTGCTCAGCTCCCCCCAGGTGCGTTAAGTGCCTGGATCCACATTTTACGAAGGAGTGCACTCGCACTCCCGAATCCACTTCCCCCCCTGCCTGTGTGCTGTGCGGCCAGTCCGGTCACACAGCTAACTACAGTGGCTGCCCGCGCGCTCCGCGCTCCACCGCCAAGAGGGTCGCGCCTAAACCGGCGCCGCCGCTCACTCCCGCTAACTTCCCGCCGCTGCGCAACCGGGGTCCCCCGGAAGCAAAGCCCGTTCAGCCGACGCCTACTCAGGCTCTGTCTTGGAGGCAGCGTCCGGCCGTTCCGCCTGCACCTTCCCAACCCATCCCAGCTCCCATAGCTTCCGTAGGGCCGCGTCCTGCTTTGCCATCTTCACCTCAGTCGTCGCTGGCTGAGGACATGAAGACCGTGTTCGACGTCATTCAAAACGTCGACATTACAGAAATTTCTGTTCTCGCACGCAAACTGCGAGCCGCCCGCTCTCCTCAAGAGCGTTTATTTGCGTTAGCTGAACATCACTCGCTTCTAAGTTCGTTATAAATTTATTTTTTTATTTTTGTATAAAATCATAAATAAGTAAATTATAATGTCCAGTCGTATTAAACCCAAGGGCTTATCCCTAATATCTTTTAACGCTCGTAGCCTTAACACCAACCTTCCCGAGATTAAACTGTTCCTTCAGAACAAAGAACCTGACTTATTCCTTCTCCAGGAGACATGGCTTACTCCAAACAGCTCCAGGCGATTCGCTTTACCTAAGTACGCGTTTATTCGTAACGATAGGCCCAACTCCGACGGTTTCGGGCTTCCACTGCTGTCCTCTCCCTACCCCTCCTCTCCTCAACATGGAAGCCACTGTGAGTAGATTGGCTATGACTGGTCATCCGACCATCATCATAGCTTCAATCTACATACCTAGTGGTACCAGACCAATCCGCAGCGACTTTGAGGCCATTCTCGCCCTCGGCCATTCAGTCATTATGTTCGGAGACTTTAACTCCAAACATACTGACTGGACGTGCCTATCGACTAACACCAGCGGTATCGCTCTCCTCGACATCACTAACTCCCTTGACCTAGACGTCATATCCCCCATCACTCCCACTCACTATCCCAACAACCCGTCCTACTCTCCTGACATCCTCGACTTTGCAATTATCAAGCGAATCAATCTTGATCTAAGGTCTATCGAACCGCTCGATGACCTAGGCTCCGACCATCGCCCCATTTCCCTCGTGCTAGGACCGCCGAACGATAACGTCTCAATTCCTAAGACCTTTACCAACTGGAAAGGTTTTAAAAATACGTTAGTTTCAGCCTTAGAGGCTCCGAACTCTCCACTCGCGATCTCTCCCGAACAATTAGATAGCCCGGATAAAATCGATTCATTAGTAAATTCTCTCACTGATGCTATCAACTCAGCCATCAGTGACAACGAAAAGGTTGCTAAGCAAGGCAAACCCACGCTTCCCTTAGCCGTTAGCAATCTTATTATAGCTAAGAACGCGGCTCTCCGGAGAGCCAAGAAATATCCCACGCCCGCCTATAGAACAGCTGCGAATCCGGTTCAACGTAAAGTTAGGTCTTGCCTCGCGGAACTCCGAGACGCTCAGATGAACAATCTCATGGCGAATATCTCTCCGTCCCACCAAGCGTACTATAGCATGGCCCGAGCCTTACGCGTAGACACCGCCTCTCACGTTCCTCCTCTCACTCGTCCCGATGGCACTACTGCCTTTGAAGTCGAAGAGAAAGCCGAATGCTTCGCTGACAGCATTGCCGCACAATGCTCGCCCATCACGCAACCTACTGACCCCTCACACATCCAGGCGGTGGAGGACGAAGTCCTTCGCAGACACTCTCTCCCCATCACCGCCGACCCTGTCACAGTCTCTAATGACGAAATCTTGCTTCTCATTAAAAATCAAAAGTCCAAAAAGGCTCCGGGTGCGGATGGAATTTCCAACCACGCACTTAAGCACCTACCTCAACAGATGCTTACCTTGTTAGCTATCATTTTCAATGCCTGCTTCGACCATAGCTACTTTCCAAAAGCTTGGAAAGAAGCGACAGTCATAGGCATTCCCAAGCCGGGCAAAACTCTGAACGTCCCAGCTAATCACAGACCCATCAGCCTCCTCAAGGCAATGTCTAAACTTCTCGAGAGAGTCATACTCTCTCGAATGCGGAACCATCTGTTTCCAACGGATGGCGATCCTCTCATTATTCTCCATCAGTTCGGCTTTCGCGCTAAACACTCCTGCCCTCAGCAAGTCCACCGAATAGTCGAGTATATACTTGACGGTTTCTATCCGCGTCGTTATAAAACAGTCGCGGTTTTCTTTGACGTAGCCAAGGCTTTCGATAAAGTCTGGCACAGCGGTCTCGTTTATAAACTCTACAAGATAGGCTTACCGGATCGCCTAGTCAGGTTAATGGCGTCGTTTCTCAAAGACCGTACATTTCGATTTAAACACGAAGGCACGCTTTCTGCGCCTCGTCCCATAAAGGCTGGAGTCCCTCAAGGCTCAGTCCTCGCCCCTCTGCTGTACACCGTGTACACCAACGACATTCCCATCCCGCCGAAAGGCGTCGAACTCGCCCTCTTTGCTGACGACACCGCGCTCTATACGAAAGGCCACAGTGTTCGGCACCTTGTAACCAGACTCCAAAAGGCCGTAAACGCCCTTGGTGTATGGTTTCAAAAATGGCGCATCGATGTGAACCCTGAAAAGAGTTCTGCAATGCGCTTCGACCACAAACGCCGTCGTCCCGATTTCGATCCCCACGTTCGAATGTTAGGCATTCCCATCCCCTGGAAGCGCAGTACTAAATACTTAGGCGTCACATTAGATCCGACACTTTCTTTCAAGCCACACGTCGAAAGAGTTTCGAAACTCGCTCGTCACTATTTAGGCCGCCTAAATAGCATGTTAGGTAGAAAAAGTAAAATGTCCTTCAGAAACAAACGTACACTCTACAAGGTCTGCGTTAGACCCGTCATGACGTATGCCTCGCCAATCTTTGCCCACGCCAAACCCTCCCTCCTGCACAAACTGCAGGTAGTTCAAAACCTCTTTTGCCGCCGGGCCACAAACGCACCGTGGTACGTGCGTAACGCGGACTTGCATAGAGATCTTGAACTGCCTACAGTACAACAACATCTCAAAACACTCTCTGAAGCGTTCTTCAAATGCTCCGAAACCCATCCCAATCCTCTAGTTCGTGATTCAGTCTCATATACTACTCCTGTGTTAGACTCGAATTTCAAAGTCGCTAGGCCTAGGAATGCGCAAGCGTACTCATCCACCAGACTGTCAGCCGATCTCGAAGCCCTTCTGGCCGCAAATTCTAATTCTATTGTAAATTCTAATTCTAACGTAAATGCGAATTAATTCAATTTTATTTTGCAATTTTTTAATTTTTGTTTTAATTATTGATTTTCATTTTGAGCACCTTCAGTGCTATGTATTCACCTTCAGTGCTTTGAGCACCTTCAGTGCTATGTAATCCCAGCGGGTGACCCCTTCTGGGCCCCGCTAGCGCGGCCTCTTTCTCCAATTGGCCGTCGCTCAGATGAAGGCTGAGTGGCAAAAATGCACGAGCCGACAGGGGGTTTTTAGTGGGTATGGTCCTGGTAGGCGTCGGGACGAGTCCCACATAACTTTGGAATCGCGCCAGAGTATGCGTCAGGGCATTTTTATCCCCCTGCCCTTCCCGCGGAGGGGAACAAAAAAAAATTCGATCACAAACGCTCTCGTCTCTACGACCCCCGTATCCGAATGCCAGGTACCCCCATCCCGCACGAACCACCAAGTACCTAAGCGTAAAGCTCGATCGTACGCTTTCATTCCGACCTCACATACTTAGAGTTACCAAACTGGCCCGTATGTACATAGGCCGCCTTAACAGTATGTTAGGCCGGCATAGTAAATGTTTCTTAGGAACAAGCGAACGCTTTTTAAGGTTTGCGTGAGACCAGTCATGACATACGCCGCCCCAATCTTTGCACATGCTAAACCCTCCGATATGTATAAACTACAGGTAGTCCAGAATCTCTTCTGCCGCAGGGTCACGGATGCTCCGTGGTACGTGCGTAAAGCAGACCTGCACAGGGATCTCGACTACACCTACAATACATCAACACCTTAGGACGCTCTCCACTGCTTTGTTCAAGCGATCCGAAGAGCATCCTATCCCCCTCATTCGCAAGACAGTAAATTACACTGCTCCGTCCATGCCGTCGAGGTACCAAGTCCGTAGACTGAGAAATGCACTCTCGGATCCCCCCGATCAGCTCTCGGCGAATCTGGACCAGCTTAAGGCTGCCCAGGCCGATTAATCATCACCCAAACTGTCACTTGCACCTTATGTGATTTTTGTTCTCAGCGGGTGACCCACTAGCGGGTCCCCGCTTGCGCACCCACCTCCCTACCTGGGTGTCGCTCCGATGAAGGCTGCTTAGCATTCCCATGCCACAGCCGGCAAGGTGGTTTTTAGTGAGTAGGTGCCACTCTGGTGAGTCCCACATCATCCCGCGGAGGTCGTTGCCTTGCGGCGGTATGCATGACGCATCTTCCACCTTCCTCCCATGAGGGTGCTACTTAGGCGGCTAAAAAAACCCGTCACCCGAAGCTATCGTAAGAAGACGTACTTTAGTGACTTAGTGACACTTAATATATTAATCAAACACAAGAATTTCGGTCAATTATTTCTTCAGATAGCCGCGGAGTGGAAACTAAGCTTTTTATGTGAAATACTACTCAGACGTGCTCTTTTGCTGTCCCAGCGGATGCCGAGTCGCGGTCGTGTCAAGTTATCATCAGTGAGCCACAATTAACTGGCCATATGTGGTCCCAATTAATTCAAATAAGCCATCAACCATACTCGAAACTGCAAACAAGCTCTTACAAACACACATAAGCCAACAATTCGAAATGAACGCAAAGACATCCGTAATCCGTAATTCAATACAGCAGACATCGAAGCCCGTGACGTCATAAATCAGGAGCTGTGAAACCGCTCGTGCATCCAGGCTATTCATCTTCAGAAATCGCCAATGGACCCTGACGAGGCGCCATACATTACCAGCCGGCTAATGGATAGTTTTACACAAAGCTCTCTGGATGCTGGTCGGTCCTGCTCCATTGATTTCAATTGTTTTTCTAGATTAGTTCTAAGTTAAACTATGGGTTCCTGGGATAACATTGATTGAGAGGGCTAAATAAATATAAATTTTATTAAATTATCTTTATTTTATATTTAAATAAATATAAATGTTATTAATATACACAATTCATTTAGTACGAGACTTGCTGAATGCAAATAAGAATTATTTTTGAACAGACGTGAAAGCCATTGTAAATTTATTTTGATAAAATTGTATCCGTGAGGTTTCTTGCTAGTTCATCCTCAGAAAGGTTTTTCCAAACTGGTGATAGTCATGCTTTATTTGACTTCAATAAGAACAAGTAGTTGTCAATGTTGAGAAATGAATATTTGTTTAAATATTTGTATAAAATATGAATTTTAATTTGATGACCAAAATTTTTTTTTAAATGTTATCATTTTAAAATTCTATTATATTTTTTCTACTTATTTAAATTTCGAACTTCTGTTATTAATAAAAATAATATAAATAAGTAATCCTGGTTTTGTTGAAGGCTAATAGTTCTAGAATTCCGCAAATGATAGCACTTTCATAGATATAAAATTTGAAAATCGTGTTTGGACCTATTTCTGCTAAATCGTGAATTAAAAAGCAAATTCAAAATATATTATTACTTAGCCAAAGTCGCTTCATAGCTTTAAGCCTTTCAGTTCTTAGGTACTCAAACTTCATCTTTTTATACATTCTATTTAGTTTCATTATATTTGGCTTTACATAACGGGAGTAACAAAATTAAACATACATATTTTGCGAAGCATCGAACAAAAAAATATATAACAAAAACCTTAAAATAGCTACACAATCTCAATTCTAAAACAAAAACTTTAAAATCCTGTGAAAAAATCAGGAAGCAAAACACCTATCAAAGGATTAAAGAGCTTTACAGCTTCGTTTACTTTCATTACAACTCCTTAACTCCCATTTAAAAATGTTCGAATTTTTTCTGAACAAAGCATAAACGTTCAAATTTTCTTTACAATTTACTTAGCAAACTCAAAGAGTTATTCGTTTCATAATGGTCGTATTGGAACAGAGCACTTTAAAATTTCACTTCTGTTGGCTGTCGAGACTGGAATCTCTAGGGCATGGGAAACTAGTCGATAGGAAGGGCTGGCAAATTATTGTAATGTTATTGTTGATCTTTGATGTTTCGTAGGGTTGCCTACAGTAAATTTTGGAATAATTTATTTGTATTAGAAAGCATGTTTAATGTTCTTAAGTTCTGAGTCTGCAAGGAGGCGAATGTATTTTTACTTTTAAGATTTTCATAGCAAACACCAGTAGGTACACGATCCCTCAGATGGTAAGTGGCCTGGACTCTTAAAAATCACTTACTCTTAAAAATCTAATTAGTAATTATTTTTTTTATTTAATAAGTTTTTGTCATTTATTTAGAAAATATAGTTTAAATAATTTGACCCAAAAAAATTTTAAAAACATAAAGCTATGAATTTAATATCAAAAATAGAAAACTTAACAACAGAAAACTTAACTTATCATTAAATATTTTTTAGATATTATTACAATTTTTATACAATTTATACAATTTTTATATCGACAATATGCATGCAAACCTACGTAGCGATTATACAGGGTGACTTGGAGTTCGACGTATTCCTTTTGGGATGTGATAATACATCTAATTTCAAAAAAAAAATTAACAATAATGTCCCTCATACAAAACAGGCTCGTTATAGAGATATTCAATATTTTTGGGTTTGTTAAAAAATCCCGAATTAACTACAAAAAATTAAATTAATGAATAGCTAGTGTTTTGAATAAAGTTGTTTAAATGTTTATCAGTTACCAATACATCAAATTTAATTTATACTAATACTGGCACAAATATTGAACATTTTTAAATAGCAAGTGAATTCTTATAAAATTTAGTTTTGATTCACTAATTTGGTCAATAGAAAACTGGATTTATTTTGAAAAATTAACAGTACATTAACCATAAAAACTACTCGAAAACTTCCTTGTTCTATTAGCTATCCAAAAACATTAAATTATTTACAAGAAAAAGAAAAGATTCTCGGAAAATATTGAATAACGTGATGATAGGACGAGCCTCTTTGGTATTAGGGACATTATAGTTGATTTTGTTGGAAATTAGTTGTATTATCACATCCCAAGAGAATACGTCGAATTACAAGTCACACTGTATACATATTTTATCCAAATGCTCAGAAATTTTTAAGTATAATTTACAGATTGTAATGTCACAAGTCGTTAACGTTTGTATGGAGTGTTTTCCAGCGACTTGCGGCAGCTCCTCAAACACATTGCTTATCTAGAAAACTATTGATTGTAAGCATACTGTTACTTCTGCAATAATAATAATAATAATAATAAGAATAAAATTTATTTCCGGAAAACTTACATCTAGGAATACACAATAAGAACTTACAAATTTATTACTACGATAAACTACATAAATATCAATTATAATATGTGTCTAAAAATTTACAATAGATACTATAATTATGATAAGTCATCATATCGGTTTATCATGATCTAGGGTAACAATAACTAGGCAAATACCTAAACTAAGTAATTATGAATTACCTGTTTTTTAGGTACAAATTATTAAATTAAGTACAGTATGCTGTATAAACATTAATTCTAAATCTAGTAAGTACATTAACAATTAAATGCGCAAAGTGAATATTACATAAAATGTGTTTCATAATTCTCGTCCCACTATAAACATTAGAAAATAATAATAATACTAATACTACACGAAAAAATAAATAAAAATACAACAAAAAATTAATTAACATTTTGGAGACATTAATTATCTTATTTTAATACTATTAATAACTTCTCTGTATCTTCGTAGGACATACTCAAAAGTGATGCTCGGATTATTCGTTTAGTGTTGTTGTAGGTCAGAGGATATATGCCAAGATTGGTGTTTTATCTTTTATATAGAAGTGGTCCTAGGAAAATGTAAAATCTGGAAGAAAATGCCGTTTTTGTGCTTTGTGGACAAACAATGTCAAGCCGTCTTTTGTTAGCTGTTTGTGTGCTATAGTTAAGGGTGCTATGAAGTTTTAAAGTTGTGCTCATTATAAATAACTGCCTGACTGTCAGTACTTTACACTCTTTATAGAGAAGTTCAGTGGAGTAAAGGAAAGGTCGGAAATGGGAAACTTTCAAAATTGCTCTTTGGGCTCTTTCAACGTTAAGGAGAAGAGTTTTAGCTGCTCCGCCCCATGACGTAATACAGTAATTTAGTATCGACTGACACAATGCAAAGTATACCTGCCTCATAAGTTTAGAGTGTCCTATGCTGCGCAATTTTTTAAAAACAAATATTAACTTGCGTATTCTGTTGCTAACCGCATCTATGTGTAGTCTAAAAGACAGAGTTTCGTCTATAATGACACCTAGGTATTTTATTGTTTTAGAAGCAGTAATGTGAGGACATGAACACGAATGATTGATTTGATCAATACAATAGTGCGCGTATAGGTTAGGGTTTTCTGAAATTGATTTTCGCATAGAAAACTGGATGTAATAAGTTTTGTCTGAATTTAGAGTTAGTAAGTGTTGCTGTAGCCACTTGTTTACTACATTGAAGCCTCGTTGTGCAAGCTCATATAATTCTGTATCTGAGTTTGCAGAGAACAAAAGAGCGGTGTCATCAGCAAAAGATATGATTTTACCACCGTTTATTTTCAGGTTACAAAGTTCGTTAATGTATATTAAAAATAGTGTGGGACCCAAAACACTTCCTTGAGGAATTCCATATTCCGTGTTTACTAGGTCAGAACTTAGGATATTTCCTATTTTTACACATTGCGAACGATCGTGTAGGTAATCTGCAAAAAGTTTGTGTTGGGTTCCCCTTATACCTAAATTTTCAAGCTTATTTAATAGGATAGGAATAGAAACTGTATCAAAAGCTTTGGAGAGGTCTAAGAAAATTCCCATAGTCCGATTACCTTTGTCAAGTTCCTGGACTATGTGGTTAGTAAGATCAAGCACCGCGTCGGCAGTTGACAGCTTGTGCCTAAAACCGAATTGTGTATTTGACAGGATGGACTGTTTCTCCAAGTATTGAACAAGTCTGTTATTTATAATTTTTTCTAAAACCTTTGAAATGCCTGTTAATAGTGAAATTGGCCTGTAATTAGTAGTTTGATCTTTCTTGCCATTTTTGTGAATTGGAATAATGACAGCTTTCTTTAGACATTTTGGAAAAATGCCGTCTTTTAGGCACTTTTGAAAGATATAGGTTAGTGGGGTGCAAAGGATGTGATGAAAGAGTTTTAATATTTTGTTAGAAATATTGTCCCATCCTATTGCTGAATCGTCCTTCAGGCCTTTGATAATTCTAGATACCTCAGTTTCGTCAATATCTAATAAAACAAATGAATTTAAAAAGGAGCATTTAGATAATTGATTGTGGGACGTGAAGAACGGCGAATGCGATTTATGAAGCATTTTTTCAGCCAATGATTTCCCAAAGTTAGTAAAAAAATTATTTACTAGGTTAGCAGATTCAAAATGCGATTCAGATGATCCACCGCGCAATAACTCTGTAGCGGATTTATGCTGCTTCGACAAAAACGTAACATTTTTAATAAACTTCCAGACCCTTTTAATGTTTGTTCCCGCCTTTTCTAATTCATTTTTATCGTAAGTATTTTTTACTTTCTTAAGAAGAGCGTTACAAAAATTTCGGTATCTTTTGTACGATATTTGTAATATTAAGTTATCAGGCTGAGCTTTGGCCTTCATATGTAACTTATCCCTATGTCTCATGCAGCGAATAAGCCCCGGGGTGATCCAAGGCTTAATGTTGGTAAATTTTTTACTTAGACGAGAGTACGTAGTATTTTGCAATATGGCTTTTTGTACCTGTGATATAAAGTATGTCATACAATAATTCGCGTCATCAGAATTGTAAACAGTAGTAAAGTCGATTTTGCTTAAATCCGCTTCAAGGTTATGTAAATTAATTTTCGAACTATTTAGTGAGCAATTTGTTAGTTTAGGCATTTTACGAATTAAGGTTAGTAAGGCGGCCTTGTGATCAGTAATTGTCGAGTTAGTTACAAAGGTTAGTGACGGAAAAGTAGTTTTAAGCATAATATGATCTAAACAAGAGCCACTTTGATGTGTAGGTAAAGAATGGGCGGGAAGTAGTCCATGAAATGAGCATAGGTTAAGATATTCCTGTCCACAGGAATCCAAATTCTCTGGTATGATATTGATGTTTATGTCGCCTATTAAAATTATATTTTTAAATGATTTTAAACTTTGTAGTACGTTTTGCAAAGAATGAATAAAATTACTTATATTTTTAAATGAAGGAGATCTGTATATGGCTAGAATTGCGGTGTCTGAACCTACTTTGATAAGTAAGCGATTGCATTCTAACATGTTTGGTTCCTCGACTGATATGTTTAGATCATTTCTGGCGTAAACTACTATCCCGTCGTTTTGGTTGTAATTTTCCTTGCTGCTGTACAAAACGTACCCTGGCATGGATGGTAAATGACAATTTTTAGCTAACCAGCACTCGGTCAGGATAATTATATCGTTGCTAACATTAAGTCTATGTTGGAAAGTACTGAAATTATCAAAATTCTTAACAATACTGCGTATATTTTGTGTAATTATTGTAAATCGGTTATTGTAACGGGAAATGTACTGACCACAACTTTCAACCTCACACAGTTTTGACTCAGATACAGAGAAATTATCTAAGTCATTATTTAAGTTTTCAGCCATTATTTCTATTAACTAATAAAAGATCTAGATAAATATTTACAGATGGCGCTCTTAGGCGCCCTCATAGTCAATTAAATTTATGTACCTTTTTTCTGCAATATTTTTCGCAGGACAGTCTCCATCGCCCGTTTTGTGGTTGGACGGCTTTTTAAAATGCAGACATGTGGCGCATTTTGGTGGATCTCCTCGTTTTTTACACTCCTTCATTGTGTGACCTTTTTCTCCGCAATGACCGCAAGTGTCTTTTTCTTCACGACAAAACTTAGCTGCATGTCCATACTGCTGACATTTAAAACAACGTGTTACTAGGGTATAGTCTCGGACTGGGCACGATGACCAATTTACAAACAATCGGTCTTTACATATCAGGGCTTTACGAATATTGGCTGAAACTTCTATAACGTAATTACAGGTCTCGGTGTTCTTTTTCCCTGACTTATGACTTAACTTGATTGATTTTAAAAAAGTTTCAATGGTCATGCTCTCAGATTTTTCAGCCAAGTTTTGGTGGTAAATGCAGCTAAAAACTTCAGATTCTTTCAAGGCCGACGGTACTCCGATGACTACAATTCTAGGCCTGCGCTTGTTGGGTTCATCAACGGTAAAACCAGAAGATGTCAGTAGTGCCGATTGCTTAAGCTTTTCTATATCCTCTTTACTCTCTGTGCTTATTATAACTCCACCGTTTCTGGTCTTGCGTAATCCCCTCACTTGTAGTTTCATGTCTTCAGGGCAGATGATTTTTTGGACAAGCGATTTTGTTTCATCGCTCGATTTCTTTCCGTCACTTGGATAGATAGCTACCGAGCTAACATTCCTGGGCAGGATGAGGTCCTTAGAGCTTTTCTTTAACATGTCTGCGAACGATATTGTTCCCGTCACTGGTTTTGGACACTGTTCGAGCGACTGCTTGAGGGCACAAATTTGTTTTGAGAGGTCTCTTTCTTCATGAAGGGCTTGCAGGTTGTTATGGGCTAAAATTGTTTTTTGTTTTAATGACTGGTATCTCACAGCCATCTGAGATGTTCCATGCCCAACTTTTCGGCAAAGATTACTGACTCTCATTTTTTGCTCGGAATTCAATTTACCGCCTTCAGCGATGACGCACACTTCGTTCAGGCATTGCTCGATAGTTGTCATCCAGTTTTGGATCTCAGGCGTGGACAACAACTCGTGGACTTGTTCCTCTTCCGGGGCGCCCCGCGGGACAGGCCGCGGCGGGGCGACGGGCGCTGCGGCGACGCAGGGAGGCACGGGCGCCGGGGAGCGCGTCGGGCTGCGGCGCGTCAGCAGGCTTCTATTGAAGGGACTACCTTCCATTATTCCTTTTTATTTTTTAACGTTATAAATACATTATAAATTATAACACAAAAACTTATATCATTCAATCAGACACAAAAGGCTTGCTTCCGCCTAATACTAGGTCAAGAAATTTTTCAGTTAATTGTTTATTGTACTCATTAATCAGCACGTCCGATCACTTCAGATCACAATAATATAATAATATAAATAATAATATAATAATAATAATATTTCTTTACTGTTGATACTTAGGTACTATTTAAAAATGTGATGGTAAAAAAGTATTCAAATACCCAATTGGTCGGTGGTGCAGTGGTTAAGCGTGAAGCCAGCACTTGAAGGCTTCGGCTTCGATCCGCGGTGAAATCTTGATGTACCAATGAGTCTTAACAACTTAAGTACATAATGCTTCCTGCTCGATGAAGGAAAATATCCTGAGGAAACCCACATAACTTACAAATAAATTATATTCAAAGCATTCTTACAAGAGTGTTACATTTATGAAACTTTAAATATGAAAGATAATTATTAAATAAATATTAAATGTAAAATGTAGAAAGACACCGATTGATACAATGACGAGGACGAGACGTGCAAGTGATATGTTTACTTCAGTTGATAATTAATTAATTAAATTAATTATTATACTGAGTTACTTCAAAATGAAACATTAAAAGGTGGTATAACCAAAATGAGTTGGACCTTCTATTCCAAGTTCTACATGTTATAGAAAAGTTGATAGATTGATAATTGACGCAATGAAAGATTCTGTTAGTATAGGCTTTATAGGTTAATTTTTAATCTTAGACATTCAATTCTGTGTACAAGGTGTTCTAGTAACAATTTCTTTCATACTCCTGAGTCAAGGCCGGTAGCAAGACATAATAAACTTCGTTCGTATTCGTATTTCGTTTTGGATCTTTTCGTGTAATAATAATTATAAATAAGAAATAAATCCCCAGACAAACACACATGAACAGACAAACCCAAATTTATTTTGAAAAAATTATACTGGTAAAGTTTCTTGCCAGTTCTTCTTCACGAATACAAATTCAAATTCAAATATTTATTTCTCAACATTGACAATTACTTGATCTTGTTGACGTCAAATAAAGCATGACTCTTCCACGAGTTCGGAAAAACCTTCGTGAAGAAGAACTGGCAAGAAACTTCACGGGTATATTTTTTTCAAAATAAATTTACAGAGTCTCTTTATGTCTACACAAAATTATTCTTATCTGCATCTGTTAGCTCGGCAAGTCTGCCTCCTCCAAGTATCCAAATGACGCACACCCTCAAACGGCATCCATTATGAGTTAACGCTAGATCCAGCCATCGCCCTCCAACCTCAACCATATTAGAAGGAAGTGAGCGACCGTCACCCGACGCTACCATAACAAGACGTAGGTTTATCCAAACCGGTTGTTGGGTCATGCTTAATTTAACCTCAATAAGAACAGGATGTTATTGATTAATTAGATTGCTATTAATTGATAATCGATAAATGACGCGTTGCCTTCAGTTGGAGATGCTTGTGTTCCACTAATCACACCGGCTGTTACTTTCAATTGTCCAGAACACAACCACGTATGTGGGGTTATTATAGCGGTTAAAAGAGGAATAACTGTAGCACCGCTAGAAACGAGATCTTAAAATATGAAAATCTACCACCACTAAAGCTACTGAATATTCAAAATAATATTGTCGGAAACAACCAGACGGCTGACGTGTCGGATTGCACTTGCTGTGAAAATTTAATAAGCTCACGCCGATGCAGGCAGTTTTAACGTCGAAAATATACTTGCCGGGAGAAAAGGTAGCGCTGTCGTTTGATTGGGATGGCTCCGAACAACGACCGAGTGTTTTATCCAAGAATTTACCGTACCCACAATGTTTTGTTTTTTCGAAATGGCCTATTTGTTTATGGCCCTATTGGCCTTTTAAATTTGACTTTAAAATGCCAATAGGGCGGACTTTGTCCGCGCGCTGACGTTGCTTAGCCGGTTCTAAACCCACAGAATTTAAACAGGACCTCTTTACTAAATCTCAGATTTCACCCGTCTATATGTATGTCAACGTGATGTACCTAATAAATACTTAAATTTTTTAAGACTGTAAGTTTCTATTAAGCCTTGAAATGACAAAATCATAATTTAGAAAAAAATGTTGACTAATGAAATGAATGCGACTGGCTGTTCGCTGGGTTTTTCTTACGCCTACTTATTAGCAAGGTGTTTTGATGAGCTCTATGACATCATTGCCGTAACTAACAAGAATTTTTTTTTTTTTTTTGCTGCCGAGGCACCCTCGCGGGAGGGAGGTGGAAGATGCGTCATGCATACCCGCCCGCAGGTAAATTCCTCTGCGGGGGGGTTATGTGGGACTCACCAGAATGGCACCTACCCACTAAAAACCACCTGTTGGCTGTGGTAAGCGTATACCTTTAGCCTTCATCGGAAGCGACACCCGTCGGGAAGTTGGGCGCGCTGGCGGAGACCCGCTAGCGGGTCTTCCGCCTGTAGTGAAAGTTGCACTGAAGGTGCTCAAAGGGACATGAGTTGGTGGCCGTTCTGGGGAGCCTCCGGTGAAGCCGGGGCTGGGCAGAGGTCGGCCGAAGCATGATTTAGGGATCAATTCATTTAAATGAACCTACAATGAATTGAGAAGGGAACTATGCTCCGCCAGAGCTAGCAAACGCTCTGTCGGAGTACGTGAAGCCCTAAGTTTACGGGCTAAGACTGCGATTTCACTAACATCGACATTTTTAATAGCGTCGCAGACGATACGCATATCGTCTGTTACGGAGGATTGAGGAGTGGGTTTGTATGGGCGAGCCGGGATGGGATTCGATGCGGGACGCTGCCTCCAGTTTTCTGGAGCAGGCTTGGGCTGAGTAGGCTTTGCAGCCGGAGGAACCCGGCTACGCAGCGGCGGAAAGTTTTCTTGAGAAAGGCGCGGGGCCTGATTGGGAGCCGCCCTTTTGAAATTGGAGCGCATACAACGGGGTGCACGAGGGCAGCCCCTGTAGTTTGCGGTGTGGCCGGACTGGCCACAAAGCACGCAATCGGGAGGAGAGGGAGTTTCAGGAGTGCGATTGCACTCTTTAGTGAAGTGCGGGACCAGGCACTTGACGCACCTGGGCGGTGCGCGGCAGTTGGCTGCCGCGTGCCCGTACAACTGGCACCGATGGCACTGGCCGGGATGACCGCGGCGATGAGGCGCCTCGATTGAGATCCCAGAGAGGCCGCAAATAGAGCTAACCCCTTTCAGGATCTCTCTGGACTTGGGGACGTTGGCGAGAATCACCAAAGCGAGAGGGTGTTGCCTCCCGTACTTGCTGTGCATTTTATGCACCGCGAGTGCCGGGAAGCCTTGGGACTGCAGATCCTCCAGGATAGCCTCGTTCGATAATTCAAACGGGACTCCCCTGAGTACCGCTCTGATCTTACGCTCTTCTGACAGAGCATAAGTTGTGTGCGGAGAAGTTGTGTGCTAGAGCATATTATAAACTATCCGATTATTTGGATGATAAAAGCCCTTGGGTATAATTCCCTCATTAACAGGATTGTACTAGTATTTGTAACAAAGCATGTGTAATGTGTCTGTTTGTGCGATGAATTCTTCGTCCCGATGAATATCTAAAGCGTCATTGTCACTAAAGTACGTCTTCTTATGGTAGCATCGGGTGACGGGTCGCTCACTTCCCTCTAATATGGTTGAGGAGGGCGATGGCTGGATCCCGCGTTAACTCGTGAACGGGTGCCGTTTGAGGGTGTTCGTCGTTTGGATACTTGGGGGGAGGGAGACTTGCCGGGCTAACAGATGCAGAAAAGAATAATTTTGTATAGACATAAAGAGACTCTGTAAATTTATTTTGAAAAAAAATATACCCGTGAAGTTTCTTGCCAGTTCTTCTTCACGAAGGTTTTTTTCGAACTGGTGGTAGAATCATGTTTTATTTGACGTCAATAAGAACAAGTAATTGTCAATGTTGAGAAAAATAAATATTTCATTTCATTTCATTTCATTTCATTTCATTTCATTTCATTTCATTTCATTTCAAGTGTGATAAGCATATTGCTTATCGGTGAGGAGCTTTGTTAAAGCTCGAAAGTCGTCTATCGACGAGACTAAGATTTTAATAGATTCACCCGAGTTGGCTGCTCGGATGTAATGGATTTTGTGCTCATTGCACAATGTCGAGACCTCGGTCCATTTACCCTTTTCCCGAAGAAAAACGGGTGGTGGGACCTTGGCCTTGACAGAAGTTGGGGCCGGAGCGGGTGTTGAAGACACCGGGGCAGCTGGCGTTGAAGACGCCGCAGGAAGTGTAGGGACGGGCGTCGGGGGCGCCGGGTCTTGTTTTGAACGCTTCTTAGAGCGCTTCTTAACAAGCGTAAAGGAGGGAGACTCAGGGTCAGTTGGGGTGGCGTCCGAGGATGACTCGGTCGCGGGTGCGCGCTTGCGTCGCGGAGGGGCGTCTACTTCGCACTCCATGTCACTGGAGGAAGGGGACGCTGGAGAGCCTAAGACCAGAGGGGTCTGGGGGACTGGGGTGGCCTGAGGTGCCATTTGTGGAATTAACGCCATGATATGCGGGATAAGAGAATCAAGGAATCGGAACTTGTCAGCATTTATATGTATGCCTTCAGCACCGGTACTATCAACTAACTTCTTCCTAAACTCATCAGAGCTTAGGGAAGCCATTGCGGAGGGGTTGGGGAGGGACAATATATGAACCTAACAACGATGACTAACTCCCTAAAACCACCCTACACGCAGTAGGGTGGTTGAGAACGACGCGGATAACTTACTCGAACACGGCACTTGAAGTTCTGGAACAACGAATTCCCGTCGACGAAGCTCACGTTCCACGAAGTACGGTTAACAAGCCACTGTCCGCCGTGAAAACGGCGTTAGAAACTTATTAGAAGTACGGTTAACGAGCCACTGTCCGCCGTGAAAACGGCGTTAGAAACTTAATACGGTAAACAAATATGAAATTTGGGTGCTCAATTAGCGCGGGGGCTAAAAGAGCGGGAAGGCGTCTGCGATCGACGTGCGCTCGAGAACGCACGCAGACCGAGACTGAACAAGAATTATATAACAGGCCCTCACATATGATAACGGGCCGGTATCAACGGGCACAGCCGGATAAGAATATACTCGTATATGGACGAACGTTTGGATAAAATGCCGCCCTTCCAATGCTGTTCAGGTTTTGCCAAAACGAGCCGAATGAGAACCTATGCCGATCGGCACGTGCTGTTTGTGTGCAGTAGTGATTTCAGCCCGGCATTGCTGAACAAAATACTGCCAAGTAGTAGCGTCCGTAAGTCAGCAGAACGTCTTGATGTATTTAATGCACTGGGGCCTTCGATCACATAAAAGCTAATAACACAATCCGTGGCAAAAACGACCTCACTTATTCTAATCTATGTGACTATTGACACTACCTAGTCTGTATTTACATGAAACTTGTTTATTTGTAAAAACAAATCCTAATTGTTTTCAAAGGAAAAAAAATTGTGTTGATTTTAATACAAGGTTCCCTGATAGACAATGCCTTCCAAACATAAAAACAGACATATGTAAACGTAGTATTCTATCTATGACTGTAAATATTTATAATAATTTACCAAACAATTTTAAATGTATGACTATTAAACAATTTAAATCTGCCTTGAGCCACTTTCTAATCGATAAATGTTTTTATAGTATTGATGAATATTTGAATACTAATTGGAACTCTGTAAAGTGTAAAAACATATAAACTATTAAGATTGCATGCTGCACGACAGTAAAATATGAGATCCTATTTTATATTAAGAACTTGACCTGTACCGTACTTTTTGCAATAAAGGATTTTTGATTTTGATTTTGGTCACTAAATGAATGCTCACATGTGTACTTGGACGCTCAATAAATTTTTAGTCAGTTTTCTAAAATAAACTTTAAGTCATGCACGTACGGTAAAATTGGCTTTGATATAGGTTGCTAGGTAGGCTAATTATTACTTGAAATGTGTCAAACAGTCAATTCTGGAACTACCTCTATTATATCTAGTTTTTATTTGTGATCGAAGACTAGGCACTGCCCTGTTAGCTACACACGCAAAGACATTTATTGACAAAGATCTACTTATAATCATCTAAACATTAACCAACACAGTATAAGATCGGAATAACCCCTCAAGAAGAGACGCATTACTGTTGCATTAGTTCAGAGTAACTTTTTATGTGTTGTGGGAAAGTGGAAAAATGCCTGGTTCAATATTAACACGCGTCTAAAATAACTTGCCAGACATATAAGACGATCTCGTATTCATACTTCGTAGCGAACGTGTGGTGCGCCGGAAGTTAAAATGGATTATATTTGTCATATCGGAGATGGTTGTAAGGTTTGGGGAGATGGAATGTGGTATATGGTGGCTGAAATATTTGGCTTTTTAAACAGTCGGTCCTTACCTATATGCACAAGCTTGGGTTACTTTGGAGCCATCACGCTTTACTGCGATATTATGGGCATAACAAAAACGTAGTGAATTTTTTTTTTTTTTTATATATCCACGTGTAAATGCAAAGTAAAACATGATGAGAAGAATCAGGTGTGTGGAAATTTGTGTAAAATCCTTGTCTTCTTCTTCAAAATGTTTTACTTTGTTCAGGTTATAATTAAAGATGTGGGGCACAAAGATCTGCCAAATCAAAATAAAAAAGATGTATCATCACACAAATGCCAGAAAGAATTTTACTAAAAATTTAACATTTCGGAAGCAGAATTAATTAAACGAGAGTATTATTTTTTATAAATACATACAGCTAATAAAATCAATCTATGAAAATAATTTCAACCTTAAGATATAATTTTATAAAAAACTGTACCAAATTTCCAACGATTTTCACCTCGAATATCCGAATAACCACAACGAACCAATTTTTAAGCTTGAAACAAGAATGGTTCGCATCCGTGAATATCACATCTCGTCCCGAAAGTATTAAACAGCCGTTCCCGCGGTGGAATTACGTATGAAACACAGGTTTTAACTCCATTGGTCCCTATTTAATATAAATAAGAGAACTGGATATTTCCAGTTACCCGGCTTTCAAATTAAACTCAAATAACTGACCGTTCATTTTCATATTGGACACACTGTCAGGCAGAACCGGTTAAATTTTTAAACAGTGTTTTTATTATTATTGTAATTTTATTATCATTCGTGAATTATTAATCTATTTACATTGGCGTATAAATAAAACACAATATTGCTGTTAAGGCCCTAACTAGCCAACTTCTAAGTGTGTAGTTCAGCCATACTCCTATAGCTGGCGTATGCTGTATTTTAAATCACAGCTAAACTACAAGTTACGTCGACTTATTTGAACCCCCTCCCCTACTCGGGTGTCGCTGTGTTGAAGGCTGCATAGCATTCCCATGCCACAGCCATTGAGGTGGTTTTTAGTGGGTAGTTGCCACTCCGGTTAGTCCCACAACACCCTACAGACCGGCTGCAGGGTACGCATTTATCACCTCCCTCCCCGCGGAGGGTGCCTGTTTAGTTGCAAAACAAAAAAAAATGACCTATTCGTAGTAACCCTGTATATGGCTTATTGGATTTTTAAAGATTCTGACAAATTGTACAATGTGTCTAAAACAAAAACATCAAAAAAGCGTGGGATTCGCATTGGAATCCCTTGCAGTGTTGTAACTACTCGAGAAGAAACAAATTACACAGATCAAAAGTACAAGCTAGAACACAATCATTGCTATTGAAATCATTTGTGGTTAAGTGCAATGATATATTACATACAGACAGGTTATCCGCACTCAAGAATGGCAACGCAAATGCAAGGCAGTTGCCGGCTATTTGACTCAGTCTTGTGCAACCCAGTGTCACGGCTAAACATCAAACAAAACTTATTCCCTATTCTGTGTTTTTAATACCGTACAATGCCTTCTTGTGTGTTTAGACAGTGTACTAATTACACTGTTACTGTTAAAGTTGGAATAAACGTTTCTTTTCGTGAGTAATTACAAATTTTATATAATTATCTTATTTATTATTTTATTTTGCTATTTTAAATGACGTTTTAAAATTGACATGGCTAGTCGTTTCAACAAACTCGAAGAGCGAGATGTAATATGATTTTGTACGTGGGAGTAAAGAGACAACGGTATAGTTTCGACAATTTACGTACCTACTACGTCACGTACGCTCGCGACCAATTAGTGCGAAGCAACGTCACGAAGTACATAGGTATCTCTTTCTTACAACAAGTGAACCGTATTATTCTTTCCTTCTCCCACAAATTATATTACTCTGTAATATCGGGTAGGTATCTATAGGTACGTTGACGCCGTTTTTTTGTGCGGTAATGTTTGGGTATGATTTGTCTATTTGTAATATGTCATTGGTTAAGTGATTTACTAACACGTGACCCCGTGACAGCGTGAAGTAAAGCGAGCGTCCACGCAGCGTCTAAAAACTATCGACGAATGTCAGCGCTGAAATACCAATAAATTGGAGGAAAAATGAAGACATAATTTTTTCTGTAATACTTGTGGTGAAGTAAAATGCAAAATTAAGGTACGGCCGAGTCTGTTTTAAAATTATGTCAAAGGTTACTGTTCAAGTTACTCAGTTCTTATAGTAGTTTAAGTTATAAGTAGTATGCGAAGCGCGTACAAAAGACCAAACAACACGCAAGCCATTCTCGCCTTAGGCCCTGAGCCTCCAGATACATACATTGTATTTAAGTAAATTAGACACTTGAATTTAAATCATGTGACACTTACAGTTCTGCTGAATTTTGCTTGAATAACTTTTAAATGCAGCTTCGACTAACCGGTGCGTACTAAGAGCACTTATGTCTTTATGTGGCTTTGTGGACATACGGTTTTGGCAAATGTTTTCCCTTTTTATTCTGACACTTTTGAGTGTGGAATCAAAGCCCTTTCTTTATAGTCTGTCTGTTTATTTGAATGTTTAATAGCTTAATAGCTAATAGTGTAGATTTTGCCTGCGACATTGGTCATATGAATTCCAGCTCCTACAAACATTTTCCAACCAAAAAAGATTAGTAACCTTTTAAACAATCTAAATGTATATTTTAGAAGCAAGTCATTCTACTCATTGAATAACTCAGATTGGCATTCGAACTATACTTCAAATTCGTACAAATTGCTTTTGGTTCGATAATGTAAAAATAGTACATTAATAAGATACATTTTATAGATCATATCCAACTGGCTGCATCCCGTGGTGTAAGAATATGTGTTAGTAAAAAGCTGGCTTTGTATTTTTCTGTTATAAAATACCTTGCTTGGAAAAGAGCATCTGTGAAAGGGTAACATATATTCGTGCGTCACACACACCTTCCACTTTGTTTATAATCCTAATATCAGAAATGCTATTCAAAAAGACTCAACACAATACTTGTTTGGTCTATTCATGGTAGTGTGAGAACATAAAAAAAAATTGTGGGGCGCGTCTTCGTAGATGCATTCCATATCAATGCAAAATTGTGTATGTAGGAGTAGTTGAAGTTCCGGCTAAGCGCCTTCACCGCTAGGACACAACGTCCGGTGAAATTTAGACGGCTAATAAGGCCAATATTAACTGGCCATTTCGAAAAAACAAATTGCGCACACCTTGGCGTTGTCAGTAGGACATAAAATACCTTTTTAGAAAACCGCACTTAAAAGCTTGTAATAGTAATATTTAAGACCCGTATGTCAGCCAATGTCACTCTCTACCCACAAGAGCCGATCCCGGGCTAGAAGTTTAACGTGTAAACTAGAAATTAATTACTACAGAATCGACCTTTCGCTCTGCGTATGACTGCGGTCTTTCAATGGGTTATTGTTATTCACTGTTAGAAAACTTTGCGGTTTTATCGTTAGCTAATTGGAGTCCGTCTAGCGTTAGAGAAGTCCAGCAGTTCGAGGCAGTTTGGTACATCAAACATTAATTTCTTGATGAAAATCGGCCATAAAAAAGTTATATGATTTTTACAAAGCGCCTAATCTTCTACATTAACGCAGGGAAATGCTTTTTCAAATAGCGATTTGCTACTCCATTGTATTTTTTTTATTGACATCCATAGTGTTATGTTAAGATCTCTTGTGAGAGGGCACTACAGTCCCTCCAATTTTAACAGCCATTACAACCAAGTACCAAGTTCAAGTGGCTGTGTTCCTGATAAAGGAAAGGACAACCATTGCAATTACTGGAAGTCAATTCCATGTTAAGCATACGGTCGGCAACGCATCAATAATCGATAATCAGTAAATAAGAATATAATTAATCAATAACATATGAATAATGATGTCTATGGACACGGATGTCGTTTACTGTTAGGTGGATTGCGAGCTCGTGTGCCGGCTGTGACAAAATTCAAAAAAGTCGAATTTCCGGTACTGAATTTATATAATCCATACTATCTGGAGGAGTCACAATAATGTATTTTTATCTTATTATTAGTAGTTTCGTTTCTCTTATACTTATAAAGTAATTATTCAATACTTAGGAAAACTATAAGTAATATATAAGTATTGTATTCGATTTACTCACAATCTGTAGTGAGTGGAGCGCAAGCATTTTTTACCTCACAGCCTTTTGAATTATGCAGAGCAATGTTTGAGTTCTTAAATATTGCTGAAATAATTTATTACAGTTACTTTCGTATCGCAGCAGCAGATTTTCCCTCAGAGTTCCTTTATTTTTTTCAGGAACTCATATCTAGGTGAAATACAAGAATTAATGACAACGTAGAAAATAAGTATTTGAATTTGAATTTTTAATAAAATTATTAAATCCATTATAAAAAAAAAATATCAGAAATGAAAATACCTAGCCGTAAGAAATAAAACTTCAAAAAACTTGGTAAAAACGCGCGCATTGTTTCATTACCATAATTGGTTAGTAACTTTGAAATAAAAATTTACATCTTAACAAAATCATGTAAAACCCTCTAATACACAAACAGGCAAACTGTAGTAAACTTGTTTATTGAATTTCTTTGAATGTCGCGACTCAAAGACCTAAAACATGTAAAATAGAGTAATAAGTTTTTTATAGGGAGCAGAAAGAAGACGAAGATTTTTGCCCAGTGAAAAGACTTTTGTTAAGTGACCAGAAAAGTTTTAAAATGGAGAAAAAGCATTATTTCAAGCTTTTGTCTGGTGGCTGTTGTATTTTATGTCAGTGTACTCCTTTGTGCTCGGAAATCTATAAGTAACCCAGGGTTAATTTGATGTAAATGTATTAGAGTGTTTTTGTAGCGAGAAATAAGTAACAACAAAAAGTTCTCTTCTCGATTTTTTCAGACTGATATTGCCTTGCCAAGGTACTATCTTTGTTCCTTATTTATTTCAGGTGAATTTAGAAATTTAAATAAAACAGAACACTAATGAAGGCATAATAACTACTTATAAAAGCATAATATCATAATCTTAGAACAACAATGGATTGCAAATCCTGTGAGGTTTTATGCCTCCATTTTTAAAGGAGCTATACGAAACTGCAAAACTCATCGGACACTGCCAAATAGCTTTTAATTATATTATAGTATTAAAATCCATATTTCAGCCTTTAAGTTCAACTATGTTGATTAGCTAATTAGTTTGAAAAGGTAGGTACATAATCAGTCAGTCAAAACCTAATTGACAAATATTAAAAGTTGGTTATTTACAAAAACTTATCCCATAATCCAGATATTTTTAACCAAGTTTTTCTATAAATTATGGCATCCATCCTCCTTAGATAAGCTCCCGCACAAAGTTCTCGAAAATTTAATTAAAGCCTTTTTGTGAGATTAATGATGTGGCCCGCAGAACTCTTAGCGCATTTACGATCTTCGGGATATATTCCACCTTAAATTCACTTAAGAGGTTATAAAAGGTTTGCTGCTTTTCAATTGCAATAAAAGCGTCATGTGCAACTTTATTTCACGTTTTATGTTTCCAAAAAGCAAATATAAACTTTATTGTTTATTTTACAAGCTTTAATTCATTATTTTGGTACAAAAGTAGGCTAAAAAGGAACAACTGCCTAATTTACAGACCCAGGAACATAAAACTCGAGGAATCTACCGACCTTGAATGGGTTTTGACATAACCTACAAATTAATTCTGTAACGTGTAAATGTGTACGATATTATTGAGCGGGATTTTGATTCTTTTTTCAAAATGGTGGCAAAAGGGGTCTGACCCTTTCGATTACTGTTTTATTATTTCGATTACTGTTATATTTACTTAATATTTAATTAAGTTAAGCATGGTGTAGTTTCATAAACAGGTTTCGGACGAAGCTTTTTTTCAATGGCTAAGCGTATATACGTGAAATTATACATCTAATTAAAACTTATTTTTAACTTTTTGTTATAATTAGTTTAATTTGTTTACAAATTCAGATAGACAAGCTTTAAAAATAGTTGATGGTGTTCTTCTGATTTGGCTGATTTTGAATTTTCTTATTAGGGTATTGTATGAATTTCTTGTATTATTTTTTAAACTCATTTTTTGATGTAGATGCTGAGCTGGTGGCCACAAGTAAATTAACTTTGGACCATGTAATTATTTCCACGCTAACCGTGGTCAGCTTATAATGGAGATGCAACAACTTCAGACAATCCTACCTTTCATTAATTATTATAAGCTTATTATTTATTTCTCAATTGTATATCTTCCTAGAAATGTCATGATCAGGAACCAAACTGTCGTACCGTTTGGTTCCTGATCTTGTAGGAACTAGCTTAAGATATGCTTCTGGCTAGCTTTATAATGATGACAGATTTATTAAATACGCGTTTTTACCCGACTGCGCCAAAAGGAGGGTTGTTTTTTTTGGAATGTTTGTATATTTTTGATTTCAACAGATGAAGATTCGTCTGAGTCTGTGTTATATTTTTTCCGAAATTCCCATCGAAATAGGAATTACACGGGAAATGGCTTCAGCAGTCAGTTTTTTTAATTTGTCGAATCCTTCTTTTAAAACCTTATAAGTAAAGAGATATAGTTTAGTTAGAAATATCAGCTTTCATTTAACAGTTTTCATTTAATTATTTTTTTCTGTATATGTATGCTGTTATTTGAAAGTCAAAAATGAACCTGGGATCGTTGGTCGAAAATTCAAAGCATTATTTACTACACTGCGCTATCAAGGCTCATACCACATATCCAAGAAGAAATCCTATAATAAACATTAGATTAGTTTTAAAGCCTATCCAAATAAAAAAATAGAATATTTACAACAAATCTAAAATCTCTGGAAGTCAATAAAAAACCCACAAGCAAACTTTTAAATACAAACAATACACCGGATACTAAACGTTACAACCTCCAGTTGAACATCCGGTATCCGGATTAAACGAATGAAAAGACAAACGGATGAAAATTGAAAAAAAGATCGGTTTTAATAGGATTTGATTAAGCAATATATCAAAAGTTGAAATAGTTTCTAGAATCAAGCGCTGATTGGATAATGAATATTGCAACTTAAATTTTCATTGGTTATTTTTGTACAGCCTTTTTTTTACCTGATGGTAAGCAACATTTGCACCCATGGACATTATTGATCGTAGGTGATTCATTTGGTATCTAATCATTTGACAAAAAACAAATAACAAATTTTTATGTATTATAAACTCGGCTAACTCACACCAAACAAATTTTTATTTGCAAAACAACGTTTGACAAAATTATACTTGATAAATTTATCATTTCACAAACTATTGTTTAATAAACTACTCATCAGACAAAATATTTACTAGGAAAAAATTCATTATACCAAAACATCATTTCACAAATTGATTATTTTTTTAAATTCTTTAAGCTCTCCTCTTGCTTTCTGCCTGGTCACAATACAGGTTCAATTGGGTTAGGTTAGGTTAGTATGTAGTTAACATGCGCGAGCCCTTCGAGCGAAGCGAGCGTGGTACGGCAGCACCCGGCGAAGCGCCAGGGCCAAATTAAGTACCATTTCCAGCTTTTCACGAAAAGCAAATTTGGTTCAGCACGAGGTGTTTTATAACTAATGGTTGATGAAAACTTTAACTTCAAGCTATCAGAATAAACAAAGACCTTGGGCCTAGGCTGCGACCCACAGGTTTATATTTCTATCAAACTTTATATCTACCCAACTTTATATTTCTACGAAAATTGGAACCGACGGGTCTAACAAAAAAAAATCACAAAAAGAAGGCTTCTATCAGAAATATCAAAATTATTTGACCCGCTAACTAAAATTAATTTTCCAGCAAGTGTGGGCAGATGATATCAAATGGGATGAGCCCGAACCTAACAGCATCTACTCAGAATGGGTAAATATTAGAAAAGACATGGCAACCAGCAAACCTGTATTTTGTCAAATGATTCTTTTTAAAGTAATAAGTTTGCTAAATGAAAGTTTGTCAAATGATTAGTTTTTCAAACGTTGTTTGTAAAATGATCTTTTGTCATACGTTTTTTGTCAAGCTATAGTAAACCGATTTATTTACTAATAGTAATTGTGATTATTATATCGAATAATGATTCGTTGTCAACCGTATCGTTCCAGTAAATGCTAAGGATGTGTCATCCCTTTGCCCGGAACACTTCCTAGTAAACGTGATTGTTATGGCGGGAAAAATAGGAAGGACTGTAGTACTACTATACTACATTTATTTCACATTTTGTATTTTTTTTTAATAAGTTCATTTGCCTATGAACAATTCCGTATTTCGAAACTGCTTATAATAATAATAAATAAATCCCCAGACAAACACACCAACTGTACGGCCCTAAAGTAAGCAGAGCTTGTGTTATGGATGACCAGTGAACTAGAATAAAAATACATATATAAATACAAACAAAATCATCACAAAAATGAATGCCCCGGGCAGGACTCGAACCTGGGACCTTCGACCACTACACCACTTGGTGGTCATACCGCCTACTATCCGCAAAACGAATTATCCACAAATATCCTTGTTTACTAGAAATGTATCTATAACTAGCATCCGAGTGACTGTTTTAATAATTAGTGTGACATCTCGCCGTACCGACACAGCCTGCCGCCGCTAGAATTTCAATAGAACCCAATAGAATTGATCACACGACCTGTAGACGCCGCAATTACCGTTTACTATGCAAAAATAACGCCTTTTTTCATAAGTTTTAAGTTGTGTCTGTCTGTAGCAACCAACTATCATATGAATGTCCCGATTATGAAACGGTTTTGAAACGAAATGGATCGAGAGCACTCTTAGCCATTTTTAATATAATGAAAAAAACACAAACTGTATGGCCCCAAAGTAAGCGGAGTTTGTGTTATCTCACAACTCACTACTCGGCCAAACCAATGATGAAGATCAATTCAGCCGTTCAAAAGTTATGCATTCTTTTTCTTGTCCATCGAGTATTATTAAAATTTATTTGTGTTTGTATTGTATTTGAACAATTTTAACCAGATAGCTAGAACATTATATGACAATTGAAGAAATATGTTATACCTTCACGGGAGAACCACTTTTCACATTAATTCAACAATATTTTGTAAGTAAGCTTTAAGGTGGCCGTTAAGAATAATAAAATTAAATTATACTATCATTTAAACAAAATTGACAAAACAATTATATGCATAAAGTATAACAACTTTCGTATTAATAATATGAAACATAAAAACAATAAGACAAGCTTGTAGAAACTGTACAGACGTATATACATTACTGTTAAATTATTTTAATTTATACACCTTAGTAGGTTATGAATCTATATTTTTTAATGTGAATTAAATTTGCATTTGACTTGCCATCTCACCTAACGGAAAGTCAGGATAATAAGAAGATGTAACACGCCAATCCAAAAGGAGCCTTCTGTCTCTCTCTTTCTCTCTACCTATAATATCTCTATACCTTAATATTTAACTCAAGAAATTTTAAAACAAAATTACATAGTTATACTTTCACAAAAGATCATTAAAGTACACGTATCTTTTGTTTCATCATGGATCGAGTCTTAAGATAAATATCTAGATAACCATAGTAATAGTAACTTCATATTATATAGTCAGTCGATAAGCAGAGCGGCGTCCAGGGGTTGCACAGTCTACGTGCAGGTTTGGGAAGGCAGTGACAGCAGGGCAGGGTGAACACTGAGCAGGGTACGTGCCCGATTTGTGGGACTACTCATGTTTTACCCCTAATTGTTAGAGCGAGAATTATCGAGCGAGAAGAAATGTTATTGAGTTATATCATGATTTTTTATATAAGCCTGGAGTTTTTATCGAATATCTATTTATTTCATATGTATTTCTTCAAAATATATAATTTTCACATTGGTTAATAATTAACTTTACAATAATAAATATTGGAAATATACGTTTTGTGTCCATCACTACAACATAACTCTTTTCATTGAGGAACCTAGGTTCGCGAATATTTTCGGCGGTAACCGGCATTGTCGGGCGGTTTTTTTCGTTTTTTTCGGGATAAATGCCGCCCGGCCGATGCCGTGTATAAAGCCTGAGTTGATTGCCTGATCGGCACTTGACGATTGTGTGTATTAGATGGTTCGGTCCGATATTGCCGTTAAAAAAATACTGCCCAAATACAAAAACTTGTAACTGAGCAATGATTTTGAAATACTTTTTCAAACACATTTGCACCTTTTCACACAATCCGTTCTAAAATTCACAGTAACTGAATTTTATGGCGTGACTTTAACTAAACTAGGTACTCCCAACTAACGCTTATTAACACTGCATACTTATATAATAATTTATAATTAGTTACCTTCCCAGTATTAAGATTTTGAACCCTGATGATTTAAAATAGCAACATATTAGACAAGGAATATTGATATACTATGTATTTTGAATAATTATTTAGTAAACAATTTGACGACCAAGAGACATAACAGGCATTAACTTAGAAACAAAAAATACTCATACATACGTACATAACCCTCCTAATCAGCAAAATATTACTTATTAAAAACTATTCCATAAATAATAATATAATATAATAAATCTTATGTTATAATTTATATAATAATAACATTATATGTTGACAAATACAACAGTTACGGCTGCTGACAAGGGTCGGGTACAAAGTAAAAAAAAAGATTCGACCTGCTTATGTGAATCTGGTGACCAACATGCGAAGGAATAAGTTCAGTGTCAAGTTTGAAGTTTTGGGCTTGAAGGCGAATCTTTTGTCCGTGATTTTTGCCGTTACGTTTGAATTAAGATTAATGTATTTAATATGGCTAAGGTGCCATATTATGCTCCAAGTGAGCCAAATTCAAATTCAAATTCAAATATTTATTTCTCAACATGGACAATTACTTGTTCTTATTGACGTAAATAAAACATGATTCTACCACCAGTTCGAAAAAAACCTTCGTGAAGAAGAACTGGCAAGAAACTTCACGGGTATATTTTTTTTTCAAAATAAATTTACAGAGTCTCTTTATGTCTATACAAAAATTATTCTTTTCTGCATCTGTTAGCTCGGCAAGTCTCCCTCCCCCCAAGTATCCAAACGACGAACACCCTCAAACGGCACCCGTTCACGAGTTAACGCGGGATCCAGCCATCGCCCTCCTCAACCATATTAGAGGGAAGTGAGCGACCCGTCACCCGACGCTACCATAAGCCATCTCAAGTTGCCAAAATGTTTGCCTTGTTATATAAATATGTTTTGATTATTCTGTGGTTATTTTATTTATGGCATTTCTTCTTTTTTGGATTTGTCACAGATCTATTTTTGTAGGATTGTTTTACTTATCGTACTTTATTTTTTCTGTTTTAATCTTCATTGTAAAAATATAGTTACGAATATTATATTATTTGACCGTCCTAATTAAAGCGAATGAACAGCATACAAGATATACTTATTTACATTTTGATGCCTGGCTAGTTGATGAAAATGTCGACAGCTTGTAATGATTCTTCCTCAGTGGCGTGCGGCCTGTTTATGTCGCCGCAGCCGATAATGGCAACTTAAGACCAAAGTAAGATTCGAATGTGAATTAAACAAATACCACATTCCGTGACATTAAAAGAAAACAATGTCAGTCGTTTTACGGACCGTTCCCGTCTCCGGTCGATTTGTTTATATAGTTACAAAATAATACCAAATCAATACCTAGAAAAGTCTTTAAATCCCACAACAACACCCCCCATATCCCCACAGTATTTCATTTATCTCATTATTAAACCTCATATCTCCTTATGAACTGTTGAGGTGATGGAGCTGAGCCTAATGCTGTAAATGAGGTACTTTTTTTGAAGAAGCCCTATAGTATAGTATTTCTTACGGGAGGCCCCAAAAACCAAGTGGGGGACTACATTATAACCCATTCCTTTCCCCATTCCATACATAGGTAGGTATCCTATCTCTAAAATAATAAATGAAAATATATCGTACTAGCTTACCTAGATTAATGGTACACTAAAATGTATTTAGTTAGATTTCAACCGGCACTCATTTCTTGGCGCATGCACACATCAATAAATAACATTACACAGCCATGTAGTTGTAGTGGAGGTGCTGACAGGAACTGAATATGCAAAATATGAAGACCGCATTCTGTAAATGATTTTAAGTTCAGAAAAGCTTGCAGATTACGCTTCTGGATGTTGTCGGCAAAACTGGTGGCCCATAATTTGGCCCCATCCGCTAATATTTACACATCATGTAGATCAGTTAAATAATAAACCATCGTTTTAGTGACAACATTTTTTCTTTCGATGAAATATGTATTCATTCATACCTCTTTCATTTAACTAATAGGAGCCTGGAGGATATTTCTGTGTTGTCACTGTCAGTGAGAGTCAATTATACAGTTGTCTGGAAGAAATCACTTCCCAGCAATAATCTGTGCTTCGTAATTTGAATATTATTTCGTCAAGAACACCATTTAAATCCCATGAATTGAGGTGCCACCCTGACAGTGCCATTGATGTACGTACTCATAGCTAATAAACTGAAATTAAACCAATTAGATTATTATTAAAAAGTTAGAAATTAAATCATAAACAAGTTTATAAAATAAAAATAAAGTATTTTCTACCTCTACCTGGGAATTTATTCCAGGAAAAAACTAGCACGCCGCGGTGGTTAACGTCTTCAGGATGCTATCTGGTTTCTCAATTGGTAGGCGAAAATTTCTCGACCTAATTTTATTAAAAGGCACATTTTAGTACAAGTAGTTGCGCAATAAATGCTTTACTTTTACAACTGGTAAGAGCTTCAGCACAAATATCGACAAATCTAGACTAGCATCGACAAATTTAGATTAAACACTAAAGTGGCATATTGATTATCACGTAAGGTTTTTAAAAGATAATATGGTAAATATTACCATATAAGTAACCCACCAATCGATTTTTACCAGAACTATTAATTCAGACCCGTAAAACATCAAATTTTCTAACAACGGCTTGTAGACGCAAACAACAATTTTTTTTATAAACAAAGTTTTATTTTCTAGGTCTTTTGTTTTTTAGTTTCTTTTATCGTAAGAAAACTTGTTCTTATCACTAAAACAATCTTTAAGAGGCTACAAACCATCTATTTAATCGATGTATTTGATGTCTACATATAACAGACCAAAAGCACGACCATTACACGTGGTAGAATTATACATTACAATCTTTTCTGAGCTTAAAGCCATTTACAAAATGCGGACCTCATATTTTGCATACAAATCTTTTTGATTCCCTTAATTTTAACCCAAGACCTCCACCTACAGGGCCAAGCTATTTAAAAAAAGCCTATTAAGAAAACCTGTTATTTCATAAACTTACCAAACTAATACACAGCCTGCATTTCCTCTTTACGAACAATGCGTCTTTGTCTCGAAGCTCCAAGTAATCAAAGTCCAAGCCTGAATGCTTTTCAATTATGTCGTCCTAGTTCTTTAGTTAGCGCTCCAGGAGGTATTTTGCACATTTTTCATCCCATCTACTTACTTGGATAGTTTTTAAAGTGAGGGCTTTAAATTGATTTCCCTTCCTCCGAACTATGATGACAGAAAATGTTTTTTCTCATTTTCAAATGGGATTCGTGTGATTTATGGCGGACGATTTTATGTTTGCCTTTGGTAGAATATTGCAATCAATTATTTAAAGTCCTTTTTCTCTTTGAAAATGAAACTAAAATATGCAACAAAGACTTTACTAGGTACTAAGATGTATTATTCGAAATTACGAAATTACCATTACCATACGAATAACCATTACGAAAATTGAAGACTTATAATAAAGCATAAAACGTTCAACCGAATGGTTAATTTAGTCGAAGATCTATGTCAACCATCCGCCTGCGACAAAGGTGCGCCTGCGCAATAGCAAAGATCATTTGATTAATCTCATAGTATAAATATAAAAATTGTATTTTTTTTTGCTATATAAGATACTGTTCATTACAAAACAGTCACACAAAATTTTTATATTTTTTTTCTGTTGTATTTTTCTCTGCACTGAAAGAGTTTTGCAGATTGAAATATTTGAAAAAAAAGTTTGACAGACTGATGATTGTCGACCACCCGGCTTCCATTCGCGTTCCCTCTGTAGTCGTACAGTGCTTTTAAAACAGTTTCATTTCCTTGGTTTATAATAATCAGCAATATTTTTGTCTACATAGTTAATTACAAAGACTTTACAAAAAAGGTTTTGCTTCAGACGTCAATGTCAAAAATGAATTTGAGTGATGACACTCTCCGTTACCAAGTTTTTATTACAATTGCTGCGTTCCGTTTTTTTTAGCGCTAATATACCCGTTCCGATTGCCCGTGAGCGCGCTCACAACGATATCGATACGTCATCAATGACGTCATAAATGCCGCCATCTTCCCGGTCACAGTGCCAAAGATACGGAGCATGGTCGCTTTGAGCGGCCTGTCAAATCTTACACATGACGTCACTTTGTTGATGTTTTTATTAGTCGATTATAGATTTTAAGAGCTTGCTTATTAATTTTCTATTGTAATAATATTAAAAAATGGCTCCTGCTTTATTCACGGTCAAAGATCTTAATGAAATTATAATTTTGGGCTTAATTGACGAACGTTCCGATTGCAATAGCACTAATATCACTTTTAGCGCGCTAAAACGAATCGGAACGGTTTTGAGCACTTTTAGCGCTGATAGCGCTGTGAGCGGCAAACGGAACGCACTAAATGTAAACTTCTGAAAAAGTTAGCTGCCAGCTTTAAAAAATCTGTCAGTGAGTTTCAGTTACTATATTTAGTTCTTGAAAGCAATGTTTATTTTTATTAATACTTTTATTATACTAATACTTGAAATTGGCAGAAATAGTTATTGTGTAGTAACAACAGCTGATGGCCATAAAACACAAAATAATATACATACTGTTCATGGAGAACGTGTGGATTATTTTATCAAGAACGTTAAACCAAATGTGAATAATTATTCCGGTAAGTAAACATGTTTTATAAATTTAAATAGATGTCAACTACTAAAATAAGGTTTATGAAATGCGACTACAAACACAATATTGAAATCAAATTTTCAACATTGCTACTGAACTGTAAAGAGCGCACAACTTGCAAGCGATTATATATAATATCCTCCAAGAATGAGTTTCTAACTATTCAATTTACTTTTCACCTACTTTTGACTACTCTAATAATATTCCTTCTACACAGTACAAAAGTAACACAATTACTAATATTCCTCCACATATTCGACGAACAACGCCACACAATGCTTTCATCAGAAAAAGGATCCAAAGACAACAATGTACTAGACTCCAACAATACAGATCTGATTCTAATTGGTCTGTATTGTCGACGTTACGTGACGACTAGCAATACATGCGATTCGATCCTATTCCAAATTATTTACATACATTAATATGCAAAACCAGACCTCGGTCTTCAGGTCACAATTGTGTGTTCCGAAGAATCTTGAGTTCAGCTATTTTGTAGGTCGAAGTCGGTTTTTGCATAATTTTAAAGCTATTCAGCGTTTTGTTGTAATAAAAGATTGGGTTTTCATTGTGTGTTGAAATTATTGCTGGTTTGAGTTTCCATTGGCTTTTGATTAGGGATTTTCGAGTGATTTTTTTGCGAGTAAAGATTTACCTAGAAGACTGTAAAACTTTTGGGTGGAGGTTTAGGCTATTGGCGAGAATCGCTTTCAAGTTGTGCGCTCTTTACAATTCAGTAGTAATGTTGAAAATTTGATTTCAAATTTTGTGTTTGTAGTCGCTTTTCATAAACCTTATTTGAGTAGTTGACATCTATTTAAATATATAAAACATGTTTACTTACTGGAATAATTATTGACATTTGGTTTAACGTTCTTGATAAAATAATCCACACGTTCTCCATGTACAGTATGTATATTATTTTGTGTTTTATGGCCATCAGCTGTTGTTACTACACAATAACTATTTCTGCCAATTTCAAGTATTAGTATAATAAAAGTATTAATAAAATTAAAACATTGTATTCAAGACATGTGTCCAAAAATCCATATATGTATAGTTACCTTAACTCAATATTGCGCTCAACTCCATGTGTAATCAATAAATAAGGACTTATTTTTGGGTGTGTGACTTGGCAGAGCTCATTAGCTGTGGCAAATTTTAGCATTTCCCCATATTACAGTGCGATGTTTTCCCCTTCAAGACGTACGTTTCCATCTGGTTTCCTTGGTAAAAAGTGCATTTTCAGCCATTCGAAAAATATAGCAGCATTGTACTGTACTGTGTATTTTGTGTGTATTGTAATGTATGCCGATTTTTAAGACATGTATAGATCGGATCCAGGTGGCATAGAATCTTTCCATTCTTGTTTCTTATTTTTTCCTTTTTTAATACAAGCTGGAAGAAGGAACACTCCTTCAGCATTACAGGATGCAATCACCGTAATGGTTTCTCACTTTTCTGTCGAGGTTACATATTTGAGGATACAGCTTTGGAACCCTTCTTTGCTAGTAGTCGATTGTTCAATTGGAAACCAGACTCGTCCATATTAAAAATATGAGACGGTTTCTCAAACAATTCGTACTGTTCCGTCAGTTTATGCAGAATATCGTAATGGGCATTAATTTCATCACGGCTTAAAGCTGCACAACGAGCCAAAGAAACGCCTGCGTTTGATGCCCAACTGTTCAGCAAAGTGATAAGCGATAGTTTTTAAATCTTTTGGAGTTAGTAGGAAACAATGTACTTGCATTTTTAAAATGTGTTGTACCAGTCTTTTTTCATGGTCAATGTCAAACTCAGATGAAGGACCCATGGCACATTTTATGAAGTTTTGGGTCTTCAAGCGCCATTCAAGTGTTTTTCGTGGCACGCCGTATTGCAGACTTACTTGCCGAACTGAGACATTTCTGGTAAGAACAGCTTCAACCGCTTCTACGAGATCTTGTTGGCTCCACTGGCCACGATCATTACATTTGCGAACGTACTGGTGATTCTTTCAATTTAATTGTGAAACTTCATTGCATCAACTGACCATCTCACCTTAATATTTTTGGGAAATCACGCCTAAAATATTTTTAATTTCAATAGCTCCTGTTTTTTGCTTTCAAGTAAACAATCTATGACAAGTTTTGAGGTTATGATACGAGCTAAAACATGTGCTTTTCGTTTAAGTTTCAATTACTTACGGCAAAAACTAGGAAACTTAATATGTCAACTGCATTATAACTGACTCTCTACAAAAATTTTACCATTATTACAAATAAATAGTAGGAATTTGCTCACTTTTCATCGTTTTGCACGGGTTATCGACGAAGTGTCACCTATGCAGTAGATGCGACCGAACTGACGCGATACCGTGATTCCTTCTCTTAGTAAAACCCTGAATTATTTCGATTGGTCATCACTCCTGTATGGCCATCAATCCTCGAATGAGCCCCCGTCCCCGGGTCGTGATTTTGTGTACCAAGGCGGATGACCTGAAGTACAGATTTGGTCATAAGTTTTTTAACCTTTTAGGTTAACCACGGTACCATGTTAACTGTGTAACATAATTCTATTTGATGAAGGTCTAAAATAGATTTGCCCAAAATATACAATAAAAAATAAAAACAGCTACTTAACTAGAAACTCACTAAGCTCTCACTGTTAGCAAAGTTAGCGATTTAAAACGGTTTAAAAAGTGAAAAGTTCGGGATAACCACCTCGTCCTTGGGGATCCGAAATGTTCTAACTACGAAAAAACATGGAAAAGTTTGTGCAATACCTAATTAATATTAAAATCCAATTTTGTTTGCATCCAAGCTTGTTTTTGGCTGCGGTGAAAACTTTTAATCTAGCTCTGGGAATTCATGGATTTTTCGGTAACTGCAGGCTAAGTAATGAATAGGATTGTTTACAATTCGTTAATCTTTTTAGGGGTATAAACTTGATTTACTTTTGGTAGTGAGTGATTAGAAATATAGTATAGTAGGTTTTTTGTTCATAATAATGGCGGAGTAACATAATGGTTAGCGGATCGTCTCATTTTGTAGTATCAAGTATTCTAAGCAGTCTTTTCGAAATATACGAATTCTCAAATAGGCCAAATGTTTTATATTACAATATCTAGAATTAGCAATACTGGTGTCAAAGTTATTCTGTGGATAGTCTGTCTAGGTATCTACATCAGCTCTTAATTTTAGGTTAGGTTAACAAATAGTGAAACATATAAATAAAGTAGTTAAAATAAAAATTGCCGTTTTTCACGAAATAAATGAAGCGTAATTTTTTTATATATTTTTTATTTCTATTAATCAAAATAATCACCCTTGCAATCAATGCATCTTTGCCAACGCATTGGTAGCTTATTGATGCCTTTCTTGAAGAAATCAGCTGGACGGGAGGCAACAAATTCTTCAAAGGCATTTTGTACTGCCTCTCGGGTATTGAATTTTTTTCCCGCCAAGAAGTTATCCAAATTCTGGAAAAAGCAGAAGTCTGTAGGCGCAAGGTCCGGTGAGTACGGCGGATGACGGAGAACTTCCAACCCCAACTCTTGTAGCTTGGAGACCGTATGCTGTGCAGTATAAAGTCGCGCGTTGTCGTGCAGGAGCAGTGGAGCCGAACGATTGACCAAAGCTGGTTGGAGACGTGCGAGCTTCTCCATCATTGTGTTCAGTTCTTCACAGTACACATCTGCAATAATGCTTGTCCCGTTTGGCAAGAAGCTGTGATGAATTACACCCGCGTTAGACCACCAAACAGTGACCATCACTTTTCTAGGGGTAAGTTTTCGTTTAGGGCATTGTTTGGGTGCTGAACCAGGATCCAACCAACTTGCTGAGCGCTTACGATTGTCAAACAGGATCCATTTCTCGTCACAAGTAACAATGCGGTTCAGAATTCCTTCATTTGTATGCCTGCTGAGCAGTGCAAGGCACGTCTCCACGCGTACTTCGCGCTGGCGGTCGTTGAGTTCGTGGGGTACCCATTTGTCAAGCTTTTTTACCTTGCCAATTTGACGCAAATGGACCAATATTGTTTTGATGCTAACGTCGAAAGCTGCTGCTAATTCAGCCGTGGATTGAGTTTCATCAGCTTCCACAATTGCCTTTAATTCGTCATTGTCGACCAAAGTTTTCGGACGACCACGGGGTTCATTTTTCAGGTCAAAATTTCCAGAACGGAAGCGGGTAAACCAATAACGGTGGCGCGTTCGTTTGTAGTGTTCGCTCCGTAAACGTCGTTGATGTTGCGTGCCGCTTGTGCCGCTTTGCTGCCACGACGGTACTCATACTCCATAATTACTCGAATTTTTAACTTATCCATGATGACGAAAAATGTTCGATTGCGTTGAAAACAAAACACTAACTATTAAACAAATGACGATTTTAGAAAAAGAAATCCATGTTTGTCAAATAAAATTAATTTGAAATTAGAATTATCAGTCAAAAAATCAAATATTTTCATTTGAAATGGCCAGTACGGCAAAACGGCAGTTTCATAGGTAAAGACCTATTATTTAAATCTAACGTTTGTAAAAATGTAGATCATTAAAGATTTTTAATCTTAAGCCTATACTGTATCATAAGAATGTATAGTGATCGAAACTAAAGAAATGTATAAAAAATGTTCTGCAGGATAAGTGGAATAGATCTTGTCCACCAAAAACTGTTATATATATACGTAAGCTGTTATAAACGAAACATTCGTTTGAGAACCAGTGATGTCAGTGGACAGCGTGGGAGAGAAAAAAAGAAAATGTATATCTCACACCAGAAGCTTACACTTTGCAGTAATAAAACCTCTTCGACAACATTTAATCTTGATAATATAATTACCCTTGTTATTATGATTATTATCTGTCTTTATTTTGATATAACCATTACTGTGAGTATAAACATTTACACACACTCACACACCCAAACCTACACACACATACAGGCGCGCCCGCTCACAAACATATACACACACGCGCACACAAATACACACACACACACAACAGGCGCACTATTGTGACATATTAGTTAAATAAAAGTAAAATCTAAGATGGTGCTCTACCATCATAGATGGATATATGTTTTTACTTTTCTTTTTTGTTATTAATATTTATATTTAAATTAAATTTAGTAAATTAGTATTGTACCTACTCAACATATAATTTGTCACCACAGGAAGGAACTGGCTTCTGTACCACGGGCTAATCCTATTTCAGAAGTCAGGGTTAAACTAATGTAATGTAATGTTGATTGTATAAATAAATAATTTTCATTTTCATTTTTTCATTTTCAATAATGTTCACTGTATGGCAGTAAGAATCTATAACCGATTGCCAACAAAATATGCAGACTGGACACAAAATAAATTCAAAACTGAATTATTTAAACTGTTATTTGATAAAATGTATTACAAAATAAATGATTATTTGAATGACAAGCTATTATGAGAACGTAATTTTAATTTACTGACATTTTTTGTTCCTAAGTTAGCTCAAAAAAATTACAAATTATTAAACTTGTTTAACATTTAGTACAAAAGTCGTTTTGAATTTTTTGTTTTTTGCTGTTAGTGTTTGACTTAATGTAGTTTCTCTGCTGCTTTATGTTTTTATTTTATTTATTCTTTTTCAATTTTAAATTTATAAATTATATACCTTCTGGAAATGGTAATAATGTAACTGTAATTATGTTTATTATAAAATTGTAAACTCGAAGAAAACACTGACATGGTGTTAATTAATTACACCTGTATTTTCACGCTGACTTGTCGGCAGTATATATATAAGGACATGTTATTTATTTCTAACTTGCCTATAACTATATACTTGCAAAAAGACATTATTATTATAATAAATAAATTATTATTATAAATAACAATACCGTACACTTTTCCAGCGTGTATTTAAAACCAAAATTTCAACAGTTTCAACAATGCTGTTAAAATAATACTGTCGAATAACAATAACTTTGACATCAGAAATGTAATTTACAAATTTCCCTATCGGTACGTGGAATACCAAAAATATGCGGTTTTGAACAAAGTGCGGTTAATTGTACAAATTCCATACGTTTAATATTGACTGAACATGAAACCGCTTTCAAAAATACAAAGGTTTCCAACATTTGCGCAAAATTATAATTAAAATAATAAGAGCTTTGTATAGAATAACTAATTGATGTCTGTTGACGTTGTTTTACACTATTTGTTCAATGTAAATACGGAGATTGTATAAAATGAGTATCTGCTACATACCATGTAGATACCTAGAACCTACCTTCAACTACCATTGTCAATGAGAGAAGCAGGTATCAAGACAGTTACTCACGATTACCTATATCTACTATGTGCTTTAAAACATGGTAACATTTGATGGTCTTAATAGGAATAGAGATTTATCTATTTATATTTCTGTTTCTGAAAAATAATAATATACAAACAATGTAAACAGCTTGGCTGCGGCATTTCATTAGCACGCACAATGAGCTGTCATTTCTGTGTTTCTTTTATATCATCGTCAAATTGTACCTTCTACCCCACGGCCTGTTTGGCGTGGAGGTAAGTACCCTTGCCTTCCATGCCACGTCAGATATTTTATTATATTTGCTTTCTAGTCATGGATGTGTATGTATGTTTATTTAAGTTTATTTCTAATATTTATACATGAAAAAAAAATATCTATCTGTGCTTATATATTTCTTAAGTTTATTTATCCTTTATCTAGTATCCATAACACGAGTTCTTAATGATACTTAATTTGGGCTAGATAATGTGGTGTGATTGGTAGAAATATTATTATATTATATATATTCTACCCCATGTATTTTATAAAATAGTGGCGAGAGGCTTCTTCCACCGGATTTTCTTTCTTTTACTCTACCCATTATACTTTTTAAAAGCAAAGTAAATTTGTATCTTCGCAATCTCGACGAAGACGAAGAAAAAGAAGAATTTCACCAAGGGTAAACCTTTTTCTCCCTAAGATAAACTAAAATATTTTGAATTTTAGACACATACTTGACTGTATTACAGCATGCAATTGATAACTTAATCCTTTGTTTACAACTCATATTGCGCAAAAAATAATTAAAATCCGGAAAATATATAAAACATTTGTCACTTCTCGTGTGTGTAACAAGTTTTACAGTGTAGCACGTTTTCATGCATAATGTGGGTAGGTTCTTAAACTTTCAAGAATCGTAATAAATTGTTAAAAACCAATATTTTTCGAGCATTTTTTATAGCTTGTTTGCATGGTTCAGTTCTAATTATTTAATAAAAAAATCCATGAGTTACAAATAGTTAATCTAATGAGGAAAATATCGGATGCTGATAACCTCATTGAGTCACCACTAACTCGATCAGGATATTTTCACGAATCCTTCGCAGTCAGGTCCACTCATCTGCGGATCAAGCTACCGGCTGTTGTACGGCACTCGAAGTCCATAACCATTTTTAAATCCGAACTTCATAATCATGTTTTGTGATCTACAATTACTTATCTACACTTACAATTATTTATTATAAGTTTACTATTAATTATTTATTAGTGTTATGTAACCGTATTTGTGTATTTTGAATCTATTTCTTATGTATTTATTTATTTATTGCACCATATTTTTTCCCCTCATAGTGCACTACCTCTCTTTCTGTTTGTAGTTTTCCGTCCACACAAAAGTTGTCCGGAAGAGTTCGCTACTAGCGATAAGGCCGCCTTTGCCCGCTTTAGTTTTAAGAACAGGAAGTTGAGAACTATAGGCCCATATCCAAATTTTGTATTTTCGCATAGGTGTTTGGAAGGCTTACTCTGCTCTTAAACATCGACTTAGCACATCACAGCATGGATTTTTGCGCGGCAGCCACAACAAATCTCTTGCTGTGTGAGACTTTATTATATCTGAACGCGTTTTATCTCATATCATGTCGTGTATACTGATTACAGCAAATGTTTTGACAAAATTAATCATGCAGTGCTATAATACAATCTATCGGTATACACGGCAAACTATATCGCTGGTTTAGTTCGTACGTCGATAATCGCTGCCAAACAGTGGTTTTGAATGGATACACTTCATCAACACTCTTCTTTTCCTTTAGGCGTGCCCCAGGGCTCACTTCTCGGTCCTTTATTATTTATAATTTTTATGAATAACCTTCGTAATATTTCTTACACAGTAGGTACTATTCTGCTCTTAGCGGACGATATGAAAATACTCGGTCCAGTTCAAACGCTATCTGCATAAAAGTTCAAGATGATATCAACCATTTTCAAACTTATTACACTCAAAATACACTTTTTGTTAATGTTTTAAAATGCTATATCTACTCACTTTTTAGAAAATTTAACGTAATAAATTTTAACTATACCATATCCTACAATGATTCATTATCTAGAGTTACAGTTATTCGCGATCTTGGAGTAACCTTTGACTCTAACTTATATTTGATAACCCTATAGATACAATATTTGCTAAAACTACTAAAGCTCTTGGGTTTGTCCTGCGCATGTCTTCAGAATTCAGCAATATATAGAAACTTCTATACTGCGCTTTCGTGAGCAGCCACCTGGAATAATGCGTCACAAGTATGGCATCCTCAATATGATACCTACGTCACAAGGATTGAAGGTATCCAAAAAAAGTTCCTTCGTCACCTGAAATACAAATGTCACAGGTTCTGCCAGGGTTATGAAGCAAGGTGCCAGGCATTTCACTTCTTACCCCTTCATAAACGTAGAGAGATGGCAGACATCATATTGTCAATTAAAGACTTCCAACGCAGCATTGATTGCCCTGATTTGTTAGGTATGCTCAGCTTGAACACTCCACTCCTAAGAAAACAACACGTCACAAAAATCTATTAATAGGTACCTTTAGTCAAAAGTAACTACCGCAAAAATTCCTTCGCTATTAGAGCTTCTCGTTCATTTATTTTTTCAATGCGCGTTTCTCCAATATTGATCACTTTTGTACTGTCTTTAAAAAAATGTATAACATTATTTTCTTCAATTGATTAAGAAAGGATATATATGTACGTTAGCACCCATGTAACGTAACTGTACCTTTTTAACGAAAATTTACTATACGCTGGCCTATTTTTATTTTGTTGTTTCTTAACAACTTTGTAAATACCCGTAAGTTTCCCAAAATTTAATATTATAATTTTTTATACATAATGACTCTTTGGTAGGGAAGTAAGGAGTGTACTTAGAAGTTGATTGGCTGACACGGTATTGATTAATTCTGATTATTGTGGTCACTTACTGCAAAATTTAATTGACGAGCGTACATTTGTCATTTATTTGCGAAACGACAGTCCCTAGGGATTTTTTTCACCAGGTTTACAGAAGGTGAAATCTGTGTAACTTTTTGTGCTAACGCGCCGCTGGCTGTACACCGGGGTCTTGAAATATGTCGCGTCGGTGGCAGCGGCGACTCTTTGTTTATCTGAATAAGTAATTACCTCTTACTATTCAACATTTAAGTATACTTTCTAATAAGTTTCTATTAATGTAATATCATGTACATCACATGAGGTATTAAAATTTTCACTTCGGGGGTCTAGCTAACTAGATCTATAGTTGTCGTGCATCTTCGTCTGTAGTTATTGCAAATACCTCTGTTGTCCATAATGGTTACTTTATAAACGTGTATCTTTACAAGAATGACTTAAAGAAGATTTCATCTTAGATATTAAGGCATTTCTTACCAGCATCCAAAGAAAAACTGTTACAAAATAAATATCCAAAACGCAAATGCATTAATCAAATGTTATTTAATTGCAAATAATGTAGTCATTAGATTTATCACCAGTAAGCGACCGAGTTGTGGTTACAATTTTATCAGACTTCCGCATCTTCCTCAGAATAAACATGATGACTAGAAACATGAGGAGAGAAGCAAAGTACTTCACATAGAATTCGGAGTCTGGAACTATGATTGTTGAAGGCATCTTGATGTGAAGATTTTGGAGAATTTCTTGATGTTTTTGGAGAACTATAAAGCCTCAGAGCTTTGAAAATGTTTCCACATCCAGCTCATGATAAGGACTAGACTTATGAACGCGAAGGCAATAAGGACTATCTGCAAAGTATCAAATCTGGTTGCGTATGGGCATATTTCGCCCATAGGGGCCACTTCTTTGCTTCAAGGGTCATAAACCCCTTTACAATTAAGGAGAATCAAATCCTTCAGTCTCGTAATTGTAAAATTAAAATATCGAACAACCATTGATCCACCATGTTCTCCATCTGTTTGTGATCGTTATTGCTTGCCATGATATTGTCCAGATTATTGAATATTTTCCAGGGTTTTTTGATATCGTTCACATTTTGGTGTTATTTAGTTGACAAGTTCAGATGATAAGTCAGTTTGAGAGAAAGAAAAACCATCGAGATTTGTTTTTTTTGCGAGGTATTGACATGAAAAATATATCGAGCTTATAAATATAAAAAATGAAAGAGCAGTAGTATTCAAGATTTTTTTTTACTTAATTTTAAATTATTTAGGTACTATTGTTAATCAAAGCAGTTATAGTTTGATAAATAAAACCAGGCGATTTACAAATATAAAAACCTTTAATAACTTAAGAGGTATTTGTACATAATTCTATATTTAAAAACATGATCTTATTAGATAAATTGAAAATCTACTTATTTGTACTGTTTTTGTACTTATTATTATGATTGTGTCTGTACCTTGTATTGTACCTATCTAATAAAATATTTAAAAAAAAACCTAAGAGTAACTCGCTGAAAAAGTAGCACAAATGTTGTTTGTATATATACGAAGTTAAATGAACTAGGTTTAAAAGTACATTATTTTGCGTGTCCTAAATGGAAAGCACCATTCTGATACTGCATTGGTCTAGAAAGAGATGGAAGACCTTCGTCTCTTTATAAAAATGTATGTTTTTGTAGCAGGCGCATACTAACATCATAATATGCAGCTGCGGTTTCAAACGTTCTTGCATACTCATACCCGTTTGTTTCGGACAGTTGTAAGCGCACTTCTTTATACGTCAATAGGTACAGGACAACACATACATTAAGGCACAAATCAAGTTCCAAGGTCATTCAGCAGGCTTAGCATGGGCGTCATAAGACACAAGACAAGATAATCGCAAGTAACATACAAAGAAATGGAAATCCTCGATCTTAACATATTACATAATATTGTTTAGCAACTCACAATAACATTTTTGCTATTCTGAATTTTCATAAAATACTGTTTTAAGATCAAATTATATTATTGTTTCACTAGCAACAAAAGTACAATTATGCAAATATTTTACCAAATGTTACTTTCAACAACAATTATTTATCCTAAAATGGTTGCTACGTCTTGACCTACCTATTGACTACTATAAGCAAAGCCAGCGTTAGAGAGAGACACACGCCTCAGTATTCAGTTCGGCTCGAGTCCTGAGCAAAGTGGACCTTCCAGTAGTATGTATTAACTCTATGGAACATCGTGATACAATCCGTAACATTTTACTGTTGAATTAGTCTTAGTTCCTAGTGTTTTATTAATTTGCTGCCGAATTGACTAAGGTTCAAGTTTTCCCCTCCTGTAAGAGAATAAATATGTATTATTCAAAAACATTTAAGTGTAAGTATGGAATTATAAGCAATGACATTTGGTTTGGATATTCAAACCAATCAGAATCGGGATATGTTGACCAGTCACTTTATATACCTAATCTAAAGCGTGTCTTTGATTTTAAATAAGACTACATAAATTAAGCTTGCGTTACGTTTACGGAGAACCATGAAAAATATTAAATTAAATAAATATAAAACATGAATTACGCTTGAATACAGCACTCTCTCTCTCTGGTAGGTGGCTGAGGTACCGCCACTCCATACTAAATGCTTGATATAATGAAGGTCCTCAATACTATCAAATTACGCTCAGATTACAAAACAACACATATTTACAAAACAAAACATTTACCACCACCAGTAATATTGAAATAAACAGATTGAGTGGACAGCCCTAGAAAGAACAAACGAAAAACATATGAACACGAGTGAGGCGCGGTAACTGATTCTGGTGCGGGGCGGAGAGGTCACTATTGTACTAGTCAGTTGCACCAAGCAAAGATGAACGAGCGGAATTGCTTACCTTTTCGATCCTTTACAATAGAACTGCGAAAGAAGTGACGCTCAATACTTTGGTCATAATAGTCGGGTAAATAAATAAGAGCTGCTGAGCTGCCACTTTTCGCAGTCGTCTCGTTCTTTTGGGCTACTACTAGTAGGTAATTAGTATTCAATGTGATTCAAATAACAATGTGACCAAAAAGATCTCATGTACAGAAAATCCAGTTACATTTTGATCTAAGCTCACTAAATATTCAAAATGACTGAGTATCCTTTCTTTCAACTTTATCTAAACCTTACAGCTTTAATTGTGAAATACGATTATGATACGAGAAATCCTACCTCAGAGAATTACCTAAATCAGAGAAAGAAGCTAAGGTCCTTATTTGTATTTTGTTATTTCAAAGAATAAATCTGACATTTTGTGAATGACGTCACTTTGCACAAAATTACAGATATATTCTTTGAAATGACGTCAGATATTGTGCATACGCTTACTGTGACTCATCTGATGATTTTGGCTACTATAGACGATTCGATCTATCTGATCCTGACTGTACATGTGGATAGAACAAATATGTATTCGGTAGCAGCGGTACAACATCTGACACCTTGAGCACTACCACCAGTTCGGTAAAATCTTCGTGAAGAAGAACTGGTAACAAACTTTAACTTTTTCAAAATAAATTTACAATAAAAAATAAAAAATAAAAATTGCATTTATTTCCGTAATCTTGGTTACAACATATTTCTAGGACTTCCCAGTGAGTAATCAGAGGATACTCATATTAGGAATGACCCGCTACTTCCCTTAAGGATAAAATTAAGATTACAAAGTAAAACAAACACTAAAACAATAGCCTTTAAGAGACTTCTAGAACAATCAAAAGAAAGAAGAAGATTTACATTTAAAAATACATTAAATTTGATTATACATTGAATATAAGCAAATTATTTATGCATATATACCAAGGTGTGTGAGGGTGTGAGGTTCATAGTGCTGATGTGGTATTGTGTATGTATGTGTGGGAATGTGTATGGATGTGTAGGTGAATGAGGATTAGTATTTTAGCAGGTCTACGTTGGCACCTACATAGTACATACATAAATATAGATTTATAGATGTGTAATTTTATGCATATAATATGATTATTTATTTAATTATTAATACAATAGACAAGGATGCACTAACATTTTCATTTAAGATAAGATACGATCTATTTCAGTAAATTCTAATTAAAAGGTTTTCTACTTCGTCATAAGTAAGTGTACCCAACCATTGTCTTAAAGTTTTCTTGCACATATATAAATGCATAGGATATATTTTGAGTATTTTATTTAATTTATTGTATATAAAAGCAGACTGGCATGGGTATTGCTTTCTAGCAAAGACAGTCCGTACAAAGGGTGTTGGGGCCACAATATCATTTCTCCTCTTTTTTTGTAGTGATTTATTATACGGTAAGTGTTTGTGACAATTTAGTATAAGATTAAAAACATAGAGCTTTCTAACCGTCAGGAGTTTACTAATCTGATATAAGGTGTTTGTAGAGAATCTGTAAGGTTTAAAGTACATGACCTTTATCAGAGATCTCTGTGCCCTTTCCAGGTTTAAAAAGTCGGTTTTAGTGGCTCCTCCCCAGACTGGAATGCAGTAAGAAAGAATCGATTGCGCTAATGCTATATAAACGTGATTCAGTAGAGTGCTAGACATGACTGACCTTAGAGATTTAAATACCCAATTTAACTTTCTGATCCGATTTATTACAGCTTCCAACTGCGAATGCCAACTAAGTCTCTGATCAATAATAATTCCGAGGTATTTTGTTTGATTCACCTTGTTTATAAGTGGACAGCCGCACGAGGTATTTTTAATATTTGAGCAAGTATGAATTTTGATGCTAAAGGTATTTCCCGGTTGTGACGATGTACAGGGAGCAAAACAAATGTAATTCGTTTTTTGGACATTTAATGTAAGTCTATTTTCTCTCAGCCATTTTGTCACACGTGCCAAACCCTCAGCAGTCTTTTCGCGTACGGAATTCCAAGTTTTACCAGTAAACGATAGCGGTGTCATCCGCATAAGAGAATATCCTACCCCCGACGTCTTGTAAATTGCACAATTGATTGATATAGATCAAGAAGAGAGTCGGGCCAAGTACACTCCCCTGCGGCACACCATATTTAACGGTTTTTTCTTCACTAATGAAGTTTTCTATCTTTACAGCTTGAGTTCTGTCACGAAGGTAACTACTGAAGAGAGACAGCGCAACCCCCCTGATTCCAATGCTCTCCAACCTGTCCACAAGAACTGAGGTAGAGATAGTATCGAAGGCCTTTTTAAGATCTAGAAAGACTGTAAGGCATTTATTTCTCTTGTCAACTTCCTCAGTTATAATAGAGACCAAATCCAAAATTATATCTTGAGTTGATATTCCTTTGCGAAACCCATATTGAAATTCAGATAAAATATTACATTTATTGAGGTAATTAAGAAGTCTTTTGTTAAGTAGTTTCTCAATTATTTTTGAGATTGAAGTCAAAACAGAGATTGGCCTATAGTTATTTACCTCAGATTGATCTCCGTTCTTGTAGACAGGAGTCACTACAGATCGCTTGAGGGCACTAGGAAAGACTCCTGCACCAAAACAAAGATTTGGTAGTTTACAAATGAGTGGGACAACAAAGTCTCTGGCACGCTTCAGAAATCCAGTGCCTATCCCATCCCAACCAGGTGCACTGCCAGAGTCTAGGCTCATGAGTATGCTGTCAACTTCACTAGGATCTGTCTCTAGCAGAACAAATGAGGTGGAAAGGGAACGGCTAGTCGGGTGGATCTCTGAAATAAGGCTGTCGGTACCAGATTGTTTGTTTATGAGATCTGCTAAATTAGAGCCAATATTGACGAAGTAATTATTAACATAATTGACTGAGTTTTGTGGTTGCGATTTTATATTTAGTAGGTCAATATTATTGATCTTTTTTGGTTTATATTGCGTAATGTCGTTTATCGTGGACCATAACTTTTTAGGTTGCTTAATTGATTCTGTTATTTGTTGGCTGTTATACTTTCTCCTAAGTTTTTTAATAAGATAAGAACAAAAATTACGATAACGTTTGTATGTTATTTTTAAAGTTATGTTGTGGGGCTCTTTTCTAAGCTTGTTCTGCATGCTATTTCTAAGTTTAATGCATTTGAGGGCTCCAAGGGTTATCCAAGGCTTTAGAGATATTTTATTATTTGACACAGTAACGATTTTGGAAGACGCATCAGAAGCTACGAGGGTTTTATAAGCATTCTCATAGTTTATTACAGTTTTATTTTTACAAGAAGTAGGCTTTTGATATGCATTTGAAAATTTGACCAGGACAAGATTATGATCAGTAACCGTAGTATTTAAAACAGCAACAGAAGCGGAGTTAAGATTGGTGTCCAACTTTAAAATAACATGATCTAAACAGGAGTCCTTCCTAGTGGACAAGGTATGGCCAGGCAAGAGACCATGATGGGATAAAACATTTAAATAATTGAGGCGATTGCGACGATCGTGTGATTTTTCTTTCTCTGAAATTATCAAATCTATATTAATGTCACCAATAACAACTATATTTTTGATTTGTGAAATTGTTTCAAGATGTGCATTAAGGGAGTTATTAAAACCGTCAGCTTGTAGGAAAGATGGGGAACGATATATAGCCAGAAAGGCGTAGTTGGCAATCTCAATCTGAAGTCCAGTTGCGTTAGTAAGACAGAGTTCTGTTACTTTAGCTTGGTGATTGTTTCTAATGTAAATAACAACACCATCATTTTGGTTTAGCACGTTAATTGTTTTATAAGAAGTATAATTTAATAATGATGGTAGCTGTTTCCTTGGATCCAATCTACATTCGGTTAATATTAGTATGTCCACTTCATTGTTTAATTGTGAAAGCGTCACTTGTAGATCATCAAAGTTTTTATATATACTCCGGATATTTTGGGTGATTACGATTAGACTGTTATGTTTACTACTCAAAACAAATTTAGTTAAATCTTGTATATTACATTTAAATGATTTTGAGATTTGCATAGAGTCTAATGCCTGTAGAGTATGGCGACTATCTATAGTGAGTTTTTATGAGCAGGTAGTCGTAGCTAGAGTTATAATATTTATTCCTATAAATATATACATACTTGTAAATTTGTATATACGTGTAGGTTGGGATTGTATTTTTTAATGGAAGAGTTAGGAGGGTAATGTTTGTTATTTTGCATGAGAAATAAAGAGTTTGCATTTGATGTAAGAAAATGTCTCTTTATGTCTATACTAAATTATTCTTATCTGCATCTGTTAGCTCGGCAAGTCTCCCTCCCCCAAAGTATCCAAACTACGAACACCCTCAAACGGCACCATGCTTAATGAGGCCCGCATCCTGTTTAAATTTTTTTAAGCTTAGTAAAGTTTTCTGTCTGTGGTTCTGGATGTCAGGTAGTCCACTCACTTCCCTCTAATGTGGTTGAGGAGGGCGATGACTGGATCCCGCGTTGACTCGTGAACGGGTGCCGTTTGAGGGTGTTCGTCGTTTGAATACTTGGGGGGAGGGAGACTTGCCGAGCTAACAGATGCAGATAAGAATAATTTTGTATAGACATAAAGAGACTCTGTAAATTTATTTTGAAAAAAATATACCCGTGAAGTTCCTTGCAAGTTCTTCTTCACGAAGGTTTTTTCGAACTGGTGGCAGAGTCATTTTTTTTGACCTCAATAAGAACAAGTAATTGTCAATGTTGAGAATAAAATATTTAATTTTGTTTCATTTTATTTCATTTCATTCCATATTTTTTGGGCCCCATCCCCTAAATATGTATTTGATTAAATCGATTGAATAAACGATTTTGATCCACTTTGATTATTATTTAGATATCCTCATATCCAATTTGCTTGGAATCTTTTTGGTCGATTTTTATCTCAAACATAGCGGGCTTCCTCGTACGGCATTGGTATACGGTAGCTATACGGCTGCGTGTAAATCAAATAAAATATACCCAGTAGTCACGAAGGATATTAAAAAATGGCACTAACCGCCGCACTTAGAGTCGTTTGTTTTTTTTTGGTCCCCTCCGCGAGGAGGGCACGTGGAAGTAAAATATGCTCTTACGCGTACCCCGCCGCGCGCGACACGGAGTTATGTGGGACTCGCCGAGCCTACCAGAGCCAACTACCCACTAAAACCACCTGAATGACTCTCGCAATCTTTTACCTCACAGCCTTCATCTGAAGCGACGACCAATTGGAGGAAAAGGCCGCGCAAGCTCAGGTTCGTCAAATATAGTGAGTAAGCACGAAGTCGCGCCCTCATTTTTGGTCTATAGTAGTGGGCGCGATTTGGTGGATGACACTCACTATAGCTACGTAGGGCGCGGATTTTGCTTAGCGAATTTAGACTTTATTTTTCCCATGTCAAAGTCTAGGTTTGGTCAGCAAAATCTATAGTTCAGAGTGCCCGGAATAACGGTTTAACGTCTCCCGTAACTGGCTACTCGGTTACACCATATCATTACATAAAGCATTACGTAAAGTAGCTCTCGCTAAGATCCAATATGGAAAATATTATATGAGTTTGTTGGCCGACTTTTTTAATCATATTTTGATAGCGTTTTACGCAACGTTTTTATAAATAATCGTATAGAATTAAAATTGAAGGTGGTCGTTCTGCTAGGTATTTAATCGGTTTTAAAATTTGCTTTTGTTATGCGAATGTACCTTTTTACGTATACGAAATTTTCATACAATTAGTAATGAATACAGTGTGAAATAAAATAATTATAATAAACAACGATACCTACAATGATGGAGTTAGTATTAATCCATTCGAATTAGAATTTAACTTTGGAATCAATCTAGGCCAAAATTTTATATTACCATTATTTAGGTCTAAGATTCTAGATTTCTAAGATTTAATAATTCAAAATCGCGACCAAATTCGACCGTGCGTTAGGTGATGATCTTGATTTAAAGGTGGGAACTGTTTTCCCCAATATCTTGGCCAATTTTAACTTTTCGAAAAAAATATTACGAACAAAAGTTGTTCATTAATTTTTTGACTACATTTTGTTTCTTGTTAATGTTTTGTGACCAATGACACTCTAAAGGCTAAAAAACGGTATGGGTAATCCATAATTTCCTTAAGTTTTCACGATTTACTGACTGGAATTACAAGGGTCATGACAGTTATGAAACTATAACTATCAAAACGCTTGTTATTTTAGTCACCATGGTGTCAGTAAAGATACCGAAACGTCAAGTTAAAATGTAAAGTATAATTAAACGCCATAAAATCCGTTTTATCGCGAGTAAAGCGTTTTATTTTAGGTATTTTTACCTATACGACCTCTATTTGACATTCCTTTAGGAAAGACTTAGAAGTTTCATCGGTGTCACGCGGTTTTTGATAACGTAGGGATATCTTAGGAAAATATAATATAGCTAAGCTACTAACTTAAGTTTCTAATGGGGATTACTGCAAGCAAACCTTCCCGTTTGTGATAGTATACTCTCGGTTTGACAGTTAGATGTAATCTTGATCAAGAAAACCGAGTATCTGCTCAAATGGATTTTTTTTTCAATTACAATTTACAAACCTTTTACATACCAAACTAGACGTGCAGTTAATGTTAAAGACACCATTATTTCCATGGTCTGGTTATTTATTGTCAGTCGTTTCCTAGTTTTGTTTTACGAGAAAATTAAGGATATAACAATTATTTTGCAAGAAGAAAAGTATGCACAATATACTTTGCAGTAAAATAGCGGAAAATAGGTGAGGGTCTTGTATATAAACGCACACAAATTAAATTATATTGCCCTCCAAATAAAAGAGAAAGAATGATGTAAACATGGGCTTGCGAGCAAGACAAAATATTTCTTGTCCGTAGAATTGCCTTCGTATTCGACACTTGTCGTTTATTCTCGGCTCGGTTAGCATTTTGACTAAACTAGTAAAATCCGGCGACCGGGAACAAGATTCTTGAGGTCCAAGCCTCAGTAGATTCTCACGTATCTTCAGCTATTCTACTTGAATCAAACGAAACATTAAGAATTTCTTCTACCTCGTTAGTACCCACAAAGGTGTACAATATTTACAATTCACGAACATTAGTCTTTGCAAACATCCATCACCAGGTTAATGAAACCACATAAATAATTAACGAAGCTAAATTTATTCCAATTGAATTACCTACATAACTACAAATGATGTGTCGCCGTCTCGTACATTTATCAATCTTACAGTACACAACAAATAGAATTGTTTCACTTAACCAAATTAACTAAAAACATAGTAAACTTAATGTCTTTGGTTTATGCCAAAAGGAATTTCGTATTTTACAGCCTCTCTTTAAGAGCATTATTAGTGTTAAGAACTACAAACGACCAGCTCCTCAACCTACCACATAATAATAACTGTTTTAAACTATCGCGGTAATTTTCACTATAAATCCGCGATGGTGCTTGCGACAGCATCGAAATATCGGACGCGTGAAATAAAAATCGAAAATCGTGGTAAGAATCCCGTAAATTCATCAAACTACCACACAATTTCCCATTAACTCAATTTTGAACTCTTTTATAATGAAGTCCAGGTTGAAAATACATTGAGAATATCTGACATTTTGTGGCAGGTGGAAGTGCTGTTGACTGTACAAAAACCAAACATAAAATTTACGAAATCGTTCAGCTTGTAGTCGATAGAGGTCTCTACTGATGTAAGCTAAAACGTTTTCGGGTAACAATGATAGTTGCAAAGACGAAAATTATGAAGAACCTATATTACTCTCGACTCGACATGAAATGGTAACCTCTGTAGGGTAACAATTCGTTAAAAGATTAAACATTAGTATTTAAAGGTTACTGGACTGTTCGTTCAATCGGTTTTTCAATCATTTATGTTGTAACGGTAACTAAGAAGTGTACAATTTATTTTAACACTCATGCGGTAGCTGTGATTTATTTATTATTTGTTTTTCATGATCACATAAGACTATTCGCGTAAGCGTAAATGAATATAAATGCATTACGGCCGCATTCAGTATAGTCTTCATTTAGCAAATTTATACTTTATTTTTACTCAATCTAAGTCTAAATTCGTTCAGCAGCGAGAGCTGTTTGTTCAGTACGAGAAGCGCCTTACATAACGATTTAACGCGGATGATCGTCACCAATCTATAAACAAACAATTAATACCAAATATAAATAAATTACAGGAGAAATGAGTAAATATACAAAGTGCAACACTATTAAAGACATACGCTATGGCACCTTTAACCCAAACAAGGAAAGAAATCGTGCAAATACAGAAGTGCTAAGAAGAAGGACTGAGAAATTATTGCTTTTTGTACTTTTTGAGGGATCTTCTTCGAGTATTTTCCATCGATCTCGTGACCAGCCAGACTCCAAAACTGTTACTAAGTCCATAGACAGCGTTAACGAAAGTAACGAAAAGGGCATGAGGGAAGTATCCAGTGGTTTTCGGGACCGTTCCGACCAAGCTAATCGCTGATTTGACAAAATCCTTGGCAGAAGGCGCGAGGAAGGTGCTTCGGCGTATCCCGGACATGTTAGAGCAGACGAAACCGGGTAAGACGCATTGTATTGTGATGCCTTTCTTGGCATATTCCATTTCGAGACCTTCCGTGAATTTGTCTACGTAGGCCTGGAACAAAAAATATGTACGGTTTTATACGAGATAAGAATTGTATGATGAGTTTCATCACAGAAACTCTCCCTACTGCTTTATTGGGCAGATCATAGTGTTTTGCGACGGTAGAACAGTAGCGGATAGTCTTAGTAAATAGAACTCACTACATAAATAAAATCCTGAGACAAACACACCCACTGTATGGCCCCAAAGTAAGCAGATCTAGTGTTATGGGTGATCATACAGCGACTGGTGGAACCCAGAATAAACATACATAAAAAAACATCAACAACCAAGACCCTACAACAAACATCAGTGTTCATCACACCAATGAATGTCTTGACTAGGACTCGAACCCGGTACCTCCGGCGTATGAGACAGGGCTACCAGCCACTACGCCACTTGCTCGTGAAGTAAACATTCGAGTAATACAGTTACATGGTCAGTTTTAGTCTGTTCTTGCAGGTCGGACATCACTGTCTTATTGGTAAATTACTGACTAAGAATTTAGTGAAACGTACTTAAAACTACAATGAGCTGTCCGTATATAGATTTGATTGCATAAGTCGTATACATGGTGTTTTTGTAAATGTTACGTTTAACATTTAATGGACATACATTCAGTTACTAATCCTCTGATCCTCTGTCGAACTAATGTGAAAACTTGACTTTATTTGTGAAGATAATATATCTCTAAGTTTTGGTCACCATTCTCGAATGCAGGGTGCATCTTCGATACTACACTATACTATACTACACTATACTATACTAGATACAGCGTCAAAAAAGCGTCCTCACCAAAAGAGTGCCCCTATGAGCACCTGGGACCTCTTGCAATATATAAGCATTTGGTCACTTTGAAAGTAAACATGCCACAATACTCATATAAAAATTTTAAAAATCAGTTTCCGAAACTGTAAGTAAGAAGGATCGTCATTTTTTCAGTAAGTTTAATTGTAATTATTAAAACTATATTGAAATACTCATGTATTTGTTCAAAAAATCAGTTTAAAAACATGTTTTAAAAAGTAGGCGAATGGTGATAAACAGCCGTGGTGTAACTTGCGCAAATTAACTATACACTAACTGAACTAATAATTCATACTAATGCAACTGCATTATTTAGTAGTGTAAACTATGGACTCTGTTCAGATTTTTTTTAATTTGTATGTTTTTATAGTAGATTTTCGACAATAAATTATGCTTCTTTTGGTTTAAAACATCTATTCAATTATATTAAAGTTATTTTGCAAATTAAAGTTATAATTCAATTATTGTTTTTTCAGTTTTTCTCGAGACTCTGTGCGATGTGCAAAGTAGATCTTCTACCTACCTCAAAGATGAGAAGAAATTTTCAAGCCGTCCCAAGCGAGTTTCTTAGAAAGTGACAAGCCTTTCAGAAAAAAAAGTCTCAGAAAATGATGTAACAATTACCTAGTTTATAAGTTTTTTTTTTTTAAATAAGTAACGGAATAATTAAAATGTCGCAAATAAAATTATACCATGGAGTTCAATTGAGTTTAGACTTAGAATAATTTAATATAATATATATATTTAATGAGCACAGCATATGTATATAAAAATGTAACTTAATTAATATAAAGTAAAGTTTTACAATATATTCGACTCTATAGAATCCTCGTTCCACAGTCTAGTTTTGTTCATAAAACATTATAATTATTTGTTAAGCTTTTGAAATTCAATCTTAACTCATGCATGGAGAGTTATGTTTGCATTAAAATTGGTAACCTATTGTCACTTCTGAACCATCTTATACAGTTTAAAGTGTCTTTTTGTATGTAAACTGTTTGTCTAGTTTTTGTATGTGATCGCAGCTGACGATAAGAAATTTACAATTATACTTACGATACCGAATTTACTGCATACTTTTATAGAAAAATTACCATTTCGAAGTAAAATTACAAAACTTTTCAAAACGGTTCGCCGGAAAAACGCCGCTGAGCTAGGGTGTGTCTACATTTCTCGGGAATTTAAAAAATATCTCAATTATAATTTTGTCAGTAATCAGTAAACAGGATATTTATTTTAGGTTCATTTTTACGACACGAATGAAGTTGCGAATAATGATATCCAAAGTATGTCTTTAAAACACTCTATAAATGTACACGTAAATATATTCATGTATGTACAAGCACAGATACAAATGGTTCTCATAAGTATCCCACTTGTAAACTATTTTGGTAAGAAATTGTCGATATATATCCTCATATCCATCCGTAGCCTAAGGTTAAAGTCTGTCTGTATGCAAAATGTTAACAAAATTAAGTCTGCAGTTTCGTGGGTCAGTAGCAAAGCAGGTAGAGATGGTTCAAGGCATTTGTGTGCGCGGCCCCATCTGTATACAGCAATTGTGTGTAAGGATTGTACACGCACGCCAAGCGTTCGAGACCTTCCCAGTTCGACAAGATGATAAAGCTGCCACAAAAAGTAAATAATAATGCACTTTATTGCTAAACAAGTTACAAAATTAAAATACACTTAGATTAAAACTACAAAAAAAAGAAAACGACATCGTGGGCGGCCTTATCACTAAAAGAGTAATCTCTTCCAAGCAACATTGAAATCTATAAATTATAAATTAACTAGAACCACTGTTGTTCAGTGCATTTTAGTAAGATATTGAACTAATATACTAGTCATATAGGTACATACATACATAAATAAATAACACCGTTTAACTTTTTTGTAACAAATATTCTCAAAGTATAACAATATACATCACAGAGAAAGATAGTAATTCTTTACCGAATGTAAAGAGGGAGTGAATTCCATAGAGAAATAGCTTTCACCTTGAACGACTGCTGATAAGTACAGGATGTGTGCCTAGGAGTAACCAGCAAAAAGTTACTAGCAGATCGCAAGATACATTCAAGGTGTTAAGTTGCATATTTTTATTTTATTGAAAAAGGATTAGACGTTTGTCTTCTATCTCACCTGATGGAAAGTGACGATGAAGACGAAGGTGTTACACGTCTATCCACGAGATACCTATTCACTCGACGCTTGAAAGAACTAGGACTATAGTTTTCTGGAAAAACAGACGCAGGCAGTTCATTCCACACCTTGGCGACCCGCACCAAAAAGGAACTATCGAAGCGTTTGGTTCGACTTCTTGGGATATCTACCATGAAGGGATGGAAGGTCTATCTGCGTCTAGTAGTCCAATGCAAGAAGGATGTGGGTTCAACCTGATCAAAAAAAGCATTCGCGCTGTTTAGTATTTATTTGGTCGATAACATACAGTCCTTATTTTGCGGTTCACTCATACACTTTTAATAACATTATTTTATTTTGCTAGGCTGTATGTATTTATTATTTGCCTTCTCTATTGGTTGGGTTTAAAAAGTTGAGTTGGCGGGAGCTGTCACTTTTGAAGACAAAATGATGGAGGTGCAACTGTGAACTTGTGAACCACGTTTTCACGTTTTTATATTATAATTGTGTTTTTACGGCGCCCTATGCCTATTGATATTTAACGTTTTGTAGACGAAAACTTAAATAAACTTTGTGTGTTGTGAAAAGTGAACTTAAGGAGTGCCAGCAGCAACAAGGTTCGTGCTTAGGGTTTTATTATAATATATTTTTATTCGTATTTATACAGACCAAACATTCGGACTGCACAACGCCGATGACTGGATCGTGTTTTCATGTTCCAAGATAAAATTAACTCAAAATTTGACTCGGACGGCGCGGCACAGCTATCGAAGTTTTAACATCCTTTTCACCGCCGCACGAGTCTCTGCTACTCATAATATCTTTTATTACTATATATTTTACCGTGTGCGATCGGCGCATACATCTCTTCGAGCCGGATAGCAATTAGATTGGTTAATTTGAGTTACTTAGTCGTGGAACATTCCAGTCTTCTGGCAAACCACACATAATTATTTTCTATTGGGGGTAGATAGGAATAACTTTTTTGGGCTGATTTAGATATAATTTCTGGGGTTTTTTCGGTAGTACACAGTTAAACTGCACATATTTACACTCACAAGTATTATATCTAACTATATTATTCCTCTCCCTATTCCCATATTACATTTATATCGTCATATTACATTTTAGGTATTCACACATATTTGCAAAATTTGGACTGTATTTTTGTCGGGCAATTTGTTTTTAAGGAATTAATTATAACTCTCATTAGTAATTGTAACTGTAAAATAAGTCTAAACTGTGTTTGGTCAAATTCCTAATTTTCATACATATTGCGTTTTATTGCTAAATTATTTTGCAAGTAGACTCAACAGTGGCGCCATTTTTATCTTTGGGACTTAGCGCATTTCTTTTCTTTAGTTGGCACTACACAAGTTTTGACGGGTTGGTATTGTTTGGGTTCGATACCAGATTTGAACATTTTTTCTCTCTGAGGTTTTATTGACTTGTTTCTTATTGCAATTGTTATTGTTTATTGCGGTTTAGTTTATGAATTTTTGCTACAGGTTTGTGGCAAATAAATTTAGCGGGCGGGCGATAAGAAACAAGGTTTTTTGTTTTTAATTGTTTCGGTATAGGGCACGTAAATGATTTTATTTTTTAATTGCGGTTGTTGTTATTGTTTTACGCGGTGACTACTGTAGGTATATCGTTGATGGGTACCTGAGTGTCAAATCTATTTGGGGTAGGTTTTTGTCTAAGGGGGCTACAGTGAATCATCTCGATTTGCGGGAGCAATTTGGCTCACTTTTTGTTTTTTTTTTTTTTTTTTTTTGTTTCACTGTAGTAAATTTGCACGAAATAGACTTTGTTCTTTTGTTTTATTTGTTGATAGCGGTCAATTACGTAAACTATGGCGACGCGTAAGCAACGTTTGCGTGATTTAAAGTATGAGGCGGTCATACGACGTTTGGAACTTATTCATGATCTCAGTAAAAGGGACTTTTCTGTAGGTGATGATATAGGTTTAGCGGAATTTAAGGTACGGTTCGCGGACATCGATAGTTTACATGAGGAATTCACCTCTTTACATTTTGAGATTCAATTGGATGAAGGTGAAGATTTAGATACAACACAACATGAGGATAAGTTCATGAAGTATGACAAAATATATTACAATATTAAGCGGAGGTATTCAGAGTTGTTTTCTATTAATCCTAATGAGGTGAAATCGTTCGCAGGTACTGGCGGGGATTTTAAATCCAATATTAGTTTGCCGCGGTTGCATTTACCTACATTTTCTGGAAAGATAGAAGAATTTATTTCTTTTATGGAATTATTTGATTCGATGGTTGGACGCGATCGTAGCTTAAGTGATACTGAGAAATTATTTTATTTGTTTGTATCGGTTACCGGTGAGGCTAAGTCGTTAATACAGCATTTGAGTATTACGGAAAGGAATTATTCTGTTGCACTTGAGTTGTTAAATAACAGGTACAGAAATAAGAGATTGTTGGTCGATAAATTAATGTATAATTTATTTAACTTTGGTCAAGTACATAAAACTTTGAATTCTTTAAAACCATTTTTAAATTCATTGTTGGAAAATACTAAGGCACTCGAAAGACTTGAGCTGCCAGTTCCTGACTGGTCTTATGTACTATTCTATTTAAATTTACAAAAATTAGATTCTTCTTTACGCAAACATTTCGAGGAGCGGTTTGTAGGTAGGGAACTACCTACGTTTGATGACCTTTTGAAGTTTTTAGAGGATGAGGTTCGTATTTTGGAAACGAGTTCGAGTGCCCCAGGCACTGACGGATTGCGCGTGATCCCGACGCGGGCTAATGCGTCGGTCGCCAGGGCCCGAGACACGTGTGGCGCCTGCAAGGGTGCGTCCACACATTTCTTAACCAAGTGTAAGACGTTTATATCTTGGTCCCCGGTGTTGCGTAAGAATTTCATAGCGGAAAACGGACTATGTTTTAAATGTTTTGGACAACACAGAATTGTTAATTGCAAATCAACGTATAAATGTACTAAATGTGGCTCCTCTAAGCATAGTTCGTTCCTACATTTTGATTCGTCTCGTGATAATAATCCGGTGCGGCCCTCGACCCCTCAGCAACAGCGGGCAGAGGTGGGCGCGGACAACTCGCAACAGGCGCAGGTGTCGCACGCGGCGCGGGCGGCACGCGGCGAGCGGGCAGTGCTGCTGGCCACGGCGGTGCTGCGCGTGCGGGACAACAGCGGACAGTACCACAGCGCGCGGGCGTTGCTTGACGGAGGCAGCCAAACTACATTTATAACGGACGATTGTGTGCGGAGGTTCGGTTTACGGCGGTTTCGATATGGTATCGATATTTTAGGACTTAGCGGAGCCTCGGTTGGCAGTTGTAAGGGTGCAGTTACGCTTAATTTTGTACCTAGCCATTGTGATGATCCAGAGTTATCGACGCGCGCGGTTATTTTAAATAAAATAACGCATAAACTGCCGTCGTTTAATTTACCTGCGGATTTGGCGGAACGTTTTAATAAACTTAATTTAGCGGATCGATTGTTTTATAAGTCAGGAGATATTGATATTTTAATTGGTGCGGATCTTCTCGGCAATATAATGTTAGGCGGAGGTTTTAAAGTTGACCCAGAGCTGCCTACGGTTTTTAATACGATTTTTGGTCATGTTCTGATGGGTCCTGTTTCTTGCTCGACCCCCGGCAGCGACGTGTGTGGTGTTTCACAATGCTTGTTGAATACCGATCAGATTTTGGAAAGATTTTGGCAAGTGGAAGATATTCCGAGTAATATCGCCGCCACTAAGGATGTCGAGTGCGAGACAATTTTTGCGGAAACGCATTCGCGGAATGAAAGCGGCGGTTACGTTGTACGGTTACCTTTTTTATCCGTCCATCCCGAGTTAGGTGATTCGGCTAAGATGGCGATGAAGCGGTTTTTGGCTTTGGAGAAGCGGCATCATAGCAATGATTTTATGAGGAATAAATACATTTCTTTTATGAGAGAATATGCGGATATGGGACACATGGTTCCCTTAGATATTTCGGTTGATGATTTAGAAATGGGGAAATATTTTGTTATTCCTCACCATGGTATTTTTAAAGCAGACTCAGATAAGATCCGAGTGGTTTTCGATGGTAGTTGTAGGACTTCGTCTGGCGTCTCGCTAAATGACTGTTTACACGCGGGGCCGAATTTACAACATGATATTATGGAAGTTATTTGTAGATTTCGTTTGTCTCCGGTAGTTTTTTCGACGGACATTAAAATGATGTTCCGGTTTATTTTTGTTCACCATGAAGACACGATGTATCAACTTATATTTTGGCGGGAAAACCCGGATGAACCCGTCCGGATTTACAAATTGAATCGTGTCACATACGGTCTTAAAAGTAGCCCATTTCTAGCGGTTCGCGTGTTGAGGCAGCTAGCAGATGATGAGGAGATGCGGTTTCCTCTCGCTGCTAAACTGCTACGGGAGTCGGCCTACATGGATGATATCCTTGGTGGCGCGGATAATGTTTCTGGCGCGTTAGAATTAAAAGACCAATTGATTGGATTGCTTAAATCGGCGGGGTTCGAATTAAGTAAATGGAAATCTAATTGTGGGGCTGTTTTAGAAAATATACAGACTGCGGACCAAGAAAGACCTCGGATTTTTGATAATGCAGATGGGCCCGAGTTTCATAAAATTTTAGGCATTCAGTGGGACCTTAAATCGGATATTTTTAGTTATAATGTCAAATTGAGTGATAACTCGAACTGCACAAAGCGCAGTATTCTTTCTACTTTGGCTCGTACCTTTGACCCTTTGGGTTGGGTTTCACCGGTTATTCTCCAGGGTAAAATTATAATGCAACGTTTGTGATTATTAAATTTATCGTGGGATGATGAGCCACCTGCGGAGGTGGCCTCGGAATGGAGTTCTATTTTTGCGGATTTCTCACGTATTGGTGATGTTAGATTGGAACGGTTTGTGTTGACAGACACTAAGCGATGTTCACTTCACGGTTTCTCAGACGCTTCAGATCGAGCTTACTCGGCTGTAGTTTACATGCGGTCCGGTGATGATTACGGTGACACGAAGGTCAGGCTAATTATGGCTAAGTCTCGTGTTGCCCCGGTAAAGTCCAAATTAACTACACCAAAACTAGAGCTGTGTGGCGCGGCGTTACTTGCGCGCATTTTAAAGTACGTCTACGAAGCCATAAAAAATAACGTGTTTGTACAGGATATAATAGGCTGGACCGATAGTACTATAGTATTGTCATGGTTGCGCTTACCGCCGCATATGTTGCAGCCGTTAGAAGGAAATCGCGTATCACAAATAGTAGGATGCGAGTTACCGATATCGTGGCGTCACGTGCCGTCTACGATGAATCCTGCGGATGTAGGTAGCCGTGGATGTCGCGCGTCGGAGCTTATTGTACATCCCCTCTGGTGGGAGCCTGGATGGCTCAAATGTCCTGAAGATACGTGGCCTCCAAATATTGTTAAAGGGGTTAAAGAGTTACCAGGTTTGCGGAAAACTGTAGTTAGTACTTTATTGACGGAAACGGATGAGTTTAATTCAATTTTTACAAGGTTTAGTTCTTTGTCAAAAGTACAAGCTGTTATGGGTTATTGTTTAAGATTTATTTATAATATTAAACAGAAAGATTCATCGAAACGGTTAGTCGGTGTACTTTCTGCCGTCGAGCGTAGAGCGGCGTTGGATTGCCTTGTGCGGATGGCTCAATATGAGACATACTCAGCCGATATTGCCAAATTGCGTAAAAACTTAACTGTTCAAAATAGTTTACGTAGGCTTATGCCTTTTCTAGACAATTGCGGTTTATTGCGAGTTGGAGGGAGATTGGAATTTGCGGCTGGTTTACCGGAGGGAGCAAGACACCCCTTATTATTACCCAAATCTCATCCCCTAACAATTTTAATCGTCGATTATTTCCATATTGTTTATTGTCATGTTGGCCCGTCATCTCTACAGGCTATTTTACAAAATCGGTTTTGGATTGTTTCGGCGCGACAAGTTATTAGGAGTCGCATATTCAAATGTATATTTTGTTTTAAGACGAAGCCAAAGACTTCTGATCCAATTATGTCAGCATTACCTAGTGATAGAGTTAATGCAAATGGAGTTTTTCATACTGTGCAAACGGATTTTGCCGGTCCATTTTTAACAAGAGAGTCTCGTCTGCGGAAATCACGACAATTTAAGAGTTACTTGTGTGTTTTTGTTTGCTCAGCCACTAAGGCCGTGCACCTGGAAGTTGTCGGTGATCTTTCCACAGAAGCTTTTCTTGCCGCTTTAACACGTTTCACATCTCGCCGCGGTTTACCGAGTGTAATACGTTCAGATTGCGGAACTAACTATGTTGGAACAAAGAGACATTTAGATGATGTTCGGACTTATTTATCTAAACAAGATATTCAGGATGGGTTGTCGGCGGACGCTTCTATTCGAGGTGTTAATTGGTTGTTTAACGTTTTCGGCGGACCTCATTTTGGCGGATTGTTCGAAGCGGCTGTCAAGTCAGCTAAGACATTGTTGAAGCGAGTGATTGGTGAGCAAGTTCTCACATTTGAGGAACTTTCCACAGTTTTTGCTAGGGTAGAAGCCGTCCTCAATTCGCGGCCACTTTGCCCCTTGTCTCAAGACCCTCGAGAATTTGATGTTCTGACGCCTGCCCATTTTTTGATAGGCAGACCTCTACTTTCAGTCCCTGAATTTGATTTTGAGGATAGTGCGAATAATCGTTTAAGTCGCTATGAATTATTGCGAGCTATGGCTCAACGGTTTTGGCGTAAGTGGAGCGAACAATACCTCCACACTTTACAAATGCGACATAAATGGACCTCTGATTGCGACCCACCTAAAATAGGTGAATTAGTGTTAATAAAGGAGGATCACGTAGGTCCCTTGAACTGGCGGTTAGGTCGCATCCAGGAGTTGGTCCCTGGAAAGGATGGAGTTGTTCGAATCGTAAAGCTCGGAACCTCTTCTGGTACACTCCTGCGACCAGATGTCAAGATTTGTAGACTGCCAATAGAGCAATCGATGTAGAGACTATTTGCATGTCAATTTAATGTTGTCTTATTTAAGTTTGTTTTTATTATATTTATTTTGTTTAGTATTCTAGCGGTTTAGACTTGTTAACTTTATTCTGGCTTTCCAGCCAACCTCGGGCGGGAGGATGTTTAGTATTTATTTGGTCGATAACATACAGTCCTTATTTTGCGGTTCACTCATACACTTTTAATAACATTATTTTATTTTGCTAGGCTGTATGTATTTATTATTTGCCTTCTCTATTGGTTGGGTTTAAAAAGTTGAGTTGGCGGGAGCTGTCACTTTTGAAGACAAAATGATGGAGGTGCAACTGTGAACTTGTGAACCACGTTTTCACGTTTTTATATTATAATTGTGTTTTTACGGCGCCCTATGCCTATTGATATTTAACGTTTTGTAGACGAAAACTTAAATAAACTTTGTGTGTTGTGAAAAGTGAACTTAAGGAGTGCCAGCAGCAACAAGGTTCGTGCTTAGGGTTTTATTATAATATATTTTTATTCGTATTTATACAGACCAAACATTCGGACTGCACAACGCCGATGACTGGATCGTGTTTTCATGTTCCAAGATAAAAATAACTCAAAATTTGACTCGGACGGCGCGGCACAGCTATCGAAGTTTGTAACATCCTTTTCACCGCCGCACGAGTCTCTGCTGCTCATAATATCTTTTATTACTATATATTTTACCGTGTGCGATCGGCGCATACACGCGCACTCTCCAAAATGTAATCTGTAGAAGACTGCTTAGCTGGCAACTTTCTGACGATGGCCGAGGCTTTGCAGTTTTTTGGTGGTGAGGTCAAAGTTGTTAATATTGGCCTACTGGCGTAGACCAATTGGTCAAGGCCGGTATCAATGTGAACCCACATAACGGAAAAGTCCAGATCTTCCAAGTAATGGAGACGCTGACAACAGATCTCGTCACTGGCATACATGCACACCCCGGCGTTCGGGCGGAAATTGGACTCCAGGATGTACCCTGGGTAACAAGGGTATGCCGAGCCTGACGGATTACAGATCTGCGTCTCCATTAAGCGTTCCGTAGGTGAGGCCTCTCTGTCTCAAGATGGTGGTGGACATCGTTGATATTTGAGTGCATTCCTCTGATGTTGCAGAAGTGCACTTTAAGAGAGAGGAAGTGCAACCGCTGTAGAACCTTACTCTTCTTGTGACTTTTCATATTTGTTGTGTGAGTGAATAGGAAGGAGGACAGAAGTTGAGTGAAGCGCTGCAAATGGAACCAAGCTGCTCGCAATAAACAACGCACCGATGGGGAACTGGCTTGGAGACTGCGGGATTTACAAGCTCGCGCACACATAGGACTAAACGCACAAATGAATTGAACTAACTATACTTTAGACACGAATTAACCAAACTAACCTTGGTAGCAGCATAAACAGTGAGCAATGGACTCGGGATCATAGACGACGCTGACCCCAGGTTGATGACCACACCTTTGCCACGCTTCTCCATTCCCGGCAACACGATGGCCGTCATCCGAGTCACTGACACCACGTTGGCTTTGATCAGGGATGATACGGCTTGGTCCCTGGGGACAAAGGGGGAAATTGAAGTGGTTTTTAAGATTTTGTTATGAAAAATATTTAAAACATTTTATTTAGCTAGTACATTAATAAATAAATAATATATTAATTTATTTTTAAAAGAAAAAGAAATTCACTAAGGTGTACACGTAAACTTGAATAACAATTTAACCCAAAAAAGTCCCTTCACCACAGTTTTTATTGAAATGAAAGAGAAAAAGCAATTTCTTAATCCAGATAGCTAACTCCTGGTCCAAGCTTGTAACTCAAAGTATTATTTACATATTTTTTTAAATTACAAACGAAACCCTCAAATACTGGTAAATGTCCTTTTTTAACTTATTCGGCCCAGTAGCTTTATGGCCCTTCTTCATAGGCCGGAGGTCCCAGGTTCGAGTCCTGGCTGGGGCATTCATTTGTTTGATGAATACAGATGTCTGTTCTCCAGTCATGGTCGTTTGTATGTACGTTTATTCTGGGTTCCCCGTTCACTGTATGGTTAATCGTAACAACAGCTCCGCTTGCTTTGGTGCCATACAGTTGGTGTGTTTGTCTGGAGATTTATTTTTCTTAATATCAGGAAGCACTCATTTAAAACGTGGTTTCGTGAATTCTAAACGCTCTCATTGTTTATTATCATACTGAATAAATTTATTTACATACTATAAAAAATATTAACAATCCTACAATGTAAATATAAGGGTATTAAATCAACAATTATAAAATAAAAATATGCTACGAAAAGACTATGTTTTTAAAACTTTAATTTCAATCTTAGCTTCTTGCGAAACTTACAAGATGAGTTGGTAAAATAAGTTCCTATAAAATGTACCACTAGGAAACAAAGAGGAACGAAATTTACAAAACAATAGCTCCAATTAAATAACTATAAACAAAAATAATTAAAACAAAACGATTGTTGAGACAAAAGCGAAAAAAGCGCGTCGCATACCAGCCCCGCCCACGCATACATAATAGTAATTTCAGAAATGTTCACATTCTAGCGACACAAAGGATTGAAGATATGTGCACACGAGTCCTCGACAATAGAGGGCTCATTAACCAGCAGATCCATTAAATTAATGTTAGGAGCAGTGATTATATTAATTCGGGAAGTCGCTATGGACCGTAAACTGGGTAACTAATTACAGTTGCGAACAAATTTGTCTTGCAAACACTGCAGGTTAGCATTTGAGGATATGCAGAACAGGTTACAGCTGTAAACGTTTGACAAGCATTTGGGTGATGAACATTTATGTTTATATGGTTATTCTGGGTTTACCCCAGTCGGTCATCCATAGCACAAGCTTTGGAAGTAAGCTGTGCTTACTTTGGCAACATACATGCGGTGTGTTTTTCTGGGGATTCCTGTTATTATTATATACATTTGGCTCATGCCGATAGGCTATATTATGTAGGTCTTCACAATCACATATCAATATAAACAACCATGACCCGAGAACATATATCTGTGTCCATCACAGAAATGAATTTCCCCACCCGGACTCGAACCTGGGACCTCCGGCGTATAAGGCAGGAGTACTTCCACTACGCCGCTCGGCCGTTAAATATGGCATATAGGTGGTAATTGCTACGTGCCGGCCTTGTCGTTTAACAAATACTGGCAACCCGAAGATGGGTGTAGTGAATGAGACTCTGGTCACTTCTAATCAGTTTTAACAACTATTGTACATTGTACCTAGGTACGAATCAGACGCTCTAAAGGATGACGAAAAACAACGCGGCAAAAGTTTACCTACTTAGTAGGTAATTTCAAAGTCTTGTGTAAAGCCTGTTAACCTGCAATTGGCAAGCGAGCTGGACACTAAGTAAGGTGAAGTAAAGAGCATTAAATGCAAGTAAATGAGCATTGGAGGCACAGTGGTGAAGGCGCTCGCTTTGTAAAGTTAAAGTTCTGCAGTTAAAGACTGCCACATGTATTAATAAGTTGGTGTCTAATGGGGAAGAGAAACATCGTGGGGAAACCCATCGTTTGCCAACCCGCAGTAGGCAGGCGTGCTGGACTATAAATTGTCTAATACCATCCTTTACTTGGGTGAGGTTGATATCCCCGGAATAATCTGTCATCATGTATAGTGTTAGTTAAATATCATTAAGTCTGTTGTTGTTTGGTATATTTTATACGACAGAACTTCTTTGGAAATTGAAATTCTTGTGGCTACTGTTTGCGCCTCGTTATATTGCAAAAGGATAACGAGAGAATTTAATTTTATACGTTCAAACATATAACGGGGACATTACATGGACTCCCATATTCATCTACTTCAATTTATTAATGTAAAAAGATTTATTTGTTTATACTATTAATTCGATCATAATAATTATTTCACAATCATAAAGCTGTATTGCCATGAAATAACATTTAAGCTATATGTTATTAAAATATCCCACGGAATAAGGAAATGCACTAAATACTACTCTTTTGTGTTATCATACTTAAATGACGATAAATGTTATCACTCGTCAGAGCATTCACCCCATTCTCGCTCCGATCGCCGCCCGGTACGGACGTTCCAAGACCACTCCGATAGATCGGTCCCTTCCCGATATTCCGTGGCGCTCAGTCTACTGACGTCACAGTCTAGCGTGTTGGTTCCGTAATACGGTTTTTCTGGGTTTTGTTACTCCCTCCGAGCGCTATCGTAGTGATTTTTCTTTGCGACTAAGCCTCTTTGTCTTCAAAGTGCTGTGCTGAGTTGTGTTGTGCTTGTGCTGAGTGCTGTGTTGTGCCCAGCGTGAGTAGTCTGGTTTCAGTACAAAGGATACTTAACGGTGACAACGAATTTGTACTGATCCAGTCCTTTTATTTTTATTTTATTCCTTCTTCTATTTTTTATTAATTTTTCCTATATTTTCATATTTATTTTTTATCTTATCTGTGTGTTTTCGTGTGCATTCGCCCTTTCAGTCGGTAAAGGTTGACCCTAACGCGGTCAACTCTTTACCTGCGTACCCTTTTTTTAGGTTTCTAGGTAGCGGCCTTCGGCGAACTACGGTTAGTTTTAAGTCCTTCTCCCCAGCCCCCCTACCACTGGTAGGGAGGTTAGCCGCTAGGGTTCGCAAGGTTTTTTTAGGAACTCAAGGCATCTTTTATATACTTAAATATACATACCTTAGTCCCAATACCTCCCATGGATTCGCAAAGCGTAATAAACTTCGCGAAAGCGTTCGCCCAGAAGCTCGCCGCGTCGGGCAACCCGATATCAGATGAGGTCTTCTCGCAGGCCTTATTAGCGTCCCCGCGCCGCTTATGTCATTCGTAGTGACCGCGTCTCCGTCGAAGCCAGCGACGCGCTGCGCTCCCATCCCATCGAAGCCTCAGCTCCCTCCACCCGTCTTCCTCCGCGAAAAAGCGCGCTGGACCGCGGTTTCTAACTTGTGCAAAGAGCATAAAATCAATTATCTTAAAGCCTCCAACGCAGGCGATATTATCAAGATTCAGGTCGCGACTATCGACGACTTCCGCGCGTTCACTAGGCTCCTATTACTTAGGCAAATCGCTTATCACACCTACGCCCTCCCGGAGGAGCGTAAGATCCACGCAGTATTACGGGGCGTCTCGTTTGAGCTCGCGAACGAGGAAATCCTCGAGGACCTTAAGTTCCAGGGCTTCCCGGCTGAAGCAGTGCACAAGATGCATTCCAACCGCGGTAAACGGTTTCCGTTAACATTAATTATCCTAACCAATACTCCCAACTCGAGGGAGATCTTCAGAGGGGCTCGCACAATTCTCGAATATCTCCGTCGAGCGTCCTAACCGTCGTGGACACCCTGGGCAATGCCATCGTTGCCAGCTGTACGGCCACGCAGTGGCTAATTGTTCAGCTCCCCCAGGTGCGTTAAATGCCTCGATCCGCATATCACAGAAGAGTGCACTCGCACTCCCGACTCCACCTCCCCCACTGCATGTGTGCTGTGCGGCCAGTCTGGCCACAAGGGTTGTCCGCGTGCTCCGCGCTCTTCTGTAAAGAGGACCGCGCCTAAACCGGCACCGCCGCTCACTCCCGCTAACTTCCCGCCGCTGCGCAACCTCGTTCACAATGCGCGAACGGGGATACAACGCGAAGGAGGTCCCCCGGAAGCAAAGCCCGAGCAGCCGATGCTGACTTCAGCTCTCTCCTAGAGACAGCGTCCGGCCGCTCCTGCGCCACCTTCCCGTCCTATCCCAGCTCCCGTAGCTCCCGAAGGCCAGCGTCCCGCTCCGTCGTCCTCCCCTCAGTCATCGTTGGCTGAGGACATGAAGACCGTGTTCGACGTCATCCAAAACGTCGGCGATTAACGAAATCGCCGTACTCGCACGCAAACTGCGAGCCGCCCGCTCTCCTCAAGAGCGTCTATTTGCGTTAGCCGAGCATCACTCGCTACTCAGCTCTTCATAAATTCAATTTTTCAAATAATGTCTAGACCCGCAAATCCCGCGTCCTGTCGTATCAAACCCAAGGGCTTATCCCTAGTTTCTTTTAACGTTCGTAGTCTTAGTACTAACCTCCCTGAGCTCAAACTGTTCTTTCAGAACAACGAGCTAGACTTATTGCTTCTCCAAGAGACGTGGCTCACTCCAAACTACACCAGGGGTTTCGCTATTCCCAAATACGCGTTCACTCGTAACGATAGGCCCAACTCCGACGGTTACGGCGGCACAGCTATTTACTACAAAAGAGGTTTCCATTGCGCTCCTCCCCCTACCCCTCCTCTCCTCAACATGGAAGCCACTGTGTGTAGATTGGGTATGACTGGTCATCCGACCGTTATCATAGCTTCAATCTACATACCTAGTGGCACCAGACCTATCCTATATATACTTCGAGGCCATTCTCGCCCTCGACCATTCAGTCATTATGTTTGGAGATTTTAATTCCAAACATACTGACTGGACGTGCCTATCGACTAACACCAGCGGTATCAATCTCTTTAACATCACTGAGCAACTCGACTTAGACGTCATCCCCCCCATCACTCCCACTCACTATTCCGACAACCCAAACCACTCTCCTGATATCCTCGATTTTGCGATCGTCAAACGAATCAATATTATATATTAGTCGATTCGATAGTCGATTCCCACACTGATGCTATCAACTCAGCCATCAGTGTTAAGGTGAAGGTTGCTAAGCAAGGCAAACCCACGCTTCCCTTAGCTGTTAGCAATCTTATTAAAGCTAAGAAAGCGGCTCTCCGGAGAGCCAAGAACCTTAGTCACCTTAGATCCGACGCTTTCTTTCAAGCCACACATCGATAGAGTTTCGAAACTCGCCCGTCACTACTTAGGCCGCCTAAATAGCATGTTAGGTAGAAAAAGTAAAATGTCTTTCAGAAACTAACGTACACTTTACAAGGTCTGCGTTAGACCCGTCATGATATATGCCTCACCAATCTTTGCCCACGCCAAACCCTCCATCCTGCACAAACTGCAGGTAGTTCAGTGCTCTTTTACCGCAGGGCCACAAACGCACCGTGGTACGTGCGTAACGCGGACTTGCACAGAGATCTTGAACTGTCTACAGTACAACAACACCTCAAAACACTCTCTGAAGCGTTCTTCAAACGCTCCGAAACCCATCCCAATCCTCTTGTATGAGATTCAGTCTCATATACTACTCCTGTCTTAGATTCGAAGTTCAAAGTCGCTAGGCCTAGGAATGCGCAAGCGTACTCTTCCACCAGACTGACATTGGATCTTGAAGCCCTTCTGGCCGCAAATTCAAATTGTAATCTTAACTCGAATTAATTTAACTTCTTTAATATTATTTAATTTTATTTTAAATTTCTATTTTCATTTTGAGCACCTTCACTGCTATGAATTCACCTTCAGTGCTTTGAGCACCTTCAGTGCTATGTAAATCCCAGCGGGTGACCCCTTTTGGGCACCGATCAAAAGAAAAAGATCAACCCGCGCAAAAGAAAACTTTATTGGTGGGTATTAGTAAGGGTTTATTTTAGCTGGAAGACGTCCAATATAAAACACATTCCTCATTAGAGCTAATATAACGGGTTGCCAATTCATTGAAAATTCACAGTCAAAAATTTTATAATCTTTTAAATTTTACAACAACAACAGTGCAACTAACTCAAAATACGAACGTTTAAAAATCGTCTTTTTAACTACGTCATCCACGTCAAGAGACTAAGCTAGTCTCGAGTAGAAAGTGACTAGGATTCAACAATCGGAAGAGCGCTGCGGTTTACTAACAAACATTAAGTGAAATTACGCTTTTTGGGTATGTTCACTTCGCTTTAACGTCCGCTTGCATTCCTAGAACTGTTTAAGATTCGCTAACTTAGCTGAAACCGTAAAAGATAACATTACTTGGTAGATCTAGAACTAGACGACAGAACTTCTTGGGAAATTGAAATTCTTTTGACTACTGTTAGTGCCTCATTATTTTGCAAAGGGATAACGAGAGAATTTTATTTTATACGTGCTAACATATTACGGGGATGGGTAATGGACTCCAATTTTCATCTATTTCAATTTATTAATGTTTAGCACATTGTGAAAAGATTTATTTGTTTATACTATTGATTCGATCATAATAATTATACTATCAAAAATCTCTATCGCCATGAAATAGCATAAGCTATATGTTATTAAAGTATCAAACGGAATCAGGAAATAGCACCAAATACTACTCTTTAAAACCAGGCCGCCCTAGAAAATTAGACGAAAAAAAAAGTTTTTATGTATGCGGGCAAGTTATAATTCATTTTGAAAATTCGATTATTTAAAAATAAAAACATATCTGTTCCAAATTAGACTTTACCCAAATTTTTTTACTAGCATTATGAAACTTTTGTGTGTCATAAAAAAATGTGCCATCGAAATGAGCTTGATGCGGTAGCATCTGGCGAAGCACCTTTATAAAAATTGAAGACTATAATACAGCATAAAACGTTCAACCTAACCTTGAATGTCTAATACAACCATGCGCCGGCGACATATACATACTAAAAGAAGAGCAAAAAAGCATGCACAAAGCTGCCATACAAATTTAACACGCCACCGAACATATCTCAGACATCATTTATTCATATTTGATTCGCATTTGTTTTCACCGGTATATCTACGTGCATGGAGAACTAAGAAAAGATCATTGACTAGAATATGACGCTCCAAATCAAAAATCTACCACATTATCCGGAAGGAAACTGTAAAAATACCGAGGTGTGAGATGCACGTAGTGATGTTTTTCACAATCGATAACAATTTTATACACGATAAGAAAAAGTTAATTAGGCTAAATAACTTTAATTAATGTGCAGATGTGTATTTAATAGAAAGAAACTTTTTGGTTAATAAGTGAAATGAAATTTCATTTCAAATTATCATTGAAGCATACAATTTATGAATAAATCATGAATGGCAAAACGATGAAAAAAGTTAGGACGATTGTTTGAATAAAAGTAGAATAGCGGTAGATAGGTGATACACTCCTGACGCACGGGCCTCATAAATCACCATCCGCCCTTAAATCAAACCGAGGCGAAATACGACACGATATCCATCTTGCTCGCGCGCAACATCATTACGTTATTCTGTCTGTTAGCACCGTTTTAAATATTATAGCAAACCACTGCGGTTGGATCTACGGCCCGCGCGATTAGTTAGGTAGCACGCATCCGGCCTACAAGAAGACGAGGAGGACTTTCAATCAGTCTGCACCCGCTACGCTTACAAACAAGCCACACGTGTCATCGCTACGCCTGCATCGTATGTGGTACCTATTGCGAAGTGCCAAGTGATTGTAATATTACTACAGAAGTAGAAGAAGAATGGCTGCGTGTTCTTTTCTGCTTTTCCGCATTATTATTTTATTTACCGCGGTACTACGGTCTCTTTCTCACTTTGATTCTTTTAAAATTTAATAAATGTTAAAACTGAGTATGTTGAGTAATACATACATTACTCAAAAACGTTATGTAAGAACGTCACCTATCTTTTAATTTATTGTTATTTGATTGTAATTGTATTGAGATATTTGAAAAGCATTACTACTTTGCCTATCCTGTCATATACTTTATTATTTTTAAAATTTTATTGTATCCTTTCGACATTTATTGTGATCATCGACACTAAAGTTTATTAGTATTGTTTTGTGATCAACATAGGTAAATCCTTGACTGTTAAAATCTCTATAATATATAACAACACTTTGCAGCACACCTATTAAACCAAACTATCAAACGCTCAAACTGCTCCATTACAAAACTAATCCAAAATAAACTTCTAGAAAATCACAAGGTAATTGCAATTCAAACAATTTAACTCGCAAACTATCGACATATCGAGTTGCACGGCGCGGCGCATCCCTAGCTCTCGCAACCCACCGGATCGGGCGCTCACAAATAATCTCGCGCGATAAAACGGGGGTAGTTCGAATAATATTTCAATTCACCAGCATTTATATCATATGGCTGCAATATCGGAACACCTGCGCTTGGGTCTAAGTCGTACCTGAAGTAAACACGACCGAGGATAGCTTATGAATTTTTAAATAAAATGTTGGTAGGTTTGAAATTTACAGTATAATATACAGAGTGTATAGGAGTGTTACTCATAAACAACGGAACCTTATTTTTTGCTGTAAAACTTATCTGTAACAACGTTTTAGTATGAGATCTATAAACTACTAAGTTTTCACGATTCATTATAAAAAAAAAATGTGGACTTCAATGCATTTAAATATATTTTCACTTCTACATTTTACCTCGACGCTTCAGGGCCTTACTGCCTTAGGGTGTTACCACACCAATCGATCGACAGTCAATCGACGTTGCCTGATCCATGCTACCAACGATCGACGGTCGGAGACGCGAACGTTATCAATCTCTTTAATAGTCGATAAAATAGGTCTATAGTTTTTTTTATTAACAATTCTGAGTAAGCATCGTTAATAAAAATACTATACATCGTTAACATAATACTCAAATTCGAAACGAATTAATAAAAAAAAACTATTAATTCCGCCGCGGGCGACAACACGCTTTCGGGAATTGGAACAAAATCTTATTTGTCATTTTCACTGTTTAAGTTCATTGACAGTATTACTCTTAATATATAATATTTTATATTAAAGCAGTTAAGTACGAAACGCACATTCACTGATTTTTTTTTAATTTTATTAGCAATTTAAGACTCTCCCTCTTTTTCTGCGCGGCATATTTGATGGCGGGCCTTAGTCTGCCTCTTTCACTTCGTTCTGTCGTATTGCAGGTCGGTATTGCAGGATCATAGGTAAGTAAGACTATTACTTTTAAACATAGATAATGTACATGGGGTAATGAAAAAATAAACTATACGATTTTTGGTTGGATTAAACGAAATGGTTATATAAGGCGCACCTAAGTATAGAAATTTTGCTTAGAAAAATCTATAAATAAGGGAGCCTTAAGTAACCATTCTAAGTCTCTGAGTACGGTCGTTAATATCTTTACTTTAATTTATTAATTAGTCTCTTTATCTTTAGTTATATTGCGAGGCGAGGCGATTGTAGCCGCGACTACACTCATCCCTGAGCATGGACTCCAGACGAGTCCGAAACTAGTCGGACCTATCCGACCGTGTACCGTGAGTAAGCCACGTTATTAAATATCTAATTAAAAGGTCTCCGGTAAGTTTGATGAAACTAAGTCTCTTTATCTGTGATATTTAAATAAAGGTTATAAAAATAACCACCAAATTTACCATTAAAAAAAATTATGATCTTTCTTTCATTTCACACGATCGGTAAAGCAGAGACCTAAAAAATTTAATATTAATTTTCTAAGAAAATTTCGCAAATCGCAGGTGGTCTACCTGCGATTTGTGCGTAGTTACCGTATGTACTAAAGCCACGGTAAAGTAAATTCCGCCTGCAGCTAGCGGGGTTTTCTAACTGCGGGATGGATTTATTGTTAAGCTGGCATCTTCAAACTTATAGAGTATAAGAGAAGTCAATTCTGTTGTTATTTTCTAAATATAGATATAGCCGTGGAAGTGGAAGTCAGGCTGAGGCGAGAATTGCTTGCGCGTTGTTTGTTCTTTTGTATGCTATCTGCATACTAAGAGGCTACAACACTGCAGGGAATTCGAATGCGGTTCTGGGGCTGCACCGAGTTCCCCGACTTAGGCCGACTTCCGCATACCTGACTTCTGTCAGTTAAAAATGTCCTTCCGTCACTGTCAATTTCTATTGGACTGACAGAGACAAAACGATACATTTTAATCCACGTAATGTTGATGACACTACTTTTACGCTACAATATATATGTGTGATCAATCATAATCAAGTTCACTCTGTTGTACCTCAAGTTCAATAGCCACCTTTCTATACTAAAACATATATTCAACATGCCATGTATTCTATTCGTCTTAGCAACTCAATCAAATTCTAAAAATGTTAAGGATTTCAAATAATCATTTCCCCTTGCGGGAAAATCAGTGCCACTGATAATAGGTCTTTACCTATGAAACTGCCGTTTTGCCGTACAGGCCATTTCAAATGAAAATATTTTTTTTTTTGACTGATAATTCTAATTTCAAATTAATTTTATTTGACAAACATGTTTGATTTTTCTAAAATCGTCATTTGTTTAATAGTTAGTGTTTTGTTTTCAACGCATTCGAACATTTTTCGTCATCATGGATAAGTTAAAAATTCGAGTAATTATGGAGTATGAGTACCGTCGTGGCAGCAAAGCGGCACAAGCGGCACGCAACATCAACGACGTTTACGGAGCGAACACTACAAACAAACGCACCATCCGTTATTGGTTTACCCGCTTCCGTTCTGAAAATTTTGACCTGAAAAATGAATCCCGTGGTCGTCCGAAAACTTTGGTCGACATTGACCAATTAAAGGCAATTGTGGAAGCTGATGAAACTCAATCCACGGCTGAATTAGCAGCAGCTTTCGACGTTAGCATCAAAACAATATTGGTCCATTTGCATCAAATTGGCAAGGTAAAAAAGCTTGACAAATGGGTACCCCACGAACTCAATGACCGCCAGCGCGAAGTACGCGTGGAGACGTGCCTTGCACTGCTCAGCAGGCATACAAATGAAGGAATTCTGAACCGCATTGTTACTTGTGACGAGAAATGGATCCTGTTTGACAATCGTAAGCGCTCAGCAAGTTGGTTGGACCCTGGTTCAGCACCCAAACAATGCCCTAAACGAAAACTTACCCCTAGAAAAGTGATGGTCACTGTTTGGTGGTCTAACGCGGGTGTAATTCATCACAGCTTCTTGCCAAACGGGACAAGCATTACTGCAGATGTGTACTGTGAAGAACTGAACACAATGATGGAGAAGCTCGCACGTCTCCAACCAGCTTTGGTCAATCGTTCGGCTCCACTGCTCCTGCACGACAACGCGCGACCTCATACTGCACAACAGACGGTCTCCAAGCTACAAGAGTTGGGGTTGGAAGTTCTCCGTCATCCGCCGTACTCGCCAGACCTTGCGCCTACAGACTTCTACTTTTTCCAGAATTTGGATAACTTCTTGGCGGGAAAAAAATTCAATACCCGAGAGGCAGTACAAAATGCCTTTGAAGAATTTGTTGCCTCCCGTCCAGCTGATTTCTTCAAGAAAGGCATCAATAAGCTACCAATGCGTTGGCAAAGATGCATTGATTGCATGGGTGATTATTTTGATTAATAGAAATAAAAAATATATAAAAAAATTACGCTTCATTTATTTCGTGAAAAACGGCAATTTCATAGGTAAAGACCTAATATATAAATCCCCACCTAAACAAAACTAACCGTATGGTCCCAAAGTAAGCAGAGCTGAGCGTTATGAATGACCATATAGCGAACTGGGGGGTGAGGGAGGGAAGCCATAATAAACATACAAATATAAATATAAACAACCATGACCCTGACCCGAGAACAAACATCTGCGTTCAACAGAAATGAACGCCCGGCCAGTACTAGAACCTGGGAGTGACCTCCTGCGTATGAGGCAGGGCTACTTACTACTACTGGTGCCACTAGGCTGTCCTAATTATTCATTCCTAAGGTATGTTTTCACGATGTTTTTCCACCGTCAGCTGTTAGGTTAAGTTGTAAAAACTCATTGAACACCACCACCACATGTGAAAACCACCTTGTGTTTTCAGGGAAACAAACAAAAAGCTGTATTTTCTTCGTTTTATTTGTTCGTCAAAAACGGGATTTATTGAAATTTGCTGTTTTTTTTCGAATAGCAAAAAAAAGTTGAGAAAACAATAAAGCAATATCAGCGCCCATAAAAAAATCAAACTACCCTTCTAAAACAACATAAAAATATTCTGCTAAAAAAACATTGAGCATTTTCCGTTTTATACTTTTCTTTTTTTTTATTCCGTATTAATAACTGAAAATAATTAGGTAACATTTCATATTAATTTATCTAAAAACTTTCCAAAAAAAACTTCCCAGCCATAAAAATTAATTCTGAGAACCGTAAAAAAATTCAATATTTATGTCATAAAAACAACGTGATGGTCCACATATTAAGGTCCGCGTATTAGGTTCCAGTTATTCCAGATTACTATTTCAGAAAATTTTTTTTAATTAAAAAAACGCATATCTACACCGATATTGAAATTTTTTTTTTATAATCAATGGCAAATACATTCTGTTCAAACAATTTGATGAAAATGTATGGAATAACCTCCTACCAGTGCTGGGCAAAATGTAATTAACTACAAATTAACAATTACAATTACAAAATGTAATTGACACCTTAAATTACAAATTACTCGTAATTATTACAAAGTAATTCAATTTACAATTACAGTTATTATTTATAATCGTTAATTGCAATTAATCAATGATTTATAAAATTAAAGTGAGATAGTATTTTAAATTAAACAATTAATGATTCATTAAGCGTTGGTAAATTAATCATTGTAGCATATGAGAATAATCTCTCAACACGGCCGGATGATGGCATAAATGTGTTATACTTAATAAACACCTGCTTAATCTCAGGATGTCTGTTTAGCATTGAAGTGTCTTTATCCAGATCAGATAGGTAATTGGACATAAGAATTTTAGGTCTCGTTGAGAGATTCAGTCAATTCACTCTCTGATGAATCTGTTTCGAAAACAAAATATGAATTATCATCTTGCCTTGTATCTACAGATGCATCGATTGTGTTCTGCTGCGTGCGGACAGCAAGCGAATGCACAATAAGTTTTGGTGGTTTATGTTTCTCTTAATTGTGTATAAAAGTATGAAAAGTAATTGAGTATAATTAAAATTACAAACTAGTGTAATTCGAATTACTTGTGAATTGTGTAATTGAATTACAGTAGTTTCGATTACATGTAATTTGAATTAACGTAATTCAATTACTTATCATTGAATTGGTAATTAAATTACAAAAGTATTTAATTACGCCCAATACTGCCTCCCACCTATACAAAACTCTATTAATACTGATTCTAGGATAAAATAGACAACAACAGTGAATTTATATGGCCAAAAGTATAACAAATAAGTTTAGTTTTGCTTTTGAACTGTATAACAGAACGTATAACAGAACCAAACGTTTTTTTCGTCTGCTGTAAAATTGGGTATTTGTAGATGGGATAGTTTGGTTCTTAAGCGTCGATAAATGTAAACTCACCTATCAGGTATATCCAAGAAGTACTCGGGATACATATAGGACATGCCAACGTTGTTGACCAGCGTGCCAATCTCCAGACCTTCGATATCCTGGGCAATGCGCTCGTAGATCTCTTCACCGGCACAGAAGTCCGCTTGGATCAATTTTGTGTTTACTTTGTAGTCTTTTTCTGAGGGAAGAGCAGTTTCATTTTGTACAAGTTGCTGTGCATCTTTGGTATGTATCGCTTTTAAACGGCTGTACCGATTTTCTTAAAACTAATCAAAGAACACTTAATATCAATTCAGCTTTAAAAGTACTCATTAAAATCGGTATTAAAATTCAAATTCAAATACGTGATTCTCTACACTGACAATTAGGTACTTGTTCTTATTGACGTTGCAACCGTAGTTCGGAGAAACCTTCGTGAATAAGAACTTCCAAGAAACTTTACTTTATTATAAATACATTTTGCGAAAATATAATTTTTTCTTGTCTCAATATGTCTATACAAAACTAAATTTTTTCAAAATTATTTTAAAATTTCTCTATATGTCTATACAAAATTATTCTTATCTGCGTATGTTAGCTCGACAAGTATATTATCCAACGATTCTCGTTTTTGATTTCATGTAATGTAAGAAAGATTTAACATGAAATAGATTTAGCCACGCTCATTCATTAACTCTCTTTAACTTTAACTTAAACCACTAATTCTGCGGGACCTCTTTTGTAAAATTGATGATCCTTAATTGTTTCTAAATATTATGTTCACATTTCAAATCACACACTCAAGCATAACGTAAAAGCCGACCATGTTCAAATAGTCTCGATATAGATAAATTAATTTGTACATGATTACTTAATGTATCTATATTTTATTCAATTGTAAATAATATAGTTGGGAGTGGATTTGCATTAAATATGGGTTGGTATGTACCAAATGTAAACCATAGTGGATAGTTTAGGCACTGCGCAAACGTGAACACTTTTGTGTGTTGTGTCGGACCTAACCCACCAGCGAATATAAAATATACACTCCCCATGCAGAAATGGACAAAACGAATGTCCAGCAGCTTCCAATTTAATAAAGTGTTTTTTAAAACAATGTGTTGGAAATTAAACGTTGTCAGTTGAAGACAATGGTACTGCACAAACTGCGCTATCCTCTGGTGTGCCTAGGGTTGCCAGGTCATCAAACCTAATAGCCGGACAGAACAGCCAGTCAGGCCGGACGTTTGGGTAGAAAGGCCGGACACCCTACATTATTGAGGATTTTGTCTCCGTATTAATAGGTAGGTACGACAAAAATTGTTTATGTAAAATCAAGCTTTTTTAATTATTATCATAAATCTCGTTAAATTCTAATGAAATAATAAATAAAATCAAATGCATTAATCGGTCAAAAGCGAAATGTAAAAAGCCTAACAAAAGCCGACAAGCCGGACCCTGTTTATTTTGGCCGGACACGCAATCAAAAAGCCTACCTATGTCTTTTTTTTTTTAAAGGATTAGACGATTGTCTTCTTTCTCACCTGATGGAAAGTGACGATGAAGACGAAGGTGTTACACGTCTATCCACGAGATACCTATTCACTCTATGCTTGAAAGAACTAGGACTATAGTTTTCTGGAAAAACAGACGCATTTATCCGGACGCCTGGCAACGCTAGGTGTGCCGCGTCGGCGAAACCGGCGACTGTGTCGGGTTGCTGCCACAGGACACAGCAACTACGGACCCAGCGATGGTTCGCTGTGTTGGCAACAAAAAGTGACCACGTACGCACATTGCCTTAAAAGTGATAGATTTGTATTAAACTGTGTATCTAGACTGTATTTGTGATCGAAGAGCTACAAATAAAAAAGTCGAGTTTCAACGTACCGATTTCTTCTGCAACAGCTTTCAACTTGTCCATAGTTCTACTGACTAGAATAATATCACATCCACGTGAGGCAAGCTGAAACAATACCTCACATTAAAAATACCAAATACCAAAAAATGTAATCTTATAGTTAAATGTATCCATTTATCAAGCGAATTATTTCAAAACACAATGTAATCAGCAAAACGACGCAACCTTTGATTCCAAGTCATCAAACTTCGTAAAAACGTTGACAGATTGATGGATGCCGCGGTCGAAGATTTCAGAGGCGTGGATATGACGTAGAAGATTTTACTAATGGTAGTTTTTTGCCCAAAAAATGTTCTTCAGGAATCGGAAACATAACCGTAAATATTTAAGCCATAAATATTCTTTGATGATCATGATGGTTACCATTCTTGTTCAATTTACAAATTATCCCGAAATAAAAAAAGCATAAAAGGATTCTAAAATAATCTAATACCGGATAAATATATCTACTGTTTCAATTATAAAAATTGTACGAAATTTAAAATATTTTTGGCACAGGTAAACCGACAAATCACCTTTGCATAAATAAATGCTAGTAGAATTAATTGATATTGAAGTTCTTCAGACAAATATATCGGGATTTGAATCCAGCACTCCTTTTTGCGAAGCTAAGCTACAACCATTGATGAGCCACAAGGTCCTCAAGAGTATTTGTTTATTTGTTGTATATTAGTAAAACTCTGGAAGACTACTAGAGCAAAAAAAATGTTTTTTCGGCGTTGGAAAGCTGCATTCTCTATTAGTAACGTAAAGTAATTAAAGGCTTTACCCGAAAACGCGCAACCTCTAGTCATGAATAAAAAGGTCCTATTTGTAAATTGAATGGTTTAAATAGTGACTTATACAGTTTTCTTCAGCAAGGGCGGGTGACGTGAGTGGTTACTACCACGCCGTGTTTCACACGCCGGAGGTCCCAGGTTCGAGTTCTAGCCGCGGCGTTCATTTCTGACAAAAACACAAATCTTTGTTCTCGAGTCATGGTTGTTTATATTCATTTATGCATGTTTATTGTGAGCTCCCCCCAGTTCACTGTATGATTACCTATAACGCAAGCTCTGCTTACTTTGGAGCCATACAGTTTGTGTGTTTGTTTTGAATATTACCTGTAAAGCGTATTGTTTTCCAATGCCGTCTGTGCTGCCAGTAATTACTGAAACAAATAAAATGCCATTATTTACACAGGCTCGTCATTTTATTATAATATATACGTCTACTAAAGTATAAATATGCGAATAGGTTGAACTCAGAGGTATTTAGTAGAAAACGATAACGTTTCTTGTGGTTGAGCATAAATATCTAGGGAATTTTATTTAAGACGGGTAGGTCAAAGGCGATAAGGCTCATAGGCATAAAGCCAAAATAAAAATATAATATTGGACTCTTCGAACAAAATCGGCAGCTTGCCTGTAGAATTTTTTAAAGTCAAATGTAACCTTTTTTTGTTTTGTTTCTTGGGATACTCAGAATTATGGTCTGAGTTCAGAGTCATGTTGCCCTTTTTGTAAATGGTAAACTAGGCAATAAGCATCAACTGCTGAAGTTATCTATCAAAGTCTAGGGTTTACACCAAAGTTTTTTTTTTGGAAATGGACTGTTAATTTACAGCCCTACGGGCCTTTTAAATTTCACCGGACTTTTTAGCTTAGCGCTGACGGTGCTTAGCCGGAACTAACGCCTAAGGGCACCCGAGAGGGCACGGACCTCGGCTTAGGACGTCGTATAGTTCAACAAGTGAGTCAGGCGTTGGGTTAGAAAACTTTCCCCTGGATTACTCTGTACATCTACAACAAGATTTTTTTCTATTATTTTTGCCTCTTTTAATTTAAAAAATTAAATACCTAATCCTACTTTTATTTATTACTTTTGTCACAGCAAACGAACACGCAATCCACATGAGAGTAAGGCATCCATGGCATCCGGAGCAATGGATATCATTAGTAGTGTTGTATATTTATATGATGCATTGCCCACCTTAGGCTTAAGTTGGAACTGCCTGTGTTCCAGTAAGTGCACTGGCGGCTGCTCCTCCCCTTTAACCGGAACACAATCACGCAACATTATTATTATGGTGGTTAAGATAATAAGGACTTTAGAACCGTCACAGTCGAGATCTTAACAAAAGAATCTCTACTATAGTTGAGTTATTACAAACGTGCGAACTGAGTCATAAAACATTACGACAAATCCCTTCTTTGTTGTTACACACAACACTAGAAGTGCGAGCGAGAGTTCCGATATGCCTATAAGTGTGAGCAACAGATCTGATAAAAATGATTTATGTCTCAGTTCGCACGTTTGTTATGGCTCAACTTTAGCACTACCTAACTTATTGGGGGATTTTAAATGCGATTTAATTTTATTCTGTAACAGTTACGGTTACGCAGCGAGAAGCCCTGGTCCGTAGTATAGCTAACAAAAATATGTTCAAAAGGACATCATTTAAGTTAACCAACCAAGCGCACCAGCGAAAAAAAGTTCTCTCGACGTGAATTTTAATATATAATAACTCTGTTAGATAATATTTGTCTTTATTATTTGAATTGGTCACTAACCTCGTTTCTCTCATAATACGATTTTACAATCATCAAATCATCAATTTATTACAATAAGGATCACTATATTTAATTTTTCTATTGTAAATACTTAGACCTTTTTTTTCTCTATTTTCATAGCCGGCAAAAGAGGACGAGACCCATATTATGATGTACTCAAAACTAGTACTTTATATTGAACATAGTGGCTTTTCGTAAAAAAACATATCTCAGACGCGTTACTCCAACGTAAAAGACTCCGGTGTAGATTTTGCTACGCGAATTTATACTTTATACATATATAAGTGTTTTATATACGTTTTCCAAGTAAAAATATATAATTAAGAACACACTAAATAACCGTTTGCGTATACCGTAATGATCACGAATTTGTAAGTGAATTTCAGCTTTGCATGAGTAAGGGTTCTCTGTAGTGAGCGGCACCCCCGGCACACCCCGTGTGTTGCGTTGCAGCCGTAGTCCCAGGGCAATAATAAAATGATAGAAGCTTATGTTGCTTACATAGTAAAAAAGATTTCTTGTTTGATAGAACATTTACTTTGATTGATAGATTGATAAAATTGTTTCAATAACGGATGAGTGCCGGTCGGTTTGTTGAAATACGTACACACATACATGACAAGCAGCTAGCTTGCTGACCAATCGGACAGTAAATATAAACCAATTTTAAAATACGTTGTTTTCTGCATTAACTAACGTGACCTAGTAAGCGTAAGGCATAATCATCGCTGTCAGCAAATTCTTTCATTGCACGCTGCGCAACACTAGTAGATCACGTAAGCAAAGAACAATGTTCGTGTGAAGACCGTACAGCATGCCTACTTTAAAATATGTTTACGCTAAAGCCTAAAAATGAAAACAAAAGCTACTTACTGTAAGCGACCTTAATAAAAAATACCTTGCAAATTAACGAGCATACCACGCCGTGCTTATTAACAACAAAGTTAACGAACAAACGAACATTTAACAGTTATAATAAAAAGCTACACAAACCCATTGGTAATCTCATCAGCGTTATATTGACATATAATTTTCAATAGCGATGATCATTTACCCCGCTTACAGGGCACCTTAATCTTAACCTGCCTGGGGGTAGATAAACCCAAGTCAACAATTTAGACGGGTACACGCTACAGCGAAAGGTGAAGTTTCTCCTTTGGGTATGTTTAGTGTAGGTTTATTTCTAAGTTGACCTAAAATAAATTTGATTGAAGTTGTTGTGATTATTCTAATGAAAATGTATAAAGATTTCCTTTTTACTCATTTGGCGACGTTTGAGACATGCATTCACAAAAATTATGATTATATGTCAACCGTGCTGATCTACAAAGAACGAGAAAATTAGGTTTTGTATCATGATGTGTATAATGCGTGTGATTTTACAATGACTAAAGGTTTTAACACTAACTACGTTGTGCCTTGTTCAATGTTGTGCAATGTCATGTCGCCTACGTAAATAGTTGTAAAAAAGGAGAAAATTTTCCATTGGCTTCACAGCAAAAGTACCCAGTGAACTATTTAAAATTAAAATTCGATTAAAACCATAAGTTACCTAAATTGTCTTTTTGATTGGGTAATAAAAAAAGCGTCAAGAATAATTAAAACTGTTAAGAAATAAATAAACTGAAAATTCCTTTAAGACAGTATTATTTAATTAAAGTATCATAACTCTACACAGACAGCTAGTAATTTCTACCTGTTTCTATCATTAAGAGAAAAGATTAGTTTGTTTATAAGTAAAATATATCCCCAGACAAACATACAAAGTGTATGGCCCCAAAGTAAGCATGGCCCATGTTATGGATGACCATACAGCGAAATGGGGGGAGGGCAGAATAAAGATACATATATAAATATAAACAACCAAAACCCGAGAACAAACATCCGTGTTCATCACAGAAATGAATGCACCGACCAGGACTCTAACCTGGGACCTCTCACGTCTAAGGCCAAACCAATTTATAAATTTCTTTCACCAGTACAAAGCTACTGTACCCAGGATTATCAAAGGCTGCGTATTATCCCACAAATCCCAGGTTATCACGAGTTACTCGGGTTAACACCGGGGCCTCAAGTCTTACACAATCGCTGTTCTACCTTTCCTCGTAGGGGCTAAACTCGCAATCTGCATAATTTGCAAGTGATCCCAGCTCGCTACTCGAGAGGTAACTGAGTATGGTTCGTTACGCCACAGCCATCCGAGACCGAGGAGCTGTTGGAATCACAATGTACTCGGGATTCGATCAGGGTAATGTTTCATCTATATCGTTTGTTTGTTGGGCGTTTGTGATAGGTGATTGATTGGTTTTCGGGAAGGAATAATATTAATAATTCCCAGACGAATACACCAACTGTATGGCCCCAAAGTAAGCAGAGCTTGTGTAATGGATGACCATACAGCAAACTGGGGGGAGACCCAAAATAAACCTACATACGTAGTTAAGACCTACGGCGTTAAGACCAAAGACATTATGCAAAGAGGAAAACTATTAATGATGAAATGCCTACTGTAAACTCTACTTGCTTTTGTACTGACTGGTCCCCTCGTCTAAAATAGGAAAAACATTGGTTTCTAGCCTTTCAGACTGCTGTGATGAAAAGAGAATAAGGGACGTCACCCAATTATTCGGATTAATCGGCGAAGCCGAGCATCTCTCAAATTACTTTGTTACGGCAGCATTAAGAGTACCTTAATAAAATTCCACCATTAAAATTCGGTTCAATATTACACACCAACAGTTAAAATAGAAACGAACCTGATTATGGCTTTTACGAACTCTGGAGAGGATTTTCTCTAGACCGATAGTGGAGAATTCGTGGGTTACACATTAATTATGTTATATTACACAAAATTATGTCTTAATAAGTGTATAATTTTTATTTATAATGCATATAACTCATAACTATTTTGCAGTAGTGAAAAAAATTTTTTCTTGCTGGATTATTATTTAAAAAATGTTCTTTATCCATCAACTTTTTTTGAAATCAAAATTCTTTTTATCACAACATTTTATTTGTTTGACAATTTGAATTCTTTGTCGTTTATTGTTGTTGCTATGGGTGTGTGTTTGTTTCGGAACTTTTCCCTGCATTACTTTGAATTCACAATATTTCTGCTCGCCTACTGTGGCTCGATCAAATTGTATGGACCTTGATTAAGTTTAAGTTTTGGCTGCTACATGTATCGTATAACATGTGCGTTTATCACAACTGTGATAATAAAAGCTTTTAAAAATAGGTTATTATGGCAATTAAAATAAAGATGGTAGTGCCCAGGCGTCTCTGAACAAAATAAACTTATTCCAGTATGTTTATGGTCTTTTGTAGTTGTTATTTTATCATCTATAAAGTAAGAAAAAATCACTATCTACCTATTCTTATTGAGTAAAATTATCAAAATCAATGATATAAAATGATGACATTTTCCAATTTCAGGAAAGGTATAAATCCTACTTGCTAAGGTTTCAGGTTATTTGACAACGCCATCTAGCATTTGCATTACGTTTCTTGTCAATAATTCATATTAAAATTAAAGACGACAAGGTTGGTCCAAGCTATTTGAGAGCGCCATCTAGTAATAGCTTGGATTTTGAGCTTTTTCCGAGTCACGAATTTTTGTATAGAGATGGTCAGTCTATAGTTATTTACTAGTCTCTGGTACTACTTACTTTACCGTATTTTAGAAATTCATGATCTCTACTTAGTTATCCTCTTAACCGCTGCAAAAGGTATTTCTTCGAACATTGTCACCCGGATATAATGAACTGTGCGCACCTGTCGATAGAATTTATAACCGTATTTTTTCCACTTGTCGCAATGGATACTTATTTACGTACTACACCCATGCAGCTTCCGTATTTTTATTTACAAAATACGCTTTTCAATTAAATCTAAACGTTCACGATTGGAAGACTTTTTTAACAATAAGATCATAAACTAAACTAATAATCTAGGTATTTTTCAGTGCAAACATAAGAATGAATATTCGAATTGAATTCCAAGCTTGAACCTTTTTAGGCTTTTGACTTCTAATCAGAAGAGAGATTTCATCATTAGACACTGTGACGGGGTCCGCGGTTATAGGGAGAGAGCCCCTGCGGAGGACTTCGTCCTCCACCGCCTGGATGTGGGAGGGATCCGCGGGTTGAGTACTGGGTGAGCATTCTGAGGCAATGCTGTCAGCGAAGCATTCGGCTTTCTCTTCGTCTTCGGTGCCGTCGGGACAAAAGAGAACAGGAACGTGAGAGGCGGCGTCTACGCGTAAGGCTTGCGCCATTCTATAATAAGCTTGGTGGGACGGGGAGATATTTTCCTATAGAGATATGTTCTCGAGATATTTTTTTACTAACTTTTTCAGCCAGCCTTCTTTATAGTCTTCTTTATAGCGGATAATCTGCTCAGAATAACATGTTTGGCAAATGTAGAAGTTTGACTCTCGTACCGAAATGTATAGGAAAAGTTTTTGGCAATTTCTGTCATTTCTAGTACTTACTTTTTTATGTCTGATTTACTTGAAGGCTTCTACTAGTATTTGTAATAAAACATGTGTAAATACGCCTGTTTGTGTTGAGTTCTTCGTCCCGACGAATGTCTAAGCGTCATTGACACTAAAGTACGTCTTCTTACGGCAGCGTCGAGTGGAGGGTCGCTTACTTCCCTCTAATATGGTTGAGGGGGGCGATGGCTGGATCCCGCGTTAACTCGTGAACGGTTGCCGTTTTGGAGTGTTCATCGTTTTGGGGGTGGGGGACTTGTCAAGCTAAGCGACACAAATAAGAATAATTTTGTATAGACATTGATATTTATTTTCAAAAAAATATACTAGCCAAGTTTTTTGACAGTTCTTCTTCACGAAGATCTTTCCGAACTGGTGGTAGACTAAGTAATGCTTTGTTTAACGTCAATGAGAACAAGTAATTGTCAATGTTGAAAAATAAATATATGAATCTGAATAAGCACGATCTAAAGTATATTCTTAGAAAACTTTGTCTTTACTGGAATATATATAAGTCTGAACATCCCTTAGCATAAAACAAACTTAACTAGCCGCTCGTCGTACGAAATAGTGATAAGCATGATAGAGTAATAAAAGATAAGACGAAGACACTTTGAGTTTACGATAACGTTCCAACATATGGTATACGGTTGATTTATACAATATTTGAGTTTCTTTCTTACGGTTTTTATAATAATAAATGTAAATGATAAAGTTCAGACAGACAGACAGACGCGGCGCCCCGGCTTTTCTTTAAAATATGCATCGATCAACACATATTTTTGTATTAACATTCTCGTTGCTACCTAACGTAGGTATGTGTATTATTTAAGTTCGTATTTTATTACAATAACCATAAGTGTATGTAAGTGAACAGACTTTATTCGCGTATTCGTACGAATAGAGCCACATCACATCGTCGTTTTTGCGCGAATAAGACGAATACGCAAATACGAGTAGCGATTAGAAGTGCGGGCAAAAAGTAACCGACAATATACGACACAACACGAATACCTACAAAATAAGTTATACGGGCAAGAAATATTTTATCTCGCTCGCAAGCCCATGTTTTGCAGCATTCCCTCTTTTTCATGTCGGGTATTATATTGAGTTTCTGTGAGTAAATGTATCTGTGGTAGTAGTAACCAGAGTCATTTTTCAGGTACCTAATGTAAGATCGTCAGCTAACTTCAAAGCCTAAAACCCTTCGTAAATGAAGAAACTTAATCAAGCCAAGGTTTATAAAGAAATCTTGCAGAGGTACAGAAAAGGACAAACCACCTATCATCCAAAAAAAAGCAGGTACTATCCCCTATGGATGAGCGAGCAAAACCGCGTGCAATACCCAATAAACTTGAAACAGAAAATGCTATTCGACACCGGGATATCAACCAAGGACCTCTGGCATAAAAGGCAGGACGCATATCAATAACTTAAGTTAAACTGTGAAAGAGGATATTTTATAATAAAGTTGGCTTTTGTTTACTAATAAAAATAAGTTATGATTATTATTAATTCATGCTAATTAAGATTACATTTATATATTTATTTATTATTATTTATTTATTATTATTTATGTAATTTATTATGACGCGAATATATTTGCAATATTTACTATATATGAAGTAATTGCAAAAGTAATTCATTTCAGTAATTCACAATTCATAGATTTGTTTTAATTCAAAACTATTAACCGATTTCAATTATTTTCTCACCAAGAGATAACATTATCCCAAAATTTAAAATTAAATACTTAAACAAAAATCCCGCAGGAACATTCGAGCTGCAGGATTAAAAGCGAAACTACTTAAAACAAAAACGGTTTCACAATTATTGATCAGACACAAGCGATGGTCAAGAATGTTAAATTTTACAAATATTATCAGTCTTACATACTTAATAACTAAACTTTAAAAAAATACTAAGTTCAAGTTTAAACTTAAGAAAGCGATAGTTTAGTCGTAGTAAATTCTCGCTCTAAACCTTCCTATTTTAAATGATTGTGTCCCGGATAAAGGAAAGGAATACCCTGTGTAATTAACTACTGGATCAGTGCTTAGACGAAACGCATGCTCTATAATCAATAAATTTATAACAAAATAATAATTCAATAACATCTAAGATTAATGATGTCTGTGGGCACGGATTTCACTTACCATCAGGTGGATGACCTCCGTTTGCCGGTTATGACAAGAAAAAGCAACATGGCTTCCATAGTAAATTTTTTGTGTTTTGCATCCGTCAAACATTTATTTCTACCTAAACCTGGAAATTATAAGCTCATAAGTCAATGTCATAAGTCAATAACTTTAATTAAATACATAAATAGGTGTAAATTACAACAACATAAGATCTATATATACTATAGTAAAAACAATATCGTCATTACCGTTCAGAGGAACCAAGACACTTTCACTCGCTAAGTTGTATATCAAGTTATTATAATCTCAATATAAGCTTTATATCGACGTGTTAAAACATATTTTCCTACGTATTTCTGTAAGAGTGAAAGTCGCACCATTACGGGACTTGTTTCTTAATTGTTTGAGTCAAGAATAAATGTAACTTTTGAATAAATATTTGCGTTATTATCTATAGTAACCGTTTCTGTAGTACGGTATTAAGTCTATTCTGGAATAAAATAGTAAAATCTTGAAATTGATTTGCGATATCCATACCTAGTTCTTACATTTAATTATTATAACGTACCATTATCTTTGGAATTAAGAGAGTTTTTGTTTAAGGAATATGATCGGATACAATTACAGATTTTTACTTTGAAATCGGTGCGGGGTTCTTAAGAATATTTCTATCCCTTATGGCCGGTTTACACGCTTTAAGTAGTTAAGTTGGTAACTAAAATTTAAGTAAAAAATTACGTGTAAACAGTCAGATAAGTGACAAGTGGTAAGTTAAAATTTAGTACGCAAGTGATTAAGTAGATTAGGATTCGTTCTATTTTTCGTTTAATTAGGTGGGAGGGGATTCTCTCTTAACACGTTTTGACGTGATTTTTTAGTTAAGTGCATAAGTGGACCAAGTGGGTGGCGGCAAGAGCTCGTATTTACTTCGCATTTTCTCTTGTTTTTTATTAATGTCGGAGTGGAGTTTATTTTTAACTTTAAAATTTGTTGAAGAATATTTCAAATAGGTATGCTTGTAGAATAATCGAGGTTAAAATTTAGAAAAAAACATTCTCGTAAAAATTTTAATTTCCGAATAAAATTCTTCTTTGAATTTGTCCAAAATTACGTTTGTCACATATCTAAGTACAGAATTGACGAATTCCTTGACATTCATCACTGCTCATCTTCATTGAACTTATGAACTTAACTACTTAATACGTTTGGACAAACAAGTGACATGTAACTAGTAACTTAAAATTTAGTTAAAATTTAGTTCCCAACTTAACTACTTAATACATGTAAACCGCGCATTATAGTTTCAAACTTTCCCATAGGTACTGACAATAAATAAAAACTGCCATTATTTTGAAGGTTTTAACATTTGCCATTCTCTCGAAATAATTAATACTAAATATCATAACAAATAGGTTATTCTATTTATTACCTACGCAGTATATATTTTTTACATTCAAGAACAACAAAAAGGCCTAAAATTGTTCTGTAAGTCAGCCTCTTGAAAAAAAGAACAAGTTTAACGAACAACCTATTCAAATACAGCCTTTTCATATCCTCTTCCTTTTCCGCAGTAATAAAGGATTTAAAAAATTTAGTAAAACGAGAATTTTTAGTGCATTTTTTACATTTCGGAAGAGGCAATCATTTTTGGATTTCTACATGACTTTGAATTTAAAATGTGTAGACAGATCAAATTGAAAAATACAAATCCTATTCGCATAAAAAAATAATAAACGAGGAGCGTGAGTCATATTTGTGTACATAATTGCTGGTTTCTAAAGAAAGTGTCTTGCTAATGAACGAAGAGCTCAAATGACCCATTCACAATCATTTGCTAATAGTTTATCCTGGCCTTGATATTTGTCATCTTCTGTCTTCTTTTGACTTAATTCTCATATTGAATAACTTAGGTTAAGGTTACAGCTATTCCGTGTATTAAGTAAGTAGGTATCACTGTAAAAAAAGTCTCTTAAATGTTTTATGAAAAAAAACAATTCAAACTTTACCCCTTTTACCTTAAGTATGAACATAAAAATTGGAATTTAAACTAGGTCACACAGAAAGTTTTTCGAAAAAAGTTTTTATGTATGAAACGCTGGCGAGTTATAATTTATTTTGAAAATTCGATTTAGAAAGTAAAGATATATTTGTTCCAAAATTAAATTACCCCTTTTTACTAGCCTTAAGGAACCTTTTGTGTGTCATAGAAAAATGATTTTTTGCGTCTTCGAGTCCAACTTGAAACCTGATGAATCGCTTAATCGACTTCAATTAGCTTTTATGAACAAGGCGCCTTCTAAAGCACTGTGTATCACCGGTATAACGAGTTTAAGTGCGGCCGCTTAAATTTGTAATAATATATTTATAAATTTATCAAATATCAAATATCGACCCACTAATAGATATGCGTATGTATTTATAATTTATAAATATGTGTGTATAAATAATTTAAAACAGTTAAACATTTGTATTTGTAAATTCTTATTTTTTTGTTTTTAGATTATAACTTGCACTTTTGTCACCTACATTTGTTGTTGTATAAATCCCTCCAATTACCATAGGTTGGCTGGAAGAAATCTCTTTCAGAGATAAGTCCACCTTTGCTAAATAAACCACTTATTTTTGTACCAAGTTCATAAGATTTGATTACGTGCAATCACTACATAGAATAAAACAAAGTCGCTTCCCGCTGTTTGTCCCTATGTATGCTTAGCCCTAACTTAAAATCTACGCAAGGGATTTTGATGCGGTGTTTTTATTAGATAGAGTAATTCAAGAGGAAGGTTTATATGTATAATACATGCATAGTATAGTAGAGCAACACTCATAATTTTAGAGGTCCCTTTGTGATCTCGTAAATAAACACAATTTTTGCGCTTACATTGCAAACGCTGGCTGAACCCTACGAGATAGATCAAAATAATGTGCTACAGTATTGTACACCTTAAAAAGGTCTACAAAAAAGTCCACGTTGGTATATGTCTATCTCTTAGGGATAACCCACAATAACCATGTTTTATCACCAATCAGCATTAATTCTTATCCAATTAAATACATTGTGCATAAATAAAGATAAAGATCAATATGGCCCTTTACAGCGTGTAATTTAAATGAATATTTTCGAAGATATTTAAAATGCAGGGACATAGACCAGTGCAAAGCCGGGATGGGTCGATAGTAAAGAAGATATAATAGAAGTAAGTATCAATTAGAAACTATGCTAGCAACCACAACAGCCTTAATCATCCCACTTCAGGGATATCCGCCTCTCCCACTTAAGGGGTGGTTTAAGGTAATTCATAGTCCACCCCGCTTGTCTACTGCGGGTCGGCATACTTGACACATAACTTTGCTTAAATTTCCTCACGATGGTTTCCTTCACCGTTAGAGCAGTCGGCTTTATGTACTGAAGCTGTAAAACTCATTGGTACATTTGGCTGTCACCGAGCCTCGAACCCGGGACCTTCAGATCGACAAGCCAGCGCCTAAACTATACAAATGTATGTAATACCGATGATAAATATAATAGTTACCTAAAAACTGAACTGATAACGGAATCAGAAGGTTGGTGGTGGAACTTTTCAAGTAATGGCGTCAAGTAATGTTTTATGCTACATAGCATACATATTCCGAAAACATGTGACATCCATCGTGATAAAATGGGAGCCATTGTTTTTATTGGATTTTTATCATTAGGTAGATACCTATAGTATAGTATAAATCACGGTATTTTTTTATTTGACCATTTAGTTTTTTCATTTAGTCTGGGAAAAGTAGAAGCACGCTCTAAAGATTACGTTTGGGCTCATTTGTCTTTTAAGGCTGTTTTACGCGCGTTAAGTAGTTAAGTTAGTAACTAAATTTTAACAAATTTTTAAGTTACAATCACGTGTCAGTTAAGTGACAAGTGGTAAGTAAAAATTTAGTACGCAAGTACTATCTAATTAATTGTAGATTAGTTCTATTTTTCGTATAAGTAAGTGGGCCGGGCTCTCACTGAATACGTTTTGACCTGGTTTTTAGTTAATTACATAAGTTGACAAAGCTGGCTCGTACTTATTTCGCAGTTTTTCCTTTTTTTCATAATTTCGGAGCTTAACAATTTAATCCGTTTGAACACACAAGAACATGTAGTAATTTAAAATTTAGATAAAATTTAGTTACCAACTTAACTAATTTAATACATGTAAACCGCGCATTAACGACTACCGAGGACCTGAGGACACATCGTACGTGATAAAAGCGTGTTATTTTTAAAACTACATTTAATTAATTCGCATAAAAAACGGCACGAGATATAAAAGATAAATATCCTCACAAATAATTTTCTACCTCCATCTCACGTAGACGCCAAAACTTAACGAAAAAAAAGGCCTCATCCAGTAAAGTATGAAATTTTAATTGCACCTATAATTAAAGGAGATAGTCGTTAAGCTGTCGGAATCAGTGCCGTAACTCAACATTTCGAAACAAATTACTTGCGAGATAATGAAATTTCTGGAATTCTTGGACGTGAATTTCTTGGGATTATTCTGGAGGAGCAAGGTTAATCCGTTTTGACTTGGCGGTTCAATGTTTGGCAGGCGTTACATGGAGTTACATACTATTCAGTTTAAAATCTAGGCAAATAATGTACGATCTAGACCATTACGTAAGTGGGAGTAGTTTGTTATGTTAAGATCGCGGCTGGAGCGGTTCTACAGTCTTTCGTATTTGAACCGCCGTAATATCCACGTTTACGTATAAAGGGAATGGTGTTCCAGTGCAATTATTGGAACATAGGTAGTTCCAACTTAGGCCTACGGTTGACAACCCATCATAAGGCTGCTTTTCGACCAGATATATGCCTGGCAGCTATGCTATGGATGCGTTTTATATCCACCAATCATATTCATTGACGCGCAATGCGCTATGTGCATGAACGAATAGGATGATGAAACGCATCCATATCATAGCTACGTAGCACATCTCTGGTGGAAAGGCACCTTTAATCGATAGTCAATAAATAAACATATAATGCATCATTAACACCTACATGGACGCGCAATGCGCTATGCGCATCAACGAATATGTTTGGTGGATATGAAACACATCCGTAGCATAGATACGTAGCACATCTCTGGTGGAAAGGCACCATTAATCGATAAACATATAATGCATCATTATCATCTACGGTTAATTATGTGCGTGGGCACGGATATCAAGTACCGTACGTGCCGGCTAAGACGAGATTAAAAAAAGTAACAAGAGCACTAACTTCATTGTCTATGACGTAAACAGGTATACTTACCTCATTTACTATATATATATATATATATCTACTCTTTCTTTAATGCCGGTTATCAAATTTTAAGAACTAGGTACGAAATAAGTTATCTATTTAGCAAACTCGTCGTATGTAAACTTGTGAAAAAAAAGTATTTTTGCGATAGAAGATTCTTCTTCTGTACTGCAGACTTCGTCTGGGATGGTGCGACAGCCAGTCCTATCAAAACCGCCATGACCACGTTGCGGGGTTGAGATCCGTTCAAAGGGACGGAGCAGCCAGTGTAATTACAGGAACACTGGAAATTTACATAAATACACTCCATAGTACATAAAGCAAATGGCTATCATTAGAACTGTATTCCGGGCTTATTTTAATAAACTTATTAAACTTCTTCTCTCAGCAAACGTTAAATACATTTTTAACTAAAAACAACTTCTAGAAAGAGTTGGTAGAGTTGAACCACTCCCGAGTGGTAAATAACCAGCGGGTTACATAGAAAATGTCACGCTAGCGAAGCGTTCGCATGGGACCAGTTTTTTAAAAGAAAGTTTTATTTTTTGACAACATTCCTAAGTTGGAGTTCGTAAGTTCACACCTTTTGGAAAAGTTGTAAGATATAATTTTTTTTTTAAATTAAATATATATTTATTTGATAATTCATGATATGCGACCTTAAAAGTAATAATAATAAATTCCAAGACCATCACACCAACTGTACGGCCCCAAAGTAAGCAGAGCTTGTGTTATGGATGATTATACAGCGAACTGGGGGGAACCCAGAATAAACACACACAAATAAATTATATCAACAACCATGACCCGAAAACTAACATCTGTGTTCGTCATGCAATGAATGCCCCGACCAGAACTCGAACCTGGGCCCTCCGGCGTATAAGGCAGGGCTTTAGCACCGAAGCCACTAGGCCAGTGCACTCGAGCAACATTCATTATTATTATTTTTACATCTTTAACCACTTATATTTTTTTATCACGCTCCGCTCCTGTTCGCTTGAGTAGAGACAGTGCGTGACCTCAAAACTTACGCGTTAAATTTGAATTGAACTTATTTAGAAACTACCCTCTACGCCAGAAAGATCTTTAGCACGTTACTGCAGTTTTTGGAGATTAAAGTATGAAAGTTTTACGCTTGCTACACACTACGCAGATACAATAAGATATCTGCACCTGCGTTTATCTTTAAATATCGCTCGCTACGTGATTCAAAGAACTAACACACACAGCGAAGATAATTTTTGTTTTATCTTTACGTATCTTTGGTTACCGACAGTTTTATAATATATCTACAGATATGAATATGGCATAACATTTTACTTTAAGACAAATACAGGATGGCGCCATCTTCCTTAATCAAATCATGAATCGTCATAAACGTTGCCCTTGTGTTTCGAAGACAGCTGATGGCAAATTTTTATCTGACTGATCCTCGTAAAGGTTAAATTTACCTCGATTCCTTTTAAGCTTTATATATCTCTCCAAATTCTTTTTCAGATTCTACTTTCCCCTTTTTAACACTCTGTATAAAACAATCCGCACAAGAAAACAAACAGGTCTAGTATCATTTCGTATACCTATTGCCTATGGTATTTGCGTATTGTGTGATATTTTCCAATATTATAAACGAATATTAAATAGTATCTCTCCTGCGCAGTGTGTTACATGCAATACTGTTTTGTATAAATATAATACGGCAATACGGCATAATGTCTATTCCTTGTAAACTAAAGTTTTCTTCGATTTGCGCCAAAGAGCGCGCGAAGGACGCGTCGAAAAGTCAAAATGGAAAGTAGAGAGTGTAAAAAATACGCGACCTGTTTTGCAAAACCGATAATTATGCAATTAACGTGCGACATATTAGAGGTGCTAACTACATCTTCAGGCCGGCACATTCCAGTCGGCAGCGTTTGTTGAACGCCAGTGCTGACTCAAACCAAATACTTTACATATACGAAAAGTGCCGATCGGCTTTTTTTTTAGCTGCCTAAGCAGCACCCTCCGCGGGGAGGGAGGTGGAAGTGGGATCGATACCGATCTGCGAGGTGATGTGGGACTCACCAGAGAGGCACCTACCCACTAAAAACCACCTCGATGGATCTAGCAAGATTTTGCCGTTAGCCTTCAGCGGAAGCGACACCCGATTAGGGAATCCGAATCCGAAACCAGGTGGTTTCGCCAAATCAGAACGGCATTGGCCGGCCGGAATTTTTCCCGAACTTTCATCTACAGTAATGTATACATCGGCTTTGCCTCCCGGGGCAGTTCCTGTTGATGCCGAAATCAATCAACAAGAGTTCTAGTAATTTTCAACGCTAAACGAACCGATTTTTGTACGAACCCACTTATAAACAATATTAAACTTAACCTGCACCAAGTTAGTGCCCAAAGTGCAATCCTTGCAACCTCTTTATTATCCTGCTTTTTGCAGAGAAAGGAAAAAACTTCTGAAGAGATGTCTGTGCGACTGTTAACAATTTGTTAAAAACTCTTCGTAGCTTTGTTATTTTAATATTCTATGTTTGTGTTTCTCCGTCTGTGGGGCAAGTTGTGTTGTTGCTTTCCTGTGTCTTGGGAGTAATTTGTTTTAAAAGTTAGTTCTTTGAGTTTTTGTACTCTAATTTTGTATTCTTTTTTTACAAGGTCGAGTCGGTTATCCACTGCTAATACTTGAAACATATTGTATTCTGTTTTAAAATTACGCCAGTATAGTTATAGGCGGAATGTATTTCTGTTTGAAATAGAGCGAAAATTGGGCAATATTTTTAATGTTTACTTTTAGTGAGTCTACGTAAGTACCAAGATAATTTTGTAAGTGAAGGGCTGCCCAGCCAGATGGCAGGCTCTCCACAAGACGGACCGGCGATCTGGTCAAGGTAGCTGGAAGGGATTGGGTACGCGTCGATCGAGCGGTGTGGAGGTCTTTGGAGGAATCCGTCAGTGGATTTTTTCGACTGAAAGATGTTAACAGATATTTCGTTGAACCAGAACTAAGCCATCCGGACTGTAAACCCTCTCTTTAACCCCTAACACTAAAAGAGGGTGATATCAATTTGACATCTGTGTCTGCGTGTCATCTCATCTCATCTTTCTTTGGCATCATACGATTGGATTGATTTTGATGTGGTTCTTTTTTTGTTTACCAGCTGAATAAATCGAGTGTTCTTTGTTGAAGAATATTGGTTCAGCCAATAAAAAGTTACGCATACTTTTAGTGGAGGTTTTTATTTGCATTTATGTAAATAAAGTGGTTTGTGTTCAACATCGAAGTCACAAAGAAGAACAAAAAGATAAATTACATACTTAATTTCTATTTGTATCGTGTGGTAACTTTTTAAAAGTTTTATAATCAATAAGTAGGTAAATCATTATGAAAGCATTTATTTATTTAAATAGGTACTTTGAAGAAACTTACTTACATAAACTTACATTGCTATTTGAATGAATAGAACAAATATTTTTCTTTACAAACGAGAGTTCAAGAATAACCATTGATTCCCATAATTATATGGTCCGTTAAGTACGTTTTAAATTCAAACGTAGATACTTCTAATAAACAACTTTTTATAACCATCTAAGGAATTGAGCTTCACTTTATTTTTTTTAAGACGCATTCAACGCATAATAAACAAAGAAACATATTTTATTTCCGTTTTTGCAGAAATAAATGTTAATAACACAGGGAAGCAAAAACAAGGGGCCTTCAAAACTTGTCTAGTTATATTTCAGTCCTTATTTATGTGGAGCGGACCTATTTCCGCGTTTATTTTTCTTTTTTTCAATCCCCATCACGTTAAACCAGGCAAGTCCAATATGGGCTCGTACAATAAGGGTTCCGTACCATCGTAGTGGGGGCTATGAAGCCTTTGAATAGTATATATTTGATAGATATTATTGACGAAGTTATCTTTGATTTAATTATATTAGCTGAAGGTGACGTTCCTACATCATCCTACCTACCTACTTGACCAATGGATCTGCTAGGTACCCAAAAAACTCAAGTACTTAGTATTGCATATATTATATTGAATATGAGCACGGAAGAAAATGTATCGCGTCATGTCGTGTCGCCCCGTTTCTTTTCGCGTAGTGACAGTTAGAATGCGACTTAAGTAAAATCGGGCGACGGGGACAAGATAATTAAGGTCTGTGCGTCAGAAGCTTATCAACTCTCTTCCGCTTTTAACAAATTTTACTTTAATCAAAGGCAGTAACTATTTATATTTGTGGCATGGATTTATTTAAAGTATTAATTTAATGTTGTTTTAGCGGGTAAAAAAACACACAATTAATTTTTAAACCGTATCTAATACAGTGTTTGCACGTGCTACAGCGTATTGACGAACATGGTAAGATAAGTAATAGGGTCCCGTTTATACATTATAGTAAGGAACCCTAGGAATGTGAAACATAAGTAAAACGAGTCTTTTTGTCCTTTTTTTTAAGTAGGTAACGCTCGGCTTGCTCGGAGGCCCGTACCTACTAAGGGCGAAAACCACTTGCGCGCTGTTTGAACAATAACAACGAATAATACACTAAATACATAAAAAAATAATGATAATACATAATAAATCCGGAGAGAAACACACCTATTGTATGGCCCCAAAGTAAGCAGAGCTTGTGTTATGGATGACCGTACAGTGAACTGGGGGGTACCCAGAATAAATATACATATGTAAAAACAAACAACCATGACCCGACATCTGGAATCGAACCTGGGACCTCTGGCGTATGAGGCAGGGCTCTAGCACCGACGCCACTAGGCCAACATTCATTATAATATTTATGTATACCACATATTTTTTATCACGCTCCGCTCCTGTCCGCTTGGATAGAGATAGTGCCTGACGTCAAAACTTACGCGTAAAACTTGAATCGAACTTATTTGAGTCTTTCAATCGCCATTCTTCATTGCACTGGGTAGGTAGGTAACTATTGACCTTAACAGTAACCTTACTGCAAGGACGTAAGGTTCAACTTCGATCAGCGAAAGCAGGTGACCAAGCTTGACATAATTGGATATGCATTAGGTTATTGACCTTTGAACCGCTCTTCCTTAACATTCAATAAAAAAACAAGTGACAAATGTTTTACGTCTTAATGTCACGTTCATGCATTTTTTTCTTTTAGTGAAATTAAATGATTGTGTAATTCAACCAATATATGTCGATTCGATTTTTAATTACCTAATTCAACCTATATTGTTTGCTTATATATCTTCTATATCACTGGGACTAGGGCTGCCATCTCTAAAACCTGCCACCCAGGACCGGAAGCATGAGTTCCACGGATTATGGAGCTATCACCCCGGACATTTCAATTCTTTTTTCATTCACTGCCATCTTGATTAAAATATACAGGGTGGCCAGAAAAATGACTTCCAAAAATTTTTTTAGGTGCCTCTTGTTGAGAGGTATTTGAAAGTCTTAACTGGGACTAACAGAAAATCCAATATTAATAAATTAATAAATAATAAATTGAAAAATTCAATATTGAAAAAAAAATAAATAGAAACTGAAAGGTAGGTAGTTACCTACCCTAAAGTTTGTTGGTAAACGAATGTCGCGAGAGAGAATGCGATTTTGATTACTACACGACAGAAACTTTTTCACTATTTTTCTTTTGTTTATGTATGAGGTATTGTTTAATCATTAATAAAAGATATATAGTGTATTTGAAAAGTTTCCGGTAATTACTTATAAGTTAATCATTTATTACAATATCTTATACACAGTAACTTTTTACTTCCTATGTGTTTACCAAGGTAGGTAACCTATCTCTCGCCTATAAAGGTTATAAGTAACACAGAATATAAGATAGTATGATAAATGATCGCATAAAAGTAAAAAAAATCTGAGCAAACCTAAAGTTTTGTTATGTTCACTGTTACACAATCCTACATATTGATGACCAAAGTCAAATCAATGACAAGTAAATAATCACAGCTATACTAACCTAATTTTACGTTCTGGCCAATAAAATAGTCATGATTTAGTAAAATTAAAATATTTATATCCACGTAAACAATATTATGTCGGTCGACCGGCACGAAACTGTTACGACGCCCCCGATAGCTAAAATTGTAATGTAGGTATGCAAATCAAAAAGCTTAATACTAAAAATATTAAATAGAAATTTAATGCACAATGTAAAAAATACTTACATGCCCATTGCCCCTTGGATTTGAAATCAACTTTGTTGATAGCGGGACCCACAGCGAAAGTATACACTAAACTAAAAACTTTCTTTATAATATAGAGCAACACAAACACCAATATCACAATAAACAACAATTCTAACGAAGTAAATGCAGCCATTTTAAATAATTTGATTGTTTATTTCACAAAATAGAAGAGGTTATAATATTTTATTTGATGCAGTAAGAGTGCGCGCGCCACCCGTTTGACGCTATCGACGCATGCGTACTAGTGGTCAAAGAAAGCGGGCTTGCGCTAGATAAAAAGAAGCAAGTGATTACCACTTTTACGTTTATGAACAACAAACGTCAATCAAAAATCAGCTTTAATGGATTCAATATAAAGTTGGTTTTGATCGCCATGGCAATGTACATTGATGTTGTACTCGGTACATTGTGCGCCCGAATCTGAAAATGGATATTTCCTGGTGTCAGAAAGAGAAGGCAATATATGATGATTTCAGTCGGACTGATAAGCTAGCGTTACGTTTTGCAATATACCTAAGTTGATTGATAATTATTTTAAACTTCAATATGTTACAGTCTATAAATAGTTTCATAATATTTAACTCAAATGTCTATTTGCTTTTTGAGACTGTTCAAGAACTTCAGGACAATGTTTATCATGCACGGTTCCCACATTATATTTGGGGCATAATGTGTAGGTGTATTCTAATAGGTTCAAGATCTAGAAAAAATCCCTTAAAAATGTCCCTCTGGTTATAATTAGGTTTGATGAAACATTATATGGTTCTGTCGTTGCTTATAAGTAGTATTGTTAGGTGTAATAATAAAATGTCCTCCTTAGTTACAGATACGAATGATTTGGGTGTTTGAAAACCGCCCTTTTTAGGTGTCACCTTAAATTTTACCACAGCCGATATTTCTAAATATACTTGCTAATATTCCTGGAAATCAACTCTGATCGATGCTCATAATTTTCAGTAATGAGTATCTTTTAACAGGAGTTCAAATTCTTACAACGTTAGCACTTACTTAACCATTTAGATCCATAACTAATTTTTGTAAAGAAGTATTGTTTTTTATTAGTATGAGTTATTGAAAATATGTTAACATACGTATTAAAAATGTATGTTTGTTTATCAGGGGGCGCAGGGGGCCTGCACCGCAAAAAATACAAGATAGGCAAGAAACTCTTCCTGTTATTAATTAAATTGAACGGGAATACCTATATTGTTCTTGTTACACCTTTAGATCATGAGCTTCAACATTTTCCAGTAATTTTTTTACTTAGTGCCATAGTGCTTCTCAAAAAATAGATTATGTTTTATTATTGTTACAGAGAAAGAAAAAAAGTGCAATGTCTCGAATGTGAAAAAGTGTTTACTAGAAAAACCTTCATGATGAACCATAATAAGTTCATAATTTGAATAAAACTAATTTCTATTGCAAACTATGCGATAAGGTACGTGAAGCTGACTATCTATTTTAAAGGATTTTTTTTTATATCATAGTTCTAATTTATAGATTACGTAAAGGGCTACATCAAATAAAATGTTTGGATCCGTAATTACTAGATATAAATGAACAATCACTTCGTCAATTATATGGCTCCTCTCTGAGGAAAGTGCTCATTCTTACTAAAACCTTTACCAAAAGGTTATCTTGAAGGTCTTATGTTATGTTACTGCAATGTAATGTTGGAGTAAAATTTAAAATCAGATTCAAATGTTTATTTCTCAACATTGACAATTACTTGTTTTTGTTGACGTCAAATAAAGCATGACTCTACCACCAGTTTGGAATAACTTTCGTGAAGAAGAACTGGCAAGAAACTTCACAGGTATAATTTGTAATTAAATTAGAAATACATTTTAAATGTCTTATGTCTATACGGAATTATTCTTATCTGTATCTGTTAGCTCGGTAAGTCCCCCAACTATCCAAACGACGAACGCGAAGGACCGTTCATCGCCCGCCTCAATCATATTTGTAACTACATACAAATGAATATTTTTCTTATAGCAATTAAATTATTAAATTTTTTTCCAATTTCCCAATATATTTATTTTTGCCCAATATAATATATTTATCTAGGGCTCAATTGTAAATAACCAATAAATATATTATATTTTACTATGAGACTATTTTGTGACTAGCTCTTTTTTTTTTTTTTTTTTTTGTTCCCCTCCGCGGGAAGGGCAGGAGGATAAAAATGCTCTGACGCATACTCCGGCGCGATTCCGAAGTTATGTGGGACTCGTCCCGACGCCTACCAGAACCATACCCACTAAAAACCCCCTGTCGGCTCGTGCATTTTTGCCACTCAGCCTTCATCGGAGCGACGGCCAATTGGAGAAAGAGGCCGCGCTAGCGGGGCCCTTAAGGGGTCACCCGCTGGGATTTACATAGCACTGAAGGTGCTCAAAAATTAAAAGTAAAATAAAACATTAAAAATGAAAAGTAAATAATGAAAACATTAGAAATTGAAAAGTTAAATTTGCATTAATTAGAATTAGAATTTACGTTAGAATTAGAATTTGCGGCCTGAAGGGCCTCGAGATCTACGGTTATCTTCGAAGGTTCGCTTGTGTGCACGTTTCTCGGTCTAGCGATTTTGTATGCCGAATCTAGGACAGGAGCAGTATATGAGACTGATTTTCGAACAAGAGGATTGGGATGGGATTCGGCGCGTTTGAAGAACGGTTCTGAGAGTGTTTTTAGATACTGTTGAACTGTAGGCAGTTCAAGATCTCTGTGCAGGTCCGCGTTGCGCACGTACCAAGGTGCGTTTGTGGCCCTGCGGCAGAAGAGGTTTTGAACTACCTGCAGTTTGTGCAGGACGGAGGGTTTGGCGTGAGCAAAGACTGGCGAAGCATATGACATGACTGGTCTAACGCAGACCTTATAAAGCGTTCGTTTATTTCTGAAGGACATTTTACTTTTTCTACCTAACATACTGTAAAGCCGGCCTAGGTAAAAACGTGCGAGTTTCGTTACTCTATCGACGTGAGGATTGAATGAAAGCGTCTGGTCTAATATGACGCCTAAATATTTGGTACTGCGCTTCCAGGGGATGGGAGTGCCTTGCATTCTCAATTGGAGATTGTCGGGGATACGACTGCGTCTGTAGTCGAAGTAAACCGCAGAGCTCTTCTCTGGGTTCACATCGATACGCCATTTTTTTAACCAAGCACCGAGGGTGTTAATAGCCTTTTGAAGTCTGGTGACGAGACCCGAGGCTCTGCGGCCTTTGGTGTAAAGGGCAGTGTCGTCGGCAAAGAGAGCGAGTTCGACGACTTTAGCTGGGATGGGAATGTCGTTAGTGTATACGGTATACAAAAGAGGGGCGAGGACTGAGCCTTGAGGGACTCCAGCCTTTATGGGACGAGGCGCGGAGAGCGTGCCTTCATGTTTGAAACGAAACGTGCGGTCTTTGAGAAACGACGCGATTATCCTAACTAGGCGAGCCGGTAAGCCTATTTTATAGAGTTTATAAACGAGACCGCTGTGCCAGACTTTGTCGAAAGCCTTGGCTACGTCAAAGAAAACTGCGATCGTTTTCTTTCGTTTCGGATAAAAGCCGTCGAGTATGTACTCGACGATTCGATGGACTTGCTGAGGGCAGGAGTGCTTAGCGCGAAAGCCGAACTGGTGGGGAATTATGAGAGGATCGCCGTCCGTTGGAAACAGATGGTTCCGCATTCGAGAGAGTATGACTCTCTCGAGAAGTTTAGACATTGCCTTGAGGAGGCTGATGGGTCTGTGATTAGCCGGGACATTAAGAGGTTTACCCGGCTTGGGTATGCCTATGACTGTCGCTTCTTTCCAAGCTTTTGGAAAGTAGCTAAGGTCGAAGCAGGCATTGAAAATGATAGCTAACAAGGTAAGCACCTGTTGAGGCAGGTGCTTAAGTGCGTGGTTGGAAATACCATCCGCACCCGGAGCCTTTCTGGACTTTTGACTTTTGATGTGAAGCGAGATTTCATCATTAGAGACTGTGACGGGGTCGTCGGTGATGGGGAGAGAGTTTCTACGGAGGACTTCGGCCTCCACCGCTTTGATGTGATTGGGATTCGCGGGTTGCGTGCTGGGCGAGCATTGAGACGCAACGCTGTCAGCGAAGCATTCGGCTTTCTCTTCGTCTTCGAAGGCGATAGAGCCATCGGGACGAGTGAGAGGAGGGACGTGAGAGGCGGCGTCTACGCGTAGGGCTCGGGCCATTCGATAATACGCTTGGTGGGACGGGGAGATATTCGCCATGAGATCGTTCATCTGGGCGTCTCGGAGTTCCGCGAGGCGAGATCTAACTTTACGTTGCAGCTGATTCGCAGCTGTTCTATAGGCGGGCGTGGGATATTTCTTGGCTCTCCGGAGAGCCGCGTTCTTAGCTTTAATAAGATTGCTAATGGCTAAGGGAAGCGTGGGTTTGCCTTTCTTAGCAACCTTTTCGTTTACACTGATGGCTGAGTTGATAGCATCAGTGAGGGAATTTACTAACGAGTCTATTTTATCCGGGCTATCTAATTGATCGGGCGAGATCGCGAGCGGAGAGTTTGGGGCCTCTAAGGCAGAAAATATCGTGTTTTTAAAACCTTTCCAGTCGGTAAAGGTCTTAGGAGAAGTGACGTTAACGTTAGGCGGTCCTAGCACGAGGGAGACGGGGCGGTGGTCAGAACCTAGGTCATCGAGCGGTTCGATAGACCTGAGGTCGAGGTTGATATGCTTGACGATTGCAAAGTCGAGGATGTCCGGAGAGTGGTTCGGATTGTCGGGATAGTGAGTGGGAGTGATAGGGGAGACGACGTCTAAGTCGAGTAAGTTGGTGATGTCGAGGAGAGCTATACCGCTTTGGTTGGTTGATAGGCACGTCCAGTCAGTATGTTTGGAGTTAAAGTCTCCGAACATAATGACTGAACGGCCGAGGGCGAGAATGGTGTCAAAGTCGCTGCGGATAGGTTTGGTGCCATAAGGTATGTAGACTGAGGCTATGATGATGGTCGGATGACCAGTCATAGCCAATCTACACACGGTGGCTTCCATGTTAAGGAGAGGAGGAGTAGGGAGTGGACAGCAATGGAATCCTCTTTTGTAGTAGATAGCAGTGCCGCCGAAACCGTCGCAGTTAGGCCTATCGTTACGTGTAAACGCGTACTTGGGAATCGCGAATCCCCTGGAGCGATTAGGAGTGAGCCATGTCTCCTGGAGAAGAAAAAGATCTGGTTCGTTGTTCTGAAGGAACAGTTTAATCTCGGGAAGGTTAGAGCTAAGGCTGCGAGCGTTAAAAGATACTAGGGATAAGCCCTTAGGTTTAATACGACTGGACGCGAGATTCGCGGGTCTAGACATTAAAATTTATTTATTTAAAATTTACAAAAATAAAAGAATTTACAATGAACTTAGGAGCGAGTGATGCTCGGCTAACGCGAATAAACGCTCTTGAGGAGAGCGGGCGGCTCGCAGTTTGCGTGCGAGTACGGAAATTTCGTTAATGTCGACGTTTTGGATGACGTCGAACACGGTCTTCATGTCCTCAGCCAACGACGACTGAGGGGAAGATGACAACGCGGGACGCGGCCCTACGGGAGCTACGGGAGCTGGGATGGGTCGGGAAGGTGCAGGCGGGACGGCCGGACGCTGCCTCCAAGACAGAGCTGGAGTAGGCGTCGGCTGAACGGGCTTTGCTTCCGGGGGACCCCGGTTGCGCAGCGGCGGGAAGTTGGCAGGAGTGAGTGGCGGCGCCGGTTTAGGCGCGACCCTCTTGGTGGCGGAGCGCGGAGCGCGCGGGCAACCCCTGTAGTTTGCTGTGTGGCCGGACTGGCCGCACAGCACACAGGCAGGGGGGGAAGTGGATTCGGGAGTGCGAGTGCACTCCTTTGTGAAGTGAGGAACCAGGCACTTTACGCACCTGGGGGGAGCTGAACAGTTAGCCGCTGCGTGGCCATATAGCTGGCAGCGGTGGCACTGCCCAGGGTGACCACGGGGGTTGGGACGCTCGACGGAGATGTTCGAGAGTCCGCAGATTGTGCGAGCCTCTTTGAAAATCTCCTTCGAGTCGGGAGTATTGGACAGGATTACTAGCGCTAACGGAAAACGCCTGCCGCGGTTGGAGTGCATCTTGTGCACTGCTGTGACCGGGAAACCCTGAGACTTAAGGTCCTCGAGAATTTCTTCGTTGCTGAGTTCGAACGGGACGCCCCGTAGTACTGCGCGGATCTTACGCTCCTCCGGGAGGGCGTAGGTGTGAAATGCGATTTGATTTAGCGAGAGTAGCCTAGTGAAAGACCGGAAGTCGTCGACGGTTGCTAATTGGATTTTGATTGTATCGCCAGCGTTGGCGGCTTTTAAGTAATTGATTTTGTGCACTTTGCACAAGTTGGAAACCGCGGTCCAGTGCGCTTTTTCACGCAGGAAGACGGGCGGAGGGAGCACAGGCTTCGGCGGGACGGGAGCGCAGCGCGTCGCTGGCTTCGATGTGACCGACGGAGACGCGGTTACTACGAGCGGTTTTAACGGCGCGGGGGCTGGTGTTGAAGACACCGGGGAGGGCTCGGGTATTGAAGATACCGAAGCTTTCTTAGAGCGCTTCTTGGAGCGCTTGGCGACGAGTTGAAACGCGGGCTCAGGAGAGCCGGTTAAGGTGACGGCATCTGACGACGTATCAGACGCGGGTTCGGAGTCGCTCCCGGGAGCGGTACGCTTACGACGCGACGCGTGAGAGGATGCGACCGATTCGCAGTCCATCTCGGACGAGGCGGGAGACGCGGGAGAGCTTAAGACCTGAGGGGTCTCGACGTTGGAGGCCTGAGGGGCCGGGGTTGAGGCCTGAGGGGCCGGGGACGCGATAGTTGCCTGTAAGGCCTGCGTTAGTACGTCATTCGATATGCTGGCGCCGGACGCAACGAGCGCCTGGGCGAACGACCTAGCAAAGTTTACCAAGCTTTGCTGGTCCATTGGGAGGGCTTGGTCCTACGATATATAAATATATAAGAATGCCTAGGTTCCCTAGCAAACCTAGCACCTAAACCTCCCTACCCGCGGTAGGGGGGCTGGGGACGACGCGAGGTGGTGCCCCTAGCTCGGACAGCACTGTACCGTCACCCTGGGAAAGGCCCAAGTGCAATGGGATCGGGTCTGCCGGTTTCTCCTTTGCCTGAAGGGCCTTGGAAGCGCACCGGGGCAACGCTATCAGGCTTAGTTGTCACCGTTAAGTATCCACCTGATCAAACGCGAGTCTACTACGGAGTGTGTCGTCAATAAATTGACTACAAAAACCGGCCGTAGACCTGACGGAGTTGGGATGCACTGACGTGCGGGATTGACTACGTTACGACCGGCCGGAGCCGGCCGCAGAGCGAGTCTCTGACTACGTACAGGCGCCAAGCGTCGAGTACGCAGCCAGAAAGACAGCCCGAGTCTTGCAAACCACTATCGAATTTAATCGACCGCGGTAAGCTCAACCCTGTTGTTGCTGCACTCACCGAAGTGAGGTTTTTACTTCGAGGGTGCACAGAGTGCGGGATTGACTACGTTACGACCGGCCAGGGGCCGGCCGCAGAGCGAGTCTCTGACTACGTAGCAAGCGCCAAGCGTCAGGTACGCAGCCAGAAAAACAGCCCGAGCTTCGCGAACCACTATCGAATTTAATCGACCGCGGCAAGCTCAGCTCTGTTGTTGCTGTGCAAGAGACCGACTTACTTGCAGCCGATCGAAACCGACCGCAGAGTAAGCCCTACAGAGGCTAACAGCGTATGAGTGTTGCTACGAGTTGACGTCGTGAGACGACAATCGTGACTCAACGGCTGGGCGACCGCGAACACGTCCGAGCGGGGCCGGACGCAGAACGGATCTGAGAATGGCGTTTGAGTATTGCTACGAGAGAAGTCGTGAGACAACAATCGTGACTCGGCAGCCGGGAGCGACCGTCAAACACGTCCGAACGGGTCCGGACGCAGATGAGGTCTGTGAGTGACTAGTTCTTGGGACTTAAAATATTATTACTTTTCGGGTTCTTCTGTGCATGTAGCTAGCTATGCTGGTGGTCGATGCGAGTTCAAGTAAAAAACTACAATTGGGACATCTTTTTCTTTCCAAAGTTTTTCAGTCTGATTCTTGGAGAACTATAATAATAATAATAATCTTTATTTATTTGTTCTTCACATACAATGTACTTAATTAGGTGGTAGATCTTTTTTTTTTTTTTTGCTGCCGAGGCACCCTCGCGGGAGGGAGGTGGAAGATGCGTCATGCATACCCGCCCGCAGGTAAATTCCTCTGCGGGGGGGTTATGTGGGACTCACCAGAATGGCATCTACCCACTAAAAACCACCTGTTGGCTGTAGTTATTACCGTTAGCCTTCATCGGAAGCGACACCCGTCGGGAAGTTGGGCGCGCTGGCAGAGACCCGCTAGCGGGTCTTCCGCCTGTAGTGAAAGTTGCACTGAAGATGCTCAAAGGACATGAGTTGGTGGCCGTTCTGGGCAGCCTCCGGTGAAGCCGGGGCTGGGCAGAGGTCGGCCGAAGCATGATTTAGGGATCAATTCATTTAAATGAACCTACAATGAATTGAGAAGGGAACTATGCTAGCCCTAAGTTTACGGGCTAAGACTGCGATTTCACTAACATCGACATTTTTTATAGCGTCGCAGACGATACGCATATCGTCTGCTACGGAGGATTGAGGAGTGGGTTTGTATGGGCGAGGAGCCGGGATGGGATTCGATGCGGGGCGCTGCCTCCAGTTTTCTGGGGCAGGCCTAGACTGTGTAGGCTTTGCAGCCGGAGGAACCCGGCTACGCAGCGGCGGAAAGTTTTCTTGAGAAAGGCGCGGGGCCTGTTTGGGTGCCGCCCTTTTGAAATTGGAGCGCATACAACGGGGTGCACGAGGGCAGCCCCTGTAATTTGCGGTGTGGCCGGACTGGCCACAAAGCACGCAATCGGGAGGAGAGGGAGTTTCAGGAGTGCGATTGCACTCCTTAGTGAAGTGCGGGACCAGGCACTTGACGCACCTGGGCGGAGCGCGGCAGTTGGCCGCCGCGTGCCCGTACAACTGGCACCGATGGCACTGGCCGGGATGACCGCGGCGATGAGGCGCCTCGATCGAGATCCCAGAGAGGCCGCAAATAGAGCTAACTCCTTTCAGGATCTCTCTGGACTTGGGGACGTTGGCGAGAATCACCAAAGCAAGAGGGTGTTGCCTCCCGTACTTGCTGTGCATTTTATGCACCGCGAGTGCCGGGAAGCCTTGGAACTGCAGATCCTCAAGGATAGCCTCGTTCGATAATTCGAACGGGACTCCCCTGAGTACCGCTCTAATCTTACGCTCTTCTGACAGAGCATAAGTGTGATAAGCATATTGCTTATCGGTGAGGAGCTTAGTCAAAGCTCGGAAATCGTCTATCGACGAGACAGTGATTTTAATAGATTCACCCGAGTTTACCGCTCGGGTGTAATGGATCTTGTGCTCATTGCACAGTGTCGAGACCTCAGTCCATTTACCCTTTTTCCGAAGGAAAACGGGTGGTGGGACCTTGGCCTTGACAGAAGTTGGGGCCGGAGCGGGTGTTGAAGACACCGGGGCAGCTAGCGTTGAAGACGCCGCAGGGGGTGTAGGGACGGGCGTGGAGGGCGCCGGGTCTTGTTTCGAGCGCTTCTTAGAGCGCTTCTTAACAAGGGTGAAAGAGGGAGGCTCAGGGCCAGTTGTGGTGGCGTCCGAGGAAGACTCAGTCGCGGGTGCGCGCTTGCGGCGCAGAGGGGCGTCTACTTCGCACTCCATGTCACTGGAGGAAGGGGACGCGGGAGGGCCTAAGACCTGAGGGGTCTGGGGAACTGGGGTGGCCTGAGGGGCCATTGTGGACATTATCGTCATGAAATGAGGGATGAGAGAATCTAAGAAACGGTATGTAGCGGCTATACATTGTTAGAAAAGTCAGCAAAACCCCAGACTGGACTGCCGCGTGTTCTAGGCAGTCAGTCGTCTGCGCAACACCGCCTCGCTAGGTCAACTTGTATTACATAAGATAAGGACTTATTATACTGACTTATGTAACTACGTTTAAGTGTTTGAAAATAATAGACTGAGTGAATTTAAAAGGTTTCTGGTTTTATTGCGTCACCACCTCCAAATTGGTGACCCCGACGTGATCAAGAAGACGACTCACGGTGACGCGCGAACCTAGCGAGAGTGAATATTGTTTATTAAGAAATATAAAGTGAATATTAAAATGTTATCGACGCCAGGTGTTAGTGGGGCTAAAAACCCGGTGCCCAAGGCCGAACCGACGGCGGCGGAAAATAATGGAGACGTTTCAATGGTCACGGTTCAAATGCGAACCCCGGAATTTTGGCCAGATATGCCCAGGATGTGGTTTTGCCGGTTCGAATCCATAATGGCACCACAAAAACAAGGCGACAGCGTCAAATTTGACCTAGTTTTGTCAAAGTTAAGTAAAGAAGCGTTGCGGCAAGTTAGCGACATAGTGCAATCTCCGCCGGCAACCGAAAAATACGAGACAATTAAGGAGCGCCTGCTAACAGTGTTTGAAGAAAGTGCAGAATCACAATTTCAAAGGTTAGTGAATGACATGGACCTGGGCACGCAAAAGCCATCACAATTGTTAAGAAAAATGGCTGATTTGGCAAACAACTGCGGCATAACGGAGGAGCCCCTAAGAAAATTATGGCTAAGTCACCTGCCGCCCAGCGTTAGAGCGGTACTCACAGTGAGTGGAAACGTGGGTTTGGACAGCCTGGCACCCATGGCAGACAAGATCCTGGAGAATTTAGGCAACGGTCAGGTAGCAGCGGTAGCAGCTTCCAGCATTGCGCCTGCAGCTACCGACATGGAGTCGGAAATGATCAAATACATGCGCAACATGTCCCTGGAGCTAAAGGAACTCCGCGGGGAGATCGAAGAGATCCGGTCGCGAGGCAGGAGCTACGGACGACCGCAGGACAGAAGCTATGACGGAGGTCGGTGGAGATCGCGACCCAGGAGCAGGACAGCGTCACGACATCGGGAAGCAGGGAACCGAGCATGGCTGTGTCGTCATCATTTCCGGTTCAGAGAAAAGGCAACGCAATGCGAACAACCTTGTGGCTGGGTGAATGGACAGTCAGCGCGGTTGGATTCGGAAAACTAGTTGCAGTACAGTCAGCGACGGTGAGCGACTGTGCTGCGGGCAATCACCGATTATGCGTCCGAGAACAGAAAACCGGCTTAGTGTACCTGGTCGATACCGGGGCTAACGTGTCAGTGATTCCAGTGAATAAAGTGCCGGACAAAAGAAAGGCAAGCGAATGCCCGTATAAACTGTATGCTGCGAACAATACGGAAATAAAAACTTATGGTGTAATATCGTTAGAAATTAATCTTGGTTTACGCCGTAGTTTTAGATGGAATTTTATTGTAGCTGACGTAAAACAACCCATAATTGGGGCAGATTTTTTAAAGGCACACGAATTAGTAGTTGATTTATACAATAGACGGTTGTTGGACGGCCGCACTAAATTAGATACGCAAGGTATATTAGTTTTGTATAACGAGCCCGCGATAACGAGTATTCAAAATGACAACCCATATCGCGAGCTTCTAGAACAATACTCAGAAATAACGAAACCAATTTCTTTTAAGGAGCCCAGTAAACACGGTATCGTACATTATATAGAGACTACTGGCCCCCCGGTTTTTGCTAAAGTAAGACCATTACCGCCGCAAAGATATAAAATCGCTAGGGATGAGTTTAGGTTAATGCAAGAATTAGGTATTTGCAGGCCATCAAAGAGTCCATGGGCAAGCCCGTTGCATGTAGTACCAAAGAAGGACGGCCAGATCAGGCCTTGCGGAGACTATCGTGCACTCAACGCGATCACGAAGCCAGACCGCTACCCGATTCCGAGAATTCAGGACTTCACATATGGATTGGCAGGTAAGTGTGTTTTTTCCCGGTTAGATATTAACAGAGCGTTCCATAATATTAGCATTGCACCGGAAGACGTAGAGAAAACCGCCATTATAACGCCGTTTGGTCTTTTCGAATTTCCAAGAATGACATTCGGCTTGCGGAATGCGGCCCAAACGTTCCAGAGATTCATGAATAATAGCGTGCTGCAGGGAATCGAAACCTGCACCCTTGGGGATGAGGGTAAGAGTACAAATAACAAAGTGCGTGAGAGCTCTAATTTATTTTCCTACATTGATGACGTCATCGTAGCTAGTACGAATCATGACGTACATAGAGAGCACCTTAAACAGGTCTTTGCCAGGTTTCAAGAGTTCGGCATAACCATTAATCTGGCGAAGTGTAGTCTTGGTAAGTATAATATAGAGTTTTTAGGTTACGAAGTGAGCGCGGAAGGTGTCAAACCCATGAAGAGCAAGGTGGAAGCTATCAAAGAATTCCCCAGACCTGAAACAATCGAGCAGCTCCGCCGTTTTTTAGGTATGGTTAACTTTTACAGGAATCACTTAGAGCGTGCGGCAGATCATCAGGCCGACTTGAACAACTTCCTGCATGGCGCCAAAAAGAAGGATAAATCAAAGATTAAATGGACGGATAAGTCGATAGCCGCCTTCGAGCAATGTAAGTTAGCTTTAGAAAACGCGGTGACCTTGTCACATCCGGGAGACGAAGGTGCGCTGTATTTAATGTGTGACGCGTCAAACTCGTGCGTCGGCGCAGTCCTCCAACATAAGGTTAAAGGAGTCTGGAAGCCGCTGGGGTATTTTTCCAAAAGATTGTCGGAGGCTCAAAAGAAATATAGCACGTACGACAGGGAGCTATTGGCAGTATACTTGGCCATAGTACATTTTCGCAGCATGGTAGAAGGCCGGCAGCTCACCATAATGACGGATCATAAGCCATTAACACACGTTTTTTCTAAAATAGGTTCAGATAATAAAGAGACGCCCAGGCGAGCACGACAACTATTGTATATAAGCGAATTTACGAGCGATATACAATACGTAAAAGGTAACGAAAATGCAGTTGCTGACGCATTGTCCCGAGTTATAGAGACCATTGTTTGTCCGACCGTTTTAGATTTCGACGAAGTCGCCCGGGCACAGGAAACAGACGATAAGCTTGCAGAAATGCTGACGGAATCTCAAGGTAATATAGTGCTTAAAAAACTACAATCACCACTGTGTAATAGTGCGATCTATTGCGAAACTTCAGAGAACCGTGTGAGACCCTACCTGCCTCAGCAGTTCAGAAATGTGGCTTTCAATGTCGTACATAGTAATAACCATCCCGGAATTAGAACAACGCGTAAAATGATTACGAATAAATATTACTGGCCGGGTATGAATAAAGATATCAGTGTATGGGCCCGAGCGTGCATACAATGTCAAAAGGTAAAAACGCATAGGCACACACATTCTAAATTAGGTACTTTTACACTAGCAGAACGGTTCGAGCACTTACACGTAGACATCGTGGGCCCCCTGCCGACCACGCAGGAAGGGCATAGGTACTTAGTTACGATGATAGATAGATTTACAAACTGGCCGGAAGCCGTTCCGGTCAGCGATATAACAGCCGAGACCGTCGCTAAAATAATATATGAAAACTGGATTTGCCGTTTTGGATGCCCAAGTAGGTTAACTAGCGATCAGGGGAGGCAATTTGAAAGTGAATTATTTAATAAACTTATGAAAGTATTAGGCATTAATAAATTCCGAACCACAGCGTACCATCCCCAAAGTAACGGCAAGGTAGAAAGATTACATCGTTCTCTGAAGGTCGCTTTGAAAGCACGTTTATTACAGAATAAAAATGGGTCATGGGTTGATGAACTGCCAACGGTCATGCTGGGGCTACGTGCAGCATGCCGTAGCGACAGCGGCGTCAGCGCAGCTGAAATGGTATTAGGGCACACGTTACGCTTGCCTGGCGATTTTTATGTCGATTGCGCGAACGCAGAAACGTCGCAAGAAAAATACGTAGGTAAATTACGCAATATTATACAAAGTCTCCGGCCCCAGACACGAGAAAATAGCGATTCTGGTACAATTTTCGTTCATAAAGATTTAAAATCATGTAGTCATGTTTTCGTACGAAATGATTTAGTGCAAAGGCCATTGATGCCTAGTTATAGTGGACCGTATCTTGTGATAAATAGATCACCAAAGAGTATGACCATTGAAATAGGGGGCCGTCGAACAACCGTTTCCATAGATAGAGTGAAACCCGCTTACTGCTTATATGAAGCAGATCCCAATGATGGAAATAGAAATTCTATGTTCTCAAATAGTAAAAAATTTTTTAATGATGTTCCACAGGTGCAAAAATCGCTACCGCCTAAACCTTTAACCACGCGCAGTGGCCGCGCAGTTAAGCAGCCGGTGCGATTTGCTGATGTTGGATGAAATAAAATAGATGAGTTCACATAGTTATTAATCATACATTATTCTAATTGCAAAAGAATTTAACGTAGTAACTCGTATATAACATTTTGTTCAATCCAAAAATGGGTAAATCGTATAGTAAAGAACAAGAAATAATCATAGCACAAAATGGTGCAAATAACGCCAGTACTAATGAAATAATAACGCACGTTAAGCTTTTCGGAGCAATTGTATTTGCAGTATTCATAATGATGGTATTAATTTTCGTGTACTATTGCATTCAAAAATGTCGTAAAAACACTCGAAGCTGGATGGATAACAGAGTAAGAGCCATGTGGAAAGCAGCTAGTGACGCAAGCGGCACGGTATAAGCCGATACAGGTCGGCCGATGAGGGAGTTTTTTTTTTTTTTTGGCTATTGTCGCGAGAGGAGGCAAGGTGAGTCCTAAGGGACGTTTTTTTTTTATATATTGCAGACCGGCCTCTCGGGCAATATACCCTTAATATTTTAATGATTATTATTAGGTCAAGTACCTACATCAAGTCGGCCCTTGAAAAATAGGTATCCGCAATATTTGTTAATTTGTGTTGTATAAGTGATATTTTTTTAAATTACGTGTAATTAATTTTGTACCCATTTCAAACAACTTATAAATAATTATTGTTGCTAATTTCTTATTTCAAATTTTTGTAAAATAATTCAATTACAGGTACATTGTGTATGAAACATCGCCTTAACATATTTTGTTACGAAGCATCGCCTTAACATATTTTGTTCTATAAATAGATTGTAAGAAACAAAGAGCATTGAGCTTTGGAATGCGATATCAGACCTAGTAACCCGTAATGTAAACACAGATTCAGCAATCATGTCGAATCGACGTCATCTGGTACACTTCTGTAATAAGTTTAGTGTAAGGTAATATTATGGAGTCATATTTTTAAAAACTGGTAAAAATTTTTTTGTTTTGTTTTTGTTCTCTCCAAGGTATAATTAAAATGCAATAGCACTTACGAGATACAGGATGTTTGTTTGTTGAATTGTATAAATTTTTTTGGTAAAGTTAGTTTTATAAAAATTTTTTTTAAAAAAGAAGGGGTGTGATGTAGCGGCTATACATTGTTAGAAAAGTCAGCAAAACCCCAGACTGGACTGCCGCGTGTTCTAGGCAGTCAGTCGTCTGCGCAACACCGCCTCGCTAGGTCAACTTGTATTACATAAGATAAGGACTTATTATACTGACTTATGTAACTACGTTTAAGTGTTTGAAAATAATAGACTGAGTGAATTTAAAAGGTTTCTGGTTTTATTGCGTCACCACCTCCAAAGGTACTTGTCAGCATTTATATACATGCCTTCAGCACCGGTACTATCAAGTAACTTCTTCCTAATCTCATCAGAGCTTAGGGAAGCCATTACGGAGGGGTTGGGGAGGGACAATATATGAACCTAACAACGATGACTAACTTCCTAAAACCACCCTACACGCAGTAGGGCGGTTGAGAACGACGCGGATAACTTACTCGAACACGGCACTTGAAGTCCTGGAACAACGAATTCCCGTCGACGAAGCTCACGTTCCACGAAGTACGGTTAACAAGCCACTGTCCGCCGTGAAAACGGCGTTAGAAACTTATTACGGTATACATACAGCTATGAAATTATATATTACGACAACAACCAGTGAAATTTGGGTGCTCAATTAGCGCGGGGGCTAAAAGAGCGGGAAGGCGTCTGCGATCGACGTGCGCTCGAGAACGCACGCAGACCGAGACTGTGTGTGGTAGATCTATTAACGTTCACAATTTATTCATGTACTAGTGAAGACCGGTGCCTGAGATTTGCCGAAGCATATGTTTCAGGATCACCAGTGCCCCAGTTGTACTTCCCGAATGCTATAAAATAATGGATCACATATGAAAATAATAGTTTACAACTAGCTAGAAACATAAACTCACAGATATAATATATATTCTTTAATAAATTAGGTATTGCGAATCTGCGCACTTACAACTATCTAATACCTACTATTAAACATAATTCCGGTAAAAAAATTCGAAATATCTTTTACTATAAATTTTGTATTGGTATATAAAATGGATGTTTAGGATTAAGTTTATGCTTCACAATAAATACTAAAAACGTATTTTAATAATTTAATTTAAAATAAAAAAAGATTAATATAACAATAACCTATCTGATAAATATCTGATTTAAAGTGCTGGAGATACCGAAAATAAATTATTTTAAATCAAATTTTATTTATTTAGAAAAAAAATTACTCTCTTAAATATATACATAATAAGTTTTAAGCAAAAATAACACTCTAATCTTGCTGTTACATCCAATCAAAGAAATACATATTTGCTTCCGTTTTATAATTTAATAAATATTTTTTTAAAGTTGCTGTCCCACATAAAGTATAGTGGGTCTATAGTGGTTAAAATTCTTATATAGAAATCCTACACCACCATCGTTTCGATTAAAAAAAATAAGTCCCTCGCTTAATTTAAACAAAATATTTGACTTATTCAATCTATTTAAAGAATTTTATTTAAGTAGGTCAAGCTGAATTGATTCGTTCATTAGGTTAATTAGGAATTAATTAGATGCCCTTGATTAGTAGGTCTGTTAATTTGCGTTTTAAAAGAATTCTTTCGAAATCCACTTTTAGTTTTCTAGAAAGTACAAAAATATGACAACAGTCTAAATAATGTGATTGTCAAAACATTGCTAATGTTTTATTGTCCTTAAATTTATGATAAGCCTCGCCGTTATAAAAGCTCAAATTTTTCTTATCTGATAAATCTTTTTTTTTTCACTTTGGCACAGCTGGCAAACTAGCACGCCATTCAACTAGATATATTAGCATTATACGTAGACGATCAGCGATTTTGGATCAATTGATGAGAGCGTCGCCGTGCTTCGGAGAGCAAGCTAAGCCGTCGCCGATCCCGATTGTTGTCGTAAGTTAACAGTCGTTAAGCCAAGTCAGATGCCTATGGAGTTGACAGCGGCTTGATCAACTCTAGCACTAGAGCTTGTCATGTCTAAGGGACACACGATAACAAGAATTGATAAGAAGGTCATCTGTAATAGTATATTTAAGCTTAATGTTGCGCATAACCTGTTTTTACTTACCTAAAAAAGCAATTCAAATTCTTAACGACCTCTCCAAGCCAACCCTTAAAAATTCACCCTTGACCAAACATATAAAAATGCACGGAATTAATTAACTCCCTAATTTGGGTCGGGGATGTAATTTTATAACTTTTTGGAAGGAACCAAGACAGGGTTGTAATGGGGTGGAGGTGCTGACATGGCGAGTTCATCTAATAATCGTTTCATGAATACCAATGAGACTGTGTCACTTAGAAAAGTGCAGATTGCTGATACAATGATAAGCTTTGTGATTATTAAATTGAATTAATTAAATTTTTATATTTCATGAAAATTATGTTTCAGACTTTTGAGGGTTAACAATTTTTTTTTGTATTTTATTTACAGTTATATTAGAAGGTCGGCATCGCATCAGTAGTCGATATAATAGTCGCATTTAAAACGAATAAATACAACACCCGCCACTACAAAAAAAAAGAAAAAAATTATTTCTTTTTATGGATCCAACTATCATTAATATTTGTATGAAAATATTAAAACAAAATCCCACCTACATACCACAGATACAAAATTATCAAGACCAATGTAAAGTGCAGGACAATGTAAAGTGCAGGACAATGTAAAGTGCAGGGCAATGTAAAGTCCAGGACAATGTAAAGTGCTGGACAATGTAAAGTGCAGGACAATATAAAGTGCAGGACAATGTAAAGTGCAGGACAATGTAAAGTGCAGGACAATGTAAAGTGCAGGGCAATGTAAAGTGCAGGACAATGTAAAGTGCAGGACAATGTAAAGTGCAGGGCAATGTAAAGTGCAGGGCAATGTAAAATACAGGACAATGTAAAGTGCAGGACAATGTAAAGTGCAGGACAATGTAAAGTGCAGGACAATGTAAAGTGCAGGGCAATGTAAAGTGCAGGACAATGTAAAGTGCAGGACAATGTAAAGTGCAGGGCAATGTAAAGTACAGGACAATGTACAGTGCAGGACAATGTAAAGTGCAGGGCAATGTACAGTGCAGGACAATGTAAAGTGCAGGACAATGTAAAGTGCAGGGCAATGTAAAGTGCAGGGCAATGTAAAGTTGCTTTTTTGAGACAATTGGCGCTAGTATCGCATTTAAAAGTACGAAATATCAAAACTGGATTACCGTCCATCGGAATTGCCTTCAAGCGTAGGCCTGCTGGACCTACCCGAAGTTCACAATTCGGCATAAATAGCCTTTCTAATAATGTTTCCTCTTTTGAATTTAAAATAAAAATAAGTTGATATTAAAACTATTAAATAAACACAGGCTCCATCCAATAAACTTTTGAATTTCGAAAAATATGAGAATTTTAAAGCTAATTACAAAAATAAACAAAATTAAACCTCTGCTAAATAAACAAAACCTTTAAAAATCAAATAATATACCGCTGCAAGATATGTTACATTTTAAAATCAACAAGGATCGCGAATAATCCGTGGCAACGGATCTGACATCACCTCGCACGCGTTCAGTTTACGGAAGAGCTTTTGGTTCCACTGATTTGTCAAAGAGGGTAGCACGTGACACGCCGTACACCCAGCTACAATCAAAATACTATTCGACTAAGTTATAATGTCGCACAGACTTATTATGTCTGTGGTACGAGCAGCGCTGTTATTATCGCAGAATTTATAAAAGAGAGAAAATTATTTTATTAGATTTATATAATTAGATTAGATTTATACTCTTTATTTGAAGTTTTGTGGTTCATTTTTTTTTGTATTTTATATTATTATTAGAATATTGTGTAGCACTTTTTTTCTGCTCTTGATTGTTTATTAGTTGTAAAAAATTGAAAGTGAAGACCGCATCCTTACCATTCGTTTACATCTCTTGGTTTATGACATAGTATTTCTACTCTCGTTTACCTAGCGGCTGTCTTCTTCTAAGCCAGCTCCGTTCCAATATGGCGTCGATTAAATAACATGTTTTTATTTGCAAAAAAAAATTTAAGTCAGCTTTAGCACAGAACCACTGAACGTGTAGTACTACTAGAACTAGTAAAAGATCGTGCAAGAGATTCTTTTAATTTGTTTTGTAGAGGAATACACAAAAAGCTACCATTAAATACGAATGCTACTAAAATATTTTTTTCTGTCGGACTGGGAGTAGTTATTCTGGATATGTTTTATGGGCAAATACAAATAATAAAAAAGTATGAGTTGCACGCGGCTGTCAAGTCACACGTCAATGGGTTTGGCTATTAAGGCTCTCAGTATATATTTGTTCAGTAAATCTACACTTTATCTACACTGTATCTAAGTCTAAAGTAAGAAAAATCTGTATTAAGTGCTCAATAAAATCTGTATTAAGAAAAATCTATATGCAGTGCGCGGCTAGTTGCTCATCGGAACTGGGGTCTAAGATTACAACGTACATTTAGAAATTGAATCCGTTCTCGCTAGGAAAATTCACCAAGTTTGAAATTAATGACAATGCCTTTATTTCAGAAAATATTATCTTTAACGCTTTTTTAAACGGTACTCCTCCAAATGGCGGAATATATACTAAAGTTATCCCGCTTAGGAAGCTCGTTGGAGGGACTTCGTAAATGTCATGCTTGCAAGAAGTAAAGACTAATTATTATAATGTACAATTAGTTGTCATACATTGCTTTGCTGGCTGCAAAATACCTATAACCAAACGCATAAGGTTGCTTTTTACGACCTTTTTTGCACACAATATTAATCTTGAATTATGGGAGTTGAGTGTACAAGGAATAAGCCGGGATATCATATGTGTAATTTTTGTACGTGTTTCTTTCGACCGAGTGGTTCACAACATGAGAATGATCTGTACCTATGCAAATGTTTAACTAATGCTTTATGAGGTATGGAAAAGCTTGTTATCAAATTGACATATTGTTATCTATTATTCGTTTTTGGCAAGATTTCGGACTTAGCTGTTGTTATTACATTGCTTTTAATTTTTGAACGAATTATAAACTCTCCATTCTGGATTTGGATTACCATATAGCCTACTCAGCATTAGACCAGAGTAATAAATAAAAAAGTATACATATGAATCTTGAATTAAAGTCTTTGTAGGCACAACACACAAATAATAATAATAAATCCCTAGAGAAACACATCAACAGAACTGGAGGTGAAACCATAATGAACAATCTTGTACAAATACAAACAACCATGAACCGAGAACATATATCTGTGTTCATCATACAAAGGATTAGAACCTGGGATGCAGCGTATGGCTAGTAGTCGAATCCCTTGTAGTAGCGTCGACCTATAATATGCGATACGCCTACTAAAGACCGCAAAACGCGCAAGCGATTCTCGCCCTTCTCCTGGGCCTCGGTCGACTGAGCCGATCGGTACTATATATGTCCCTACCATTAAGGCGAGAGATAACTCATCTATCACGTGATTGGGCATAATTACTTGGTATCATAAAAGAAAACTTTTCGCGCGCCATTTTACATCCAATTCAGCTTAAAAATACACTCACAACAAATCACAAAGCGAATTTTACATCCCACCAGCGATCTGTTAAATCTTTATTTTGACCATAAGCAACACGCTTGAATTTCGATTATGTTTCATCAAACTAAGCTTCGTTTCAATCGAAGTAGAGATTTGCCTCAGCAACTATAGGGTTCGCAAAATATTTTGATACAAATAAAAATAAAAGCTTTGTATTTGCGAGTTCCCAATTGGAACTTATTGGATATAGGAAGATTTTAAAGGTGTGTTCAAAAACAAAGCTATAAAACTTGTGGTATCATTGGTTCACAAAAAATAGGTACTTCGAGTCTGCTGCTGAAATAGTTCAATAGAGTTCGAGCAAAAATGGAATGAAAATACAAAAATGGTGTGAATATCATATCATTTTTGATTTGTTCGGTTGCCCGAAAACACGTTCATAATGACAAATTGCTTGGTAAACAGTCCGAAGCAGGGAGCGAGTTGTAAGCCTCTTGGTTAACAAGACAAAATGTATGTAAAAAATTGGTTACATCGTTCTGTATTTGTATAAAAAAGTTACAAAATTATTAGATCATTGAAAGTGAAACTTAAAATATGTGAAAGGACTTTTATGTGTTTAATTTTTGTTAAATTTTGTTTTGGAAAAATATCATAAATAATGAAAAAATATGCTTATGATTTTTTTTGATAATTTTACACCAATCAATCAATGCATTTTATGTAGTTCACAAAAAAACACATAAAAATGTTGTGTTCCTTTGGCTTTTATTTCGGTATCACAGCAGTATGACAAGTTCTAGTACGCAATGATATACGTCAAGTAAAACAAAGATGTACGTGGTAAGACACTTAGAATGTTTTGAGAAAAATAAAGTTCTATTTTTTTAAACATCTTTTCAAAGAACTCCACCAGCATCTTCACAAAGTTTCATGCGTCTGAACCAATTTTCAAAGCATATTTTCCGGTTTTCAACTGGTACTTCCTCCACGGCCTTCTCGAGCGCTGAGAGCGCATCTTCTGGCGATGAAAACTGTATCCCCTTGAGCTGGTTTTTAATTTTACTGAACAAAAAGTAGTCACACAGAGTGCGCGGGCGCGTTGTCGTGTTGGAGCAAAAAGGCCTCGGAGTACCGTGGTCGCTCGCTTGTTGCTCGCAGCAGTAAAAACTGGCAAGCATTTGGTAGTGAACCACTTTGCATTGATGCTACTTTAGTTTGTTAAGGGAATCGATACTAAATGCCTCGTAAAGGAGAAAAAACTTGCGTTGCAAAAATTTTCCAGCGCTTCTCGATCGTTTCACTTTCGTAGGCGTGGGTTCGTTTTGAAACAGCCATACTATTGACTGGCACTTTGTTTCCGAGTATCGGTTTTGGGATACCCAGCGCGAAACAATCCTCCTTACGCAAAGGTATTTATGTGTACGTAGAATATCATCAACATTTCCCGATCCAATCTGGTGATTGTGATGAATCTTCTTGTATGTGATTCGTCGGTTTTGATGAAACAAATTTTTGAATTGTAGCATTTTTTCTTCTGTAACAGCAGTCAAAGGACAACCATTCCTTTTTTTTTCAAAGGTTTCAATTTGAACATGAAGTCGAAACAAATAATTGCACTTGATGGCATTGCTTATTTTTTTTTTCTGTGACATACAATAGTTTCATATGCTAGTAAAAAAATTTAGGGGAACTTTGAATTTGGAGCAAATATATTTTTATTTTTAAACATCGAATTTTCAAAATCAATTAGAACTGGCCAGTGTTCAGTACATAAAAACTTTTTTTTTTTTTGCAATAATTACTGAGTGGTAAATACATAGGTTTGATTATCTAGTTTTTCATAATTTACTGAAAGACAGCTACATATGTTTTTCTACTTTTCCTTAGACATGGGCTGACAAACAAGCCCCACAGCGGTATTCCGAACTGTTTCCAGCTTAAGTTATGCTGTTCGTTATTTTTATAATCCACATTTCCAAGTTTTTATAACTCTACTTTGTGATTGCCAAATGCTGTGAAACTTTCGGTTATGAGTTGTTGATATCATATCTCTCTGTAGACAAACTGTCATCTTGCTGACTTTGCAAAAACCTGGCCCCAGGCATCTAATAATTCGTTTCTCTTTCGTTTGTACGCTTGAAGTAGTCGAACCTGCATAAGGTGATATTATAGTCAACGTCCTAGTTGCAGCTACATAAGATGAAGAATTGTGACAAGCAATAATTATTGTGACACACGATTCCAATTTCAACCGATTTAATTTATTCACAATTCTGTGAACGTGTGGTTTAACTCGAGACAGTTTTTACATCAATTTTCTATTAGCCCATCCGTCCATTTGTTTATACGTCAATGGTTAAAGGTTTGAGTAAAAACGAAGCTAAAAAATCCTCCAGTATTAAAAAACATTTTAAAAGGATTCCTATTTTTGTAACGGTGTTTTGATAATCTACTTTTTTCACAAGTAAATCTAAATTTATGATTTATGTAAAAACATATCTCGACGTCCGAGTGGCATAGCCCTACCTCATACTCCGGAGGTTATTCTGGATTCCTTCCCAGTTCTGTATGGTCTTCTTACTTTTGGGCCATACCGTTTTTTTACTGTTGTCGTAGCCAGCAAACGAGCACTTGACTCACCTGATGGTAAATAGCATCCGCACCCATGAACATCAATAGTCGTAGGTGTTTTATTTATTAATAGAGATTGTGAAAAATATCTAATGATGATGATGGGTTGCCAACCGTAGGCTACAGTTGGTGTGTTAGTTCAAGTTGTAAGTTTCAATTTACAAGACTGAACTTTAATTTTTTTTTAATTGAACGTGAAACCGTAGTTCATTAACGGCCAAACTTAGATATATTTCAGCTTGGTGATCAAATAAAAAGAGAATTTGTTTACTACAGTACTCGTGTAGTGATGAAAATCTCAATAAAGCGTATAGTATAAAATTCGTCACTGTGTATTTGATCATTGAACCGAGATAAGTCTTAAATCGCTTTATAGGTTTCAGCCTATATATATATAAGTGACTCTTGTAGATAAACGTTTCATTGCGGCAGTTGGAAATATAACAACAATGTTATACAATAAAGTCGACATTCTCGCTACGATCGCCGCCCGGTACGGACGTGCAAGACCCCGTTCTCCGTTGATCGGTCCCTTCCCGATATTCCGTGGCGCTCGGTCTACTGACGTAAAAGTTAGCGTGTTGGTTCCGTGCTACGGTTTTCAAGGTTTTTCTGCTCCCTCTGAGTGCTATCGAAGTGTGGTTTTTCTTTGTGACTAAGCCCCTTAGTCTTCAAAGTGCTGTGCTAAGTTGTGTTGTGCTTGTGCTGAGTGCTGTGTAGTGCCCAGCATAAGTAGTCTGGTTTCAGGTCAAATTCTTCGAGGACCTTAAGTCCCAGGGCTTCCCGGCTGAAGCAGTGCACAAGATGCACTCCAACCGCGGTAAACGTTTTCCGTTAGCATTAGTTATTTTAGCTAATACTCCCAACTCAAGGGAGATCTTCAGAGAGGCTCGCACAATCTGCGGACTCTCGAATATCTCCGTCGAGCGTCCAAACCGTCACGGACACCCGGGGAAATGCCATCGTTGCCAGCTGTACGGTCACGCAGCGGCTAATTGTTCAGCTCCCCCCAGGTGCGTTAAGTGCCTCGATCCGCATATCACAAAGGAGTGCACTCGCACTCCTGACTCCACCTCCCCCCCTGCATGTGTGCTGTGCGGCCAGTCCGGCCACACAGCAAACTACAGGGGTTGTCCACGAGCTCCGCGCTCTTCCGTATAGAGGGCCGCGCCTAAACCGGCGTCGCCACTCATTTCCGCAAACTTCCCGCCGCTGCGCAACCAGGCACCCCCGGAAGCAAATCCCGTACAGCCGACGCCTACTCCGGCTCTTTCCTGGAGACAGCGTTCGGCCGCTCCTGCACCACCTCCCAGTCCTATCCGAGCTCCCGACGCGCCCGTAGGCCCGCGTCCCGCTCCGTCGTCTTCGCCTCAGTCATCGTTGGCTGAGGACATGAAGACCGTCTTCGACGTCATCCAAAATGTCAACATTAACGAAATCGCCGTACTCGCACGCAAACTGCGAGCCGCCCGCTCTCCTCAAGAGCGTCTATTCGCGCTAGCCGAGCATCACTCGCTACTTAGTTCTTTATAAGTTCTATATTTCGTATAAATTCGCTTAATAGTATATATAATGTCTAGACCCGCAATTCTCGCGTCATGTCGTATCAAACCCAAGGGCTTTTCTTTTAACGTTCGTAGCCTTAACACTAACCTTCCTGAGCTCAAACTGTTCCTTCAGAACAACGAGCCAGACTTATTGCTTCTTCAAGAGACGTGGCTAATTCCAAACGGATCCAGGGGATTCGCTATTCCCAAGTACGCGTTTATTCGTAACGACAGGCCAAACTCCGACGGTTTCGGTGGCACTGCCATTTATTACAAAAGAGGATTCCATTGCTGTCCTCTCCCTACCCCTCCTCTCCTCAACATGGAAGCCACTGTGTGTAGATTGGCTATGACTGGTCATCCGACCATCATTATAGCTTCAATCTACATACCTAGTGGCACCAGACCAATCCGCAGCGACTTTGAGGCCATTCTCGCCCTCAGCCATTCAGTCATTATGTTCGGAGACTTTAACTCCAAACATACTGACTGGACGTGCCTATCAACCAACACCAGCGGTATCGCTCTCCTCGACATCACTAACTCACTCGACTTAGATGTCATCTCTCCCATCACTCCCACTCACTATCCCGACAACCCGAACAACTCTCCTGACACCCACGATTTTGCAATTGTCAAGCGAATCAATCTCGATCTCAGGTCTATCGAACCACTTGATGACCTAGGTTCTGACCACAGCCCCGTCTCTCTCGTGCTTGGACTGCCTAACGATAACGTCACCTCTCCTAAGACCTTTACCAACTGGAAAGGCAACTGGAGGCCCCGAACTCTCCGCTCGCGATCTCGCCCGATCAATTAGATAGCCCGGATAAAATAGATTCATTAGTCGACTCTCTCACTGATGCTATGAATTCAGCCATCAGCGATAGCGAAAAGGTTGCTAAGCAAGGCAAACCCACGCTTCCCCTAGCCGTTAGCAATCTTATTAAAGCTAATAACGTGGCTCTCCGGAGAGCCAAGAAATAGCCCACGCCCGCCTATAGAACAGCTGCGAATCAGCTTCAACGTAAAGTTAGGTCTTGCCTCACGGAACTCTGAGACGTTCAGATGAACGATCTCATGGCGAATATCTCCCGTCCCACTATTTAGGCCGCCTAAATAGCATGTTAGGTAGAAAAAGTAAAATGTCGTTCAGAAACAAACGTACGCTTTATAAGGTCTGCGTTAGACCAGTCATGACATATGCCTCGCTAGTTTTGCCCACGCCAAACCCTCCGTCCTGCATAAACTGCAGGTAGTTCAAAATCTCTTTTGCCGCAGGGTCACAAACGCACCGTGGTACGTGCGTAACGCGGACCTGCACAGAGATCTTGAATTGCCTACAATACAACAACACCTCAAAACACTCTCTGAAGCGTTCTTCAAACGCTCCGAATCCCATCCCAATCCTCTAGTTCGAGATTCAGTCTCTTATACTACTCCTGTCTAGATTCGAAGTTCAAAGTCGCTAGGCCTAGGAATGCGCAAGCGTACTCTTCCACCAGACACAAAAAATTGCACGAGCCGACAGGGGGTTTTTTAGTGGGTAGTGGTTCTAGTAGGCTCGGAGCGAGTCCCACATAACTCTGATCGCGCGCGCGGAGTATGCGTCAGAGTATTTTTTATCCTCCTGCCCTCTCCGTGGAGGGGAACAAAAAAAAAATAAAGTCCACATTAGAAAATTAAGTAGTAAATCATACCGTTTGTCACAACAGATGGCTCTGAAACTAATATCTTAATGTCATTGAATGGTAGGGCTCATGTGGAGTGGGGAACTAAACAAAAATACTTGAAATAAGCGAGTGAAGAATCTACGAAAATATAATTTAAAAACTTTTGCTTTTTATTACAAATATTGAGTGTTCACTGAGTGACAGTTGTCATTTACACAACATTGGCATATTAATTTAATACAGATCCAATACAGCGCCCACTGATTAGATTAGTTAATTTTTTCCTTTTTTTTACTGCATCGTCTAATTATTTTTCCTAAATAGCATTCACCCATGGCAGAACAACCCAGAGCGTACACAAACGAAACAGAACGAGAGTGATATAGGGAATTTTTGATTAAAGGATTCACTGGATTTTTCCCGAGATTCAATCTTCTTTACAGCACTTATCTTATTTAAATAAAATCTTATTTCATTTACTTAAACGAGAAAGTCATTGAACAGTATCCATTCCTAATGTTTTACCAACGAAATGAGATTAAGTCTCATTTGACTTTGAAAGGCTAAATGTAGAATTGTAGAGTTTCTAAGTGGGATTTCTGGGAACTAAAAGATCTGTTAATTATCACGTTCGAATTTATAAGTAGCGGAATCTGGTTGGATAGTATCTTTATGGATGGGTCAACTCTTTTGTGCACGCGGATCTATGTGTGCGTGTGACTGTAAATATAAAACTTAATTTTGTTTGGCCAATCTTGTAAAATCGTGTGCTTGTACCGTCTATACCAACCTACGTTACCTGTGTATGCAATTCAGTTATTATTTTAACTAGCCAATATAAAAAAAAATACTGTAGAAAATAAGGGTCATCAAAACTTCTCAAAAGATAACATAAAGCCTTTAAAAAATTTTGAATACTTAGACAACAATGAGGTGCCTAACGTTACTATTGTCATCGGTTTTTTTATATTTTACTAAGGTGATTGTGACCGTTGAAATCCAAAAAAAATAGGTGTCCTGTTTTCAATAAAATAATCTCTTTCTTATCTTTTAACGAATGTTGTATACAACCTTTTTTCTTTCCGACCGAGGCCTCTTATATGATAAGGTTTTATGCGATTTTTAGAATTTTACACTTCCAAACTTGTAGCCTGGTAGAAGAACCCCATGTATATAGATATATGTATATAGATATGTATAAGAAAAAGTTTCTAGCTCTAGCTTAGTATAGGTTTGGTTTTGACTTAGCCGAGTCGAAAGCTCGTAAAATTCGCAGTTCGATAGCATTATGAGCAAATGATTTTTATTTGCCTGTGAGGGGCGCTTCTACTTATTTGGGTCGGCTCTATCTGTTTGGCAGCAATGGTGAAAGACAAGGTCGGTTTGAAGGAGCTTACACAGATATTGTACAATTTGTATTGTATGCAGCAATTGCAGCAATTGCAACGTAATATTAGCCCTATAGGGCTCTATAGGGCTAATATTAAAAACACCAAAACCCGGTTATTCCCCAAAGATGTATTAAGAAATATCGGACTTTGCCGCCTAGCTGCTATTTTACTCTATGTCATCCATACCCAAGTATTACGAGCTCAACAGAACCATTGCTTTGTGCAAGAAACGTTTGTTTGTTTCTATTCTGTATGTTTTCCATTACTTCACCTAATTTCTTCTGCCAAATTCAAAATAAAGAAATAAAGCTAAGCAGCTACCCTTACAGGCGGATCTTTAAAATAAATTAGGTTTGTTATCAAAATAGCAGGCGACGTCGCCCGGCAGACCTTCGCTGTTAATTATCATTCTCGCAGGTCGTACACAAGGATCGCTTTACATTGCCACGACACGACTTCAGGCGCTTCGCGAACGTGGAGTTCTGTATCTTGTGTCGGATACAACACGCCAGCGAATGCATAATTTTTATGTAATCAATATGAAATCAATCCTTCGCCATGCAGACGTGGCCAATATTTGTGCCCAGTTGCTTCCAATTAACACTTCCACCAAAAAAAAGAATCGTTCGATTTTGTTGAGTACTCTTGCATTTAGAAATATTTAAATAACACAAACGAAAAAATTAAAATAAAATTCTAAAGTTCATAACTTTTTTATGCACTGAATTCGGCCATATAGTTTTTGTAAATATTCATCTTTTAGTGCCACCTACCGACCCTGAATCGATGCTCAGTACTAACGCATAGTTATGTATAATTGAATACTCACTATTATAGATATGAAAATAAATATTATACTATTTTAAAATACAACCTTCATTAAAATTCATATAAAGTTTTAGAGAACCGCCGGTGGTTGTTTTAATTTCATTTTTCATTGCCAACGCGAAGTAAACTCTAGGTACATAGTGATTTTTAAATTTAATTTTATTATTGCTTATTTTAAAATCTTTATTTTTAAAGGAAATAAAATAAGTATTGTGCATTGCACAAATAGGAACTGCGTTTAAATGCAATGTCACAGCCTTGTTAAAAAGTTATATTATTTTGTGAAGTTGGAAAGGTAGTGGAATTGATTGCCTGCGTTTATTTTAATTCACTTCCTCAGTAATGTAAAAAACAATTTAGTTCCTTAGTAACTTCATAGTAGTATTCATTGTGTCAAGCGCTGGTCTGAGGCGGTTAGTCCTTTCTGTTTTGACGGCCATAATTACCACGCTTATGGTTCCGGAAGCAACATCCAGAGCAATCAAAGGAAGATAGGTCATTTCAAGGCTAGGTAGCGCATACAGATATGATGTTCCGATAAAGTATTCACAAACAATATTGATAAATAATATATCTACTATTAATGGTGTCCATGGGCAGGGATACCACTTGACATCAGATAGTTCTATGTTAATCAATGTCATGAGGAGTACAGGAGTTGTAATTCTCATTTTTTTTTCGTAGTTTGGTGAAAAATTTGCAATCACCTAACCAGCACTCAAGGTGTTATGTGGGACTTGAACAGCTAAAAAACACCACGGTATACCTCCGTCGCCCTTTCTGGGGCTCACTGTATCGCCATTGGCAGGCAGCTCCTCAATAAAAAATAGTTCCCAGGTTCGAGTTCTAGCTGGGGCAGTAATTTGTGTGATGAACACAGATGTTTGTTCTCGGGTCATAGTTGTTGATATTTATAAATTTATGTTAATTCGGCCTCCCCCCCTAGTTCGCTGTATGGTCATCCATAGCACACGCTCTGCTTACTTTTGGGCCATACAATCGGTTTGTTTGTCTGGGGATTATTATTATTTATATAATTATTTAAAAAACTGTAAATTTTTTGGGATCGGAAACACTCGAAAGGTTTGTAAAGTAAATTTAGTTATGAGTGAAATAAACTATACCTTTACTCGTATCATAGCCTGGCCATCAGTGTCACCCAAGTAAAAGGTGATATTGGATTATGTTGAATTTTTTGCCCCTATACTGCTGGTTGGCAGATTTTATACATTCGAAATATTTTTTTAGGTATGTGGGGTTCCCCAAGTGTTTTTCTTCTCCTAGAGCAGTCGATTTATGTATTTAAGTTGAACACTCATGGCATGTGCATTTAACAGTCTCCGAGATCGAACCTGGGACCTTAAGATCGACTCTCGGCTGTATTCTTAAAGCTCCCTAAATAATCATGACATGTAAAGCGCCCTCAAAGCTTAAAACACTGAAAACTCGCCTGCGACAACGTTGTTACCCGATGAAAGCACTTTGTTTAATTCATTTAACTTTTAGCTCACAATTACTTAGTTCGATGGAATAGCTCGCGGTCCTGTAGGCTAAAAATTGTTACCAAATTTTAATACGCGAGCAAATTATGCAGAACTTGGATAGTTTGGCGTTTGCTGCGCTAACATGGCATTGTGTTCAGAGGATGTGCATAGGGGATGCCATTTAGTAGGTTTACTGTATAACAAGATGGACCACTGATCAGATACAGGTTGCTGAAGGGCGATGATTCCACCACATAAGCAGACCTGATCATTAGGTGTACTACGAAACCCTTAGCAATGCAGATTGCCAAATCGCCTTAAATTTATTATTGCATAAAGTCGTCAGCTCGTGGAGGAAAAACTCTAGGTTTAGTTAAAAAGGCGGGAACGCAATTTTTTGTATTTTGTGATTATTAATATATGAGTGATTTACAGTTACGAAGTAACTTAAGAATCTGTGGCACAAGACGGCGAGTAAATCCTTGGAAGTGGCGTTTGTCCTGCAGTGGGCGTCTTTCACCTAAATAAGGGATGTAAGATTGGTATTATTTTGTGAAAAAACCACACAGTGAGCTACTTGCTCATCCAGTCCGTGTAATCCATTTTAGTGATGAACACAGGTATTTGTTCTCGGTTTATATTCGCGGTAGTCATGTCCTCATGTCCCTTTGAGCACTTTCAGTGCAACTCTTACAACCGGTGAACGACCTGTTAGCGGTCCCCGCTAGCGCACCCCCTTCCCTAATCGGGTATCGCTTCCGCTGAAGGGTAACGGCAAAATCTTGCTACAGCAATCGAGGTGGTTTTTAATGGGTAGGTGCCACTCTGGTGAGTCCCATGTCACTCCGCAGATCGGCTGCGGAGGTATGCATGATGCATACTCCAACTCCCCGCGGAGAGTGCTGCTTAGGCGGCCAAAAAAAAAGAAAGCTGTATGGTCCATAACACAAGCTCTGCTTACTTTGGGGCCATACATTTGATTTGTTTGTCTAGGGACTTATTTATTTATTTTTTTTTTTATATCCATACACATGGACCACTAATTATGAGTACAATCATGTTCATTTACCATCTTTGAAAATCTAAAGCTCAACAAGCGAGCTTCTTATAGTAACTTAGGTTCACTTCATTAAAATGTCTTTGATGGAATTTGAAACTACCTTCAGATTGGCAAAGTTCACGAAACGGCCATTGTCTGGGTTTAATTATGTAGTTATAACTTTAATCACTTTGAGATTTCACTAAGAGTTACGTGGTGCCTCGTTATTAGGTAATGACTGATGATTAAACTGCATCTCACTGGTATAATTAATTTCTTACAGTTGTTGTCAATTAAATATTTTAGTGCGTCTTTTCACGTCTAGTGTAACTTAGCTGTGTGTTTATATTTACGTGTTCGAATTAGAAAAATATGAATAATCGTTTTCTTTCGAAGATTATTGTTTAAAGTATTTGTACTATTGGCTTAGATGAAACTAACGCTGGACTCACAGACTTCTAACGGTTACTTAGGGCGATTCTAATTACAGGTTTTGCTTAGCAAAGGTAGACTTAGATGAAGTATAGATAAAGTGTTAATTGGCTCAACAAAATCTACACTTAGTCGCTCCTTTAGTAAGCAGTGGGAGTCTCTGAGTGTGGCTGTAATTATCTTAAAATCATTATTTAACTTCTTACCTAAAACATTGAGATAAACATTTTATTCAACAATGGTTGCAAAATAGCTGACGTTATAAAAACCGAAAATATAATTGACGTTAACCATCACAATATCCTAAATTATCTTTAATTAATATCGGCTCCACGGCTCGGTTAAGATCCTCGTAAATAAGCGCAAGGCCGCTCCACGCCGCCCAGTGCTGTCCTGCCGTAGACTACAGGACTCTAGCACCCTTGAGTTTTTGCCGTTTTTCTCCTAGGTTCCTAAGTTCTTGAATATTTTACGAATGCGCCGTCGCTTGGCAGACTACGTTCACAAGGAAGACTTCTGTGGTTTCGCTTTAAACTTACAATTCTGCAATTTGTAGGCGTAAATTGAAGTGTGAAATATGTATGATTTTATTTGTGAGAGTACTTAAAGGTAATTTGGACATCTAAATTAGGTTCTCCTATCCTAAATATTGGTTAATATCGGGCATTATTACATTGGGAAACTGCGGCGGCCCGATGCGAGATCGTTAAAATTTTTACCAAAATATGCTTTATTCTATAAAATTCAAAAAATGCAAATTATTTTATTTTGTCAGTGGTAAAAAAATTTAACACTTTACACTTTGTCGATATTGCGTACATACAATATTACTAATATATAATATACTTTACTTCGGCATTTACCTGACCAAATCACATCTCATGTCAGTGTATCATTAAGTCAATTGTACATAATCAAAGACAGTATAGAGAAGGCCTTAAAGTCACTTGATTCCAGTAAAGCAGCGACGGTATTCCTGCGATTTTTCTTAAAAACTGTGCAACAAATTTAGCCACTCCCTTGCATATAATTTAGAAAAGATCTCTTACAAAGGGTTATTTCCCTAAGGTGTGGAAAGATGCTGTCATTATACCAATCTATAAATCAGGTGATAAACCAATGTTAATAACTATAGGCGTACAAGTATTCTCCCTGTTCTTGGCAAAATTTTTGAAGCCTTAATATGTCCCGAATCATCCTGGCACATAAAACAATCTGTGACAGACCAACAACATGGTTTTATTAAAAAACGCTCCACAGCAACTAATCTTTTAACATTTGTTGAGGGAATAGTTGCTGAAATAAGCACAGGAAAAGAAGTGGATGACATCTATAACGACTTTAGCAAAGCGTTCGATAAGGTTGATCATTCATTATTAATTCATAAGCTAAACACCACTTTTGGCATACATGGGTCACTCTTGAACTGGTTCTCATATTATTTAACCCTTAACAACCCACAAGTGTCTCAAGGTCACATGTTTGCGTTCAAAGATGTATAAAAACGAAAGTATTTATTGCTGCGAAAACCCGTTTTATCTAATCTATCCCTATGGTTAACTGTATCCAAACGTGTAATGAAAACATGCAGAATATTATTAGATTATTATTTATTACAAATAAACAAAATTAGTAACTCCGCAACCCACAAGTGTCCGCTAGACTCAATAGCAATTTTTAACAGGAATATATGGGTAAATCGTAAATGTTTTGTTTATATTCATTTACAATCTTGACGGGTATACTCACAGTGCATTATTTGTGGCAAAATACATAAGAAGACGAAATAGAAAAGACTTACCAAATTACTACTTAGCAGCCATCCAAGATGTGGTAGCATCATCAGATCAATCCTCAGTCATCCGAACCTTGAGTAAAAAGAAAGAAGTGCTGCCACATATGTCCTTCAAAAATATCCAGCACCTCCAAACAGTGCTGTGATGAATGCAATCGCAACGTGTCGCTCAGAACACTCTGGTAAAAAAATCATTTGTAATACCTGTAAATAATTTTTAAACCACCCTTTGTTATCTTTTCATTATAAATTGTTGCAATTGTAATTGGTTTTCAATAAAGAATTAAAGTGATTTTGGCCAAATTAATTTCACAATGTCTATATTTTGGTTTAAATACATCCATTTCTTTAATGTGTCCGTAAGACACTACTAGTCGGTTATGTTACTAAAGTATACTGGGTTGTTAAGGGTTAATCGTAAGCAACTAGTTGTCGTAAATGGTTTTTCATCTAAGGTGTTTCATCCCTCCTCCGGAGACCCTCAGGGATCACACCTAGGACCGATTCTGTTTGTCATGTTCATTGACGACATAAAACATTGCATTCATAACTCTAAATTTCAACTTTATGCAGATGACTTAAAGCTATAAAAAGTAGTTATGAAAAGGGACGATCAGTCATTCTCGCTCCGACCGCCGCCCAGTGCGGACGTGCAAGACCCCGTTCTCCGTTGTTTGGTCCCTTCCCGATATTCCGTGGCGCTCAGTCTACTGACGTCACAGTTTAGCGTGTTGGTTCCGTGCTACGGTTTTCAAGGTCTTTCTACTCCGTCTGTGTGCTTTCGAAGTGCGATTTTTCTTTGCGACTAAGCCCCTTAGTCTTCAAAGTGCTGTGCTAAGTTGTGTTGTGCTTGTGCTGAGTGCAGTGTTGTGCCCAGCGTAAGTTGTCTGGTTTCAGTGCAAAGGATACTTAACGGTGACAACGAATTTGTACTGAACCAGTCCTTTTTATTTTTATTTATTTCTCTTCTCTATTTTATTTATTTTTCTCCTATTTTCATATTTATTTTTATCATATTTGTGTGTTTTCGTGTGTATCTGTCCTTTCTGTCGGTAAAGGTTGACCCTAACGCGGTCAACTCTTTACCTGCGTACCCTTTTTTAGGTTTCTAGGTAGCGGCCTTCGGCGTACTACGGTTAGTTTTAAGTTATTCTCCCCAGCCCCCCTACCGCTGGTAGGGAGGTTTGCCGCTAGGATTTTGCTAGGTTTTTAGGAACTAGGCATCCTTTATTATACTTATATTTTTACATATTATTGTCCCAACCCCTTCCCAAATGGATAAGCAAATCGTCATTAACATTGCGAAGGCGTTCGCCCAAGCACTCGCCGCGTCGGGTGTTTCAATTTCTGACGACATATTTACGCAAGCTGTACTAGCGCTTAACACGTCCCCGGCCCCTCAGGCCCCAACCCCAGCCTCTCAGGCCTCTAACGTCCAGACCCCTCAGGTCTATAGCTCTCCCGCGTCTCCCGTTCCATCCGATATGGACTGCGCGTCGGTCTCATCCTCGCGCTCAACTCGTAGGAAGCGTACCGCTCCCGGGAGCGACTCAGACTCCGCCGCGTCCGTAGCTTCATCGGTCGCCGCCACCCTAACCGGCTCTCCAGAGCCCGAGTTCCAATTAGTTGCCAAACGCTCTAAGAAGCGTTCAAAAAAAGCCGCGGTGTCCTCAACACCCGAGCCGACCCCGGTGTCTTCTACACCCGCCCCCGCGCCGCTCTTGTCACTCGAAGTGACCGCGTCTCCGTCGGTCCCGTCTAAGCCAGCGACGCGCTGCGCTCCCGTTCCGCCGAAACCTCAGCTCCCTCCGCCCGTCTTCCTTCGTGAAAAAACGCGCTGGACCGCGGTCTCAAACTTGTGCAAAGAGCACAAAATTAATTACTTAAAAGCCGCCAACGCTGGCGATACAATCAAAATACAAGTAGCGACCGTCGACGACTTCCGCGCGTTTACCAGGTTGCTCGGGTTAAATCAAATCGCGTACCACACCTACGCCCTCCCGGAGGAGCGTAAGATCCGCGCAGTACTACGGGGCGTCCCGTTCGAGCTCGCGAATGAAGAAATCCTCGAGGACCTTAAGTCCCAGGGTTTCCCGGCCGAAGCAGTGCACAAGATGCACTCTAACCGCGGTAGGCGCTTTCCGCTAGCTTTAGTTATCTTGGCGAATACTCCCAACTCGAGGGAGATCTTTAGAGAGGCTCGCACAATTTGCGGACTCTCAAATATCTCTGTTGAGCGTCCCAACCCCCGCGGTCACCCTGGGCAGTGCCACCACTGCCAGCTCTACGGCCACGCAGCGGCTAACTGCTCAGCTCCCCCCAGGTGCGTTAAGTGCCTGGACCCACATTTTACGAAGGAGTGCACTCGCACTCCCGAATCCACTTCCCCCCCTGCCTGTGTGCTGTGCGGCCAGTCTGGTCACACAGCTAACTACAGGGGCTGCCCGCGTGCTCCGCGTTCCACCGCCAAGAGGGTCGCGCCTAAACCGGCGCCGCCGCTCACTCACGCTAACTTCCCGCCGCTGCGCAACCGGGGTCCCCCGGAAGCAAAGCCCGCTCAGCCGACGCCTACTCCGGCTCTGTCTTGGAGGCAGCGTCCGGACGTTCCGCCTGCACCTTCCCGACCCATCCCAGCTCCCGTAGCTTCCGTAGGGCCGCGTCCTTCTCCGTCATCCGCACCTCAGTCGTCGTTGGCTGAGGACATGAAGACCGTGTTCGAAATTATTCAAAACGTCGATATTAACGAAATTTCCGTGCTCGCACGCAAACTGCGAGCCGCCCGCTCTCCTCAAGAGCGTTTATTTGCTTTAGCCGAGCATCACTCGCTCCTAAGTTCATTGTTAATTCTTTTATATTTGTATAAATTCGTAAATAATAAATTATAATGTCTAGACCCGCGAATCCCACGTCCAGTCGTATTAAACCCAAGGGCTTATCCCTAGTATCTTTTAACGCCCGTAGCCTTAACACCAACCTTCCCGAAATTAAACTGTTCCTTCAGAACAAAGAACCTGACTTATTCCTTATCCAGGAGACATGGCTTACTCCAAACCGCTCCAGGGGATTCGCTATACCTAAGTACGCGTTTATTCGTAACGATAGGCCCAACTCCGACGGTTTCGGCGGCACCGCTATATATGACAAAAGAGGCTTCCACTGCTGTCCTCTCCCTACTCCTCCTCTCCTCAACATGAAAGCCACTGTGTGTAGATTGGCTATGACTGGTCATCCGACCATCATCATAGCTTCAATCTACATACCTAGTGGTACCAGACCAATCCGCAGCGACTTTGAGGCCATTCTCGCCCTCGGCCATTCAGTCATTATGTTCGGAGACTTTAACTCCAAACATACTGACTGGACGTGCCAATCGACTAACACCAGCGGTATCGCTCTCCTCGACATCACTAACTCCCTTGACCTAGACGTCATATCCCCCATCACTCCCACTCACTATCCCAACAACCCGTCGTACTCTCCTGACATCCTCGACTTTGCAATTATCAAGCGAATCAATCTTGATCTAAGGTCTATCGAACCGCTCGATGACCTAGGCTCCGACCATCGCCCCGTTTCCCTCGTGCTAGGACCGCCGAACGATAACGTCTCATCTCCTTAGACCTTTACCAACTGGAAAGGTTTTAAAAATACGTTAGTTTCAGCCTTAGAGGCTCCGAACTCTCCACTCGCGATCTCTCCCGAACAATTAGATAGCCCGGATAAAATCGATTCATTAGTAAATTCTCTCACTGATGCTATCAACTCAGCCATCAGTGACAACGAAAAGGTTGCTAAGCAAGGCAAACCCACGCTTCCCTTAGCCGTTAGCAATCTTATTAAAGCTAAAAACGCGGCTCTCCGGAGAGCCAAGAAATATCCCACGCCCGCCTATAGAACAGCTGCGAATCAGCTTCAACGTAAAGTTAGGTCTTGCCTCGCGGAACTCCGAGACGCTCAGATGAACGATCTCATGGCGAATATCTCTCCCTCCCACCAAGCGTACTATAGCATGGCCCGAGCCTTACGCGTAGACACCGTCTCTCACGTTCCTCCTCTCACTCGTCCCGATGGCACTACTGCCTTCGAAGTCAATGAGAAAGCCGAATGCTTCGCCGACAGCATTGCCGCACAATGCTCGCCCAGTACGCAACCTGCTAATCCCTCACACATCCAGGCGGTGGAGGACGAAGTCCTTCGCAGAGACTCTCTCCCCATCACCACCGACCCTGTCACAGTCTCTAATGACGAAATCTTGCTTCTCATTAGAAATCAAAAGTCCAAAAAGGCTCCGGGTGCGGATGGAATTTCCAACCACGCACTTAAGCACCTACCTCAACAGATGCTTACCTTATTAGCTATCATTTTCAATGCCTGCTTCGACCATAGCTACTTTCTAAAAGCTTGGAAAGAAGCGACAGTCATAGGCATTCCCAAGCCGGGCAAACCTCTGAACGTCCCGGCTAATCACAGACCCATCAGCCTCCTCAAGGCAATGTCTAAACTTCTCGAGAGAGTCATACTCTCTCGAATGCGGAACCATCTGTTTCCAACGGATGGCGATCCTCTCATTATTCCCCATCAGTTCGGCTTTCGCGCTAAACACTCCTGCCCTCAGCAAGTCCACCGAATCGTCGAGTATATACTTGACGGTTTCTATCCGCGTCGTTATAAAACAGTCGCGGTTTTCTTTGACGTAGCCAAGGTTTTCGATAAAGTCTGGCACAGCGGTCTCGTTTATAAACTCTACAAGATAGGCTTACCGGATCGCCTAGTCAGGTTAATAGCGTCGTTTCTCAAAGACCGTACGTTTCGATTTAAACACGAAGGCACGCTTTCTGCACCTCGTCCCATAAAGGCTGGAGTCCCTCAAGGCTCAGTCCTCGCCCCTCTGCTGTACACCGTGTACACCAACGACATTCCCATCCCGCCGAAAGGCGTCGAACTCGCCCTCTTTGCTGACGACACCGCACTCTATACCAAAGGCCACAGTGTTCGGCACCTTGTAACCAGACTCCAAAAGGCCGTAAACGCCCTTGGTGCATGGTTTCAACAATGGCGCATCGATGTGAACCCTGAAAAGAGTTCTGCGATGCGCTTCGACCACAAACGCCGTCGTCCCGATGGCGATCCCCACGTTCGAATGTTAGGCATTCCCATCCCCTGGAAGCGCAGTACTAAATACTTAGGCGTCACACTAGATCCGACGCTTTCTTTCAAGCCACACGTCGAAAGAGTTTCGAAACTCGCTCGTCACTATTTAGTCCGCCTAAATAGCATGTTAGGTAGAAAAAGTAAAATGACCTTCAGAAACAAACGTACACTTTACAAGGTCTGCGTTAGACCCGTCATGACGTATGCCTCGCCAATCTTTGCCCACGCCAAACCCTCCCTCCTGCACAAACCGCAGGTAGTTCAAAACCTCTTTTGCCGCCGGGCCACAAACGCACCCTGGTACGTGCGTAACGCGGACTTGCATAGAGATCTTGAACTGCCTACAGTACAACAACATCTCAAAACACTCTCTGAAGCGTTTTTCAAACGCTCCGAAACCCATCCCAATCCTCTAGTTCGTGATTCAGTCTCATATACTACTCCTGTGTTAGACTCGAAGTTCAAAGTCGCTAGGCCTAGAAATGCGCAAGCGTACTCATCCACCAGACTGTCACGCGATCTCGAGGCCCTTCTGGCCGCAAATTCTAATTCTAACGTAAATTCTAATTCTAACGTAAATCCTAATTCTAACGTAAATGCGAATTAACTCAATTTTATTTTGCAATTTTTTAATTTTTGTTTTAATTATTGATTTTCATTTTGAGCACCTTAAGTGCTATGTATTCACCTTCAGTGCTTTGAGCACCTTCAGTGCTATGTAATCCCAGCGGGTGACCCCTTCTGGGCCCCGCTAGCGCGGCCTCTTTCTCCAATTGGCCGTCGCTCAGATGAAGGCTGAGTGGCAAAAATGCACGAGCCGACAGGGGGTTTTTAGTGGGTATGGTCCTGGTAGGCGTCGGGACGCCACATAACTTTGGAATCGCGCCAGAGTATGCGTCAGGGCATTTTTATCCTCCTGCCCTTCCCGCGGAGGGGAACAAAAAAAAAAAAAAAAAAAAGGGACGATCAGTTGAAACTCCAAGAGGACATATATAGAGTTGCGGAATGGTGTAGACTAAATAGTATGAGTTTAAACGCTACTAAATTTTGTCACATAAAATTTTCTCTAAAGAAAAACCAATTTCTCAGCAGTTACAACATCTTAAAAAGAGTGGAAAAGGTTAGAGATTTGGGCATTGTTCTTGATTTTGAAATGAAATTTTCAAATCACATAAATGACACAGTCAACTTAGGCCTGAGAATTTCTCGTTTATTTTCAGAAACACAAATGAGTTTAAATCTATTACAGCAATTAAGGTTTTGTTTTTAGCCTTAGTACGTAGCCACATAGACTATTGTGGTTCTGTTTGCTACCCGTTCTATCAGAATAACATTCAGCCTATAGAAAAGATACAACGAAATTTTGTGAATAGAATCTTCTTTATTAATGGTGGTTACCGTAGCGTTAGGGGTTACTCTGATAGGTTAGGCCAATTCAATGTGCTATCTCCAAGGCTATTCGAGGAACAGCTGTCTATGAAGTTTTTGTATAAACTATTGAACCATGAAGTGGATTGGCCGTACCTCCTAACACAAATTAATATATTATATAGTTCATAGTCACTGCTCGAGTGCATAAGTATAGGCCATTCTCAGTGGCCTTGAGAAAAACGAAATATGGCAATTCCTCTCCTATTTTAACAATGTTAAAAAGTTTTAATTATATATCTCAAAATAGTAATTTAGATTTTTTTTGTGAAAGCTGAGCTTCTTTAAAAAAAATGTATTTATGAATTTTGCAAAACTATTCTTTAATTTTAATTTTATATTTGCGTTTTATTTTGTCATTAATTAATATAACTTCTGTCCTTATAAGTTTATCTTGATTCTGTTTTAATTTTATTTACGCTCAAAATATTTTTTTTTTCGTGAAAGTTTTGCATACCTTTAATTTAAATACATATGTACCACAATATCTTTTGTAAACTATTATATATAAGGTGCCTTTTTGTATTTAGTTGGTAAGCCTTTTTTAAATAAATAAATAAAATGAATAATTAAAAGGTATTATGAGTAGACTGAGAGGAAAAAAGGCCGGAAAAAAAACCTCTCGGCACTCTTTTATAAAATACTTGGGGTAGAAAGTATATAATTTGACGCAGCCAAGCTGATTACATTGTGTGTATTTTATTTTTCACAAACAGAAACAAAAATAGCCTGAGGGTACTTCAAGCCCACGCCCTTTTGTCATCCAAATAATCTTTGACCTTATAGTAAGCTATTTTGCATAGCGTCACCCTCATAGTTTTCTTGTTATCAATTTCAATATATCTATTCTAATTATGAACGTGAAGAGTAATTAATAAGTACTGTTGATCTGAATTTACAAGACAGCCTGTATTATCCTGCTAAAAGAATATCAGCCTTACTTAGGGGGTGGTTTAATGCAATTTATAGTCCACTACCCTTGCCTACTCCGGGTTGGCAGACTTAACACAGTCGCCGAAATATTTCTTTAGGTATTTAGGATTCCTCCTTCACCGTTGGAGCAGACAGCTTTATGTATTTCGTTTTAAAAACTTATTATTGGAACCTTCAGCAGTCACCGTGATAGGGTCGCCTTATCCGCTGCGCCACCACCTATCGAATTTTATTAATATTATACTGTATATATTATCTTAAAACTGAAACACTATCTGAACGAACCATTTTCTTGAATTTTAAATGCTGTCTAGTCCATCTTGTAGTTTATGTCGTGTGTGTCTGCGCCCGACGCTCGGCACCCGTCATTAACGTACGTGAGGGTATTTCGGGTTTTTAGCTGCGGGAATACAGCTTGGCTAAACTATAACGTGCTTTCAGGGAATTAAAGATTCCAGGTTACTTGAAGTTTTTGTAGTCTAAGCTGAGGGTTTGCTTTTATAGGGAGTTTAGACATGTTAGATGTATTATGTATTCATGAAAAAATACGCCGACACTTATTTCAATATATCGACGATGAGTTACCAATAACTCCTATCTCATTTTTTGTTGATTTTTTTATTGCTTTAATCGTCGTATTTTTACACTCTGCATCTCTTGAACAAAACACCTATCTCAATATCAACTTACTAAGCCGTCCAAAGTCGGATGGAAATAGCTCCAAATTTGCTGGAGGTATCTTGTATGTTTTGAATCTAATAACTCCTAAGTCATTTTACGTTACAATTAATTAACAAAAACTGCCAATATCTAGATAAAAACTACTGATTTAAGATGAATTTTTTTAAATACCTGCTCTCTAAGCAGTTGTTTGAATCAAATTGAAAGATAGTAAACCCTATCTCCTATCTCAAATGAACTCCTAAATAGTAGTAGTAAATACCTAACTTAGCTCAAGTTGTGTTTATGTTCTCTTATCAGTACCAATAAGGTACGGTAATACATTTGCAAGTTACATAATAAGCCTACCGGTCATTTTCAGTCATTTGTTTTGGTCAGTAACAGTAGTAAAGAAGTTAAAATTCTTTAAAGCCTTTATATAGCACAAACTTACAAGAATGATTGTAACTGCGGCTCAAAAGAGATCTAAAATAATGCTTTTCTTTAAAGATTTTAAAAAGGAAGTGACCTATTACCTAGGTATATGTTACTACAATTATTTTTTGCAATGAAATATTAGTTAAACTTCTAATAAAACCTATATAAATGTTATCAAGATAACACGGAATTCGTTTTACAAATCTTCGTCACAGCCTTGCGCCGACCACAGCTGAAAGAACATCAGTATATCCATGAGCACGCTATCCCTATGCTGTGCTTATAGCATGGATAACATAAATAGTGCTTTTTCCACAAAAGTATAGTACTACTGTTTGTTACCTCACAAAGCGACGTTCGCTTTACTTGTGATTGTTATGGCCGGTTTACACGCGTTAAGTAGTTAAGTTAGAAACTCAATTTTAAGTTAAAATTACGTGTAAACGGTCACATAAGTGACAAGTGGTAACTTAAAATTTAGTACGCAAGTGATAAAGTAGATTAGGATTCGTTCTATTTTTCGCATAGTCGGTGGGCGGGGCTGCTCACTTAAGTGCAACTTAAGTGCATAAGTTGACAAAGCCCGTGGCGGCAAGAGCTCGTATTTATTTCGCATTTCCCCTTTTTTTATTTATGTCGTAGTTGAGTTTAGTTTCAACTTTAAAATTTGTTAAATAATAATAAATCTCTTGCCTTTGAAAAAAAATGTTTGAAAGTGTGAAAAAAACTGTGTCGGTGAGTGACAGTTGTCAAACCATTGAAATATTAGTTTACCACAGGTTCAGTACAGCGCCCAATGTTGACATTAATCAGTAACTTTTTTTACTGTCATCGTAAAAATCCAAAACATTTGATTTCGTGTTTTCATTAAAGCTCTTTCTTATCTTCTAACGAATTTTGTATGTACACAATCTTTATTAAAAAACAAAAACTAAATTCAGTGAGTGACAGTTGTCAAACCATTGAACAATTCGTTTACTACAGGCCTACAGGATAAGTACAGCGCCTACTGTTGACATTAATTGGTAACTTTTTTTTACTGAAAACTTCTCATTAAAAACATTGTTTTTACTCGTTGTTAAAAGCGAAAGTCGCTTCGTGACAATAATAGTACTACGATATATCCACCGTTTGTCGCTACTGGAACACCTAAAAATATGACTTGAAAAATATACCCTCACAAGCAAATCATATTCGAATCAATCGAAACCTACTCAAGAGGGTAATATCGTTTGAAGAAGGAGCTGGGAACGAATTTTACCTCATGAATTTTAAAAGCAAATTTTCCCCAATACAGCGCTTCACCTGTTGGCGCCGGGTCAAGAGGCGACGACGCGGGTTGTGCTTAGATATTTGCATTACTATAGCGACATTTATGGTTTTTGCTTAGATATATAAGACTGCTTAAAAACGTAGGAAGGGGAACCTTTCAGCGGTAATAGAGCTACTTTTGTTTTTTTTTTGTTTTGCGCCTAAGCAGGCTTTCTCCGCGTGGAGAGAGGTGGTAAATGCGTCATGCATACCTCCGCAGCCGTCTGCAGGTTGATGTGAGACTCACCAGAGTGGCATCTACCCACTAAAAACCATCTTCACAGCTGTGTATAGGAATGTATAGGAATGCTGTGCAGATTTCATCTTTTTTTTTTTTTTTTTGTTCCCCTCCGCGGGAAGGGCAGGAGGATAAAAATGCTCTGACGCATACTCTGGCGCGATTCCAAAGTTATGTGGGACTCGTCCCGACGCCTACCAGAACCATACCCACTAAAAACCCCCTGTCGGCTCGTGCATTTTTGCCACTCAGCCTTCATCTGAGCGACGGCCAATTGGAGAAAGAGGCCGCGCTAGCGGGGCCCTTAAGGGGTCACCCGCTGGGTTTTACATAGCACTGAAGGTGCTCAAAAATTAAAAGTAAAATAAAAACATTAAAAATGAAAAGTAAATAATGAAAACATTAAAAATTGAAAAATTAAATTTGCATTAATTCGGATTTACGTTAGAATTAGAATTTACGTTAGAATTAGAATTTGCGGCCTGAAGGGCCTCGAGATCTACGGTTATCTTCGAACGTTCGCTTGTGTGCGCGTTTCTCGGTCTAGCGATTTTGTATGCCGAATCTAGGACAGGAGCAGTATATGAGACTGATTTTCGAACAAGAGGATTGGGATGGGATTCGGCGCGTTTGAAGAACGATTCTGAGAGTGTTTTTAGATACTGTTGTACTGTAGGCAGTTCAAGATCTCTGTGCAGGTCCGCGTTGCGCACGTACCAAGGTGCGTTTGTGGCCCTGCGGCAGAAGAGGTTTTGAACTACCTGCAGTTTGTGCAGGACGGAGGGTTTGGCGTGAGCAAAGACTGGCGAAGCATATGACATGACTGTTCTAACGCAGACCTTATAAAGCGTACGTTTGTTTCTGAAGGACATTTTACTTTTTCTACCTAACATACTGTAAAGCCGGCCTAGGTAAAAACGTGCGAGTTTCGTTACTCTATCAACGTGAGGATTGAATGAAAGCGTCTGGTCTAAAATGACGCCTAAATATTTAGTACTGCGCTTCCAGGGGATGGGAGTGCCTTGCATTCTCAATTGGAGATTGTCGGGGATACGACTGCGTCTGTAGTCGAAGTAAACCGCAGAGTTCTTCTCTGGGTTCACATCGATACGCCATTTTTTAAACCAAGCACCGAGGGTGTTAATAGCCTTTTGAAGTCTGGTGACGAGACCCGAGGCTCTGCGGCCTTTGGTGTAAAGGGCAGTGTCGTCGGCAAAGAGAGCGAGTTCGACGACTTTAGCTGGGATGGGAATGTCGTTAGTGTATACGGTATACAAAAGAGGGGCGAGGACTGAGCCTTGAGGGACTCCAGCCTTTATGGGACGAGGCGCGGAGAGCGTGCCTTCATGTTTGAAACGAAACGTGCGGTCTTTGAGAAACGACGCGATTATCCTAACTAGGCGAGCCGGTAAGCCTATTTTATAGAGTTTATAAACGAGACCTCTGTGCCAGACTTTGTCGAAAGCCTTGGCTACGTCAAAGAAAACTGCGATCGTTTTCTTTCGTTTCGGATAGAAACCGTCGAGTATGTACTCGACGATTCGATGGACTTGCTGAGGGCAGGAGTGCTTAGCGCGAAAGCCGAACTGGTGGGGAATTATGAGAGGATCGCCGTCCGTTGGAAACAGATGGTTCCGCATTCGAGAGAGTATGACTCTCTCGAGAAGTTTAGACATTGCCTTGAGGAGGCTGATGGGTCTGTGATTAGCCGGGACATTAAGAGATTTACCCGGCTTGGGTATGCCTATGACTGTAGCTTCTTTCCAAGCTTTTGGAAAGTAGCTAAGATCGAAGCAGGCATTGAAAATGATAGCTAACAAGGTAAGCACCTGTTGAGGCAGGTGCTTAAGTGCGTGGTTGGAAATACCATCCGCACCCGGAGCCTTTCTGGACTTTTGACTTTTGATGTGAAGCGAGATTTCGTCATAAGAGACTGTGACGGGGTCGTCGGTGATGGGGAGAGAGTTTCTACGGAGGATTTCGGCCTCCACCGCTTTGATGTGATTGGGATTCGCGGGTTGCGTGCTGGGCGAGCATTGAGACGCAACGTTGTCAGCGAAGCATTCGGCTTTCTCTTCGTCTTCGAAGGCGATAGAGCCATCGGGACGAGTGAGAGGAGGGACGTGAGAGGCGGCGTCTACGCGTAAGGCTCGGGCCATTCGATAATACGCTTGGTGGGACGGGGAGATATTCGCCATGAGATCGTTCATCTGGGCGTCTCGGAGTTCCGCGAGGCGAGATCTAACTTTGCGTTGTAGCTGATTCGCAGCTGTTCTATAGGCGGGCGTGGGATATTTCTTGGCTCTCCGGAGAGCCGCGTTCTTAGCTTTAATAAGATTGCTAATGGCTAAGGGAAGCGTGGGTTTGCCTTTCTTAGCAACCTTTTCGTTTTCACTGATGGCTGAGTTGATAGCATCAGTGAGAGAATTTACTACAAGTCTATTTTATCCGGGCTATCTAATTGATCGGGCGAGATCGCGAGCGGAGAGTTTGGGGCCTCTAAGGCAGAAACTATCGTATTTTTAAACCCTTTCCAGTCGGTAAAGGTCTTAGGAGAAGTGACGTTAACGTTAGGCGGTCCTAGCACGAGGGAGACGGGGCGGTGGTCAGAACCTAGGTCATCGAGCGGTTCGATAGACCTGAGGTCGAGGTTGATATGTTTGACGATTGCAAAGTCGAGGATGTCAGGAGAGTGGTTCGGGTTGTCGGGATAGTGAGTGGGAGTGATAGGGGAGACGACGTCTAAGTCGAGTAAGTTGGTGATGTCGAGGAGAGCTATACCGCTTTGGTTGGTTGATAGGCACGTCCAGTCAGTATGTTTGGAGTTAAAGTCTCCGAACATAATGACTGAACGGCCGAGGGCGAGAATGGTCTCAAAGTCGCTGCGGATAGGTTTGGTGCCACAAGGTATGTAGACTGAGGCTATGATGATGGTCGGATGACCAGTCATAGCCAATCTACACACGGTGGCTTCCATGTTAAGGAGAGGAGGGGTAGGGAGAGGACAGCAATGGAATCCTCTTTTGTAGTAGATAGCAGTGCCGCCGAAACCGTCGCAGTTAGGCCTATCGTTACGTGTAAACGCGTACTTAGGAATCGCGAATCCCCTGGAGCGATTAGGAGTGAGCCATGTCTCCTGGAGAAGAAAAAGATCTGGGTCGTTGTTCTGAAGGAACAGTTTAATCTCGGGAAGGTTAGAGCTAAGGCTACGAGCGTTAAAAGATACTAGGGATAAGCCCTTAGGTTTAATACGACTGGACGCGAGATTCGCGGGTCTAGACATTAAAATTTATTTATTTAGAATTTACAAAAATAAAAGAATTTACAATGAACTTAGGAGCGAGTGATGCTCGGCTAACGCGAAAAAACGCTCTTGAGGAGAGCGGGCGGCTCGCAGTTTGCGTGCGAGTACGGAAATTTCGTTAATGTCGACGTTTTGGATGACATCGAACACGGTCTTCATGTCCTCAGCCAACGACGACTGAGGGGAAGATGACAACGCGGGACGCGGCCCTACGGGAGCTACGGGAGCTGGGATGGGTCGGGAAGGTTCAGGCGGGACGGCCGGACGCTGCCTCCAAGACAGAGCCGGAGTAGGCGTCGGCTGAACGGGCTTTGCTTCCGGGGGACCCTGGTTGCGCAGCGGCGGGAAGTTAGCAGGAGTGAGTGGCGGCGCCGGTTTAGGCGCGACCCTCTTGGTGGTGGAGCGCGGAGCGCGCGGGCAACCCCTGTAGTTTGCTGTGTGGCCGGACTGGCCGCACAGCACACAGGCAGGGGGGGAAGTGGATTCGGGAGTGCGAGTGCACTCCTTAGTGAAGTGAGGATCCAGGCACTTTACGCACCTGGGGGGAGCTGAACAATTAGCCGCTGCGTGGCCATATAGCTGGCAGCGGTGGCACTGCCCAGGGTGACCGCGGGGGTTGGGACGCTCGACGGAGATGTTCGAGAGTCCGCAGATTGTGCGAGCCTCTTTGAAAATCTCCTTCGAGTTGGGAGTATTGGACAGGATTACTAGCGCTAACGGAAAACGCCTACCGCGGTTGGAGTGCATCTTGTGCACTGCTGTGACCGGGAAACCCTGAGACTTAAGGTCCTCGAGAATGTCTTCGTTGCTGAGTTCGAACGGGACGCCCCGTAGTACTGCGCGGATCTTACGCTCCTCCGGGAGGGCGTAGGTGTGAAACGCGATTTGATTTAGCGAGAGTAGCCTAGTGAAAGACCGGAAGTCGTCGACGGTCGCTAATTGGATTTTGATTGTATCGCCAGCGTTGGCGGCTTTTAAGTAATTGATTTTGTGCACTTTGCACAAGTTGGAAACCGCGGTCCAGCGCGCTTTTTCACGCAGGAAGACGGGCGGAGGGAGCTGAGGCTTCGGCGGGACGGGAGCGCAGCGCGTCGCTGGCTTCGATGTGACCGACGGAGACGCGGTTACTACGAGCGATTTTAACGGCGCGGGGGCTGGTGTTGAAGACACCGGTGAGGGCTCGGGTATTGAAGATACCGAAGCTTTCTTAGAGCGCTTCTTGGAGCGCTTGGCGACGAGTTGAAACGCGGGCTCAGGAGAGCCGGTTAAGGTGACGGCATCTGACGACGTATCAGATGCGGGTTCGGAGTCGCTCCCGGGAGCGGTACGCTTACGACGCGACGCGTGAGAGGATGCGACCGATTCGCAGTCCATCTCGGACGAGGCGGGAGACGCGGGAGAGCTTAAGACCTGAGGGGTCTCGACGTTGGAGGCCTGAGGGGCCGGGGTTGAGGCCTGAGGGGCCGGGGACGCGATGGTTGCCTGTAAGGCCTGCGTTAGTACGTCATTCGATATGCTGACGCCGGACGCAACGAGCGCCTGGGCGAACGACCTAGCAAAGTTTACCAAGCTTTGCTGGTCCATTGGGAGGGCTTGGTCCTACGATATATAATATATAAATATATAAGAATGCCTAGGTTCCCTAGCAAACCTAGCACCTAAACCTCCCTACCCGCGGTAGGGGGGCTGGGGACGACGCGAGGTGGTGCCCCTAGCTCGGACAGCACTGTACCGTCACCCTGGGAAAGGCCCAAGTGCAATGGGATCGGGTCAGCCGGTTTCTCCTTGGCCTGAAGGGCCTTGGAAGCGCACCGGGGCAACGCTATCAGGCTTAGTTGTCACCGTTAAGTATCCACCTGATCAAACGCGAGTCTACTACGGAGTGTGTCGTCACTAAATTGACAACAAAAACCGGCCGTAGACCTGACGGAGTTGGGTTGCACTAAAAGTGCGGGATTGACTACGTTACGACCGGCCGGAGCCGGCCGCAGAGCGAGTCTCTGACTACGTACAGGCGCCAAGCGTCGAGTACGCAGCCAGAAAGACAGCCTGAGTCTTGCAAACCACTATCGAATTTAATCGACCGCGGTAAGCTCAACCCTGTTGTTGCTGCACTCACCGAAGTGAGGTTTTTACTTCGAGGGGTGCACAGAGTGCGGGATTGACTACGTTACGACCGGCCAGGGGCCGGCCGCAGAGCGAGTCTCTGACTACGTAGCAAGCGCCAAGCGTCAGGTACGCAGCCAGAAAAACAGCCCGAGCTTCGCGAACCACTATCGAATTTAATCGACCGCGGTAAGCTCAGCTCTGTTGTTGCTGTGCAAGAGACCGACTTACTTGCAGCCGATCGGAACCGGCCACAGAGTAAGCCCTAAAGAGGCTAACAGCGTATGAGTATTGCTACGAGTTGACGTCGTGAGACGACAATCGTGACTCAACTGCTGGAGCGACCGCGAACACGTCCGAGCGGGGCCGGACGCAGAACGATCTGAGAGTGGCGTTTGAGTATTGATACGAGTGGAGTCGTGAGACAACAATCGTGACTCGGCAGCCGGGAGCGACCGTCAACACGTCCGAACGGGTCCGGACGCAGATGAGGTCTGTGCAGATTTCATCGGAGAGACACCCGTTTAGGGAAAGGGGTGCGCAAGCTTGGACGCGCTAGCGCACGCTAGCGGCAAACGTGTCAGCCGCTGAGGATTAAATATCACTTATGGTGCTAATGATAGGTTGGAGGTTGATTCGGCCTGGGCAGCCATAAGCTGCTCCAGATTTGCCGAAAGCTGATCGGAGGGATCCGAGAGAGCATTTCTTAGTCTACGGACATTGTCCCTCGACGGCAGGGACGGAGCAGAGTACGAGACTGTCTCGCGAATGAGGGGGTTTGGATGCTATTCGGATCGCTTAAGATCTCGTCTGGGAACGTACTGGACGTCTATTTTGACTGCCGTAACAGCCACGTTTACGCGAGTTCCGTAAACAACTAAATATACTGAATATTGGCTTCACTTAAATGTTAATACGTTTAAGGTTGAACTTGGGAATCTAATTATTTCAGAAAATGCTTGCTTGATTCCTGAAACAATTGTTCGTGTTTCAACAACATGAAGTACACAAATGACCAATGAATGATGAAGATAAATTCTATTCGTGCAACTGTAATTTACCAATTCACCCACAGAACACGAGCGAACCCGCTGGTAACAACTTATACTCTTATAACCCATTTTATGGCAATTACGTGGCGGAACGATACACGATCTTTCTTTCCAAGTTTATGTCATTAAGTTTTGGGGTTAGAAACTTCGTGATGGATCACCGAAAGTAGCTTTTGTTAGGTTATAATACGTTCTAAACAGATCCGAAAAAGATATATGAGTGAGTGATTTTAGTACAATATTTTTAAGTTAGTATCGAAATAAACAAGAAATTATAGTATGTAAGAAACAAACGGGAAATAAGATACCTAGGATTATTAACCTGAAAGCCGATTATTTTACCCACCGCTAGGAAAGATGGAAAATTGTATTAATATTGGAAACAAGAGTTATTTAATCTTTAAAAAAGCAATTTATATTGACATTTTGTCACGGAATGTGAAGTTTGTATACTATTGTTAGCAAAACGTGCAATTTTAAACATTGCTCTGCACGAAAAACTGGCTCTGCACAAAAAGTTGGAAATTACGGTACTTTGCTATGTACCTACCAATTTAAGGCGGCTTTAAGATGCGTGCAAAGTTACAAAACGTTTTTGTTTCTAAAAAGTATTATAATCTGTCAACTAAGTAATATCTTCATTAAAAAGAAGATTAAAATAAAATCGGCATAACATTTTCATATTATAAAGTCGTTATTAAATACCTCAAATGTAACATCGCAATATCTCCCTTTATGCGTAGTCGAATTTCAATTTGATGTTTCATAAAAAAAATGATCCTTTAAGTACGAATATATCGAGTCATTAAAATTATTTGGGTTACCGTTTTATCGGTTCCGGGTAAAATCGATTATGTTACATTACTGCGCGGTCCGGAAAGGTAAAAATAAATGAACGCTTGCACGTTGTTTCCTGGTCTTATGTAGACGCATGCTAGAGGGAATTTACACTACAGGGGATTCTAATGCGGATCTGAGCATGAGAGGTACATGTCATTTAAAGAACGGTACTCTGTTTTTTTTACTCTGTCATAGCCGACGAATGAGCGCGCGATCCAACTGATGGATTATCGAGTAATGACGTGTGACCGACATTAGACTTAATTGCCTTTGTTCCAGTAATTATTCAGGTTATTCCTTCCCTTTGACAAAATATGAAGCCGGTCAGATAGGAAGGCCTGTAGTATCGCCCTAGACGAGATCTTAACATAAGATACTCTACTGCCAGTTTGTTTTGTACCAACGTGGTACACTTGACACTGGACGAGTAAAGAGTACATTTTCACCAACAAAAAAGGTTTATTCAAAGTTTATACTATATTGTAGTACTTCATATATATCATGTCATACAAGAGAATCGTAGAATCGTCGAGTCGACCTCATTCATAATTTTTGTTTCTTACTTTCTTATTTAATTATTGCTAGGTTTTGATAAAATACTTCTTATAAGAAAACTCCCATCCATGGGTATTTAACATAATACTCTACTTTTTGCCTAGGAGGCTGTAATGTATCTGCGGATCTCATCGAAAACTGCCTTGATGACAGGACCCCTTATTTCTTTGGCACCTATTTGACGCCCAGTTCCCACAGGCCTGTGTAGAAGCGTGGGAAGTAAAAGTGATGCAGTGACAACAGGTGACAGGTTTTCTCCGCACATATTGCAGAATCACTTCACGAGAATTCTTAAGCCTAAGTTTATTCTGGGTGCTGTTTTTTACCGATCGAGAAAACGGATCATACAAAATTGGCAGCTGACCCGTAGGATTTGTAAAAGATTCAAATTTTGATTCAATTTCTCTACATGGTTGGGAAAGTTGCTCAGAATGTGATCTGAGCTTATTCCAAAAGAGCACATCCCTATTTCCGAACGGTAAAAAAGTCACCTGCTATGTTATTCTTAATATTTTTAATTTCATAAGAATCATCTTTTTAAGAATCGTAAGTTACGCAGTGCTATTAAAGATTAATAATTTGACGACCGAGTCCTGACCGAGTTCATTTGTGTAATGAACACTGGTGTTTGTTCTCGGGTCATGGTTGTTTGTATTTATATATGTATGTTTATTCTGGGTTCCCCCCAGTTTGCTGTATGGTCCTCCATAACACAAACTCTGCTTACTATGGGGCCATACAGTTGGTGTGTTAAAAAAATTCCATACGAAAAGCTTCGTCTTATTTTCCTTCCCCTCATTAGACAGAATAACTTACAGTAATGACATTCACGGGAGCAAATCTCTATAGATTTATTTATCCGCACGAATTCATTACGGCGAGAGATTATTACCATAACTTGTGGCCTGGGAGGTGCAATCGGAATATATTGGACTGCCCTAATTCCCTAGTTTAAGGGTTGCTTATGTAAGGTAATAAATAACTGTCATGTGGTTTAGTTTGAAGTTAAATTTTGTCGCATGATTTTAATTGAAGACATAAAAATGTTTTCGCATTAATAAATGCATATATAACCCTTAGAATTCATAATTTTTAACACAAACATTTTATGTAAGCGTGAAAACTCCGTTTAAGGGCTCCCCAGAAAACTGACATTGTAATCGTGGCTTGTAAACTAACTGTAAAAGTTACTATATTTATATACATTATTTTGCTCATTTATCAGTAAAAAAAATTTTACTAAAAATAATTCGGTATACAAAGAAACGTTACTTTGACTTAAATATTTACTACTTACATATTACATAATATAAGTAAATTTTAAAGTCTTTCTTAGCGCTGTTGCGTACATGCATACAGCATGATCAAATCTAATTTGAACTGTGCATAACGCTATCATGTAGTCTACAATGCCTGAAAGTGCCTCTCCAAACATAACATTGGAAATTCTGATTAAGACAGAACTACTAATGCGTAGGAAGGCTTAAATTCCTTTTGGAGGGTCATATAAATTTTTTGTTACAATATTTTTCGGTGCATAACTTTAAAATGTGACACTAGAGCATATTTCTGTGTTTCTTAGAATTTCTCGAAAGCGATTTTGAGAAAAAAAACATAAAATAATCGGAGATTATGCCAAGCCCCATACAAAATCATCAAACCCGTTAAAACATAGAATGAGGTTGCGCTTTCTTATGGCCACATGACCGTGCGCTGACTTGGCTATAATAAACCGAGTATTTATGTTTATTTTTGCATGCAGTCGTATGCAACCGAGAAAAACAGAGAGATAGAGAGAGAGTAGTGTAAAGGGTGAAGGGGCGTAGCGGAACTAGCTGTAATAATGAAAAGATTGGTTAGTAAAAATTCACTTGATATTTATTAATTCATTTCATAAATTACCTATACGCATCGACCGCACACCGGAACGGTCTGTAAAAACGACTGACATTCTTTCTTTTAATGTCAGGGAATGTGGTATTTATTTTATTCAAATTCGAATCTTACTAAGGCGGCGGCGACATTGTTAAGTCCTGAACGTAACATAAAGTTTTGTCATGTGGCAATATTGTTAGATTTCTATAATGTTGGCAGATCTGTTGTGATGCTACGCTGTATGTAAAATGTATCGCTGATTGCAGCGCGTGTGGGCTATAGCCACAAATATTAAATATTATCAATTTATTACTTATGTGCATTTAAAAGTGATTGTTCTTACAACATAATTAAGTTCAATGTACTTAGTAATAAGAAAGGTGTGCGAGTGCAAACAAACAGTTATTTATGTACGTGGTGTGCACGTTGCTAAATAAAATATCCTTTTATGTAGTGTGCGAGTTTTCAATTTTTCTAACCAGCGCCTTGCTCCTACATAAAAATGGTCCTTCGAGAAGAGAAGGTTGATTCTTTATAAGGCTTATTCTATAAATAAGAAAGATAGAAGCGGTGATAGACGTTAATTTCTACGAAGTATCTACCTAAAATGAGGAATGGTTTGTCAATGCCATTAAAAATAGAAGCTGTGGAAAAATAAACGAAAAATTCGTCAAAAAATTTCATTAGATGCTATTAAAACTACGCAATATATATGAACGGAAGTGTGCTTAAAGCCAACAAAGATCGTTACAACCTTAGATTACAACACAATCAGTCGATTGGTCAATTCAACAATATTGAGATTGGCGCGGCGGCTAAGCAGTGACATCATTGGTCGATAAGCTGTGGCAGCAGCGGAGATTGGTTGCAGTTGGTACTACTGGAATACGCGGCGCGGGAACCTCGCTTCTGGTGTTTGTGGAATGTGCATCTGCTCTGCGTCGTGTGCTTGACATTTTTGTTCTTGTCGGCGGATCGGCGTCAGTCATTTCAATTTTGGACTAGTAAAGTTATTCTACCTATATTGCAAGCCGATTTAAGGGTTGAGAATTAGTTACTACATAAGTATTTTTGTTGAGTATCCAGTGTCATAGTTTGGTCATAGTGATAAACCTAAGAAAAAATACGTTGCGCGATGGCAAAAACATTAGAAGAGTATATTGCTGCTCGTGGCCAGCTAAAGGGCTCTATAACTAAATTGTTTAATATGACGCAACTTCCTCATTGGGCTGAAGAAATTTCACTGGAAACCCTTAAGGTGAAAATAAATTACCTGGAAAAGTCATTCGAAAATTACCAAACTTATTGCCACAAAATTCCCACTAAAGATGAGAATGAATTCAATGAATATGAAGATAAATATATAGCAGCCTTATCATGTTTGCAGCAAGCACTAAGTTGCAAAAATGCCAAAAACAAAGCAATAGCCTTTGAGGCAACGGCTCAACCAGACAAAAGGACAAGTGGTGGTGGAGGAGCCCCACGAGTAAGCCTGTTTACCAGGCAAAACTCATGTGTTGCTACGTGAGCGGATACCGCTGACACCCAACGGACCCTACCTTATTAACACTAAGTTGGGGTATGTTGTGGGTGGTACTGTTGTTAGTAAGGACAATACTAAGGGCATTAAATATTGCAATTTAACTAATAGGTGTTTAACTAATAATTATTTTGAGGAAACTTGTTCCAAGTGTGATGATTCTATTCATAAACAATTACAACAATTTTGGGAGTGTGAGAAGGTACCTGAATCTTTTTTTGAATCTAATTCCGAACAAGAATTAGCAGAAAAGTGTTTCCATGAAAATGTAGTCCTTAAAAATAATAGATTTCAGGTATCTTTGCCACTTAAGTTGCCATTTGAAGAGATTGATTTAGGCGATTCCTTAACCTGTGCTTTGCAAAGATTTTATAACATTGAAAAAAGATTATCTAAGAATCCAGATTTATTCAATAAATACAAATTGTTTATAGATGATTATATTAAACAAGGACATGCCCAGCTAGTTGATATATCACAATATGATCTTAAGAAAGGTAACATTTATTTTTTGCCTCATCATCCTGTTTTTAATGAAGGATCTGAAACCACCAAGTTAAGAGTAGTTTTTGATGGTAGCATGTTAACTAAAAATGGGATTTCCTTAAATGATATTTTGCTGAATGGCCCTATAGTTCAGAATGATTTAATTGATATTTTAATACAGTTTAGATTGGATAAATATGTACTTATCTGTGACATAAGGCAAATGTTCAGAAATATAAAATTAGACAAAAGTCATTGTCAACTCCAAAATATTTTATGGCGAGAGTCTAATGAGCATAATATTAAATGTTTTTGAATTCAACTTCAAACTGTCACATATGGTTTAAAAAGTTCTTCTTACTTGGCTACTCGCTGTCTACTTGAATTAGCTAACAGATATGGTGACAAATATAATTTAGCAGCATCAACCTTGAGGCATAGAACCTATGTAGATGATATTTGTGGGGGTACAAACAATATAAAAGAGTTAGAACAGTTAAAAAATGAATTAATTGATTTATTAAATTTGGGAGGTTTGCAATTGCATAAATGGTATTCTAATGTACCACAAATTTTAGCTAATATTCCCATAGAGAAGCAGCAATTAGAAAATATTGATTTAGCTTATGATAATAATATTTCTGTAAAAACATCAGGATTACATTACAATATAAAAACTGATAGTATTGATGTGTGCTGTTCGAAAAAACAGTTAAGTAATGTTTACACTAAACGGGAGGTTTTAAGTTTTGTTAGCAAGTTCTTTGACCCCTTGGGAATGGTCGGTCCTATTTTTGTTAAAGCAAAATTATTTTTACAAGAACTCTGGAAAACGAATTTAGCTTGGGATGTTCCTTTACCTTCAGAGTTAAATGAAAAATGGCAAGGTTTTGCATTAAATTTAATTAATATGTCGTGTATTTCGATTGCTAGGAACATAGACATATCTTTAAGTAAAAAAATAGAATTAATAGGATTTGCAGATGCATCAAATGATGCTTATGGATGTTGTCTATATTTAAGGGTGGTTAAACCTGATGGTTCAGTCACTATGGACTTACTTTGCTCTAAGTCTCGAGTCAGTCCCATTGGGAAGCAGTTAACAATGCCTAGGCTTGAGCTCAATAGTGCACTCTTGTTGTCTATTTTAGTTAAGAAGATATATAATACTTTATGTTTAAAAACAAGTAAAGAACAGCTTGATGTATACCTGTACTTAGATTCTCAAATTGCTTTAGCTTGGTTAAAAATTGAGCCTGTTCGTCTGTCTGTTTATGTTGCCAACAGAGTAAAATGTATTATAGAAAATACTAAAGGGTTTTCATGGTATTATATAAATACACAACTTAATCCAGCTGATTGTATATCAAGAGGGCTAGAGCCTGATATGCTGAAGCATAATTTATTATGGTGGCATGGTCCACAGGTTATGCATGATAAAAATTATTGTCCTAATTCTAATAATAATATTGATATTCACAAATTGCCAGAGGTTAAAAGCACATGTTTGGTAAATATAAAGGAAAAGGATAATGAATTTATAAAGAATCTATTTTGCAAACACTCATCATGGGGTAAATTACAAAGAATAGTTGCTTACATATTTAGATTTTATAACAATTGCAAAAATTCAAAAAATAAAATTAATAATTCTCTAACTGTAAGTGAACTGAATTTTGCTTCAACAATTATTGTCAAATGTGAACAAAGACTTATTTTTTGTTCTGAAATTAAATGCTTAAGCAATGGTCATCCAATTAAAGGTAGTTTATTACAATTAAATCCTTTTCTAGATGATAAAGGTGTCTTACGGGTTGGAGGAAGGCTACAACATTCAAAGATGTCCTTTACTCAAAGGCATCCTATTATTTTACCTAAACAATCACATATAACTACACTGATTATTCACAATGCCCACTTGCTGTTATTACATGCTGGGCCTAAGCTTATATTGAGTTACTTAAATCAAAAATATTGGCTGATCAGTGGTTTAAGAGAAATAAAGAATGTTACACATAGATGTGTGGTATGTTTTAAACTTAAGGCAAAGCAGGCTTCACAATTGATGGGTACCTTGCCACATAGTCGTGTAACAGCTTCGCGTCCTTTTGAAGTGGTAGGAGTTGACTATGGAGGTCCTTTCCAAATAAAACAATCACGGGCCAGAAAGGTTTTAATATCCAAGGGATACCTTGTATTGTTCATTTGCTTTTCCACTAAGGCTATACATGTTGAGCTCGTTACAGATATGACTACTGATACTTATTTGGCCGCTTTAAAACGATTTATCTCGAGAACAAATAAACCATCTGTAATATATTCAGATAACGCTTCTAATTTCCGTGGCGCAAGGAACCAATTAAAGGAGCTGTATAAAATGCAAAATTCTAGTGAACATCGAGCAGCTGTTCATAATTATACTAACTCATTAGGGATTTCATTTAAGTTTATACCTGCATATTCACCAAATTTTGCGGGCATATGGGAAGCCGGTATAAAAAGTGTTAAGTATCATATAAAGCGTGTAGTAGGGGGTAAATGCCTTACTTATGAAGAATTGTATACTGTTATGGTACAAATTGAAGGAATCTTAAATTCCCGGCCTTTAGTGCCCTTAATTAGGTCAGATTATGATGATATGTCTTATCTCACCCCCGGTCATTTTCTCACGGGGGCACCTTTACAGTCCTTTCCAGAGCCAGATGTGACTGATGTTCCAACTAATAGATTGAAGTTTTGGAAACAGTGTGTGCAAATGCAGCAGTCATTCTGGAAACAGTGGCACAAACAATACCTCGTGCAGCTGCAAAATAGGCCTAAGTGGCAAGCTAGTAGACCTAATGTAAAGGTTGGAACATTGGTCATTATTAAAGATGACAATACCAGCCCTCTCACGTGGCCTATGGGCAGAGTGGTTGGAGTGCATCCGGGGGAGGATGGCAGGGTGCGTGCTATAGATGTTAAAAACCAAAAAGGGTTTGTAACTAGAACTAGTATCTCAAAGGTTTGTGTTCTGCCTATTGAAGATAATGATGTATGTAGTACATAAGTATTTTTGAGTTGATTCTTTTAGAATAAGATTGTAAAGTTTGATCTTAAATGTTTAAATTATAGTTTCATTTTCCAAATATTGTTTGCCGAGGCCGCAACTATGTTAAGTCCTGAACGTAACATAAAGTTTTGTCATGTGGCAATATTGTTAGATTTCTATAATGTTGGCAGATCTGTTGTGATGCTACGCTGTATGTAAAATGTATCGCTGATTGCAGCGCGTGTGGGCTATAGCCACAAATATTAAATATTATCAATTTATTACTTATGTGCATTTAAAAGTGATTGTTCTTACAACATAATTAAGTTCAATGTACTTAGTAATAAGAAAGGTGTGCGAGTGCAAACAAACAGTTATTTATGTACGTGGTGTGCACGTTGCTAAATAAAATATCCTTTTATGTAGTGTGCGAGTTTTCAATTTTTCTAACCAGCGCCTTGCTCCTACAGACATAAAGAGGTTGAACGCCACAACGAGGTAGAACGGTAGGTATGGCATTTTTGTACGGAGTGATTTATCTCTTACGTAGTAACTTGTTAAGTAATCTGAGGTACAGAAGGACCCTTAGAGAACGCCTCTGATCCTACTTAAATTTTACTTTAAACCATTACCAAACATCTTAGAAATCTCGTAAACGGAACTTTAAGCCATAAACTTTGATCTTTCACATTTCGTTACAACTCCTAATTCGCAATTTAACTTTTTTGATAAAACGATTCATTTGGTAGTCCGTTTTCATTTCGAGTTTGAGATGTTGTTTAATTTACAGATAAATAAAAATGGGGAAAGTTATGCCATTTACATTTTTTATTTCCGTAGGTTGAGTTGAAAATTAGGTCATAAATTTAGTTTGATATACAATCAGGATTATAATATACAGGGTGTTCCTAAACTCAACGTCAAGCCGAAACGGGACGATAGGATAAATGGTAACCATCATCAGAAAAATCAGCAAAAATATCCATCCCGTGTTCTTTAGAAATTATGAGCATTAAACAAAAAGAGCAGAATTTCTCAATTGTTTTACCATTTTTTGGTTATTGTGGTTAATGTTGGATATTTTTGTCCATTTAAAACGTGTCACCATAACCCTAAATAACGTATCTTTAATCACAATTAAAAATAATAACACAATTGACCCAAATTTTCTTAGAATTAACACTTTTTGCCGAACTAAAAATGAAAATGTTGAATTTATCAATTGTTGAAATTATATTATAGCTTGGATATATTGAGTAAGCTTGTTGCTATCTACTGGCTTAAGGCTCTGATCCCGCCGCTGATGAGTCGCGAGCAGTGCGAGAGACTTGATACTAGCAGAGGAAACCGAGTCTGTGGTTCCAAAGGTTTTGTCGCTGGTCCATTAGCGAATGTGCGCTCGCAGATAAAATGACCGCTGGATGGCGATGAGGTCTCTCGGCGAGTTTTCTAATTGCCATGAGAGCATCGCTCAGTCGCTGCGATAAAATTGTGGAGATGGAGTTTTCGTTGGCAGCGGAAACAGACGGTGAGTAACTATGATTATGTAGGTTATCTGTTTTATTTACGTGGGATCTACATCTATTGTACGGGAAAATAGTCGATAGTTGATAGTCGGTAGGTCAAATGCCTAAACAATCTGGAGTAATTTGCGTTTCTATTTGCGGCAGCGTTTATTGCTTTGAGCCTCTTATCTTTATGTCACAAGATCTAAATATACACTTATTCATTGACGAGATCTAATTTTAATTGTTTTTTTGCTAGCTTTTCTAGTCATTTTGGATTTCTACAGACGGCTCTTGTTCATAACTTTATCTATTCCTTTATAATAATAAAAATACACTTAGATTAAAACTACAAAAAAGAAAGAGAATGACAACGTGGGCGGCGTTATCACTAAAAGAGTGATCTCTTCCAGGCAACCCTGAAATTTATAAATTATCTAGAACTACTGTTTGGCAGTGCATTTTAACAAGATATTGAAGTAACATAGTAGACAAATACATAATACATACACAAACATTAAACTTTTGTAACAAATATTCTTAATGTATAATAATACATATCACAGAGAAAGATAGTAATTCTTTACATTTGTTTTAAATTCCTAAAGTGTTTTTACCGAATGTAAAGAGGCAGGGAGGTAGTTCCACAGAGAAGTGGCTTTCACCGTGAACGACTGCTGATATGTACGGGATGTGTGCCTAGGTGTAGCTAGCCGATCGCAAGATACTGTAATGGTGCTGATGCCGAAAAATTAATCTGTCTTTTAAATAGTGTGGCATGACTCCTTACTTTGTTTTGTCTAAATTAAAATTGCGCTATGGAAATCGTGCGAGGAGCTCGGATGTCGTGGCGTATCGTATAGCCTCGGTATTTTTTGCGTCAGTCAAGTTGCGACTAAGTAAAATGTGACTAGCACAAGATGAGGTCCTTGCATCAGAAGCTTGTTACCTATCTTTCGTTATTTCACTTTAATCAAAACCTAATGGTTTATTATAAGTAATCTTACTAGTCTTGCTTCACAAAATTTTCTACTTAGCAGCGTCAAGCAGTATATCTGTTACAGCCAAAGTGAATCCTCAAATAATATTATAACTCGTAAGAGAGATCATTACAATCATTCATAATTTCATGGAAAAAATATGAGAATATTATGATATTGGGTTATAAAATAATAATAATGTCCCCTAAATTGAGTCACCCTTGTAAAGATTAAACTGAATTCGTGATCAAATAGTACTAAAAATTCTACTAACGTATTCTATATACAATTTTAATAGGTCATCAATGTATGAAATAAATAAAATATTGCATTGTACATAACGTAATCAAAATTAAAATTAACGTAATAAAAAGAGGTGAAATTATTTTACAGCGCTACTCGTATTAGTGCTGGTTTTGATCAACAGAGACCCGTTTTAGTTTTTGCCTAATGGGGTCATTTGATGGAAAGTTACAATATTTAAACCGATATATTCCCATTATATGTTTACATGGTACCTCATAACAACAACTAATTAGTTGTACGGACTCACGGTCAAACTGATTCGTTTATTTTCACATTTTCTAACGGACTACGATGTTAGGCACTTTTTATAGAGTTAAGGAACTGATCGAATTATATAATACTTAAAGTTACTCGATCAGATTAATACGGTGAAAGATCTGCCACTCTCGATACAAATTTATGTATAATATTGACGCCTGTGACTTACTTTTTGGAGGACAGAACTTATACGAGCCTGCAGGCAACAGAATGAAGTGACTAAACAATTATCTAAGATAAATATTTACAATAAATTCCCCTTTTCATAATTAGAGACAGTTTTGATTAAAATGCGTTCTAATACATTTCTGAGGAATTTGTGTAAATAAAGTATTAAAGAGTAGTGACAAATTTAAACTAGGGTGGAAACCTTGCAGTTCCAAAACAAACTCAGGCTCAGTCTCTCCCCTAAACAGAATGTCTTCTTATTATAATTCAGTGTCTAAATCTGGTAATGTTAATATTGATATTTTCTGTAACTCAATAAATCAGTTTAAGTCCTTAGTCCTTGCTCAAAAGCATGAGTGACTGTGTATATTTGTACGATCTGTCTACGAATTGTATAAGTAGGTATAAGTATAAGTAATAAGAAACAACATAATGTAATTAACTGTCAAAACAAAACTGTTTCTTCTTTATATACTTAAATATTTCGATTGTTGTCATAACATTGTATGCTGTTATCACCTATAATGAAGTCTACGACTTGCAATACCTTGTTAAAACTATGGTCCAAATGTGCATTATTTGTTCTAAACTTGTTGGTGATCTAATAAATAAATAAAAAAATTGGCGCCTTTTGCTTGAAAGCTGACGATGGCATAACGTTGTTCTTTTTATATCTGTTCATTCAACTCAAATTATAAATAAATACTGAGACTCCTATCAACTTGTTTGTTATGCTCACTAGAGATTTTTTTTAATTTTGGTTTTTAATTGTGTTCCTTCTACCAGCGCACAGATTGTCGCTGACTGTTTTTAACAGTTTACAGTGTTATTTCCGTTTGGTTTTAGGTTTATAGTTTTCTCCTTATCCGCTCTTCCTTTACATCTTTTCTTAATTTATGTCAACGTTTCTAAAGTCCTATCATTTTCTTCCATTATATTTCAATTCTCACGTCTTTTTCATTACTTATTTTTATATAATCTTAAGTTTTTATCAAATCTACCCCTTCGATTTTAAGGTTGTATTTACGCAATCTCGATGAAGATGAGGAAAAAGAAGACTATCACCAAGTGGATATTTATTTTTACCTATGATGGAATAAAATATTTTGTATTTTGAATACAAAATAATACTCAAGAATACTACAATTAGCGATAAACATTATAAAAGTATTCAAAAACATTTCATTTGTTTTAATTCTAGAGTCTAAGGTAGAATTATAATGAATTACATGGCAAAAGAATATGAATTTAAAAATAAAATGGATTATCTTTTACATAGTCTTAAATAAATCAATATTTGCAATGTGAAACCCTGAAGCTCTCGAGCGTAGAGCAAATAGCTATCTCTAGGACAGCGTGTGACTTCTTCGTCGTTGCCATCTCTTTCCACCAGGGGAGGTTGATGACAAACGGCTGCTTATTTATGAAACTAAAAAATATATATATGAAAGAATATTTCTATTTTAAACGTTGGAAGTCACATCACTCATATCACTGGTAACTAATCTGGGGGCCTAGACAAGTAACATTAAACAGTGGAATAGAAAAGAATATACATATATGAAATTGGCATATTCCTTTAAATGACATAACTGCATTGTTTAAATGACATAACTGCAATTAATCAGATTGGCTTCAATGTATAGTCAAGTTTCCGACAATTACTTCTGTTCTCTCTTTTTCATAAATGGGAGCCTTAGATTTATTTCATGGTCACTTTTGTACTTGAAACAAAACAAATATTGTATAATTAAAAATTAACATTAAATTAAACCACGGCGATACGTTTTAAGAAAATTCCCCACAGCAAATATTCTGTAGAGCAAAATAAAATGAATGTTTGAAAATTTAATAATTGAAAGACGAATACGATTTATATTTCTCCAACTATTTTTTTGTCATTTTCTATCGCCGTATGAATTTACATCGTCAGGGCCAAATTGAATATTATTATGCGAAAATTGGAAGCTCGGCCCGTCCCCGGGTGTTGTCAGCAATTTTCTTTTTAGCAAAACGTTTTCGCTTTCAGGGAATATTTTAAGCTATATGTAGATTATAATTTATTGATTTTGTTAGGATATTTTATTTTGTGCGATAATTATTACATGCTAGGGGTTTGTTTGGGATAAAAGAAGATATAATAGAAAATATGTGCTGAAATTGGAATGATACATAGCGAATACCTATCATTTTCATATAATAAACCTATTTTGGGCAGCAAACATTAAATTTTTTGATAGATTTTGGTTTTAGCGCTCGAAATTAAAAAAGAAATAAGCAGTATAATATGAAAGGTGATTATTAACTTAGTAATAAAGTTATCAGATAAAAATTGGGAAACACATTTGAGAAATTTCGGAATTTCCAAGACGACGTAATTCTGGTGGGGAAGCTGTTTAAGAATTAATTTGATATGTCAAGATGTTTGCTGTACGTAATTAGTTCTGATTCTGACTCTGTGAACATTAAAATGCAGTATTTAGAGGAATGTCCAGTTCTATTTGTAATTTATGATTACATCGCTTTACTATAATGATGTATTTTTTACATTTTACGAACACACAATTAACAATTGTAACAATAAAAGTAACACAGATAAAGTATATCTACAGAGGTATTGCTTATTTTGTAGGAAATTTCTTGCAGCAGATCAGTGACTGGAGAGTTTCATGTAATGCAAATAAGTGTAATGACTTAAATATGCCCTATAAACATAAATTTTAAATAACAACAATATACATTAATATACATAAAACAATACATACATGTAGAATAACATAATACTTAATAATTTACTGTACATTTCCATTAACAAAACGATACAGTTTTAAGCAAAGTTTTAGATTGTGCTGTTTGTTTATTCCGTCTTCTATACATTACAAGGTAAAGAAGCTCAACGAAGTTATACCTGTCTGTTATATTTGTGCGTGCGGGCATCTCTGCATCTCTCTGCAACAAAAGCGACGAGAACACGGTTGGACAAGATGGCGGCTGCCACACAAAATGAAATCGCATATTTAGAAGCAAACGCACACATTGTGCTGCGTTGCGCGGCCTTTTTCTCCAATTGGTCGTCGCTCAGATGAAGGCTGTGAAGCAAAAGATTGCCAAAGTTATTAAGGAGGGTTTTTTATTAAAAAAAAAGAGCTGCGTGCATAAAAGACTTGATCCTTTAATTCCTGAGAACCAAATATACATTCAAAATTGAAGATTTTAAATTTAAACTTGAACCTGCAAAATAATGCACTGAAACGTAGCAATGTAATGTTAATATTCAACAGTTCAGTTTAAACTTTTACGTTACATTTAAAATATTTGCATTATAACTAAATGCAGACGTGGCTTATTACTATTTATGCTAAGCAGGCAGAGAGTACGGGAATATATCCACGAAATTTAGCAAACTTAAATAAATTTAAAAATGCTGTATTTGTGTAAAACCGAGCTGGGTCGAATTTATTTTAGTAGTTTATTCTGAGCTTTGTTCCCACGATTGGGCTATTATATTTTATATGGACATTTTCTACTTTTTTGTATAAAGTATTTTGTTCTTAAGTATGTAATTTTGTATCTGAGTTAACCTAAGCTTTCGCAATTTGTCAAATGGCTACGCTCCGCTAAGACAAGGGTAAAAATTTTACCATCAATATAATTGGAAACTAGTTTGAATAGTTAACTATTCAATTCGAAATGTGATAGAAATAGCGCTAACAATGGCTGGGTAAATTGCAAAGATATGTGGGAAGAAGTTATACGGCAATGTTAATGACAATTCTTTGAAATGAAGCATACCGACTCTACTTTGACGTGTGATCCACGACGCTCACTTCGTTCGCTCAGCTCGCGCTTATGGCAGGATATCAACAAGTTTTTAGGAAAATTATGAAAATTCGCATATTCCTTGATTAATAATTAGCTTTATAAATACGTTATATAGATACATTATCCGGCTAGCCGGTTCATTGAACAAATCCGTTAACCATACGGCTAGCCGTTTAGTTCAGCAATTTCAACCATCTGCTTGCGATATAATAATAATAATAATAAATTTCTTTATTGTAGCAACTTGGCCCACTTGTTAGTATACAATCTTAATGCAACCTTATATATCTATGTTAGTACAAAAACAATTAAAAATTTTGTTACATAATGTCAATTCATTTAAATCTCAATAAATATATAAATTGTGTTGGTGATGTCATAAAAAATCTTAAGATGTCATAAATACTCAAAAAATAAATTTAAGTAATTAATTATACAACAAAAAACACATTTCATTACAATACAATAAAATTAAAATCAGTCATTAAAATACAATTAAATTGGGATGTCAAAATACAGCAAAATGATTAAATATAATATGCCAAAAGATCAAGTATTGTGTCAAACTATGTCAAATATTTCTTCTTACTTTACCAACTGGCCATTCAAAATTTTTTTTTATTTTTATTTGTTTACTAAAACATTCATAAATTGTTGCCAAATTGGTAGTTCTAGCTTATTTGCTAACAGTCGCAGAATAGTGTTGGAGCTGGAGCGCAGTCTGTACATTAGTGAGGCGTTCTTCTTACGGATAACAGCGTAGAAGTCATCCAGTCCCGCAACAGCAAACATAGTTGACGCACTACAGTACCGCGGCAGGCCCAGCACTACTCTGAGACCGTTATTATATTGAACCCTAAGCGCGTTTAAAGCTGTTTTCGAGCCCCGCTCATGTGACCAAAGGGCTGCCGAGTAAAAAGATTGGCAGAATGCCTTGAAAAGCGTGATTTTAGCTTCTACACTGCAATGATTAAACCTATGTGCTAGCATATTACACCTGGCCGCAAGGGCTCTTCTTTCTCTTTCAATATCCGCTTGATCAGTAAGGTCCTCAGTTAAAAAGTGGCCAAGGTATTTGAATTTATTGACTCTGTTAAGTCTTGTTCCGCTTAGGCAAATAACAGGTTCATATTTTAGAGTTCTGTGCTGTGATTGGAAGACCATATACTCACTCTTATTGCTGTTATAGACCAGCCCATGCAATTTTGCATACTCCTCACACGTCTGGAGAAGAGAACGAATTGATCCAGCCGATGGACCCAACAGTACCATATCGTCCGCGTAACTAAGGTTATTTATAGTCAGACCATCTATTGCACATCCCACAGGTTTGTTACTGAGCTCAGCGATTAATTCATTGACATAAATATTAAATAGTCTAGGTGACGCTACACCCCCCTGCCGTACACCACACTCCAGTCCATACACACTGGAGGAGGCATTACCCCATTTCACCCAGTTTGGCTGATTGTCATACCAGTGTTTAAAAAGTTGTATGATCTCCCATGACACGCCCGCCTTCTCCAGCTTTTCCCAAAGGACATCATAGACCACGAGATCAAAAGCCTTTGAGAGGTCGAGGAAGCAGGCGTACACAGGAGTGTGCCTATTAGTATAATATCGCACAGTCTGTTTTAAACAAAGGATAGCAGTTTCAGTTGACAACTGGGGTCGGAAACCAAACTGTGCGTCATGGAGTTGCACACACCTGTCAAGCTCCCTGTCCATCAGCCTGTCCAATACCTTCGCACAGATATAAGCACAGATATTCGGAATAGATATTATTATTTCTTTGTCGTTTGGGTTTACCTAAATATTTTTTTATTCATACTTGCTTTCTTAGTAGTTTAGTTAGAAAATTTTAAACCTGTAGTCGGTGGATAGAAGGGGTCTAGCAATTAAATACAAATAAATTGTTTGAGACCTTAGTGCTGTTGCTATGTGAAAAAAAAATACTTTCACAATTTACGATCATTTAGGTAAGTAATGATTATATTTTTGAGGCTTTTGGTGCCGAGACCGTTGGGTCCTCGGGTCATGTAGCTCATAGACTCTTCAATAAAATTTCTAGACGATTGCTGAGTGAAACTCGTGTCTTGAACAAGCTGGAACTTAGTTTGCTCAACGTTCATCGATATCAACGTGGCAACTATGTCAGCCTTTTCGCCACTTTGCCCAATACACATATTAATTTAGGCATTGTATTCTATTTTCAATTTGTTTGTGTAAATTAAATATATATTTATTTAAATTTCAGACAGTAAGTTAACCGTTTCAATGTTGTTCAAAGACACGGGTATCGAACGACTATGTACGAGGCACATTGTACCTGTCAACTCTCCTAGATACAGTTTGGAATGCAGGCTGTAAACTAAAATAATTCTAGTAAAAACGTAACGTGTTGGTTTAGCTGCACGCAGTTTTGGGCGAAACGGTTAATGTTTCACAGTTAGATAGACAGTTTATTTTAAGAAATCTTCTTTAAATTGCATTAGAAGTCGAAAAGTCTAAATGAGGCAAACAATTTTAAATTCAACATTTTTCTATTAGATTTTTGATATTACGAGTACGTGTTGGACTTTAAGTAGTTTGAATAAATAAGAATGATAATAAATACCTACTTACCAAAAATAATTTTCCCATTATATTCCCAGGATATTTATTTGCAGCTAAATTATAACAAAATTCCTAAATTATAATAACCGAATTTTTTTTTATTTTATCAATCTACACTTTTCATAACAAATGGGCAGCACGATCAATTATAAGCAGGCAAATGATTCGGTTTGCTTCTAAAGGTATCAAATCGGCGTTATAAAGCGGGTGGAGGCAGATATTGTCAATGACAATTAAAGTCACTTAGGACGATATTTCTACGGTGAATTAAGGCGAATTCTGTCTGTGGGGCAGCCGTGGAGTAAGAAGTAGGTAGAGGTTTTATCTAAAAATCTAATTTAATATTGGACTATATAAACTTTATTTATATTGAAGCTCTATACTGAATATTAAAATATAACCGTATTTCCCTGTATTAAACGTCTATGTACAGAGTAATTTATCGAAAATTCTAAGACTGTTTAAAAGTTTTTGATGCCTTCGAACCTTACCGACTGATATTTGTAACCTCCAATACAAAAGCAGGGCTGTTATAAGGATTGTCTATTTTTTTTTCATAAATTTTTTCCTCATAAAATTTTTCATCATAAAATATCAATAATATTGTGTGAAATAATACTTGTCACAATATTCTCAAAGTCAGACAAATCCATTAATAAAAATGTCCTTAAATGGAAATTTCTAATGGTTGAGAATTATACATTTAATATTGTCACTTATCTAACTTATGTATTTTGATTTTAGAACAATAAAAATGAGACCAAAGGAACCCCATCATAAATTAAATTTTTTATGCATGTATCTGTTTGCATGTGTATCTGTCTATTGCGTCCTATTTCCTATATGAATGGATGGACTATGATGCGTTTTTTTTTTGTTTAGATGTTTGTTTTTGTTTTTTTTTATATTTTAAGAAAATTCATTCAGCCATTCAAAAGTTATGCTTGCTCTTTCTCCTTAGTTGGGGGTTACTTCATTTGTGTATACAAATAAATTGTTAAAACCACTCGCAAGTGAACATCTCTACCAGCTGGTCGTTCCACGCGGGCAGCACACAGACAAGATTGAAGAGGGTCGCATTCTGAAATGTGAGGCACCATTCATTAATTCTACATTCCTTCGACAAGGAGGTAAAAGCGGTGGAACTTGTATTTAGACACTTACATTTTAATTTAATAAGGTATTATTTTAAAGAGAGGCATTATCTATGTAAAAGAGTTATATGCAATATTTAAAAACGGATATCCAAATTGGGCTTTTAGTTCCTGGCCTTAAAATTACAATATTTTAAATAAATCGTAAATAATTAAAATAAATAAGCTCAACTTTTTATTATTTTTTAGCTTCATCGTAAACTTTAATAAACATTTTTGTCCTTTTGGCGTCTTATAAGTTTTCTGAGTTGGCATAAAGCTTTTAGTTTCCAGATCTATTTAAGGTGCTGTTTTGCTTCTTTCTACAAAACTATTCAAGATTTCAAGATTGATAAAGTCAGCTGCTTCGTATGGAAAAAGTTTTAAAATAGCTTGTAATAAGCCTGCTGTCTTGTATTTACAATAAACGTAGTGTTCTAAACGTGAAGTTCTGAGACCATATGCAGATATAAGTGCGAAACTACTCAAATTCAAATTCAAATTCAAATATTTATTTCTCAACATTGACAATTACTTGTTCTTATTGACGTCAAATAAAACATGATTCTACCACCAGTTCGAAAAAAAACCTTCGTGAAGAAGAACTGGCAAGAAACTTCACGGGTATATTTTTTTTTTTCAAAATAAATTTACAGAGTCTCTTTATGTCTATACAAAATTATTCTTTTCTGCATCTGTTAGCTCGGCAAGTCTCCCTCCCCCCAAGTATCCAAACGACGAACACCCTCAAACGGCATTGCTACTGAATTGCTATTCCATTGTATCTAGATCGTCGTCGATAAATCTGTTGAGGCTACACACTAATCTAATATTAAGGATTTAACATCACGTACTTGACTATACCTGTTCTAGGTACGAGGGCTTTTGTTTGAAGAGACCTGAGATTCATCTGAAGCGGTTGTACATTGTGTGTATGTACGAGGTCCTTAACGCAGACAATTTAATGTTTTATATGTTTGCAATGAGCACACATGATGAGCAATGAGAAAATATATAAAATAGCTTACTAGATAGTTTTTTCAAACTTGTGATTTTTAGCAAACATGGCATGCTTACTAAAAACAATGCCGTTAAATATTATCGATATTCGAAACGCATTGCTGTTACTCTTATGCTTTATTCCGTTATAGCATTCAATGCCTTTTTTAAATAAAAAGCCATTTAAAAAAAGTGGGTAGTAATGTTGCGATTGGAGAATATTTTATTTGTTTATTTATATATTTTCATAGAACCAACAGCACTTAAACATTTATTTATTTATTAAGTCACCAACAGAGTGTACATCAACATAAGCATAGTATAACAAAAACAAAATTACATTCTAAATGCCACTCTTATTACAGGTGACGTCGACATCCTTAAATTATACAAATATAACCACACTCTATAGGTAATTGTAAATTATTATTTTAATTCAACTAATCTATTTATTTATAAAAAAAATTAATACAAAAATATACAATGAACAAGAGAATAGGGATGAGGTTATCAATATAAGTTTAAAGTTATTTTAATAAAATTATTGAAATACAAAAATATGCAACAATATAAAACGATCAAGAGAAACATGTGTAACGTTATAATTAATTAATTAACATAACAAAGGTAACATATTACAATGATAATAAATTTAAATATACATACTGCCAATATAATATAATAGGTTTACAATTTTTTTATTGAACAGTAACGAGTAGAATAATTATACAAAATTATTAAAGTTATTATAAATTTAACAATATTTGAAATGCAACCTATTTTAAAGTTATATATAAAAAAAACTATAGCACGCAATCTCGTGTGTGGATAAAGTGCACGTGTTGTGCATTTTTATGAGTGTGTGTGAGAGTGAGAGAATCAATTTTGAACTAATCTTGTCAAATATGTTTTGAACAGAAAACTAAATTATTAATTAAAATTCCTTGCAACTAGTTTCACAACCTTCCAGTGAAAGACTCAAAAAGCAGCCAAGTTAGAAAACCGCATTTAAAAAGAAACCGTTTCAAACCAGAAGGTCATGCAATAGTTTCGTCTTAGCATTGCAAATTCGCGACTCTTTCCTACGTTTTAGCGACAAAGCCACAGGATGATAATGGTGGCGGAGCGATAATTTTCTGGCACACTGTACTTGTAATAGTGATGAGGGTGAGTTGTCGATGAAATTAGTCTTTGTGCGATGGTTCAAGATTTTCTTTTATTTTTATTTCAGAATATTTAAGAGCTGTTCAATTATACTAAATCTGTGAAATTTAAACCTTACGATGTCACTTATTCATTAACCTTTTAATACCACATATAAAGATTTTAGTAGTTAATTAAACATTTCAGATAAAAACTAGGAATTAAAGGTAAATAAGTATTAGAAACTTCACTGGTCTCTGTAAAAAACATATGTTTGAATTTTAATATTTTGAAAGAACAATTAAAGTGTGACCACTGTATATTACAGAGCTCAAACTAAATGCAATGCTAAATTCTAAAGTCTATTGGTGACACAATTAATTTTGCCATTAAAATAACTGTTTTACATTAGTAATTACATCTTCTATGAAAAAAATTTTACCTTTGAATAATATTAATATTTTTTTACGGTGGCATAAGATTCTGTTAAAAATAGGTGGTTAAAAATAAGAGACAACAATTGAATACATCCTTAAATATTAATATCGCTAACGTGAAAAATATCTCATAGAGTGGTAAAAAGTAAACTTTCCATCATGATAGCGAAACAATACACATCTGGCGTTGTCACACCCCAATATCCAAAGGTGGATCAAAGAAAGCCGCGATCTACCTCACAAAGCCAAAGCCTGTGGTTATTGCACATCGGCAAGTACAAGCTTTGCTAAAAAACTGTATGTTGCTTACAGCAAAAATGTACAACCTAATGTCACTAAATCCTAAATCTTGCACTAAATTCTAAATTAAAAAGAAATTAAATTAGCGGCTCCTACCTCTTTACTGCGGCGATGCCAAATCGGTAATAATCTAATAATAAATATTTTATGTATATAATAAATAAAATAAAAAATTACTTTTAAAAAACAGTACATACCTTTTTTATAAAGATCATAATATTTTTAATACAATTAGACTAATTTCTTATTTAAAATATCAGACATTGTTAGATAGTTATAGATGTTAAAATAGGTATGCATCTAATTCGGTATGGTATTTAACTTTTTTATGTACATTTTAATTTCAATTTTTTTTTATGTTGTTTCAATTTAAAGTAATGCAAACTCACATTTATTTTTATATCGGCTTCAGGTTTTGTTTTGGAAATAAGCCATGCTTTTAGTTGATAACGTGTTTTATGAAAATATCCCTTTTTAATTTAATTTATTATAATAATAATAGTTCATTCACACAAAAAATTTATCAGCATCGTAACTTTACATAAGCTGGCTATGATTTTACCTAATGCATGTTTATTATCGTTATCGATATATTTCTCAGCAGATATTCACCTCCCTATTTAGAGCCCCGCAAATGATACAAGTCGCATAGGCGAGCGATAAACATCCGTTCTCTTAATGTTTCAGTTTCTTTATTTACAGACTACAAAGTATTTAAACTGCACAAGCTGAGAATATTACAAATGAAATACAGATACTATTGCACATTTTTATACGATATTTTGGGTTCGAATGCTAATTTTCTCGCTAAGAAATTTGTCAAAGACTTTTTTACTTATTTTTAAGAAATAAGATTACTTATATATATAATAAAATTCTTTTTCGACGGTTGTACTTTTTATTTTTATGTAGGGACCCATTTCTTGTGAAAGATACTAAAAGCTAATAGTACAACGAAACTTTAAAAATTAGTACAACTTTAAAAATAAGCTTTTATTTTTTTTTTATCTTTATTTATGCTGTTGATTGGTTTTTGGTTATTAAAGGAAAAAGTTGGTAGTTACGGCAACGATCAATAAAAAAGTCTGCGCACAGAATTATGCTGCAAGGGCATAATGGCATATTGTAAGCCATTATGCCCTTGCAGCATTATTCGCTGCGCAAAATAACGTAGAAGTATCCGTTTTTAAATTTGAATATTTTTGATTTCTGTGCAGTATGTAACTTCAAATAATTTTGTAAAGAGTTTCGTATGACAACGTCACAGAGTTGTCATCTTTTTAAAATCGCATCACATAGTTTATTATAATACCTGGAATGAACAAATCTACAATTTTCTATAGGTTCTTGTGGCAGATATTTATTATAAAAATTGATATGACAATTTAATCTAAGAATAATTAGAAGTTGATGCTTCTTGATGTCGTCATAAAGAGGTTGAATGAGAGTCAAAATCATTTGCTTATTATAGTTAAAATAAGCTCAAGCGCAGTATTCTGCGAGTTGTACTGACAAAATATTGCTATTGAAAAATGATATTTCCAAATTTTTTCGCATTGGAACCAGATTTTTTTCTTTACACATCTTTACATATCCTACATTTTCAAGTTTATATGAAAAACCCAACAAAGCAAAAACGCTGTTCTCCCGGGTTTCACGTGATCATTTTTTCATTTTTTCCATGCCTATTTCTCACAATTGGTACGACATATTTCAAAAGGCATATTGTACCGGCCTCTTAGGTAAGGCGGTAACGAAAATGAGGTCAAGGGTAAATAAATAAAAAAGGGATAAATAGTATTACAATATAATCTAAACAAGAGAATCACAGGGGGTGGGGATTCTACACTCACAAACCGACGCACTACTAAGGTCTCTAAAACCAAACCGCACTATCCTTGGTTTGCAGCAGTAGTCCGAAGTCTCAAAGCACGTCGCGGCAGGCAGACGTGAGGCAGCAGAGTAGGTTGTTGGTCCGTGCGTAGATTGGCAATCGACCAAGAAGCAAACACTCCTTAGTAGGAGTTTGAACCCTGGAAATTATGTGATTGGCCATTTTAGCAAATGTCCAGTTTTACGGTCTGACTGCGACATCAACCCAAAGGCTAAGCGGATGGAATTATTTAGGCAAGAAATAGCAATTAATGATGAGGCAGTCAAACAAAATCAATCTTAAACTAAAATTACAAAGCGTAATCGACTAATAAATATCGGAATCAAATAGGTAGGTACTTAAGGTACCAAACACAAAGAAAGAGAAAAAAACGCGGGTAGTCGCGACGAAAACACGCAAATTTAGTGCTCTCTGAGTTTTTATTTATTTAAAATAATATATAAGTAGTTTTAATCAAACTCATGTGGTAATATTGTGCTAAACTCACCAGATCTCACTTTTACACTAAAGTTCTACACTTAAATTCAGTGATTCACTAAAATATAACATCAAGACATCATGGAGGCATTGGCTCAACTGTTTCAAACACAATTTGCGGAGTATGAGAAGAAATTGGAAAAAATTGCAAGTAATATGACTACACATCCTGATCTAGCTTCACTTTCACAAGATTTCCAATCCTTCAAAACTCTTGTATGGCAGATGTTTAAACAGCTAAAATTAGAAATAGATTCACTTCACAATGCTCAAGATAGACTGGAAACTGCTTCCCGGAAAAAGGCTCTTCTATTACATGGTGTTCCTGAAAATCAAAATGAGAAGTTGCATGATGTGGTTCTTCAAGTTATTACAGTAAAAATCAAGATGGATAAGTTCAACCCAAACCACTTACAAGTCTGTCATCGCTTGGGTGTAGCTTCTCATACCAAAACTAGACCCATCTTGGTAAGATTCTCTGATGTGGACGCTCGTCATGATGTTTGGGATACTAAAACAAGTCTAAAGGGCACTGGGGTCACAATATCTGAGTTTCTTACTAGGACAAGGCAGCAGATTTTTGTCTTAGCGCGACAGCACTTTGGCTTGAGAAACTGTTGGTCGGTAGAGGGCAAAATTGTTGTTAGTCTCCCCGATAAATCTCGCTGTAAGATCGAGACTCAGAGTTACTTGGAGCAGATCATGTCAAAGTACCCATCCAACAGTATAACTTCAACAGCTCCGTTGCAAAAAACTGCTCCAAAACACTTTGAAAAATCTCCAATGAAAACGCGCAGGCGCCACTAATTCCATCCAAGTACATCTCTTTTCCTTTATGTTTAGATATTTCTTTATTTGTATGATAGGTACTTTTATAAGTCTATACATAGATTTGTTTTTATGAATTTTAAGAAGGTAATTTCAACTTTATTGTTTTTTTTTTTGCTTTTGTTTATATTTATTTCCGTATCAGACAACGACTTTGACAAGTTTGACAGTTAGTAAATACAATCGTTCATAAACCTTAAATTTTGATTGATATGTTTTACAATCGCAAGAATTTTAATTGATGTATTGGTAAATTAGCCTTTCCAACAACTTGTGAGTGGTGAGTAGTGCATGTGATTTCATAGTAGTAATATAAATATACATTGATATTCTATTTTATTTATTATAACTTATTCATATTCATATGAGTAATAATGATTTTAACGACAGCTTTTTCTCTTGTTCTTCTTCATAGTGCAGCTTTACAAGTGCAGATAGCTTTCTCTCACAGCCACAAACTTTGCATGATAGAATTTCTTCTTCCTTTACTGATCCCCTTAAGTTGAAGATTATTCACATAAATGCGCAAAGTATACCGAAACATCACTCTGACCTCTTAGCTTCTTTCAGTAGTGTCAATGTCGATGCTCTTCTCATCTCTGAATCTTTCCTCAAACCATCACTACCCTCCACGCATTACTCTCTTCCAGGATTTGTCCTCATTCGGAATGATCGCACTGGAAAGGGAGGCGGAGGGGTAGCTATCTACCTAAGAGCAGATATTCCGTACAAAGTCGTAAGCGTTTCCCCTTCTGCGTATTCTGCTTCTGCCGAACATCTTGGAATAGAAATAACTATGCGTAACACCAAAATTCTTCTAACGGTTTTTTATATACCTAACATGTACATTGATTACCTTAACTCCCTTGATGCCTTTTTAAGCGACTTTAGACCCTGTTACGATCATGTGATTTTAATGGGTGATTTTAATACCTGTCTTATTAAAGACAACTTGCAGGCCCGTGGCCTAAAAGCTATCCTTTCTTCATTTAATTTAAGTATCCTACCTCTCTCTCCCACCCACAACTTTCCAAATTCAGCTCCTTCCCTTATTGATCACATGATTGTGTCCTCGTCCTCTAACGTTGTCGACTACGGCCAACACAGTACACCCTTCTCCTATCATGACTTAATATTCCTTTCCTACCGTGTTCGCATTCCCAAACAAAAACCTAAAACTTTGTTACGCCGATCTTATGGGAACATCAACTTACAGTCTCTTCAGCATGATGCAAGTGTCACTGATTGATCCCCAGTGATAAATAGTGCCACAATTGACGAGAAAGTTGAATGTTTCAATACTATACTTCTGAAATTGTATGATCATCATGCTCCACTTAGACGAGTAAAATTTAGACACTACCCTGCTCCTTGGTTGTCCGATTCTATTAAAAAATCTATGTCTCAACGAGACAAAGCCAAGGCAAAACTCAAACGTAGACCAAACGAACAAAATCTTGTATCTTATAAACAGCTACGCAATCACTGCAGCCGCCTTTGTCGAGATGCCAAAAGACGCTACTTCCATGATTCCCTCATCAATCAAAGCTCTGCAGAAGCCTGGAAATTTTTGAAGACTGTGGGTATAGGCAAAACACCAACGACATCTCCAAACAACCTTGACTTAAATGCCTTAAATAGACACTTTATCAATTTATCAACAACTTTAAATACAAACATTAAACTAAACACTCTAAATTCTCTATGCAATACCTCATCAACACATCTTCCATTCAATTTATCAACAGTCTCAGAAGATTATGTGAGGAAATCCATACTGTCCATTTCATCAGCCGCTGTTGGAAGTGATAACATAAGCTCGAGAATGATTACTTTAATCTTACCCCCTTTAATACCTATCCTTACACACATTTTTAATTTTTCTTTATCTACCAGTACTTCCCCTGCCGTATGGAAACTTGCCCACATAATTCCCTTGCCTGAAGTTCCAAATCCCAGTTCTCCATTTCAATTTCGTCCCATTTCTATCCTATCCTTCCTGTCCAAAGTTCTCGAGCATATTGTCCATGAACAATTGTCAAAGTTTCTCATGGCCAACAATCTGCTCAGCCAGTATCAATCCGGTTTTCGAGCTGGACACAGTACTGTATCTGCTCTTATTAATGTGACTGATGACATACGCTGGGCGATGGAGGGTGGATCACTTACATTACTTGTATTACAAGATTTTAGTAGCGCCTTTAATTCGGTTGACTTCGACATTCTACTTCGTATTTTGGAATCTGTAAAAGTTTCATCTTCTGCAGTAGCTTGGTTTCGTTCATATCTTCGGGGGCGCTCTCAGCGTGTCTATCTTGAGGAGTCTTACTCTGACTGGTGTGACCTCGCTGTGGGTGTACCTCAAGGTGGCGTTCTTTCTCCATTACTCTTCTCCGTGTTTATAAACACTGTCACCAATGTCCTTTCATGTAACTACCATCTTTATGCAGACGACTTACAGATTTACCATCACTTCTCAGCTTGTGATATTGGATCAGCCGTTGCCGCTGTGAATGCCGATCTTAGTCGCATCGGTAAATGGGCTGAGTCTTTTGGACTGTGCGTCAATCCCAACAAGTCCCAAGCGTTAATAGTTGGTAGTCGATACATGCGCGGTTGCTTAGATTTGGCTGATCTCCCACCCGTGTTACTCAACGGTACTAGGATTGATTTTACCAACTCGGCTAAGAACCTAGGTGTTATACTAGACTGCAACCTGCAATGGCACGCTAATGTTAACGAGATCAGTCGAAAAGTGCATTACTCCTTACATTCCTTAAAGAGACTTCAGGGTTTTCTGCCTTTTCGCACTAAAATCAGTCTTGCGCAGGCTCTCATACAGCCTATAATAGACTACGCTTGTAACGCGTTGTTTGCGGAGTGGTAATTGAGGGTCCAGAAAGGAAAAACCAAAGCTCTCTTCTATGTTTATTTTGAAGTAAAATTAAAAATATACAAAAATGCCAAAAATTTTGGCTACGCACACTCGTGTACGTAAAAATAAATTATTGATTTCATGAAAACTTTGATTGTAGATAATAAAAAATTGATAAACATGTAATTTTGAATAATAAACTCGGAAACAATAATAAATAAATAGATTCTAGTTGTTATGATGGATAATTTTTCGTGACTGGCTTGTCAAATCAAAACATTGCCGTTCTCCGACACTACGTAATTCGTAGTTTAAAATTACGTCGGGAACGACAAAAAAATAAAATTTACTGACAAAAAGAGGTCGAAATAGACAACCGTCACACGCTGATGCGTGCTACCCGGATGTTTCGGAGGAACTTTTAAATAAGTTGGAACGCTTACAAAACTTATGCATACGTTTTATTTTTGGCCTAAAAAAGTTTGACCATGTATCAGAATGTCGAAAGCAACTCCATTGGCTTCCACTCCGTCTCCACAGAAATTGTCGAATACTTTGTCTTTTGTTTAACGTCCTTTTCAATCCATCCTCTCCAAAATACCTGAGTGAGCGCTTCTCTTTCTTATGTCCAACAGACGTTCATTGCAGACAGCACAAACGCACACTGCTACGCACGAAGCCTCACAAAACAGACTTTTACGCCAAATCTTTCACAGTTCAAGCTGTTAGACTGTGGAATGCACTTCCTCACGAAATCCGTGAAGCAAAATCACTACCAGTTTTTAAAAGCAGAGTAAGAGAACACTTCCTTTCTCAGACCTAAATTATACTGTTGTCGTCGTACATCATTATTTTCCGACGTATTACTGATATTATTTTAAATTATATTGTTGTATTTGTGTATGTTTATGCATGTATATATTTATTTATATGTGTATATATGTATATTGTATGTTTATGCATGTGTATTAAGCTAAGCAAGTATGTATTTATGTGTTTTGTAATTAGTTACTAACTCAAGTACGCACTAACTTTGCTCAGCATCACTATTTCCAGTCACAGGTCGGCTGGAAGAAATTTCTAATAGAAATAAGCTGCACCTATGTACAATTCTGAATATACTATAAGCTTCTCACTCATTGTGTGTGTACATAAATTATTAAATAAAATAAATAAATAAAGATTATAATAGAACACGTTTAAACAGTTTCGTATCTTAAAATGTAAGTTGGATAGCTTGTTTATTCTTATAGATCTAAATATAACAGCAACAATTAACAAAGGGGCATACTTAAGGAATACACTAAATCGTTATGACCGTTAAGGGTCATGCGAGGTCATGTCACAATGGCGTACCAAAAATTGTGTGCGTTACTTGCAATAAGAAATTCATTAAATAGCACCCTTATGAACAGCATTTAGTAAAATGAAAGGCATGAAATGAAAAATGAATAATGCAATCCTCATACAAGCACTAGAGTTAATGACTTATACACAGACTTACTTAGGCAACCAGATAAGCAATACAACTAAGTTCTAAAATTAATTGCAACACTCACCCGATTTTGAAGTAAAACAGCACGCTTATAATATCAAAAAATTCACTTAGACTCGATTCGACACGAGTAGGTTTTTTTTAGCAGAAAGGTGACGCGTCCTTGCGTTCAAATAGCTTGGCAGGGACTGCCGAACGTTCGAGACGAGAGAGAGTGAGTCGGAGGTGCCTTTGCGCATTGAACAGAACCGGTCTTCCTACTCATCGTTCATACCGTTACTGTTCACTCAGCGTCACTACGCGCATAGATGTATTTTAAATTAAAGTTCGCGCGGTCTAGGTACATACCTATATTAATTAGGTTTATTATTAAGATAGGTTCTGTGAGTAATAATATAACATATCATAAAATAGTAGGCTAGGTACATGTTTTTTGTGTATTTATTAGATTAGTTTAGTTATTAAGTTCAATTTTAAAGTAGTCTTTAATAAAATCTTAGGATAAAGTAACAAACCGTTACAATATGTGCACGACGCATGTTTGATTAGATAATGTATTTTTTATTATAAACAAATACACACGTCACCAAATTCTTATCACAGAGGTTACCTTATACCTCAGATCTTGAGCCGTTTTTCTGTATTGTAAAAACATAACTGCCATAAAGAAAATGGAAGTTGATTGGTGTGATTTCGCGTAAAATTACAATAACATATTTATCTCTTTAACAATTAAAACTTTTCACAGAATAAAACAAAAAGCACACTCTAAAAAATATTGTATACACATATAGCACGTGCACACTCGTCAAGCCACATCAAAGAAATATTTGCAATTAAAAAATGTATGACATTGTGCGAGGGCGGCAGGACGGACGCGGTACAAATTCCGCTGGTGGTCGTATACAAACCACAGCGAAATTCGGAGAAGCAAGGATTATGCTGCAGGCAAGAATGAAAAAACAGGACGTTCCCAGTTCGGTTCATGTTTACTTAGAATTATTGGAATAAAGACTCTGTAGAATATTCAACAAAATAAAAAAAATAAATCACACGAAAGCGGTAATATTAATTACAGGGACTGGCTGCATTTAATGCAATAGATATTTATTTACAAATAGGAAGAATAAAAATAAATAAGTGGAATAGAGTCCTCTTGGACAGGAGATGGAAGAGAAACGCCAGTTGTAAAAAAATAGAAGGAGCATACAGAAGGTCACTAATTAAACACCATTACCACATCAGAGTTTACGATCATTAATTTATTTTATTTTCTTACAGGAATTGTTGCATCAGTCAGTAACGATGGATGAAGTTCACCACTAGCAAAAAAATATAAATCAAGTACTTAAAAGAACATCCCCATAACTTTAAAATAAAACGTTTTCTCTACATCTATCTATAAACAACTTCGAAATTACTATCCAGTTATATTGAAAATTTATCAAAAACCTATATAAAACTTAAAAACGCATACTTCTTACTTATTTAAATCCTAAGGCAAGTTCTGAGTTATCATTGTACCAAATATATCTTTGTGTCTCTATCAGTTCCATATAAATAGAAAGTGACGAAAGGACATTTTAACTAACTAACCAGCTGGCTAAGTGGTTGGCTATAGTACGGGCGAAATAAGACCACTACAATATGGTGAGAACGAGATATCTAGTAATCTGAACCGAAAACTTTCACTAGAGCCTAGGTCGTCAGTGATATTATTATTGTATATTTTATTTTTTATAAAAATGTATGAGCCCTCTTACCCAGTAGTTTACGTAATATAAGAGTTTAGACGGATGAGTAAGTTAGAAGGGAACGTCAGGGTCCAAATGAAAGCCGGGTTGTGGGTAAAAAGGGGATCCAATAAATAAAAGGCGATAACAACTTTGAGAAACGCGTGAGCAGTAACGACTGAAAGTTTAACGAAATGTGTTGATAAGGTGATTGATTGAATAAAATAAATATTGAACAGTATAATGAACGAGGTACTTTTTTTTTTATTCGGCAATTACTTTTGTTTTTTCTACTTCTTTTATGGTTTCTACTATACAAGATAATTTGTAATTAAAAGTGAAATAATAAAATTATCGTATAAAAATTTTAAATTCATCTATTAATAATTTACAAACAACGCCATGTAAGGATTCAAACCTTAGACATCGTTAAGAGAAAACACAGCGAAATTGATTTGTCCTAGTGTTGAAATGAGCCTTTAATAGTATAACGGGTCGACCATGCGAATTGATCTGCTGCCATGCCGTAGATTTTCTTGGCGTGAAAAAAAAAACCTATAAATGTGATTATACAGATTGTATCGGCCATGTTGTTATATAATCCGTGTCTAATATATATAATAAGTATAAGTCTTGTCTAAGCACGTCATGCTACAGCTGCAATTCTATGCAAAGCGAGCCTAAAGCTCAAAAAGACTTGGCACGAACTGGGAATAACCTACAAAATCTAATATCATTCAGTGCCGCAGAAACTGAAATCGCCATTCATGAATTTTAAACAGAATCTCCTGCGGCGATAAGTGATTCCAGCACTTATACTACACTTAACATTGTCTATGTTTTCAGCGAAAAGAATAACATGGTTATATGTTGCAGTAAGATTCTGATTGCTTTGGCAAATGTTTAAACCAAGATTGGTTGTTTTAGCTGGGCATTACAGGGCATTGTCAAGAAGATTGGAGGAATGCAAGCTTAATAAGAAGCTACGTCGTAAAACACTGCAAATCACTAATTATTTACGTATTAATTTGACCTGACCGTTATTCGAAGCTTATTTAATTGAGATAGGCATATCCGTTTCCGCCTTAACCTTTTTCGTCTTTTTTCTACTTAAAATATTTGTCACTTCTACCTGATACTTTTTCTACATAGTATCTTAGTAATTAAAAAAGTACTTTAAAGCTTAACGGTTTTCTTTGTTCGTAATTGGATTGAAAATCATAGTGGTGCTAGTGATTATGGAAGAATCGTGTGAAAATGCCAATTTGGCAGTTGGTAAAGTGCTTCCAGGACCCTCCGGCATGCAGCAAAATCGGCGAACTCGGTCGTCGAGCAGCTCAAGTTCTAATATTAGCTACTCTGAAAGTGGAGGTAAACCGAAAAGAAATCGCCGCAAAAGAAAGAAGGCCGGCAAACGTAAGCGTCATTAAAATCGTAAGGTTCAAATACTAGCTAAAGAGGTACGTTGTCTCCGTAAGCAAATGATGTACAATGATAATAGTTGCCAAGCAGGGACCAATTTTGATGATGATGTTATTTCGCTTATATCGAGTATTACTGAAAACAATTACGAACAAACACTCGATTTCAATTCTGAAAATATTAATGCATGTGGAGAAAAAGAATTTAATTTCAACTTTTAAACTAAGTTAAGGGAACTGTTACGGAGCGGGTCTCGGTTAAGTTTTTAAAAAAAAACTATTTAATTACACAAACGATTATTTATTTATAAAAACACAGAGAAAACTATACGCGACGGAGGTCCAATCCAATACTGAATAAAAGTGACGATTTCTAACGCGGTTTAGACTTACGTCGGTTTCCTATTGCATTGACGTCAATGCAATGGGAAACTCAGCGATTTTATTTTATATACTAAATAATGCAAATTAAGATATAACAACCCCCCCGTTAGGATCGATCATCACATCTCAAAGTGATCAGAGATTAATTCAAAACTAACGCGAGAAATTGGACTTTCGTTTGGCACATACAATTAAAACAGAAATCACTTAATTGCTAGCATTGACACAACAACGTAGAAAACACCATACAATAAAAATAAAATACAATAAAATAAAAGACAATAAAATGAAATATTTTAGAAAACTAATACAGAGGCTTTTTATTTTAAATTTTTTTTTATTTTTATTTTATATTATTATTATTTTTTTTTTTTATAGTCCAAGTATGACTTAATATTATATTTATTACTATTTTCAAAACACTAAATGATCATTAACTTTTTTTATAAGTATTAAATGTGTAGCTTAACTTAAACTAATTCATTACGTTATTTATATAAGTAAAACTATACATTATGATCTTTTATGAAATTTGTTAAGACAACATTTCTTTTCAAAGGGGTTGGCGTGCTAACACAGGTTTCCTCCACAACAGAATCATTTTTGGTTGTGTCCTTAAAGACAACAAGGGATGTTGGTTGATCAGTGTGAGATTTAGAGTTGTTACACTGATTAAAAATCTGTATACAACACGGCGGTTTGTTTCAAGTTATATTTTTACGACATTTATACAGTAGATATAAAATAAACATGATGCTGCTAAATAGACTAATAGACATATAATGAGTGCCATATGTCTCGAAGTGAGACGGGTTTTCTAATTTTTCTAATTCATTCCCCATTGACCGGAGATGGATGCTAGCATGTAACAATGAGTCAAGATTGCCAATATTTTTTAAACTAGAGTGTGGAAGTTTTGAAAAAGTTTTATTTATCTTTGAATGCTCGCAACAATCGTCCAATAAAATATTAAAATTCGACACCGTGTTAGTCACATTACCGAGTGGCGTTTCGCCTACCGCGGTGAACTGTAGTGTTTTATAGAATGCCTTACAGTTTCTAGGTAGAGTTAAGATTCCGGTTCCAAATAATATTACATTCTTGTTTGAATCATATTTTTCGCAACTTATATGGCATTTATCTGGTTCCGATTGAACATAAATCCAACGATTAAAACTAATTTTATGAAATACGTCTATTGATCCATGGATTAACCTAGTCACACAAGTGTCTGGTAGTTTAGTCACAACCTCACTCAACAGAGTCGTTTCGCACGTAGGATTGGCTATAACGGAAAACATGTTTGAAAGCACACACACAAAACACTTTTCACTAATAAGTTTGCACTTTTCAATGTCCCTTATCAGTGAGTAAAACATGCGATCACTTGTTACTGCTACATATGAGCTAGTTGGTTCGATAAGAATATAAGTGTCTGGTTTCAATATATCATAAGGGACTGGTAATGGGATTATATTATATAATTTATAGGTTTGGGGTAGGACTAAGGGAATCATAAGAACGAATATTATTCTACTTTGATAATAATAACAAACTAATTTAGAAATATCGGTTATCTCTTGAATGTTTTGTAAGGTTAAAGATACAGGTAAATCATAATGGCTAGGTAACTTATTTCTATGCTTATCTAATTCACTATATAATTGATGAGGGCTGAGTACAGTCGGATGCAACACGTTTAGTTTCGCGAATAAAATAGCGTTGTTTATGTCATCGATATCAAATGATGACGTTAAGATTATAGATTCTAAAGAGTTAGATAAAGAGTTTATTTGAGATTTAATTGAAAGTTTATCATTCGTGTTGGAAACTGTCTCTAAGATTTTATGTATCATTTCCATATTTTGTAAAAGATGCATTTCATTTCGGTTAACTTTGGACAAAGTATTATTAAATGACGTGATGGTAGATTGTATAACATGGATATTATCTTTCATGAGATAAGCGAGATGTTTTTCATCTGTCTGTACGTTGTTGATCGCTTCCGAGAATTTAACAGCATCCTCGGCGTCTAATGTACCGAAGATAGTTTTTAAGAGAGATCCTGCTAGGTCGAGAAGGCCTCTTTTAAAACGTTTATTATGTCTATCAATATGTATATGTCTATAAATATGATATGGAAGAAAACTTATTTACATTAATTAAATGCTGATTTTTCAACGCGGAGAGTGAATTGGTACAGTCTGTTTGTACCTTAGATGACGTCAGAGAGTTGCAGAATACATTGAGCTTTTCCAATAAGAACTCTATTTTATCTAAATTAGGTTGAATATGACTTATATCTAAGTATGCTAAGACTTTCCAGTCGTTATTGGTAAACTTAACATCTAAGAGCTTATCAAAATAAAGTCCTGGACTACTTATTATGGGCGATACGTAATCTGATCTGGCTAGCGGTGATAGCGTAGATCTGAAATAGGACGAAAGACTTATGTTATGATAACTTATACCTATTGTTATATTTACTAAACTAAGACATTATGACGAATCGTCACTGGCTGGTTTTATTTCGTCGAAATGATGACGTACGTGTTTACGATTAATAAGTACTGTGACGGTATGGTTACCGTTAAGCTTTATTATTTTATAGGGGCCTTTCCACACTTGGGATAAAGCCTTATTTTGCTTGTGATGACAACGAACATAGACCATGTCACCCGCGCTATAAGAAATAGGTTTCGTTCGAGAGTCGTAATATTTTTTAGATTTTTCTTTGGACGTCTGAATATTTTGAAGAGCTTTCTGTCGGCTATAATAAAGACGATGATTAAGTGCTCGAATGTAATCGGTATAAGTATTATTATCTAGGACGTCTATGCTAGATGGTAAATAGGGTTTAAAACCAAACAATAGTTCTAGAGGGGAGTATCCCGTCGTGCTATGCACGTTTGAATTGTAGGCTATCATAGCGCTCGGGACATAAAGGTCCCAAGTGTTTTGATTTTCACCTATATAAGACCTCAAATATTCCTTAAGGGTAGAGTGGCTCCTTTCTAGTGCGCCACAAGTTTGGGGATGATAAGGTGAGGCGAAAATATGCTTAATACTAAATAATTTTTCTAATTGTTTAAATAAGTCAGAACAAAAATTTGTACCTTGATCGGAAATTATCATTTTAGGTATTCCCATGTGTGAAATATAATTAACAAATACTGTGGCTGTTTCTTCAGCCGAACATGACTGCATGGGGTAAGCTTGTGAAAATTTGGTAAGGTCATCTTGTATGGTAAGTAGAAATTTATATTTATGTTCGTGTGTTTCAGGAAGTGGACCGACAAGATCTAGATAAATTTTTTCGTTAGGCCGTGATGCCGTGGAGGTTATTATCATAGGGGCCCGATTTGTTTGCCGTAAGGGCTTATTAATTTGACACGAGCGACAATTCTTAACATACTCTTCGATATCTTGCCGCATGTTTTTCCACCAAAATTGTGATTTAATTCTTTCGAACATACGAGAGATGCCCGGATGTTCGGCGAGTGGAGAGTTATGGTTGTCCTTGAGGATCTGTTTGGTTTCGCTTGGTGTTGGATATTTTATAGAGTTGTGATAAATGTGAATTTTTATATTAGTGTTATGGAAAAGAAATGCAATAATGTTGTATATTTTTGTAAAAGATATTTTAGAGAATGGATCTGTGAAATCCGATACGGCTATCTCCTTCTCTTCGGGATACCATTATTTCACCATGTCCCTATATTCGCGGAGAACGTTAAATATGTCTTTATATGTCATTTCATCAAAGTGATTTAATTTAATAAACAAATGCGTAAACACGTGGCTATCATTAGAAGTTGAGTAGTAGGTATGAAGTTCGCGTTCGACATCTCGGATATCGGGATCGCTTGTGGATGCGCTTATGATGTCACTACAGTATGGTATGGATTCATCTAAGTCGATTGAGGTTGGATAAGCGATTAATTTTATTTTAGTTTTAAATAAATTTTGGTTATGTTCCTGAATGACGGTGTCAAAGGAAACACCGGGTTGTTTTGAGATTTGAACAAATTGATCGTAAGTTTCAGATATTGAAGGAAGACTATGGGGATCGATGTTACTATCAGGAGATGGTGTAGGGTTACATATCATTGAACTATCGGTTGTATCATCTAGAGCGAGTACAGGGTAGCGAGATAATGCGTCGGCGTTTGCGTTTAGTTTTCCCTTTTTATATACAATTTCGTAGTCGTACTCTTCTAGTTTCAGGCGCCATCTAATGAGCCTAGAGCCGGGATCTTTGACGCTAAACAGCCAAACCAGCGGTTTGTGGTCTGTTATGATTTTAAATTTACGACCGTATAGATAGGGGCGGAACGTTTTCACCCCGAATAAAATAGCTAAGAGTTCTTTCTCTATGGTAGAGTAGTTGCCCTCGGCTTTGTTTAGGGTGCGTGACGCATATGAAATGGGTTTATCTTTACCGATTTCACATTGCGATAGTACGGCTCCTACTGCGTAGTTAGAGGCGTCGGTGGTTAATAAGAAAGGTTGGCTGAAATCGGGGTATTGAAGCAGAGGTGCTGACGTTAGTTTATCTTTGAGAGTTGTAAACGCTCGTTCCTGTTCATGAGACCATTGAAAAATAGCATCCTTTTTAAGGAGGGAAGTTAGAGATTTTGTTATTTGGGAAAAGTTATTTATGAAACGACGATAGTATCCGACGAGACCGAGAAAGGATTTTATATCTTTAGGGTTTTTTGGTGTTGGGAATTGAGTAACGGCCTTGATTTTATCTGGATTTGGACAAACACCCTTGTCTGTGATTATATGACCGAGATAAGCGACTTCGCGTCTCAAAAATTCGCATTTGTCTGGTTGAATTTTTAATTTTCGTAAACGGTCGAATACTAATTTAAGTTTTGAAATATGACTTGGAAGGTCATGGCTATATATAATAGTATCATCCAAGTAGATATAAGCGTGTAGGCCTTGAAGACCAGAAAGAACCGTGTTCATCAGCCTTTGGAAGGTGGAAGGGGCGTTTTTCAACCCAAAGGGCATTCTGGTGAATTCGTACTGCCCAGAGACACTTGAATTCGTGTTTATAGTGAATCCCGTTTTTGGTGCGTCTTTGGGACTCATTTTGACCTGGTGGAAGCCGCTGGAGAGGTCCAGGGTGGTAAAGTATTTGCAATGACCTAGCTGGTCCAAGATGTCAGTGATGAGAGGCAGAGGATAACTTTCCGAGACAGTGACGTCATTGAGACGGCGGTAGTCTATAACTATTCGCCACTTCTTTTTACCAGAGGCATCCATTTTCTTAGGTGAAAAAGAAGGACGTATAATATTCTGATCGAGCATTTTACGAATTTGTGAATCTACCTCTTCCTTATGGCATTCAGGGAAACGATATGATTTTACATGGATGGGAGGCGTGTCTCCCGAGTCTATAGTGTTCTCAATTGCGTTTGTGAATGACAAAGGTTCGCCTTCTAAATGAAATATGTCGGTGTAATGCGAGCAAAATTCTAAAAGGGTTTTTTTTTCTTCATAATTTAAATGGGAACAGCGAATAAGGTCTAATACCTTCTGCACTCTACTTGGATTAGAATAAGAGATAGAATTGACAAATTGAGTTGGTGTGTTGGAAGTACTTTGTAATTCGAGAGGATTTAATTCGACGACATAATTTTTAATTTCGATATCGGAATTTGTTGTATTTAAAATAGTGACATTAATTCTTTTATTGGGTTTTATAGTAACAATGCAATTAGCGAAATAAACGCCTTCTTTAAAAATATGATCTAATAATAGCCCTTCATTGTTTGGATAACGCTCGGGCGAGTAATTTGATACAATGCACTCGATAACGGCTTCGGTGCGAGCGGGAACTATATAAGTTGGCTGAACATAGTTCATATCCATGGTTTGCCCGCAAATATTAATTAAGTTCGAATCATAATCAATATGGGCTTTAAAATGGCCTAGAAAATCACTACTGATGATGCCGTCATACTCTAGACTTACGTCATCGTTTACTATATGAAATTTATAATTATAAGTGTTATTAAATAAATAAAAATCGATTTGAGATGTACCTAAAGATTCAGAACAATGTTCAATATTGTTAATTCCTTTTATCTTAACTATTTCGCTGGATAAGGTGTAAGTTTTGTCTAAACTAGATTTTTTTATAAGGCTTATACTTGCGCCCGTATCTACAAGAAGCCGTAAAGGATGCGTGGAAAGTTCAGTTTTTAAAACTATGTGAGGCAAGGATATTTTTGTAAAGTATGAATCTATTTCATATATTGGAATTTCAAAATTAGGTTCGGTTTTATTTTTAGTACAATTAGATAGAGAAGGTCTGACGGAGGCGGAGTCTTGGCTCAAGGAAACGAGGACTCCTGGAGGAGTATGTTGAGGTTTCTTTTTATTATGACTCGACGGGACAGCGGTTCTTTTAGAACAATGTCGAGATGAGTTAGAAATAGGACTCGACGAGACAGCGGTTCTTTTAGAACAATGTCGAGATGAGTTAGAAATAGGACTCGACGAGACAGCGGTTCTTTTAGAACAATGTCGAGATGAGTTAGAAATAGGACTCAACGAAACGGCGGTTCCCGGAGGAATGTGTTGAGGTGGAATAGGTTTAGTATAAGATTTAGTAAGAGAATTGCGTGTGCCTAAATTTTCCGGAGAACGACGGCACGTTTTCGTAATCCGATTAGTTAGTTTAAATTAATATCATGTTCAGCAACATTTTCACACGGGACTTGATAAGGTGTCGGTGACGGTGGCGACGGTGGCTCGAATGTAACATGATGCATGTTCGCTGACTTATTATAATCATTATTCAAATTACGCCTTTCATTATTATATTTTCTTTTACGACATTGTGTGATATCATGGCCTTTGTTTTTGCAATACCTGCAGAAAACGTGGGAGCCAGATGGATTGTTAAATGTTCTAGAATTTTGCGGTTCTGGGAAACCACGTGGTGGATTTATGCGCTTTTCTTTAGCATAACATTCAGATTCTGTATGCCCAGATTTTCCACAGGTCCTACATTTAGATTTAGTGACTGTTTTATATAGAAGGTTTTGTATCTTTTCCTCTTCGAGGGCAATATTGATAGCGTCATTAAGAGACTTTGGATTTCTACACCTAACATTATTACTAATCCGCGGATGAAGTCCTAAGGAAAATGAAAATAAAGCTAAATCTTCCGTCATTGCGATCCGACCGGATAGATCTTTCTTAAGAGATTCGGAATTATATATTTCAGACTGTAAATCAGTAAGACAGCTTTCAACGCGAAGTGCAAATTGCGAAATAGATTCATTAGGTTGCTGCTTACAAGACTGTAGATCTAGCAATAGATGATTATAGTGTTTTCTTTCACCAAAATTTTGTTTTAGGAAACATTTTAATTGATTAAAATCTTCGAATATTTTATTAGAGCAAGCAATTTGAGTTTGCCTTCTAAACGCGATAAAATATATTTATTCAATAATGTTTTTTGAGAATGTGATGCTAGGTCTAGAGCGTTTTGGCAGTTAGTTAGAAAAGCGGTGAGAGTTTCGCGATCTCCTTTATAAGGGCTAATGAAATTACACAATACATTAACAGGAAACTGTTCGCTTAATACGATTTCTGCGCTCGCACAACTTTTCTTTGTTTCAACCGACAAAAAAGATAGTCAGTAAAATAAAAATAGAAGAATATCTGGATAAAACGGTATGTATAATACTTGGAATTTTATAGATAAATATTTTACTGGTAAAGGATTTAAGAATAGGAAGGGAATCACTAAAAATATTGAAAGACACTCAATAAAAATATTTAAAAATGTAGCAATAACAAATAATAATATGTTTCACTTACAGGGTCAACAGGATCACGAAGAACTTGAGCGGCATTTCAAGGTAATACGTCCACAGGGCCACAGCGGCGGCGCGTCTCCAGAACGCGACCAGTATCAGGGACAGCAGGAACAGCGGCAGGCAGGCCAGGGCGGTGACCAATCTGAGGGACCGCAACGCAGCAGCGCTGGCAAGCGGCGATATACTATCGCCTCAGCAACGGCGACGAGAATAGAGCACCGACAATAGCGATGCTTTCAGCAGGACGTCTGCAGCGGGGACGTCTTCAGCGAATGTCTTCAGCAGCGATGGTAGTAGAACTGCTGCAGTGGCGATGGCGGCTGCGAGGTTAGGTAGTGGCCGTGCGTACTTCGCACTGGCAGAATGTGGAGAATGACTTTGGTACTGGTCTGCAGGCTTACGAAGTAAGGCTGACTGTCGAGACTCAGTCTGCACAAGAGTTTGACGAAGCGGACACAGAGATGAAATAGTCACAGAGATAAATCACGCTCCGGAGTTGGATTGGCACAGTACAGTTTTTGGGTATAATTTTTATTCACGACCCGTTATTAAATACCAGTGGAACGAAAACGGCTAATCAACACTGGTATCCCACTTCTGACACCACTGTTACGGAGCGGGTCTCGGTTAAGTTTTTAAAAAAAACTATTTAATTACACAAACGATTATTTATTTATAAAAACACAGAGAATACTATACGCGACGGAGGTCCAATCCAATACTGAATAAAAGTGACGATTTCTAACGCGGTTTAGACTTACGTCGGTTTCCTATTGCATTGACGTCAATGCAATGGGAAACTCAGCGATTTTATTTTATATACTAAATAATGCAAATTAAGATAGAACAGAACCTCCAATGCCTAAGACTTCTGATATTTTTTTTAAAGATGCTCTGTGAGTTGCAACATCTAGACAAAACTGACTGGAATGAAATTCAATATTCTGATACTAAAAAACTTTATAATCATTCACCTGCCTATACGGAAATTGAAATGAATGACGACGACAAAGAATACGACTCGTCGCGTCAACTCATTCATACCGATAGGGCCTTTGCAGCTTTAACTTTGTGATCCTTAAACAAAGGGAACCTTTACAACATACTATTCAAGATTTATTGTTATGGGCAAGGAATAGTGACTCATTTAATAATGACACATTGGTTAAAAAAGTTAATGAGCTTCATTCTACAGGGAATTTTAGCAAGTGTTACTCAGATGCCTACCAACATGTACAAACCTGTTCAATACGGAGAAGTTTACGGCTGCTGTAGAGAAAGCGGGTGGAGTAAGAAAATGCTTTTGGCCTTTGCAAAAAAACTGGTTCTCTGCCTCGCAGGTAGATGTGAATAAGCCTCGTGTTCCATCCCAGGTACATACCAAAGGTACATAATAAACCCTCGCAGGATTTTTTTCATGACGCTCAAGTCTGTTAATACAATACTATGCATTTATATTGTGCTAACACTAACCTACCTCCACAAGGTAGTGGCAGCAGCGGTAACCCACCTCCGCAAGGTGGATATAATGCTCATAGCCGTGCTGCTCATATTTCGGTCGCCCCGAATAATTCCCATAACTTTCGAGGCCAACCTAACTATAAGCAATACAATCAACAGAGGGATGGGCAAAAGCGTGCATTGTCACCTCCCCATCAACACGACAACAAACGGCGTAAGTATTGACTTCTTCAGAACGGGCCGTCTCCTTCACTATCAAAACAGATGGGAACAAAGAAGTGCACCAGACTACATTCTTAAGGTTATAGCCGGGTATCGCATACTCTTTTGCCAGAAAGCTCCGCTTGCACATCCACACATCATTGGAACAAGTGTAAATATTCCGGAGTCAGCCGAAATGACTTCGAACATAAACAAAATGGAGTTCTAGAGTGAGCGATAGTTTCAAAAAGCTTCCTATCATCAATGTTTCTGGTTCCCAAGGGAGACGGGACGTCTCGACCAATATTTAATTTATGAGCATTAAATTATTACATAATGACAGAACGATTCAAACTAATAAATGTGAATCGAATCCCAGACTTTCTTCAACCACAAGATTGGCTGTGCAAAGTTGACCTGTCACAGGCGTATTCTTCGCCTGATTGCGATACGCAACGAATTACTAGAAATTACTTGCTTACCTTTTGGTCTAAGTACAGTGCCAAAAACTTATGCTGCACTCACAAATTGGATAGCGCAAGACTTCGACAACAGGGTATAAGGATTATAGTGTTCCTTGACGATTTTTTTATCGCTCATCGAGTCTAAAAGACACTTCGTGTTCAGGTTATGGTTGTGCACAATAAAAAATCAATAAAAACAGCGTCAAAAAATCTAGTATTCCTAGGAATTCATTGGGACCCATGTTTGAATCTCAAGCGCCTTCCAGACGACAAGATTCCTGCACTTTTGTCAAAATAGAAAAATGACACGGAGGTAAAGTACTACTCTCAAAGAACTTTAAGGCATTGTCAGTCTGCTAAATTTTGCCAGCTTTGCAGTTCCAAAAGGGAGACTGAATTTTCGAGCACTGTTAAACTTTAATTTTGAAGTCAAATCTCCAAAAACTGTACAATCTGCCTCGTGTTGCAATGGACAATCTAATAGGGTGGCGCCAGAATCGTCAACATCCATCGGCTATACATCCGCCGCCTCTTTCTCACTTCCTCACGACAGATCCGTCAGACATCGCTTGAGGAGCTCCACTAGACAATCTGTCACTCTCGGGTCTGTGGTCCGAAGCAAAAAAGGGTGTGCATTGCAATCAAAAGGAAATGTTGGCAATTCTAAAAGTTTTACAAGACCAATATCAGCTCTTGAAACACAAAACTTTTGATCCAGAGCGACAACAGATTATCATATCTTCGTCACGAGGGAGGCACCAAGACAGTACCTATCCTCGATTTGACGTACAAAATTTTCCAAATAACACACGACTGGCAAATTCATATGAACATTTTTTACATACCCGTAGTATTAAACAGCCACGCCGATCATCTGTCGAGACTTCGTACGGCTCCAGAGTGGCACCTGTCTTCGAACAGCACAGATAAGATTTTTTCAAAACGTGGAGTTCCATTAATTTACCTATTTGCATCCAACCGAGCACAGGTCGTGACAAATTACATAACCTTGGACCAAAACGACAACCAAGCCCTTTCGTACGACGCTTTTTCTCAGACATGGAACTACAACCTGGCGTGGGTGTTTCCTCCTCCATTTCTAATCCCGAAAGTTCAAAACTTCTGGAATCAGGCGAGTCTTTTGGCGCCCCGATATCAAAGCACGAGCTTTTGCCCCACCATTTTCGCTGTATCACTTAGATAAAGTCCTGATAGACACGATAACGGGACTACCTCCCCCGTATGTTCACGATATGACGACTGATGGAAATGTGGGGGTGGTCGTGGATGCTAAAAACCTGGAATAAAAGACAATTAGAAATTTATGGTGTTCTCCAACCCGCAAAGTTTATGACGTTGCTTGGAAGAGATGGGTTGCATGGTGCAAATCTCATCAAATTAACCCTTCAATTCCAGCTGGTAGTGACTTGGCAAGATTTTTATCTGACCTCCACCTAAAAATAATTTATCATGTAATTTCTATTTTGTTGCATTTCAAACGAAAACAATATATCTCAAGTTCAGAGACATACAGCTGCTCTTTTTCTACTATGCTCTGGGAGAAGAATGCATAATTTGACCTTGCTCACAGTTGACTCTGCAGGTTATTCTGATCAAAATAGTGAAATAGTGTTTCGGCCAGCTTTTGGATCAAAAACTGAATCTGCAAGTTATAGGCAGTCCGGTTGGAGGTTAATTTCCAATGAAGTGAATCAAAATTTAGGCCCAGTTTATTGGGTTAAGCGTACAATTTCGCTCCTTGAAAATTGTAAATATTAACAAATTCTAATTGTTTATTTAAACATAAGATTATGAGACCATTAAACATAAGACGAGAATCAAGACTAGCTTCGAAAACTTTAATTGCAGGTTGGATCAAATCCTTATTAGTATAAGATAATAGTATATACTACTACTAATACTAATACTTAATAGTATAAGATCAGCCGTGGCCTCAAAAAATTGGATTGACAATTTGACAGGTGAGATGGAAGACAAACGCCTGCTAATTATAAATATAAAAAAAAACCTCTTGAAGAAATTCTTGCTAAAGGCAACTGGCGATCACAAAATACGATTTGCAAATTTTATTAGCGTGAAGTATAAAAACTGTTAATTGATCCTCACTAACTACTTTGTTTAATCCTGTTGATTAGATATTATTAAAATGATTAATAGATTACATGATAAATTTTTATCTGTTATATTTTCAAGTCTTTTTCTTAAGTACAACATTTCTACTCATCTTTTTTTTATTTATGTTAAGGGCATAAAATGCCCTTTAACCTTAAAGAATTACCCCTTTTACTACATACTAATGTAGTAATTTACTGTCACTTCTACCAGGCGATAACAAACACATCTCAATTAAATAAACTTCGAATAACGGCCAAGTCAAATTAATAGAAGCATTTTACCTACCAATAAAACGCATATTAATTTACTTGCCTTATTTGAAGCTTATAAACAAGCACTGCTTGGTAATTGAAACTCCATGAATTCAAAGAAGCTAAATCAGGCAAGGCTCACGCGGTGTGTGACGAATATTTTAAGTAGCAAAAACACGAAAAAGGTTAAGCAATCGCAGTCTCGGTTTGCGTGCGGACCCGTTCGCACGTCGATCGCTGACAGCCTTCCGCCCTATAGATATAGTCCCCGCACTTGTTGAGCAACCTTATTTTTATACGGTCGTTTTTACGACGTGTTATCTCGTACCGTATCGTATTTCATAGGAACGCCGTTTTTACGGCGATTGTTTGTTCATTAACCGTACTACTTCTCACGAGAGCTACGTCGACGGGTTTCGTCGTTCCAGGTGTTTCGTGTGTGTAAGTTTGTCGTGTTCAAGACTTCGAGAACAGGTGGATACTTAACGGTGACAACTAGGCCTGTTAGCGTTGCCCCGGTGCGCTTTATTGGCCCTTCAGGCCGTAACAAACCGGAAGTCCCGATCCCAGTGCACTGGGCCTTTCCCAGGGTGACGGAATAGTGCGGCCCGAATTAGGGGCACCACTCCACGTCGTCCCCAAACCCCTATTGCGGGTAGGGAGGTTTAGGAAGTTAGTCATCGTTGGTAGGTTCATAGTATATATATTTATATATTGTTGTCCCTCCCCAACCCCTCCGTAATGGCCTCACGGCCTACAGGGTTAATTGTAGACGTGCAGTCTTCAATGCACCTTATAAAATTCTTCGACTCCATTATGATGAAAGGGACTTTTGTTCCTAAGGACGTATGTGACATCCTTGTCCCCCTAGTCAAAACCTTCTCTAAAGAGGAACCTGAAGCCCCTCAAGCCCCTCAGGCCCCTTTGGTTCTAGGCCCCAGCGTCCTCAACGCCCGCCCCGATGTCTTCAACACCATCCGCGGCGTCTTCAACGCCGGCAACCCCGGCCCCACTTATGTCACTCAAAGTAACTCCATCCCCTACCCCGGTTTCAGACAAGCCTCAGGTCTCACCACTCGTATTCATTCGGGATAAGGGAAAATGAACCGAGGTTTCGAACTTGTGCAGAGAGCTCAAGATCCTCTACACCCGAGTTGGTCGCTCGCAGCGCAGCCCCGGCTTCAGCGGAGGCTGCCCAGAATGGCCCCAACCCATGTCCTTTCACATCCGGCGGACGACCAGCTAGCGGGTCTCCGCCAGCGCACCCACATCCCAACGGGTGTCGCTTCCGATGTAGGCAAACGGTAAAATTTTGCCACAGCCATCAAGGTGGTTTTTAGTGGGTAGGTGGCATTCTGGTGAGTCCCATATCACCCCCGCAGAGGTCGGTATTTTCCTACGGCGGTATACATGACGCCTCTTCCACCTGCCTCCCGTGAAGATGTTGCTTCGGCGGCAAAAAAAAAATTAAGCTTTCTCGCTACGATTGCCGCCCGGTATGGACATTCCAAGATCACTCCGATTGATCGGTCCCTTCCCTATATTCAGTGGCGCTCAGTTTACTGAAGTCACAGTATAGCGTGTTGGTTCCGTAATACAGTTTCCTGAGCTTTCTTACGACTGAGTCTCTTAGATTTCAAAATACTAGGCTATGTTATGCTGAGTGCTGTGTGTGCCCAGCGTAAAGTATTCTGGTTTTAATACAAAGGATACCCAACGGTGACAACTAATTTGTACTGATCCAGTCCTTTAATTTTATATTTTATTTCCTTTCTACTATTTTATTTATTTACTCTTCTATTTTCATATTTATCTTTTTCATATTTGTGTCTTTTCGTGTACATTTGCCCTTTTTGTAGGTAAAGATTGATCCTCACGCGGTCAATTCTTTACCTGCGCACCCCTTTTTAGGATTCTAGGTAGCGACCTTCGGCAAACTACGTTTAGTGCTAAGTTATTTTTCCCAGCCCCCCTACCGCTGGTAGGAAGGTTAGCCGCTAGGGTTGGTAGGTTTGCTAGAAATTCTAGGCATCATTTATTTATTTATATATATATATGTTTTCTTACCTAGCCCTCCCATGGATACGCAAAGCCTAGCAAATTTTGCGAAGTCCTTCGCCGAGGCGCTCGCCACCGCCTTCGGTGTCTCTATTAGTAATGACATGCTAACGCAGGCCTTACCCAGCCCCGGCCCCTCAAGCCCCAACCCTGGCCCATCAGGCCACCTACACCTCATGACCCCTCAGGTTTTTAGCTCTCCTCCCGTGCCAGCCGAAATGGAATGTGTATCGGACACATCCTCTCGCGCATCGCGCTGCAAGCGTGCCGCTCCCAGGAGCAAGTCAGACTCCACGTCCGAAGCTTCGTCGGTCGCCGCCACTTTAACTGGCTCTCCTGAGCCCCTTGAATATCAATTATTTGCTAAACTCTCTAAGAAGCATTCGAAGAAAGCCGCAGTGTCTTCAACACCCAAACCCTCCCAGGTGTCTTCAACACCCGCCCCCGCGCCGTTAATGTCACTTCAAGTGACTGCGCCCCGCTCCGTCGTCTTGACCTCAGTCGTCGTTGGCTGAGGACATGAAGACCGTGTTCGATGTTATTCAAAACGTCGACATTAGGGAAATCACCGTACTCGCAAGTAAACTGCAAGCCACCCGCTCTCCTCGAGCATTTAGTTAGCCAGGCATCACTCGCTTCTTAGTTTGTTGTAGTTTGTTATTAATTCTATAAATAGTTTAAATTATTTAGTTCATACAATGATTAGACCTTTAAATACCGCTTCCGGTCGTATCAAACCCAAGGGCTTATCCCTAGTTTAATTAAACATTCGTAGCCCTTATTCTAACTTTCCTGAGCTCAAACAGTTCCTTCAGAACAATGAGCCAGATTTACTGCTTCTCCAAGAGACATGGCTCACTCCATCTCACTTCAGGGGTTTCGCTATTCCCAAATACGCGTTTATTCGTAACGATAGGCCCAACGCCGGCGGTCACGGCGGCACAGCCATTTACTACAAAAGAGGTTTTCATTGCTCTCCTCTCCCTACCCCTCCTCTCCTCAACTTGCAGGCCACTGCGTCTAGGTTGGCTATGACAGGTCATCCGACGTCATAATGGCTTCAATCTACATACCTAGCGGCACCAGACCTATCCGTTGCGACTTTGACGCCATTCTGGCCCTCGGCCGTTCAGTCATTATGTTCGGGGATTTCAACTCCAAGCATACTGACTGAACGTGCCTATCGACCAACATCAGCGGTGTCGCGCTCCTTAACATCACTGAGTAACTTTACTTAAGGTCATTTCTCTCGTGACTCCCACTCATTATCCCGCCAACCCGAACCACTCTCCCGACATTCTCGATTTTGCGATAGTAAAGCATATCAACCTCAACGACGATCGAGTGGTGTAGTGGTAAGTAGTCTTGCCTCATACGCCAAAGGTCCCAGGTTCGAGTCCAGGCCGGAGTATTTATTTGTGTGATGAAAACAGATGTTTGTTCTCGGGTCATGGTTGTTGATATTTATATATGTATGTTTATTCTGGGTTTCCCCCAAGGTTCGCTGTTTGGTCATCCATACCACAAGCGCTGCTTACTTTGGGGCCATACAGTTGGTGTGTTTGTCTGGGGGATTTATTATTATTATTATTATTATTATTAAAGGCTTTAAAAATACGTTAGTTTCAGCGCTAGAGGCCTCGAACTCTCCGCTCGCGATCTCGCTTGACTCTCTAGACAGCCCGGACAAAATAAATTCGTTAGTCGATTCCCTTACTGTTGCTATCAACTCAGCCAATAGTAATAACGAAAAAGATGCTAAGCAAAGCAAACCCACGCATCCCTTAGCCGTCAGCAATCTTATTAAAGCTAAGAACGCGGCTCTCCGGAAAGCCAAGCTCTATCCCACGCTCGCATATAGATTAGCTGCGAATCAGCTACAACGTAAAGTTTGGCCTTGCCCAGCGGATCTCCGAGACGCTCAGATGAATGATCTCATAGAGAATATCTCCCCGTCCCACCAAGCATATTATAGAATGGCCCAAGCGTTCCTCCTCTCACTCGTCCCGACGGCACTTACCGCCTTTGAAGACAAAGAGAAAGCCGAATGCTTTGCTGACAGCATTGCCTCACAATGCTCGCCCAGTACTTAACCCGCGGATCCCTAGCACATCCAGGCGGTAGAGGACGAAGTCCTCCGCAGAGACTCTCTCCCCATCACCGCCGACCCCATCACAGTGTCTAATGATGAAATCTCTCTTCTCATTAGAAGTCAAAAGTCCAAAAAGGCTCTGGGTGCGGATGGAATTTCCAACCATGTACTTAAGCACCTGCCTCAACAGGTGCTTACCTTGCTAGCTATCATCTTCAATGCCTGCTTCGACCTTAGCTACTTTCCAAAAGCTTGGAAAGAAGCGACAGTCATAGGCATTCCCAAGCCGGGTCAACCTCTGAATATCCCGGCTTATCACAGACCCATCAGCCTCCTCAAGGCCATGGCAAAACTTCTCGAGAGAGTCATACTCTCGCGAATGCGGAACCGCGGAACCATCTGTTTCCAACGGATGACGATCCCCTCATCATTCTCCATCAGTTCGGCTTTCGCGCTAAGCACTCCTGCCCTCAGTAAGTACATCGTGTCGTCGAGTACATACTCGACGGCTTCTACCCGCGGCGTAATAAAATGTTCGCAGTTTTCTTTGACGTAGCCAAGGCTTTCGATAAAATCTGGCACAGCGGGCTCGTTTATAAACTCTATAACATAGGCTTACCGGTTCGCCTAGTCAGGATAATCGCGTCGTTTCTCAAAGATCGTACGTTTCGTTTTAAACATGAAGGTACGCACTTTCCGCACCTCGTCCCATAAAGGCTGGAGTCCCTCAAGGCTCAGTCCTCGCCCCTCCGTTGTACACCGTGTACACTAACGACATCCCCATCCCGCCGAAAGGCTTTGAACTCGCCCTCTTTGCCGACGATACCAAAGGCCGCTGTGTCCTGCACCTGATCACCAGACTCAAAAAGGCCGTTAACGCCCTCGGTGTATTATTTCAAAAATGGCATATCGATGTGAATTCAGACAAGAGTTTTGCGATTCTCTTTGACCACAAACGTCGTCGTCGCCACGATGATCCCCACGTTCGAATGCTAGTTATTCCCTGGAAGCACAGTGCTATATACTTAGGGGTCACCTTAGATCAGACGCTTTCTTTCAAGCCACACGTCGCTAGAGTAACGAAACTCGCCCGTCTCTACTTAGGCATAGACAGGTAGACATAGTGAAATGTCCTTTCGTAACAAACCAACGCTCTTTAAGACCTGCGTTAGAACCATCATGACTTATGCCTTGCCAATCTTTGCCCATGCCAAACCCTCCCTCCTGCACGAACTGCCGGTAGTTCAAAATCTCTTCTGCCACAGGGCTACAAACGCACCCTGGTACGTGCCTAACGCGGACCTGCACAGAGATCTTGAACTACCTACAGCGCAACGGCATCTCAAAATACTCTCGGAAGCGTTCTTCAAACGCTCCGAAGCCTACCCCAGTCCCTTAGTTCGAGCTTCAGTCTCGTATACTACCCCTGTCCTCCGATAAGTAAATTAATATGTGTTTTATTGGTAGGTAAAATGCTTCTATTTAAGAATATTCGGGCGACTGGCATCACTGGTAGCCTTGGAGCACATGATCCCAGGTTCTATCATGGTCGGGGCATGCATTTGTGTTATGAACCCACATGATATTTTTCAGGTCATGGTTGTTTATAATTTTAAATGTATGGTTATTCTGGATTTCCCCCCCGGTTCGATGTATGTGCATCCATAAAACAAATTTTGCTTACTTTAGAGCCATACATTTTGTGTGTTTGTCTGGGAATTCTATTATTTAAATTAATTACCAGATAGGGTGAAGGGTAAAATGAACTTATAACAGGTACGATTCGGTTTTTTGATTGACATTAACTCCATCAATGGTTTCGTTTTAATTTTAACTATAGTGGAACACCCCAACCATTGGCCCATGGGATCAAAAATCTTGCTCTTTTCTGTAGGATATAATTATAACTACCTGTTTTAAAAATGACTTAAAGAATCCAATAATCTAAAATCTAAACTAATTTATCTAGCCACTATCAATAAATGTAGGTACTCTGGGGGTACGGACCCTAGATGGACCTAATCTAACCTAGGGAGGTCTTCCTAATCAACAAAGGAAAAACACTTATAACTTGAAATTACTTTTATTTAAGATGAATCTATTTTATAATAAAATACAATGATAATTATCAGACTATTTTGGGGACGAAGCCCGCAATAGAATTCCGTAAAGGAATTCTTTAAAGGAATCCCATCAAGGGATGCCACGGAACAATCTTCCATATTCTATATATTTTACATTTTACAAATAAAATCAAATAATGACAGACTTATAAGTTGCCAGTCATAAATGTCGGCAAGTTTGTTTGTGCAATAACCTCTTTTATTAAATACGGCACAAGCAAACGTTGCAATCGCCCCTCTTGTTTAATTTATTTAATCAGTGAAGCTGATTAAATAAATTCCTATATACAGTTCATTCTTAAATAACGACCCCACTTAAATCAGGACCATATAAATTAATCGGGATTAATCTCAGACGAGCCCCCTACCGATAGGAATATATATACTTGATCATGTTTAAATTACAACATCTTATTACACCAAAAATGATCTTATAGTATTTATTCTCCATCAATAGAGCCTTAGCCACAAAACCTGATGAAAATCAGCCAAGATCCCGGCTGGTTAATTAATATCAAAATAAAACAGTGTAAGTTATTATAATTTCTCATACAATTCATGAATAATCAACAACCCCATATTAATTATTTACGTTACACAATCATACGCAAATTCAAATAACCAATATTTATTATTAAATTAATCAACAATTGTTAAAATAACCCATTGAATACAATTAAATTATAATTATAATTAATTTAAAAGTAATAAATACATTAATATCCCAATAAAAGTAAATTTAATTAATCCTATTTATATTAAAATTAATACTAAATTAATCAAATTATATTATCAAACATTATCATTCAGTTGGCAAAACAAACACGTTTGACATGAACTGTCATATTAACTTTAAACTTTTCTGAATGATTAAAAGTTTATTTGAAAGTTTGTAACTTTCGAAAGTTTAAACATTACCTACCTAAATTTTAAGATTTTCCCTGCCTAACTATTACCGGACAAACCTTCCTATGAATAGATCATAAAATCGGATCCAAAGTATTTTACTTAACCCAGAATGATACCTATAAATTAACGAATTAATATTTCACAACGCAATGCAGAGAACTTTTTCAAAATGCACCGAAATACACCTGACCAAAATTCTATACCAATAACGTTTAAAATACATTACCTATTCCATCACAACCCTTTTACTATTTTACCCCACTGAGGATCCTATTCTACATCCGCGTGTTGACCCACAGACAGCAATATCACAATATTATATATACTCGTAAACTTTGGCCGCGTAGCTAAATCGGCTATCACCTTCTCTCTTATGGAGATTATCAGGCGTGGCTCAAATTAAACGTGCACATTATCAATAGTGTTATTTTAGTCTTTGAAAATTGACTTCTTTAGAGCATTGGCACCACACGTATATCTATGATTCGTAAATAAAATGTAACGCGGTAAATACGTGCCGCGTGTACCTGCCGCTCCTTAGAGGTTTCTCTTCGGGTATCTAAAATTAATTTATTAAATCATTAAATAAAATATATATATATGTATATGGAGAGACCCTCTTATCTCAATATATAAAAACCTTTTCCTTATTCATTTTCTTTTATCTGCATCGTCCATCCATTGCATCTCCTTTTTGGTGATGCTGTTTGGATTGGCTTTGCAGGATATATCATCTCGGAACATTGCGTTGTGAAGTGTACATAGAACTTAAGAAAAAAAATAAAATATTAGTTTCTTATATTATTCTAAAACCCCAACGAAATTCTAACCGTTGCATATCTACAAATGAACGATATACATATTTGTACACCTAAATGTATACTTTTACTCTATTTACTCTAAGAATAAAGAAATTATAATAATATTATAATATTTCAAGAAATAAATGTATATACAAAAACTTTGTTTTATATATATAAATATAGACATAATTTTATCATTAGTTTTATTTTATCGAATATTATATGGTTTCAATCTATTCACATGTACAATTAATTCTTGGTTATTTTGTATTTTTTTTACAAGATAATTGTCACATCCTATATATCGTAATACTCGAAATAAACCTTTATATGGTCGACTAAGTTTTCGACTTATACCTGATATTCTTTTTGGACAATGTAACAAAACTAATTGTCCTACACGAAGTTTAATATTAGAAGTTTTTTTATCATACGATCTTTTTTGTACTAAACGAGCTTTACTTAAATTTTCTCTCGCTTGATTCACTGCACTTATATAAGCATTTTTTTTTGTTGAACGGTCATATTACAATAAGGATTTAACCTTTGGGACTGCTTTGCAAATAGCATATTTTGAAAAACAATCTATACATGTTATTATTATATATTTATTACCACCTACTGAACGATTAAAAGGACCTAGTACATCGATCTCTATCTTTTGAAATAAACGATCCGTTACTATAGGGCGTAATGGCACTATCTTATTATATATTTTCTTTTCTTGACAAGGTATACAACTCTTAATATATTTCTCGATTTCATTAGATGCGTTCGGCATAAAATATTTTGCCCTGAACTTTGCTAAAGTTTTCATCATCCCGAAATGGCCTCCCGTACGTGCGTCATCATAATTGTCTCAGGATTTCACGAAAGAACGACTTAGGTAAAACAATTAAATTTTTTATTATATTTCCACTTCTAATACATTTATATAACACATTATTTGATATCATAAAACCTTTATATACACTTCGTCGACTGATCGATACATTTTCGCGCCACCTTCGGCAAAAACTATCTTCCTCTTGATGTCGTGATAAATTCTCCACCTCAATCGAGAACACTTGTAGACCGTCCTCTACTTCTTTTCCTGTACTAGTTTCATCTTCTATTAGAGGGTTTCGACTTAAGAAATCCGCTACAACGTTCTGTTTTCCGGAACAATGTACAATCTCAAAGTCGTGTGCTTGAATCGCCAAGGCCCATCTGGCTAGTCTTCCAGACATGTCTCGTCTTGTCCTTAACCAACATAATGCCTTATGGTCCGTTACTAACTGGAATTGTAATCCCCATAAATAATGTTTAAAATAGTTTAATGCCCACACTAAACTTAAACACTCCTTTTCAGTTATTGAATATTTTTTTCTGCTTCTGTTAATTTTCGTGATGCGAAGCATATCGGTAACAATCTTTCTTGTTGACCTTGCATCAAACATGCTCCCAGAGCTAAATCACTCGCGTCTACATACAATCTTGTACATATTTTTTCGTCATTAACAAAATGTCGTAATAATGGTGGTTCAACCATTAACGATATCATTTTATCAAATACCTTTTGTTGTACTTGTGACCAAATGAATTTCGTATTCTTCTTTAATAGATCTGTTAAAGGAAGAGTTAATGAAGAGAAATTCTTTATAAATTTTCTATAATATGAAAATAAACCCAATACCGATTTCAATTCTTTAATATTTCTTGGTATTTTTACTTCTTTTATTTTCTCAATATTTTTTGGGTCTGGTAAAATACCTTCTCCAGAAATAGTGTGTCCTAACACAGTTATTTCTTTAAATCCAAAATTACACTTTGACGGTTTGAGTGTCAAGTTTGCCGCACTCAACCGTTGAAACACTTCTTCTAGAGCACTTAAAAATTCATTAAACGAATCACCATACACGATCACATTGTCAATAAAAACTATCACATTTTTATACTTAAGACCTGCTAACACTTCATCCATTGTCCTTTGGAAAAAAGCTCCACTAGTTTTTAATCCAAATGGTAATACGTTAAACTCGTATAATCCAGACGGCGTGATGAATGCTGTTTTGTGTTTATCTTTCTCCGCTATCGATAATTGCCAATAGGCAGAGTTTAAATCTTAATCAGCATAGAATTTCGCCCCATTCAGCTGTGTTATCATATCTTCGATGATAGGCAAAGGATACGAATCTGTAATTACTTTCTTATTCAGCTTTCTATAATCCACACAAAATCTCCATGTATTGTCTGGTTTTTTAACTAGTACTACCGGTGATGCATACGCACTTCTAGATTTTCTAATCACATTATTTTCAAGCATATCATCAACTTGCTCACGTATAATTTTATGCTGTTCGTTAGATATTCTATAAGGTGCTCTATGTACTGGAGTTTCATCTATTGTATCGATTGTGACTTCGACGATATTACACTTTCCTAAATCTTTTTTTTCGAACGCGAACGTCGACCGATATTTTGTTAATATTTTTAATAATTCAATTCGTTCTTTTACCGACAAATTCGAAGATAAATTAAATTCTTTTTCATTTGGTTTAGCTACCACTACTTCCCACAATTTACAATCATTTTTATCTATTAAATCAGAAAAATAAATATATTCATCCTTACTCAATTCACGTGAAACCTGTATTACCTGAAGGGTATTTTGGTTCACATCTTTAACATTAAAATCATTAATTTCATTATTTCTAATAAATTTACAAATATTATTTACAAATTGAACATCACCTTTTTTAAAATCTAATATTGCACCAGACTTCTGAAGAAAGTCTTGCCCGAGAATTAAATTTCTTTCAATTTTATCAACTACATAACAATTCTGTATATACACAACATGTTCAATCTCCAAACAAATTTGTATTTTACTAATTATATTCATTCGATTACCATTAACGGCTCGGATTTTTATATCTTCAACCTTATGTTTTATAATATTTAATTGATTACATAATAGTTGAGATATTACAGACACTGAAGTGCCTGTATCAAGTAAAGCTGAGATAAATCTTTCTCTAATTTTAACTTTAATATTGGGACTACACTTACATATAATATTGTCTTGATTAATCGGCATCAATAATGTCCCAAGCTGTCTTACTGACGCCGGTTGATGTTTGGGAAATTCCTTCCTCGCCCGTCGGATGAATCACCTTCTAGAGTCTTTCCTTTACTCTTGGTATTCAGATGGCTCTTGCCTTCTAAAATTTTCTTTCCGCCATACTCAGTGGCGTATATAGCTGAAATAATCTGAAAAAAAGCAAAACACTACAACAGTACGCGGCGCCTCCACCATCTGGGGGTACGGACCCTAGATGGACCTAATCTAACCTAGGGAGGTCTTCCTAATCAACAAAGGAAAAACACTTATAACTTGAAATTACTTTTATTTAAGATGAATCTATTTTATAATAAAATACAATGATAATTATTAGACCATTTTGGGGACGAAGCCTGCAATAGAATTCCGTAAAGGAATTCCTTAAAGGAATCCCATCAAAGGATGCCACGGAACAATCTTCCATATTCTATATATTTTACATTTTACAAATAAAATCAAATAATGACAGACTTATAAGTTGCCAGTCATAAATGTCGGCAAGTTTGTTTGTGCAATAACCTCTTTTATTAAATACGGCACAAGCAAACGTTGCAGTACTTTATTATATGTGAACTTAAATGTGTTAAAATAAACTTGAAAAAGTTAAAGTTCGCTCGTTAATTAAATTTATTTAGTTTTCACTCACTCTTTGACATTTATACAATAAGTTTATATTCAACAAAGCCACCTATAACATAAGTAGCCTAACTAGATCCCAACAATACCTACCTTGCTACCTACTACGAGTAGATACTCAGTCAGTCGAAATGTAACCGAAAATTTTCCCAGCACTCGGTTCACAAAATTGAACCTTATATCAATGTTAATATTTACCTAATCCCTGTATCAAACTGTTAATAGTAAATAACAATAAACCGAACAAATATCTTGGCATTGTGTTCTGTACAAAGGGTCCTCTTTTGTGTATGGAATTCGTGATTCCGTCTACAAATGATGGTCTTCTTGTTTGCAAATAATTTTAGAGGCAAATCGTTCCGATCTGATATTGATAAAGAAAATTAGCATTTTGCTGAAGATGTTGTATTACATTGGATTGCCGTGTTTGCCGTAGATTTGAGAATAAATTTTGAGTTAAAATTTTAGTCGTTCTTTGAAAAGGAGCATTGAAGTGTAGTCCGAAACTACATTGTTGTAGGTTGTCGTTTTAAATTAAAAGCTGTATTTTGATCTCTAAAAGAATATTTATTTCTAATTTAATGTATGCATATCTATACATACGGTATGTTATTCATCTGTATACTTTAGTTATTTATTCTTGTAAAACGATATTATACACTTATTGAAAATACCTTTCATAAAAAGACTTTAATACTGATTTTGCTCACTTCAAAGTACCATTACGTAAAAAAGTCAATATTAAATTCATTAAAAATATTATGCCAATAACATGCATATAACTATGACCCTTTGTTTTAATTGATACGAAATAGAAATTCATGACAAGACAAAGAGGCTACGCCATTCAAAGGTAATTTCCTTTTACAAGAAAAACTACAAGTTAAAATTGTATTCAACCAGTCTTCTGAAAACACTAAATAATAACAGTCAAGATAAATTTATGAATTCTAAAGAACTTCTACAGTTTTGAAAACTATTCCAAACAACTTTACGCGAATGAAACTCTTAGTTCAAAAAGTAAACATTTGATCTTCTTACATTGTACAAGTATTAATTTAATGAACAAAAGGCTTAAAGGAAATAATAAGCAATAACACAGTCTTATGGCGCACTTAACATTAAATAGTGAGAAAAGATTGATAAATAGAATGACTATCAAAATGAAAATAGCGCGAGTTGTTGGGAGCATGCTCCGACGGCGCACATATGGCACAAAGCTTACTGTGGAGTAGAGTTGCATCTTTTTATGTTTTGTTATTTTTGAGTTCCAATTTTTTGTAATCCCAAAGTGTGAAAGTCTAATGATTAGGTTAATGTGTTTTGAAAAGCGATTTCTAACTTATATTTCAAGATACAGTTTCAAAAATTGACCAACTGAAGGGGAGTGAGTATAAATCGAAGACTTATTTATGAACCAGACTTATTTTAGACCAGGCCCCTCAGGAAATTTTACAGATTTACATTAAAGATTAAAATTTTGTGTCATAGAAAAATGGTCTGTATCGAAATCGTTTTGTGTTGGGTATCCCACAACCTCGCCGATGTTCAGAAGCAGGCGCGCGTGGAATGGTGCCATGATATGATTGATAAATTCAAAGCAGCTTCTTCACGCCGTGTTTACGATATCTTAACAGGTGACGAATCTTGGATTTATCAATATAACCAAAAAACAAAGCTCCAGTCAAAAGTTGGGCTGTCTCAAAAAGGAACAACGCCTACGAAAGTGAATCGATCGAGACGCGCTGGAAAAGTTTTGATTACGAGTTTTGAAAATTAGTTCAAATCCATGAAATAAGTACAAACAAAATAAATGATGATTATATGATTATACGTGTTATTCCGTGGGAATGAGATTATCTACCATGTTGTAAAGTAACCTACGTCACGTAGGTCCACCTCTTCAACTAACTCAACACAAAAAACGCACAACGCAAATTTAGATAGAAAACAAACACACTATCTCATTTATAATATTCAAATTTCAATATTTATTTCTCAACTTGTTCTTATTGACGTCAAATAAAATTTGACCACACCATCAGTTCGGAAAAACCTTCGTGAAGAAGAACTGGGAAGAAACTTCACGGGTATATTTTGTCAAAAATAAGTTTACAACGTCTCTTTACTCGTATGTCTATACAAAATTATGCTTGTCTGCATCTGTTAGCTCGGCGAGTCTTCCTCCCCCCAAGTATCCAAACGACGAACACCTTCAAACGGCAGCCGTTCCCGAGTTAACCCAGAATCCAGCCATATTCCTCAACCATATTAGAGGAAAGTGAGTGACCCGTCACCCGGCGCTACCATAAGAAGACGTACTTTATATTGATAACGATTATTAATTTATTTTCAATGCAAAATATATTATTCTCAAATCTCAGCGAGTTTCGTATTCCTTGTCCTAGCATCGCAATATGCGTTCGACCTCTCTCGCAATCGCCATTACTCAAAGTCGGTGGGCAACTCCGTTACTACAGTTTTCTCTATTATACTAAATATTTGGTCATTTATTTTATTAATACGCGCTGCTATTATTTAACGAAAGATAAATATAAGTGATAATTCGTGTTTTCTATGTGCTTTTGGATATGTACGTGGCTGTTTAAATCTGGTCTGATGAAAATCTTAATGATGTTGGTATTACATTTGATTACAGTGGCATTTTATTATAATTTTGTTTTAGTCATTATGTCTACACAGACTATTCTTGGTGAAATACTCGTATATGAGATAGGTACATCGCTTTACATTTCTTTTTCACTCCAAATACAACCAAATCCAAATATTTATTTCTCAACATTGACAATTACTTGTTCTTGTTGACATTATACAGGGCGTTTAGAGGGTGAGTAGCCCAATGGTAATTTTTGGTAGGTGATACTGTTGGACTAATTAAATCATATTTTGCCTGAAGTTTAACAAGTAGTGAGATTTTTTCTGTCTTTTAAAAAATACCCATTTTTGTTGTAAAAACGTTAATATTTTGTTTTCTAGCAGAAATGGCAAAAAGGTTAATTTTTTTAGTCTAGTGTTGTCTGATTCAGATTTAATTATAGTTTTATACAAACAATTTCAAATAAAATAACAGTGAAGTATCAAACTTCCATAAATTAATAAGAAAAAATGTTATGTCAGCTATACAATGTAATTAAAAAAAATAAAAACAAAGGAGTGTGGGGTTTTTAAATGTTTAAAACTGGAGAAGTCCAGTTAATACTCCTTTTAATGGTAGGTAACATGTGCATAACGCATGACTCTACCATCAGTTCTAAAAATCCTTCGTGAAGAAGAACTGGCAAGAAACTCACGGGTATAATTTTTTCAAAATACATTTACAATGGCTCTCATCATCCATAATTTTTGCGATATTCTGAACTACATTCACAAATTTTGGCAAAAAATGTAGTCTTCGAAAAAAATTATAAAATACCAAAACAATTAGTTTTATGTCAATCGATTCTATTTCATGTAGGGATGAAAAGACTCTATGGGACCATTTGAGGTATGAGTACTAGACAGATATCGTCAAAAACTTTCACCATTAAATTTCTAAAAACATTTTAGAGAAAATATGTGAAATAGAAATATGCTGACGTTTCATAGAATTAAGAAGCTTTGATTAAATTAAAATAATGGAAGATGTGAGTCGTTCTTACACGACATACTTGAGCGTTGGATCTGGTACATATACAAATGCATAATTTTATTCAACAACTTGAAATTAAGAAAATTGAGAAAGAGATAGAAGATGCAATAACAAGGCGCGCGAGCAAGAAAAAGCACGATAAAGTTTGTTCGTATTCTTGTCGTGCCGTATCGCTTCTGTTCTTTTCAAGTAATGACAGTGAGAACGCGAGTTTGTTTAATCAGGCGACAGGTGCAGGTGCGACGACCGAGTGGTGTAGTGGTAAGTAGCACTGCCTCATACGCAGGAGGTCCCAAGTTCGAGTCCTGGCCGAGGCATTCATTTGTGTGATGAACACAGGTATTTGTTCTCGGGTCATAGTTGTTGATATTTATATACGTATGTTTATTCTGGGTCCCCCCCAGTTCGCTGTATGGTCATCCATAACACAAGCTCTGCTTACTTTGGGGCCATACAGTTGGCGTGTTTGTCTGGGGATTTGATATAAAAAAAGGTACAAGATTTATGAGGTCCGCGCGTTAGGAGCTTGTCATCTATCACTTATCTTTCGCTATTTTAATTTAAGCAAGAAATAAATTATTATATATTAATTAAAGTTTTGGTCCTAGGCTTTTCGTTTCGTTTGTCATTCAGGAGTTCGAAACATGAAGGAGGCTGTTGTACTACTGTACGATACGAAAGGCACGAGTTCGAATCGTGTCTGGAACATGACGCAAATTTTTAACAAACCTTTAGAATCATATTTACTTATACCTTTTAACTACTGGCACGGGTATTCATTGGGATTTATTTAAACCGCCATTTTTACCACGTTTACATGGTTATGTTCCGGATGAAGGGAACGCATATCAAGAGAAGATAATCACTGGAACAAAAGCAAATCTAACATAAGCCAACTGTCAACAGCGCATGAACAATCGATAATAAAGAACAGTGGATCGCATGTTCGTTTGCCGGATGTGACAAAGTTAATGAAAATACTTTTTGGACCTTGATAAAGTATATGCCAAATTTCAACAGTCGCATGATTCGTAAAAGTGATGCAAGCAAACAAAATCACTATCGCATTTAAGGAATTTTAAGCAAAACAATGGATTATTGAATAAATAAAGGTCTCTTCAAATCAACTGTACTACAAAGGTATTGAATTGGTACCGAGTATTGCCACGTATCAGCGATCCAGAGCGATATCACTACTAGAATAAATAATGGGACTATGGGTGTGTTGTTCGGAACGGAATCAATGTCTGACGAATAATTGATATGTTCCAGATATTTGTGGCTTTTGAAACTTATTTTTCATGAGTTTTGTAGCTTAAATTTGTAGGTTAGGAAAGTTTTAAATTCAAATTCGAGGTACTGGTATATTGAGATATGTTTATTTATTACTATATATGTAACCGCAGTTCGTTATTGTCCTACAATGAGTTTTTATTTACCAACTCAGCGTAATTATCAATGTTTTTTTGAGGTGGATGGATCAGTTCTTAGGATCACGATAAGAAAAATAAGTGTTCTTTCATGAAAATAACTGTTTTCAATTTTACTAAAAGTGTTTTAATTTAGCAGTAATTTCGTTATGGGGTATAAAAACTACCCCAAGGTATTATTAGAGCACAATCACAAGACTTTTTGTTTTATTTTCGTAGCATTGAAATATTAATTATAACAATCAATCTATTTATATGCGTAGTATAATGATCATCAGATGTCATAATGATGACCATATAATGTATATTTTATTCTTATTTTATAAGCTCTTTTCAGGGCTATCAAAGCAAACCACAAAGAAATGGGAACCCAAAATATGAAAAGTTCTAAATCCAAAATCCATTAACCAACACGCTCTATTCACAAAAAGCTCCAATGAAAAATCGTTCCGCAAAATACGCAACATTTTCTTATCCGGCAACTCCACATCCCGTAACAGGAGAGGTAAAATGCATAATTTACTATCATTTCTTTCTGTCGGGTAGTTCACCCTTGGGGGCGGTAAATTCTTATAATTGAACTCCGACTTCACTCATATTATCTTTGAGAAATAACTCGCGGTTTTCCGTATAGAAAATTACTAACACGAGGGTGGTTTAAGAACATTTTGTAATGTAGTTTGTTTTTCATTTGAGTAAACGAAATGTGACGTTGGAGTAGACGGGCAAAACGCTGAAAGCAATTTAAAATGATGTATCTATGCAACCGGCGGCACGAAATATCTTAGAAATTATTTTAGAATAGATTGCGCGAGGATACAAAAACAGCATTTTAATAATATAAATTTTCAACACAGATTCAGAGTTCTGTGAAAAATACAGGTATTTGTGAGAATTTCTTACTTTTTACTTTAAATTAACAAATGTATTTCTGATATTTCAACTTTACCACATCTTTGTTATATTTAATTTAATATATCATTAGTATATTGTGCTATTATAGTATATAATTATGAATGACTTACGGTAACACGCAGAGGTGTAAAATTGTAAGTTATGGCGCTTCTGAGTTCATATTTTGGCAACCGAATTTATGATTTACCTATACTTTATCTAAGTCTATATTTGCTAAGCAATATCGATAAGTATGAGGTTATTATGAAACCACTTGCCATCACTGGGCGCGGCCGTAAAACTCCGCGTTTTTATAATTTGTAAGATTAAATTATTGAGTAACTTTGAAATGTGTTTTTAAATTTCATATAAAAAAATACGTTTTAAAATTTATCGTTTAAGTCATAATCTTGTGACGTAGTACCAGTAAAACACCAAAACTCTCTTCTATGTTTATTTTTTCGGTAAAATTAAAAATATACAAAAATGCCAAAAATTTTGGCTACGCACACTCGTGAACGTAAAAATAAATTATAGGTTTCTTAAAAAAAACTTTGATTGTAGATAATAAAATATCTTAACTATGTAATTTTGAATAATAAACTCGGAAAAAATAATAAATAAATAGATTCAAGTTGCTTTGATGGATAATATTTCGTGACTCACTTGTCAAATCAAAACATTGCCGTTCTCCGACACTACGTAATTCCTAGTTTAAAATTACGTCGGGAACGACAAAAAAAATAAAATTTACTGACAAAAAGAGGTCGAAATAGACAACCGTCACAATACCCCGGGGGCCGGGAAAAAAAAAATCTGAAAGATTTTTTTTAGTAAAATATCAAATTCAAACCAAATCAAAATAAACTGCATATACATATCGAATTTAATATTTAATCTGCTAAATGAAAGAACAATCAAAAAAAAAATAATAATTAAAAGCAAAATGAAAATTAATATTAACATCCTATAGAAGAATTTTCTGAAAAAAACATCCTGTATATATGAAAAAAAAAAATAATACTGATATATTGCATATCAACAAGTTATTTAATAGAAAAAGAAAACAAAACAGACGAGAGAGAGAAAAAAAAAATCCTAAATAATTATCTTAAATTACATGGTTCATGAATGATAAAATTTTAAACATGTTCCTGGAATATACAATGTTAATATACATCGTTCAACTCCATCAACGTACATTATAATTACAACATACATTCTCTATCATACTAGTCTTATTCCAACTACTGGAAATAAAACATCATGCAGTTAGAGTTGCTTATGAGGAATCGTATCCTAAATAAGTCAACTCAACAGAGTTGAACGCAACGGCAAAAGGCTTTAATAGTTGCCATCCGCTGAAAATATTAATAGCTTATGGCTTCTTTAACGTGTCGCTAACTCCCGCACGGTGATTACTATAAACAAGTTTCAGTTAAAGACTGAAATAAATATGCCGGAAAGAAAAGAAAATCATAGCCAGTCGTGAAATATTGACTTTTAAATAAAATCCAAGGGTCTTTTGTGAAGTAATTAAAATACTTATGTAATAAACATATGAAAATAATTCTCACGGGAAAGTGATTCAAGCGTATAAATAATACACATAGGTATGGTTTAGTTTAACGAGTTACCTTAATAAACGCTCGTGCAGAAGGCTTAATTTTACAAGTTGCAAACCGCTTGAAAAAAAAAATTGAGAAAAAAAAATTAGAATTGCAAATATTAAATAAATTACACAAAAAGTTAACCTAATACTACGATGATGATAATTAATTATAAGTTTTGACCAACGTCAATGTTAATGGTATAGCCAAACGATAATGAGGTGCATAGAAAAAAAAAATAAGACAAAAAGAATCGGCTTATGCTCGCCGTGAGATAATTAGCAATAATTATATATGAATTCATATAAAGTAATTGGTAACAACCAATCTAGTCACTCAAAGAAGAAGTTAAACGCGGTAGAGGTTTAATGTCTCTGATATGCCAACGACCTAATGGGTTATTATTCATATCCATTAAATCGTAAATTAATGGTGAAACTTTATTTGAAACTTTACATTTAATAAATTTGGGTGCAAACTTAGCACAAAAATGTTTTTTAGAGGAACTTATTACATGGTTTCGCCTCCAAACAATATCACCGTTATTAAATTCTAAATTCTGATGATGTTTGTTATAATAAGTTGCATTATATTGATGTGCATTAAATAACCGCTTCTGTACTTCGGAAAAGATAGGTATTAATTGTCCTATGTTTTCAGCATATACATCCCTAGGACTGAAAATTAGTTCATCTCTGGAATCTTTATTTTTGTAGATAGATCCACATGTAACAGCTTCTCTACCAAATACTAAAAATGATGGAGTGAATTTTGTGGTTTCATTAACCGCAGTATTAATAGCAAACTGTATTTTGTTTATATAGGTATCCCAAGTTCTGTGATCTTTATCTATAAAAGCTGCAATCGCCGTTACAATAGTTTTATTGTAACGCTCAACGGTGTTAACCTGTGGACAGTAACGTGGGGTGTAATGTATTTTTGGTATGTTGTAAAATTTAAATAATTCAGATAATTCTGTACTTATCATTTGAGGACCATTATCTAATATAATAGTTTCTGGAACTCCATAAACCATAAAAACTAAATTGTCCAATATATGGCGAATAATAGAAGCGGTTGCATGTTTTATTGGAAATAACAAACAATATTTGGAAAAACAACAAGTAACTACAAATAGAAATCTATTCTGCTTACGTGAAGTAGGAAGTGGACCTATCAAATCTATGGATAAACATTGGAAAGGGCGTGAACAATGTTTGGGTTTGCCCATTAAACCAATTAAGTTTTGATTTTGGTGCTTGGTAGCTAAACAAGTCTCGCACTTAGCAATAAACATGGCTACGTCTTTATACATGCCAGGCCAAAAATAGAGATTTTTAATTCTATGGTATGTTTTAAAAGTACCAAAATGTGCCGTTTGGGGAGTAGAATGATTTTGTGTAATAACAGATTCCCTAAATTCTAATGGTATTACTTGTTTCCAATTAAATTCAGAGTTAAATAATGTGTTAGATCTACAAAATCTAAACAATTTATTATTATGAATCATGTAATCCGGAGTACTAGAAGGAAATGAGTTAATGCTTCGAAAAAAGAAAGGGGTTGTAGATTAATATTTTGTATAGATTCTGCGGAATGATATGTGGAATGTGTTGGTGATTTTTCCAAATTTTTAAAACGTGAGTCTAATTGAGTTAAATCATTCCAACATGAATTTATTAAATCTAACTGCTCTGAAGATAAATCTGATGTAATGTCAATGAGGCCTAATCTTGTTCTTATATGAGTTAAATAAGGTGAAATTTTTTGTTTCCTAATAGGATAAGAGTTTATACAAGCTTCAACAAGTTTTAAATTTTTTTTAATGGTATTAATATCTTCTGAAAATTCTTCAGGGCTATTTTGTAAAATTTCTGTTTCAGAATCTACATTAATATTTAATAATAATGATCGTAGTTCGTCTACAGATTGCGTCGAAGAAAAATTTATATTTCTGATTTTTAATTCATAAATTATTTCAGGTTTATTTAATTGTGAAAAATTCATTGCAAAATCAAAAAAAATGTTAAAGTGAAACAAATTTGTTAATAGTCGTTATGCAGAATAGAGCCTTAAAAATATACGTATTTTCAAGTGATGAAAATGAATAGAAAATGTTATTTAAATAGTGAAATTACTGGGTTATAGAATGTTGTGTCTTCAGAAAATTTCTTCAAGGATATTATAACGAAAGAAACTAAAGAAACTTAAATGTCTGAATAATTTAGCAGTATTTTGATATATTATAGTAGATATATATATAAATATATTATAGTGAATGTTAATGATTGAAAATGGTAACAAATAAAGTTTTATGCCTGACCTCAATAATAATTATAAAAAAATTATTTTTAATGTTGCAATTCTTCTGTTGATATAGTTCCTCCTCTCTTCTCCATAAACTACGTTTGAATATTCGGGCGCCAGTATGTGACGTAGTACCAGTAAAACACCAAAACTCTCTTCTATGTTTATTTTTTCGGTAAAATTAAAAATATACAAAAATGCCAAAAATTTTGACTACGCACACTCGTGAACGTAAAAATAAATTATAGGTTTCTTAAAAAAAACTTTGATTGTAGATAATAAAATATCTTAACTATGTAATTTTGAATAATAAACTCGGAAAAAATAATAAATAAATAGATTCAAGTTGCTTTGATGGATAATATTTCGTGACTCACTTGTCAAATCAAAACATTGCCGTTCTCCGACACTACGTAATTCCTAGTTTAAAATTACGTCGGGAACGACAAAAAAAATAAAATTTACTGACAAAAAGAGGTCGAAATAGACAACCGTCACAATCTGTTGCTATAGATATATATATACATCACTAATTTTGAGCATATATCAAAACGGTCCATCACATAATTGGTCCAATTGAATTACGAATTACGGCCGAGTAGCTTAGGTTCAAGTCCTGGCCGGGGCATTCATTTGTGTGATGAACACAGATGTTTGTTCTCGAATCATGGTTGTTGATATTTATATATGTATGTTTATTTGCCCCTCCCCCCCCCCGTTCATTTTATGGTTATCCATGAGACAAGCTCTGCTTACTTTGAAGCCATACAGTTGGTGCGTTTGTCTGGGGATTATTCTAGTATGAGTATTTAGTAAGGGTTGGTAAAGATATAACTACTTAAACCGAACTTGTTATTTAATTTAATTTGATTTAAGAAAGCCTTTTGAAGTATATCTTCCCTACCAGAAGTAGCTTGCGAAGTTAAAATGTAGCACCAGAGCAATAAAATAGACATAGAAGCGCACTACCCTTATCTTACCCCATAAACCTTTACAGCTATGAGCTGAGTGAACACCCCATAAATATTTTATAGTGTAAATTGCAACAATATTTTTGTAAAGTATGTGTTTGAAACTAAGTTTAGATACTTATTGTAATTTATCGGCCAGGTAATGGTGTATATTTTATTGTGATAGTAATTTGTGATTTATCTAGACATTGTTGTTTTAGTTGTGTAGCTGAGCTGAATTTGCATGTGGCTGTGGTAGCATATTAGTATTGATAATACATTGAAAAGGCCAAAAAATATGTGCGGATTCATAAAAAGCGATAAAATATAAGTTGCAGTCTTTCAGTTTTTGTCAATAAATGATTAAAAACTCATTAGCAATTTTATTAATACTAAAATAAGTGTAATGAATACAAACAGCTTTTTCTAACATGAGCCATAATTGTGTAGTATGTAGAATTAATACACCTCATATTAAAACCAAACGATATGCCAGCAGCTTTTTGGCTCGCACACCTTTAACGTGGAATGATCTGCTGGCGTCTATTTTTCCTAAACATATATTCCTGAAATATTCAAAAGTAGAGTGAATACGCACCTCTAGGATAAACGTGTTACATCCTAGTTCTCATCATTGCTTTCCATAAGGAGAGTTGGAGGAGGCAAGGAGTATAAAAATAAATAATAATTGAGGGTTACAATCAAGCTCTATTCCCTCCTGCCATCTTGTTGTTGAATATTTATCAACACGTGCCTTACGAATTTTCCTGCTGTATTTTTTTCCTTCGGCAAACAGATTTAGGGAAAGGCACAGTATTTTATTGGTCCACATAACAATGAGACTGGGGTATTCGACAACAATTGGGAAGTTTCATAAAACATGAACTTGGCTCGACGGAGATAAGCGACAGCCAAAACTGCGTTATGCGTTAGCTAGGGTTGTCACACGTTTAAGTTTTAAAATATTTCTAGGTAACTGACCTGGCAAAGGAAACTGGTTAGGCTTTAATAAAAAGAATTTATAGGACACATGCGAATTTTCCAGTTAGATTTCTGATGGGTTTCAGATAGATCTATGAACCTAAATTGAAAGCTCAAAATCACTCAGAAGGCTGTAAAACACCACACCACTCGAGAGTAGCGGCCAAGTGGCGGAAGACGAGGCGCTTAACACCAAGCGCCCACGACTTGCTGTTGGTTGCAAGAGTTAATTGGAGATTGGCCATAAAAGACTGAGTGGCGTGGAGATACATGCGAAGATCTTTGTCCGGCAGTAGAGATCTTTCGGCTGTAAGTAGGAAAGAGATTGCACCCCAGGTTTTCTCATTTATTTATGGGTATACTTTTTGCAACTCAGTCTGTATATTAACGATCACGAGGTCTGGGATCAGGGTGCTCATAGTTACTTCAGTGATACTTTGAAAAAATCGACGAGTGAAGTTCGTGAACCTCTCGCTGTCGTATCCTTGGCGATACAATATGTACAAAGTAATTTAGGCATTGTATTCTTTGAATTATTTTTGTTTACTTATATTTCTTTTGTTCATTTGTAAATATTCTAGTTAGTAAATATATGCCAAACATGATACTAAGACTTGTATATTTTATTCTACTGACGTTTCGCAATGTTTGATAACTTAGATAAACTTATATGCTCATAATTTAGATAAACTTAAATATTATAGTAGTCCAGTAGTTAAAAGCGTTTGGGCCTGTAACTGGAACAACTTTTAAGCTCCTAAGATTTCATTGTAAAACACGCAATTGGTCCATTTATCAAATAAGGAAGAAGCCTAAAATATGGCTACTAACTTTAGCTTATGAGGAAACGGAAAGTTTGCTGGAAGAACTGCGTTAACCTATAATGCTTTTAAATTAAATAGGATACTTTTTATTTAATTTTGTTTTGTTATGTAAAGTAATTAATAGGTATTAAAATGCAAAATCTGTACAATTTTCATGTCCAATGAGAAATGGGTGTCGTAATTAGGAAGGAACTTACCTCTTACACACAGCACACTATCCCATGTGGCAGAACGCACTGGTACAAGTTTATAATAGTTACAACATTTTATTTACTAATACTTCGTTCACTTTTATCAAATTATAATTGCTCAGCCCTATTGCTTGCTCCAGGCACCAGGTCATCGATATGTGTACAGCACTAGCGACGTAGTTTAGTGAAGCGCCGCTGCTTTCTCGCCTTGTCAGGTATAAATCAATTGGTAGAGTGCGCCCTGTCACCCTGATTTGTAAGGCCTATTTAGAGGTTGTGTTCGATATTTTGAATCGCCAAAATCTTTTTGGAGCTAGTTTTCGTGAAACTTAGCCATGTGTAGAGTAAGGACATGGCGTGATGCTTTGCTTCGGAACACGTCAATAACAAGCCTGAGTGGAAAAGGAACGTATGGCTGACTCTGTTAACTCTTAGACTTAAGAAAATATAAATAACTTACCTGAAAGTAATAGTATTAACGTGTATTTTGTTAGCTAAGTGAAGTTAATATTTCTGACTCCTGTCTAGTATCTAAAATGAAAAAAAATCGTATGGCGACGTACAAAGTAGATTTCTTTTCAAAATCAGATTACAAAGTTATGAACTTCGGAATGGAAACAACTCTACTATTTTCAATGGATTCTTGATGACAGATATCTCTAGCAAATATTGACCTGACAGTTGAACCAAAGATAAATTGCCACGAGATGACCTCATATAGAACTAGGAATCAAACTTTATTTGACCTCTTTTGATTTTTTTATTTTTTTTTAGGTTTTTTGTTAAAATCATCGCTGAAATAAGCCTGAGCCCATTATTCTGAAGACTGTTACTAACAAGATACATTAAAGGAAAGTAATATCTTGAAATGGTCATTGAATTAGTATATCGTTTGGAATGCATTATTATATGATAGAATAAAATAGCAAATTAACTTGATACAAGATTCTTTTGAAATCATATCAAATCAAATCTAATGAATTTATTTGCGAAAAAATGTGTACAAATAGTTCCTAATTTAAATTGACAGTTCTACATTTTTTACTGTTCAACAGCGTAAGAATATTTATAAGAAGTTAATTACAAAATGATTTACTATCTAAAAACCTATCAAATAATATCAAAATAGTATTTACAAATATTAATATTTAAATGTTATAAAAATATTACAAAACATAATGATTGTTTAATAACTTATACATTAATATAATTACAATTCAGTGTTTTTAAAATCAATCAATTGTGTAGTTACATTTTTGTATCAATAAGTCATATATTTTTCATTTATAGTCGTTAAAATTTAAGTTTTTATAATTAAAGGGCAACTTGTTATATATATCGATAGCCATACAATAAACATTTCTACTAAATAATGTTTTTTACTCAAAATATCTTTATTTCTAGTTCTTAAAATCATGACATTACCTTGTTCCTTAAAATATACCTTATGTTTATTTACAAACAAATACTTCTTGGGGACTGGAACTGCTCGCGTTCGCAAGGTTTAGCCCTCGATGCCTTGTACGTGGTCCCTGGGTGGTGCTAAACTAGCAGTATCTTCTGGTGGTAGGCTTCGGCCGTGGCTTGTCACCAACCACTAAACAAAGCCATGCCGCCAAGTGACATGGTCGCGTTCCGGCATGATGTTTAGTGTAGCCATCGAGGAGGGCAGGTCTGAGTAATCGTGCTGCATCAGAGAACTGTCTTCAGCTCGTAATTTATTGACTCGCCGGGTAACTGGTATTGGAGTGTAGCGGGATCCGAAGCAACGGTGCACCGCTGGCCGACCGCAGGTAGTAGGGGGACCAAGTAGTGTGCTAGTTACATGCGAAAGGCTGCCCCGCCACCTCGCGAAAAATCCCGGGAAGCTTCATCGTGCCAGCTGGCGACTGGTTAGAGAGGACCCGATAACAATCCCCGGGGGGGGTTCGGGCGTCCCCGCAGTCTCCAAGCCAGTTCCCCATCAGTGTGTTGTTTATTGCGAGCTGCTTGGTTCCATTTGCAGCGCTTCACTCAATTTCTGTCCTCCTCCCTATTCACTCACACAACTAATATGAAAAGTCACAAGAAGAGTAAGGTTCTACAGCGGTTGCACTTCCTCTCTCTTAAAGTGCACTTCTGCAACATCAGAGGAATGCACTCAAATATCAACGATGTCCACCACCATCTTGAGACAGAGAGGCCTCACCTACTCTTCTTAACGGAGATGCAAATCTGTAATCCGTCAGACTCGACATACCTTTGTTACCCAGGGTACATCCTGGAGTCCAATTTCCGCCCGAACGCCGGGGTGTGCATGTATGCCAATGACGAGATCTGTTTTCAGCATCTCCGTTACTTGGAAGATCTGTACTTTTCCGTTATGTGGGTTCACATTGATACCAGCCTTGACCAATTGGTCTACGCCAGTATATACCGGTCACAAAGTGGAGATCGGGAGACAACGAGGCTCATGGAGTATCTCAGCGATGCAGCAGATAAGGTTCGGCAACGTTTTCCCTCAGCGCAGTTGGTGTTCCTGGGGGATTTTAACGCTCATCACGGGCAATGGCTATACCCGTATCAGGACACTGACCACGCTGGAAGAGAGGCTTTTAAGTTTTCCGTGACTCAAGGCCTCTCACAGCTTGTGCACGAGCCCACGCGCATCCCTGACTTTGCCAGCCACACTGCATATTGCTTAGACCTACTGCTGACCATTGATCCTGACAGGTGCTCGGTGTCCGTAACTGCACCCTTAGCAACATCCGACCACTGCGTGGTGAAATCTGTGTCGCAGTACTCGCCGCCTGACACCAGCCCAAAAGGTGCTAGGCGAGTATGGCGATACAAGTCAGCAGATTGGGATGAGATGCGGCACTTTTTCGCGTCTTATCCTTGGCGGCAGACTTCTTTTACATCAACCGATCCATCGTGCTGCGCTGATGCTGTATCAAGTGTGATAGGCCAAGCAATGGAGTATTTCATCCCTTACGCTGACCTATCCCTTGAAAGCAAAGGTCGCCCATGTTTTAATGCTGCTTGCCTGGTTTAATGCTGGGCTGACGCTCGCAGAAGCAAAGCCGTGGATTCGCATGAACTGTCCATGGCTCAAACATGGGAATCATCTCGAAGGTCCGACGGTACTTCAGCCCTGAACAGCTACTGAATTTGTATACAGCTCAAGTTCGATCTTGTATGGAGTACTGTAGCCACCTTTGGGATGGTTCTGCAAAGTACCAACTAGAAGCGATGGACGCAGTTGACCGAAGGGCCCGAAAAGTTATTAACAACTTTGACCTCACCGCCAAAAAACTGCAAAGCCTCGACCATCGTCGGAAAGTTGCCAGTTTAGCAGTCTTCTACAGATTACATTTTGGAGAGTGCGCGAATGCTCTTTTTGATCAGGTTGAACCCACACCCTTCTTGCATCGGACTACTAGACGCAAACAGACCTTCCATCCCTTCATGGTAGATATCCCAAGAAGTCGAACCAAACGCTTCGATAGTTCCTTTTTGGTGCGGGTCGCCAAGGTGTGGAATGAACTGCCTGCGTATGTTTTTCCAGAAAACTATAGTCCTAGTTCTTTCAAGCGTCTAGTAAATAGGTATATGTGGATAGACGTGTAACACCTTCGTCTTCATCGTCACTTTCCATCAGGTAAGATAGAAGACAAACGTCTAATCCTTTTTCAATAAAAAAAAATACATTTCGAATTTGTAAAAACTCGGCAAAGTGAGTAACTTTGAAACAGCAAAAGAGGCCTGCACGGATCTCTGAAATATGCTCTACAAAGTCAAATATCTTCTACGAGTGCAACACAAAATCAACATTAACTCATCTTGCAGTGGCCGCTATGATCACTCAGTTTTAAATAATTGAATGATTTAAAGCAATAATTAGTTCCCTGCAGCTCTAGCACGAGAATTCTGCTGTCTATCTGGGAATGTCTTTTTTACAACAGGTATACTACTGGACCAAACGAACCAGACGGTCGGGTTTGAATGCGGTCTCCCATTTCAATTATTTACTACTAACAGACAAAATAAACTACGATAGAGGTATATACTATAATCAATATTTTGGTAACTTATGGGTGATTCTCCAATGTATCTGAGCACTTTTATCAGTAGAATAATTTTGAAAGTCTTGTCAACTGTCAAAATTATTCTCCAGATAAAAGTCATCCGACGATGGAAAAATCAGTTTGATAGAAAATTTCATTCCACCGAAGTGTTTTTTTAGTTTTGGAAATAGGTGGAAGTCAGAAGGTGCCAAGTCAGGTGAATAAGGGGGATTAGGAAGCAATTCGACACCACAGTTCACTATTTGAGCCATGGATTCTGCAGATGTGTGAACACGAACATTGTCCTGATGAAACAAAACTTTCTTGGTCAACAATCCTGGTCTTTTAGACTTTATTTCTTCGCAGTACAATGCAGAATTTATAGTTTGACCTCTTTCTAAGTAATCAATCAAGATGAAACCCTTAGAATCTTAGAAAACCGATGCCATTACGTTGTTTACTGAAAAAAACAGCTTGGCTTTCTTGGGGATCGGAGCTTCGGGTCTCTTCCTTTGTTTGGATTGTTGTTTGGATTCAGAACTATAGTGATGAACCCACGTTTTGTCCATAGTAACAAACAATGCCAAAGCAGGTGTTCCTAAAGTAGCCACCATATCTTCATGAATGTGCGTAGTATACGCATAGTATACGCACGTATATAGTAAAGTATAGTAGTATACGATAGGTTAGTATTGAAGCTAAACATAAAAGAAACAAGGCTTAACGTAAAATTTTGTTTATTCTATAGTTTACATGCAGTTTGGAAATATCTTATTACGCTTTTATAAAAATTATTCTTAGGTGATGTCCCTGAGGATACAGACAAGCAGAGAGCGAAAATGGAGAGGTGGCGGATTAAATAATAGGTCTTTACCTATGAAACTGCCGTTTTGCCGTACTGGCCATTTCAAATGAAAATATTTTTTTTTTACTGATAATTCTAATTTCAAATTAATTTTATTTGACAAACATGGAATTCTTTTTCTAAAATCGTCATTTGTTTAATAGTTAGTGTTTTGTTTTCAACGCATTCGAAAATTTTTCGTCATCATGAATAAGTTAAAAATTCGAGTTATTATGGAGTATGAGTACCGTCGTGGCAGCAAAGCGGCACAAGCGGCACGCAACATCAACGACGTTTACGGAGCGATCACTACAAACGAACGCACCACCCGTTATTGGTTTACCCGCTTCCGTTCTGGAAATTTTGACCTGAAAAATGAACCCCGTGGTCGTCCGAAAACTTTGGTCGACAATGACGAATTAAAGGCAATTGTGGAAGCTGATGAAACTCAATCCACGGCTGAATTAGCAGCAGCTTTCGACGTTAGCATTAAAACAATATTAGTCCATTTGCGTTCAATTGGCAAGGTAAAAAAGCTTGACAAATGGGTACCCCACGAACTCAATGACCGCCAGCGCGAAGTACGCGTGGAGACGTGCCTTGCACTGCTCAGCAGGCATACAAATGAAGGAATTCTGAACCGCATTGTTACTTGTGACGAGAAATGGATCCTGTTTGACAATCGTAAGCGCTCAGCAAGTTGGTTGGACCCTGGTTCAGCACCCAAACAATGCCCTAAACGAAAACTTACCCCTAGAAAAGTGATGGTCACTGTTTGGTGGTCTAACGGGGGTGTAATTCATCACAGCTTCTTGCCAAACGGGACAAGCATTACTGCAGATGTGTACTGTGAAGAACTGAACACAATGATGGAGAAACTCGCACGTCTCCAACCAGCTTTGGTCATTCGTTCGGCTCCACTGCTCCTGCACGACAAAGCGCGACCTCATACTGCACAGCAGACGGTCTCCAAGCTACAAGAGTTGGGGTTGGAAGTTCTGCGTCATCCGCCGTACTCACCAGACCTTGCGCCTACAGACTTCTACTTTTTCCAGAATTTGGATAACTTCTTGGCGGGAAAAAAATTCAATACCCGAGAGGCAGTACAAAGCCTTTTTGCCTTTGAAGAATTTGTTGCCTCCCGTCCAGCTGATTTCTTCAAGAAAGGCATCAATAAGCTACCAATGCGTTGGCAAAGATGCATTGATTGCATGGGTGATTATTTTGATTAATAGAAATAAAAAATATATAAAAAAATTACGCTTCATTTATTTCGTGAAAAACGGCAATTTCATAGGTAAAGACCTAATATATCGAGATAAGAGCATTCACCACCGTACTCTTCATAGAAGCGACAAAACCTGGCCAAAGGCTGGTTATATGAGATGTTGTTGCAATTTAACGACAAGGAGAAGGTTTTTGGTTATGTTTTGTGTTGAAGTTTATAGACTGCAACAGATTGGGACTGTTCACGTGTGATTGCACTATTTTGTGGAGTTGAATAAGATCCAGTTAAGTTCGTCGAGTTCTGAGAGACATGAGATTAAAGAGTTTAAGCCTCTGTTCATACGACAGACGTTCTCTACCATTACCATATCAATACTTTACATTCGTGTAAATTTAGACTGAATCTGTTCAAATCACTTTGCGTGTACGGTATAAAGAGGTTTCCAACTTATCGAGCCATATTCAAGGACACTTCTTACTAGGCTATTAAATAAAATCATTATTGCAATGCATTTATGGTTCTTGAATTGCTTGGTCTGTCTCGCTATGAATCCTAGCATTTTGCTCGATTTTGCAGCTATCACGTCAAAATGGTTACGGAAACTTAGCTTCTCGTTAAAAATAATGCCAAGGTCCCTGATAATTAATGTACATTCAAGTTTGTGATTTTCTATAGTATTGTCAGTGATCATTTTGTGTTTTTTAGGGTGAATGTAATAGTGAAGTACTTTTTGACATTGAGAAACATACGGTTTTGTTCACACCATTTGGAGAGGTTATTTAGGTCATTCTGTAAAATCTGCGCATCCCTGACTGAATAAATCTTTCAAAAAATTTTGAGGTCGTCCGCATACAGTAAGCAATGTGATGTGATTATTGCAGCGAGATCATTTATAAAAGCAATGAACAGTAACGGACCGAGATGGGAACCTTGCGGAACACCAGATTTTATTATAATTGGATCTGAAACATAACGTTTTACTGTAAACAACTGACTTTTTTTCTCAAAATATGATTGTAGCCACCTTAGAAAGTTACCGTGAATACCGAATGTTGCAAGTTTATTGATTAACAATGAATAGTTGATGTTGTTGAACGCTTTCTAAATATCTGTATACACTGCGTCTACCTGACCCCTTTCATTAATTGCATTGCACAAATATGTTTCAAAATTGAGTAAATTTTTTACAGTTGATCTTTTCTTCATAAAACCATGTTGCTCGTCTGTCAGGTATGACTCGAGGTAAAAATACAGATGATCATATACAATTGACTCGAATAATTTAGCAACAGCAGAGAGAACGCTAATGAGTCTAAAATTTGCACAGTGCGAGACACCTGATTTGAAAATAGGAACAACATGAGCGATTTTCCTGTGATTGGGGAATACACCTAGTTCTAGAGATCTATTAAATAAAAGGCACAGAGGAAAAGCTAGTTGATAAGCGCACTCTGTCAAGTTTTTGCTGGAATACCATCAGGTCCAGGTCCCTTGTTCGGATCAAGTGCTCTTAGTTTTGCTTCAATTTATTTTTCAGTGAGAACTATTTGAGAAAGCACGTTGCTGTGAACCCGAGTACTTGAAGTTTGATTGCATGAGCTGTTGTCATTATCTTCGTAGACGGATCCGAAATATTTTGAGAATAACTGACAAATATCCTTCCCACCCTTAGCTACTTCATCACCAAAAGTCACAGACTCAAGTATACCAGACTGGTTTTGATTCCTGTTGTGAATGTATAACCAGAATGCTTTTGTGTCCCTTGTCAATGCCCATTCGATCGAGGTAAGATATGCACTTTCACAATTTTTCAATAACCTTTTACTTCTAGCTCTAAGCAAGGAAAACGTATCGTAGTCTCGGGGGTTTTTGTATTTTTTGTAAAGAGCGTGGTATTTATTTTTTTTCTTTTAAGCATCTTACTAATTCTGGGCTGAACCACTTAGGATAAGTATTACTTTTATTTTTTACCAATGTGGTACATATGAGGGTAGTTATATAATAATATGAATACGGTATCTATATTAGGCCGCGAACTTTTCAATCCACCCTCGTAGTTAAAACTGCTTAAAATAGCGTAAAAACATCATCAGGGGCCAACGACGCGCTAGGTGCGTCATGATTCAGGTGGGCCCATGACGCGACTCGCACGTCATTAAGTTTTGTATGGGACCGGGCCGGAAAGGCTCGAAAATGAAGGTGGCAAGGAATCGGTCGTAGCAATTAGGGTCACCATGAGACTCTGTAAATTTAAAACAATTTCTTTAATTAAAGAATGATCAAACAACGTTTGCATATTTTGCCTGTTGTCACGACCACATGTTTAAACTAAAGTTAAACAGTAAGAAACACATATTTCTGTTTACTTCACCCGGTAAATAAATAAATACAAGTATCCGTATCTTAAATACGGGACGTCACGTTTGACAGTCGTCTAGTTGGCTTGATCTACACATGTCACGTGACACGTCATTGTAGAAACATGTCTTCATTTGTTTGTCAAATCGGCTTTGTCTTCGCTATGTGTAGGGCTTCATGTAAGCCTCGTTGTTATTTTTTTAATAAAAACCAACAAGCCACCTCCACTATTCTGTCGATGGTGCGTAGTGCGTACTCTATCTTTGGGTCAGATGAAAAAAAACTTTATAATTTTGTGGTCGTGGTAGAGTTTCCTTGTTAAGATCTCTTCTGAGGCGGTCTTTCCTATTTTAAGTGCCATAATAATGAGAAGGAACAGCCAGTGCGATTTCAAGCAAGCCCTGTGGTCGGCAACACAACATTGGTCGATATTATAATTACAGTCACTATTAATAAATAAAACACCTGCGATAAATGATGCCACTTACCATCAGGTTAGCGACGGGGTCATTTACCCATTTATAAAAAAAACCTACAGAAAAGTTTTCGTAATAATTTGAGTATTCCATATTTGAATAAATCAGTATACATTCTGAACTAAATTCCACATGGCATTGAATATTGCAGTGGATCGACACCTACTCTCAATGTTGGATTATCTTCAACCGACTGATTCGCAACATGTGTCAGATATGTTTTTGGATGGATAGTTCTCGAATTTAGATATTGATGAATCGTTAGCATGTATGGAAAGGACATCTGTGCTAAATTACAAACCTTTGCTCAAACATCTGAGAAAACACTCGTTTTATATGATGAGTAACAATAAGGCATGGCGTAATTATTGATCCTGTTGGAACTGCTTTATTAAATAAAAAATATAACAAAATCTCGAGAACGTAAGGGGCACTATTTATTAATTAGGTCACAAACAGAGTGTACATCAAAATAAACATAGGTATATAACATAAAACAAAATTAATATCAAATTCCACTCTAATTACAGGTGACGTCGACATCCTTAAATTATAAAACTGTAACACACTCTATGGGTAGTTGTTACTTATTATTTAAATTTAACTTATTTATTTATTTTTAACAATTTTTCAAATACAAGAACTAGAGAAAACAGGGATGAGGTTATCAATATTAATTTAAAGTAAGAGTTTATTGAATACTATTATTTTAATACAAAAATATACAACAACATAAAACGAACAAGAAAAACATGCGTAACGTTATAATGATTTAAGGTACGTTTTTGTCAGTGTACAGTTATTGTTATTGAAGGGTTTACTAGATTTGATCACCTACAGAATCCTTGAAGAGATTGAGGCCTAGTCCAAAAATGTCCACTTCAGTTCCTCTGGAAATTGAGTTGTACAATTTCATTAGCCTGTTTATTGGTGAATAATGTCCGAGGTTTGTTTTGGCTCGGTTTTCCGTGAAAAGTATACATTTTCCTGGGCGAGGTAACCTGGAAGGTCTCCAGAAGTTTAAACACTACGCACATTGATGCAGTCTTTGTTGAAGGACAAGGTCGGTTCGAAGCAATTAAACGACACATGCGTACGATGTCGGCACACGGCTCTTCTGGCTAAAACCCGAATGATTTTTGCTGGCAGCTTTTTTCCCGAATATTCATGCGCACATGTTCAATTTGACCGCTTGGCAGTAAATAAACTGCATTAAAATATGTTTTACAATTTCATCTATTTATTCCCTACGATAGCTTATATCGCTTATCCGATAGTCATAAAACGGAATCGTCATTATCCATATCAAAAAACTCAATTAAAATGAGTTACGAAACTCAGCCATACTCACAACCTGACAAAACGATAAATACGTAATAACAGTAAATTCGCGCAGTCGGAACACATAAATTATGAGAAAGTTTTTCAATTCGCCGAATATGCAATCGGACGAAGCAGGAATCAACGGAACAAATTGCTGAACAAATTCACGACTTTCGGATCGCGCGTATTGTTTGGAAAACTTTATTTTAACATACTTTTTCGTCTCGCTTCATAATTATTGCTTCATTTTTTGACGTTGCACAGAATTTATGTTCTTATCGCCAGACGTAGTGTGAGCTGGAACGGGGTGCTCGCCAATTGGGACGAGGAATCACAAGTCATACTGTTGAATATTTATTTCTCAGATGAAATTACGCTGCAAACTGGGCTGGAAAAAATAAAAATTGTTGTAATAAAAATATGACATGTCCACATGGAAAAAAATGTCTTCAATTTAAAATCTGTACCACGTTGCAGAACCTACATAAACAGGATTTCGATATCATTCGTGTTTATGTTAGGCTTGCTACCTACAAATTCGAGCCGTAATTATTAGGCACTGCCGGGCGGCAAAGTCGTTTAAGTGTAAGAAAGTACGGCAGAAGTGCCGTCCGCCAAACTATTCGGGTTCTGGTCCGACGAGCCGAATTTCAACAGACCTGCATAAAGCCCAAGTGGTTTTCCCGATCGATAATGGCGTCAGGCCCACTCTGTCATTCAACAAACCCGAATGCACCGACTTGTATGTTTTTAACGCCACTTTTCTAATGCGCTTCATCAATTAGTGTAATAATATATTTTTTTATTATCATTGTTTTTTATATAACACATACAACAATAACTAAAATGAATGAGTCTTAACGTGTTTTGGAATATTATAATATGTATTTAATTTGAAATAACAATTGTAATATTAACAAACAAACAAAAAAAATATATAAAGTATGTTACTATTACCTGTGTATAAACCAGAGACTAGTAAATAGTCTCTGGTATAAACGAAATCATCATTCGACATATAAACCTTGCGGGTTTTCGTCGATATGACATTAGTACTAAGATAATTTATAAATGTTTTGTTCAATTAATAAATAAATAACAAGGCTTATTTTTTTTTTGTAATTGTTTATTAACGATAAACGTTTCGGTAGCTGAGCCATTACAGTTTTGGGGTAAATAGTATATATCGAACGTTATTAATGATTTGATATTTTATGCGTTAGAGACCAAATAACTCAATGAAGAATATTGAATATGCTTCATGTATTAAAATTAAAGAATAATCTTTGTCGAGCAACGTTCCGAGTGTATTGCAGTGGTGTCATCATATCTACGTGTGACACGACGCCTGCTAGAGCGGACATGTTCTCCATGTTCGATAGAACATCCTGTAGCATGGATATATGGAAAGTTATACTTAAACGATGGGTTTAGTGTTGGTTAGAGTAAGAATAGGATGATAAAAATATTGTTTTTGTAAAGATTAGTTATACTACACGAGTTCGTGCTGATAGTAGATTTCCGAAAATAATAATAATAACAATAATAAAACCCCAGACGAACTCACCAACTGTATGGCGCCAAAGTAAGTAGATCTTGGGTTATGGAACTGGGGGAATCAAAGAACAAACATCTGCTTACTCAAACAAATTAGTGCTCCGACCAGTACTCGAATCCGGCACCTCCAGCGTACGAGGCCACTCTGTCATTTGGGCTGTTTTGTAAATATTAATATACCGTATATATACCTTAATACGTTTTGAAGTTGGTGTGTCGGGTGTTCTACAGTAGCTATTGTATACAAGAGGTTCAAAGCCTAGAAGGATCATCTTTCAATATATTTAAACGATTGCCATGTACCTGAGTAACACTAATATGGTTGAGGAGGGTGGTGCCGTTTGAGGGTGTTCGTCGTATGGATACTTGGGGGGGGGGGAGATTTGCCGAGCTAACAGAGATGCTAGATTAATATTGTATAGACTTAAAGAGATAATGTTAATTTATTTTGAAAAAAATCTTCACGGTTTTTCCAAACTGGTGTTAGAGTCATGCATGTTTTATTTGACGTCAATAAGAACGAGTAATTGTCAATGTTAAGAAATAAATATTTGAATTTGAGTTTAAATGGTAAGATGATGGTGCATCGACATCTTATTTAGAATTAAGTAAAACAGTTTTATTAGAATAATGTGACACTTTAGCTATTGTAGCATTTTGTTTGTCTCGCACAAATTGCATGTAGGTTAACTTATCAAAAATCTTTTGCGACACAACAGCGATACTATACATGTTTCTAGGGTCACAAGCATCAATTGCTTTTGATTATTGCCACTTATATAGATGATTTTCAATTTCTAAATTAACAAATGGTATACAATATTTTATCAAAAATTCTCACAGGGTCAGGAAGCTGCTAGGGTCGAGCCGCAGGTAAACTGAAGTATGTGTGCTTTAATATTATAAAAAAAATTTACATGAATAATGGCCCTTTAATTTTTAAATTTAAGTTTAGGGTATCCTAGATAATATCGCCGAATGCATTATTTTATGTATCGTTTTGTACTATATACTTACAAATGCGAATTATTTAAATTTATTTTAGCTTCACGATTCCTTATGTATAGTAAAAGTTTTTGTTTTAAATCGTATTTAGACATTTTAACTCGACGTTTCGCTTAAGGACAGTTGTGTTATTGTTCAATAAAATTGTTTATGAAATTATTTAAAGTTTGATTTATATTGGTGAAATACAAAGGCTACCTTCTATTTCATTTACATAAACTCATATTTAAATTAACCTGTCAAGTCAAACACAAATAACTTATAATATCTCTTTTGGTCCTATAGAAATGAAATAGATATTAATTAATAATGAAAATAGCTCTATGCTTAACAATTCATTATGAGATCACGTGCGGTCACTTAATAATTCATGGTTGGCGTCAAAAACAATCGCGTTTATATTCCGTATCATCGATTCATTTAAACGTGGATGCAAAGGTTACGCCTCAATAACTGCAGGTTTAAAATTATAAGGCTGTTTAGTGTATTAGTAAGTTAGAAAGAAAGAAAGAAAAGTAATTAATTTCGAAATAAAATAAAAGAACAAATATAGAAAAAAAAACAAATAAATAGAAACTTAAGAATACATCAATGCCAATTAGGTTGCAACTCAGCATCATGTCATAAATTTTACCTGAGGCGCTGATTTTCGGTCGATATTGTTGTAAATCGATAAATTCTTCTTTCCGCCACTGTTTTGTAATTTACTGTTGTTTATGATTTTTGAGCTTGACTGAAGGCATGTATGCCCTGTAGGATCGAAAGACTCGGAAAGAACATGATGTTATTCGAACAACATTCGCAATAAATTCTTGCAAAAAGTTTGCATGGCATTAATTTAACCTAAGTATATGATGTTTGATTAGATTGCGCAGATACATATTGATGTCTGCGATACAATTCACGACTGATGAGTCCATTTCAATGAATTATTTTTTTATACTATATCCATAGCGGGCATATCCATAGCACCATAGCACCATAGCCTTAGGTGTTTAATTTATTAATATTTAATGAAATTATTATATCGACTAACGATGCGTGGCCGACCGTAGGTTCCAGTTCGAATCGCCTTTGTTCTTTTTTTTTTTTTTTTTTTTGCTGCCGAGGCACCCTCACGGGAGGGAGGTGGAAGATGCGTCATGCATACCCGCCCGCAGGTAAATTCCTCTGCGGGGGGGTTATGTGGGACTCACCAGAATGGCACCTACCCACTAAAAACCACCTGTTGGCTGTAGTAAGCGTATACCTTTAGCCTTCATCGGAAGCGACCACCCGTCGGGAAGTTGGGGGCGCTGGCGGAGACCCGCTAGCGGGTCTTCCGCCTGTAGTGAAAGTTGCACTGAAGGTGCTCAAAGGGACATGAGTTGGTGGCCGTTCGGGGCAGCCTCCGGTGAAGCCGGGGCTGCGCGGAGGTCGGCCGAAGCATGATTTAGGGATCAATTCATTTAAATGAACCTATAATGAATTGAGAAGGGAACTATGTTCCGCCAGAGCTAGCAAACGCTCTGTCGGAGTACGTGAAGCCCTAAGTTTACGGGCTAAGACTGCAATCTCCCTAACATCGACACTTTTGATAGCGTCGCAGACGATACGCATATCGTCTGCTACGGAGGGTTGGGGAGTGATATTGGATGGGCGAGGAGCCAGGATGGGATTCGCTAGTGCAGCGGGGCGGTGCCTCCAGTTCTCTGGAGCAGGCTTGGGCTGGGTAGGCTTTGCAGCCGGAGGAACCCGGCTACGCAGCGGCGGAAAGTTTTCCTGAGAAAGGGGCGGGACCTGTTTGGGTGCCGCCCTCTTAGAATTAGTACGCATACAACGGGGTGCACGGGGGCAGCCCCTGTAGTTTGCGGTGTGGCCGGACTGGCCACAAAGCACGCAATCGGGAGGAGAGGGAGTTTCAGGAGTGCGATTGCACTCTTTAGTGTAATGAGGGACCAGGCACTTGACGCACCTGGGCGGGGCGGCGCAGTTGGCCGCCGCGTGCCCGTACAGCTGGCACCGGTGGCACTGGCCGGGGTGACCGCGTCTATGAGGCATCTCAACTTTAATGCCAGAGAGGCCGCATATGATGCTGACCTCTTTGAAGATCGTCCTGGACTTGGGGACGTTGGCGAGAACCGCCAGAGCGAGAGGGTGTTGCCTCCCGTACTTGCTGTGCATTTTATGCACCGCGAGTGCCGGGAAGCCTTGGGATTGCAGATCCACCAGGATAGCCTCGTTCGATAATTCGAACGGGACTCCCCTGAGTACCGCTCTGATCTTACGCTCTTCTGACAGAGCGTAAGTGTGATAAGCATATTGCTTATCGGTGAGTAGCTTAGTCAAAGCTCGGAAATCGTCTATCGACGAGACAGTGATTTTAATAGATTCACCCGAGTTGGTCGCTCGGGTGTAGAGGATCTTGTGCTCTTTGCACAAAGTCGAGACCTCGGACCATTTACCCTTTTCCCGAAGGAATACGGGTGGTGGGACCTTGGACTTGACTGAAGCCGCGGTAGGGGGTGGAGTCACAGTGAATGACATCAATGGGGCCGGGGCGGGTGTTGTAGGCACCGGGGTAGCTGGCGTTGAAGGCGCCGCGGTAGGTGTTGAAGACACCGGGACGGGCGTTGAGGACGCCGGGGCTTGTTTTGAGCGCTTCTTAGAGCGCTTTTAACGAGGGTGAAAGAGGGAGGCTCAGGGCCAGTTGGGGTGGCGTCCGAGGATGACTCGGTCGCGGGTGCGCGCTTGCGGCGCGGAGGGGCGTCCGTTTCACACTCCATGTCACTGGAGGTGGGGGACGCGGGAGGGCCTAGGACCAGAGGGGTCTGGGGAACTGGGGTGGCCTGAGGGGCTATTTTGGGCAATCTTTCGATAATGGATTGGGGGATCTGAATCCCTTGTGAAGCAAGAGACTCCATGAATGCCTGAAGGGCTTCTAAAAAAGTTGTGGCCATAGCGGCGGGTTGGGGAGGGACAACAATATATAAATATATATACTATGAACCTAACAACGACGACTAACTTCCTAAAACCACCCTACACGCAGTAGGGCGGTTGGAAACGACGCGGATAACTTACTCGAACACGAAGACTCGAAGTTCTGGAACGCAGATCTTGCCGGAGCGGCGACGGCGACGCAGTCGGCGACGTCGGGCAGCAGGCGGAACGAAGATTAGTCGTGAAAACGACTTTTCTATGAAATTTAGGAAATACGGTACGAAGCCTGGGTCGTGAAAACGACCCCTGAAATTTGGGGTGCTCAACTAGTGCGGGGACTAGAGAGCGGAAAAAGCGTCTACGATTGACGTGCGCTCGAGAACGCACGCAAACCGAGACTGAGCGCCTTTGTTCCAGTAACTACACTGGATGTTCCTACACGTGCATGTAACTACACGTGCGGTTATTACGGCGGTTAAAATAGGAAGGGATATAGTACCGCCCCGGACGAGATCTTAACAAAGGAAACTCTACTTTCAATAACACTCTTTTGTTTCGAGGGTTACCCATGACAGAAAACTAACTGTGAAATTTAATAAATTTACGGAATTCTTACCACAATTTTCGATGAGAATCCCGTAAATTCATTAAATTATAGTGAAAATAACCGCGATAGTTTAAAACAGTTATTAGCTGTGAAATGACTGTAAAAAGCTGATATATGTAAAATGAAGATATAACTCCATATATTTCGTGTTAATAATATGTGTTCATTAATAACTAAAGGTTTAATACTACGCGACTTTACCTACAGTTGGAGTACCTAGTTGCCTACAGTTTATAAATATCGTTATGTATGATGTCAACCTCATTTCTCTCTAACCAAGTTCGGTTAGCCGTGCATTAGTTGACGCTAAATGTTCAATATCAGGACGTGCACCGCAAACCACTTGAATAGATATACCGACGTTCCAAGCGAAATCTGATGAATGGTTTATTTTTTTGGTATGATATTTTGGCAATATTTTGTAAGTCCCTTTAGTTATATAAGCTTGAATATTGAATAGTAGAAGGTAAGTTTTTACAGGTCATGCCTTCAACGGACTTCTTGGCGCAATTAGAAGACGCCTTTATTTCGGTGCGTGTCGCCTATTTCTTCAGAAAAAAAGTAAAGGGTCGCTGGGGCGTAGTGCAGGGTTTAATAGAAACGAAAACTTTGGCTACAATTATGTTTTACAATGAATCATTTATATTTTGGAAGTGATTCCGGTTTGAAACCCTTTGTTAAACCTCCATTTATAGAATGAAGCCTTTTTTAACTGCGATATCTTGGATCGTTATGTTACTACCACGACTCGAAAATTTACAATTATTTAAAATAAACCTACCTTAAGTATGGGCATTATTGTACATCTCAAGTGAATGGAATGGTAGAAAAAACTAACAAATTACAATAAAGTACACATTTTGTGAATCACTCACACACTTAGTGACGTGTCATCTCTAACTAAGACACTCGTGAAGCATAGGTGGCTAAGGTCCATCCCTATATTTGCCTTTCTATTAGTATTATCTCCTCAACCAGGTTCACATAATCCCCCGTATCTTACCAACTGACAATATGATGACAAATGCCGGAAGCGATGCCAACAGCTCTGATATGGCAGCATCCTTAGTGTATGCATCACGACGTGCCAAGCTAGGACTAAGCTGAATTTGATTTATTCGTAGCAACTGGCAGCGGACCGAATGTGGGCAGTAGCTTGTTTGGTAAATACGATGTGGCTTGTTACGTCTGATTTGGTGATTATGGTTGACAATTTATAACTAAAAGTATAAGAATGTACACCCTGAGCAATGGTTGGTTGACTAAAGGGCGCTATCAAGTTATTTGGGCTCGTGTCGGCAGTATTTGCAAGTAAACAGCAAGGCCAGCCGAAACCAACTACCATACATATTTGGTAAGTGCCGATCGAGGTCGGCCCATCGGCTTTTGCCGGGCAGCATTTTTCCCGAATGATCATATTTGCCGTTAGTATGACATGTGCCGAATGAACCCGGCTTACCTTACTTAGGTAGCGCCCCCTAAAGGATACGCGCCCCAGAAATCACAGGATCCAATTTTGGTATCACATTTAAATGATGATTGTAGATATACGTTTACGGATCATGGTTATTTTCTATAAAGGTTGTTAATGTCGTAGTTAGATATAAAATACCACGTCTTTATTATTTTTGGGGCCTACAGTCCGCAATTTATGAAAGTTGGTCTAATCAAAAAAGTTGTTCGTATTCGCGGGTAGATTCATCCCTGAAAGTATGTCACTTCATTTCAATTTCATCGTGCATAGTTGGTTTTTGAAGTCAATAAGACTTCTATTGAGATATTCTTATCTTATCCAGGCACATTATCAGCATTAATTGAAGATACAAACTTTGAAATAGCTCGCTGATTTGACGTGTCCTTTGAATATGCTTGCAATCTACACTGACAGGTTCAAATACAAACAATTTAACCACAACCAACAAACTCAAAACAATAGCACAACTAAACGAAACCAAAACGTGTCCCTATTCCGCAACGCGACCGGATCGGATTGCCGAGTTGAAAACAATCCACTAATACATTTACAGCCCTCATCTCAAATTCAGACCGTGACAGAAAGCACAACTACACGTTCTAGAAAAATACGCAACCACAAACTGGGGATTGTAACTTTGAAAATGAAATAGTATTCACATAATGTAATTGTCGTTGTGGACTACTGAGTCGGGAATAATACTTTGTAAGTGAAACTTTGTAGGAATGGCGTACGGAAGCTGTAACTTGTATTATTATATGTTGTGTTAGTTACGATAGCCTTAAGTTATGGCCATGATATTAAATACTTCTATATGTAAGTCTATTCGATTTGAAGAAGTCGTGAATATATTTATATTTTGTTTCTGCTACTACTTTTCTTGAAAACGTCTTTCTAAGGAATAGGTACAGTCGGGGAACAGGCTCGGATCCACATTAGAATCCCTTGCAGTGTTCTCGCCACTTAGTATGCGGAGCGCCTACAAAAGACGGAACAACGTGCAAGCAATACTCGCTTTAGCGTGAGATACCGTACTTTCTACCGCATTTAATTTAATCACTGAACAGGTAAAACGGTCAAAGCATTGTAACTTTAATCTATTCGTCTAATAAGGAGGTAAATGGCTTAACCAAATATAAATGATAAATCACTTATTTTCTTTTATCTAATCTCTAGACACTTTGTATTTCCTTAAGTTCTCACGATACATTATACTCGTATTGAATAAAACACATTTTTAACCGGATTTTACCGCTTTTAATTTATTTATTTTTACATATAAAATCGACGTAGTCACGAGAGACTAAGGTCCTCTTGTTAGATATGAAAACACTTATTACGTCCTCTTATTAGATATGAAAACATTTAAACATCCCCACCTGTTTCTCAGGCTGCGAGCGTAGCGTTCAGGGTTAAAACAGAGAACTCTGTGCAATCAGTGTTTGTGACGGCCATAATGAAGAAAGCAAGAGAAATCCTAGACAACCATAAGATCAAGTAGGCATAACATCGCCGTCCTTGAAGGCACAAGGGGTTTTAAGGTACGAGTCTGAGGCAGCGGAATAAGACCCATCAGGATTTCTTCTTCGGAAAATAGGAAACATCACTAAATTTATTGAATACTAGGTTTTATCTGCAGCTTCGATCACATATACATCGTAATAAGTGATTTTCTTATTATGCTTAATAGCAATTCCAGGTCACGTTCAGCCATTTTTGAGTGATTGAGTTACCAAAATAAGTTACGAACATACAAACTTTCACATTCATAACAGCACATAAAGGATGTGCCACTGTTTTTCAATACATACTAAATCACAAAAGTTTGAATAGAGGTAACGTCCAAGTTCTGAAAGACACCTTTTAAGTTCAAACGAGAATCGTAAAATTCTCGTACTACCTCAGACAGAACTTTAAAAACCGATTCGCTTATCATGTGTGCATTTAATAAAATAAAGTTGGTCGCAAACCTGGGAATGCCTCACGCAAACAGACGGAACGACGGCGTCTTTAATAATAAAGCAAACAGTAAGTTTGAATGCGAAAGATGCGGGGGACAGTTGTCGCATGGACAGAGCGAGGAGGAGTGGATTAGAGGGTGATTTTTTTAAATGAATTATTGTTACTAATTGAAGTCTTTGCGCGGTTGCACACTGTCACTTCTAACATTTTTTTTTTGGTTTCGCTGGGAAAAGGTGCATCACCTACCTGACACCGAAGGGGGAGTGCAAGTTATGTGGGACTTTTACCCACTAAAAACCACTGCAGTATACCTCTGCCGCCTTTGCTTGGGCTCCCAGTATCGCCATTGGCACTACCCGCGAGCGAGTCACCTCTTACATAACCTAACTTACCCTAACCTAGGTTAGGTTGGATTGTTTTACTATTTTCATAGCCAGCATTAGCAAACGTGAACCACCTTTAGGTACGTGGCATTCACACTCGGGGACCTCATTAATGGTAGGTGTTTCATTTGTGAATATTGATCGATATTATTTTATCGAGTTATGATCATTGACATATTATATATAGACAAGTCATACCCAAACATTACCGTACAAAAAGTGTGGGAGAAGGAAATAATAATACGGTTCACTTGTTGTAAGAAAAAGATACCTATGTACTTCGTGACGTTGCTTCGCACTAATTGGTCGTGAACGTACGTGACGTGGTACGTAAACTGTCGAAACTCTATAGCGTTGTCTCTTTTATTCCCACATACAAAATTATATTACATCTCGCTCTTCGAGTTTGTTGAAACGAATGGCCATGTCAATTTTAAAACGTCAATTTAAATAACAAAATAAAATAATGAATAAGATAGTTATAAAAAACAAATAGTACTTACGCATTAAAAGAAACGTTAATTCTATCTTTAACATCTAAACACACAAGAAGGCATTGTACGGTATTAAAACACAGAATAGGGAATAAGTTTTGTTTGATGTTTAGCCGTGACATTGGGTTGCACAAAACATAGTCAAATGTCAACTGCCTTGCATTTGCGTTGCCGCTGTCTATATGTAATATGTCATTGTTAATGACGCGTTGCCAGCCGTAGGCTACTGTTGGAATGACCTTTGTTCCAGTAATTTCACTGGCTGTTCTTTTGCCTTAACTGGAACACACAAACCTAAACGTGATAATTATGGTGGTCAAAATAGGAAAGACTGTAGTGCAACCCTCAATGAGATCTTAACAAAAAAACTCTACTACCACTAGAATTTGTTGTATTTTGGGATAAAATAAAACCTATGGTGCTTCTGGATCAATCAAACAATGTCTTCCTCCTTACAATAAGAGTATAAGAGCCGGTTACTAGAAAGGTTTTAGAAAAGTTATATTACATAGAACTTTTCTAAAAAGTGCTCTGGAATCTCTTGAGAGCAGATTTTTTTTTGTCGTTGACACGTTGATCTTTGATATCAAAATAAACTGTTATTCAAATGAATAGGTAAGATATTTGACCTACTCTTTCTACTTAGTCGTTTTTAAGCATCTGAATGATATTAGGTCATTAAATATGAAATTGGAGTTTTGTAAGGGAGAAACATAAAGTAATTTTTTTAAATATAATATATTTATATAATCAAAGTTTGTACCATTGCTATCAGTGCAATTTTGCCATCCCATAGGTAGTTCATTGATCCCTTTACTTAAAAAAACATTCGGACGGGAATCAATAAAATCTTTGAAGCCGCTGCCCCATCTGAGTTGGTTTTTTTTCCTTGCGAGAAAATGTCCAAATTTCGAAAAAATGGTTATCTGTTGGAGAAAAGGTCCGGGGAGTACGGTAGATGTCTTAGACATTCCAACTGAAGCTTCTCTAATAATTTGATAACCGTCTGTTGTGCAGTGTATGGTCTAGCATTGTCCTGAAGCAGCAATGGCCTAGAGCGATTGACCAGCCTCGGTTGTTTAGCAGCTAGCTTTTCCATCATGGTTGGCAGTTTCTGACAATAGTCATCTGCCGTAATCGTCTGACAAGATTTAACAAAACTGTAGTGAATGATACCGGCACTAGTCCACCAAACGCTCACAAGTTACTTTTTTTTTAGTCAATTTTCGCTTTAAACAGGATTTGGCTGGTTCGCCAGGGTTCAACCATTGCGATGAACATTTCCGATTGTCGTACAGGATCCATTTTTCATCACAGGTAATGATTTAATTAGATTCAAAATCCTTTCATTATTGTGCCGGTTGAGTAATGTAACGCAGCAGTCCACGCGTGTTTCTCGGTTTGCTGCACTCAATCCATGAGGTACCCACCTCTCAAGCTTTTTCACCTGCCCAATTAGCTTCAACTGGATTATCTTTTAGATTAACAATTTTGTCACCAACATCGCAGCCTACAGCTAACTCGGACATGGTTTGCGATGGATCCCCTTCCACAATAGCCTTCAATTCTTCATTATCAACTTTGGTCTCCGGCCGTCCACGGGGCTTGTTCTGCAGGTCGAAATAACCAGGACGAAAACGTTGGAACCAAAAACGCGTGTTTTCTTTCGCAACACCGCCGCCATAAACAGCATTAATTCTTCGAGCCGTTTATGCAGCACTGGTGCCAAGGTGGGAACGATGGAGCGATAACGCGATATTTGAAGTTTTCCATTTTGTAAACTAAGTGACGCAAAGAAAAAACCAAAAGAGGAAAAATCAAGTGAATTACGGTTTTTGAAACAAAAATGCGTGAGTAAAGAGCTGTATACATTTGAAATTGGAATTCTTAACCAATGAGGAGATAATATAGATCAAACTGGCCAGTAAGAGAAAACGCCTATTTCCTATGTAAGGAAGGTCCGACGTTGTCACTAAGAAAGAACATTTTGTATAATAATCATTCAATTTACAGTCGAAGGCAATAACTTTATAGTGGCCTCAAAAAAAAGCCTAGGGTTACAAACAAGATTTCGCTATCGATCAACGTTGTGCAAAATAAGTTCCAGCATATTGGTCACGAGATTCACTCAGCAAGCATTTAGAAATTCCATTGAAGAATCTTTGAGCTCCTTACTCCAAGACACCATATTCTTATGTTTTTCATATATGCTTTGTTAATAAATGTCAACCTGTTTTTGACACTTGCCATAAAGTCATTTACCACTAGGCGCACTCTTCTCACGGCCCAAAACATTCCTCACTCTATCCGCTCCTCTCCACTCCAACCACTGCTCGTCTCTTAACATGTCAAGTTGCCTCATTCCAATATAGCTGCGTTTGAGCTACAGCTCTGTCTTTGATATATGGAGCTCTATACTTCGTCTTTAGAAATATAAAATTTTCTATGAAACTACGTTTGCATGCGAGGTTGATTTAATTTTAAGACATCTTTGATATGGTTGTGTGCACATGGGTCGAGTTTGTGTTTGTCTTTGTAAATCTTTACAGTCATATTTTATAATGGCATTTATAATGAACTACCAATAAATTTATTCATAGTTTTCTTTCATTTTATATGAATTACATAACGAAACTTATAATATGTCATTTGAATTATAAAAAGTTTTTTATAAATATATATATATTTTAGTTAAATATCTACTTTGTTGACGCAGCTTATATAGCATCTCATCCTTTTTTAAATGCATCGAATTTTTTTTTCTGACTTCTTATTCTGTCGAACAGGAAAACAATTGAAAAATGGCGAGAAAAGCTTCATTTCACTTTCCTTTTTTTTTTGTTCCCCTTCACGGGAAGGGCAGGAGGATAAAAAATGCTCTGACGCATGCTCTGGCGCGCGAGATCCAGTTTATGTGTGACTCGTCCCGACACCTACGAGAACCACTACCCACTAAAAAACCCCCTGTCGGCTCGTGCAATTTTTTGCCACTCAGCCTTCATCTGAGCGACGGCCAATTGGAGAAAGAGGCCGCGCTAGCGGGGCCCAGAAGGGGTCACCCGCTGGGATTTACATAGCACTGAAGGTGCTCAAAGCACTGAAGGTGAAAACATAGCACTGAAGCTGCTCAAAATGAAAAGTAAATAATTAAAAACATTAAAAATTTAAAAATAAAATCGCATTAATTCGGATTTACGTTAGAATTAGAATTTACGTTAGAATTAGAATTTGCGGCCTGAAGGGCTTCGAGATCTAAAGTTAATTGCCTGGGTTCGCCAGTGTGCGCGTTTCTCGGTCTAGCGACTTTGAATTTCGAATCTAAGACAGGAGCAGTATATGAGACTGAATCTCGAACAAGATGATTGGGATGGGTTTCGGCGCGTTTGAAGAACGATTCTGAGAGTGTTTTGAGGTGCTGTTGCACTGTAGGTAGTTCAAGATCTCTGTGCAGGTCCGTCCGCTTACGCACGTACCAAGGTGCGTTTGTGGCCCTGCGGCAGAAAGGTTTTGAACTACCTGCAGTTTATACAGGACGGAGTGTTGGGCGTGGGCAAAGACTGGCGAGGCATATGACATGACGGGTCTAACGCAGACCTTATAAAGCGTACGTTTATTTCTGAAAGACATTTTACTTTTTCTACCTAACATACATATATAGGTGGCTTAGGTAAAAACGCGCGAGTTTCGTTACTCTACCGACGTGTGGCTTGAAAGAAAGCGTCTGATCTAAGGTGACGCCTAAGTATTTAATACTGCGCTTCCAGGGGATGGGAATACCTAAAATTCGAATGTGAGGATCGTTGTAGCGATTACGGAGTTTGTAGTCGAATTGAATAGCAAAACTCTTTTCTGGGTTGACATCGATACGCCATTTTTGAAACCAAACACCGAGGGCATTTACGGCCTTTTGGAGTCTGGTGATGTTATTCGAGACCACGTGACTTTTAGTGTAAAGGGCGGTGTCGTCTGCAAAGAGGGCGAGTTCGACGCCTTTCGGCGGGATGGGGATGTCGTTAGTGTACACGGTGTACAACAGAGGGGCGAGGACTGAGCCTTGCGGGACTCCAGCCTTTATGGGACGAGGCGCGGAGAGCGTGCTTTCATGTTTAAATCGAAACGTACGGTCTTTGAGAAACGACGCGATTAATCTGACTAGGTGATCCGGTAAGCCTATTTTGTAGAGTTTATAAACGAGACCGCTGTGCCAGACTTTGTCGAAAGCTTTGGCTACGTCAAAGAAAACCGCGACTGTTTTATTACGACGCGGATAGAAGCCATACATGGTCTGGCTTAACAGTGCCCAACATGTTTCACATTCAATTTTATATTGTCTAGGTAAAACAAGGTACTTACTGGAATAATGATATTAAGAATTAATTAGTGGAATAATCAAAAGTTTGATTTTGTAAGCTCAAAATACGTTTGGAGTTGAAGAATATTAAAAAGTTAGAAAATAAATTAAAGATATAGTTTTTTTAATGTTATTTTTTTCTGATTCAAATATGAGAAGTACATTGTCTAATGACCAGGCAGGTGTTACAACGTTATTTTCATACGTTGCCCAGCCTAGGTATCAAAATGATTGTGGCAATATGTGCGCAGCAACCCACTGTTTTCCAGCCTACCTTGCATTTACAATAATATTTCTTATTATAGCATCTGTATTTTAATAATCTGTTGCACTACGATTACCTTATCATTAAGTTAAGAAAAAAATTGTATTAATTTTTACAATAACATTACTTTATTCCTAACCTGGGCAGCTAAAACCAGGAATAAAATGAAGCATTTTACATAATGTTTCTCATAGTATTAAAATCAGCCAGGATCAAACTATACATCAAAAGAGACATAATAACAAAATACGCAAATACTTTTTTGTTATTTAAACAATAAATATTATGATTACTTTCATACGTTTTGGCTTTAAAAAGATATAGTGACGGTATTTTGAAACTTCAAAGAAAAAAATTTGCAAAAGACGTCTTTTGAAATAGTTACATAAATTTTTACAACAGATCCCTAGATACAAAAAATGGCTAAACATACATACATAGTAAATAAGCTCGGAATTGTGATAAACTCATTATCATTATATAGTTTAAACATTAAATGACAAACAGTGCTCTTCACTTAGAGTGTTTTCCGAAAATATTGTCGTTCCTTTATAAATTCTATCGCAATGCTTGCGCCTGCCAAATTGCTAGGTTTTATAGGCGTTCAGCTTATAAGTACATATTGAGATCAAGATTTGTAGCTCAGCAATTCAAATTTCTGTTATCTAAATCACAGTCAAATTATGTAACCTTGTAACAAAGCAAATTTTGAATATTTTTAAGAAGTCATGCCCTTTAAGTCATGAATAGTCATTATATCGGTATAGATTCAACTGAAGTATGTTTAAGGTCTAGTCTAAATTCACTTGGACATTAACCTCCAATGTTTAGTAACATTGCAGGCGAGTAAAATCGTTCACAGTCGTCAGAGTTCCAAATAATAGAAGGTTCATAAACCTATATCACACCCATTAACTAACCGGCACAGCTCCAAATTTTCTTCAATTTTCGCAACATTGAGTCTTTAATTGCAACAATCTTCTATAACTCTTCAGGCAGTTCTCATAAACCCGGTTATTAAACACGAAGCGAGCCTTAAATGCCGAATGGGTCATTATGGTGTCCTACCCTTAAATTAAGGTAAATAAATAAAGCGGTATACTCTGTTACCCTTAATTTGTACCTTCGGATGGAATTTCTTGAAGATATATAGGGTGTGGAAGTGCCTTTATGTGTTAATTATAATTTTAATTATAGTATAGTGCGTGTTATGCGTGAAGTCACACCCCACAACTGTTTTTGCTTGTATATCGTTGTGTGGTACAAAAAACAGTGGGGCGATGTGTGATGATAAATTAGGACACCAAACATATTGATTGACTTAGCGAAGAAAAAATGCAGATAATAAATAAATCTACATTCTTTTTTGCACAGGGCCTTCGAATCATAGAAAACAGATATCACAAGACGGGTATAATTCTAGCATAAGCAATGAGGACCTTGCTGAATTGCTATTTATTTTACCGATAACTTATTACGCCAAAGACGGTGAACTTTCAACAAAAACTGCTTTTCTGTATTCAATAAATACGCAAAATTAACCATAGACAAAATCGAATGGAAACGCAGTCACGCATTTTGGTAGTCGACCTCAGTTTACCCGAAAACTCAACAAAGGCAAGTTGATTTATATCCCCAAGTCCATACTATTGCAAGAATTTATTTGCAAAAAATCGGTCTTGTTATAATTTTACCTTATTATTGTATACTGTGAATTTGAATGAAATCACAAAAGTCTGCCCTTTCCACGGAACACTACTGAAAATTTAACTTTCATGGCAGCCTAGCGTTGACTAGCTCGTAAATCGCCATAATTGGGGGAGACGCAGCACCGCCGTACCCACCTTCACTCGTCTACTCGCCGAGCCCGACATGCGGCAAGGCTCCCGTTAGCAGTTTACTTTATTACGGGGCCGTCGATTGAATTTTATTATATTTTTTTATGGCAGCGATGACTTTGGAAAAAGGTACGAAAAAACATTATAAGGGATGTAGTGAAAGTGATGAGGCTTTAATACCGTGCTCTTATATTTTATTGCATGATTATTAAAATCTCATGGCGTTTTTTTTTTACGAGAGTGTTTTTGATACTTTTTAATCTTTAACGATTGTGGAGAATGAAATGTTTCATCAAGAACTCACCATTCTAAAAATTTGAATTAAATCTTGGAATTAATGTCACTTTATTACCTTTTTATATTAGTGTTAATTTTTATCTAGTGCTGTGCGTAAAATACGCACATTCATCTCACATATCTCATTTCTATATTTTGCACCAATCAAGATATATAAGTCAATATAAAAAATATTCGTGACTTACATCTTAATAACAGTTAGAGAAAAAAAAAGGATTTTCCTAAAAAATACACGCTTTAAAGTTCATATGTTCCTGTATCAATCAGGCATATAAAAAAGCAATGTAAGATAAATAAATATCGTATCTATTGTCTTTCTCCATTCAGTGCTAAATGTAATTATGAAACTAAAAAACAGAAATGCGCCAATGAATCGTAAACTACAGTCTCCATCGTCTAGATGATTGTCTCTCTCCGGATTCAAACACGAGAATCTCCGTGATGGGCAACCCAATTGTGGTAAAGTTAATTTTTTTATACTTACACCACTTTTTGATTTATTTTATAGGACTAGGTCCAAAATTGAAAAGCGTAGTTTGTCTTTTATGTTGGTAAAAAGTAAAATGAAAGTCGAGGAGACAAGTATCAACCATATCTTTTGAAAATTCTAGGATTTTAGGATACTACATTAATTACATACATTCATAAATTAAATTTATTTAAAATACACTATTAAAGAAGTAATTGACAACTTAGTCATTAAATGATGTGTTAATGTGCATTGACTGCAAATACCGCAAATATTATTACCAGCCCTATATCTATTTAAAATGCTTCATTCTATGTAACATAATTTCGGTCTTTATCCCCATTACTCCCCCAAAACGATTGACCCAGAAAAATCTAAGGAAACAAAACAAAAAGGCACATTAAAATTGATTAAATCCGAAACGCGAGCATTAGCCCTTTGTTGCGTAAACGGCGGTTTTCGTGTTACTCCGTAATCAGACAATATTGTAGAAGATATTTCAGCAACCTGCACGGCATTATTTTTTTTATTTTTCGATAGAACTAAGCAATAATACATATATCTACAAACTTTTATAATCAAATTTAAACTATATTATATAAACGAACTAATATTGCTAGATATCAACTATATATGTATTAATTATAAAAGTACAACCACATCTTTACATAACATTCACGCGGTAACTACTTATACTAACGTAATGTTCTTATATACATGACAACTACACTAGCGCTAAATACTAACAATATATAACTTTTGTTTAAAAAAAAAGTAATTTATATTTTAAAAGTTTGGGATGATTTATTTAGAATTTATACTCAGATCTTGTAATCTACGTTTGAAGCTGCTGCAGGAGTCATGGAAGATGTCAATATCCGAATCACGTGTTTGTATTTTGTTATATGCATTAAGAATTCTATGTAGGGTCGATTGGAGACCTCAAGTCAAAATAGAAAAAATAAAGCAGATATGATGTCAGCGCGCATGTAATGAAAACTCAAAAAACTCCCAACTGGGACGTCGTGTCTGACCTGAGTGTCGTTTGTTTATTTCTACACTTAAGCGACAAACACTAGCTGTCCTCTTTTTTCATACTATTTGGATAACGCCACCTAGCAACGTGTGAATGTTTGCTGTCACATTTTATTCGATGATTTTTAAGCCTATAACATATCTATAGTCAATATCATTGACAAAAACGTAAATCCAGAGGAATATCGGGAAAAAATATAGCTGTTGTCACGTGATAATTTTCATAATAGGTTCTTAAGTTTTAATGTTTAACTATCCCAAATAATAAACCAAAAATCAAACAATTTCTTATTTTGGCAGTAAAGTTTCTTTTGGCCAGATCTCAGTCCTTCGTATTTTGACCGCGATAACAATCACGTTGATGTGGTTGTGTTCCGGTCAAAGGAAGGGTACAGCCAGTGCAATTACTGGAACAAAGCCAATACTAACTTAAGCCTACGGTCGGCAACGCATAATTAGTCGATATACATACATTCAATATGAATAAACAAAAGACCTACAACTATTATCCTTTGTTTTTTTAATTTCTTTTTTATTTCATGGTACACACACAGATCACAATCGAAAATGAATTATTTTATACAGCGTGAAAGGAGGCTGAGTAGTCGTGGGCTAGACAGTTAACGGGTGGAAATTAGTGTCAAAAAATAGGTAAATTAACTTTATTATAAATATAATAAACCGCGAACGATTTAATTTCTGGAAATGAAATAAATTCAAAATATGTAAATTCACTGTGATTTTTATGAGTGGAATTTAGTTTTAACGTCGGCAAAACTAATTTTTTCCCCCAATAACGAGCGAAAAGAACGAATGACACGTACGTGATTGTCGAGTCACTCACTCAGCCGTGCCGTCAAATGGCCGCCATTCTGATACTCGTTTGTTTGGCTTTGTTCCATGCTTTTGAGTTGTTTTATGGTTTTCCTATTTTCTTACGACTAACGTTTGTTATACGGACTAACTACGATTCTTCTTTACTCGATTTCTGCTTGCCTACCGGATCCCGAGAAGCCGACCTTACACGACGAATGTTGGTTTTGTTCCTTTGGATATCCGATTTTGCATTTCGACATGGATCGGTGTGTTAACTGTGGCATGGCGTTTTGGTCGCTGTGTTACTGTTGGCAGACAAGTTTTAAATGAAGAAATATTGGTTATGTATCCACAATGGCGTACGATTGTTACAGTAACTAATCTATTCTTGCGCATAATTTCAAAGTGCACAAGAAAGTGATTTAGATAAATGATTATCCTATATTGTGGAGCGTACAAGGGGTAATAATGGTTATGTAATTGAAGTTTGCAAGGAAATTAGCAGCAGTCTTCTGCTAGAGCTGTCGACTTCAAATGCATCATGGCTTCTCCGGGGTCGAATCGAGACACAATAGCTAAAAGACACATTTTATTTATATGTTAGTTGACAGCTCTCTAAGGGGCAGAGAGTTCATCATACCACATTATTGTAATTGTATTGTAGGTAGGAAAACTGTAAGCTGTTGCGCCCCTGTGATGTAGATTATATGTTACCTCAGCTGGGCTAGGTACCAACAAAATATGATTACGCACTAATAATAATTGATGATTAAATAAAATAATTTACAGATGAATATGTTATGGTTTTATTTACACAGAGTTATCAATTTATTTATAAACTCCCATGTATTGTTATATTTATGGAAAACAAATAAGGAAGATGCCATGTGGCCTGATTAAAGACTGCCAGTCTTAAACCACTTACTTGTTTCCCAGTCAGAATTATTTTTTACATTCAGTTTAGTTTTACTTTTGAACGTATGTTGAATTTTGTATTACTTGTTTATGTCTGTCTGTATACATTTTTTATGTTTATCTTAATAGCATATTTATACATAAATATGAATATCCAAAATTAGTAATCTGATAAATAAATCTCGTCACAAATGCTTCAATATAGATATCTAAGTCCATATATATATTTTATATTATACAAATAATTTAAAATAATATTCTCATAACCTATCTAAACTTTATATAACTTCTAGAAGTACAAATCTTTTTAAATTTTAGGTGAACACTTCAAATGTATGCTTCTTATAGAAAACACAATTTTCAAGTTGTTAACACCATAGCCCAGAAATGTATGGGACGGTATCTGCCTCCTTTATTACAATTTATACCTAGATTGCTACCCAACAGTCGTGTATACACAGCATTATTATATAGCGTAAACAAAACTTAAAATTAAATACTAGTACATTTTACTTAAAATTAATAATTTTTATACAATGAAAACATCATTGACTATAGGTACATTTCATTATATATTACAGTTCAAATAATTTAATTTAATTTAATTTCGGGTTTTTTTATATATTAGGAGTGGTTCAGTTGAGAGAGAGCTGAAGTCTTCGAATGGACATACGCTAACTATTGATGTCCATGGATAGGATGCCATCAAGTGGGTAACATGCTCGTTTATGGGCTATGAAAATAGTAAAAAAAGTATTTTCTTTATATAAAATAGTATATGAGCCTGATTTATGTAAAAGCGATAGGGTGTGTATCTTCTCTACAGTGATGTATGTAAATATCTATATGTCTCCCGAAAGTAGACTATATATTATACGTAACTATTGTTAATTATAATAATAATAATGTTTTTGCCGTTTTGTGTTCCCTTGTACAATTTTGAATAATCTCTGAACCTTTTTGGAGGCGCTTTTCCTGCGTCTTACGAAATTTGACGCGCACATCACGCAGCGCGCAACAGCGACAGTTGCGTGCTGACTTTATACTGTTCATACTATTTGTTGGAGCTATAAATGTGTCTTAAAGAACAGAGTGATTTATTAAACTTATTGGATACTCTTTCACTTAAATTAAATCTCGCAGTTGTGCTGATACGGACCTTTTACTATCTTACTACCGGCTCGTTTAAAAGCCTGGGGAATTATGGAGCTTCGTACAAATAATAATAATCTTTATTATCCAAATACAAAATCAGTTACAATTATAATGATCGTTTCTCAGGCTCTTTGAAGGTGCACAATTACATTTGTTGATACAGACTACACAATGTAATAACGTTAAATTATACAATGCAGTAAGCTACGTTTAAGATTAAGGCACTGCGTAAACGCAGAAACTTGAGTCTTAAGTCGGAAAGAAGACACCAACAAATATTTTATGTTTTTTTTTTTTTTTTTTTATTTTATTTTATTTTGATGGCAAACTTACAATCGATAGTTATACAGCATTTCTAAAGTTTTAAAACTAGGTAGAACAAGTTCACACTTATAGATGTAACACGGTTAAGTTAGAGTCAAGCACTAGGGCAATGATTATACTGTTACTAGAATCCAAATTATTCATTAAGTACCATACATTATATAAAACTAAGTTAAATCTTTTTACCTGTGCAAATTAATATATCTAAATAAATCAACTTCTACCTGTGCAAAATAATATATCTAAATAAATATATATTACAGTTTAGCCTTATTTAAGAAATAATTGTTCAGCATGCGCTTCGCCTTGGATATGCTTGTGTTGAATACGTCAATGTCACATTCATTGCTCAATTTGTTGAAGCCGTTACAAGCTCGCCATAGGAATGAGTTTTGGCGATAGTTCGAGTGGGCCAACGGTATTAAAAATGTTGTTTTTGCTCTCAAATTTAATGTGGAAGTTACAAAGTTTAGTTTAAAAAGCAAATCAGGACAATCAATGATACTTTGCGCTATTTTAATAAGAAAGACGAAGTCTGCTATGTCGCGGCGAATGAACAACGGAGGCAGGTGGTGGAGTTCACACATTTGCAAGTAGGTGTTACCTAGATACTTCTGCTTAGTTCGGGAGCACAAAAACTTCATGAACCTTTTCTGAATACGCTCAATCCGAGAGATATATTTTTGGTAGCGAGGATTCCATATCTGAGAGGCATATTCTAGATTACTTCGCACGAAAGTGCAGTAAAGAATTTTTAAAGTTTTTGCGGATTTAAAGTCCCTTGAGCTCCGAATAATAAATCCTAACGCGCGGGAAGCTTTAGCAATGATGCCATTTATGTGTTCTTCAAAGATAAGCTTTTTGTCAAAGCAGACGCCAAGATCACTCACTGTTTCAGACCTACTCAATGACTGACCATACAACATGTAGTTGTATTTAACGAGGTTACGCTTTCTACTGAAGGTAGTCACTTGGCATTTTGCAGGATTAAGGTCCAACCTGTTGGTGTTGCAGTAAAGCTCTAATCTCGTCAAGTCGGATTGCAGCGCCTGAGCATCAACGCTTGACGAGATCCGAGCATACAACTTCATGTCGTCAGCAAAACACAACAAGTTAGAAGATGTTAGTTGGAGATGAATGTCGTTCACAAAAATGAGGAACAACAGTGGTCCAAGAAGAGATCCCTGCGGTACGCCGCTAGTGATGTTAGCCCAGCTAGATACGTAGTTACTTACTACGACCGCTTGGGATCGATTGTCGATGTAGGATGCGAACCAACGCAACAAGTTACCACGAACACCTAATCTGTAAATTTTTTGTAGCAGCAATGTGTGATCAATGCGGTCAAAACATTTGCTGTAATCGGTGTAAATAACGTCAACCTGATCACCGTTGTCCATTGCGGTTGTCAGGAATTCACTAAGAACAGCTAAATTTGAAACGGTTGATCGTCCCCTCAGAAATCCGTGCTGAACCGGAGATAGTTCATTCCTAATGGCCTCGTGTAATTGAGTGAAGATGATTTTTTCAAGGATTTTGGATATTATAGACAATTTTGAAATCGGTCGGTAGTTCGAAACTTCAGTTTTTATACCTTTTTTGTGAACTGGTGTGATGAAAGCACGCTTCCAGATATCAGGCACAGAATGACACGATATATAATCAACCACTCCCACATAGACGTACAAACCATATGTGTCCAGTTGCTTCCATTTGAAACACATATTCGGTCTAGGTTGAAGTTTGAAGACAAATTGTTGAAGACATAAGTAACATGACTTTTCAAACAATATTTGACATTTGACAATATAAAAAATATTTTAATATGTATTACCATCTGCATAGATAATGCATTTCAAAAGCAGTAAGCATTACTAGATATAAATTATAATTAATATTTCCTCCAAAATAAACACAAATAAACGTATCTTTTTTGAGTCGGGATATCAAGATAATAAAGGCAATGCAAGCCATGTCTTGACGCCACCGCATGACGTCAATAGCCAGTATCGCGCCATATTGCTGAAGCGAGCGTTTTGACAGCTTAAATAATCAGTGTACGTTATAATTCGTTGTATTGAATGAAATACTTAAAATTAATAGAAATAAATAATATTAGGTCATTACATATGAAATTGGCGTTTTGTAAGGGAGGAATTAAAGTTAATTTAAAAGAAATATTATATATTTATTTAATCAAAGTATAAACTATTGCTATCTATGCACTTTTGCCATCTCATAGGTAGTTCATTGATTCCTTTACTAAAAAAAACCATTCGGGCGGGAATCAATAAAATCTTTGAAGGCGATTTGGGCTGCCCCATCGGACTTGAATTTTTCCCTTGCAAGAAGTTATTATCCAAATTTCAGTATTCAGTTTTCAGTGCAGTGGTGGATGTCTTAGACATTCCGATTGATGCTCTTTTAATATGGTAGCCATCTGTTGTGCAGTATGTGGTCTAGCGTTGTCCTGAAGCAGCAGTGTCTTAGAGCGATTGACCAGCCTCGATTGTTTAGCAGCTACCTTTTTCATCGTGGTTTGCAGTTGCTGAAAATAGACATTTTCCGTAATCGTCTGGCTAGATTTAAGAAAGCTGTAGTGAACGACACCGGCATTAGTTCACCAAACGCTCACGAGTTTTTGTAAATTTGCCCTTGAGGCAGGATTTGGCTGGTTGGCCAGGGTTCAACCATTGCGATGAGCGTTTCCGATTGCCGTACAGGATCCACTTTTCACCACAGGTAATGGTCTGATTTAAAATCCTTTCATTATTGTGCCGGTTGAGTATGTAACGCAGCAGTCCACGCGCGTTTCTCGGTTCGCTGCACTCAATCCATGAGGTACCCACGTCTCAAGCTTTTTCACCTGCCCAATTTACTTCAAGTGGATTAAAACAGTTTTGTCACTAACACCGCAGCCTACAGCTAACTCGAACGTGGTTTGCTATGGATCTACTTCCACAGTAGCCTTAAATTCTTCATTATCAACTTTGGTCTCCGGCCGTCCACGGGGTTGTTCTGCAGGTCGAAATTTCCAGAACAAAAACTTTGAAACCGAAAACGCAATGTGTTTTCTTTTGCAACACCGCCGCCATACACTGCATTATTATGGCGATACAAGTCAGCAGATTGGGATGAGATGCGGCATTTTTTCGCGTCTTATCCTTGGCGGCAGCCTTGTTTTACATGAACCGATCCATCGTCCTGTGCTGATGATGTATCAAGTGTGATAGGCCAAGCAATGGAGTATTTGATCCCTTACGCTGACCTATCCCTTGAAACCAAAGGTCGCCCATGGTTTAATGCTGGTTGCCTGGTTGCCGAATTATACGCACGTTATTTAAATACTTTTCACTAATAAAATAATTTTCATTCAAGTCCAATGAACGAAAACTAAATTTTATGGTGTTCAAGAATTGTAAAATAACGTGACATGTTTTATGCTTAACTTTTAAATTAACTGTTTTTCTCGTATTGGATCTATCAGACCTGAAATTGTTTATATTGCTTCAGTTACAATAATAAATAAATTTAATTATAGGCGTAAATTTTATTTTAAGTACTCGTTTGTTTTAATATCCATCGATGGAAAGTGACGGACTAATCGAAGATGTTTCACAACGCCAATAGATAGAAAACACTGAAGGTTTGATTTAGTAGAGCCATACGTGTGCTTGCATAAACATCATGGAATCATAGACAAACGCCTGGCTCTTTTTAAAGAAATTAAAGTTTAAGGTAATTTGGAAGGAAATTAGGATAGACGTTGACATCACATTGCATCAGGAGATGGAGAACAAACACAAATTGAAGTAGGTAACATGATAAAATATAAAGAAGCTCGGTACGGAATGATACTGATAATCTTTAATGATTTTAAAGTGAACGAGTATATTGGATTATACTGTTAATAACAATCACAATCTCTCTCGTGTCAACGGCACCGAAACTTCGAGTTAAAATTCGGTTTATTTAGTATAAGGAATCGTGAAATTTTAAGTAAATACTAAATTAACTGTCCGCCGTGAAGTCCAAATAAATATTTGTCAATAATCAAACAACCATATAGATATTTCGACTGCTAGTCACAATATTCCACGTAACCATACATCGTGTGAACGTACAGTACAGTAATAATATATTCCAAGCAGCGTATTCGGGGTCGATTAGCCGCTCAGCTCATAAGGCGCTCGACGGGGAATCTGCATATTGATGCCGGCTCCTGAGATGCAGGCAGACATACTGCCTTGAAGAGCCTTTAATTCATATTACTATATTACGAAGCTTGAATGATTTAGCATGTTCATTGTTGCGGTCTTAGAATTAAGTGTCGAAAACCTTTGATTTCAATGAGTAAACTTGATAGCGCATAAAGAAATCTGTTCGCTCTAGTATCCATATAGTAATAATTATGAATTTCTGTAACAAAAACGTCAACTCTTTAGGGAAAACAGAATAATCATAGATATAAATTTTAACAACCAGGACCCGAGAAAGAAACATCTGTCTTCAGATATGAATGCCCCGACCAGGAGGCATAGGGTTAGTAGTAAACCTAGGACCTCCGGGGTATGAGACTGACTCCGGAGGTCCTAGACTGTCAAAACAAAATACCAATCAGAGTGTTTTGCGAAAAAAAAGTTTATATAATTTATAGAACGCTGGCGAGTTACAATTTATTTTGAAAATTCGATTATTTAAAAGTAAAAATAGATTTGTTCCAAGTTAAAATTTTCCTCAAATTTTTTTTACCAGCATTATTATATTATACACCTATTGTGTGTTATACAAAAGTGGAATTGCGTTGGAAGCATTTCTGTGCAAGATTTTTTACGATTTCAAGTCCAACCTGAAACCTGATGAATCGTTTAATTGACTTCAATCAGCTTTTAAGAACAAGGCGCTTCCTAAGAGAGTTGTGTACCGCTGGTATAACGAGTTTAAGTGCGGTCGCTTAAATGTGAAGGATGAAAAAAGAAGTTGTCATCCTTTGACTGCTGTTACGGAACAAAACGTGCAACAAGTGAAAAATTTGATTCAACAAAACCGGTTCATCACATACGAGAAGATTCAGTACAATCTCCAGATTGGATCAGGAAGCGTTCATGACATTCTATACAACCACCTTTGCCTGAGGAGGATTATTTCGCCCACAACCTTACCGGATTTTGATCTCCAGTTTTTTTTCCTTTGGTTATTTAGTATCAATTCCCTTAAGAAATAGCATCAATGTAAAGTGGTATTGCCAGATGTATTTGCTGCTGCGAGCAACAAACGACCGAACACAGGGCTCCGAGGCCTTTTGCTCTACCACAACAACGCACCTGCACAGTCTGCGATCTAGACGAGGGACTTCATAAACACCACCCCAGTAATGCTTTTGGGTCATCCCCCTTATAGTTCTGATTTGGCACGGTGTGATTTCTTCTTGTTTGATAAAATTAAAATTCAGCTCAAGGTTTCATCGTTAGAAGATGCGCTCACTGCTTTTGGGAAGGCTGTTGAGGAAGTACCTGTTGCAGACAGGAAAACGTGCTTTGAAAATGTATTCAGACGCATGAAACTTTGTAAAGTCTCTGGCGAAGAGATTTTTAAAAGATGGAATAAAAAAATATACAACCTATATATATTCATTACTTTTTTCTCAAAATTTTTCTAGTGTCCAACGTATTTGTCAAAATATACAAAAATAATCAATACTAAGAACATTTGATTTTCAAAGTCCTTAATTTCATTGAAATTGTATGCCCATTTATTATTATTAAAACTAATGGTTGCCGGGGCATTTATTTGTGTTATAAACACAGATGTTTGTTCTCGAGGCATGGTTTTTGTTATAGGTATGTTTATTCTGGGTTCCCTTTCAGTGCGCTGTATGGTTACGCACAACACAAGCTCTGCAAACTTCGGGGCCATACAGTTGATGTGTTTGTCTTGGTTTATTTATTTATTTACTTGAAGAAAGAGCCAGTGTATTTACAATCAAAGCAACAAAGGTAATTCTTTTATATTAGTCGATATGATAATCACAATCAATATTGATAAATAAAACACGTAGAACTACTGGTGTATATGGGTGCTGATGCCACTTACCATCAGATGGCTTACGAGCTCATTACCGGCTATGAAAGCAAAAAACCTGTCCTGCAGAAAGATATTACTTACTTTCTCATGAGAAATCTAATACCGGAAATTATAAGTCAAGCCACACATTTCTTAATTGGCCACGTGATCAAACTTAAAATTTTATAACTCAGCCACGGGAAAATGAGATAGCCTCTAATACACTAATTCGTCATTTTTGCAACGCCTACTAAATGTTCTATAGAAAGCGTAGTAGTTAAATTTGGGTTAGGTTAATGTTGGGCTCGATTAAATTAATCGAAATTGGATGATAATTCAAAATAGTGGCTTACTTAGATGATAACTAGTGGCTAAGATATTTAGACGCTGGTCGGTTGTGGCTGAGTTATTAATTTAGATGGCAAATAAAGATTTTTTATGGCGTATAATGCTATTAAAAAGAAGTCCGTTTAATTAGCACACATCTAATATTCTCATTGGTTGTGTGTATTAAGTTATTATAGACTTAATAAGTTATAAAATTGCAGCGAGTCAAACGACTCGTAAAATTTTAATGATAACTACTTAATTCTGTATTAAGTTTTGATGATCAAGATGCAAACTGCTGTAAGAACTTCATATTTTCTCGCTGCAGACTTTTCACATTAATCATAATCTATGGCTATGCAAACGATTGTCTAAGTTAAGCAACGTTCGGTGCGGCAGACCTAGGATGGGTGACCGCCAATGGCTTGCAAACTTGAGCCTTTCCGCGCTTAGGAGGGCACGTTAAGCCCCGTTCTTGGTTGTCGTCACAAAGAAGCAGTCAGGAAGGCTTGATATACTCTGACACTTGAAGTTGCCACTCTCTTACATGATGACTAGTAGTAATTATTAGAATTAAGAACGTTTCGTTGGTTGATCAAACAAATGACAGGCTGTTACACACAGAAGGTTGCTGGCTCCACATACAGTAAGATTGTAGTGTTTTTGAATATAAATATATTTAAGTGTTATATATGACTTAGTTTATTAAGTCCTAATTTTATGTATAATAAGATATCAGTTTCTTTACATGAAGCTCTAAACTTATTTTTTACATGAACTTTCGGGAACAATGCCGCCCGCCCAAAGCCGTTCGGGTGTGCCGAACAGCAAGTCGAATAAGTGTTATATTGCTTCAGGCCAGCCTTGCCCTCCAACAATGACTGCCAAACTGAATGTTGCATATGCTGTGTGACACACAAGATCTTGCAGTATGTGAGAGACAATTTCTTTATTGTTTTTTATAACCAGTCAAACATAGTAATAAAATCATAACATATATGGGTCACGTAACCTCATGGGTGTGTTTGTAACACTGTATTTATGTAAGCAATATAAAAATACAAATAATAATAAATAAATACCCAGAGAATCACACCAACTGTATGGCCCCAAAGTAAGCAGTAAGTTATGGATGACCATACAGCGAACTGGGGGGAACCCAGAATAAAATATCAACAAACATGACCCGAGATTCATTCTTCGAATAAACGTTCATCACAAAAACGAATGCCCCAGCCAGGACCCAAACCTGGGACCTCCGGCGTATGAGGCGGTGGTACTGACCTCTACGCTGATCGTTCGTCAAATTGCTTGTTTACCATTTATTTTCCATTTACTTGGCTTATTTTAGTATATCGTGTGATTTCTACTATTATTGGAATTGTAAAGTAGAAATAGTAAGCTGCCCCGAACAATACAAATACACTACAAATTAATATATTTATAGATTGTCGAAAAAAAACCTGTAAGTGGCATTAATTTTTGTATAAAATTGTAATGCTGTCGGTTTTCAGATTGATGCATAAAATCTAATTGAATCCATTTACGGATATCGCTACCTATAAAATATTTTCTCACACAACCACCTAAGTAAATTAAAAACCATTTTTCAGATTCACGTAAATTATCCGTTTTATATAGCTGGTTATAAAAATAAATTGATTTATATTCTGATCGAGGGCATCCTACGTCTGCAGTACTCCGACTTGCGAGAGCCGTCTGCTATGCACTCGGGCGCTCGTAAAATGAAATATCTTAGTAAATATTTCGGAGATCTAAGTAATCTATCTGCATACAAACTTTGGAATATTTTACGATATACGTTTTAATTTATTTTTTGTGAGTCCGAAATATTGGCTGTCTGAGCGTAAGATATCGTAAGTATTGGAAAATATAAAGAGTAGAGCTTGTAACTATTTTATATTGTTATTTTAATGAAAATTTTATAAATGTGATGTTTGATTCTATTAAAAGCTAATATTAAATTTTTTTTTCAAATAATTGTCAAAGTAAGAATGAACTAATACCTCTAGAGGGGGCAAGGCATATTCTATAGTATCGCAGTCAAATTGTGTACCTTAATATTCCATTATTTAACAATTTTGATAGAGGATTGCCGAGAAATATTTTTTCCTCTCGGTCTGCCTATAATACCTTTTAAAAGCCAAATTTAAGGTGTAGCTGTGATGATGATGATGATGATGATGATGATGATAACAAAGTAAAAGAACACATTCATTAAGTGTAAACAATATTTAGCTATATTTGGATTTTTTACAATATCAATATAGAAGACCGAGTGGTGAAGTGGTAAGTAGACTTGCCTCATACGCCGAGGGTCCCAGGTTCGAGTCCTGGCCGGGGCATTCATTTGTGTGATGAACAGAGATGTTTGTTCTCGAGTCATGGTTGTTGATATTTATATATGTTTGTTTATTCTGGGTTCCCCCCCAGTTCGCTGTATGGTCATCCGTAACACAAGCCCTGCTTACTTTGAGGCTATACAGTTGTGTGTTTGTCTGGAAATTTATTATTATTATTATTCAACCTAGCTTCGTATTTTCTCTTAGGAAAAACCGCCGCTTTATGTTTTTTTTTTTGCTTTATATTATTTTATTTGTATAAATGGAATTTAGTAAGATAGAAGATAAACGATTATAAAATCAATCTCAGTTGAAAATAATCATGGTTTGGACTATAAATTGCCTATCACCACCCCTTTCTTGGAATCCCTGCTCTGTCGGAACTCACGGTCGCTTCAAATACAAGATTTAAAAGATTTCTGTGATGAACATAGTAGATGTTTGTTCTCATGTCATGGTCATGGTTATGTATATTTGTTCTGGGCTCTGCCAACTTTGCTGTAATGTGTGTGTGTCTATAATAAACAAAATTTTATAATTTTTTCACAAATCTCATGAGTCTCGTAGAAATTGAACTGCTTTGCTGATTTATCTATGGTCTGTAAGTAAAAAAATTCAATCCACATAAATAAGGAAGACCTATACCTGTACAAATAAATGACATTAAACCAGAAAACCAAGAGACACTGCAATAAAAGCAGTTCGAGTGCTTCCATGGGCGGAGACAGCCCTGCGCTCGGAAGTTCGGGCGTCTCATTATGTAAAGTTAGTTTGTACTTGCGCTAGGGCTGCCAACGACAAACGCACTCGCCGTTGTATGAACGGGTTGAGGTGGTATTCTGAATGTTTATTGCTTAGGGTGGAAAGAAGAAAAAAAATAGTTTATTTACTTAAAATGAAATTAGTTCACAGAACATAGATTGAAAATATTTCTTGGATTCTTGTTATTTTTTGTTGTTATTTTTACTATTTTCATAGCCCGCTGTCGAACACGTGATTTACTTGATGGTAAGTGGCATACGCACCAATGGGCATCATTGTTCTTTAAAATGATGCTTCCGCAGGCTTCGATTGGAATTGCCTTAGTTCCAGTAATTGCACTGGTTGTTCCTTCTCTTCGTCCGGAACATAGCCAGGTAAACGTGATTCTTAGGTGATATAGAAAGCCAAATTGGAAGAACCGCAGTACCAACTAAAGTACTACATTTCGGTTACTTTGTGTTATAGGTATTGACTCTAACATTGAAATAGGTAAAGCTGTATTTAAATTAAAAGAGACTATCGATTTGATAATATTAAAATGTGAATGTTTGTGAGGTGTACGATTATGTGTATTCCAGATTCACACCCGTTTAGGACTCGCTATCCTTATTACTTAATTTGCTTTGCGTGGGATCAATAATTGTTGCGGCTTGGAAAAAAGAATCTAATCAAATTACAATGAATTGAATAAATAAAAGTGTTTCTCAGAATAAACAACATAAATTTAGTTACTCTTATTTTATTCCCACTTCACTCTCTGAAAGCTACAAAAAGAATATATCATCTCCAGAATAAGTCCCCTTCTAGTACTTGTGGCGGAATATTTTACCGATAAATATCTCTTAAGACATCCCTGTTTATTGTTCGGATTCTGCTGATTCCGTTGCCGGTTTTTTCCCGTTTAAACCCCCTTTTTAAAAATAAACTGTCTGCTGTTTCGAGAAATATCTCCCTGTTTTGTGGAAAAGGGATAACATTGGAATTAATTCTTGAATCGCAGACTAATGTAGTAAGTGCTTAAGGGAGAATGGTTGAGCGAGTTTTGCTTGCTATTTAATGTTTTTTAGGTTTCTATACTTTGTTTTTTTTTTAAGGTACAGACTCTGTGTGGGTTGAAACCTCTTGTTAGTATGAAGCAAATGCATATCTGTGTTTTGTTTTAATAGGTTTGAGTTACTTAATAGCGTACTATTTTTACCCGACTGTCAGAAAGAGGGGTATGTTTTTCGATTTCAACATGTCAGGTGTCAGTTGTGGGAGTGACATAGTAAATATTATTTTCCGGAATTGCAGTTCCGTCTGTCATATTCAGCAGCTTGTTGGTTTTGGCCTCGCATCCAATGTACGTATAAATTTACTCTGGTACGATAGTTGGTAGTTTTCTCGTTACGAACAACTCGCATAAGATGTTTTAACTTGGCCCAGAATATCCTGCTAATCTGCTAAGTACTGGGATGGTAGCGCTTTAGGAGCGCATCGGAATGCCGCGATTACTCTATTAAAAAGGTTGTTAAAATTTTTAACGAAAATAAAGTTTACATTTTAAAGGCTGGAGTAATACGCCAACTAAATGAAATCTGAAATCACAATCTATTTTCGCTAACGCTACCGAAAACGCTTAAACTGTACATAGCATCACGTGATATATTGATAGTTACGTAATATGGTCCATATAGTTTAAGCGTTTAGATTGCAATTTGGCTAGAGCCCCCGTTACAATACTTGTTTATTAATACGATTGTTAACATCGCATGCTAATAATGTATACTGTAATATATATTTGAGAATGAATAGCCAAATTCTTTATTTAATTCCTCGCAGTGTTACAGCCCGGACCCATTTATAATGTTCAAATGACACGATAAAATAAAATCAATTTACTTTGGTTTTGGTCGTTTTACAAATCCTTTTAAACATTGTTTTAAGAAATTATTCCTTATTCTTTATTCATTAGAGTTTCTTTTACTGAAGAGGTAAAGTAAGGAAATTTTGTTAAAAATGATTTGAATCCCATTCTATCGAATTTAATGTTTTCATTGCGGGTAATATATCCGTTGTCGGAATGATTTTTCGAAAAGTTTTTTCAAATGTGACTTACAAAGCAATCAATCATTGTATGACAATTCTGCTCAGAATACAATATTAAGGAATTTTAGTTATTCAGCAACGCATTCAGTACAGCCGTTTAATACACAAGTTATTTTTATGAAAAGTAAATCAAAATTTGATATTGACATATCAAAAAAGAACTCGTAAAGGACGGACGGAAGCGTCAATTCAATGTTGATTGAAATTTCGCTTCTGTCCAAGGACCGTTTCTTTCGTTCAAATCTAATCTATGGCGGTACTAACTCACCTTCAACACCTTCGACTAATAATATCCGCACGCGACTTAAAATTTGGTGGATACCGTGCTCGTTTGCCGGCTACGAAAATAGTAAAAAAAGAAAATGGCTTCTAGTAATTCTCTAATAATTAGCAGGCGTTTGTCTTCCATCTCACCGAGGATCGTAAACGCCTGTCCAAGAGGTACCTATTCACTCTACACTTGAAAGCTCCAGGGTTTTATTTGTCTGGAAAAAACAGACGCAGGCAAATCGTTCCACTCTTTGGCAACATGAACCAAAAATGAGCTATCGAACCATTTAGTTCGGATCTTCGGCACGCTAACCACAAACGAGTGAAACTTCTGTCTGCGTGTGGTTGACCGGTGGAGAAAGGGGGAAGGTTCGATCAGCTGAAAAAGAGCATTCGCACACTCTCCAAAGTGCAATCTGTAAAAACCGATAGACTAGCAACTTTTCGACGATGTTCGAGACTTTGCAGTCTCGAAGAAGTAAATTTGTTGTCACTTATGAGTCTACGGGCCCTTCGGTCGACAAAATCCAACGCTTCAAGATGGTACTTAGCGGAATCATTTTAGTTTTTATAAATACAAACAAGGTATAATTGATTGCTTTCAGCTGTGTACACCCACTCAGCTAAAAACCTTTAAAAGCGGATAACATTCGACGCATCCATTATTTGGCTCATAATGCCGCGTCATTCATATTAATTACGTGTTTTACGCAACTTTTAAAATGACATGAAAAGTGTAAGCGAATTTTGTAAAAACATTTGTGTCCAGCCTTTTTGTAAACAACGTGCGGCGGGATTTGGCTTCAGCGTAATTTGTTTTACAGAAATATCATTAAATAATAAAATATTAGGTCTTTACCTATGAAATTGCCGTTTTTCACGAAATAAATGAAGCGTAATTTTTTGACGGAGAACTTCCAACCCCAACTCTTGTAGCTTGGAGACCGTCTGCTGTGCAGTATGAGGTCGCGCATTGTCGTGCAGGAGCAGTGGAGCCGAACGATTGACCAAAGCTGGTTGGAGACGTGCGAGCTTCTCCATCATTGTGTTCAGTTCTTCACAGTACACATCTGCAGTAATGCTTGTCCCGTTTGGCAAGAAGCTGTGATAAATTACACCCGCGTTAGACCACCAAACAGTGACCATCACTTTTCTAGGGGTAAGTTTTCGTTTAGGGCATTGTTTGGGTGCTGAACCAGGGTCCAACCAACTTGCTGAGCGCTTACGATTGTCAAACAGGATCCATTTCTCGTCACAAGTAACAATGCGGTTCAGAATTCCTTCATTTGTATGCCTGCTGAGCAGTGCAAGGCACGTCTCCACGCGTACTTCGCGCTGGCGGTCATTGAGTTCGTGGGGTACCCATTTGTGAAGCTTTTTTACCTTGCCAATTTGACGCAAATGGAGCAATATTGTTTTGATGCTAACGTCGAAAGCTGCTGCTAATTCAGCCGTGGATTGAGTTTCATCAGCTTCCACAATTGCCTTTAATTCGTCATTGTCTACCAAAGTTTTCGGACGACCACGGGGTTAATTTTTCAGGTCAAAATTTCCAGAAAGGAAGCGGGTAAACCAATAACGGGTGGTGCGTTTGTTTGTAGTGTTCGCTCCGTAAACGTCGTTGATGTTGCGTGCCGCTTGTGCCGCTTTGCTGCCACGACGGTACTCATACTCCATAATTACTCGAATTTTTAACTTATCCATGATGACGAAAAATGTTCGAATGCGTTGAAAACAAAACACTAACTATTAAACAAATGACGATTTTAGAAAAAGAATTCCATGTTTGTCAAATAAAATTAATTTGAAATTAGAATTATCAGTCAAAAAAAAATATTTTCATTTGAAATGGCCAGTACGGCAAAACGGCAGTTTCATAGGTAAAGACCTATTATAAACAATATTCTATGCTGTACAAATGTTAAATATGACAGCTATTTTATTGTAAAAAACTCAACTTGAACCATGTTTATTGACAAAAAAGGAATTTTGAAATGTATCATAGTTGTATCAAAAGCGCCATACACAGTAATAAATAATAATATTAAATCCGCAGACTAACATCTGCACGGCTCCAAAGTAAGCTAAGGGTAGTGTTAAGGATGACCATGCAGCGAACTGGGGGTGACAGTATAAACATTTATGTATGTAAGAAAGAAGAAAGAAAGAAAGAAAGAAACATTTATTCGCTGAATATGGTCAAAAATATATAATGGTCTTAAATCGTTTAAAAGTACAGTCATATTCAACCTTGACAGGCGTGCAAATATTTAAAGTAGTACTAGTAATGTTACAAGTTATGTCAAAACAATTTATTATACAAGAATAGTACAAATTGATTGTCCTTATTATTTAATATAAAATGTCCCTAATATAAATAAATGTCATAAGCAATAAAATCATCAGTAAATAATAAAATTAAAAATGTCAACATAAAAAAAGCCTAGTTACAAGATTAAATTCATTCCATTAAATACATTAAATTATTTTAATTACTGATTATTATATTTTATTTCAGGATACAGAAAATAACAGTTCAATTTCTCTAATATATGTAGATGTCCGTATAAAATAAAATTATAAAATGTCGATAGCATAACTACGGGATTCTTAAAAATTCCTTTATGCAATAGTAATTTTTTTCCAGAAGAAAACTATGCAATCTTTTTTTAAATACGTGTAATGGTAATGTCTTTAAGTTGCTAGGTAATTTATTAAAAATACGGATTGCCATACAGAAAACATTTTTCGAATACAATCCTAATCTTTGCATTGGTATATATAATTTCTGTTTATGTCTCCCTGTACCATTTAACATATGGTAATTAGTTTTGAGTAACTGTGTATGACCTCGCACAAATACACAAATTTCATAAATGTACAAAGAGGGAACCGTAAGAAGGTGTAGTTTTTGAAACAGTGGCCTGCAGCTGTCTAAAAATCCAGTACCACAAATTGCACGTATACATTTTTTTTGTGCACGAAAATTGTTAATTGAGTCAACAAAGTTGCCCCATAATATTATGCCATATCTTAAGATTGAGAAACAAATCCGTGGTAAGATAGAAGCGCTGTATTTGTTCCCGCAACTTCTCTGACTCTTCTTAATACGTACACATAATTTTTGATCTTAGCCCGTAACTTAATTATATGTGCTTTCCGATTGCACCACTTGTCGATTTCTAAACCTAAAAACTTTGTCGATTCTACATTTTCTATTGTTAGTCCATTATAACTTATATTTAATGTCGCAAATTTTCTATTTATTGTATTAAATTGTATTAGTTTAGTCTTAGACACATTTATTTTTAAACTATTACAATTTAGCCAGTTCTTCACTTTTGTCAACGTAAAGTCAACTTTATCTTTAAGGTCAGACGCATTTGATGCACTTATTAGTATTGTTGTATCGTCAGCAAAAAGAATACATTCATTTCCAATATAATCAGGCAAGTCATTAATATATAATATAAATAATAAGGGTCCAAGAACACTTCCTTGAGGAATGCCAATGTTATTTGACCGATATGCTGATCTGTACGCAATCTTATATTTATGTTTTAAACATGACATCTCTACACACTGTTTTCGATCGTTAAGGTAGCTTGATACCCAGTCTAATGCTACTCCTCTTATTCCATATCTACTAATTTTGTCCAAAAGAGTTTTATGTGAAACAAAGTCAAAAGCCTTACTCAAGTCAAGGAAAACTGCTGCTGGGTAGAGCTTTCTATTTAAACAGTCAGTCACCTTTTTGATGAGTGAAAAACATGCAAAAGTGGTAGACCTATTCTTTCTAAAACCGTATTGTTCCTCAGATAAAACATCGAATTTATTTTAAAAAAAAACAATCTAAACAAATCAAAATAAACAAATTAATGTATAAATATAAACAATCATGACCAGCGAACAAACATCTGTAATCAACACACAAAAGAATGCCCCGACCAGGACTCGAACCTGGTATCTCTGGAAATATCTGGAAATTTACACTGAAACAACATACTGCATGGTAACTTTATCTACATTTCATTTACTTACCAGTGGTTTCAAGCGCTTTCACCGGTGTAGCCTTTGAGTATCTTGAAAAACCTGATACCTTGAGAAATTTCAGTTAAAATAATATTATGCAGATGAAATTATCTCTTAATATTAAGAGTGATAAAGAGACGATAGTAATCTTGAGCCTATATAATGAATCTTACCACGAACTATGCAACAGTTACAATACCAATGAGCCGTCGCCAACTCTGTGTCTTTTTACACAGTTATACAGGGTGTCCCAAAAGTCGACGATAAACCGGAAGCAGGAGATAACATCTATCAGGAAAATAAAAAAAAAGTTATTGACCCTGTGGTTATGAAGCTATAGGTATTAAAGAAAAATCAACACCCTGTGATGATCATTTTAACCTTGATGGTACAAATCGTAACTTTTGCTTTGTCTAAAAAATTTTAACTTTTGCCCTGATCTTCGGCCGACCAGTTAAATTGCCGAGGTTATTCAACCTTAAGAAGATGTGCTTAAAATAATAAATCCCCAGAAAAACACACCAACTTTATGAATCCAAATTAAGCATGTATGACCATATAGTGAATTGGGGTCCCCCCCCCCAGGATAAAAAAAACATATATAAATATAAACAACCGTGACCGGAGCACAAACGTGTGTTTTTATAACACAAATGAATGCCCTAACCAGGACTCAAAATGACGCTGCTAACAATTATGCTATTCGGAAGCCAATCTTATCTACTCATTAATCTAACGTAATGTATTTTAAAATTATGTGGCATTTATCAGAAACCTATCAGAATTTTTGGATTATGTGTATTATTATATTATTAAATAATTATATCTGGCATTAACCGGTATGAAAGATACACGGAGCTAACTGCCAAACTTCATTAGGTGGAGAGGCACTTTCAGAACAAAATAGTTAAAGTTAAAAATAAGCTACCTACGCCTAGTGCTAACTTTTAAATAGTCATAAGAAACAATATAGGGGAAAATAAAAATAAAAATTCATTAAATAAAATGAATGGTTTTAATATAAATTGACCATAATACACACTCCTGAACGCTACAGTTGTCAAACAACTCATATAACTATATATTATACACGATTCGTACAATCACCCAAGAAAGTAGTCTACCAATTTTGACAAAACTTGCTGTGTAAGCAAAATAGCTGTAACATTGAGTCTGTAACTGTCAGAATGTAAAACAAGGGAAAATCAAACTTGTTATGTTATGTAATAGACTATATTTTTGGCCGACTGTACGTACACATAACTTTATAATAAATTCCTTTAGTATTCAATGTTTAGATTAAACTAGAAATTTGGCAACTAGTATAATAACTTATTAACTGGTATTTTATTTTTAATAAATACTTAATTGTAAAAAAGGTATATTTCCGAAAATTATCATAAAACTTAATTTTGTTTTGGCATACAGTTAAATTCTATGAATCGTTAATTTGGTATTAGGTGTAGTTACCATTCGGAATGTTAGTTAACTTAAGTTTATATAGTGCAACAAAATTATCTAAACTAATTTGATACAAATCCCCAATTATTAAAATAACACTCCACACTTCATACATGACGATATAAAAAAAATATTTAAAAAAGTATGTACTCGTATTAAGTTCAGTCACACATCAATCAATAGTTTTAAACTCGCGATATATCCACTTAAAATAATAGTTTCTTAGTACAAAATATTAACTGGTTTACAACAAACTCACTATGGTCATTTCATTTATTTTTTTTTTTCTAAAATTCCTTAATCAAGTAAGTCTACATGGTTATGAGTCTTTCCGGTTCGGCCTCCTCTCTGACTGTGTAAACAGATCGTCTGATGGCGCAGCCTTCGAATCTAGAATTGGGAACATGGTGCAGTACCTCAGGGAGAGCATCTCCTTCGGATTCTAAAACAGTCTCGTCAGAAAATTCCTCGCTCTCATCTCGTCAAGATCTGTGCAAAAACTCTGGAGTGAACATCTTCGGGTTCGTCGCCTTAAAAACTTTGTCATGGTGCCTTAACCGGTGAACTATCTCATCGTGAAGCACGTTGAAACACATCGCCGTCAGCGCCAGGCCGGTTATTATGTAGACAGAACAAAACCAGATAGTGCCGTTCGAAGCACCGTTGTTGTGCGTCGCGCCTGGCGCCAGGTGCCCGAATCCGATGGTACTGAGACTCATGAAGCAGAAGTAGACTCCATCAACTGGACTCCACCCCTCCATATGATACAGCACCAATGCCCCGAAAAATATGTAAGAGAATATCGCAACAAGACACAGACCAATGGGGGCGAGTAACGACAGACCTCGAAGAGATACTTTAGAATCAGTGTCCGTACAACTCAATGAGTCACAGTCTCGGAGAAACCCTAAACCTTGATTTTTGTCTTTCATCGAAGTTGTACTTACGCTGTGAGCTTGAGATGCAGATATTATAGTGCCAGATGGAGATCTGACGTAATACGGTTCTTGTAAATGCAACTGACTTCTGAAATCGTCATGTCTTCTAGCTTTATCTTTTCTTTCTTTTGAGGATAAAGCTCTTTCGTCTATACAGCAGTGCTTAGCACACAAACAACAAAACGTTCTACTGAATATGCTTCGAAAAACTCTTGACAACAACGCTCCAACTACGGATAAGTAGAGGAGAGTCAGTGGTATTCCAATCACTGCGTATCCGATGGTAACAGCTTTCCCTAATGCCGTTCTTGGGGCGACACTTCCATAGCCTAAAACGAAGAAAAGCAATAATTATAAAATACATAAACGAATATGCTTTTTAGAAAACAATTTAAAAGAATACCTTACCTATTGTTGTTAAAACGGTTAATGAATAAAGGAAAGCCTTTGCAAAATTCCATTCGTAATCATCAGCGACCAACGCAGGAGCCGACTCCAATGCTCTAGCGCCATTGTACTGTGCGGTCACATCGGCTGCAACTCTAGCCACCAGCTTATCTTGGAACCTCGCGATCTCCTGAGCCGCCAGCCTCGTCCAATTCTCTTTGTATAATATATTTAGAGAGACGGTTATCTCCCAAATGCTTTCCACAGTCTGCGATCGCAATTCCGCACTGGCTTGATTAATAGAACCGTTCAGTTTGGCTATCGATTCAATTTTCTTATCTGTCACTTGATAGGAAGTCGTGGCTAGAGTTTTCTGATGTACTTTTGCAGCATTTCCTTCTATGGCGAGAAATATAAAAGCTCCCAACAACGTGTAGCTAAGGAGTAGAATAAATATGCCAATGTTTGTGACAAATCCAGCAATCATACTCTTCTTCTGATTCTTATTGGTTTTGATGCAAAGGCAGCACGTCGTAATGGGGTCATCCTCAGGCCGGTACTCCGATTTTCCATTTTTCTTATTTTTTCCATTGGCATGATTCTTTTTCTTCGAAGATTTGTCCATGTTTCACTTCAGGAACTAATCATTGTAATCAAATCTCTTTATTCAAATCCAATGCATTTAATTCCAGTATCTGCAAATAAAAAAAAGAAATCTTAGACTTCGGCAATTGCTTCAGTAAAATATGTGAATCGGATTCGGTTTCTCGGTGTCTCCAGATCTTTGGAGTTATTTATACTGTTTCAAATTCAGCAAAACAAAATAAATGAGGTTTCATTTGGCTCCGGTAACTACAGAAAGGCGGGTCGTTGAATAGGGGAAAAGAAAATTTTAAATCGTGTCGCCTACTTTGCATTCCGAGAAAAATTTCTGCGCCTTGGTTTATTTTTTTGGAAATGTGATGGAGAATCACCTTCTCATTATAATAGCTTTTCAGTAAATTGTTAGTTAAATAGCTTTTGAGACTAGTTAAAGCTTAGTTACCATATTCTAAGCGATTTCCGCACACACATTACCGGGTGCGCTCGCTCACAGTACATTAACTTGAAATTGAGCCTTGATTAGGGTCGTATATAAAGCACCCGATGGACCGCCGGATAGAGGTAAAAAATGACAGTAATCAATGGAGGGTTTTTTTATGACAAAGAAAAACCTAGTATCTCTTCTTGAAGATCGACAGTTAATTGAACATTCTTCAATTTTATTATAGTAGCCATGGCGAGGGAACCATTGAGGATTTATGTAAACATTATGAAATATCAAATTGTGTTCAAAATTCGGACGTAAATCAATAATACTGTAACTCTAAATTGCATTTCCCGAAATAAATTTCATACCATTTCTCTTAAGCAAACTTTTCTCCTGAATATTTCTGTTTGTTCGTTCATTAACCGTTGGACAACTTAGTAAATTATTATAAAAGTTGGACTTTCAGCTCATTTGGTTCATGGTTCATTAAATTTGCCGTTCACATTTTTATCTTGTTGTCAATTCTCGTATAAACAGTCGATGATATTTTATTTGATTTATTTTAGTTTCCAATTGTAATGCGGGCAGTAGAGATAAAATTTTACATATTGTAGTTCAGTCAATTGTTCTGTTAAAACCACTAAATCATTGCGTTGTACGATTGATTTATACATCACTAGTATTTTAAAATTTTCGGATTTAAATCATCTTTTGGCTTGAACTATAGTCTTATTAAAAAATTAACTATTAAAGTAATACTTGCTTCAATACAAATAATGAACTTTACATTGTAAACTTAATAGTTACTTAAACGAAAATATCCAAGAATTAAAGCTTTTTTGCGAGGCTGATATTCTAGCCAGAATTTAAGGATTCGATCTCAACTAACAGCTTGAAATAAATCCTTTCAATTTTCTCATTTTGAACCTGTCCTGTCGTTGACCTTACGCCCGATCCTGAAACCTCAAATTCCATAAAAATAACAAACGAAACAAAAAACAAGCAAAAAATAACGATTCAGCTCCAAAGCTAATGTTTTAATTTGGTACAGCGTTATCTTTACAACCATTTCATTTATGTTTATAGGGGGCAGGATCTGTATCGGGTAATACGGCCATGCCCGGCAGATAGCGACCCGGCGCCCGGCAAGCTGAGCTAGAAGGAACAAAAAGGTTCCTTATAACGCCCGATGCTAATCTAAAATTAGATGGACTTCGCAGAGCATCTGTAAGGGGAGTTTAAATTTTCTTACCACGAAGGTTATGTGTCTTTTCTTGTATGTCTGTTGTACTTTTGGATTTGATAATTTTAGTGAGTAAGAGAGATATAATTATTTATAAACTATTTTTATCCATATCATACATTTTTAATGTAACGAAGTAATATTATTTAATTTTCCTGAAACAGTGACATTTCAGTTCACTAATCGTGCACTTTTGTGTAGTTACTTCCTTATTACCATATTCTAAGCGATTTCCCATTTAAACTATATAAATAAATTAAATTCATTATCGATTCTTTTTCATTAATTCGCAAGTCGTTGAATCGCTTCTAGTTGTATGTATTATAAAATTGCACATTACATCATGACATTTGCACTTCTCAACAATTTTTGTTCATCCTCTATATTAGAATAACAACTTCCACTGAGGCTGACCGATTTACTGTCTAATTTAATTAGATCATTAACTTCCTGATACCTGGCATTGTTAAGAATATCTTGACAGAAAAACCGAACTGGCTTTCTATAGAACAAAATGGCAACCATTACAAGGTCCTGACAATCACGAAATGACTGATGTCATTGTAACCGAATGTTCTACATGAAGAACTTATTATATTTTGTTATTTATGGTATTGTGTTACAAAGAAATGTAGTTTTTATAATATTTATATATCCGTCTCTGTCATATACGTCGATTAAACTGACAGCAAGACGCCATATTGGGATTCAGTGGCCACGAACAGGTGACAATGACGGCACGTCGTAAACAACGTGAGTAAATCTATTGATATCATTTAGAAATATTTGCATTTTCGAAAGAAAAATACCTTTTTTTGTGCAATAAAGTAACAAATGTTTAATTTGTATTATTTACGCAAAAAAATGTGACATAAAACGAAGTATTAAGCTTCAAACGAATTTGTTTTTTGTAAAGTATGTTCGGTATTAAGTTATTAAAATCGAGATCATTGTTTGTTCTTTTAAAATCACTTTCGGTTTTTGCTTAACAACTTCATATTTTATTATCGTTTCGTTACCTGTTAATTTTAGTCCTATTTCGATTATAAAAAAAATTGTACTACCTATATAAAACGTATTTATAACTATTATTTCATAGTAGCACTTCAGAACCAGGAAATTCAAGACGTTCTTAATGAATCTGAAATAGAAGATGCAGAAGATGACGAGGATCCGACTTATCAAGAAGTTGAAATATGCTTTATAATATAGCTACATATGGAAGAGTCGAAAATGATAGTAGCTCAGAAGAAGAGAGTAATATTCCGGCTATCAGCGATTTCCATGATAGAAGTATATCAACCAGAGGATTAGAGAGGGCTCGAGGGACTAGAAAGCGAAGCGCGGTGCGTACCGTGGCCGAGTACTTGGTCGGAGTAGATTACGCAGTCGTGTGCGTGCTCGTGGTGGCGCTGGAACTTCCAGAAGTTGTCAACAAGATTCCTTTCCTTGGGTAAGATCAAGCTTCAAAAAAGATTTACCTACATTATTACAGCCTTCGTATCGACCCTCTGAACCGAAGTCATCATTAATAGAATATTTTAATGAATACATAGATGAGGACATATTGTCTTTAGTTGATATGAAGAGCAACCAAACTGCAGTGGAGAAAACCGGTAGAACTTTAAATTTTACTTTGGGTGAGTCCAAGGCTTTCTTTGCCATAACCATGCTTATGGGATGTATAGGTTACCCACAGATAAAAATGTACTGGAGCGAGAAATACGCAGTACCAGTTATAGTTAGATCTATGGCGCAAGGTCTATATTTTTTGCTCAGAAATTCTCTTAAGTTAGTTTTTGACAATGATATTTCTGCCGATATGAGGAAGCACGATTTGCTGTGGAAAGTACGTCCTTTACTCAACAGAGTCCTCCAGGGATGCCATGGACAGATTTGAGAGCAAAAAATATCGATCGATGAAATGATAATTCCATTTACTGGTCCTTGCCCAATAAGACAATATTGCCCCGGAAAACCAAACCCTACAGGACTGAATGCCGTTATTCTTGCGAACCCAAACGGACTAGTGTGTGATATATTAGTATATCAAGGCAAGAACAGTAAGACCAGTAATGCTGACTTTAACTTGGGTGAGAGCGTAGTTTTGACACTAACAGAAACACTAGTTCCTGGGCACGTAATACTGTGATACAATTAATGGATGAATTAAACAGAAGAGGCTTTCAATGTGCTGGAACCATCATGAAAAACCGCTTGCCTAAGTACGTAATAGACAATTTGCAGACCGATAAAGAATGAGCAAGACAAGGCAGGGGCAGTTATGATATACTTGTTAGAGAAGACGAGCAGATAGCGTTAACGAAATGGTATAACAACAAGCCTGATATGTTGTTATCAAGCTTACACGCTGCAGAGACAACTGACGAATGCAGAAGGTACGACAGAAAATGACGTAGTATATCAATGTTCAAAGACCTGAGGTAGTCAAAGAGTATAATAGTAACATGGGAGGCGTGGACCTTACAGATAGACTGTTAGCTGTTTGTCCTTCGAGAATGCGTACTAAAAAGTGGACGGTGAGGTTTATAAGTCATTGCATTAATTTGCCCGTTGATAATGCCTGGATATAGTATAAGGTCTATCAGAATTTGCAAAGAGTACGTGCGCAGAAAATATTTCAGCTTCGTGCTTTTAAGCAATCCATTGCTGAGCAGATACTGGATGATTACCTGCTTTCAGAAAATGAAATAGAACCCTCAACTGCTGAGACTTCCGACACGCTAGAAGGAGTAAGCAGTACAACAAAAAGAGGTAGACCTCCAGTTAAAGCAATTCCCTCGGCTGCTTTCCGACAACACGGCCCCATTAACTTACCGGCAATGTGAACTTTACAACATAGATGTAGACAGAAGACTTGCGTGATGAAGACTACTATCTATTGTCAAGCTTGTGACTTACCTCTGTGTTTCACCGCAAAAAGAAACTGTTTCACAGTTTTTCACCTTGGAGTTTCCACCTAATTTAATAGTTTCCAATGGATATGAACCTCTTAAATGTTATTTTATCTTTGTACAATCATAATGAAGAAAACAACTATTTTTTTGTTTCGTAGTTTTAAGGATGCTTATCTCAGAAGATCTCATATTATAAGTTAATGTTTTTTAAAGTGTAAGAAAGATGTGATTTTGCCAAAAGTGTCAATCAAAACTAATTAAAATAATTTTATGTGATTATTGAAGATAAGTGATTGAAGAAGATTGTTCAAGTTTATTTGTGTTAAGTTGATTAGTATTAAATACTTTAAATTTTAATCAATGTTTTAGTTTGTTTTTTAATGAGAAAAATAAAAAAATCTACTGAATTTGTTTTGATTGAATGGTATATATCCAGACTCAATGTTCTTTTTGTAGAACAAAAATATGTCCATTTTTACTTAGCGCATATACGTCATTGATTCAGTACGAACAATGTTTGTTCTAGCAAAAAAATCTGATCTTATTCTAAAGTAGTTAAAATCGGTGTAATATCTTCAGGACTAAAGGCTTATGTTATACTGAGGAATTTAGTATTATACATAAACCTAAGAAAATATATGGGTCCTGAAACCATTCATATTATTATATTTTATTTTAATTATATTAAATGTGTTTAAAAAGAACAAAAAATCTTCACATCTTAGAGTAAAACGCTTACACGTGTTAAACTTTGCCAAAATAACAAACATCAATCCAAGCTCGACAAAGTCAAATCACCAGCTACTTCCGAAAACAAATTCGACTACGATTCTCCAAAAACCGGTCTATCTTAACTCGCATCACAAAAAACACAGAAAGGGTTTATGTACTCGCTATCTGGACGACATATCGACGTCATGCGAGGCTTCGTCCTATTCACAGAGGGAGCTTTGCGGAAAATCTTTTTGTGAATAATATTGACAATTTGTCGATGGATATCCCGTCTTTTGATACAGATATTATATTTATATTATTAATCCCTTGTGATCTGAAGCTGGACTTGTGTGGGTAGTTTTTGTTGATGAAATTGTAAGGGCTATAAGTAATATTCTTGCGTTGATTGCCAAGTATGTTGAACATACAATTTATATTTTAAAAGTCAAAGTTAATGTGTATTTATGCAATCACGATGAGGAAAAAGGAGAGTTTCATTGAGTGTAATTTTTTTTACCTATGACGAAAAAATTAATTTAAATTCGTTTTTTAAACTTATTTAAGTAGCTTTTGTTATTTAGATTATTATCAAAAAAGCTTTTAAATACGGATTAAGTCAGCGATTCTAGATTAAGCCTCAAAACATTCTAAAAATCCTTAAAAATTCGTTTTAATTTATCGCTTTTAAGTTGGCAAATTTTCGATTCTAGGAAAAGCAAGCATTATTTTATTTAAACTTTTATGTCGTCCTACGTGTTCCTATAACATTACATCGTTTTTACTCCCCAGACGAGAACGAACGTGGCAAAGCGAAAAATATTGTGTAAATTTAAGTCTTTAATAACGACGCGTTTTTATAAAAAGGCTATAAAATTGTTTCCGGAACACTTTATAGGGGCAACAACAGCTATATCTAACGGCAACTTTTGATCATATTATACAAAATTTATTTTTATGCTGAAAATCGTACTCGACGACGCTCAAATTTTGTCCAAATTCTTTTTATGGACCATAATGTGCTTTGATAGGTAAAGTTAGCGAAAGGGGTGGTTTTTGAACCGATCTTATTGGTGAAATGTTTATGGCATTACTTCTACAAACAATTTTCGCAATCTTTCTTGTTGTTCGTCTGGTATATGGAAATTTGTAGTTGTTTTTCAAGTATATGTGGCGTTGTAGTATTAGCTTATGATAAATGATGTAGTCATAAATTATTTTACCCCAGCAATATTCAAACATTCAAGCCAGACATTGATAAAACAAATTGTATCTCTAAAAGAGCAAGACTATATCACTTAATGCATCACTACTGCTTTATACATCAGAACGATACAGGATGATCCATTTATACTAGAAATAGTTTAACTGTTCTATTAATAAAAAATTGTATAATCTCATATCTTTTTATGTACGTTTTGGCATCACATATAAATGGGACGAAACAACGTAACGACCGAAATTTTAATAAAATTTTATTGCATCAATATCCGAATTTTAGGCTTACTAATATTTTTTAATAGTCCATTTTATTTCATTTCCAAATATGTGTTTTTCGTAGAGTATTCAATAAATATTTATTTTTATTTGATCATTTATTTTATACTCGTTCTGCCTTTAAAATTGATTGATATTTGTAATTGTATTGCTACATTGAGTCAAATTCTAGAAGTTCTACTTTTTAGTCAATATGGCTTTCTCTAATTTTATTTTTTAACTAGATGCACAGCGTAGTGAAAATTTTTTTAGCACTTTGGTTTGCACCATGAATTTAAATTATAATTGGTATTTACTAACAATAGTTATAAGTCTTAATTTTCTACTAACAACTATGGATGCAAATCTGAATAAAATAAATGAATTTGAATTTAAAATTTGAATACCCAAGTGATGACCTGTTTATGCGTTAGTACGACTTTTCCATCCTGCAGCTACATACAGTACTCCATACAAGATCGAACCTGGGCTGTGTACCTACAGTCCAGGCAGTTTTTCCGAGGTAAAATACCGCCGGACCTTTGCGATGAATTTTTGAGGTTGACCATGGATCTGTATGTCCACCCGAAGTTAAGCTTCAACGTGACAGTCATGCCCAGATGCCATTGATGATTAGTAATCTACACATAAATGAACCCTTTTTACTCAAGAAGAATCAATCTTCAGTTTCGGAAGGGTTGATCTTGTCAAGATTGGCTTCTCTTGGCTACGTTGTTAACCCCCGTTTGGAGTATATTTCTCTACAACAGGACTTCTAGCTTTTTTATTGGAGACACAAAAATGTAATTATTTTACAAAAATTGTTTTAAAGTAAATTGTACGTAAATATACTTTTAAAGATCGGTTATTGTGCTGTATTATAGAATGGAGCAACAGTCGTCAAAAGACAAAATATATAAACTAAATCAGTCAAGTTAATTTAAATAATTTCAAAGTCTAAATTCGTTATATCATTAGACATTTTCAAAAAAAGAAAATTGGACACCTTTCACCCTATTCGCTTAATATTCTATTATATTAATGCCTAAATTCGACGATTATCCTGCCCAAACGAAAGCCAATGAAAATAACTCACGGCTGGCGATTGAATTAACCTTCTTTCAACGAAAACCACTGAGTTCTGACTACGAACGATAGAGTAAAAATCACAACTAAAAATATAAACGAGACACTGATATTGTTTAAAAGGAGGATTGTGATTTTTGAGTGCATGTATGTATGTGTATTTCTTTGACGCGCTCTACAGGCTGAATCGTTTGACAGTTTTCAGCAAATAATGTGTCATTAGATTTTTCTCAGTCGTGGGAGTGATATCGAGTACTATTTCCTATAGGAACAAGGAATACTGGAAAATCACTTTAGCACTCGGGCTTTTAATTTGTCAAATTCTGCAGAACGCTTTTATAACTACACCTAAAAAAATCACCCGACCGTATAGAAACTAAAAAGAACATAGAGAATTGTTCTTGAATGAAAAGATGTGGATGTAAAATGACTCTATTGATCTGCACATCTGTAAAAATTTTAAACGATACACAACTAAACGACATCTCAATTTTACCTGTGCGAATGGATATAGTAGTTTACGGAGCTGAATGCTGACTGTCTACAACAAATATAAATGAGTAATGCTCAAGCGGACTTATTATGGAATGACATATAATTGCTTTAAGCAAAATAAAAATACACGTCTACGATATTAAAGTTAACTAAATCAATGCTATTATTAAAAAGGGGAACAATTTTTTGTTTGTTTACCTACAAGTGATTGTGTCACGTAATAAAAGCTTTTTTTCCAAAATTATTATTTTTCTTTTTTTAAATTTAAAAATTAATTATTGCACGGAGCTTGTATACCTTTATTTTAAATTTATACGTATTTGTATTGTGTAAACAATTGTCGGTGAACCATTTAAATAAAAATAAACGTTAATAATTTTTTTAGAAAACTCAGTACCTTCTTTTACTATTTATTAGCAAGGTATATTATCCAGAAGCAAAATAAAACATAGAGTATATTTCATCTCAAAATTCTTTCTGTATGAGGAGTTTAAGGCATACTCAAATATTTGTACCAGCATTTATCGGTACGTTTAGATGAATGTTGGGTAAATCGCCGCCACCCGGCTTTTTCCAGTCGAGACCTGAAATCGCGAAAAGACCTGGAGTAAAATATAAAAAGGATTATTACTCCACCAGTTCTACACTCCATGACAAAGGACCATTAGGCTCCTTTAACCAGCAGGTACACTCAGCGGACGCCCAGGCTGAGCGAGAACCGTTTGCCTTTGTCCGGTCTTGCGTAGACGCCCGCATACCAGGAACCAACAACTCTACATAGAATTCAAAGGCTTGCATGAAGTCAGTTGACTGTACCTCCGTCCAGTAATATTGGATTATACCATTGATTTATGCTAAATCTTTATCAGAACACCTGGAATTCAATTCTGGTTTCATCCTATTACTTTTGCTATGGAGTATGGAAAGGTTTTTTTAATATTTCTATTCGACGTAATTTATTGAAGGACGGTAGGAAATAAGATTTTTGGATGTGATTTGGTCATGAAAGATATGGATTTTGATATTTATTGCGATTTCGGATTGTTTCATTTTGGAATATTGAATAGAATGACTAAAAGACTAAAAGTCATTTTTGGAACGGCGATATTGCGTAATTTAGTATGATTATTTTTTAACAGTTTTCTTCAAATTGTTTCAGGGATTTTACTCAAAACCTTTGTGGTTGAGTTGGACGTCAGTGCGAACACAAAAACATATTAGGATAATCAAGGAGTAAAGTTCATGATAATTTACACATAACATTGTACGTTGATTACGTACTTCAATGTGGCCCACACGTTGTTTTTAAACCAACATTTACATTAAAAACGACATTGAATTCCGATTGCATAAACTTAGTTCCAATGAGAACGATTTCTCCCCGGCGTCTAAAGAAACTATTTTCTTGTCAGTGGGTAGTCATAAATAAGGCACACACAATACACGTCATTAATCTAGCTGAAGGCTGAGATACCTCTCCTTTAGAGGTAGGTAACTGAGTGCTAAGTTAGGTAGAACGACTTATCTTTTACCTGTACAGTCAGTGGCAGAAGATTAATTTTTTTTACATAAAATGTGATAAACAAAAGATATGCGCATAAAGCACAATCACCCAGATTGTCCATGCAAAATTAGCTACATGAGTACAATTCTACTATAGTTACTTAAATTATAATTAGATTTGTGATAGCTTCCGAATTAGAAAGTTTCGTGCCTATTAATATTGTGTTACTTCCACGCCCAGGACTAGCATTAACGAAGCTCTTGATGTCCTTCCGCTAGTAACATACTTATTCGATAGTTACAATGACTTATCTTTGTTTTAAACCACAATACAATACATTTCAATTTAGTGACCTAATTATTTACAACCGCTGCGAAACTTTATCAAATTAGGATTTAATGTCTCTAGATTTTGTACTTACTTTTTTCGATAGGCAAATAAATCAAGACTAAACTCTACTATGCTTTAGCAGACTATAAATAAAATAATAACAAAACACTTTTTGATTCGAAAAAATATAATTGGTTTTAGAGGCTTGTGATGCTGACAGTACAATGCACCTTGCGAGAGCTAGAAGCAATATCCTGATAGAGCTTGGCACAAAACTACCGCAAGATGATCACACAAAGGCCAAGCCGGGTTACTGACATAGCTATTACGTTATTTTATGAATGACAAAGAATTTAAATAAACGTAGTAATTTCTTAACATTAATTTTATACTTGGACAAATATTACTAAAACGTTTTAATAGTAAGAGCTGTCCAGAAGTTTATCACTAAATGCGCATAATTTTTGGATCGGTGGTAGCGTCGGGTGACGGGTCGCTCACTTCCCTTTAATATGGTTGAGGAGGGCGATGGCTGGATCCCGCGTTAACTCGTGAACGGGTGCCGCTTGAGGGTGTTCGTCGTATGGATACTTGGGGGAGGGAGACTTGCCGAGCTAATAGATGCAGATAAGAATAATTTTGTATAGACATAAAGAGACTGTAAATTTATTTTGAAAAAAATATACCCGTGAAGTTTCTTGCCAGTTCTCCTTCACGAAGGTTTTTTCGAACTGGTGGTAGAGTCATGTTTTATTTGACGTCAATAAGAACAAGTAATTGTTAATGTTGAGAAATAAATATCTCATTTCATCCTCAATCTACGATTTAATAATGCTAAATAAAATATTTTAAAAACTTCAAAAACAAAAGCCATGCTCCCATTAATAGACATATAATAATTCCTAAAAAGAAGCGCTCGCAACTTCTCAACAACTCGAATAAAGCATTATACTTCTTCATATTTACAGACACTGCACCGTCTTATAATATAAATGTCTGAATTCATCAAGTTTTCGTCTTATAGTGTGAATCACAAAGTAAATCCGCGTTAAGACTCCAACTTGCCAACTCAATGATACATGTCTCTGAGTCAGAGTTGGAACTTTCGTAATTTTGTACAATGTTTTTGTTAATAGTTTTGAGTTTTAGTACTTAGCGTGAGAGGAAAGTTTGGTTGGTAGATCCAGTTGGAAGCAATTTTAGTAAAAAAATTTATTTAATAATTTACTAGCAACTGTTTGTACCTCTTACATTTACTAAGACACAAAGATATTTTGGTTAGATGAAAGTAATTCGTGATTACTTTAAATACCCATTGTTGTCTTGTATACGCTTGATTAAAATCGCTTTTTTAGCCGATTATCAGAAGGAGGGTAATGTTTTACGAGTGCTTGTATATATTATGTATATTTCTTAGGCATGATCTATGCTTTATAGCCTAAACCGTTAGACGGATTGTTGGCCAAGTGGCGTAGGGGGTAGTAGCCCTGCCTCATATTCTGGAAGTCGCAGGTTCGAGTCCTGGTCGGAGAATTCATTTGTAGGATGATTTGTTATATACCTAATGATAAGGCTATATTTTGACATATGATCATAATCTGATCTATCTGCCATTGCAGGATTATCCACTCACTCCTGAACACCCTGTATGCCTAATAAACGTTTATGATAAATATATGTATATTGATTAAAATCATAGAGCAATAATGTACGTTTTGATATAAATGGAAACAAATGTTTATTTAATATTCATTTATAATACAAAAAAAGTTGTTTTTGCCCAGTATGTACCCTTAATAGCTGTGGAAGAGCGTTGTCACCCACGGGCATTGCTTGCTTACTAGGTGACTTCAATCACTTAAAATATGAAAAGTATTTTTGAAATAAATCAACATTGTCCTATATAAAGATATATCAATGATCTTAGTATGAAATCAGTCAGAATCAAAAATCGGACTAAAACAAAAGCGCACTTATCGTTGATCAACCTACCATGCTTTGCACGAGACCGTGTCAATAGAAATTACTTTTTCAATACATCAGCTTCCAGTGCAAGTATAGAGGATTCTTATACAGAGTAGAGTAGTTTTAGAGCGGTGAATTGTGCAAACCCCTCGGCAACCGCCACCAATCATGCATCAACATCCATGAGAGCAGTCTCTATTCGAAGTATAATCTATAATCGTAGATGGATCTTATACTTGGAAAATGATAACAGAATTCTTTGTAGAAAAATTTGATTTTTCATAGAGACACAACAAGAACTTGCTAGAAACTTTAGGGGTATATTTTTTTAAATATAAATTTACATTGTCTTTTTATGTGTATACAAAATTATTCTTATCTGCATCGGTTAGGTCGGCAAGTCTCCCTCCCCCCAAGTATCCTAACGACGACCCTCAAACGGCACCCATGATGCAATGGCATTAGGCGAAGCATAGAGTTGTTTCAAGCGTTTTGAACCCGGAACCTTTGATGTTAAAGATGCCGGTCACCCTTGCAGCCTTGTTATCGATAAAGCCACCGCCATTTTTGAATTAGTGGAGCAAGATTTCTTGCGGCATAATAATTAAAAATAATATTACAAGACATTTTTAACCCATTCGAAAGTGTCTGGCTTCGTAAAAATGCTTTTTATTTGTGTACCACACAAGCTCATAGAAATATACATAATGAACCGTGAACTCATTTACGATTCTCAACTCAAACATAATGATATAAACTATTTTTTCAGAAGCAAATTCAATGACAGTTATCATGATATTTCTAATATCAGTTTACCCAAACTAAAATATTTTATTATCGAACGAATTAAAAACGTTAATTGATTAAACATTTTTAATAGTGTTTTGAATTTAACGTAGACTTGATTATGATAAATATTTTGCAAAATTTTATATTTGTTTGTTTTTTAAATAGATATATGAGTGCAATATTCAGATTCTATGAATATCACATACGTAGGTATATGTAAACTTTATATTTATATTTTTTTTCATTTTGCAGAATTATGTTTATTTATTTGCATTAAAAGGATCTTTCAAGCAAGAATTAGCAAAAAATGAGGATTGAAATTGAGCAGGGAAGGAAGTGGTCTTGACGATGAAACATACACGGTACCAGTGTCCCTATACTAATTTCACCATATCTGACGTTGTTGAAACTGATGATTAAAAAAAACACAAGTATGTAAGTATATTAGTTTCTTCAACTGTTACGCTTTCGCGTTTGAACAACGGATCATCATGTAATCACCAAAACATGGCAAAACTTCCAAGAATGCTGCGAAGCCGGTAAAAGCTATTTTAAAGAAACTAATAACCCGGAAGTACTCGTTCCATACTATTCCTCGATGCACAGTGTCGAAAGCTTACAATCCCCGATTATGTTCCGAACGAAAGTTTGAAGCTTTCAGCAAAATATTCGGCCTAAAAATACACCCATGTTTTTGGATGCGAACATTTTTGCAATATCCAATGTCATATCGGATAGTTTTGTGTGCACAAAGTAAACGCGAAACTTTTTAATTTTTGAGCCGGTTAAAAAAGAGAATTTTAATTTTAAAAAAGAACAGAATCAGTACTGTTTGGTGTGGAGGTGCCTTCCATGCCAGAGGTCCTGGGTTCGAATCCTGGTACAGGCAGATATTTTATTATATTTGCTTTCTAGTCATGGATATGTATGTATGTTTATTTAATTTTATTTCTAGTATGAAAAAAGAATCTATTTGTGCTTATATATTTCTTAAGTTTATGTATCCGTTATCTAGTAACCATAACACAAGTTCTTAATTATACTTAATTTGGGCTAGGTAATGAGGTGTGATTGTTAGAAATATTTATTTATTTATTATTATTATTTTTGTGTCACCTACATGTTATAAGTATAATTTTTTGAATTGAAATAGCAACATTATCCAATATTGTAAAAATCTATTTAGTGTAATTTTCAGTTTGCAAATTTTTCTTAATTATATTCATAGCCCGCAAATTATTACCCAAACCACCTAATGGTACCATCCCCACCCATGGATCTATTAGCAGTTGGGGTTAATATATTAATATTAAATGTGATTATCATATTGTCACAGCCAGCAAGGTGGTTTTTAGTGGGTAGGTGTCACTCTGGTGAGTCCCACATCACCCCGCAGTAGCCGGTATGCCTGCGGTGGTATGCATGACGCATCTTCCACCTCCCTCCTGCGAGGGTGTTGCTTCGGTGGAAAAAAAAAATGCTTTAGTTCCTTTAAACCGGAGCATTACCACGTAAACGAGATTGTTATAGCAGTCAAAATAGGTAGGACTGTAGTACCACCCAAAACGAGATCTTTACAATGAAACGGACTATGGAACTCACTTCCTTATGAAATACGTGAAGCAAAATCGTTACCAATTTTCAAAAATAAAGTAAAGCAACACTATCTTTCTCAACCTTAAAATGTTGTGTTGATGTTCAAACTTTATGTATATTATGTAGAATATTAATATAAATCATTCGTTTATAAATGTATATATGTATATAAATAATAGAATTTTATGTATGGGTTTAAGTTAATTTATATGTTTATTTTATGATTATTTATTGTATTCTATTTTATATTATTTGAATATAGTTGTACACACTAAATTTGTTCTGTACTACTTTCTCCAGTAATAGGTCTGCTGGTAGAAATTTCTATTAGAAATAAGCTGTACCTTTGTACTTCATATGTTTATAAGTCATTTTTATTATTGTGTTTTTCTGTGTGTACATAAATTATTAAATAAAATAAAATAAAATAACGGTTCTACTACTAAAGTGAAACTCTATTCGTTATCTATTATTGTCAATATAGGATAAATACATATCTAATATGTCCACGACTCGTTCCGCGTAACAATGTGTTGTTAAGCTTAACTGCTTTCTAACAGACAGACTGACACAGTTTCATGGAAACTGTTTCTTAAAGGTAACCTTTACAGGTTGCCGTGATGCAAAATCAGTGTCATGTTATAAATAATAACAATAAATATTTTCTAACAATCACACCACATTATCTAGCCCAAATTAAGTATCATTAAGAACTTATGTTATGGATACTAGATAACGGATAAATAAACTTAAGAAATATATAAACACACATAGATTTTTTTTATATATAAAGATTAGAAATATACTTAAATAAATAAACATTAAATAAACATACATACACACCCATGGCTAGAAAACTATATGATAAAATATCTGCCCCTACCAGGATTCAAACCCGGGACCACTGGCATGAAAGGCAAGGCTACTTACCTCCACACCAAACAGGCCGTCCAAATTGCTAAGTTAGGTTGCCTTTCCACCAAAGCTTTTACAAAAAAGCTGGGCTTTGTTTTAATAAATGATCCATCAATCGGATAACTTCATTTTCTTCAATCAAATTAAATGAAATAGTGTTTTCATATAATTCATTTGGGAAATGGTAGCAGCAGACTCCTAAAATAAAGGTTCTGTTTTCATGAGCTTTGATCAAATTTCTTTAAATTGTTAATATCAACTTAATTTAAAACATATTGATAAAATCAAGTGTTGTACATGTTATCCCTCATGATGGCCATTCTTATGCCACTCCGAAACTACACATGCAGTTACGCGTTTATTTCTTATTCTTGTAGTGCTAGCTTACTTCAGACTCTTTTGAATATATGTAGGTATCTATATATATATCCTGCATAATATAATATAGTGAGAGTCATACATGAATTCGCGCCCCGCTACTTTTTTGGTCTATGGTCGCAGGATGAGTAATTAGTAAATAGTAAAGGAACAGTTATAATTATAAATAGATAAATATTTCTAACAATCACACCACATTATCTAGCCTAAGTTAAGTAACATTAAGAACTTATTTGGATACTAGATAACGGATAGATAGGGGTGCGTCAGTGTGACTTTCACTTTGTAAAATGTTTTTTAACAACAATGATATTTAATTAGCCCTACATTACTCTTACGTCAAAATAATGTACTTTGTGTCTATCAGTGAAAACTTATTATTGGCTTTCTGTTGTTTATTTATATGACTACACTGTTTTGCTTGGTTTTCCTATAATAAATAAATAAATAAACTTAAAAAATATACAAAAACACATTGATTATTTTTTTTATATATATAAACCTACATACACATCCATGACTAGAAAGCAAATATAATAAAGCATCTGCCTCTACCAGGATTCGAACCCGGGACTTCTGGCATGGAAGGCAAGGCTACTTACCTCCATACCAAACAGGAGTTTAATAGCCATAGATGTATAGTCAGGACATTTTAATAGGTAACATTTGACGTCGGTCAGTTTTATCTTCATAGTGAGGTGACCTGCTTAAAAACATCGATTAAAGTGAATGAATCGATACGGACTTGAAACATATGTGAATTTTAAAAATCATCAGGCGAATCCCTGTCCCATTATTATTTTTTTCTTTCGTAAATTTAAGGAGCAAAATAAGACAAGTACATAATATACCAAAAAAAAATGCATTAATTCAGTTGAACTATCAGAACTGTTATTAGCATTGTTACCTTCATCACTGCTGTCAGCACTCAGAGATATTATTAGTTCATTTTCAATAATATTGTCTATTCTCACGTCTCGTTCAAAACCTTGTAAAATTATTTTATTTTTTTCTCTACGACTTTTCTCCAGTCTTCTGCAGTGACCTCTGCACACGCAGTTTGTAGCAGAGTCATAATTTTAGCTGTACTGAAGGGTGGTTCTGTATTGTTCCGCGCTGCATGACCCTATATTTGTGCCCAAATAAGCTCGATGTCGTTATACTGGCAATGGTAGGGAGGCAATCGAATAACTTCGTGTCCATGCTCTAGGGCTAGTCCATCGACTACCTACATAGCGTAGCTTGGATGGCTTAGTTGCTTTTACCAGATTTAACAACTCAACTTTTAATGAAGTTGGACTTGCATCCACACAATTTCTTACCGGCCACGAGACAATTTCTTGCTTTTTATTTGCTTGAGTCGGTGGTTTATCAATTTGTACAGAATGATACGTTGCATTGTTCCTTATAATTTTCGATTGGTTTTCTAAGCTGACTAGCAGCTTCTTAAACCACTTTTTAAAAACGTCAAAGTTCATTTCCTCATGGTAATCACTTGTAGTTTTAGAGGCGAATGCGAGGAGGCAGTCTGGAATAAAACCTTGAGAATCTGATCCCGCATGACATATAATAAGACGGGCTCCTTTTCCCGATGGAACTTTTGAGGTGGAGGCCGCTGTATCATCGGCCCATGTCCGCGAAACCGTATAGTTCGCATTCTACCATGTTTCGTCAATAAGCACGACATTGTCTCCATCTGTAATTTTCTTTACAGTACGTAAAAAAGATACTCTTTCAAATTTTTTGCTTGTCAGATTTTTTAAGTCTAAAGCCAATCGAATTCAATTCAATTTGATAGAGACGATTTACCGCCGAAAAATAAGCCTCATTACCTTATCCCGTGTAGGATATTTTTTTCTCGAGTAATATCCATAAATGTGGTTGAGAATGGCAATTGCAGCAGCATCAAAATTATCAACGCCAACAATTTTCTTGTCCCTCTTTCTTTTTTTCAGTGTACGTAAAGTATTATCTTCTGAGCCTGATGGTCCTTATTTCTCTTTCAGAATTCGAGTTACTGTCCTCTTCCCTATTCCCAATGCTTCGGTAACGCGTTCCCTTGGTTGTGTCAATGGTAAAAGAGGCCCATTGTTAACTGATTCAAGTTCAAAATAATTATACAATTTCACCACTATTTCGCGAGATTGACTGTTTAGCGTTTTCCCCCGTTTCGACATGGTAAGACTGTGATGTTGTTCTTGTTCACTAATCATTAAGCAATCGGAGTTCAATTTATAGCTAGGTAAACGTAGTCAGTAACATCAGAAAAAAAAACCAGGTCAGAAGAAAATAACAGAGAGCTCACCAAAAACGCACAGTCACTTCGCACAACGACAAAAGACTGCATCATGTAATGGTGACATGACATGGCATCATCGACAGGCACTGGTGTTGCCAGGAACATCCCACCTAAATTTTACCTAACATCAATGATTTTTCTATTGAGTTATTTTTTGTATTTTTATAGTTAGTTAATAGAATAATCAATATAAATATATTTTATTATAATCACAACGTGGTTATTAATTTGTGGTGATATTTCTTCACAAGTAGTCATGCATTCGATTCAACTTATCAGCTTTCGATTTTTAGAGTAACATCCCTAGTGTTTAAAAAGAAAAAGGGTTAATTGACGCAACATTGTACGCATCAGAAATTGTTTATTATGTTTAGAATGGTTTATTAGTGATAGCAAATCGTAAAATTACTCATATCGGTCATTATTACAATAAATATGTAATTGTAATTGAAATTGTGCAGTTCTAACAAAACGAAAAAATATATTATTTTATGCCCGCCGTTACAAGGTTGTTTAATTTTGATGAATTGTCAAATGTTACCTATTAATATGGTCTGACTTTAGTACAGAGTATAGGTACAGACGAATAAACATGGTGCGGTGCTCGACGGCAAAGCTTGATAGTTTCTTGAATATAATTAATGGTTTGATCGGCAAAAATTCGGTCATAGAAACTAAATATTACTATCAACCTATCGTTAGTTCTGTCTATTTACTATAAAATAAAGTAGTTCAGTTTAACTATGTCCCACTGCATCTAAGTACGCAATAAAATTTACGCGTCTTTGAACGTCAAACGAACGTCAACGAAGGGTTTTACTTTTATCACCTGCAAGCATTTATTAAGGTAACAAAGGTAAAACCTATAATTCTTTAGCGCTATGTTTTACCTTGTGAAGTATTTGTTTTATCTCACACATGTCATGCGTGGAAATTGTAGTTACATACAATTATTAGCTTAATAGCATAATAATTGCTATATTATAAAAATAACATGATAAGTGTTTGTTTATAATCAATAATAAAAAAAAACAAAGTTTATCCTTAAGAGAGATTGACGGAAAACGTTACTTATGGCAAAAAAACATATTTTACGTAAAATATCAACACCGAACCTTAACCCCTAGGCTGAATTTTGCCTTTAATACGATGTACGAAAGGAGTTAAAAATAATGTTCAGAAATTCAATCCCTAATGGGGTGGAATGGGATATTTCAAAGAAGACGAATTGGTACGAAATAAGTCGTGGACGAACGCTAGTAATGACATATTTTAAGGGGGTTTGTATTTTTTAAAGATATTCTTAAGCTAATTCCATGAGGAGAAATTATGAAAATTAAAATCTTGATACAATTTGAGAAACCAGATTCATAAATCCTTAACCATTTATAAGTGTGTGATAATTTCCAAATAAACTTTTTTCTCACAAGTGAAAGTTGAGTGTTCCCATGCTTCGGTGGGCACCTCTCAGCCACAAGATAACAGTGGTGAAGCCAAGTCAGAGGTCCGCGGCGAAGTGCTTCTGCAGGTGGTTTGAGAGACTATGACACGATACCTAACGACACCTAGTGGCAATGTAAAAAAACAAAATTTATCAAGTAACTTCTCGAACATTTGAACATGTGAATTGAAACATATCTGGTACATTTTTGGAGCAATCAATTTTTTTTTTCTTTTTGTCTTTCTATAAATCAGGTCATTTAAAAGACAAACACCAAACCAATACCTATTTATTGAAGAAAAATAAATATAATATTACTAAATTTAACCATCCCTGAACACCACGACAATCGAAACACAAATAAAATCTCCACAAAATGGAATAGAATATAAACGACAAAATAAGCATTTTAACGTTCGCATCGCCGACGGTACCTAAACATTTGAATGTCCACTTTTATACCAAAGTCGTTTATTTTACAACTATAGATTCAACCGAACGTATCGCTGACGGCTCTTTTATTGCCATAATGAAGAATTATCGCCAGCTCCAACATGGAATGGGTTGTGGGGAACGATGGGCATTGTAGCTCAGGATGTTTAGGTGGTTTATATTGCTTTTGTTGACTAAAGTGTAGTCTAAATTAGGTATAACATTGTAGTAAGGGTTTATCGTCAATATACGGCCGTTCTTATGTTACATAATATGATGGCTGAGTGACCTAGAGGAAAGTAGACCTGCGTCATATGCCGGAGGTCTCAGGTTCGAGTCCCAGGACTTAAACCATTCATTTCGAACCATTCATGTGGGCATTCATTTGTGTGATGAACAGAGATGTTTGTTCTCGGGTAATGGTGTCTAATAATAGGTCTTTACCTATGAAACTGCCGTTTTGCCGTTCTGGCCATTTCAAATGAAAATATTTTTTTTTTACTGATTTTCTAATTTCAAATTAATTTTATTTGACAAACATGGAATTCTTTTTCTAAAATCGTCATTTGTTTAATAGTTAGTGTTTTGTTTTCAACGCATTCGAACATTTTTCGTCATCATGGATAAGTTAAAAATTCGAGTAATTATGGAGTATGAGTACCGTCGTGGCAGCAAAGCGGCACAAGCGGCACGCAACATCAACGACGTTTACGGAGCGAACACTACAAACAAACGCACCACCCGTTATTGGTTTACCCACTTCCGTTCTGGAAATTTTGACCTGAAAAATGAACCCCGTGGTCGTCCGAAAACTTTGGTCGACAATGACGAATTAAAGGCAATTGTGGAAGCTGATGAAACTCAATCCAAGGCTGAATTAGCAGCAGCTTTCGACGTTAGCATCAAAACAATATTGGTCCATTTGCCTCAAATTGGCAAGGTAAAAAAGCTTGACAAATGGGTACCCCACGAACTCAATGACCGCCAGCGCGAAGTACGCGTGGAGACGTGCCTTGCACTGCTCAGCAGGCATGCAAATGAAGGAATTCTGAACCGCATTGTTACTTGTGACAAGAAATGGATCCTGTTTGACAATCGTAAGCGCTCAGCAAGTTGGTTGGACCCTGGTTCAGCACCCAAACAATGCCCTAAACGAAAACTTACCCCTAGAAAAGTGATGGTCACTGTTTGGTGGTCTAACGCGGGTGTAATTCATCACAGCTTCTTGCCAAACGGGACAAGCATTACTGCAGATGTGTACTGTGAAGAATTGAACACAATGATGGAGAAGCTCGCACGTCTCCAACCAGCTTTGGTCAATCGTTCGGCTCCACTGCTCCTGCACGACAACGCGCGACCTCATACTGCACAGCAGACGGTCTCCAAGCTACAAGAGTTGGGGTTGGAAGTTCTCCGTCATCCGCCGTACTCACCAGACCTTGCGCCTACAGACTTCTACTTTTTCCAGAATTTGGATAACTTCTTGGCGGGAAAAAAATTCAATACCCGAGAGGCAGTACAAAATGCCTTTGAAGAATTTGTTGCCTCCCGTCCAGCTGATTTCTTCAAGAAAGGCATCAATAAGCTACCAATGCGTTGGCAAAGATGCATTGATTGCATGGGTGATTATTTTGGTTAATAGAAATAAAAAATATATAAAAAAATTACGCTTCATTTATTTCGTGAAAAACGGCAATTTCATAGGTAAAGACCTAATATTTATTTGGTCCTTACATATAAAACTGGCGTTTTGTCGTACTGGCCACTTTGATCTGTATTATCTCCTCTTTGGTTAAGAATTTCAATTTCAAATTTATACGGCTATTTATTTACGCATTTGTGTTTCAAAAACCGTAATTCGTTTGGTTTTTCCACTTTTCATTTTTTTTTGCGTCACTTAGTTTACACAATGGAAAACTTGAAATATCGCGTTATTTCTGAGTACGAGTTTTACCGTGGCACCAGTGGTTCAGAAACGGCTCGAAGTATTAATGCTGCGTATGGCGGTGATGTTGCAAAAGAAAACACAGTGCGTTTTTGGTTCCAACGTTTTCATTCTGGAAATTTCGACCTGCAGAACAAGCTCCGTGGAGGGCCGGAGACCAAAGTTGATAGTGAAACATTGAAAGCTATTGTGGAAGCGGATCCATCAGCAAGCTGTAGGCTGCGGTTTTAGTGACAAAACTGTTTTAATCCACTTGAAGCAAATTGGAAAGGTGAAAAGTGAAGCTTGAGAGGTGGGTACCTTATGAACTGAGTGCAGTGAACCGACAAACGCGCGTCGACTGCTGTGTGTCATTACTTAACTGGTACAATAATAAAAGGATTTTAAAGCGAATCATTACCTGTGATGAAAAGGGGATACTGTACGACAATCGGGAACGCTCAATGTTTGAACCCAGGCGAACCAGCCAAATCCTGCCCCAAGCGAAAATTGATTGAAAAAAACTTACTTGTGAGCGTATGGTGGACTAGTGCCGGCGTCGTTTACTACAGCTTTCTTAAATCTGGCCAGACGATTACGGCAGATGTATATTGTCAGCAACTTTAAACCATGATGGAAAAGTTAGCTGCTAAACAACCGATGCTGGTCAATCGCTCTAAGCCACTGCTGCTTCAGGACAACGCTAGACCACACACTGCACTACAGACAGCTACCAAATTAGAGGAGCTTTAATTGGAATGTCTAAGACATCCACCGTACTCCGCAGACCTTGCTCTTCTTACTAGGGAAAAATTCAACTCCGATGGGGTACTCCAAAGTGCCTTCAAAGATTTTATTGATTCCCGTCCGACTGTTTTTTTAATTTTTTATTAAAGGGATTAATGAAATACCTGTGAGATGGCAAAAGTGCATAGATAGCAGTGGTAGATACCTGTTTGGTGTTGAGGTAAGTAGCCTTGCCTTCCATGCAAGGCATGCAAGATTCGCCGGGTTTGAATCCTGGTAGGGGCAGATATTTTATAATATTTGCTTTCTAGTCATGGATGTGTATGTATGTTTAAGTGTATTTGTAATATTTATGTTTAAAAAAAAAATATATATATATATATATATTCTGTGTTTATATATTTCTTAAGTTTATTTATCCGTTATCCATAACACAAGTTCTTAATGATACTTAATTTGGGCTAGATAATGTGGTGTGATTGTTAGAAATATTTATTTATTATTATTTGTTATTGATTGTTTCGCTCTCGTAGGCGTTGGTCCATTTTGAAACAGCCATACTGTTGAGTGGCAATTTGTTTTCGGATCATATTGATAAATCCAACATTCGTCTCCTGTTATGATATCGTAAACACGGCGGTAAGTACCTGTTTTTAATTCCTCAACCATATCATGGCACCATTCAATGCGCGCCTGCTTTCGAGCATCGGTGAGGTCCTGGGGTACCCAGCACGAAAGAATCCTCCTGAAGCAAAGGTAGTTGTGTATAACATCATGAACACTTTCCGAACCAATCTGCAGATTGTGCTGACTATCTTCGTATGTGATTCGCCAGTTTTGTTAAATCAAATTTGTCACTTGTAGCAAATTATCTTCCGTTACAGCAGTCAAAGGACGTCCACTTATTTCTTCATCCTTCAAATTTAAATGACCGCACTGAAACTCGTTGTATGAGGTACACAGTTATTTAAGAAGGCGCCCTGTTCTTAAAAGCTGATTGAAGTCAATTAAACGATTCACCAGGTTTCAAGTTGAACTTGAAGACGTAAAAAATGCTGATCGTGCACGAAAATGTTCCCGACGCAGATTCATTTTTCTTTGACTATATTTTCATAATACTGGTAAAAAAATTTAGAGGGATATATAAATTTGGAACGCATATATTTTTTACTTTTCAGTAATCTAATTTTTAAAATAAATTATAACTCGCCAGCGTTCCATACATAAAAACTTATTTTCGCAAAACTTTCTGAGTGGTCTGGTATGTTTATTTTGGGTTCGCTGTATGGCCATCCATAACACAAGCTCTGCTTATTTTGAGGCAGTTAGTGTGTCCGTCTGGAGATTTCATTGAATATTCGGATTTTTCTTGTATTTTGTGAAATTCTCTACGTGCTAAATGTTTTTGAAGATTTTGAAGTTCTAAATATAATAATGACAATTTATTGGTAAACCTACCAAGCAAGAAGACTAAAATTGCATTTTGGTTGTGATAATTGCTATGTGTAGTTCCTCAGAGCTCGCTAGATTAGTTGGTAATCCAAAAAGTCAAAAATATTAGCCTTTTTACGAAGCTCTCTGTGCATCCCCTTTATTAGTAACATGTCAAATATAGTTCCCAACAACTTATTTGAAACAGCGAAGAGCGTGTAAATGTAATGAAATACAAAACAATAGAAATAATATATACATTTTAATTTAAACAGACAGAAAAGACAATTAACATCCTCACAGCCAATACCGATAAACTCAAAAATACAAAAACGACATTTTTCAATTTACGCAAACGAGCGAGGAAACCTAACATCCATAAATTTCATGTAAAATTGTAAAAGCGACTATTGCCATAGAAATATGGCCAGTACAGGTGAAACATAGGCACTACAGTTTTGCTTATTTTGTGCAGTCGGCTAACGAATGTGCAAACAACTGTAAACATTCTCTATGGATGTTTAACAGCGCATTTTAATGATGTGCCATTTTAATTGGCAGTTACTGTAAAATATGGTAATGCTTTGTGTAATTTAAATTTTAAGTTTCGTTGTTTAGAAGTGATAACAATGTGTATTAATTTGTAAAGGGTTCTGTAGTTTATGAAACTCGTATTTAAAAATAAATGTGAATGTCTATTTATATCCTACCACGACAACCTTAATAATCCCAATATAGGGCCTCAACCATCTAATTTTAGGCAATTTATAGTCCACACGCCTGCTAACTGCGGGTTGGTGGAATTCACACATGTCGTTCAAATAATTTCTTGTCTCTTATTCTTCAACGTTAGAGCAGTCGAATCATATAATATTTAAGCTGTAAAAACAAATTATTTCATTTAGCAGTCGCCAAGCACCGTACTTTGTACCTCAACATCGAGAAGCTTGTCTTGACTACGGCAACGTTTGCTTGTGCCGTATATAATAAAAGAGAAACACAAACAAATTTGCTGACAACTAGAACTGGCAACTCACAAGCCTGTTATTATTTGTAAATTGATTAACAGATAGAATATGTAAGATTGTTCCATGGCATTCTATCGCGGGCATCGGCCCCAAAAATAGTCTAATAATCTTCGATTGTGTTATTATAAAATATATTTATCGTTAATAAAAAAGTATATTGAGTCTTTGGTGATTCTTATATAATTAGGAAGTCCTCCCTAGAGTAGGATTATTCCATCAAGGGTCCCGGACCGCTTGACTACTGCTCCAACGATCTTATTTTATATTTTTATTTTAATTGACTCAAGATTTTTATAACAACAAGAGTATCGCCGAAAAATATGTGTATATGTTATGCATTCTACTATCACAAGGGTTTTAGAACAAATAAATAAATATACTAAAAAATTCAAACATAAAAGCAGAGAATATCTAATCTCTTTAATATGGTTGAGGAGTGCGATGGCTGGAACGCGTTAACTCGTGAACGGGTGCCCTTTGAGGGTGTTTGTCGTTTGGATACTTGGGAGAGGGAGACTTGCCGAGCTAACAGATGCAGGTAAGAATAACTTTGTATAGACACTCTAAATTTATTTTGAAAAAAATATACCTGGGAAGTTTCTTGCCAGTTCTTCTTCACGAAGGTATTTTCGAACTGGTGTTAGAGTCATGTTTTATTTGACATCAATAAAAACAAGTAATTGTCAATGTTGAGGAAATAAATATTTCATTTCATTTCAATTAGCCCTGTAGCCAAAACAGTTCTTGATAAACTTGATAAACAAGCTTTTAGCTAGCTAGCAGAGTTATAAAAAGTCAAGTTTATAACTCTGCTAGTTCAGTTCAAGTTTCCTCACCGATTCCCAAAAAAGATAAGAAAACGGCAAACTACCAGTAACCAGGAAAGTTATCCAGAGGAAATAGACATGACTCCGCACTAAGATCGGTGGCTAATTTTAACTGAGAAATAAAATAGATGCTTTCCGGAACTTTTTTGTAAGTCCGTTGTTTAACCTAAAAATCCAGAGGAACCCTAAGAAATGCATTATTTAAAGTGAATATATCTTATTTTAGGCAGATCCTTGTTACTTGATGTACTTGTACGCGCCAAAAACCTACCAGCGTCGGCATTAATTTTTACAAGCAGTTGTCAGCGCGCGAAGAGCATAAGATTTAGTTAAAAAGGCGGGAATGCCATTTTTGTACGAAGTGATATATTTGTTGCGAAATAACTTTAGTTATCTGTGTTATTCTATACAATACCTATAGTGATTTAGCTCAAGTATTTACGTATATTTACGTATAAGTATTTACGTATAATTTCGTTTATTATTCTTGCCATATTTTGTGACAAGCGACATTTCTTAAAGTATCTTGATTTAAAAAAATAGGCGCATTGTCTCGAGGTACAAGATCATCTTTCAGCAAAGATAGATAGGTAGGTTATAAAATGAAGCGCATAAAAAACCTTTTAAGATAAATATCTAAGTGCCAAGTTGTCTTGTAGAACTAATATTGGACACTAACAACATAATTGGCTATAAACTCTATTGTCAATAAACCTAATAAACGATTTTACGAGGCATTCATTTTTCATAAACTATCAAAAGTTTTTATAGACAATTTTCAAGCATATTCTACTACAGTGCTATAACAGTATTTATTGCTTTTCAACGTAATATTAAGTGAAATTGGTCCAAAACGGAAATAATAGTTAAGTTTATATTGAGGTAGCTTAGATGAGACTTCGATGAAAAATATTTATTGGAAAAGTTTTATTTCTAGTGACAGGTCCGAGATAGCTTCAACCTAGGTGGAAGTTTCATAAAGTTGGAGGGAAAACTTAAAGTAAATACTCGTAGGACTGTACAGGTAGATATTTCTGATGGTTTGCATTACTGAGTAAACATTTTGTGTTTATTATTAATAGATTTTTTTTGCTATAGATTTTATGCAGTTAAAATGAGTAAGAATACTTCTCACATTTTGCCTATTGAAGTGAAAAAATATTTAATTTTTTTTATAACTGCGTTTTTTTAAAATACGGCTATTTAAATAACATACGCTCATAATTATTATAATTTATAAATCCCAGACAATAACACCTACTATATGGCCACAACCAAAGTAAGCAGAGCTTGTGTTATGAAAGGCCATGCAGCAAAATAGGGGGAAACCCAGAAATATCAACAAGCATGACCTGACAACAAACAGCTATTTATTTATTTATTGTTACAAAAAAATAATACAATGAGAGTACAAGCCCTGACTGCTGAAGTAGCATGAGCTGTTTGTCGGCATTACACAAATGTTCATTACACAAAAGAATGCCCTGACCAGGGCTCCAACCTGAGACCTCTGGCATATGAGGCAGGGCTACTAACCACTAAGCCACTCTGTCGTATCAACAAAACATTGAATATCATTTTTTTCAAACGAATAGAACAACGGCAATTCTAAGGACTAAATCTATAAAGCGACCTTGTACTTAACTTACACATATCTCAACTACATAGTCAAATAAATAGCAACTTTGTCTATACTATATAGTGATGAGAATCTTGCTTCCTTGCCTATTATTGACGACGCAGTGCCAACATCTATCAACAACACTAAAGATTAACCCCCTTCAGTTTTTAGGCACGCGTAAGAAAATATAGCTAAATTGTGGGATTGCGGCAAATGCATTCAAGCGGGATTGTCGGTCTATATTCTTTCGTTGATTTCTCGTAGTTTTTCAATACATAGACCTATATGATATTTACTTTTAATGAAAGCTAATGAAATTAGCCAGCCGGTACTGTAAGTTTTACGTGTAAATATTTAATATTTGTATTGTAAAAGATGGACAAAAGCTACTTGTCTTTTTGTTTCGTCTTATAAGTAAAAGACAAAACGATCAGAAAACCTTTTTGTAAGTTATTTTTATTGCACACATTTAAATCTACAATATGTAATAACAAGGAGTCTTATTCCTCTATTTAACACCTTCTAAAACTTTGAAAATTCACGGTGTTCATTGTTTACACTATTTGCAAATGGTTGACCTATTTCAAAACTAATTTTCTCTAGTTTCGCGTAAGTGAGTGTAGGTATGTAGGTAACTAGCTGTTCAGGTACTTACTTTATCATCGAAAACACTTCTTTCGGATCACTTCATAACGTATTCCTACTGCAAAGAAGGTTTTTATTCGTTTGATACGGAAATACGACATACATTTTGGTAATTATGCCCGAATATTGGTTAATTATTTCATAAACCGCACACGGCAAGACAGAAGCGCAGTGGAAATTGCGCCTTAGCTGTTCTAAAGGAGCTCAGCCGCGCGAGCGATAGCTCGAACTACGTACTGATTTGCAACCGCGGCTCAATTCATACAAACGTCGATCATAGATATTCATATCAGGGCTAGAAAAAGTCTTCACCAAAAGAGTGCTAAAATGGGTATTTGGGTTCTCTTTCCACTAAGTAGCATCCGCTCGCTAAGCCAGTAAACATGTTAAGAGCTTGCAAAAATTACACGCCTAGTTCTCAAAAAATGAATTATCAGAATGATTGAGAAGATAATTTGTAGTTATTATTATAGTTTAGTTCATAAAAAAGTGTATTATTTGAGATCGGCTTTCTAAATTCTATTTTAAATCATGTATGTAGGAAGGATTGTATTTGCAATAATAAAGGTTGTTATATACGTCTAAACCATTGTGGAGAGTTCAAACTGTCATTTGTCTATGAAACTGTGAATCTAGGATTTACTAGTGATCGAAGGTTGCATATTTAAAGAAATAGTAACCGAGCGCTTTTAACTGGTTAACCGTCTAACAGAAATGAGCTCTTACTGTTTTATGCACTTGTCACTTTGACATTAGCTATTTTTGCTACGTAATTTTTTTTAAACTGTCATAATCTTAAAATGTCTATTAATGTGATATTTGTAAGTGGTTTTGTAATAAATTAGTACTGAAATTATAAAACCCCGAAAAACATTTCTGTATTGAGATATCGTGAAAGGATTCTATCCGTGTGTAAATGTTTGGCGACAAAGTAAAAAATGTGTGTTCGGGAAAAATGCCGCTCCACTAACTTCATTCGGGTTTCGGCGAAACGAGCCGAATATACTGACCCCGCATAAAGCCCGAATGGTCTGCGGAATCGGTTATAGCTGAACACATGTAGGCTTGAGGTCGGCCTTGTCGTCCAACAAACACTTCCAAACCGAATTATTAAAACAATTAAAATAGGATAGCGCTTCTTATGAAATAACATTTGACGGGAAATAACTCCTTTATGGTTTGTACTTGTATGGTCCTTTGTTACGTTTTGGATTTCGTCAAGTTATTTCCTTAACTAGTTTTTATCCGCGAATACTCTTGCCTATCACCCGGGAATTTTCCTGTACAACGTTCATATAAAATTTCATAATACGCAGTAGAAGTGTCGTGAAATCGTAACAAAAATTATCACTTTTGGAGTTATTCTATTAGTAAGGATTACTATGGATGACTACTTGCACCATTATTTATTTTAAAAAAACATGACTTGTTCCAAATACTGGAAACAAATTCACAAAAATAAAATAAAACTTTTGTATTTCTTTCTTTTTTTTTAAGTATAATTACAGAACTAAATTTTAGCTATGATATGAACTATATAACAAGAAATCTCTTATCATTATAATTTAAAAAAGGCTTGTAGTTAAGTGAAATATCACTGTAAGAGTGTACATAAATTTCCTATCCTTAATCAAATTTATCTTTACAATTTTCAATATGCAAGGATCCAGTAAACCAGTCTCCATCACGACCCAGTTCATTAAGTAACACCAAAATCCATCTTTCTACCGTTTCAGAATACGGTAAATACATGTATTTGCATATTACGTCATTAAGTTTTTAACGTAATTAAGTTATTAAAAAAGCCAATGAAAGTGCCACAAGCCCAAAATTACAATGAATTTTAAAATAAATATCAACTGTTAGCTAAAGATTAATAAAAATAAAATTAAAAAGTTATTTTAATAAGAATGAAGTAAATAATACGTCATTAAGTCATCTTTTTGTCTTAATAAATTATCTATCTTTACTCTTATTAAATATTTTATTACAAATGCTTCACTGACATAATCAAAATACTGACATACCTTTTATCAATCACTTTGTCTCCTCAATTCTTTATTAAAACTTCATATAATATGAGGTCCCACTGTCCAATTCACACATATTTTACTGCACAAGTAAAAACGCACTAAATTTTTGATATAAGTCTTTCTGTGCGAAGTAACCCTAAGCTTGTAAAGAAAACCAATAACACCATCATATCAAGTATGAAATCGTAATATTTTCAGTTAATTATAGTTCCAATATTTGTGTTTGTTTTGGTTTATCTTGAATTTTTGTTGGTATTAATACAATATGATACGGGCACGTCGGCCATTTTGATTTTACAATCGCGCGTGCGTGCTGTATTGCCTCTGTAAAATGCATGCGCCATTTTGGGGCGAAAGCAAGCGAAAGCCTTTGTGAAAATTTAAAATCTTTTCTGATTTAAGATTGCTTCAAAAACCTTTACAAAAATTGAGGTACAAAAACTGAACTTTTGTTCATTTCTAAACTTGATATTTTTTACTATTTCACAGCAGCCGTAATACCGTAGGAATCGTTCAAAAATGTTATAGTGTATATCTCTATGTTTTACAACCATTTCAAACAGCCAAAATAAACTGCATTAAAAATCAAATTTTTTGGCATTAATAGATTTATAAGAATTTAACATATATGCTTTATAACGTACATCAATGTTTTGTAATTTTCGATACATTCATAGAAACCTTACATCTGAACGCTTTTATCTAAGATGGGTATAAAACCTTGACCTTCCTGATAAGCCAAGGTAAACCCACAGGGTAAACCTCTTTACTAGTTTATATCTACCTTTCTACCGACGACATTTGTTTCGGTAGATATCCTAAATAAATAATGGGACCATCTCGAACGGAACAGTTACTACTAGAATAAACATTACGTTTTGGCGTCCATCACCCGGCGTGACTGCGAATTCCGGGGCGTTATTTATTGTTGCAACTCCGCCCTTAGTAATAGAGCGCGTCTCTTTTCAAGCGGAGCGGTTCAAATTCACACATTTGTAGCACCTATAGTAGGATGCTACTTGATAATTGTATGCTACTCATTAATTATCAGTACCATACAATTATTAATGTTATAAATATTTTCACATCCAGAAAAAGAGCACGCGAGGTTTGTCATCTATGATCGTGGACATTCTTTTTGCTGTCGCTTAACGATTTTCAAAGTAAGCGATCTTCAGTATGGCAGACCTGGGTGACCACCAGTGGCTTAAGTACTTAAGCCTTTTTCTGTACTTCGGAGGCAGGTTAAGGTTAAGCCGTCGGTACCGGTGGTTGTCGCAAGATAACAGTCCTGAAGCCACGTCAGTGGTTGGCAGGAGAGGTTGCCCTTTACACGATAAGTAGCAGTATTAATATTTATTGAAATATAATCCCCGGAAGGCAAGGGATGCGGGCTGCACAAGATCGAGCTTTGTGGAAATCTTGTGGCACGTCTCTATCCTGCAGTGGACGTTTTCAGGCTGAAGAAACGAACGAACGATATTCAAATGCCATTTAATTATGATCGCTAGTTTTTTTTTAATGGTCTTTATCGGTTAAAACATTAGTGTTAATGTAGTTATTATAGCTTCTTAAATAGGAAGGACATGTAACTAAGCTCAATAGATACTACAAGGAAATGTTTAAAAAATCTACTAGAAACGACTGAATGTATAAATGTGGTATGTTATAATAATAGGTCTTTACCTATGAAACTGCCGTTTTGCCGTACTGGCCATTTCAAATGAAAATATTTTTTTTTGACTGATAATTCTAATTTCAAATTAATTTTATTTGACAAACATGGAATTCTTTTTCTAAAATCGTCATTTGTTTAATAGTTAGTGTTTTGTTTTCAACGCATTCGAACATTTTTCGTCATCATGGATAAGTTAAAAATTCGAGTAATTATGGAGTATGAGTACCGTCGTGGCAGCAAAGCGGCACAAGCGGCACGCAACATCAACGACGTTTACGGAGCGAACACTTATTGGTTTACCCGCTTCCGTTCTGGAAATTTTGACCTGAAAAATGAACCCCGTGGTCGTCCGAAAACTTTGGTCGACAATGACGAATTAAAGGCAATTGTGGAAGCTGATGAAACTCAATCCACGGCTGAATTAGCAGCAGCTTTCGACGTTAGCATCAAAACAATATTGGTCCATTTGCGTCAAATTGGCAAGGCAAAAAAGCTTGACAAATGGGTACCCCACGAACTCAATGACCGCCAGCGCGAAGTACGCGTGGAGACGTGCCTTGCACTGCTCAGCAGGCATACAAATGAAGGAATTCTGAACCGCATTGTTACTTGTGACGAGAAATGGATCCTGTTTGACAATCGTAAGCGCTCAGCAAGTTGGTTGGACCCTGGTTCAGCACCCAAACAATGCCCTAAATGAAAACTTACCCCTAGAAAAGTGATGGTCACTGTTTGGTGGTCTAACGCGGGTGTAATTCATCACAGCTTCTTGCCAAACGGGACAAGCATTACTGCAAATGTGTACTGTGAAGAACTGAACACAATGATGGAGAAGCTCGCACGTCTCCAACCAGCTTTGGTCAATCGTTCGCCTCCACTGCTCCTGCACGACAACGCGCGACCTCATACTGCACAGCAGACGGTCTCCAAGCTACAAGAGTTGAGGTTGGAAGTTCTCCGTCATCCGCCGTACTCACCAGACCTTGCGCCTACAGACTTCTACTTTTTCCAGAATTTGGATAACTTCTTGGCGGGAAAAAAATTCAATACCCGAGAGGCAGTACAAAATGCCTTTGAAGAATTTGTTGCCTCCCGTCCAGCTGATTTCTTCAAGAAAGGCATCAATAAGCTACCAATGCGTTGGCAAAGATGCATTGATTGCATGGGTGATTATTTTGATTAATAGAAATAAAAAATATATAAAAAAATTACGCTTCATTTATTTCGTGAAAAACGGCAATTTCATAGGTAAAGACCTAATATGTATATCGCTAAATGGGCAGAATGGATCTACATACCCAGAATAACGAAATAAAAAGTAACGAACTATTATCGGAAAGTTAATCTTGACACGGGAATTCTGGGACTGAAAGTAGAAGAAAAATACCGTGAAGTGAAATACCGTGTAAATAAATATTATTTTCCCGATTATTTGACTTCAGCATTAGTTATGTTGTATTGAAAATCAGCGTCCCGGCTCTGCCTCGGCGGCGTGGTCACTCTCGATGAGCCGGAGTCTCTTTTTGCTACTGTCACAATGCTTGTTGGATAGGGTATCGAAGTATTATTATTTTTCTTCGAAATATATATTTTTTTTTTAAATCAAACACTTGTGTTTTTTGTTCTATTGTGACAGTTTCCGAAAAAAATATTGTTTCTTTCTTTCTATGAACGGCCATGCTTTATATTGTATTCACTAACGATTTTACAAGAAATTATGAACTTATCTGTTTAATATGATTAAATTTAATAAAATATTTGTTAGAATATTTTCTCTACTAACAAGTCACGAGATTTGATTATTGTCTAAGAAATTATCTAATTGTGCTAAAAGGTTACAGAAAAGGATTATACGGAGTATTTAAGAGGGCAAGGTTCGTTTTCGGTTGGTCGTCGTTAAGACCATAGATAGTTGGAAGTGGTATTCAGTTAAATCCAATGCGATAATTTAGTATTTTTAAGTACTTTTTATATACATACTAAAATATTTGAGGGACATTCACTTTTTTACCATATATATTTGTCAATGTCAAAACCAAGTTAAATCATTTAGACCACTAAGACATCAGAAATAGCAGTTTTTCGAAACGCGACTGAACTTGTGCTTGCCACTTAATAATTTACAAGCTTAAGTCTTTATTTTTTTTTAATGAAAAAGTAAATGTTTTAATAAAATGCCCCAACCAGGTTCAAATCCTGGTTGGGGTATTTATTTGTGTGATGAACAAAGATGTTTGTTCTCTGGTAAATTTTGTTTACATTTATACATGTCCGTTTATTCTGGCTTCATCCAACGCAGGCTTTGCTTGTTTTGGGGATATGGGGATATATGATATGGATATGGGTTAGTCCGAAGATATTTTTAAGCAATATTAGCAAAGCTCGTCAGTTCACAAACAAGTTGGTAAGTCAGCACGATTTCGGAGACACAATTTAAACCTCCAAACTAACCAACCAGTAAGCTGTTAGATGCTTAACTATAAATATTTAAAACTAGAACTGCATTAACCACCCAACGGAATTCTAAAACTGTTTGAGAATCCTTTGCGGACGGCAAGTTAGCTTTGACTGGTGGTCCAGCGGTTGTCAAACATAGGGGACCACAACGAGTGTAATTCGTAGAAAGGGACGTTTCGGAACGAAGTTTTGGGCGTTTGGCCGCTACTTTACAACCACAAATTAGAAGTTAGCTGAGCATCATGGAATGCGGGCTTCTCGTTGTACTACAGAACATAGCGTTGCTGGTTTCTGCTGCCGTAGTTCGTACCTGTGATGTATTGTATTGTGTAATCTCATATGTACCGAATAGGATTGGTAACCATGTCAGTTTTGGAAAAGCTAGTAGTAAAAATACGAGCAAAATGTTAATTAATGGGTGTTACCAGTGGCTTAAGTACTTGAGCCTTTTCCGTACTTCGGAGGCAGGTTAAGGTTAAGCCGTCGGTCCCGGTGGTTGTCGCAAGATAACAGTCCTGAAGCCACGTCAGAGGTTGGCAGGAGAGGTTGCCTCTTATACGATAAGTAGCAGTATTCATATTTATTGAAATATAATCCCCGGAAGGCAAGGGATGCGGGCTGCACAAGACCGAGCGTTGCGGAAATCTTGTGGGACGTCTCTATCCTGCAGTGGACGTTTTCAGGCTGAAGAAACGAACGAACGATATTCGAATACCATTTGATTATGATCGCTAGTTTTTTTTTATGGTCTTTATCGGTTAAAACATTAGTGTTACTGTAGTTATTATATCTTCTTAAATAGGAAGGACATGTAACTAAGCTGAGTGGATACTACAAGGAAATGTTAATTAAGCTTGGAATGGTTGTCGGTGGACTTGCGTTTATTACTAGCTACTATTATTTTATACATAATTTACTAACTTGATTGTTTTCTTTTTCTGCAAATATATAAATTGTTGGTGAAACAGGATTGGCGCAACACTGTCTGATAAAAGAGTGAGAACAAACTTAACAAATACCTAAGCAAAATCCTGAATTTCCCTGTCATTGAATCGTTTCCCTGTAATTTTTTTTCTGAAATGTTATTTATTCTTGTTTAACTTATTTGAATAAAATAACATCCACAATAAAGATATGAAAGTCAACTCGTACGTATTTTATTTATATTCTTGGATCCTGGCCTTTACACCTGAATCTTCCGTTACAACTGAAGAGTAAAGATGTAGGCATGATTTAAGTCGAAACAAAAAGTATCTGTAAACAGTTATTTTTTATCGTAACCTTGTAGGTTGCCAGCAAATAAATCGAACTTGCTGAGTATTCTAGAGAAATGATGTGAGTTGTATTAGCTCAATATTATTTCCAATTATTCTCAAAAATGTTCCTATCACATCTGCCAGCTGTAAATGTGATAACATTACGACATTTAAGAAAAGTGTCGCGAAATAAGTTTTGGTAACTGTGTTCTAATTTAAAGTGAAATAAGATCTAAAATACTCTAAAATGACCTGCATGATAAAGGTACAGCCTCTACTGATAGATAATAACACTGATGAGCCTTTACGACCACGAGTATCACCTCGTTTACAGTTCGTGTTCTTTTTATAATATAAGTGCCAGGAATGGAACAAATTCCAAATTCAAATACCAAGACGAATAACAACGATCACTGATTACCAAACTCCATTCAACAAACGGAATGCCGAGTTGTTTGAAAATTTCCAAAGAAAGTCATAATCAAAATGTGGCGTCGGTGATTTTATTTTAATATTATGTTAATAAGCAGCGCTGGGCATCTACAGGCGAACACAGCAGCTGTGGGAGCTGAGTCCAGATGACTCGCTGTTCAAGAGCTAAATCAGGTGTCGTTACACAGGCTTACATGGATGTAGTTATTCTAGATGCGTTTATTAGCTTTTAATTATTATTGTAAGAACGATAAGATAGTTATTTAAATGACATCTGTGGATTTACTAATTATTCTCTAGTAAGAAATAATATTTAGAAATGCGCTTTAGTACACATACGCCTTATCAAATCTTAATTGATTTAAAATAATTAACTATAAGATACAAAATATGTTTTGGCTCGTATAAAATTAAAACGCGTGACTACTTGACGACTTTGAAAGTTAATCATGTAGAACAATAACTAAATACAATATCTCATAGCCACTTCCAGATAGAATAAATCTTTGTTTTAATATTTTATCACAGAACTAAAAGATGTTTATTTTTATTATTAAAGCTAAAAGTTGCTGATGTATTTTTTATTCTTTCTAACGTTGTTTTTGTGTATAGAATTATTTCTTCTACGAACAGATTAATTTGCTTTAATTAGCTTGGAGCTAAGAAAAAGCAGTCACAAAGTTAAGAAATATATGTTCTATAGTGTCACAATAAAGGTATACTTGTTTTCGATTGATGTTTGACTTTAGTTTGTATTTCATGTAGTTCACTGTATTTGTTGCCGAAGCAATTACTATATCTATTTTTATTTATGTGGCTAGTGCCGATCAGTTAGTCTATTAAGGCTACTATTGATCGCCAAAAGCCGGATGGCTTTTTTCCAGAAAGTTCTACCACAATATTTGCTATTACCGGCGCTTCCGCCTAGCTGTGTCGATTAATGCCAAGCAAAATAAATGTGTAGCTCTGACGTAACTTTTATAAAAAAAAAATATAAAAAAAATATGTTTATTTCAGACAAAGTCCATATGGTGTTAGGTACAGAATCTTAGTGCCTATTTTAGTAAAACAAAATAAAATAAAACAGTAATAAACAAAAGCTTAACTAAGGTATTTACCCTGAATGCTTGTATCGGGTAAGTGTACATGAATGTGCACCCAGTGACGCATTATAGTCGGGCTTCTCGCTAATGATTCTGAGGATGCTATTGCCACTCGCACGCACTCTGCTTAGCAACGACGCAACGCGCTTGCGGATAACAGTATAAAAGCCGTCAGTGCGCGCATCCGCAAACATCCCCGACGCACTGCAGTAGCGAGGGAGCCCCAACAGCATTCTCAGACCATTATTATATTGTACTCGGAGAGCGTTGACAGACCTCTGCGTGTAGCTGACCCACAGATTGCAAGTATAAAGCGTTCGGCAATACGCTTTAAAAAGTGTTAGTTTTACCTCTGCGCTACACCGGGCAAATCTGCGAGCCAAAATGTTGCAGCGGACTGCCATCACTTTCCTCTCCCTCTCTATGTCCGCATCATCCCTCAAATTCTCAGTAACGACGTGCCCGAGATACCCGAAGGACGACACTCTCACCAGCTCCTCTCCATTTAAAATTACAGGGGGCAAGGAGATCACCCTGCGTTTTCTCGCTTGCAAAACTAGTAGCACGCTTTTTTTACTACTGTACAAAAGGCCGTGTGACTTTGAGTACTCCTCACATAAAGCAATCAGCCTTCTGAGCGCAGTGATCGAAGGACTCAGCAACACCATATCGTCTGCGTAGCTGATGCTATTGACACAGTGTCCGTCAATTGAGCAGCCAACACGGGCGTTGCAGAGCCCAGCGATTAGCTCGTTAATAAACAGGTTGAAAAGTGAGGGAGACGTCAGTCCACCCTGTCTTACCCCACACTCCAACCTGTACACATCAGAAAGCTGATTTAGCCATTTGACCTGGTTAGTCTGGTGGCCGTACCAAAACTTTAAGATTTTGATGATCTCTTATTTATGTCATTTTAATTAATTGAAGGTTTTCATTTGATCGACCCAATCGAACATCGTTGGTGTTGGCACATAAAGTACCGACTCTCAGGCGACTCTAATTTTTTCACTAAATTCTTAATAGCGGTCTCAGAAGGACTATTACATTTACCGAAAATATGCCGAATTTCACGAAATTTTATCACCAGATGCTTTTATTTCCACAATTTTTCATTTTCATTTTTCAATTTCACCAGTTTCATAGTGAATTTTTATTATTTTAATGCGATTTTCGAGTGAAATGGAATTCATTGTAATAAGTTAGTTAGTTAGTTCAAAAATGGCAATCAGCCGCGTTCATTGTAATAATTGCCCAAGCTTCTACTACTGATATGTCCAAAACTAAATGTCAAAACTGTCATGTGGTTCCAGTGTGACCATATTGAAAAACAAAGTCCTTGTTGAAAAACCCTTTATTACATATTGAACGCTGCTTCCAAATCGTAGAAAAATCTAAGTAACAAAAGAAACTATTGTTATTTTACAAGCTTATTAAGCTTAAAGAAAAGCTGTCTTTCAAAGGATTAAGCATATTTGTATAATTTGCCTTAATGAGCTAATTAAAATACAATAAGCCTTCCTATTACGAATTCGTTTTGTATGACAAGGAAACATCCTTGCAAGTTTATTGTCTTCAGAATTAATAAATGAATTTGTACGCGTTGAACAAATTTAACATGTTAATTTGCAACTTAAATATTAATTAATACAGACCACATGGTGTGTAGGTGATACAAATAAGCGACCTCAAATTTTGGAAGAACAATATCGTTAAAGAATAAATTTCCCAGAAACTCACATTAAGTATTTTCGCCGTCGTGGTGGCGTTTAATTTGATTTCAATAATGGTAAATGTCACGTTAATTATAAAAAAAATGTTGATAGAAGCAGTGATTTTTAAGGGTTTTTGTTTATTGTAATCGATTATATCGATTCCCGGGCTCTGTATGTACCAAGTAATAAGGATGGACCATAATGTTAGGAGAGTAAGACCTTCGTGAACAATCATAAAAGAGGTTGGCAATGTACAACCTTCGCGGATTCGAATAACGAACTGTTTTCGTCTGTCAAGAGATTTTCAGTCGATGACATATTACATATAGACGGGTTATCCGCTCTCAAACATGTCAACGCAAATGCAAGGCATTTGCCGGCTATTTGACTCAGTCTTGTGCAGCCCAGTGTCACGGCTAAACGTCAAACAAAACTTATTCCCTATTCTGTGTTTTTAATACCGTACAATGCCTTCTTGTGTGTTCAGATAGTGTGCTAATTACACTGTTACTGTAAAGATAGAACAAACGTTTCTTTTCATGCGTAAGTACTATTTTTTATAACATTCTTATTTATTGTTTTATTTTGCTATTTAAAATGACGTTTTAAAATTGACATGGCTATTTCTTTCAACAAACTTGAAGAGCGAGATGTAATATGATTTTGTATGTGGGAGTAAAAGAGCTACGCTATAGAGTTTTGACATATTCGTACTACGCCACGTACGCTCACGACCAATTAGTGCAAAGCAATGTCACGAAGTACATAGGTATCTCTTTCTTACAACAAGTGAACCGTATTATTATTTCCTTCTCCCACAAATTATATTACTCTATATATCGAGCAGGTATCTATAGTTACGTTGACGCCGTTTTTTTGTGTGGTAATGTTTGGGTATGACTTGTCTATATGTAATATGTCATTGTTTTCAGTATGAGCTTTGAAACTTCGCACCGGACCTCGCTGGAAGATATTAATATCTTCGCAAAATAACCGCCATCATATGTTGCTTTTAACTTGTAATTATAAGTTTGGAGACTTCAATATTTAAAAATCTAATTGAAAATAAAGTTTGTTTCTTGCTCTACCGTCTATCACGAGCGCGTCCCAGAAACCCGTGGCGGTATCCGTGACATTGAACACTCAAAAACATTTATTCATATTTATTTTATACGTATAATGATCTATCGTAAACCATAATTTTAAACTTTTATCGCTAAGCTGCCTCATTTGAAACGATAATGCAACACATTTAACATCATAAACAACAGGCATTAGAACAGGAAATATAAAATATAAAGTAAATTAATTCCCAGACAACAACCCCAACTGTACGTTCCCAAAAGTAAGCAGAGCTTGTGTTATGGATTACCATACAGCGAACTGGGGGGGGGGACCCAGAATAAACATAAACAATACAAATAACCATCACCACAATAAGTCACTTGGCCGACGAAATATCTAACTTAAACGAAAAAATATCAAAAAAGGCTCTGATCTCAGATTCCATTATTCCTTTGATACTAAAAAAACACCGATAATGAAAAAAACACGACTTTATCCCCGACCAGATCTTCATAAACCCAGTCAGTTGAAATAATGATGTTATGATGGCCAGTTCGGAGACGCCATATTAATAACTCCGAGATTCACCGAAAGGAACCTTAATTGAGAAGCAGATTATTATATTGGGGATTAAAAGCTCTTCATAACATTGTTATTTATCAAAGAAATCGTTTTCGAGGCCGGGCGCTGTTTTATGAGTGGATTTTTCGGGAGATAATATAAAGATTTTATAATCATATATTGTACGTCATTTGCTTTTTAAGATGTTGGATATTACATATGATTTTGTGAATTTTCATTTGCACCAATAGACTAATTGAAAAGGATACTTAAAAAAATATTGCTTTTGTAAATTTTTTTATTTTTCTATTTACTTTTAAGTTACTATAATTTTTCATAAAAATATTAGTTTAAAAATGTCAATTGACTATGCACCGAGAATATTATGTCATAATATATAATATTATGTATATATTTATGTTATTTGGCTTTACGTTACGGCAAAGGAAAATTATTTACTTAATTTAGAATTAACGACATGAAAAGTATCCATAAGGTAACAGTAAAAGTCTATAAATTCCCTTCTGAATCCTCGTTTCCGATGTAATAACTTTGTATTGAGACCAGGATTGCGGTATATGACCAAACAGTGGAATCCAATAAACGCGCGGTTTTTCTAAATCTTAATTACTGCCGAACTGCGGCGGCCATTTTTAATTCTCTCCTTATTTAACTGTTTCAGTCTAAAATGTCGAATACTTAAACCGAGGCGCTTAGTATTGCACAAACGTAGCATATACTACATTTTTGCCTCGTTTCGTTTTTGAGGGTACTTGAAGCAGTTTACAAAGCTTCATGTTTGTAGTGGGATATGTATATGCAACGTGGTATAGCTATATTTAAATCCTAATCCTACTTATTTATATCTTATTAATAGTGGTAGTAAAATTTCTAATGTTAAGATCTCGTCTAGGGCGGTTCTACAGTCCCACCTATTTTGACTGCCATAATAATGACGTTTGCGTGATTGTGTTCCGGCTAAAGGCAATGAACAGCCAGTGCAATTACTGGAACAGAGGCAACTAGAACTGAAGCCTGAGGTCGGCCACGTATCATTAGTCAATTCAATAACATTAATTTACCCGTGAAGTTTCTTGCCAGTTCTACTTTACGAAGGTCTTTTCCGAACTGGTAGTCAAGCTTTATTTGACGTAAATAAGAACAATTCTTAGTCACCGTTCAGAAATAATTGAATTTGAATTTGAACACATTTAGTACTGATAAATAAATACCCTACGACTAACGATGATCATGGGTGCGAATGCCGATCATCGGGGTCTTCGAATCGGGCTATTACGGGTCGCACGGTCACTTGCCGGCTATGAAAATGAATAAATCAATAACTAAACAAACACACCAATTGTATGGCTCTAAAATAAGGAGAACTGGTGACCACACTGACCACACAGCGAACTGGAGAGAACCCAGAATAGACATACATATAGAAATACAATCTGCCATGACCCGAGAACAAACATCTGTGTCCATCACAAAAGTGAATGCCCCGACCAGGACTCGAACTTTAGACAAACCTGGAAACTTTTTTATGGCAAAAAAATATATATACATACATATTAAATGAGTACAAGCCTCTTGCAGCGAAGAGTCTAGAAATGTAATTGGTGTGCACTCAATCGATGCCGTTGTGTTGTTAGTATTGCAGTTTAAAAAAAATCTGAATACAAGTTATAGATGGGCACGTTCCGCAACCGCTAACGAATACAATAAAAGAAAACCTCAAAAATCTATGTGATTGACAGTTGTCAATCAAGTTTCAGTTGATTCAGTTTAGCCATAAACGTTTTTTAGCTTCCACAATCTATCTACGAAATAGAATTTAATAGGTTGTATAAGTTTTTATTGGTACATCGTGCTGTAATAATAGCATCTTATGTTCTAAGGTCTTTATTCTCATTAAAATAACAGACTACTTATTATGTAAAAAAGAACATAACCTTGTTCAGGAAAAGAAAAGATCTGCACGATGTTAACACAAGATATCTAAAGAGAACCTGAAAGTTTATTTTGAAAAAATATCCTCTTAAAGTTTCTTGTCAGTTTTCTTCACGAAGGTTTTTCCGAACTGGTGGTAGAGTCATGTTTTATTTGACGTCAATAAGAACAAATACTTGTCAATATTGAGAAATAAATATTTGAATTTGAAACTGTGTAGACGCCTACTAGACCGTGTAGCGTAAGTAATTCAGCCTCACACGCCCGGGAATCGAATCGGTATTTTCATGACATCAATCAATAGAGCCAAATTTCTCTTACAAATATGGTGATTCATATGCAATTATAATTAAAAATTCAATTACAAGAACAAGATAAAGGAGTGCATCGGATTACTTATTTTAATAATCATCTATTTTCTTTGAAGTTCTTATTTATGAACTAAATATATAGATAATTGATCTGTGGATAGCAGGTGATTAGCGATAACACGTATGTAGATTTACAACTATGCGGGAATTTTAAAGAAACTGGAATTTTAAAGCGAGCAGAAATAAGTATACCTTCAGACAAAGGAGATTATTGCAATTCATAATTTATTACAATGAAATCAGTTCCAATGAAATTTCAACAGTGGACACGATCTTGGATTGAATATAAATGTCCATGGCAGCACGTTTCGGCTTCTGTAATGAATCGCCACTCAGCGAAATTTGATGAGACGCAAAATCTTAAGTTTTCATTTCATTATAACTTTGTGAAGTGATTCGAAACTTATGCGCTCCGGATTAATGAATTTGATGATAGCTTTTCACCGTACACTTTTATTTTTTTATAACTTTAGGTTGCGGATTATGTAGTGATAGGTTCTACAGATAGTCGATAGGATTGTCGATATTGCGATACAGGTTTTAACAAATAAATCTTTTTTGAAAAGCTCTATGCAAAAAATAATGCAAATTGAGATGTCTTTTTTGACCGGACTCATATCGGACTTTGGGCCATGTGTACTTGTAACACCAATTTAAATAAATGATTCAAGTGCGCTACCTCACAGGTGTTGCGGAATGTATAAACAACTTCTACACCTCGATATTTCAGGAATAGTCCATTCTGAGAAAAAAGTCCAACAATCTTTGCTGTAGCGTTATTGTGGTCTTTGTCTGACCAATTTTCTTACCTAACTCTTCAAAATTTTTTGACATTTAACATTAATGTTTAAATATCCAATGATTTTAGGCAAGTTTAGGATGGATGGAAACTTTTTATTTCATTTTTAATAAAAGCCTCTACAAAATTTCAGCTCTGTGCAAGTGAACTCAAACTAACCATTTTTTTCCATTTTGGCCAGACTATATGTATAACAAAAAACAAACTATTTCCTTGTGTTTTGAAATATAACCCTTGCAAAATGTTATTGTAAAGAAATGTAGAGTAAGATAAAACCTTCTTATCTAAAAATGACGCCATTTCACGCGTTTACACGTACTGTTTCACCTAAATTGTATACATAATTTACGGAACCTGTGTAACGCTGCGCTTTGTCCTAATACCTTTATTTTTTTACTTTGATTATTGTAATGTCCTTATTTTTCCATATCTATGGGAGTTTGTTTAATATGGTTTTTCAGCATAATGTACGATTAAAATCTCGTAGTTTTATTCGTTTTATTTTTTTGTTGGACCCCTGGACTCATTTATACGGATTTGTATTGTACAATATACAACAAATTTAAATATTTATTTCTCAACACTGACAATAACTTGTTCTTATTGACGTCAAAGAAAGCATGACTCTACACCAGTTCGTGTCCCTCCCCGCAAGTATCCAAACGACACACCCCCCTAAACGGAACCCGTTCACCAGTTAACGCGGGAGCCTTACATCGCCTTCCGCAACCATATTGGGAGGTGATCGAGGGAAGTGAGCGATCCTTCACCCGAACAGCAAACTCAAAATGTCGAAGGCTCTGTTGTAACAGACACAGGATGGAACAATCCTTGGAACAGCCTGAAAGCATCCTTTATTTTTAGATTAGAAAAACACCAAATAAACTTGTAAATATAATATAATCTGTATATTATGTCAAATTAAATCACAGCTAGTTCCTTACAACGTTACGTTATCATCAGCGATGCCTCACTGCACCAATACAAGTCTGTTGTCTAGATAGGGCGTGATCGGCGAGTGGGCCGCGACGTAGTGTTCGAAGATTTCCGAGTCAAGGCCGATTACTTGCGGCTTCTGGCCGTTTTTCTTGAACACCTGTAAAACATTAGGAAGTTTATTATGCATCGTCAATGACACCATTCTTGATATCATTCTTTGTTATCATTACAAACAATGTCCAAGCGTACCAATAACATCAGGTACATATTTTATTTTTTTCGAAATGCACTGTTTATTTGTTGTCCTATAGGCCTTTTAAACACCGGCGCTTAGCCGCTTCTCCTACACACGATACGCCTAAGAGCACCCGAGAGGCCTCGGACCTCGGCTTAAGATGTCGTATATTGAAACTACCACTGGTTCGGAAGGATCATCTACTGCAAAAGAACCAGGGAGAAACTCAGTAGGATTGCGTACGACGCGTTAGCCTGGCCCAACCGGTGGGGATAGGTGCATCACGTAGGTACTCGTGTGCCCACAGCGAAAATACATATCCATACAAACAGATTTTTGCACGTCGAAACAAAGCGGCGAATTGACGTGATGTTAGTTGAAGGGCTGAAGGCCAGAATTCATCTTAATATTCCGACTAGCTCAAGATTTACGCGGGCGAAACAACACCGGTAGTTTTAAATTTAAATAAATAAATGAGCTATTTACGTCAAACCCGTTCCCGCCATCCAACAGGAACTTCAGGCTGATGAGCTGGTACCTCTTCTCGGGCTGCAGCGGCCGCAGCGCGCCGCCCTCGTACACTTCTACATCCTGCGCCTCCCGAGATGTCGTATTCAGAGTTAGTTTCATGCCTGGTGGGGTAACAAACTCAATAATATTTATAAATCCCCAGACAACCACATACACATTATAGATGACCGTACAGCGAACTAGCGGAAAAACCTCTTAGCACATTTTGGTCAAACATATTTCATTAAGTTCCTAAATTTTTTAAATTTAAGATTTAAAATTTAAGAGATAAAATTTTAAGATTTAAAATGTTTAGGACGTGAAAGCAACTAACAGCGGTTGATGTTTTTATTGAGTATTTACAAGATCTGTGTCTTCTATATTCCCTGTAATGTACCTATGGAAAGTAAAAAAATTAATAAATAGCTGTCAAAACTACATTTCTTCCTACTGGCTAGACTTACATGAAAACCAATTGAGTAGCAGAATTCAATGAAATACAATATTTTCGCATTACACTAAAAACATGCAATCCCTCATATATACAAATATTAATCAACGTGCCAATTCGCTCGCAGCTTGGCAGGGAGCCGGCACTTTCGGCTCAGCGAATGATAATATTAGCAGTACTGTCGCACGGCATGATGTCACGCCACTACGTACTCTTGACGTTAAAAAAGAGGTTTTCAAACAAAAATACTTGATATAAGCAAATAAAGAATCTACGAAAATATAATTTATTATTTAATAGTTCGGTGAGTGACATTTGACCTTAGTACTATATTCAAATTCAAGTATTTATTTTTCAACATTGACAGTTACTTGTTTTTCCTGACGTCAAATACAGCAAGCTCTACCACCAGTTAGGAGAAACCTTCGTGAAGAAGAACTGGCAAGGAACTACATGTCTATAATTTTGCAAAAGAAATTTACAATGTCTCATTATGTCTGTACAAAATTATTCTTATCTGCATCTGATAGCTCGGCAACCGTATTAGAACCGTATCAGAGGTTCAGTACAACGCCCACTGTTGAGATTAATTCGTAACTGTTTTTATTTTACTGAATACCTATTATTTTTAGACTAAATGTCAAACATTTAATTATGGCTGACTTCGAAAGGTAAGCTTCCTAGGATTACAATATTGCTGGATGTCTGTGTCAGTCCAATGGACATTGACAGTCACTGACTTACTGGCTAACCCCAAGTTAAAAGTTTAAATTGTAAAATTGTTAGTCGTAACGCATGTCTACGCAAGTCGGCCTAAAAGTTTAGTCATGCTCGTAATTACATTTAGATGTTTAATACTTGAAGAGAAATGTCTAATATCTCTATAACTCGCACTTAGCGGGTTAGTGAGTTAAATATGTCTCTTGGCCTGACAGAGACATACAGCAACATTCTAACCCGAGTTCATGCTCGTAATTACATTTTGATTTTTAATACTTGAAGAGAAATATGTAATATCTCTATAACTTGCACTTAGCGGGTTAGTGAGTTAAATATGTCTCTTGGACTGACAGAGACACACGGCAACATTTTAACCGAGTTAGTCTAAATTGTTTTTGTGACCAATGAAGCAATTTTTTTTAGTTTAAGTTTAAACTAAGTTGCAATGAGATGCTTTAGGATAAGGCGGATAATTAATTGTTGGAGAACTATTTACCAAAACTGCTATACGATATTTATTTGTTTTTATCATCTCATTTTGTTGAATAGGTACATTTTATATACTAAAGTAACGGAGTAAGATTATCTGAACAGCTTTATCACTAGACTAAAGGGTGAAATGCGACTTTCCCTTTGAGTTATTTATTACATACAAACAAAACAAACGCTGCAAGAGATGTGTAATTCAATACTTTAATCATTTAGTCCGGTAAATAAATATACTGAGCGATTATTTCACCGTTTAAAAAAATACATTTGGACTTGGACCAAAATTTACAAACAAACTTTCTAAAAGACACCACCTAGACAAAGTGAAGAACAAAATGCAGCTATTCATACAAATCCTACGTATTAGCTGTCAAAGTCACGCGGTGTCATAATAATAGTGCTGCTGTCCGTATACAAGAAAAACGACGTCAAGTTTGACATTAGCCTAGTTGGTCACCTAGTACTTAACTGTTTAATAACTAATGTTCTGTTCCTCAGTTATAACTAACTTTATGTTCTGAGGGCCTGTTTGGTATGGGGGTAGGTAGCCTTGCCTTTCATGCCAGAGGCCCCGGGCTCGAATCCTGGTCAGGGGCAGATGTTTTATCATATTTGCTTTCTAGTTATGGATGAGTATGTATGTTTATTTAAGTATTTATATATATAAAAAAATCTATATGTTTTATATGTTCTTTATATTTCTTAAGTTTATTTATCTATAACACAAATTCTTAATGATACTTAATTTGGGCTAGATAATGTGGTGTGTTAGTTAGACATATTTATTTATAGAAAATACTTTAAGCGATAGCTTTATATATAGATACATAGTTTTAAGCGATAAGGCCGCCCATATTGTCAATTTCTTTATTTAATTGTTTTTATTGTATTTTGTTTTTGTTTTGTTAATGACAATAAAGAGTTTTATTATTATTATATATACATACTTATAATTATATAATAATTGACTTACCAGCAACATGCGGCAGATACGGTATGAACAAGTTATCGCCGCTCCCCGACATGGACTTCATGCAGAGCTGGAACGCCGTCAGCAGGTCCTGTCCCGAGACGGAGAACGTCACCACCTTGTTGGTGAACGGCAGCATGTTGATGATGCCCCCTCGGGTTATGTCTGGGGGAGTTGGGAAATATTAGACTTATCTAAAGGAACAGAGAGTAAGTTTTTATTTAATATTTTTACTTTGTCATAGCCGGCAGATGAGCACACGATTCGCGTGATGGTATGTGGCTCGGTGCGAATAGTCGGCATTCATCGTAGACTATATTGAATAATTATAATGTTATTTATTGACCATCGATAAATGATGCGTAGAATCCGGTTAGAATGGCCTTTATTCCAGTAATTTCAATGGCTATTCCTTCGCATTAACCGGAATTTTTATGGCGATTAAAATAAGAAGGAGCGCACCAAGCGAAATCCTAATTAAAGAAACTCTACCATTAAAGGTATTGATAAGATAAATGCAGAAGTAAGTTTGTTTTCTTGAACAATCACGCATAAAATACTGAATAGATCATTATGAAAAACAAAATTAATTGTTAGAGGGACCAAAATGAACAAATTATCTAGAAGCCTGCACAGCCCCAGGCATATCCTAGCAAAGCCATGACTCAAAAACTACTAAAATAACTTAACAGGTATTCTTTTGTAAATATTTCAGTTTTTTTTCTCTTCAAGAGAAGGAACAGACGGTAAAATTACGGAATCAAAGGAAATTCAAGCCACACATCATGAATAAGTCTGCCCACGGGCAAAGAAAGAAAAGACAGTAAATAAACTACATGGCTAACATTGGCAATAGAAGTGATACTAATTCGGTAGTTACGTAATAACTCACTTCCTGTGGGCAACGATCCGCGTATCATGTTTCTGAGGACAAGCGACACGTGCGGCAAGTCTGACACGCTCTGGTTCAGCGTCTGCAATGTAAAATTGTTATCATAATTGAGAACTCAAAAACAAACACATATTTAATTACCATAACATATTTAATATTTACCGGGGGAAACTAAGAAAACTCGTCCTAAACTCTGATGAATATGAAAATCGGAATATACTTTTTTCCTGTAATGAAATGAAATGAAATGAAATATTTATTTTCTCAACATTGACAATTACTTGTTTTTATTGACATCAAATAAAACATGACTCTACAACCAGTTCGAAAAAACCTTCGTCAAGAAGAACTGGCAAGAAACTTCACGGGTATATTTTTTTCAAAATAAATTTACAGAGTCTCTTTATATCTATACAAAATTATTCTTATCTGCATCTGTTAGCTCGGCAAGTCTCCCTCCCCCCAAGTATCCAAACGACGAACACCCTCAAACGGCACCCATTCATGAGTTAACGCGGGATCCAGCCATGTGATTCAGTATTCGATATTTTACTTCGCGGTTTTATAAACATGTATATGTTAATTATGATTGCTCAAACGTAAAAAGCAACGTTATATCTACGGAGATTACAAATGCGAAAACAGTTCGTTATTATTTATAAAGGCATGCACAACTACAAAGGTACTGCGTGAATCAAAAGCTTCTAGTAAAATTATCAATTATCTTTGATTAAAGCGGAAGATAAACTCAATTACCGTACGGAACGAAGACACATCGAGTTAAATAGATCAATATACCTCTACAGAGGTTTAGTGCTGCATTAGACAGTGATAGGTTCTTGTATTAATAAATTATATTTACCCTTTAATCAACATATTGTTTACATTATAATTACGACGCGATGTTTTGACTAACAAATATCACAACCAAGTTCCGTCGAGGTATATTTACACATATATATCAAGGATCGGTTTCCAACCGAAATAGTTTTAAGTACGTGTAACTAACGGGCAATAGCTGAAAGCCATATATATAATATTTGACGACCGAGTGGTGTAGTGGTAAGTAGCCTTGCCTCATACGCTGAAGGTCCCAGGTTCGAGTCCTGGCCGGGGAATTCTTTTGTGCGATGAACTGTATGTTGAAATGATGTATATTCTCTGGTCATGGTTGTTTGTATTTATATATGTATGTTTATTCTGGGTTCCCCCAGTTCGCTGTATACTCATCCATAACACAGGCTCTGCTTACTTTGGGGCCATACAGTTGGTGTGTTTGTCTGGAGATTTATTATATTAGACCGATTAGCGTAAATAGTCATAAAGTTGGTGCCCGTGGAAAAATCGTCCAGAAAACTGTGGGAGAATCCTTGAGTCAACCTGCATATAATCGACCTAGTGGCGTCAGTACTAGTACCCCTACCTCATACGCTGCTGGTTCCAAGTTCGAGTCCTGGCCAGGGCATTCGTTTATGTAATAAATTCATTTATGTTCACGGGTCATGGTTGTTTATATTTAAATATGTATTTTTATTCTGAGCTTCCCCCAAGTTCGTTGTATCATCCACATCCATAACACAAGGTCATCTTTCTTTGGGGCCATAAAGTTCGTGAGATTTTTTTGGGGATTTATTATTATCAACCAGGATTCGAGCCAAAAGAGTTTCAGATTTTCAGCATATACCTCAGCTCCTAGCACCAAAACTACGATCAGTCATGATAGCCCTAATAATCCCTACGCAGAGATTTCAGCATCACCCAAGAAGGGGAGTCGTTTCAAGAAAGTTATAGTCAACCATGTTTGCTTACAGCGAGTTGACAGTAGGGATTGCAATCCGGAAAACCGGATCCGGTAATCCGGCGGTACCAGTACCGACACCGGATTTCAAATATTTTTTTTTAATTCTTTGATCAGGCTATTAATGACATAGTGGTGAAATTTTGATCTCAGTTAAGATTAATATTTATGTTATGTTTAGTTTCATGACGTTGATTATTAATATTGATTTTTGATCAATCTTTAAAACTTAACTAAGAAGACAGAACTACCACCTCCGTTACACAGGTATTTAAGATAATGACAATTTTATTTTTTGAGATTTTAATTACCTTAAGTTTTAGTTTCTAGTTTTTGTTTAGGCGGTGAGAATTTAACAGATTATTTTACAGCTCATGAACGGTCCATGTTGGAATCGAAGCAAGTTATCCTGGGTATATCAATCTGGGATTTATTAAATCCGGTCCAGATCCGGCCGCATTGACATTGACGCCGGATTGCAATCCCTAGTTGACAGACGACACATACCTTCGAAATAACCTCTTAGGTTCAGTCTGGGAACTTGCTGTAGGCTCGGATTCATATTCAAATCCTTTGCAGTGTTGTTGCCCCTTAGTATGCAGAGCGCCTGCTAAAAACCAAATAACGCGCAAGCAACTCTCGCCCTTAACCCCGAGTTCTATGAGCGTACGCTGGTTCCACAAGATGTGTCTTCGCCGTTACAGTAATCGGCTAACTGTACTGAACCCGGGTCCTTAAAGAAGCCAGCACTTTAAAGACTCCATCATCGAGGCTGTTTAAACCTCCAATTCATATTCAACAAGACTTACAGTATTGAGAAAAGCGTCAGCAACTAAGTCGGCCAGCTCACACTCTTCTCTCGAACACTTCGCGTCCAGCAGGTCCGCCTCAGTTTGCCCCACCACTTCACTCGTAATGGAACGTAGCTTTGACATGTACGGCTGTAGGAGTGACCTTATTGATGGGTCTGCAAGAGACAGTAGAATTTAGAGTTGAAAATTACCGTAAGTTTTGGTAAGAAACGAAAGTTTCGAGGTAACTTACCGGAAAGTTTCCTGAAACTTACACGTTTCCATTTCCAAAGTAAGATTCGCGAACTTCTACGCTGCCAGCTACTGACCTAAGCAGTACAGAGTAGATACCTACCTACTTATAATACATAAAAAAAGACTAAACGATGTACCTATACTTATAAAGAGTCCCAAAACATAAGATTTTAAAACGAACGTATATTTATACTACATAATTAGGTACATGGAAATAAGCATTTTTCTGAGTGACGTTGTATTTTTTTAAATGCAGGGTATACGAATTCATTCTTAGCTTAAGTAAAAAAATATTTTTTGAAAACTTCCAGAATTGGAAATTTTCAGGTAACTTTCGCGAAACTCACCTTCGAATAGGAAACTTTCGCGGTAATTCATCAACAGAATTGAGACATGTTATAGCGGTAGTTGAGATCTCGTCTGGGTCGTATTTTGACCGCCGTAATAATCACTTTTACGTGATTGTGTTCCGGTCATAGGGAAAGAACAGCCATTGTTATTACTGGAATAATGTCAAATGTAGCCTACGGTTGGCAACACTTTGTAAGTCGATATAACAATTACAATTACTATTGATAAATAAAACATCTACAATTAATTTATTACTATGAAAAATTTTAAAAAATTACTTGTATTGGTAAACATAAATTTCAAAAAAACCCGGTACGAAAACCAAAGATATGCACAAGTTATTAAATATATAAATATCTCAAAAAAATACTGTCATAAATGCCAAACCAGAACCTACAATGTCACAAGAAAAGGGTTTCATTAAGAAAATTCAAGAAAAGTGTTCAAAATTTGACGTATCTAAAACCCTGACGCTTAACTTAATGTAGACTTGAATAGTTTAAAGGGGTAAAAAAATCCCTATTAAAATATAACTTCAATAAGTAAGAATTAAGGTGAATAGCCATAAAGCGAAGCATAAAAGGCCAGGCTAAATCCAAATTCTAATAAATTCTTTAACTGTTGACAAACAACCATGCGAACTCATTTATTGTAAGCATCATCAATTAAACATATAAAATAAATCATTATAAAACTTAAACAAATTGTGCTTGAAAATAAAATAAAATTGGCAATCTATCCCGGGATCTGCCGCTTATTGTAAATATTGGAAACTGTATAACTAAAAGGCTTAGCATATCAATGTATCTTATTGAATTTTAAGATCGTTTATTTGTCATTTATCGGAACGAAAGGGTAAAGAGCTTGCTTCAGCTTTATGAGTTTATTATTATTATTATTTATTCAATTGAAATAATTCCACCAGCTCACGTCTTTAAAAAAATTTCTTTGTTAATAGTCGGTAAGGTTGTAATGTTCGTTAAATTCATAACATTTTTCAACTACAAACTTAGCTGTTTTACCGAGTTATAGAACAAAACATCAGCGTATTCTTATTTCGTATCATCATAAAAAAACTTTAACTGACAGCTCCAGAAAATAAAATAAAAGCAAAAAATGCAATTAGAATATCTATTAAAAAAACTTTTTTCCTGTGTAAGTTAAAAATAGTTGCAGTCAGGATTCGAATCCAATTAAATGTTCCAGCTACAAATTTAGTGTTCTCATCCAAACGCCTTGCCTTCCACGAATACCGCTTGTTGAATTCTTGGGTCGAAATCAAGGAAACTAATACTCGGTCGAAATAAAGGTCTTATTTGGAAACGTGTTAAGAAGACATGAGACAGCATTGCGTCAAAATGGACGCTATTAATTTTTTATTCACATTTTAATACAAAATTTGTCTATGATTTTTCAATTTCCATAGCCAATTTTACCAGTTTTTCGCTCCATACAACCAAAAAAAGAATTAGCACAATTGGTTTAGCTATTCTCAAGTTTCAACACAGCCAGCGATTCATTTTTATTTAAACAGATAATGCATTGATTACCGTAGATTATAGTTACAATAACAATTTGTTTTTCAACGAATACTCGCAGTAAAGAAATAATAGTTTTATGATGGAATCTATACTGTTGAGGATAGCTGCACCTCTAGGGATACAAAAAAAGTAATACACTGATAACCAATGTCTTATAATTAAAAAAAATTTTTGAAAGAGTGAGCAAAAAAAATAATGATTTTCGAAGGGTACAATTAAATATATTTAAGAATCGCTCAATCTCTAACGGTCACACCCAGAGACCTGGATACATATGGTGCTCCTAAGTATAGATTCTGTTAAGCGAATTTATACTTAACTTTTTCTTTTGTAGGTCTATATTTGCTAAGCACTATCTCTAATTGAGAGTGACCTTAGTGACAGTTCAACGTCTGGGACTAGGATCGTAAGACCCTTAAACTTTATTTAAGTACGCATACCATCTTGACATAGGAAAAAGCAAAACAGTTATATAGTTTCAATGAAGAAAATAATATCTGTGTTACTTCTTTAGAAGATGCATGATTTGAGTAAAGATTTTTTAATAGGTACGGCCCTAATAAGAATGACTTCAACATAATTCTGACGAGTTTATAGAAACTATAAAACCGTCCATCAAGTAGATAGATAGACTACTCGTGCACTACCTACATACCACCAAAACTCCTTACCTTCCTCAATGGACCTGTTCAGCAAGACGGGCGCCCCCTCCACGGCGCGGAGTTCTCCCGCTGCGTCGAAGTAGGTGGTTAGGTTGCCGAGGTACTTCGTGTATGCTGATGCAGTTACTACCACCACCTGCGTTTGGAATTTTATTTATCAAACATTAGGTAGAATATAAATGGACGACGCGGATTTCAGAAAATTAGAAATTTGAATCATGTGTTATTTATTTACTGCTGAATCTTGCTTAAAACATGAAAATTATCTCACGATACGCAGATTTGTTTATTCCTTTTTGCGTGATTATACCGATTTAGTTCGGACACATTTGAGCGTCAACGCGGCACCATGTCTTTATATGTCAATGTTTACTTGTTACAAAAACTTCATAAGTATCAATACAGGCAAAAACTGAAAAGTAGGTTGAATTATTTAGGAATGACAAATATAAGGGTGAATTTTTCATGGAAGTAGCCCTACATTAAAAAGCGACACTCCCTGGTTTGTATTTTGCTGAGTAGGGACATTCGTGTTACAAAAATGTATCACTGCCTACTAATAGGTACTAAATATTTTCTTTTTTACAATATCTTCTCAGTTTGGTTCCTTCTCATCCCCTACATAGCTATGTTTCTTTGGTGTGTAAGGGACGCTGTCCACTTATTCGGGTCCTCATTTTTCTAGACAATAGAATAAATATAGATGAATGTTTGGGGTGAATGCCGCCCGGCTTGTCCCGTTCGAGTTATGGCGAGACGATCAGAATGCCGTCCTACATACGGCCTGACCTGACAAATATGTGTAGTACTTGCTTATGATCGTCCATTTTTTTCTACAAACGTTGTGTTCTAAAAACCCCTCACATTTGGATCATAATTTTATTTACCTATAGGTGTCAATTCCGGATACAAGCTTTGATACTCTAAAACAAAATATCAACTCAATAATATAAGTAGGTATACATTTGCCAACACATCCCACACGTTTCTATAATAAATAATTAGGCAATACGGTCGGATATCTCAAACAAATTACTTATCAATTAATTAGCGAATTATTGGAGATCGAGTGGGTGCTATTTAATTAGCGCTTTGTGAACTCCCTTTAGAATCTTAATCTATGGGATAAGAGCACTTATGTTGATGAAGTCTGCTGGTACTCAATATAACTAATAATAATTTGATAATTTTCCCTTTATTTTAAATTGTGTTTTTTTTTTGGTTTGTGGCCTGAAAATCTTACATTTTATGTAACGCTAGAAGTTACGCCATGTAGCACCTACCTTGATCACCTAAGAATTTTAAGATAAGTGTCTATTGTCCGCGCCCAGAAACGTTAAATAATTAATTAAGGCTAACTTAAGTATAGATTTTGCTAAGCGATGTACTTTATGTTTTCTGTATTTCTTCTTACGGTAGCGTCAGGTGACGGGTCTCTCACTTCCTCTAATATGGTTGAGCAGGGCGATGGCTGGATCCTGCGTTAACACGTGAACGGGTGCCGTTTGAGGGTGGACGTCGTTTGTATAGTTGGGGGCAGGGCTAGACTTGCCGAGATGCAGATAATAATTATTTTGTAAAGAAAAGAGATATTGTAAATTTATTTTGAAAACATGATATCAGTGATTTCACGAAGTGGTTTACTTATTATTTAATTTTGTAATTATTTAAATGGATTCATAATGCTCCTGAAAGTTATTAAGAGCACTGCATAGTTTGAAAACAGCTTCGTCTCCCAAGTATCGTAGTTATTTGTTTTAATAGTAAGAGCTAACAATTATGAATTTATTTTAAGTTAATATATGATGTATGAGATAATTCGTTTAATCGCCGATTCTTGGATTCGTTTAAGGTTAAAGGTTATCTATCGAAAAATTTTGATACTAAAGACAGGTCAAAGTTCAAATACTACAAGGGTGGACTGAAGACACAGGAATAATGCAATTTTTTATATTTATTTTTCTACGTACTCTACTCCTAGGTCACCGCACTTAGTCCAGCGGTCCTCCAAAGCCTTGATCCCATTTGAATAGAAGGCTTGTCAAGGTCTTCAAAAAAGGCATCTACGGCAACTTTGACCTCCTCATTGGTAGACAATTTCATTCCACTTAAGTGTTTTTTGAGTTTTGGGGATGAGTATAAGAAGGATGAGGAAGCAATTCGAAACCACAATTCACTATTTGAGCCATCCATTCTGCAGATGTGTGAACACGAGCATTGTCCTGATAGAACAAAACTTTCTTGGTCAACAATCCTGGTCTTTTAGACTTTATTTTTTCGCGTAAATGACGTTATAGAGTGCAGTAGTATGCAAAGATTTTATAATTTGACCTCTTTCTAAGTAATCAACCAAGATAACACCCTTAGAATCCCAGAAAACCGATGCCATTACCTTGTTTACTGAAAAACACACCTTGGCTTTCTTGGGGGTCGGAGATTGTTGTTTGGATTCAGGAGTATAGTGATGAACCCATGTTTTGTCCATAGTAACAAACCTTTCCAAAAATTTGTTTGGATCAGCTTGAAAAAGCTCTAAACAGTCTCTAGAAATCGTGAGCCGAGTTCATTTCTGTTCCAACCCATCTTGCGAACACCTTGTGGAATCTTTATTCGCTAACGATCATGTTTTATGTACGTTTATATGAAATCTCTAAAGCTTCAGCTATCTTATAAACCTTCAATGTTCTGTCTCCCATGATGAGATCATATATTTTTTCGATGTTTTCCGAAGTCGTAGCTGTTAGAAGGCCGTCCAGAGCGGGAGTCATCTTTGATGCTCTCTTGTCCACGTTTAAATTCAGCTGTCCACTTTTTAAGATTGTTTACGACGGAGCAGATGTTCTTAAAGTAGCCACCATATCTTCATGAATCTGCTTTGGAGTTAAGTGTTTCTTATGGAGGTATTTGATCACGGCACGGTGCTCTAAACTATCCATTTTCAAAATTAATGAAACCTACTCTAACTTAATGTTCAATAAAATAAATAATTGCGCATGTATCTCAGAGAAAAATTGCGCAAAGACTGACAAAGAGTCTAGGTTTCATATGAGGATAGGTATATAATAATATGACAACTTTATTAAATTACAAATTACAAATTTAATGCTAATATCCTTATATTATTTATTATAATACTTGGAGTAATCCAATTCTAAATAGATGTTCATTTGTAATTTATAACATTCATATATTTAACCTTACCTTACCTTACTTTTACTTACTTACTTACTTACTTTTAATGTGTACTACATACTAAATCAAAGAAATATAAGGTTTTGTCCTCATACGTAATGATAGAACTGGTAAGGGGGGAGGTGGGGTAGCAATTTATTTACGTGCAGATTTGTCATACAAGATTGTGAGTGCATCACCATCACTTTACTCAGAATCAGCTGAACACCTCGGTATCGAAGTAACTATACGACATACGAAATTACTCCTAACGGTTTTTTATAATCCTAATATGAGTATTGATTATTTCGATACCCTGGAAAGCTATTTCAATAATTTCTGCCCTATTTATGATCATGTCATTATGCTTGGCGACTTCAATACTTGTATGATCAAAAACAACTCTCACTCTCGTAAGCTTGAATCACTATTATCCTCTTTCAACCTTTCTATCTTACCGTTGTTTCCCACACATAACTTTCCTAATTGTGTCCCATCCTTAATAGATCTCATGATAGTATCAAATAATAATAATGTAGTAAATCACGGACAACTCACAGCATCCTTTTCGTATCATGACCTGATATACCTATCATATCGAATCCGACTCCCCAAACAAAAACCGAAAGTATTAACCTTGCGTAGCTATAAAACTATTAACTCGGAATCTTTGGAGCGAGACGCGAGAGATATCGATTGGTCGCCAGTTTTTAATGGTGCTGATATTAATGACAAAGTTGACTGCTTCAATTCTCTTCTCCTTGGCCTGTATAATCGTCATGCTCCTCTTAAATCTGTAAAAATAAAACACAATCCTGCACCTTGGTTAACTGACTCAATAAAACACTCCATGTCTCTTAGAGACAAAGCCAAGATCAGGTATAAACGTCGTCCATCTGAAAATAACCTCACTACCTATAAAAATCTACGCAACCTTTGCAGGCGACTTTGTCGAGACGCTAAGAGACGCTACTTTCACAACTCCCTCGTCAACCAAGGCGCTGCAGAGGCATGGAAGTTCTTGAAATCTGTTGGTATTGGTAAATCTTCCACTAGACATCATAACAACTTTGATTTGAATGCTTTAAACTCCCAATTTGCTAAACCAGCCGTAACTCTGGATCCGACTGTCAAAGCCAGCACTTTAAGATCTTTGCCAAATGCTACAAATGCATGTCCGTCATTATTTTTGAATACTGTGTCAGTGGACAGTGTTAGGCGATCTATTCTTTCCATTTCGTCAGCAGCTGTAGGAGATGACAAGATATGCTCCAAAATGGTCACCTTAATTTTATCCGTCTTATTACCCGTACTCACCCATATATTTAATTATTCCCTGTCAACCGGTACTTTTCCGAATTCCTGGAAACTCGCACATATAATCCCATTACCTAAAGTTACAAACCCTACCTCTCTTTCACATTTCCGACCAATATCTATCCTGTCCTTTTTGTCTAAAGTTCTGGAGCACATTGTCCATGAACAATTACTAGAGTTTGTATCCACTAATAATCTCCTCAGCAAATACCAATCCGGTTTCCGGTCAGGGCACAGCACAGTATCTGCTCTTGTTAACGTGACTGACGATATACGTTGGGCCATGGAGGGTGGATCGCTTACATTGTTAGTTCTACTTGATTTCAGTAATGCTTTTAGTTGTGTTGACTTTGATATTCTTCTTGGAGTGCTAGAATCACTGAATTTCTCCCCCTCTGCGGTTGCTTGGTTTAGTTCTTACCTTCGAGGTCGATCTCAGCGGGTCCGCTGCGAGGAGTCCTTCTCCGAGTGGTGTGATCTCGTTGCGGGTGTACCTCAGGGTGGCGTTCTCTCTCCATTACTCTTCTCTTTGTTCATTAATTCTATCACTAAAGTTATCTCAAGTAATTACCACCTCTATGCGGACGACTTGCAGGTTTACCGCCATTTCACTGTTAGCAATGTTGGCTCTGCCATTGCCGCGATTAATAAAGATCTTGGCCACATTAGTAAATGGGCTTCATCTTTTGGAATTCATGTAAATCCTAGCAAGTCGCAAGCAATAATTGTAGGCAGCCGATATATGAAGGGTTGCCTTGATATGGATGCTCTTCCAACTGTAATACTAGATGGTACTTCGATTGCTTTCACCGATACTGTAAAAAACTTAGGCGTGATAATTGACTCAAACCTCACGTGGCAAGCTAATGTCGGTGAAATTGGTCGTAAGGTCCATTACTCCTTTCACACTCTCAAGTGTCTCCAAAGTTTTTTGCCTTATCCAACCAAAATCACCCTTGCACAGGCGCTCATACAGCCAATCATAGATTATGCAGACGTGTGTTACTTAGATGCTACAGAAGAACTTTTAAATAAGCTGGAGCGTCTGCAGAACCTATGCATTCGGTTCGTGTTCGGTCTTAAGAAATATGATCACGTTTCAGAATATCGAAAGCAACTCCGATGGCTACCGATTCGGTTACGTAGGAACACTCGCATTCTCTGTCTACTATATAATGTCCTTTACAACCCTTCCTCTCCCCGATATCTTAGTGAGCGTTTCTCTTTTATGTTTTCCCAAGATAAATTGTGCAGAACTCGCAAGCGCACTCTCCTTTACCTTAAACCTCATAAGACCGATTTCTTTTCCCACTCCTTTACTGTTCATGCCGTCAGACTATGGAACTCACTTCCTTATGAAATACGCGAAGCAAAATCGTTACCAATTTTCAAAAATAAAGTAAAGCAACACTATCTTTCTCAACCTTAAAATGTTGTGTTGATGTTCAAACTTTATGTGTATATGTAGAATATTAGTATAAATCATTCGTTTATAAATGTATGTATGTATATGAATAATAGAATTTTATGTATGGGTTTAAGTTAATTTAAATGTTTATTTTATGATTATTTATTGTATTCTATTTTATTTTATATTATTTGAATATAGTTGCACACACTAAATTTGTTCTGTACTACTTTGTCCAGTAATAGGTCTGCTGGTAGAAATTTCTATTAGAAATAAGCTGTACCTTTGTACTTTATTAGTTTATAGGTCATTTTTATTATTGTGTTTTTCTGTGTGTACATAAATTATTAAAAAAAAAAAAAAAAAAAAAATGAATATAAAAAATCATACAGTTGTTTAAACCTACCAGGGTGCGAACATAGGACTTCTGCCAAATCTATTACAACGGGAATTCCACAGACAGAATAACTTAAAACAGCTGCAGAATTTGACAAGCTAAAAAACCGACTGGTAAAGCTGTTTTCCCGTGTAATTCCTATTCCCACGGTAATTCCGGGAAAATCTAATGACACCTTATTTGTTGGAATCTTTTTAACGGTTTAGGCTGTGGAGCGTGCCAAATAAATATACAGACATAACAACGCACAGGTTAAAAGGTTCTTTGGTGTGTTTGTGAGGTTGTCTAAGGTTACAATTTTTGCATCACAATCACTATCTAGTTGGTTTGCAACCAGAGCAGGGTTACCAAGCTGGTTTTATTCCGACTGCAAGGCCATCTGGCTCCTACCTTATGTCCCGGCTCGTCCTCACTCTCCACAATAACGGGATAGGGGCCGGACACGGGTTCGGGCGCCGGTCCGTTCCAAAGCAGGCTGTGCGAGTGGCCTCCAACGATTACGTCGATGTTCGAGCCCACCTTCTTTGCCATTTCTCTGTAGGAATTAAAAAAAAGGAATTCATTGCAGAATGTAGATTACAAAGGCAAATTTATATCTAGTAGAGATTTCTTCCGATCAGCACTAGAAGGTTGGCAAAATGGGGTTAACAAGGTACAAGTTAACACCATACAAACTATTGTATACATAGAGAAGCATTGTAAAAATTCAATATTTTCAACATAATAGTTAAAATTGTCGTTAGCGTAATTTCACAGGTTATCTGGGACTCTTACCCACGAATAGGAACTCTTACTTTTGAAGTTGACAACCTCTTTAATAAACATGAAATGTGTTTGAGATCAAATCACATTCTCGCTCCGATCGCCACGCGGTGCGGACGTGCAAGACCCAGTTCTCCGTTGGTCGGTTCCCTCCCGATATTCCGTGGCGCTCAGTCTACTGACGTCACAGTATAGCGTGTTGGTTCCGTGCTACGGTTTGCAAGGTTTTTCTACTCCGTCTGAGTGCTTTCGAAGTGCGATTTTTCTTTGCGACTAAGCCCCTTAGTCTTCAAAGTGCTGTGCTAAGTTGTGTTGTGCTTGTGCTGAGTGCAGTGTTGTGCCCAGCGTAAGTAGTCTGGTTTCAGTGCAAAGGATACTTAACGGTGACAACGAATTTGTACTGAACCAGTCCTTTTTATTTTTATTTATTTCTCTTCTCTATTTTATTTATTTTTTCTATTTTTCATATTTATTTTTATCATATCTGTGTGTTTTCGTGTGTATTTGTCCTTTCTGTCGGTAAAGGTTGACCCTAACGCGGTCAACTCTTTACCTGCGCACCCTTTTTAGCTTTCTAGGTAGTGGCCTTCCGCATACTACGGTTAGTTTTAAGTTATTCTCCCCAGCCCCCCTACCGCGGGTAGGGAGGTTTAGGTGCTAGGTTTGCTAGGGAACCTAGGCATTTTTATATATTTATATATTATATATCGTAGGACCAAGCCCTCCAATGGACCTTGTCAACGTACTTAGGTCGTTCGCCCAGGTACTCGCCGCGTCTGGCTACAGCATACCCGATGACATACTAACGCAGGCCTTACAGGCATCTACCGCGTCCCCGGCCCCTCAGGCCTCAACCCCGGCCCCTCAGGCCTCAACCCCGGCCCCTCAGGCCTCAACCCCGGCCCCTCAGGCCTCCAACGTCGAGACCCCTCAGGTCTTAAGCTCTCCCGCGTCTCCCGCCTCGTCCGAGATGGACTGCGAATCGGTCGCATCCTCTCACGCGTCGCGTCGTAAGCGTACCGCTCCCGGGAGCGACTCCGAACCCGCGTCTGATACGTCGTCAGATGCCGTCACCTTAACCGGCTCTCCTGAGCCCGCGTTCCAACTTGTCGCCAAGCGCTCCAAGAAGCGCTCTAAGAAAGCTTCGGTATCTTTAATACCCGAGCCCTCCCCGGTGTCTTCAACACCAGCCCCCGCGCCGTTAAAATCGCTCGTAGTAACCGCGTCTCCGTCAGTCACATCGAAGCCAGCGACGCGCTGCGCTCCCGTCCCGCCGAAGCCTCAGCTCCCTCCGCCCGTATTCCTGCGTGAAAAGGCGCGCTGGACCGCGGTTTCTAACTTGTGCAAAGAGCACAAAATCAATTACTTAAAAGCCGCCAACGCCGGCGACACAATCAAAATTCAAGTAGCGACCGTCGACGACTTCCGCGCGTTTACCAGGTTACTCGGATTAAACCAAATCGCGTATCACACCTACACCCTCCCGGAGGAGCGTAAGATCCGCGCAGTACTACGGGGCGTCCCGTTCGAACTCAGCAACGAAGATATTCTCGAGGACCTTAAGTCCCAGGGTTTCCCGGTCACAGCAGTGCACAAGATGCACTCCAACCGCGGTAGGCGTTTTCCTTTAGCTTTAGTAATCCTTTCAAATACTCCCAACTCGAGGGAGATCTTTAGAGAGGCTCGCACAATTTGCGGACTCTCAAATATCTCCGTCGAGCGTCCCAACCCCCGTGGTCACCCTGGGCAGTGCCACCGCTGCCAGCTCTATGGCCACGCAGCGGCTAACTGTTCAGCTCCCCCCAGGTGCGTAAAGTGCCTGGATCCTCACTTCACTAAGGAGTGCACTCGCACTCCCGAATCCACTTCCCCCCCTGCCTGTGTGCTGTGCGGCCAGTCCGGCCACACAGCTAACTACAGGGGCTGCCCGCGCGCTCCGCGCTCCACCACCAAGAGGGTCGCGCCTAAACCGGCGCCGCCGCTCACTCACGCTAACTTCCCGCCGCTGCGCAACCGGGGTCCCCCGGAAGCAAAGCCCGCTCAGCCGACGCCTACTCCGGCTCTGTCTTGGAGGCAGCGTCCGGCCGTTCCGCCTGCACCTTCCCGACCCATCCCAGCTCCCGTAGCTTCTGTAGGGCCGCGTCCTTCTCCGTCATCCGCACCTCAGTCGTCGTTGGCTGAGGACATGAAGACCGTGTTCGACGTTATTCAAAACGTCGATATTAACGAAATTTCCGTGCTCGCACGCAAACTGCGAGCCGCCCGCTCTCCTCAAGAGCGTTTATTTGCTTTAGCCGAGCATCACTCGCTCCTAAGTTCGTTGTAAATTCTTTTATAAATTCGTAAATAATAAATTATAATGTCTAGACCCGCGAATCCCGCGTCCAGTCGTATTAAACCCAAGGGCTTATCCCTAGTATCTTTTAACGCTCGTAGCCTTAACACCAACCTTCCCGAGATTAAACTGTTCCTTCAGAACAAAGAACCTGACTTATTCCTTCTCCAGGAGACATTGCTTACTCCAAACCGCTCCAGGGGATTCGCTATACCTAAGTACGCGTTTATTCGTAACGATAGGCCCAACTCCGACGGTTTCGGCGGCACCGCTATATATTACAAAAGAGGCTTCCACTGCTGTCCTCTCCCTACTCCTCCTCTCCTCAACATGGAAGCCACTGTGTGTAGATTGGCTATGACTGGTCATCCGACCATCATCATAGCTTCAATCTACATACCTAGTGGTACCAGACCAATCCGCAGCGACTTTGAGGCCATTCTCGCCCTCGGCCATTCAGTCATTATGTTCGGAGACTTTAACTCCAAACATACTGACTGGACGTGCCTATCGACTAACACCAGCGGTATCGCTCTCCTCGACATCACTAACTCCCTTGACCTAGACGTCATATCCCCCATCACTCCCACTCACTATCCCAACAACCCGTCCTACTCTCCTGACATCCTCGACTTTGCAATTATCAAGCGAATCAATCTTGATCTAAGGTCTATCGAACCGCTCGATGACCTAGGCTCCGACCATCGCCCCGTTTCCCTCGTGCTAGGACCGCCGAACGATAACGCCTCATCTCCTAAGACCTTTACCAACTGGAAAGGTTTTAAAAATACGTTAGTTTCAGCCTTAGAGGCTCCGAACTCTCCACTCGCGATCTCTCCTGAACAATTAGATAGCCCGGATAAAATCGATTCATTAGTAAATTCTCTCACTGATGCTATCAACTCAGCCATCAGTGACAACGAAAAGGTTGCTAAGCAAGGCAAACCCACGCTTCCCTTAGCCGTTAGCAATCTTATTAAAGCTAAAAACGCGGCTCTCCGGAGAGCCAAGAAATATCCCACGCCCGCCTATAGAACAGCTGCGAATCAGCTTCAACGTAAAGTTAGGTCTTGCCTCGCGGAACTCCGAGACGCTCAGATGAACGATCTCATGGCGAATATCTCTCCGTCCCACCAAGCGTACTATAGCATGGCCCGAGCCTTACGCGTAGACACCGTCTCTCACGTTCCTCCTCTCACTCGTCCCGATGGCACTACTGCCTTCGAAGTCGAAGAGAAAGCCGAATGCTTCGCCGACAGCATTGCCGCACAATGCTCGCCCAGCACGCAACCTGCTTATCCCTCACACATCCAGGCGGTGGAGGACGAAGTCCTTCGCAGAGACTCTCTCCCCATCACCGCCGACCCTGTCACAGTCTCTAATGACGAAATCTTGCTTCTCATTAGAAATCAAAAGTCCAAAAAGGCTCCGAGTGCGGATGGAATTTCCAACCACGCACTTAAGCACCTACCTCAACAGATGCTTACCTTGTTAGCTATCATTTTCAATGCCTGCTTCGACCATAGCTACTTTCCAAAAGCTTGGAAAGAAGCGACAGTCATAGGCATTCCCAAGCCGGGCAAACCTCTGAACGTCCCGGCTAATCACAGACCCATCAGCCTCCTCAAGGCAATGTCTAAACTTCTCGAGAGAGTCATACTCTCTCGAATGCGGAACCATCTGTTTCCATCGGATGGCGATCCTCTCATTATTCCCCATCAGTTCGGCTTTCGCGCTAAACACTCCTGCCCTCAGCAAGTCCACCGAATCGTCGAGTATATACTTGACGGTTTCTATCCGCGTCGTTATAAAACAGTCGCGGTTTTCTTTGACGTAGCCAAGGCATTCGATAAAGTCTGGCACAGCGGTCTCGTTTATAAACTCTACAAGATAGGCTTACCGGATCGCCTAGTCAGGTTAATAGCGTCGTTTCTCAAAGACCGTACGTTTCGATTTAAACACGAAGGCACGCTTTCTGCACCTCGTCCCATAAAGGCTGGAGTCCCTCAAGGCTCAGTCCTCGCCCCTCTGCTGTACACCGTGTACACCAACGACATTCCCATCCCGCCGAAAGGCGTCGAACTCGCCCTCTTTGCTGACGACACCGCACTCTATACCAGGGGCCACAGTGTTCGGCACCTTGTAACCAGACTCCAAAGGGCCGTAAACGCCCTTGGTGCATGGTTTCAAGAATGGCGCATCGATGTGAACCCTGAAAAGAGTTCTGCGATGCGCTTCGTCCCGATGGCGATCCCCACGTTCGAATGTTAGGCATTCCCATCCCCTGGAAGCGCAGTACTAAATACTTAGGCGTCACATTAGATCCGACGCTTTCTTTCAAGCCACACGTCGAAAGAGTTTCGAAACTCGCTCGTCACTATTTAGTCCGCCTAAATAGCATGTTAGGTAGAAAAAGTAAAATGTCCTTCAGAAACAAATGTACACTTTACAAGGTCTGCGTTAGACCCGTCATGACGTATGCCTCGCCAATCTTTGCCCACGCCAAACCCTCCCTCCTGCACAAACTGCAGGTAGTTCAAAACCTCTTTTGCCGCCGGGCCTTAAACGCACCGTGGTACGTGCGTAACGCGGACTTGCATAGAGATCTTGAACTGCCTACAGTACAACAATATCTCAAAACACTCTCTGAAGCGTTCTTCAAACGCTCCGAAACCCATCCCAATCCTCTAGTTCGTGATTCTGTCTCATATACTACTCCTGTGTTAGACTCGAAGTTCAAAGTCGCTAGGCCTAGAAATGCGCAAGCGTACTCATCCACCAGACTGTCACGCGATCTCGAGGCCCTTCTGGCCGCAAATTCTAATTCTAACGTAAATTCTAATCCTAACGTAAATCCTAATTCTAACGTAAATGCGAGTTAATTCAATTTTATTTTGCAATTTTTTAATTTTTGTTTTAATTATTGATTTTCATTTTGAGCACCTTCAGTGCTACGTATTCACCTTCAGTGCTTTGAGCACCTTCAGTGCTATGTAATCCCAGCGGGTGACCCCTTCTGGGCCCCGCTAGCGCGGCCTCTTTCTCCAATTGGCCGTCGCTCAGATGAAGGCTGAGTGGCAAAAATGCACGAGCCGACAGGGGGTTTTTAGTGGGTATGGTCCTGGTAGGCGTCGGGACGAGTCCCACATAACTTTGGAATCGCGCCAGAGTATGCGTCAGGGCATTTTTATCCTCCTGCCCTTCCCGCGGAGGGGAACAAAAAAAAAATGAGATCAAATGATTATTCCTTGTACATGGCACAAATAACGTGATTTATTGCATTTTGAATCTGAGAAATGTATGTGTGCGTTGAATGCCTAGCGGACGAAGGATTTTCAATAAAAAGATCGTAACAAGCAAACAGAAAGAAATTTTGAAAATGTAAACGCCTGCCATTAAAAGTAGAATAGGAACAATTGCTTTTGTAGTAGACAACCCTCTAAATAAACATGAAATGGAGATTCAACACTTTCTCAAAAAACAAAAGCACACTCGGCTTCAAAAATATCGCCCCTCGTCGAGAATCTGATTTAAGCTAACATAGACTTCATAATAATTGCTTAATATTATGAATACTGATATCAAATAAAAGTACGTTTAATAACCTTTCAATTAAAGTTCGTTAATTTGAATAACAAGCCAGGTGGTTTCCAGATCAAAGCGTTAAAAAAAATGTGTCAAAAATCTCACTAAAAGGGTCGCGAGTTGTGCTTCCTGCGGCGGTATGCATGACGCATCTTCCACCTCCCTCCCGTGAGGGTGCTGCTTAGGCGGCTCAAAAAAAATAAAAAAACCACTCGTATCCCAGAGGTCGAAGAGAACATACCTAAGGAGCTCCAGTGAGAAATCAACCTTCAAAGATGGAAACCACCGCCGCTGAATCTGCTCAAGTCGTCGCACAACTGCAAGCAGGAGTTCGCCAGTGTGATGTTGCTCGGCAACTGAATTTAAGCCTTTATGAAGTTCACCGAGTATTTCAGCGGTTCCAAGAGACTAGGGGCTACATCACATCCGAAAGATTGCACATCCAAAAGAGATGATCCATTCATTGTGACGTCTTCTCTACGCAATCATTTCTCCAATGCTGTTCAGGTACAAAAACGCCTAAGGGAATTTCAGACCACAACAGTTAGCATCTCTACGATTAGAAGAAGACTACGGGAGAAGAATATCGTGGCTCGTAGGCCTGCTACTGGATCCATGTTGACCGCACATCATCGCAGAGATCGCTTGCAATTTGCCCGTGACTACGTCGATTGGACGTTTAAGCAATGGACATGGGTTCTCTACTCCGATGAGACTAGTGTCTGTCTTTATTGCAACGACGGACGTGTCAGAGTGTACAGAAGACTGGGAGAACGATTTTCTCAAGCCTGTATCAAAGAAACAGTTGGCTACGGAGGTGACTCGTGTATGTTCTGGGGTAGTATTAGCATGGACGGCAAAACCGACCTTGTCTGCGTTTCCAGGACTGACGGTACTCGCGGCCAAGGGTCCCTGACTGCTCGACGATAAATTTCCGAGGTCCTGGAAGAATATGTGGTCCCATATGCGGGATAAGTTGGCCCTGGATTCATGTTAATGCACGACAACGCTCGCTCCCATACTGCATTGATTGTTCGAGATTATCTGGAGGAAGGTGAGATCCCTGTTTTGCCGTGGCCAGCCAGGAGTCCTGACTTGAACCCGATCGAACACCTTTAGGACGAGCTGAAGTGACCGGTTCGGTGACGAGATGCCCCCCCAACCACTCTACAAGACCTTCAGGATGCATTCATTGAAGAATGGGGCAACATTTTACAAGAATCCATTGTTAGGTTGGTGCGATCGATGAAGGGACGTTTAGAGGCTGTTATAAGGGCTAGAGGAGGTAACACTAGGTTTCAAGTTTTTAAATCAAATCAAATCAAATCAAATCAATTTATTTGCACAAATATGGGTTTTTACAAATGTTGGATTATAATAGGTAGTTCAAACCATATCTAACCTAGGAGGTATGTACAATACTTGTATAAAATGTTGCTACTAAATTTAAAATATTAATTGACCAAATAAACGTCATTTACATGTCATATCTAACATTTCACAATAACATTACCATCTTAAATTATAACAATTATAATTACATGCGTACCAACTTGTCATTGAAGTATTCAAGAATAGTGTAGTAAGCCTTATCTGCTAAAAACATTTTTAGTTTCTTTTTAAACTCAGTAACATTATTAATATTTTTAATACAATTCGGCAATTTATTGAAAATTTTGGAAGCCATACCAAAGAAACTCTCAGAATATAGAGTAGTTTTACGAGGTTGAGACCGGATTTTGCCTTTAAGCCTTTGGCTGTTTAAGCCTTCAAACAGGTTCATGTTCTTTTTAACAAACAATACTGTTTCTAAAATGTATAAACAGGGAAAAGTCAGAATACCTAACTTTTTGAAAAAGGGCTTACAAGATTGTCTGCTTTTCAGGTGACAAATCGAACTAATACAGCGCTTTTGAGCTTTGAAAATGTTTAATCTGTCAGTAGAGTTCCCCCAAAATATGACACCATAGCGTAGAATCGACTCAATGTAGGCATAATACGCTGATATTATTGCTGATTTGTTGACTAAGTTTGATAACATGCGTAAGGCGTAGGAATATTTACTTATTTTATTACAAGTGATATTTATGTGTTCCTTCCAGTTGAGGTTGGAGTCCAGTGTTAAACCTAAAAATTTTGTTGTAATTACTTCACTAATTTTATGTCCATTACAATCAATATTACCGAAAGTCAAGCCCCCATATCTATTCCTAAAATTCATAATGTTAGTTTTATTTAAATTTATTTTTAGATTATTATTTGTCAGCCAGTCCATAATATTACTTAATGTAGATTTAATGTCAGATTTTAATATGTGAATATCTTTATTGCTACAGATCAATGTACTGTCATCTGCAAATAAAATCATTGAATGCGAAGTTATGTCTGGAAAGTCATTAATATAAATTAAAAATAATAATGGCCCTAAGATACTACCTTGCGGTACCCCGCACTTGACTGCCCTGAATCGTGAAAGGTAGTTTTTCTCTGTAGAGAATTGGGGACATAATCTAGATATTTGAGTGGCTTGTAATCTATTATCGAGATATGATTTTATGAGATCAAGTGCCACTCCTCGCACTCCGTATGTGTTTAATTTGTCAAATAATTTTTTATGGTCAACATAGTCAAACGCCTTTGTCAGATCCATGAAAAGAGCACAAACAGGTACTTTGTTATCGACATTAATTAATACTTCTTTAAGGAGATTGTATATAGCTAAATTTATTCCCTTATTTTTTCTGAATCCAACTTGTTCGACAGCCAATAGTTGATATTTTTCAAAGTAAACACTAAGAGAATTATATATAACCCTTTCAAATATTTTAGAAAACACTGTTATAAATGCGATAGGTCTGTACGAAGATATATATTGAGGATCAGATTTCTTTAACATAGGTTTTATAACGGTAACTTTAAGTTTTTCCGGAAATGTGCCATTTTCGATACACAAATTTATAATATGGTTCAAAACTGGTGCTATATACGGTGCAATTTCTTTAATGATCTTTGTTGAAATATCATCATTTCCAGTACTTTTGGTATCTTTTAGATTTTTAATGACCGCCAAGATATCCTCAACAGTTGTAGGCCCCATGAAAAATGAATTCGATTTATTTAATTTATTGGAATTGTTACTTACATTTTTACTATAACTTTTTTGAGTTTCTGCTTGATCAATAAAAAAGTTATTAAAAGATTCAGCTATATCAATAGGATTAATTAATTTTAAGCCATCATTTATTATTTCTTTAATATATTCTCTGGGAGGATTGTTCTTGCGTTGATTAATTAAGTGCCAAGTCGCTTTCATTTTGTTGTCTGATGTATTAATAAAATAATTATTTTGCGCCTTTTGTGTTAACCTTATTATATTTTTTAATCTTTGTGAATAGTTTCTAAATTGTGTTTTATTTTCATGATTTGGTATTTTTCTGTATTTCCACAGTAATTGTCTTTTTTGTTTACTACACTTTAGGATACCTTTTGAGATCCACTTGGGTCGTGAGTTACAATTAATTTTAATGCGTATTAATGGAAAGCACAAGTCATACAAGAGTTTAAATAAATCAAAAAATATATTAAAAGCTTCATTAGGATTTTTATTTTCGTACGCATCCGAGAATTTCAAAGCCTTTAAATATTTCCCGAATCTTTTTACGTTTTCATAACTGTAGTCACGTCGCATTTTAAACCAATATGGTAAATTTATAGTTACTTTAACAGGGCATACAAACATTTGTGCTGTATGATCTGATAATGCCAAAGCACTTTTTTTTAGTAGCCCTGTCTCATACGCTGGAGGTCCCAGGTTCGAGTCCTGGCCGGGGCATTCATTTGTGTGATGAACACAAATGTTTGTTCTCGGGTCATGGTTGTTTGTATTTATATATGTATGCTTATTCTGGGTTCCCCCCCCAGTTCGCTGTATGGTCATCCATAACACAAGCTCTGCTTACTTTGGGGCCATACAGTTGGTGTCGTTGTCTGGGGATTATTATTATTATTTATTGTTTCGATGTTAAGTTTTAATAAACATCTTTCAATTGACCATCATGTTTGTTCTTTAATTTTTTGACCCAATAAAAAGTATACTTTTTTTGTTTTTTCAAAAAAATAGGCTTTTATTACCTTTCAATTGATACCTCTCACTATACATGGCCTTGCCTTTGGTCAAATAGCATTTAAAGTCGGTTGAAACTATATTTCGTGGAGGGGCGATATTTTTGACGCCGAGTGTAGTATTTGAGATCTATAGGTGACAAACTACTGGAAGGACTTAATAAATTTTGTCCTCGTCGCCTGATTTAAATTAGTCGCAATACGACTGTAGCGCGAAAATAACCGTGGCGATAGGACACAACACGAGTACAAACACTGCTTACTAAACAATAACTATTTCTGCCAATTTCAAGTATTGGTATAATAAAATTAAAACATTGCTATCAAGACATATGTCCAAAAAACAATCCTTACAATAATTTATCGAAATGTCTTCGCTTGTAAATATGCAACCTAATTTTATGAGGCAGCTGTCATCTTGTAAAACTGTGTTCTCGACTCTTGGGTGTGCGTGTACAATCAATATGGCAATGCACACAAATAACCGCGTGCACAAATTACTTGAACTATCTATAATAACTTTGACAGGCAAATATCTGGAGGGCGGTAAATTTTTACCACATTTGATTTGGAAAACTGGCACGATGTAATTATTTGCTTTTAAAACTTATAACAGTTTTGAAAATGAAATTTAAGTATATTTCAGCTATTAAACTACCGCCTTGAATTAATACAAAATTGCTTTTCACATAGTTGGCGGAATACTAAAAGTTATTCGCCCAAGGAATGTAATAATCTTCAAATGCTTAAAGTTTCATCGAGACTTCTACTATCAGAATTAAACTGGTTTTATAACGAACCTTGACCTGAATGGAATCGTACTGTCACTTTAAATTTTTTAAAATGTCAAGTGTTACGAATTTTTGCTTTTTTATATGTCTTGTTTCATTAAATAAATACATAGCTATAAAGACAATATACATTTTAAGTGAAAAGATTTTGCTTATCAATGAGCAACTCGAAATATTCACCAATGATTTAAAAAAGTCTTTTACTATAAGAAAGCTGCAAAATCCAGAATAAACAGAAAAGCTATCAAATTGCGACTGTCAACTTAGAAACATATTGTAAAATATACAACCTCAGGCAACAAACTTACAAACCTCCAAACTACAAAATATAAAATATGATTATTTTTAAGAACCTATAAAAAAATTGTTGTAAAATGCAAACATCATAAAATGTCCTTTTTATTTTATGTCAAGGGTTAAAATAATCCATAATTTTATAGCAAATGGCGCTTTATTGGTATAGGGGCTTTAAGTTAATATACGATCATATTCTTTGCATTTAAATTGCGGCGGATTGCTTAAGGGATTATATTGAAATTTACTATGTAGGTAATAAGAGTTTGAAAATCGTTTAACTTGTGGGCGTGAATGCTCTTTATAGCCAGGTGGAGGCACACCTTCCAGGCTTTCTTGGTTATATATTTTTGAATTAGATTATTACATGTTAAATCTTAGTATGTCTAAAGTTAAATAATTATAGGTTTTGTATTATCTAAATAGGTGGTATATTAGTAACCTTTCAGTATCTTAGACTCGTATTCGTATTGAAACAGAACTAGTCAATTCAGCAACATTTACGATTTAGGTTTTATTTTTGTTCATACTTTACTCGTAGAAGTTGGTTGAAAAGAAATGTCAACACTTAGAATTCTCTGAGAAAAAAGACCCATCATCGTGAAACGTCACTTTTTTATGGGTGCGTTCTACGACGAACTACGAAATAAAGTTTTGTGATTTAAGTATACTAGCCCAAGTAATGACTTGCCTAAGTAATTCCTTGAATAAGATGGTAATTAATGTTTGTATATGTATAATGATAAGTATACGAAAAATCTACAACACTACTCATAAATTTATATAACCCTAGGGACCTACATTTGAATGAAACGAAGCAAGTAAATATAATTTAATGTAAATGTAATTAATAATAATAACATAACTTAGTCGTTCTATTACTAACTTGTCCATCTCGAGTCCGCAATGAGACAGCACCACGATGATGTCGACGCCTGCAGCCGTCAGCTTCTGGGACTCATTCTTTACGGTCTCTAGAGGATCCAGGAACTTCACTTTCTCTGGATTCGATGACTTCTGCAATTGAACAATTATAAATTTATTAAACCACGCAGCTGACCTCAATCTGTATTAATGTAAAATGCATATTGTCTCCTTTTAGTGATTAACAAATAAGTGCTGCGAAAAGAATGATGCCCAATGCTATGGTAATTTCGCTAGATAAAAAATACTGGCGTACCGCACAAATGATACAATTGACATATTTGACATCCAGTTAGATTGGGCAAGTAGTATGTTCACACACAATATACGATCCAAGTAAAAAAAGGGTTGTTTGATGAGGTCTTCTGTACCCCAAGACGATACTCCTGAGCAAATATCCTTGAGCAATTTTTTTATTTGCCGCGCGTGGCGACGCATCAGTTTCAGAGAAAGAACATATACAGATTTTTGAAAAACATAAGTAACTACACAAAATATTAGAAGCTAAAAAAGAAAACTAAATTATATATTCATAAATTTGTGTCCCACAATTTAATAATGCTTACTCTAAGATGAGCTGCGCGATAAAAATCATTATATGTATTTCATGAGTTCGTTGTAAAGAGGTTTCAAATTAATCTCTCCCACCATTGAAAATAACTTGTTCTTGTTGACGTTATATCGTTGATCCTAATGTAGAACCAAGGTTTTGCTCAGCCACGTGCCTTAAAGTGGAATATGCTTATATGCCTAAAATAATACTGGTTCATTTTTCTTATTACCTCTCATACCCCCCTAGGTAGGCCCCTTCGCAAAGACACCGATGTAATTCCTGATCCTTTTAGAATTTTCCTTTAGACTTATGGGCAATATAAGTTTCAAATTCGTACAAGTGACAGGAATTAGGCCTCTATCACGCGATGTACCTACGCGCACTAAGTACCTACCGGCTCCTGGTCCGCTGCTGGTGGATCTTAGCAACGGGCCTAAAACCCAATCGCGTCCTTGCGCATTTATCATTGTCTAAAAATAAAATACACGCCGTAAAATTGAAAACCTTAAATAAAACCTTAATTAAAACCTAAAATTGAAAAAGAAAACCCTACGCCCACTCATTGCTACGCAGCCGTGCGCTATTATCGCGAGGCTATTATAAACCGTGCATACAAACTTTAAAGTTCATTTTTGCATGCAATCGTCAGCCCCCGGGAGTAGGTAATTAAAACGATAGATATGGCATATTTTGTATGAAGTGATTTATCTATTAATTAATAAATGTTTAGTAATCTGTACCGGTACCCAAAAATAACTGATTGTTTTATGAACCACAATTATGTTATAAACTATACCTGGAATGGAAACTATGCATTGAATGACTAAACTTTTTTTTTGTTGTTTTACCTGTCTGGGTAGCTAACTCAGATGGTATTTTAAGTTTATTGCTGTTTATTAGTTTATTAAAATATTTTAATATTCTAATAGAATAATTCTAATAACAGAAGGCGATAGGAGGGTTCTAAAATATATTGTACAATCTGTTTGGCATTAGAGTAATTTTCATAAATTAATTTAATCATATTTAGCCCAAATGAAAAGAAGAAAAGTTTCTTATTACACTCGTAATGTCTCTAATTATAAAACACACATCGTCTGTAATCAAAGGTGTTCGATTTTTGGCACGCAAACAACATGAAATAACAGAAATTATCGCAAATAAAAGGTTGAGAAATTTGCCTCCCCTTTTAGAATAAATTGGAATATATAATCTCCAATTACAACGAATATACTTGAAGACATGACATACAAGACGGTACTTCATTATCGCGATGTCGTGTTGGCAACGATGTAAAATTACGGTGGGAATGCTTAATCGAGCCATTTGATTTCATACAACCAAAATACATTTATTGTTACCTTGGATATTTTATTGTATGCTTGAAATTCTGAAAATAAAACAAGTCTCAAAATAATCTTCAGTAAATAATTCCAGATATATGTACTTAGGTATTGTTCACTTTAATAATCTATCATTTTTAAACAATAACAAGATTTAAAATACATTGCCGTACATACAATACGGCCGAGTGGCGTACTGGTCAGCCCTGTCTCATACGCTGGACGTCCCAGGTTCGAGCCCTGGCCGGGGCATGCATTTGTGCGATGAACACAGGTTGTTCTCGGTTCATGGTTGTTGATATTTATATGCGTATGTTTATTCTGGATTCCCCCCCCCCCCGCCCCAGTTCGATGTAAGGTCATCCATAACATAAGCTCTGCTTACTTTAGGTCCATACAGTTGGTGTGGTTTGTCTGGGAATTTATTATTTATCATTATAGGACAGCAAGTGTGATTTAAGCAATAAAAAAATTTAAATCGACTCCTAAAGTAGAAAATCTGTGAATATGCAAATTTCAACATTATTTTTAATGATTTACGGAATAATCTGATGTAATTTGATTGACCTCGATCACTCAAATGCAATTCCTTGAGTAAGGTGACCTCTCGATTCGAGTTGTTATCCTTCCTTGGGCAGTAAGTACATCACGTGACGCGCTTGAGGTCACTTGCCACTGCTGATTGGAAATCAGATATTTATTACACATGCAAACTCGTTTTTTTCAAGAGAACAAGAATTTAGAAATGTCACAGTATCAGTTATAAAAGAGGAATAAATTATATAGTTTAAATCTGAAATTGTATAGATGTTTTCAAACGGAAGTAACACAAAGCAAGGCGAACGCATAGGTTATACATACCTATGATATAATAAAGTAAAGATTAGGTAAAACTAATATTAAAGGTTTTTTTTTTAACGCAGGTAAGTCCTCATGGATAACCGATCCGGCGGGGGCCGGGGTCGGGACTCCTAGTAAAAACCTGCAGCTTCCATCTGGACGCACGAAGCCGGGTCACGAGGAGTTTTCGCATTCCGTTCACGGCCCGACAGCGTAAGCCGACGCTCCGTGCAGCGCCGGCGACGTCCTGAGAGGGACGGGTCCCTTTTTAGTCGTCCGTCATGAGACTGTTCGCAAAAAGTGCACGCTCTGTCTCGAGCACTGGACCGGAGGTGGAATCCCCCGAAACCGCCACCGAAGGCTCATGGATAGCGGGGAAGGGAAGCTCTCAGCGATGAAAGCCGCCCTCCGGCGTCTTGCAGCGTCGTCCCTCGCCCTCTCCACTGCCTACTACTGCTTCGCAGAAGTATCGCACCGCCCGCAACGACCCTTCACTCTCAACCATAGCGCGAACCACGTGTGGGAGCGCGATATCGGGACCCAATACAAAGCCGAGAGTTCTGCGCTCCGCATCCCACTATCCATTTATGCTTTTACAAGATATTTTTAGACCCCCGATTAAAATATGTGAATATTACGAAAACGGAAATTACTTGCCACAAACTCGGGTACATTTTTAAGTCTGTATATCCCTTAGAAATTGGCTTTGACAAAGTAGTGGTAACTGACATGTCTATCTTTGTTTTATTGTGGGTTGTATTTCTTTTAGTAAATAAATTATATCACATAATAACTTTTATTCAATAACATTTCAAAACTATAAACCTATATTTAAAACCTATATTTTACCAAATATTTTTATAATAATGGTAATAGCAACTTTAAGTTTTATTCTTTAGTGTTGCTGTAATGAAATAAACGAAAACTTTTTATTGTTTTAAAAAAAATCTGGGGTCAACGAAACTATAACAGTTATACACACTTAATAAGAATAATTTAACCTTCAATTCTATGTATAAAATGTATTGGTTAGAGTCAAATAAAATCTTCTTTCTACACAAAACGCTGATTATGAATAGCATACCCAGTCTATAAACGGCTTTGCTAAAAGAAGGGTTGTTACAAATTTAACGTGTATATCTGTGTGTCGTTTTGTGGCATCGATCTTCCAATATGAGTGTGCCGATTTCGAAGCAGTCCCTAAATAAATCTCCCTGAATCTCAGAGATAGAGAGTGATTAACCCATATGTGATGAAAATCAGTTTAATATTTCCTTTAGTTTTCCCGATTCATTATAACAAATAAACCACTTTTTACCGGATTTTATCACGCAATTTTATATATACATTTTAATTCGATTTCTCGATGCCTTTACAAAATGACCATTTAAATCCGGTTAAAAAGGGTTTTACGTAAACAAATCGGTTAAACTATTCCAAAGCTTTACATGCTTCTTCGAGAAAGGCTTTTTTAAGTTTTGTTTACAAATAACTTCGAACTAAACGGTTTGACGGCTTTAACTTGAGTCGTGATTGTGTGTACGTGAGTGTGGTGTACAACAAAGACTTGCGTTACGATTTTAATTTAATTCTTACTTACCGCAGTAGCCGTAGTAATCACACCAATAATCCCAATCCTTCTTCCATCTCTTTCCACCACAACACTAGGCGCGTACAGATCGTTCAGCGTTGGTTCGAGGCTCGTGTCAATGTTGGCCACCACGACCGGCGCCTTCAGAGCGGCGAGGTACGGCGCCAGGCCGAGCACGCCGTCGTCGAACTCGTGGTTGCCTATAGTCTGAAAAAGAAGATTTGTTTCGTTGAGAGTGTTTTTTAACATTTGGTGGTACGTGGCATCTGTGCCGATAAACATCAATAACCGTGGATGTTTTTGATGAATTATATTGTTTTTCATTATTTATCGATTAATGATGCGTTGCCGACCGAAGGTTTAAGTTGGTTAAGCATTTGTTCCGGTAATATACTGGCTGTTATACTGGTTAAACTTAAACGTGGTAATCACGGCGATTTAAATGGGAAGGATTCTAGATTCTAGAAAAAAATCTACAACCTCGGCATGTTTCGGATAGTACTACAGTTACGTCTTATTAAAATGCCATAAACATAAGTTGACGTTATTATGTTCTCGTTGTAGAGGTGCCGGTGAAAATAAAGAAAAAGGGGCATTTTAACGATGAAAATTTCATTTAGTGTCTTGTCAGCCAATACCTAACTAATATTATACAAAAATTCACAAAGTTGTACATTTTTTAATCAAATAAGGATGAGACGTTTGTCTTCTATGACACCTGATTGAAAGTGACGATGAATTCCTCGACTACCATCAGATTATTTCAAAATTTCGAAAACACGCAATCAGGGCATAGAAAAGTAATTAAAATAAAAACCTTTTATCCAAAAAAGTACTATTCCCGACGGTCGTTGGCAAAATCTGTTTTAAATCCATTTAATCAAAACTTAAATAATTGCGAAGTTCTTCAAACAAAATCATAACCATATTCTACATAAAAACACACCAAAAATATGTACGTATAAATAACAACTAACGCTCTCCCAGAAGAGCGTAAGTTCGAATTATCGAACGAGGCTATCCTAGAGGATCTGCAGTCCCAAGGCTTCCTGGCACTCGCGGTGCATAAAATGCACAGTAAGTACGAAAGGCGTCACCCTCTCGCTTTGGTGGTTCTCGCCAACGTCCCCAAGTCCAGGGAGATCCTCAAAGGGGTTAGCACTATATGCGGCCTCTCTGGGATCTTGATCGAGGCGCCTCATCGCCGCGGTCACCCCGGCCAGTGCCACCGGGGCCAGTTGTACGGGCATGCGGCGGCCAACTGCGCCACCCCGCCCACGTGCTTTAAGTGCCTGGTACCTCACTTCGCTAAATAGTGCAATCGCACTCTTGAAACTCCCTCTCCACCTGATAGCGTGCTTTGTGGCCAGTCCGGCCACACCGCAAATTACAGTGGTTGCCCTCGTGCACCCCGTTCCATACGTTCCAATTCTAAGAGAGCGGCACCTAAACAGGCCCCGCCCCTTTCTCAGGCAAACTTTCCGCCGCTTCGTAGCCGGGACCCTCCGGCTGCAAAGCCTACACATCCCAAGCCTGCTCTAGAAAACTGGAGGCAACGCCCCGTTGCACACCCGAATCCCATCCCGGCTCCTCGCCCATTCAATACCATTCCTCGACCCTCCTTAGCAGACGATATGCGTATCGTCTGCGAAGCTATCAAACACGTCGATGTTAGGGAAATTTCACTTTTAGCCCGTAAATTTAAGGCTTCACGTTCTCCTACAGAGCGATTACTAGCTCTGGCGGAGCATAGTTCCCTTCTCTCAATTCATCATAGGTTCATTTAAATGAATTGATCCCTCAATCAAGCTTCGGCCGACCTCTACGCAGCCCCGGCTTCACCGGAGGCTGCCCAGAACGGCTTCCAACTCGTGTCCCTTTGAGTACCTTCAGTGCAACTTTCGCATCCGGCGGACGACCCGCTAGCGGGTCTCAAGAAAGAAAGAATTAGATCCATGAAGTTTCTTGCCAGTTCTTAATCACGAAGGTTTTTTCCAACTGGTGGTAGAGTCATGCTTTGTTTGACGTCAATAAGAACAAGTAATTGTTAATGTCGAGAAATAAATATTTGAAATCGAATTTGATTACCTACATATTAACATAAAATTAAGTTTTATATACTAACAATAATTTGTATTACAATATTCGCTCTATCTTTAGAGTAAAAATAGTAATACAGTTAAACTGTTTCGGCTTTTTGAGAACACTCGTTTACTGATGGAGGAAGCGGTATTGAATCCCACCTAAATCAAGAAACAGGCAAGTCATACCAATATGTATTTTTCTGTCAGCAATCACAATATTATATACAAATGATATGATATATGATAACAAATTCATCACAGAAAAGTGTTACTGCACATATTTTCACGCATTTTATCCATCTTACATTTCACTACATTGCCAAATAGTGTAAAAAGGATGACATTATCTAAATAGTAAGAAAAAAAGAGGACAGCTAGAGTTTGTCGCTTACGCGTAACTAAACAAGCGTCACTCAGGAAAGACAAACCGTCTCGATTGCTGTATATCATTGCAATATATGAAAAATGAAAATAAATAAAAAATTAAAATAATAAATGAAAATAGTAACACAAAATAAAAAAATACATACAGTGAGAAGATACAAAATTCCATTTTGGGATAATAAGCCATGCCTCAGCGTAATGCTGCTGAACACAATAAGTTCCAACCGCGCTTTACTTTTTACATTTTGACACACAGGGTAGTCTCTATTTGAGAACATGTATGATCCAAAAAGAATATATATATATATATATATATATATATATATATATATATATATGTGTGTGTGTGTTAATAAAATATATATACTTATCTCACAACATTTTATCTACCACAGTCTTATTTGTAATGTGTCCATATAGAAATATATTTTTAAATTTAAATATATGTAAAGTAAAAATTTAAGTTAAATTAAATCCAAATTCAAAAACATTCCAAAATTTAAATTCAAAAAACAATTCAAAATTAAAATTTCAGCTATAAAAGTAAAATAATTATCCTCATTACATTACAATAAATAATTAATTAAATTAAAAGCACAAAACAAATTCAAATGTTACAAAATAATTTCATTAAAATTTAAAAATAAAAATATTATGTGTAGTTAAATATTTCAGTACAATTTAAAATGTTTCTCACTAAACTTAAAGTTAATAAATTGCAAAATAAACAAAATGACATTAAAAATGAGCATGCTATGCTCTCTTTTTTTACGTAAGAGTAATGATCGATACTTTATTTTAAATGTATTACTTCCTCTTATTTGTCGTAAGGGAGATGGCAAGTCGTTCCAGATCTTTGAAGCTGCATATTTAAAGGAACCCTTAAAATTACTTGTGCGGTGTTTTGGTATGCTTAGTTTATTTTGCAGTTTGGATCGAGTATTAATAGTGTGCACGTCTCTTTTCCATTCCAGTTTACAAAATAGGTATGTAGGCTTGCTTGTTTTTACTATTTTAAAAACCGATGTTCCTAAATGAAGTTTTCTTCGGTTTTTCATATTTAAAAGATTTTTATTTATTAAATATGGTGTTATATGCTCACGCCTGGGTATTTCATAGCAAAAACGCATGCAAGCGTTCTGTATGCGTTGGATGGCTTTCGCGGTTTTATCAAAAATCCTAGGTCCATAAACGGTGTCGCAATATGTGAAATTTGACAGAACTAAGGTTTCCGTAAGCAATAATCTAACACTAATGGAGAGATGTCTTCGAAATTCATATAATATCTTGAGCCTATAGGTACAATGAATTTTTAATTTTCGCAATAACTTGTTGTTCAAATAGTAATTGATCGTCAAATAAAACCTAGATTTTTTGCACACTCTATCCCTTCAATATCTATAGAGTCTATTATAGTTGGGACGCGCTATGTGCCTGAAACTATACCCTGCTACCGCGGGTGCTAATTTTTGTTCTCCTGTTTTAAGCCAAGTTTGATTTAACGCTAATATATCCGGATTTAGAGTTTCCATCGCAGCAACGAACTCGTCTTTTCCAGTATTTACCGACCTTATATTTAATAATCCTAGAACTAAACTTTTATTTTTAAATTTGTTCATTTTTATTTGATAATAGTGGAAATAAAAAAAAATTACATGACTTTCTATAAATTAAGATCCATTGGTAAACATTATTATTAATAAAAAATTACAATAAGTAAGCACATATCGTTGTATTATATAGACGGCTCAAAATTAAAAAATACTCTAATTGGATAAGAAAAAAATTGTAAATAAATAAAATTTGAATTATATTATCACTAACAGCAGGAGAAACAACGAGAATGCTAAAAACACACGACATAAGAAAAAAAATATGAACTTACAATTAAACGTTATAAAATTAAATATAACGGTACATATCACTTTGTAGGACTCATGTTTTGCTGTCCTGGTCCAAAAAACTTTATGAAATCCTCGCTTCCCAGGAGCCAGTGGAGTTTTACGAACAAGAATTTTACCTTCCTGGACCCAAACATACTTTCATCCGTGCTGCTTCCGGAGAAGCTTTTTATTTTCGAAGGTGAGTCGTTCGTTGATGTAAAAGCGCTTGGGTTTTCCTTGTAGTGATATGTCAGCAGTGGTCAGGTCGCGGCGAGTTCGCGCCGCTTGCAGCGGGCGGTCGCGCACGACGCGGCGCGTAAGGCGGACGACAAGCGGACGACGGCGCACGGTGGCGCCACCCGCGTCGATGGCGGTGAGGCGTCGCGGCCCCGCGCAGTGTATATCCACCACGTCCGTCTCCTCAAGTGGACTACCCAGTTTTATGGCATAGGTGTGGATAAGCTGGAGTGGGTTTTCTCCTTTTTCTTCTGGAACATCGGAAATTTCTATATCATTTATGAAGGATTCTTGATCTCTGTGATTGATTTTTTGTTTCAATGAAGCGATTTCCTCTCGTAGCTCTAGAAATTTGCTTTCATTTTCGTTTTCATATTTATGAATGCGATCTTCTACCTTTCCCAATCACTCTATGACTAAAGACCTATTTCCATATTCGACTCCCAAGAACATACTTGTCAACTGATTTTTTTCAAGAGCTTCTTCCAAAGGCCCTACGAGAGTTCCTTTGACTGGTGTATTTGTGTTATCACCCTTAGGCATTTTTGAAATACAACAAGGACAGATCCAAAGCTTAGGTGCCAGTTTCGATGCAATTAGGGAAACGCAAAGCTTATGAAATATGGTTTTGCATTTGGTACAAGTAGCGTCACTTGTCGGTAAGGCGAACTTGGCGCACGCTCCACACTTACTCATTTTTTGTAGCTATTGATTGAATCCAAAATGTACCGACGCGTAAGGATAGATGGCGCTGTTTACAATGTCTATGTTGGTGTACGTTGTTTTGTTTAAGTCTAGTTATTATTTTTTTTTTTGACGCAAATACAAAAGGTTTAGTGTCGGGTCGACTTGAATATGATTATAACAGAAAATCACTGTACGTACAGTCAACAATTTTCAGTTGCTTGGTCCCAATGCACTGTCTCGAATGTTCATTTTAAAGTAATAAAGACTTTAAAACAATAGTTTTGCACTTATTTTATAACTTAATAATCCACTGTCACTAAAAACCAACATATATTTTGCACTTTGACTATTTAAATCAATTTAATTATATGGAACGATTTGTTTATATTTCTCTCTCTTACCAACCAAAATTCAAACACGATTTTTGTTTGCTAGATATGGAGTTCCCGATTTTTAGGCACGGTTGCGAGCGCCATGATAACTAAAACCTTCGAAAATCCCGTTAATTAGTTAAATTATAGAAAAATATCCGCGAAAGCATAAATCAAGAGTACAATGTACCATTACATACTAAGTTCCTCTCGATATGTTCTTTGTTTCATACTTCTAGCTTTTCATTTGTATACATCTCAAATCGAAATATCTTCCAAAGAAAAATAACTAAAACACATGAAAAAATCCCCAGACAAACACACCAACTGTATGGACATACATATATAAATATACACAACCATGATCCGAGAACAAATAATGAATGCCTCGACCAGGACTCGAACCTGGAACGTATGAGGTTGGGCTACTACACACTATGCCACTCGGCCGTCTATATACATTGTCATTCCGTTACTGCAACATATTTTCTTACAAATTTGTTTCACGTAATCGAGTCACGGCCATACTGGCAATGTCACGAAAACCAATTAATTTTGGTTTAGTGCTTTGCAAATAGTACGCTTTTAAAAGACACGTTCATGATAATTACTGAAGCGTTTGTAAACTGTAAATACTTAAATAATACTTAAAGTAATACTTAGAGATAAAAATAGAGAAAAGCAGTTTCTTTTTCTGAGTGTTCTAGTGGACAGGTATCTACTGCAGTATTTCCCATTGTTTGGGCGCTCCGTGACGTCGGTGATCGGAGGGGTGCCGGGCGAAAGGGGGATCGGCCACCTTCACAGCCCAGTGTTGCCAGATCAGGGGATTTTCCGCTAGATTTAAGGGTTTTTCGACCTAGTTAGGGGCAAAATAGGGGAAAAAGTATTTGGGGGGTGTTTTAGAGGAAATAAAAAAAACACGTCAAATACAGTTTTTTTGCCATCACGTTCCTGAAGTTTTGTTATTAATGTTTGTACCATCTTTAAATTACCTGAGCGCCACAACTAGTCTAGGTCGAGATTCGAGATGTTGAAGATAACGAATAAATTTAGCCACACATAAGTAATAAATAAAATGCAGCAATAATAAACTTTTATAATATATTTTTGTTAAATATAAAAAGAAAGCCGACCTTTACGAGCTGTGAGCTGTGATGTACCTAGAATTTATGTCGAAACTAATCTATAACCAAATTCTTCTGTAACCAAAATGCGAATTAAACTTACACCTGTCAATCAATTTCCTATTATAAATACTTTTTGTAATATGCCTTTAATTTCTCAACATGACCGCCCGTTTAAAAAGTAGCGACACGCCACCATCCACTTTTTTATTTTTTATTATTTATTTATAAGTACACAAAAAAAAACAATGCTTAAATTACAGTCCCGCAAAACTGTTGAGGGTATTGTTGTATTGTTGTTGAGGGTATTCTAGGGGATTTCTAGGGAGGAATCAAATTAGTCCACGGGTATGTCGCCGATCATCTGGCAACACTGCGCAGCCGTTCCACACTACGTCGCATCGTACCAGCAGCGTTGACGGACGTGCGCGCATTAGGTATATGCTACAAATGTACTAATTATCAAAAATACAAGTCTATTTTATTGAAGGAGCCTTCAGTTTCTAAACACCCATTGTAATCATTGTAACAACCTCGTTACCCAACAGGTTTGAGTTCCAGTTAAAGGGGAGGAATTATAAGGGTATTATAGGAAATGATATGACGTACTTCAGCAATGGATCTGTCACTCACACAAACTTAGCTATACGACATTGTTGAACTTAAAGCGCATGAAACTGAAATGAAATGAAATGAAATGAAATATTCATTTCTCAACATTGACAATTACTTGTTCTTATTGACGTCAAATAAAACATGATTCTACCACCAGTTCGGAAAAGCCAGTGAACCAGTGAGAAAGAGACAGTATGATACAATGTCGAGGCGCGCAAGCGAGACGGTATAAAGGTGACAGGCGGAATGCTACTAAGTTAAGTCATGCGAAGGGGACAAGATATACGTATAAGGTCTGTGCGTCAGGAGCTTGTCACCTTTCAAAAGGAGCTAAGGCAATTTAACGCGGTCGGCAACGCATAATTTATGAATATGGAGCAAATAAGAACCTAAGAGTTTGAGGAGTTTAATGAATGAATACCGTGGGCACGGAAGACACTTACCATCAAGTGGATTGCCATAAAAACAACAGACTACCAATGGTTCGGAAGGGTCACCTACTGCAAATAACCAGCAAGAAACTCAGTAGGAATGCGTACGACGCGTTAGCCTGGCCCACCGGTGGGTTAGGCGATTCGAATGCCGTGTTGCCTTATTTCGCACTGGAACAGATTTCTTCAGTGCATAACACTCGTAGCAAAACTCATGGGTATAAAATACCCACTCATCATGTCTTACTCATAATTTGTTTAGCAACTATTTCAAGTATTTCACAATCTTGAGGTTTTTCCGTCGGCTTTTTCCCCTCTCTGTCTACGTTAATACCTTTGAAAATCCGAAATATTTCGTATTCCAACTTTCATCAAGATTAAACGTCTCGTACCTATGATGAAATATAATATTTTGCCTTAGAATTTGCATTTGGATTGGTAAGTGAGTGGCTTACATGGGCATCAATGGGGAGCAGGTTAATGAAGGTCCTGGTTACGTCCCACTTCAGCAGCGTGTACCAATACGTGCCCTGAAACAAGCAATGTAAGTTTATGGGAGGTTCAAGTATACTATCGAATATATTGTTTTTTTCATGACGGAGCCAAATTGTTTGAATACTACTTGATGTAATGAAAACTTTGGACTAATGAGCGCCGATGGTTATTTTTTCTGATGGCTTGATTGAATTCATTTTCCCTCTCAGTTTACCTATAAGACCCTTTGAAAGCCGAAGTATTTACGTCTTCAAGGTTTTTTATGTGTTTACTTTCATCACGTAGGTAATACAAGTTTCCCTATAATGTATAATATGTTTAACTTTTTTTACTAAGGAAAAAAAATAAATAAAACTCAGCAGTAAAAGTATTTTTTCCTTGAATTCGATTTTTATTTGTTTGTTATATATAAACCTTATAAGAAAATTTGTATAAATAAATAATTAATAACTCCCCAGACAAACACACCAAATGTATAGCCCTTAAGTAAGCAGATCTTTTGTTATGGCTGATATACAGCGAACTGGGCGGAAACGCAGAATAAACATACGAAGTGAATATAAACATCCACGACCCGAGAACAAGCATCTGTGTTCATCACACAAATGAATGCCCCGACCAGGACTCGAACCTGGGACTTCTGGCGTATGAGATAGGGCCACTACCGACGAAGTTACTTGGCCGTCAATTATTTCACAAACGTCGCTTTAAAAAGGATAAAGATAATGACATAGGAAAACTAAGTTTACATAAAAACATAGAGTCTACAGCGTCACTAAAGTACGTCCTATCCATAAACTATCCGATTATTTGGACGATAAAGCCCTTGGGTATAATCCCCTCATTAACAGGTTTTTACTAGTATTTGTGATAAAACATGTGTAATGTGTCTGTTTGTTCGTTGAGTTTTTGGTCCCGATGAATATCTAAAGCGTCATTGTCACTAACGTCGTCCTCTTACGGTAGCGTCGGGTGACGAGTCGCTCACTTCCTAATATGTTGAGAAGGGCGACGGTTTTCTAAATGGGTGGTAGGTCTGATGACAAAAACGCAAACAAGTGTCAATATTGGGAAATAAATATTAAGATTAAAATGCCGCCCAAAAGGCACGAAATTGAAAGTAGCACAATCACTATGTAGGAATCAATTAAAATGCCGCACGGTGATCAAAGGCCTTGGCCAGGGGAGAGGTTCCAAGTTCAGATACTAATAATAATTGGGAAATTATATTTCAAGCCACAAATTTCTTTATTGGCCACGTGATCAAACTTCTAATTTTAAAACTAAGTCACGGGAAAAGTAGGATATAGCTTCTAATACGCTAATTCGTCTTTTTTGCAACGCCTACTAAATATTCTATAGAAAGCGTAGTAGTAAAATTTGGGTTAGGTTTTTTTTTTTGCTGCCGAGGCACCCTCGCGGGAGGGAGGTGGAAGATGCGTCATGCATACCGCCCGCAGGTAAAGTCCTCTGCGGGGGGTTATGTGGGACTCACCAGAATGGCACCTACCCACTAAAAACCACCTGTTGGCTGTAGTAATTACCGTTAGCCTTCATCGGAAGCGACACCCGTCGGGAAGTTGGGCGCGCTGGCGGAGACCCGCTAGCGGGTCTTCCGCCTGTAGTGAGTTGCACTGAAGGTGCTCAAAGGGACATGAGTTGGTGGCCTTTCGGGGCAGCCTCCGGTGAAGCCGGGGCTGCGCAGAGGTCGGCCGAAGCATGATTTAAGGATCAATTCATTTAAATGAACCTATAATGAATTGAGAAGGGAACTATGCTCCGCCAGAGCTAGCAAGCGCTCTGTCGGAGTACGTGAAGCCCTAAGTTTACGGGCTAAGACTGCGATTTCACTAACATCGATATTTTTCATAGCGTCGCAGACGATACGCATATCGTCTGCTACGGAGGATTGAGGAGTGGGTTTGTATGGGCGAGGAGCCGGGATGGGATTCGATGCGGGGCGCTGCCTCCAGTTTTCTGGAGCAGGCTTTGCATCCGGAGGAACCTGGCTACGCAGCGGCGGAAAGTTTTCCTGAGAAAGGGGTGGGGCCTGTTTGGGTGCCGCCCTCTTGGAATTGGAACGCATACAACGGGGTGCACGAGGGCAGCCCCTGTAATTTGCGGTGTGGCCGGACTGGCCACAAAGCACGCAATCGGGAGGAGAGGGAGTTTCAGGAGTGCGATTGCACTCCTTAGTGAAGTGAGGGACCAGGCCCGTACAACTGGCAACGATGGCACTGGCCGGGATCCTAGAGAGGCCGCATATAGAGCTAACCCCTTTGAGGATCTCCCTGGACTTGGGGACGTTTGCGAGAACCACCAACGCAAGAGGGTGTTGCCTCCCGTACTTGCTGTGCATTTTATGCACCGCGAGTGCCGGGAAGCCTTGGGACTGCAGATCCTCCAGGATAGCCTCGTTCGATAATTCGAACGGGACTCCCCTGAGTACCGCTCTGATCTTACGCTCTTTTGACAGAGCATAAGTATGATAAGCATATTGCTTATCGGTGAGGAGCTTTGTTAGAGCACGAAAGTCGTCTATCGACGAGACTAAGATTTTAATAGATTCACCCGAGTTGGCCGCTCGGGTGTAATGGATCTTGTGCTCATTGCACAATGTCGAAACCTCAGTCCATTTACCCTTTTCCCGAAGGAAAACGGGTGGTGGGACCTTGGCCTTGACAGAAGTTGGGGCCGGAGCGGGTGTTGAAGACACCGGGGCAGCTGGCGTTGAAGACGCCGTAGGGGGTGTAGGGACGGGCGTCGAGGGCGCCGGGTCTTGTTTCGAGCGCTTCTTAGAGCGCTTCTTAACAAGGGTGAAAGAGGGAGGCTCAGGGCCAGTTGGGGTGGCGTCCGAGGATGACTCGGTCGCGGGTGCGCGCTTGCGTCGCGGAGGGGCGTCTACTTCGCACTCCATGTCACTGGAGGAAGGGCACGCGGGAGGGCCTAAGACCAGAGGGGTCTGGGGAGCTGGGGTGGCCTGAGGGGCCATTGTGGATATTATCGTCATGAAATGAGGGATAAGAGAATCTAAGAAACGGTACTTATCAGCATTTATAGACATGCCTTCAGTACTTTGAAGTAACTTTTCCCTAATCTCGTCAAAGCTTAGGGAAGCCATTGCGGAGGGGTTGGGGAGGGACAACAATATATAAATATATATACTATGAACCTATCAACGATGACTAACTTCCTAAAACCACCCTACACTTAGTAGGGCGGTTGAGGACGACGCGGATAACTTACTCGAACACGAAGACTCGAGGCACCTGGAACGACGAATTCCCGTCGACGAAGCTCACGTTCCACGAAGTACGGTTAACAACCCACTGTCCGCCGTGAAAACGGCGTTAGAAACTTATTAGATGTACGGTTAAAACCCACTTTCCGCCGTAAAAACGGCGTTAGAAACTTATTACGGTATACAACTATGAAATTATTTATTACGGCAACAACCAGTGAAATTTGAGTGCTCGATTAGCGCGGGGGCTAAGGGAGCGGGAAGGCGTCTGCGATCGACGTGCGCTCGAGAACGCACGCAGACCGAGACTGGATTAGGTTTTTTTTTTTTTTGGTTCCCCTCCACGGGAAGGGCAGGAGGACATAAAAAATGCTCTGACGCATACTCCGCGCGCGCGATCGGAGTTATGTGGGACTCGTCCCGACGCCTACCAAAACCATACCCACTAAAAAAAACCCTGTCGGCTCGTGCATTTTTGCCACTCAGCCTTCATCTGAGCGACGGCCAATCGGAGAAAGAGGCCGCGCTAGCGGGGCCCTTAAGGGGTCAACCGCTGGGATTTACATAGCACTGAAGGTGCTCAAAAATGAAAAGTAAATAAATAAAAAACATTTAAAAATTGACAAATAAAATTGCATTAATTCGGATTTACGTTAGAATTAGAATTTACGTTAGAATTAGAATTTGCGGCCTGAAGGGCCTCGAGATCTAAAGTTAACTGCGTGCGATCGCTCGTGTGCGCGTTTCTCGGTCTAGCGATTTTGTATATCGAATCTAACACAGGAGCAGTATATGAGACTGAATCTCGAACAAGATGATTGGGATGGGATTCGGCGCGTTTGAAGAACGATTCTGAGAGTGTTTTGAGGTGCTGTTGCACTGTAGGTAGTTCAAGATCTCTGTGCAGGTCCGCGTTACGCACGTACGAAGGTGCGTTTGTGGCCCTGCGGCAGAAGAGATTTTGAACTACCTGCAGTTTATACAGGACGGAGGGTTTGGCGTGGGCAAAGACTGGCGAAGCAAATGACATGACGGGTCTAACGCAGACCTTATAAAGCGTACGTTTATTTTTTTTTTTTTTTTTTTTTTTTTTTTTTTTATTGTAGGTTCACAAACCAGACATAACACAGAAAGATGTACAATAGGAATACAAATTAAATGATGTTTACATAACATAAGTGCCTGTCTTAAAATAGTGAACACAGCATTCATATTTGATGAAGTAGATACTATAAAACTACTACCAATTTACAATTAAATAAACTTAAAATTTTACATACTTATTCACAAAAACCGGTTAAAGGATACAGAAAAAATAAATATAAATCAAAACAAACAAAATAAAATAAACAGAACAATTAGCTTCCTAAATTAAATACTCTTTAATGTTTAACTTGGTGGCATGGATTGAGGCTCTATTAAAGATATCCAGCTTAAATCTAATACCACGATAACTTGAAATCATTCTCGATATTGGTGAGTTTCGTCCTACATTCGTTCGGCAATGTGGCATTTCAAAAACCTGCCTATTGCAAAGCCTACTGGCCTGACGTGGAACAACTATCTTAATTTTCTCAAGAAGTGCACTGGAGTCTACAAAACCATGAATTACTTTGTATAAATATAATATGTCAGCGGCTTTTCTTCTACGGGACAAACTGGTCATTTTAAAATATTTTAACCTATCTTCATAGGACTTCAAAGTTTGACATTTATTTAATTTAAATGAAAGTTGATAAGTAAACCGCTTTTGTATACGCTCTATTCTATTGGAATGCACTTCGTAGTAAGGATTCCAGACAGTACTTGCATACTCCAATGAACTACGAATAATACTATTATAAACGGTAATGAGTATAGTAGGATCGTTAAAACTATGTAGTTGACGGCTTATAAACCCTGTTAAACGAGAAGATTTTTGCACCAATGCTTCAACATGATGGTTGAAATTTAAGTGTTTATCCAATATAATACCCAAATCACGAATACTTGATACTTCTGTCAAATTTTTATTATTAATTTTATAAACAAAGTCATTGGCTTTTCTTTTTTTACTAAATTTAATACTATTGCATTTACCACTATTCAATAATATTATTGTATAGTGGTAATAATATTAATATAGTAATAATATTATTGTTAATATTCAATAATATATAATATTTTATTTCTAAAAGACATTTTACTTTTTCTTCCTATCATACTATATAGGCTTAAGTAAAAACGCGCGAGTTTCGTTACTCTATCGACGTGTGGCTTGAAAGAAAGCGTCTGATCTAAGGTGACACGTAAGTATTTGATACTGCGCTTCCAGGGGATGGGAATACCTAACATACGAATGTGCGGATCGTTGTGGCGATTACGACGTTTGTGGTCGAATTGAATAGCAGAACTCTTTTCTGGGTTGACATCGATACGCCATTTTTGAAACCAAACACCGAGGGCGTTTACGGCCTTTTGGAGTCTGGTGATGTTATACGGGATCGCTTGACTTTTAGTGTAAAGGGCGGTATCATCTGCAAAGAGGGCGAGTTCGACGCCTTTCGGCGGGATGGGGATGTCGTTAGTGTACACGGTGTACAGCAGAGGGGCGAGGACTGAGCCTTGCGGGACTCCAGCCTTTATGGGACGAGGCGCGGAGAGCGTGCCTTCATGTTTGAATCGAAAAGTACGGTCTTTAAGAAACGACGCTATTAATCTGACTAGGCGAGCCTATAAGCCTATTTTATAGAGTTTAAAAACGAGACCGCTGTGCCAGACTTTGTCGAAAGCCTTGGCTACGTCAAAGAGAACCGCAATTGTTTTTTTACGACGCTGAGAGAATCCTTCGAGTATGTACTCGACGATTCGATGGACTTGCTGAGGGCAGGAGTGCTTAGCGCGAAAGCCGAACTGGTGGGGAATAATGAGAGGGTCGCCATCCGTTGGAAACAGATGGTTCCGCATTCGAGAGAGTATGACTCTTTCGAGAAGTTCAGACATTGCCTTGAGGAGGCTGATGGGTCTGTGATTAGCCGGGATATTCAGAGGCTTACCCGGCTTGGGAATGCCTATGACTGTCACTTCTTTCCAGGCTTTAGGAAAGTAGCTATGATCGAAGCAGGCATTGAATATAATAGCTAACAAGGTAAGCACCTGCTGGGGCAAGTGCTTAAGTGCGTGGTTGGAAATTCCATCCGCACCCGGAGCCTTTTTGGACTTTTGCTTTCTAATGAGAAGCAAGATTTCATCATTAGAGACTGTGACGGGGTCGTCGGTTATAGGGAGAGATTCTCTGCGGAGAACTTCGTCCTCCACCGCCTGGATGTGGGAGGGATCCGCGGGTTGCGTGCTGGGCGATCATTGTGCCGCTATGCTGTCGGCGAAGCATTCGGCTTTCTCTTCGACTTCAAAGGCAATGAGAGGAGGAACGTGAGAGGCGGTGTCTACGCGTAAGGCTCGGGCCATTCGATAATACACTTGGTGGGACGGGGAGATATTCTCCATGAGATCGTTAAACTGAGTGTCACGGAGTTCCGCGAGGCGAGACCTAACTTTACGTTGAAGCTGATTCGCAGCTGTTCTGTATGCTGGCGTGGGATATTTCTTTGCTCTCCGGAGAGCCGCGTTCTTGGCTTTAATGAGATTGCTAACGGCTAGGGGAAGCGCGGGTTTGCTTTGCTTAGCAACCTTTTCATTGTCGCTGATTAATAGCATCGGTTAGAGAGTTGACTAATGAATCTATTTTATCCGGGCTATCTAATTGGTCGGGCGAAATCGCGAGCGGAGAGTTAGGGGCCTCTAAGGCTGAAACTAACGTATTTTTAAAGCCTTTCCAGTTGGTAAAGGTCTTAGGAGATGTGACGTTAACGTAAGGCGTACCTAGCACGAGGGAGACGGGGCGATGATCGGAGCCTAGGTCATCGAGCGGTTCGAAAGACCTTAGATCAAGATTGATTCGCTTGATAATTGCAAAGTCGAGGATGTCAGGAGAGTAGGTCGGGTTGTTGGGATAGTGAGTGGGAGTGATGGGGGATATGACGTCTAAGTCAAGGGAGTTAGTGATGTCGAGGAGAGCGATACCGCTGGTGTTGGTCGATAGGCACGTCCAGTCAGTATGTTTGGAGTTAAAGTCTCCGAACATAATGACTGAATGGTAGAGGGCGAGAATGGCCTCAAAGTCGCTGCGGATTGGATTGGAGCTACATGGTATGTAGACTGAAGCTATGATGATGGTCTGATGACCAGTCATAGCCAATCTACACACAGTGGCTTCCATGTTGAGGAGAGGAGGGGTAGGGAGAGGACAGCAATGGAAGCCTCTTTTGTAATATATAGCGGTGCCACCGTAACCGTCGGAGTTGGGCCTATCGTTGCGAGTAAACGCGTACTTAGGAATAGCGTATCCCCTGGAGCGGTTTGGAGTAAGCCATGTCTCCTGGAGAAGGAATAAGTCAGGTTCTTTGTTCTGAAGGAACAGTTTAATCTCGGGAAGGTTAGTGCTAAGGCTACGAGCGTTAAAAGATACTAGGGATAAGCCCTTAGGTTTAATACGACTGGACGCGGGATTCGCGGGTCTAGACATTAAAATTAATTTATTTACGAATTTATACAAAAATAAAAGAATTTACAACGAACTTAGGAGCGAGTGATGCTCGGCTAACGCGAATAAACGCTCTTGAGGAGAGCGGGCGGCTCGCAGTTTGCGTGCGAGTACGGAAATTTCGTTAATGTTGACGTTTTGGATGACGTCGAACACGGTCTTCATGTCCTCAGCCAACGACGACTGAGGTGAAGATGACAACGCGGGACGCGGCCCTACGGAAGCTACGGGAGCTGGGATAGGTCGGGAAGGTGCAGGCGGGACGGCCGGACGCTGCCTGCAAGACAGAACCGGAGTAGGCGTCGGCTGAACGGGCTTTGCTTCCGGGGGACCCCGGTTGCGCAGCGGCGGGAAGTTAGCGGGAGTGAGCGGCGGCGCCGGTTTAGGCGCGACCCTCTTGACGATGGAGCGCGGAGCGCGCGGACAACCCCTGTAGTTTGCTGTGTGGCCGGACTGGCCGCACAGCACACAGGCAGTGGGGGAAGTGGATTCGGGAGTGCGAGTGCACTCCTTAGTGATATGAGGATCCAGGCACTTAACGCACCTGGGGGGAGCTGAACAGTTAGCCGCTGCGTGGCCATATAGCTGGCAGCGGTGGCACTGCCCAGGGTGACCACGGGGGTTGGGACGCTCGACGGAGATGTTCGAGAATCCGCAAATTGTGCGAGCCTTTTTGAAAATCTCCTTCGAGTTGGGAGTATTTGACAGGATTACTAAAGCTAAAGGAAAACGCCTACCGCGGTTGGAGTGCATCTTATGCACTGCTTCGGCCGGGAAACCCTGGGACTTAAGGTCCTCGAGGATTTCTTCGTTTGCGAGCTCGAACGGGACGCCCCGTAGTACTGCGCGGATCTTACGCTCCTCCGGGAGGGCGTAGGTATGATAAGCGATTTGTTTAAGAGAAAGTAACCTGGTAAACGCGCGAACGTCGTCGACGGTCGCGACCTAAATTTTAATTGTATCTCCTGCGTTGGTTGCTTTTAAGTAATTAATTTTGTGCTCTTTGCACAAGTTAGAGACCGCGGTTCAGCGCGCTTTTTCACGGAGGAATACGGGCGGAGGGAGCTGAGGCTTCGGCGGGACGGGAGCGCAGCGCGTCGCTGGCTTCGATGGGACCGACGGAGACGCGGTTACTACGAGCGATTTTAACAGCGCGGGGGCTGGTGTTGAAGACACCGGGGAGGGCTCGGGTATTGATGATACCGAAGCTTTCTTCGAGCGCTTCTTGGAGCGCTTGGCGACAAGTTGTAACGCGGGCTCAGGAGAGCCGGTTAAGGTGACGGCATCTGAGGACGAATCAGACGCGGGTTCGGAGTCGCTCCCGGGAGCGGTACGCTTACGCCGCGACGCGTGAGAGGATGCGACCGATTCGCAGTCCATCTCGGACGAGGCAGGAGACGCGGGAGAGCTGTGGACCTGAGGGGTCTGAACGTTGGAGGCCTGAAGGGCCTGGGTTGTGGCCTGAGGGGCCGGGGACGCGATAGTTGCCTGTAAGGCCTGCGTTAGTACGTCATCTGGGATGGGGATGCCGGAGGCAGCGAGTGCCTGGACGAGCGACCTAGCAAAGTTTACCAAGCTTTGCTGGTCCATTGGAGGGCTTGGTCTTACGATATATGATATATAAATAAATAAAAATGCCTAGGTTCCCTAGCAAACCTAGCACCTAAACCTCCCTACCCGCGGTAGGGGGGCTGGGGACGACGCGAAGTGGTGCCCCTAATTCGGACAGCACTGTACCGTCACCCTGGGAAAGGCCCAAGTGCAATGGGTTCGGGTCAGCCGGTTTCTCCTTGGCCTGAAGGGCCTTGGAAGCGCACCGGGGCAACGCTATCAGGCTTAGTTGTCACCGTTAAGTATCCACCTGATCAAACGCGAGTCTACTACGGAGTGTGTCGTCAATAAATTGACAACAAAAACCGACCGTAGACCTGACGAAGTTGGGTTGCACTAAAAGTGCGGGATTGACTGCGTTACGACCGGCCGGAGCCGGCCGCAGGGCGAGTCTCTGACTACGTACAGGCGCCAAGCGTCAAGTACGCAGCCAGAAAGACAGCCCAAGCCTTGCGAACCACTATCGAATTTAATCGACCGTGGTAAGCTCAACCCTGTTGTTGCTGCACTCACCGAGGTGAGGTTTTTAATGTGAGGGGTGCACAGAGTGCGGGATTGACTGCGTTACGACCGGCCGGAGCCGGCCGCAGAGCGAGTCTCTGACTACGTACAGGCGCCAAGCGTCAAGTACGTAGCCAGAAAGACAGCCCGAGTCTTGCGAACCACTATCGAATTTAATCGACCGTGGTAAGCTCGACCCTGTTGTTGCTGCACTCACCGAGGTGAGGTTTTTAATGCGAGGGGTGCACAGAGTGCGGGATTGACTACGTTACGACCGGCCGGGGCCGGCCGCAGAGCGAGTCTCTGACTACGTAGCAAGCGCCAAGCGTCAAGTACGCAGCCAGAAAAACAGCCCGAGCCTCGCGAACCACTATCGAATTTAATCGACCGCGGTAAGCTCAGCTCTGTTGTTGCTGTGCAAGAGACCGACTTACTTGCAGCCGATCGAAACCGGCCGCAGCGTAAGCCCTGAAGAGGCTAACAGCGTATGAGTGTTGCGAACGAGTTGACGTCGTGAGACGACAATCGTGACTCAACTGCTGGAGCGACCGCGAACACGTCCGAGTGGGGCCGGACGCAGAACGGATCTGAGAGTGGCGTTTGAGCATTGATACGAGAGAAGTCGTGAGACAACAATCGTGACTCGGCAGCCGGGAGCGACCTTCAACACGTCCGAACGGGTTCGGACGCAGATCGGGTCTGTGTGTGGCTTAGGTTAGTGTTAGTCTACATTTATACATTTATCGCATGCGCGTGCCGAGCAAGCGAAGCGAGCGTGGTGCGGGAGCACCCGGCGAAGCGCCATAATCAAAATTGGATGATAATTCAAAATGTTATAGCAAAAACATCACATAAAGACATATTTTTAGTGGCGAAGATATTATCGTTCAGACGCTCGTAAATTGTGGCTGACTTAGTAATTTAGAAGGCAACGTAGATTTCTAGAGGCGAATAATGCTATTAAAAAGAAGTCTGTTTAATTAGCACCCATAATATTTTTATTTATTATTGTGAAATTTTCAAGCTGTATATGCTGTTACTTCAGTGGAATGTATCAATGTTCCTACGTGAAAGATATCTTCGGCGTTCTACAGCAAGGGTCCCAGAACCACCACCGCAGTGCGCTGATCTGCCAGTTCCAGCGCGAAGCCACCGAGGAAGCGCAAAGTGTTCAAGATGTTTATGCTGTTACATCAGTGGAATGTATCGAAGTTCTTACCTGGAATACATCGCCGGCGTTCAACAGCAAGGCTTCAGGCTTCTCCCGCCGCAGTGCGCTGATCTCCCCATACAGGCGCGCGAAGCCGCCGAGGCAGCGCTCGTCATCCGAACTGCACACCGGATACGACAGGGAAGTCTCCTCGAACCTGGGCACATTGTAACACAAATCATTTCAGGGATTTCTGCATTGTGAATAATTCAATTAGTTTTAAAAAGTTTATCTGTAATTTATGGCCTAATCATACTTAATATAGGTATAGTAAGCAATTCTGCTACATTTTTTGGATTATTCAGATATTCACAGTTAGTATTCAATGGTTATTCACATCATAATTTGTGTGTAAGTAAGCAATTTGAAGTTGCTTAAAATAGGGCAATTCTTATGAGATTGTTGTTTCTGTGGCGATAATAAGACTGTTCAAGTAATTATTTGCAAGATTCTTGTGTTATATAGTAGATTCATATGCAAGTTATACACATATTACATTAGATTCCTTATAGATTACCTAAATGTTTGTGGAAACATAGTAAAAAAAAAATATTGTTTGGTTAAGATTAATCCTTTCTTGAGAAATGAAAAATCGGTTGTAGTTATAATAATTACAGTGTTTTGTAGTTTAAAGTTTAGTGAATTAATAAAAAGAAGCTTTGTTCCTTTTGTTCAACTTTGTTCCTAATAGAAATTGTTCCGTGAATAGTCTAACTAGTTATTTGATATTTTAATTGCATAAATTCCAGGTTGATAACGCTTGCATTCCAGAATGGCCGAAGAAAAGGAATTGATTAAAAAGCGCGGCAGTTTTAAAGGTCGTTTGACATACTTTATAAATTACATTAATACCCTAAGTAGCGACAATGAACCTTTAAGTGAGTCAGACAAAAGGGAATTACAATTGCGTATTGGAAAGCTTGAAGCGTTGTATGAGCAGTATGATCAGGTACAGTTGCGTTTGGAATGTATTGTAGACAATGTCTACGAGCAGTTGAAAGAGCGTGAAGAATTCGAATCACAGTACTACAAAGCAATCGCAAAGGGTCAAGGATTGCTAACTAATTATATGAAGCCCGTGGATTGTATGGGCAGCGATAAATGCTCACCTGTAAGTAATCATAAGCTCGTTAAGTTGCCTACTATTCAACTATCTAAGTTTAGCGGCTCGTACGATGATTACCTCGAATTCAGAGATACTTTTACTATTCTAATTCACAATAACGATGAAATAGATGAGATTAACAAATTCCATCATTTACGTGCTTGTTTAGAAGGGTCTGCTGCTGTGGTAATACAATCTATAGATTTTTCTGCCACTAATTACGCCGTAGCTTGGAAGCTTTTGTGTGATAGGTTTGACAATAAGCGTTTGTTAACACAAAATCATGTGTCAGCCTTATTCAATATTGATTCCATAACAAAGGAATCGTCTTCAACTTTAAAACGTTTGATTGATCAAGTTAATAAGAACTTACGTGCACTTGAGTCCTTAGGTGAACCCGTTAGTTATTGGGACACATGATTAATTTATATCATTACTCATAAATTAGACCAAAAAACCTACAGAGAGTGGGAAGAGTATAAAGGTAGGTTGGATAAAAACACTTCGTTAACCTTTGATATATTTATTCAGTTTGTCCGTAACCGCGCAGATTTTATTGAAACGTTAGAGCTGTCACGTACCAATCAAAATAATTCAAGTTGTAAACCTAGGCATCGTTTGAAAACTATGATTTCCACGCAAGGTAATCGTTTTAATCCTGGTAAGGAAACCAATCAAAGAGTTTGTCCTAAGTGTAAGGGTGATCACAATTTAAGTGTTTGTTCACAATTCCTCGCACTTAGCGTTGAGGATCGTACAAAATTACTACCAAGTTATAAGTTGTGTTTTAATTGTTTCCGTGCAGGACATTTCGCTAATATGTGTAAGAAGCCTGGCTGCAAAGTGTGCCGACGACGACACAATAGCCTGATTCATGTACCTACCGAGCAACCGGGCCACAGTTAGAACATATCTGGTAGTAATGCGCATGTGAGTTCATCGTTACCTTCCACTAATGTAAGTGTTCAGAATATTGCCCTGTACGCAAATATAACTGATTATAGTAAAAATCAATGTGAGGTGTTACTGTCTACGGCATTAATAAAATTGTACGATAATTATAACCGCGAATACGTGGTATGCGCCATCCTAGACAGTAGCAGTACATCGAGTCTCATGACCGAAAGACTATTTCAAAGGCTACAGTTGAAATCTATTCAGGTAGATAAATCGAATTTAGGTATTAATAACGCTGAATTACGCGTAGGCAAAACTTGTCGTGTAAGCATGGCGTCATTAGATAATAGTTTTACTACAGAACTCTGTTGTTATGTTTTGCCATCTACAACAAGTAGTGTACCTAGTCGTGCACTTAATATTTCCGACCTCATAATACCATCTCATATCTGTTTAGCAGACCCTATTTTTTGTAAACCCTCTGATGTTGACATTTTGATTGGGGCTGATCTCTTTTGGGATTTGGTGGGGATGCAAAAAATAAGTTTAGGTAAAAATTAACCCATACTTTGTGAAACAAGATTGGGATGGATAGTTTCTGGTCCCATTTATACTAATTATACAAATTTTTCAGGTGACATAAAATGTAATTTTATTCAAATTAATAGAAGTAAAAATCTGGAAATTAATGATATTCTTGCGGATTTAACTCGATTTTGGCAGTTAGAGGAGGTAAACTCCCCAATGTCAAGTTATTCGCCAGAAGAAAAACGGTGTGAGGCACATTTTGTGCAGAATACGTCTCGTCAAAGTGATGGTCGTTTTCGTGTTCGCATACCCCTCAAGAGAGGTCAGTCTGATCTAGGTGATTGTTTTCAACGAGCCAAGCATTGTTTAATTTCACTTGAACGTAGACTAAAAGGTAAACCCGAGTTAAGTAAATTGTATTACGATTTCATGAAAGAATACCGATTGTTGGGTCACATGTCAGAATGTGAGCTGCCTGATCGTAATACATTTGAGTACTTTATTCCTCACCATAGGATCCTACGTGAGAGTAGTACGACCACAAAACTGAGGGTCGTGTTTAATGCGAGCGCTCCTGCTACGTCAAGTATTTCCTTGAATGACATCCAGATGGTAGGTCCTACTGTTCAAGACGATCTGCTATCTATACTACTATGATTCAGGCAGCATAAGTTTGTGTTAGCAGCGGATGTCGAGAAAATGTACCGACAAGTTTTTGTGCACCACTCTGTCAAAAGATTCTTTGGCGCGATAGCACGAGTGAGCCTGTCAAGGCATACACTTTAAATACCGTTACGTACGGTACGGCAAGTGCTCTATTTCTGGCAACGCGATGCATTAACCAACTAGGTATGGATGGTCGAAATCCTAAAATTGCTGAAATAATTCAGCACGATTTTTACATTGACGATTTTCTTTCTGGTGGAGATGATCTGCAGGAAGTCCAAACGATTCGCCAAGAAGTGACTGATGTGCTAGCATCAGCTGGCATGCTATTAAGAAAGTGGATTTCGAATGAACCTCAATTGGTCCCTGCAGACAGTCAATTGTCATCTCTTGACTTAAATATTGGCCTGAGTGTGCCAAATAAATTGTTGGGTCTTAGTTGGTATGCAAGCTGTGATGTTGTCTGTTCTCCAATAAGTTGTTCATTTCCGAATGGTCATACTAAACGTGATCTTTTATCAGCGATCGCCCGCATTTTTGATCCTTTAGGTCTTTTAAGCCCTTGCGTCATTAATATGAAAATATTACTTTAACAACTTTGGTTAGATAAAATATCTTGGGATTAACCTCTAAGCGCTGATATTGCAAAGCGTTGGAAGAACATTTATGACAAGTTATATCTTTTAAATAACATCCGTATTCCAAGAATAGTTGTGTGTAGTTCTTATAAGTTGTTGAATTTGCATGCATTAGACCCCTCAGAACGTGCATATGGTGCATGTATTTATGTGCACAGCATTAATGACGCCGGCGCTGCCTTAGTTCGATTGCTAATTGCGAAAAGTCAAGTAGCACCGATAAAACCAACCACAATCCCAAGATTGGAATTGTGTGGTGCATTAAATGGAGCTCGGTTATATAAAAAGGTTTGTGCTTCTCTGCGTTTGACAATTAATCAGGTATATTTCTGGACAGACTCCACTGTAGTGTTGGGATGGCTGCGCATTCTACCTGCTAGACTTTAGCCATTCGTACGTAATCGTGTGGCTGAGATTTTAGAAAATACAGATGGCTGCATATGGCGACATGTTCCAACCGATAAAAATCCTGCAGACCTGATGTCTCGTGGTGCGGATATCAGTAATCTGCAAAACTTGGATCTCTGGTGGAGTGGTCCTGAGTATCTCAAACAAAGTTCATCTTTATGGCCTTCTCAGCCCAAATTTCTTGCTGATGAATTACCCCAAACTAAACGAGACGTTTCTTTAACTACGGTCGTTAATACTGTCAAACCACACAAGCTTATTGATTACTCTATGTTTTCAAATATATCGCGGCTTATCCGTTCAGTAGTTTATGTTTTAAGGTTTATTAAACGTTGTCAGAATCTATCAATAGAATCCAAATTTATAACGGATGAAGAAATACAGAATGCGATGAATATAGTTATTTTAGACTGTCAGAGTGAATCTTTTCCTGAATTTAAATTACTTATGAATAAACAGAATTTGCCCCATAAAAGCCAAGTCCTAAAGTTTAATGTTTTTATAGACAAAAATTACATCATACGGGTCGGAGGCCGTGTTGATAATTCTTGTTTTCCAGAAGATAAAAAACACCCTATTTTATTACAGTCCAGCCATATTTTTACCAAATTATTGTTTAAATTTAAACATAAAAGATTATTGCATTGTGGCCCGCAATTACTATTGGGTTCTATAAGGGAGAGATATTGGCCAATAGGTGGTCGCAACCTGGCCAGGTCATGTTACTGTAATTGTGTCAGATGCTCTCGCATGAAGGGTAAGCCCCTTTAATGGGAAACCTACCACAGCAGCGTACTAGTCCTGGTGGCTATCCATTTGTAAGTGTAGGTGTCGATTATGCGAGACCCATAGCGTGTGCGAGTCGACAGGGTCGTGGATGTTGGCTAGTAAAAGTTTATATTGCAGTCTTCATTTGTTTTACCACCAAGGCTATACACTTAGAATTGGTGGGTGACTTAACAAGGAACAACTACTTGTTAGCTTTACGTCGTTTTATATCGCAAAGAGGAAAACCCGTAAATATTTACTCCGATAACGGTACCTCAATTGTCGGCGCATACAACGATATTTCGAGATTTCTTAAGGCCAATTGTAATGCTCTGAAAGTGCGGTCCATGAAGGAATAAGCTTCCACTTTATTCCGGCATATTCTCCCCATTTCGGTGGCCTCTGGGAAGCGGGTGTCAAATCAACTAAGTTTCATTTGCAACGAGTGCTGGGTAATTGTAACTTAACTTACGAAGAGCTTAACTTACGAAAAGCATTAACGCAAATTGAAGCGGTTTTGAATTCCCGACCGTTGACGCCTTTCTCTTCAGACCCCTCGGATTATTCTCCACTTACACCTGGACACTTCCTTATTGGACGACCACTTACTTCTTTACCAAGCCAGGATTTCCAAAACCTTGCCACAACTTGTTTATCTCGCTTTCAACGCATAGAGCAATTGCGCGAACATTTTTGGACCAGATGGAGCAAAGAATATATTTCTGAGCTGCAACAACGAGTGAAATGGCGTTCCTGCACTGAGAATTTGAAGTCCAGTACCTTAGTAGTTATAAAGGAAGATCAACTCCCACCTTTGAAGTTGAAATTGGGTCGAATCGTGGCAGTCCATCCAGGAGCTGATGGGATCGTTCGCGTTGCAGACATAAAGACGTCTGCTGGAGTAATCCGGAGGGCATTTAGCAAGATATGTCCACTGCCAGTATCAACGGAGTCTGGTTGAACGCGATGCATTCAACGCCCGGGGGCATGTTCGCGCCCCTACTAGTCGCGATAGCAAAGATACAAGATACCGTCTTGCTTCATCCGCACATATCTTTTATTTTTTTTTATTTTTTTTATGTATCAATGTCGGTACTTGTAAAATAACTTAAAATCTTGCAATGGAATAAAAAGTCGCGTATAAGTGTTCTCTGGATTTTAATTTCAATAATTACTTGAAGTCGTAGGTTCCAAACGTTTACAATCTTTATAATTAAATTTGGTATTTTTTTCCAATTTGATATTTTTATTATGGTTTCATTTCCAAAATATTCTGTTTATTTATAAATTATACATTTTGTTTGAGAAAAAAATATCTGATAGGATGACATGATCATTATAAGTTTGACTAAACTAATTAAAATAGTAACTATAGTTTTACATACTAATAGCATATCCTGTGCGTCGGTCTAGCTAGTTTTACTGTCGGTATACACGACGAAGGCTAAGGGCGAAAATCGCTTGCGCGTTGTTTGGTCATTTGTAAGCGCTCCGCATACTAAGGGCTGACAGCACTGCAGGGGATTCGAATCTGAATCTGAACCTGCACAAGTTTCCCGAATATACCTACTTGTATACAGCAGTACACACTTCGGTAACATAAATCTTCGAAAGGATTAGAATATTAAAATAAATCTAAAAATAGATTGAAACATAATGATCCATCCATAGTGCCATCCACGAATTGACCAAAAAGTAGGGGGGCGCGTCTGCGTGGCGCTCATTATATTTTATTTTATGCTACAAAATTTATATAATATCATTTGACAAAGACAATCTGTTTTGCTAACGCGACCTTTTAATACGTTAAAACTCAGTTTACTTACTAACTAATACTTTTCAGAATCTGCACGAATTTGTAAGTAAGATATCTTACTTAGATAGCAATAAGTTTAGTACAAACACAGCCAAGAGAAAAAAGCCTTAAAAAAACCTTACGCACGCTTTCACTAGACGGTTAAGCTAACTGTCAAACGTCACCTGTGATTGACATTTACTTTCTGGCGCATAGTTGAAGAACTGACAAGTGAATGTATCTCAGTCTATGGTTCACCTTTTTTATTGTGTGGTTCAGTCAACAGTTTATCAACCTACCACAAAACGTCGAATTTCCTCAATTGATTTTGAACTCTTTGTTAAGTCAACTCTAGGTTGAAAGTCTATTGAGAATTTTTTTATATTTCGTCGTACGTTGATGAGCTTTTGACTGTACATAACTGTTTCCCAAACAAAAAACTCCTTTTGAGGTAGTATTACTTTTAAGTGGCCAAAAAAGTACAAGATGTAATCTTAGTGGTGCTACAGAAGTTTCGTACAATTTTACCCACGCAGGACTTTATCCCATGAAAATTATTGGAAATAATTGATAAGCTAATCGTTACGTTATATCGCCGTTTGATCTGTAAGTTATCTTGATTGAGTATAACTTGATTTCTTAATCAAGCTTACTATTAATATTCGAATCTATTAATATTATTATTATTTATAATTACTATTTATATATATATATATATATATATATATTTATATTATTATTATTTATATATATATTTAAAAACTATTAATATTATTAATCTAAACTATTAATATTTGTACAAAGTCAGTAATTAATAAACTACAATCAGATCATAGTGGGCAGTTGGCCACTTTTGATATTGGGCTAAAAAAGAGAGAAATTACCTTTATACCCATGAACGAGAGATGGCTTGAAATATTTAGGAAAAATGTATTTGAAAAAACATTTAAATTAGATTACTGTGCAGATCCTATTACTCAATATAACTCTATTCATAATATAATTAGAAATGAATATGACTGTTTTAAAAAAAAAGAAAATATGTATAAATAATAATTTATTTAGGTTTAGTGACTGGGCAACAGTGGGAATATGCAGGAACATACATTTTATGAATATGTTAAAAAGTATTCAAAATTATTTAAACGAGTTTGCAGTGTAGCTAAATCTAATTACATTAATAATAAAATTAAATATAGTACTAACATTTCAAAAACTGCATGGAATATAATTAATCAGGAAACTGGGAAAGCAAAAGAACCACACACCAAATATAATTTAAAAATTAATGATAAAGTGTTGTCAACTGACAAAGAAGTTGCTGAAGCATTTGAAAATTTTTTTACTGCCATCCCTGTGTCAACTACTTCGAGTATTAATTCATGTTCCACTCTTGCACAGTCACTGCTAACGGAAAATGTAAATTCATACGATATTGAATTTATTTTTAAACATGTTACTGTTCCACAAGTTTTAAATGCATTTAAAAGCATTAAAGTAAAAAATACTGCCGATTTAGATGGGATTTCTGTTAAAATTATTGAATCTGTCATTGATGGTATAGCCCCGTACTTAGCCAGTATATTTAATGACTGTGTTGATAATGGTGTTTTTCCTGATTTAATGAAATTGAGTAAGGTCATTCCAATATTCAAAGCAGGTAGTATGTCTGACCCTAATAATTTTAGACCTATATCTATACTACCAACGCTCAGTAAGATTTTTGAAAAATTAATTTTAAATCAATTACTCTCTCATTTTTACGGTAATAGTTTAATGAATTTTAAGCAGTTTGGTTTCACGCGGGGTCGCTCAACAACCGATGCCGGTGTTGAGCTCATAAAACACGTATTCAGCGCCTGGGAGGAGTCGTGTGATGCTATTGGTGTCTTTTGTGACTTGTCCAAGGCGTTCGACCGTGTGGATCATACTACTCTACTCATGAAACTGCACCATTACGGCATTAAAAACCGAGCGCTTGCCTTGATTAAATCATATATTTCTAATAGAAAACAGAAAGTGGCAATAAATGGAGAAAAATCATCAGGATCGGCAGTGACAATGGGTGTGCCCCAGGGCTCAGTTCTTGGTCCTTTCCTATTTTTAGTTTATATTAATGATCTGCCATCGGTCGTTAAAAATCAATGCGAGGTCATATTGTTTGCTGACGATACTTCCTTCTTGTTTAAAATCAAAAGACAAGAAATTGACTATCGAGCGGTGAACAAATGCATCTCCAACACAGAGCAGTGGTTCTCAGCTAATAATTTGCTCCTCAATGAAAAAAAAACGAAATGTGTTAAATTTACATTGCCAAATGTCAAACAGGTAAACACAAACATTGTAGTTAAGAGCCAGGAACTGACTCCTGTATACTCAACTGTATTTCTGGGCATAACCTTAGACGCCAAACTCCAGTGGGGACCGCATGTTGATGGTTTAGCGAAAGGGCTTGGCTCTGCCGCATATGCTGTTAAAAATGAAACAACTGCTCGATTAGTCTATTTTGGTTACTTCCACAGCCTCATGACATATGGTATTCTGTTGTGGGGGAGTGCTGCCGACATCGATGCTATATTTATTTTGCAGAAAAGGGCTGTTCGCGCAATCTATCAGCTCGGTCCAAGGGTGTCACTTAGAAGTAAATTTAAGGAAGTAAATATTCTTACCTTCCATTCACAATATATTTTAGAAAATTTAATGTATGTTAAAAAGAACATAACCTTGTTCAAAAGAAAAAAGATCTGCACAATGTTAACACAAGAGGAAGAAATATGCTGGCAGGTCATAATAGCAGGCTTCATAAAGTCACTAACTCATTCATGGGTCAATGTATACGCTTTTATAATAAGGTTCCTGAGGATATCCAAGGTCTTCCTATTGACAAATTCAAAGAAACTATAAAGGAGAAGTTGTGTGCTAGAGCATATTATAAACTATCCGATTATTTGGATGATAAAAGCCCTTGGGTATAATCCCCTCATTAACAGGATTGTACTAGTATTTGTAACAAAGCATGTGTAATGTGTCTGTATGTGCGATGAGTTCTTCGTCCCGATGAATATCTAAAGCGTCATTGTCACTAAAGTACGTCTTCTTATGGTAGCGTCGGGTGACGGGTCGCTCACTTCCCTCTAATATGGTTGAGGAGGGCGATGGCTGGATCCCGCGTTAACTCGTGAACGGGTGCCGTTTGAAGGTGTTCGTCGTTTGGATACTTGGGGGGAGGGAGACTTGCCGAGCTAACAGATGCAGAAAAGAATAATTTTGTATAGACATAAAGAGACTCTGTAAATTTATTTTGAAAAAAAATATACCCGTGAAGTTTCTTGCCAGTTCTTCTTCACGAAGGTTTTTTTCGAACTGGTGGTAGAATTATGTTTTATTTGACGTCAATAAGAACAAGTAATTGTCAATGTTGAGAAATAAATATTTGAATTTGAATTTGAATTTGAATCTAAAATAACGTTTTTAGTGCACACATTTGACTCATTAATATCTGCATTGCTTATATTTTATCATTTCAATGTTCTTATGTTTTTATCTATATTCCTTTGAATTCAGATTTTAAAAAGTTTAAGAAGAAATACAAAAGGCTCGTTAAATTGATTTTATTTTATTTATTTATTTAATAATTAATGTACACACAAGTTTTAAATACAGTATAAAAAGTAGTTACCAAATAATGTACAAAGGTACTGCTTATTTCTAAAAGAAATCTCTTCCAACAGACCTGAGACCGGAGAGTGTGAATAATAGCAAATTTAGTGTGTACTAAATTATATATACATAAGATATATACTATAAACAAATGCTAATATACTTACATATTGTATTAAATATAAATATGAACTACTTATCTATATATAAATAAAATATCCATGATATATAAGTATATGCAAACTAAAATATACACAATATACTTGACTTTTACAAATGATTCAAAGAAATGAACATAAGATGATAATAATACTACAGGGTTACAGAAAACAAGAACGCAAGCTAATATACTCGAGAGAGGTAATGTTCTCTTACTCGCTTTTTAAATAAGGATAACGTTTTCGATTCACGGATTATGCAAGGAAGTGCATTACCCAACCTGACTGCGTGCATGATGAAGGAATAAGAGAAAAAGTCAGTTTTATGCGGTTTCATTTTAAGAAGAGTACTTCTGCAATGAGGATCATCGGTGTGAGTGAAGGAAAACGCTTACTTAGGTAACGAGGGGAGGATGGGTTAAACAGTACGTTAAATAGCTGGGATAAGATACGAGAATCTCTACGGTACCGAATAGGAAGCCATCGGAGTTGACCGCGGTATTCAGAAAGATGATCAAACTTTTTAAGACCAAAGATGAATCGAATACACAGATTCTGTAATCGTTCAAGTTTATTTAATAGTACAAGTAACAGACATCTGCGTATTCGATTATTGGTTGAATGAGTGTTTGAGCAAGAGCGATCCTGGTCCGGAAGGGCAGAAAACTCCGAAGACTTTTTAGTTGATGGATGTAATAGTTCACTTTCCTACTAATTTCGCTGACGTTAGCATTCCACGTAAGATAAGAATCGATAATTACTCCTAGGTTTTTGACAGTGTCAGAGAAATTAATAGGAACACCATCCAGGACGACAGAGGGTAAATTGGCAAAATCGATGCAGCCGCGCATATGCCGACTACCAATTATGATAGCTTGAGACTTGCTAGGATTCACACATAAACCAAATTATTTAGCCCAGTCAGTTATACGACTGAGGTCTTCATTGATTGCAGCAATAGCAGTTGCTGAATCTGCAAATGTGAAATGATGATAGACCTGAAAGTCATCAGCGTAAAGATGAAAATTACAAGAAAGGACTGTAGAAACGGAGTCAATAAACACAGAAAAAAGCAATGGGGAGAGGACGCCACCCTGAGGCACGCCCGCAACAAGATCGCACCAATCGGAGTGAGACTCGCCATGGTGGACCCGCTGCGACCGGCCCCGAACATAGGAGCTGAACCAGGCCACTGCAGAAGAGGAGACGTTGAGTGATGTTAAAACTCCGAGAAGGATGTCGAAATCGACTGAGGTAGATGCGCTACTGAAGTCCAGAAGTACCAATATTGTCAGAGATCGATTCTGTCTACATTTAAGAGCTTTTTGCATTCTTACCGCCATTCCTGGCTGTCAAAAGTGAGTTCTATTATTGAGTTTTATGAACTAAATTTAAGCAACTAAACGTACCATAATCTTTATGTCCGGGCTAGAGCGTCCCGTAAGTACTGTCATTAACCATCAGGAGGTAACGAAAAGTGACCGTAGCGGCATTTTTGTCAGATTGACCGTGCTAAACTCATATATCATATAAAAGTTATTTCATCTGCTGAACTGGTGTCAAAATTATATCTATGCCTGTGACCCTTCCGAACCAGTGGTAGTTTTATATACGACGTCTTAAGCCGAGGTGCGTGCCCTCTCGGCTGCCCTTAGGCGTACCGTATGTAGGAGTAGTTAAGTTCTGGCTAAGCACCCTCAGCGCTACACCCCAAAGTCCAGTGAAATTTAAAAGGCTAATAAATAAACTGGCCATTTCGAAAATTAAAAAAAAATTAGGATGTTTGCGAATAGTTTACTAGTATTCACAGTATGTTAGCGTTGTATATATAATATTTCCTAATAAAAAAAAACTATTTTCATAAGCAGCTAACAGATGTATGAAAAAAGACGGGGCTTTTTTAATTCATTCATCCTTTGAAGTCATCTACGAAAATAAACTTGGATCAATGAGTCAGCTCTTTACATTGGCACAATGTTCTTGCTACGTCAAACCTAAACATCTGCGCAAATATATAAATATCAATTAAAAATTTCCATACTTAAAATTTACATACTGCGTCTTAGTGAAGAAAACTTGACAATAGTTACATATTTGATTTCTAAAAGAAAATTTAATAACGAACTGTTTAAATGAAATATAGAAATAAATATACCATATTTACTATTTATATTATATTCCTTATAAATAACTATGGAGTTAAATTTTTACTGAAGTTATTTATATTTTTAATAAAATATCAATAACTTTTGAAAATAATTGAGTCAGCACATAGTATACGCTAAGTGTCAATATCAAATATATAAGAACATTTATTTATAAGTAAGCGATGAAGCTTAAGTATTTGCTATATAGTTAAAATTTCATGTGAATTGTTGTGTTAGATACATAAATGAATAATCTAACTCTTACAATTTAATTGAATAAAAAACACATCCTCTCTTAAACAAAGCAATCCTTTTTGTTATCACGATCTATTATATACCAGCATGGAACTGGCAACCTTATCACTGCAGAGCCATATCTCTTATTCACACCGCAAGTATTTTCCGTATTCGTAATCTAAGATCATCTAATTATGAGATAAGACTGTAGTTAAAATGAATAGATCACAATAGCTACAAGATAAGTAGTAGTGTAATCTATGTGTTATCTTAACAGATGCGTTTATTATCTTATTAGTCTTTTCTACTAAGATGCTGTGGATGATGCGCTGGTCTGATTTAGCTAGCATTATGCGAAATATTGCTTTATGCCTCTATCCAAGAGAAATTTAAAATGGCGGAGTGGCGTTTTAACTAACTAAGGCAAAGTTTTATGGATCTGAGCTAGCTGTTTAGTTAGTTAAATTGTCTCCATCACCTTCTATTTCTATTGAAGCGATAGAGAAATAAAACGATATTAAGCGTAGTGTTTGCTAGTGTTGCCGTTCAATAGTTCACAATCGATAGTCTATCGATAGACTATCAATAGTTGAGTAAAAGCAATAGTATCGATAGGTCTATCGATACTGTCGATACTATCGATAGTATCGTTATACCGTTCAGGTCACATCAAATACTTAAATCAAGATTATAGTCTCAGGTTATTTACTAGCTACATTAACCAACATTCATTAACAATACTGTTGAATCACAGCCTACTATCGATATATTTGCAATATATTGATACTATTGTACCAAACTGAGCTATAGATACTATCGATAGTATCGATATTATCGGTAGGCCTATCGATATTATAGATGATTTCCGAGGTCAACTATCGATAGTCAAACTAGTCAACACTAGTGCTAGCTAATTCAGTGCTAGTAGGCCAGTGGGTCTACCCTGCTTACTCAGATCCACGAAAGCGGCCCTTAGTAAGACTACCTGACAGCGTAGAGACGCGTCACTACTTTTTGAGTTTAGACTTATTTAGTCAGCCCTACGCAAATGTAAGTGCCAAGAACTTAACTATTCAGTAGAGAAAATCGGAATTAGAAGTTTCCTATCGCAACTTTGACGTACAAAACGTTACCATAGGAGGCACCGTCGCGTCGCCGACTTGACTGTACACATAACTCAATGATATCCTGCACGGGTCTTAGCTAACTGCTTAAAACTCGTGCACGTATTAATTAAATTATAAAATTATACGAAAAATAATAAATTAATAATTATTATAATCAATGTGATTTGTACCAGTTCTATTTTAAACGAGTATAAAAGTACATGTATTATACAAGGACAAACGTCATACCTCTAGACTCCTGGCTCAAAATAGCCTAATAATCGGTATCTGTACAAGACTACAAATATATACAAATATCTAACACCTACGTAGACGCTCAGTATGATTAAAGTTAAATTTATTTATTTAGTTAAATTAATTTATAGGGGAAGAACGAGCCTGCGATGTAACTGCCTCAAATATCACAAAATTTCAATTACTTACAATACATTCTGGAAGAATATCTATCTAAATAAATGAAAATATTTATATTCTTTCAGATACTTACCTAAAAAAACATATTTTATAGTTTTAGATATTTATAATTTTGTCAAACAGTTAAGTTTGTCTTTTATTATCTATCTAAATCAAAACTCAAGATGTAAGTGGTAAATTGTAACTTTCATTGAGGGCGTGTTAGGTCAGTACCTAGTAATTAAAAACCGACCGCTACTGTTTTGTATGAAGAGTGACAGTTTATCTTTTACGCCATATGGTGTCTTCGGGAAGGTTGCACAGAATCGTAGTCTGACCAATGTGCCTCTTTCAGGAAGAAGTCACCTGGTATAAATAATAATAATAAATAAACCCCCAGACAAATACACCAACTGTATGGCCCCAAAGTAAGCAGAGCTTGTGTCATGGATGACCATACAGCGAACTAAATTTTGTTGATAAACGTTTAATTTGATCTCCTTCAGTGAATGAATGTCCCAGCTAGGACTCGAACTACTAACCACTACGCTACTCGATCGTGGATTACGATGTACCATGCGTTTTAAATAACAATAGGACCGACTTAGCGCCATATTGTGACGTTATAGCCATCAATTCTAACCGGTTAGGTACAGTACGCATAAATATTTTTTTTTAAATAGGATTTGTGCAAGCAAGCATTTGCTTCTAGCGTCAGTCTCTTGACGGATCTCTTGGATTTAAATCACAATTGTAAGGTGGCAGCCTCAGAACCGTGAGAGTTGAAAATGTTATCTATGACATAGTTTTCGGTGGTTTGTGCCTTTTTTATTAACTCATACAGTTCTTTTTTGAATACAGTTTTATTTTGAATAATTTCTTTTCGATATAGTACGCTGATAAATAAAGTAAAATAAATCGTTATTTTTATGCAAAAAAGTTTTCTTTGCAGACGATAATTTTCAAGTGACATTTGACAGATAGAGGTCATTGACGTTCCTATTCTTATTTATATAGTATATCTTACATCCAATCCTGAAACCGCAGTCATGCGGTGATCTAAAAGTACGCTCGGGGAAAGTGGTGCGGGCTCAGATTTGCTTCTGAATCTCCTTAGTATGCAGATCGCCTACATAAGACCGAGCAGGCTGCAAGCGATTCTCGCCTTGGCCTGAGCCTCCGTCGACTTCTCCGATAGTACCAAATCAATCAGTAAATAAAAGTGTATTAATGCACTGAACTGACTTCTATAATCTGGATTCTAGAAACTGCTCGATTGACCGCGGTGACTGGAAGAACATTACAATGCATTACCAATTAGTTTTTACAACATATTGTACAGCTAGGAAGGTTGATGCAGGCTCAGATTCGCATTCGACTCCCCTGTAGTTTCATCGTAGCGAAGCGCTAAGAAAAGAGCGAACAACGCTCATGCAATTGTAGCCCTTAATGCATCAGCCCATATACCATATGCCAGTGTGGCTTTCGCTCACGCCAGCAAGTCGAACCTCAATCACTTGCAGGTTATATAAAATAGGTTATTAAAAATCTAGCCCTTAATCTGGGCCTCCGAAGAGTGCGCTGAGGGTACATGAAACTGATTGCTCCATCGGTGAATTATTATAGAGAGGTTAACCAAACCTCAGATATCTCTTTTCAGTAAATACTCATTGTAATATATATTCTACCACATAAAACTTGTGCAGTTTGTCATCGTCATGGTGTAAGAAAAACCAGAATAAATACACAAATACAAGAAATATATATGACTCAAACGAAAGCTTGTAAAAAACATACTAATCCAACATTTGAAAGAACAGCGTTTCACGCAATCCTTCTCTATAATATTTAAATATAACCCGAATTTTCTAAATGAATTGTATCTTTGTAGTTACAACAAGATTTAATTAAAACCCAAGCTTTCTTTCTTATGAAGACATCAAACAAACAATAATTTAAACAAATATGTTACTATGCAATTATCTATGATTATAATAACATGTACAGTGCAATCAAATTATCTTTTTAGTAGCAGAAGCTGGAACTAAAATATTTGGTACGACTTTGAACTGTAGGCCAATTCTCGTAATAAAAACCGCGGCGATGTCGTAGCGACTCGACCGTAGAAGTCACGTTCGTATTCTCATCCGTCGATTGGACCGATTCTAAAGTCGTTCTGAAGTCGCTCTATCGGAATGTCGCTGAACCGTATTCACATCCTGAATCGACTTTCAGTCGTTTCAAAACGATATCACAATGGTATTCTACTCCTACAAATGACAGTTAGTTCGATCGGATGCCAACGACTTAACGTCAAAATAAGCGATCCAAAAGTCGTTGAACAAAAGTTCATTCTGCGGGACGTTTACAAAGAGAGAACCGCCAATTTTGTGTTTTGAAGAGGCTAAAAATGAGCTTAAAGTTAGCGTATTTGTTGCTAGATATGCCAGAATTGCATAAAGCGAAAAAGAAGAAGTGTATTGAGGTTCACAAGAGAGGACGCATTCACAATGCCGGAGAATGACTTCATCAAAACATTTCGTCTCACAAAAGTGTCGGTGCAGAATCTCATTGATGAAAAGAAGGAACACAGGATTCTTTGTCAGTAAAAGATAAGGTTAGTAGGTTTCTATTCTGCTAGCCCACATTATTTGTATACCAAATTAAAACGTAAATATATTAGTTTATGATGATATATACTAAGGTTTACATATTAGATAATAATATTGTAACCTTAGGGAGGTATACCTAACTAATTGAATAAAACACTTTTTAAACCTTTCTTTACAAACTGTTTTAATTTAGGTTACCTACTCAAATAAAAATAACCTTGCATTAGACATTTTCATTTTTATTGCAATAATGTTAAACATACACTGATGGTCTTATATTACTTTCAGATTTTTACTGGTTGCCTGTAAGCTACACTGCAACCCAGAAGTTTCTGGCCAGAAAAGAAGTTTTAATGCTTGAACAGTTTTAGCCAAAGTTGCAAACAGAGCCTCGATTGCGGTTCCAGTACTTCCTGAGATGGAAAATCAATCTCGATATATTGTGGCAAAGGAGAGCTTCACAAATGAAGCAGCTAACATGGAGACTTTTCAAGGACTGCATAGAGTTAATGTAGATCTAGAACAAGGCAGGATGGCCCTACAAGTAGTTATATAGACTATAAATGGGGGTGAACAGTCATAATAAGTTCAATCCTTAAATAGACAGAAACAAAAAATAATTATGTTAAATCAAATCTAATTTGAATAATTATGTGTTGAATAAAGATCTTAAGGATGACTGGATGATATCATGTTGTGCTTATCTCTTATGAAAGTGTTTATACCTAAGATGTGTCCAATATTATTATTATTATTCATTAAACTTTAATAAATTTTTTATCTTACATAATAGTCAACATTATATGGTTTGAGGTTTCATGTCAAATTACTATATAATTGGTATTATGTTGTGATTATTTGGTTATTATTATATGTAAACTACTTAGTTATGGTAGGTTAATATTTTAAGAAATAATTACCATGTGTGTGGAGCCTGAGAGCTAAGGGTAATAAGTGTAAGTGTAATAAAAAATTAAAACACAATTGTAAAATATACTATTTGGTTTTATTTAAAATTTATATTTACTACAGTAACAAAACAATAATCTATCCATAAACATTGGTCTAAACTGCAACTACAGGTGCTTCTTCAAATTGTTATCACTGAAATATTATAATATCAACAAACCAATTAAAAATTACATTCACTACACAATAGCTTGTTAAAGCAACTTATAGCTTAGTGAAAACCCTAAAACTTGTCAAACCCTATAATTTCACAAAGGCGCTCTTCTAAGGGACTAAGTATCGGAACATCTTTGGGGCCACCACGAATCTGCAAGCTTCGTGAATTCTTCGTGAAAATTTGAGACCCGACATTTTAAACCGTTGTAAAGCTGCAACCTACACTTTGTTCTATTATTTCGCTGTCCCGTGTCCGTCGATGGTTACTCCTGACAATTTTGAGCTCAAGTCTCGTCCCTCCTTAGATCGGACACGACCTAGGGCTAAGTTCTAATGCTTATTATTGATTTATGGAATCAACAAACAGTTCGAACTGTCGTATAGAAACTCGCGTTTGATATTTAAATAAATAAGTCTTTGAACAAGAAACTTCTACACAAGTTTCTTGCTTTTGAATAAAAACAAATAATAAACTTATCGCCAATTTGACAACAATAAACTTTGACAAACAATTTGATGGCAGAATCGAAGACAATTACGTTTATCAAGATGCGAATTATTCGATCAATTGAAGTGAAAAATCGCTTTTTTTCAGCATTTATTTCTCTTTGGCTAGGTGAAGTTAATTGGAGTAGTTATTCTTTAAATTTATTTAATTAATTACATGTTAAACACCGTATTCAGAATTTAAAATATGTTATAATTTCTTGGTAGTTCAGTGATAACTTGAATTGGCAACATCTTGTGTCGCTCGATTCAAAAGTCGTTCAGTTTCGATCCTATTGAGTTGAAGTCCTATCGAAGCGCGTCTGAGCAATACGTGAATACCGATTTTGGATAGAACTTCGATCGAACGACTTCTGCACTACAGCGATATGTCAATTTTCTGTTTTTACGAGAATTGGGCTACTGACTGTCAAACTTCATGAAAGCATAGAGAGCAGCGCCACATTTGATTGAAAAGATAAGTTGGTCGATCTGTACTATGTATTTTAACATAAAAACACGGACAGTGGGTCTAAAATAAAATAGACGTAAAGGAGTCCCGAGCTAACCCAAACATTTACACAATAATGAGTAAATTAAATCACTTGAATTTTAAATCGTGTATCGTTGCAATTTAGCTGATTATTGTTTGGCAAAATATTTCTCCTTATGTAGCTACAACCAGTAAGTTGACAATAAAAGCAGATTATCCAACTTCGGCTACTTCGAGCATTCAAATTTTGACAGTCCTCACCAAGCAATATGTCATGTAGGACGTGTTGTCGTGCGGCTGAGCAAATCAAGATGATAATCACACCATTTTTGAATTATCATTAAATTTTTTCCCGGACGCTTATGAGCGCAGTCCTGAAGTCCATTTGTTGTTAAAGATGGCTATGACAAAGTTATACCTTTTTTATAACTTTGTCATAGCCATATAACTTTTTATGACTTTGTCATAGCCATATAATTTTTTATTACTTTGTCATAGCCATATAACTTTTTATGACTTTGTCATAGCCATATAATTTTTTATGACTTTGTCATAGCCATATAACTTTTTATAACTTTGTCATAGCCATATAACTTTTTATGACTTTGTCATAGCCATATAATTTTTTATTACTTTGTCATAGCCATATAACTGTTTATGACTTTGTCATAGCCATATAATTTTTTATAACTTTATCATAGCCATATAACTTTTTATGACTTTGTCATAGCCACATAATTTTTTATGACTTTGTCATAGCCATATAACTTTTTATGACTTAGTCATAGCAAGCAAACTAGCACGCTATCCATCTAAGTAATCGTTGAAGTTATTGATTAATTATATTGTTATTTATTGATTATCGATGAATGATACGTTGCCGACCGTAGGCTTCAATTGCCTTTGTTCAAGTAATTGCACTGATTATTATTTCCCTTTATCCGGAACACATATACAACGGACAACGGACAACCACGTAAAAGAGGGAAGTATGGCGGTCGAAATAGGAAGGTCTGTAGTACCAGCCTAGACGAGATCTTAAATTAAGAAACTTTGCTAACTCTAATATATGTTTAATGTGTATATGCATAAGCTTTATGTGAATTTTGTTTTTTTCTATACCTATAATCTAGTGTCTGTCGTACTTCTAAATAAATATTGATAAGTCATCTCTAACGAGCTGTAACCAAATAGCATTTTTAGATAAAACGAACTACTAAACGCATTCATCAGAGTGCTTTTTTATAATTATTTTTAAATAATTAAACATACATTTTATCTTCTTTAAAATGCTGAAGATAACAAACATTTAATTCAGTATTATGTATGTTGTACGATGATAACATTATCTTAAATGAGACTCACTGTTAACAGGTTCACTGCCGGGTGACCGACCGTCTGCTACCAGGTCAACAATCCTGCTAAAATAGGCAATCAACTACCATAGACATAATTAGTATGTTTACTTGATTCCTATAATAGTTAGGATTCAGGCTGTAAAATTACAGAACTAAAGCCAAAAACAACTGAAGCCTACAGTCAAAGCAACATTAATTGATAAAATATTCAGTAACTGCTACGTTAAGGTCCCGAATACCACAAAGCATCAGGTAAATAAATCTCAGGCTTGTTTGTCTATGAATGTATGACAAAAACCGCACGCGCATGCCTATAATAACACATATAGTACCACTCGAACAAACCAATTTGGATAGTTTTCCAAATTGTCGATATATGGCCTCACCTTTATACCTTTAAAATCAAATAACGATTCCTCAACATTGACAGTTACTTGTTCTTATTGACGCCAAACAAAGCATTACCACCAGCAATTGGGAGAATCTTCGCGAAGAAGAACTGGCAAGAAAATTCAACTTTTACAACTAATAAACAAAGCAAGCGCTACGAAAAAAAAGTCTCTCATAGTCAGACGTAAATACTATAATAAACCACTGATATAATTAACAATACAACGTATACTTCAAGTCATCTGTGCACGGGGTCCAATGTGTGTGTCCAAAATATACACGCACACAAAAGCGACGAGAACGCGGTTTGACAAGATGGCGGCCGCCACACAAAGTTAAGTTGCATACTTACAAGCACACGCATACATGACATGCGCACAAATGAGTTGAACCCACTATACTGTTGACATTGGCACAATGTGCAACCCCGCTATGGCCAAATATGAAGAGAAAAATAAAACTATACTGCTCTCCATATTCGACATAAATGACGTGATGTTTGGCAGTTGTCTAGTTGGATTGATGGAGTGGTGCAATTTACGCACGTAACAAGCACGTGCCAGCCAGTTCAACAAACCAGCTAATGGATTAGTAACGTATCAACTCCAGGACGCCTGGTGGCGGCCTAATAGTTGTAGGTTCGAATCCTTATTGGGTAAATAGCTACACGTCTTTGCATTTATCTTTGTTCCGGCCAGTTTTCGCAACACAAGCTTAGCTTTTTATAGCAAGTCTGCTTTAAAAGAAGCATAGCTTATTTTATAAACGTGCCACTAGTGCGGGACCAGAGTAATAAATATAAAAATACAAAATCACATTTATTACCTACATATAAACAAATATATACATAACCTTTAAATCGCCCGTCCTACATAGATTTAATCCCAAAACCTTTATAAGACGCCTCACATTTTCACTACGTATGTACACGTGTTTAAGTTACATTTTATACGTTTTTAAGTTGCATAAAATAAATAAATAAATAAATTTTATTTAGCAAACGCTGAAAATAAACTAAATTGATCACGGTCACAGTGAAATCACAAAAATCGCGATATTTGATTTGCATCTATTTTAAATTTCGAACACATTACTAATTTACATATTTTGTTTCCTTCATACTTGCAAACGGTTCCAAATTCAAACCTATAGGTTTAACATAAGGATTCTTCGTTTATTTATCTGTTTGAATAAGTGAAAGGAATAAAGCCTGTGCAGCCAGATCTCTTTTAACGAATTTCCATCAGAATTGGTTTTTTTCGTTCCACGTGATTTCCGATAATTTCAAAAAGATATCCTTAAGAAACAACGCAAACTGCTAAAGAACCTTAATCTCACAAATTTCATCTTAGTTATGCCCTAGAAAATTGACGTCGTCAACTGATACCGCTTTATTAAATATAATAAGTAGCCCGGTAAAATCAAAAATTAATGTATATGTTTTTTTTAATTTTAATTTTCGCACCATATACGTATATGTGCATAATGTAATAAAAATGTTTTGTTTAATTACTGCTTATGTTACGTTACGCTTTAATTTATAACAATTTTGCAATGCGGAACTAACATTTACTTTGCTTAAGAAATAAAATAATTCATTATTGTTAAATAAAATAGAACTCTACCGACACTAACCAAAGACAATATTCAAATGCCGAACTTACCGGGCATGAAAATCATTGAAATGAATTATATCCAAACGATATAAGGTTGCATTTCGAATAACACCACAGTCCACTGAATATCCACTGAAATACACCACACTTAAAACTAAACACACACGAGTTATTAAAGCCATATCGAAATAATAACTGAAGGAAAGTTCGCAAATACTAATACCTAAATGCTAATTTTAGTCACATCTCCATTTTATTTTTGTTCATTGGCACTGATTGCTACTTTTTCCGTCTCTATGTTAGTAGATCTTGCCGAGGTTCCTTTCTTTGCGGCCAGTCGCTCAAGGTTGTTCTAAATCTTTTTAGCTCTTTTTTGTCTGTCACTTGAATTTTTAGCGCCACGTTCAAATTTAGAACGCGTGCTCGCGTTGCACTCGCGCTAAAGTTTGAATATAACTAAATTGTTTTTCGTACTTGGCATCAAACAAGTTGTTGATCGGCGGATAATCGTGTAATAGCAATTCGTTATGGTGAATCTGTTGAAAATAAGCTTTATGGCTAATGTAATAAGGGCGAAGTGAATGTTAAAGACAATAATGTCAAGTACAAGATTTTAATGCGGTCTTTAACAGTGTGTTCCATTGTCATACTGTACGCGGTCTCATAATTATCTTGACTACGGTTTTTTTTTAACAGATAAGAAGTGATTGACGCTTTGCGGGAACAACAATGGCGCAGAAACAAGAAATAATTGAATTGCTGCAAATTTAAATAAAGTGATTTAAAATTTAAAGGTTTTAAGGAAATTACACTATTTTGCATTTAAAATAAATATTTTCTTTTCTAATTTAATTTAAACATAATTCTAATTCGTAATAATTTAATTTAAGTAATTCTAGAAATGTAAATTTTCAGATATACCATCGTAAAGAAAAATATTAAAAATCATGTATAAAAAATTATCATACCTCACGATTGATGTTTGCGTACAAACGCAAAAATCTTTTACAACCACACGTAGTTTTAAATCAAGTAAACCTTGAAGTAAAGAATGAGTCATGAAACTAAAAAATAAATTAAAAATTAACTAATTTTAGCATACATATCATGGAATACAAGGAAGAATACATAGGTTGCAAGATTCGAACAATTGTCATCCGTTTTTGTATATTATTATATCTTTTCCAATGCAGTTCAAAACTGCACGTTATCGATCGCAGCGCAACCAGTAAGTCCACCATTGATCCACGAAGGTTGTGCTTAAAGAAGCAAGGACTAGTGGCCTATTACACAGAATATTTTTTTTTTAAAGTACATCGCCCTGTGCTTGTATTTGAGGAGGGTCAAAGCGAGAAGGTTACCCAAATTATACTGTGACAGAATTCATATTAGCTTTTATTACTTTTCATAAATTGCAATTTAAATCTACGAGCATGCTATTATTATAAAAGGGAAGGGTTTCTTTGTTTGTGTCACCTAAGTTTATTGTATAATCGATAAGTAAATCGATATTTCTTTCACCGTTTGAAATCTACATTAACCAAAAGTAACAAAGGCTATTTCATCCTGAAATTCCTACAGGATCGGGAGCTATGCAGGCGAAACATGCTTCTATATAAGCAGGTAACCGTGGTAATAACTAACTGTGATGACTCAGGTGATTCGACCGAAGGTGGTCACGATCACTTATGCTTACGTACCGAAGTACTGAAGCGTGTGTCATGAATAATAATTTATTGTTACAATAAAGATAAACAAAGTGGTTGAAGAGTTTCGTTTCTTATCCCCTCGTCTATAGTCCTTGTTATCTTGTCCGCCATAACAATCGTGGATTACGTACGTGGATATGTTCCGGATAAAGGAAAAGAATCTAACGACCTGAAGCGTACGGTCGCCAACGCATCAATTTTCAATATAATAATCAAAATCAATATTTATCCATATACATTTTCAGTACATGTATTTGAAAAAATGATTTTCGAAGAAAATCTTCAGCACGAAAATGAGCATCCTGTATACATGAAACGGGCAAATAATGCGTACGGCGAGAGAACTTCTGCCTACATAGTTCCAAGACTAATTAATAAACTACCCGCAGAATTACGCAATAGCCTAACATTGAAAAATTAAATCTAAGCTCAAATCCTTTTTCTGTAAGTGATTTATGTATTATTGAATGTGTATTGCTGATTATCTTAATTTAAATTCCCTTTTTTAATGTGTATACTTTCATTTCAAGCCCAGTATTCATCATTACCAGCAATGTAGACTTAGGTTAGCATTATCTTATAAAAATTTTCTTATGCTAATTTGTATATTATTTTCTATAATTTCATTGGTATAGCTCCTCATCTTTTTCGTTAGATGCTGTATCAGAGAGGTTAGTCGGTAAAATCATTATTCAAATTACTTCTAATGCCCAAGGGATAGATGAAATATCTAGGGACATGATTCTATTGAAGCTACCTCGAACCCTAGGCATAATCACTAAAATCATAAACCTGTCCATAGAAAGTGGTACATTTCCATTACCTTGGAAAACCGCAAAAGTTAGACCACTGCCGAAGGTTAATCCTTCTAGCTTGAAAGACATAAGACCTATTAGCCTTCTATGTTTTCTATCCAAGGTGCTCGAAAAAGTAATTTATCTGCAACTTATAGCTTACCTAGAGCGCAGCGCGATACTAAACTGTTTACAGTCTGGTTTTCGGAAGGGACGAGGTACAACTACTGCTTTGTTGGATGTCGTAGATAACATATTAACTGCACAAGATCATGGATAGGGAACCTTACTTACTTTATAAGATTTTTCACGAGCTTTTGACTCCATCAATATTGACTTACTAATATCAAAATTAGCGTATTACAGATTCGATAACAAATCTTGCAAATGGTTCGCTAGCTACCTAACTGGACGATATCAGCTGGTTGAAGTATCGTTTGAGGGTGGTTTCGCAAGAAGGTCAGAGAAGAAGAATGTAGAGCGCGGCGTTCCTCAGGGCTCAATTCTTGCCCCAGTCTTGTTTATTTTATATAGTTCCGACATCATAAATAAAATACAATTTAGTAAGTACCACATGTATGCCGATGACATCCAAATTTATACTTCCTGCAATGCTAGCAGTATACTTGAAAAGGTCAATTGTCTGAATTGACCTTTCGAATATCAGTTGTTAGGCGCAGAGGAATTGTCTAGTTTTAAACCCATCAAAATCAAAACTAATGATATTAGGACCTAAAAAACAAATCAGCGAGATTCACGATTGTAAGCCAATTGTATCAGTTCACGGGAACACGATCGAAATAGTAGAAGAAGCTAGAAATCTGGGAGTAAGACTTGACTCACACCTCAGATTTGAGAAACATGTTTCTGATATCGTAAAAAACTGCTTTTTTTTGTCTAAAGTTCTTGACCTCTTAAGCGTCAAGCTGCGAGAACGTCTTTGTGAAGCGCTATATTATCTAAACTTAACTACGGTGATGTTGTTACAGGGCCGTGTCTATTACGTAAAACCCAAAAAAATACTACAACGAGTGCAGAATGCGTGTGCTCGGTTCTGTTATAAAATACCAGCACGGGCACGAGTCACACCTTTCATAAACCAAGCAGGAGCACTACGCATAAAAAACCGGCAATTGTTACATCTCGCCTGTCTTTAATTTGATGTTGTGAATCGACAGGCACCAGAATATCTGTTTTTAAAATTGGAGTGGCTCCGGTCACACAACAATTTTAACACAAGAGCATCTCTGTATAGATAAGCTACACCAAGCCATAGGACCATGGCGTTTAGAGGTAGTTTCCGTTACCAAGCTAGCAAATGTTGGAATAACTTGCCACCTCCATTAAGACGTTCACAATCTCGTCAAGTTTTCAAAAATAATTTTCATAAGTATTTAAGTCACAACAACAACATAGCTAGTTTGGTAGTAATATGTTATATATGTATAAGTATAGACATGAACTAATTTATCATTTATATTATTATTATTATTTCGAAAGTACAATTCATCTGCAGAACTATTTTTACAGTCCAATATTATCGCTAATTATTATATGTTATTATATTATATATTATAATTTTCTAAAGTAACTTAACATAATAAATATATTCTTCTTTGTTTCATGTTTAAGTAAAAATATAATGTTATTGTGGTTTTTAAAGCGCATTTTTCCCTCTCCCAGAACATCTATGGGATTCAGGGTTCGACTGAAAACCAACGTCGGGGGTTTAACTGAATCCTCGACATTTTGCTGAGTCGAGTTCCCATTTTATTTATTGTCGAATTACTGTTTAGAATTTTTTATAAATTTGTCTTATAATGTGTGAATATTATTTGTAATTTCGACAATTTTTTAAATAAATATTAATAATTATATAATTTCTTTCTTTCTTTCTTTATATTATTTTCTTTCATTTAAATTTTTTATTATGATAATAAATGAAAAAAAAATTAAACACCTGTGATTAATGACGTCCAGATGACACTTACCATCAGATAGTTTGCGTGATTGTTTGATGGCTATAAAAATAGTAAAAAAAGTAACAAGCAGCTTCCCGCGGCTTCACCTTCTGTTCCCGCGGACATTTTGAATAAAACGCATCATATGTTACATTTGAGTTCCTTACCCAGACTTTTTAATGATAAATGATTTATTCAAATCTGTACAGTGGTTAAATTGTCAAATACCTTTATAGAGTTTATTCATGACCATAAACACACATGTTAATATTCCTTTTTTTTAATGAAAATTTATTTATTTACACAACATACTTACACGCAACCAGCTTAAAGGACTAAATTTCCCAAAAATATCTACAATTATAAGTACATATATTTAAAAAATAAGAATACAAATACACTACGAATAAGAAAAATACATTTAAGCTAGAATCAAGCGAAGGGAACGGGCCAAAAGGCTGAACAAATCACCACGCTGCTGGTTCGCAATAGAAATAGGTGTCCGAGGTAAGTGCCGGCCTGAGGGTCACGAGTTTCCCTCACCAATCGCCTCGCTGGGTCCGAACTTTCAAGGAAAGAAAGGGAAGGAAAAGGATTTTCATATTTACAGTATTTATAATATACTAAAAGCTTTCACTCAGCTCTCAGAGGTTCGCTTGACAACAATTTAATTTCTACATCAGTTTTCTAATTAATTGGGCTCATAATAATGTATACTTGTTGAAAGCTCGTAGCATTATTTAAAAAATACCCGAAATGGAGATTATAAATAGATGTTCAAAAAATTTATAATACAACATGCGTTACTTGGAGAAGACTCCAGACAACAATACCTTTCACACTTGGCTGATGTGCGTGTAGACTGGTATTTACCTCTTCAGATGAAAGAGACAGAGAGAAAGAGACAAAATTAAATACGATAATCATAATTAATTTATAATATTTAAAATACTTTGAGTAGTTTCATAGTCCACCGATTACACATACACAAACAAACAGACAAACAGAAGAAAATAAGTTTTATTTACTCTAATTATATTGTACTAAGATAAAACTTTATCCGATTCGGACCTATGCTAATTTAGTATTAGCTTATTTCTAAACCGATTTGAATAATGCGCTTACATCACGAAACTGTACGAAAAGCTTTATTTTTTTGCGTGCCAAATTAATTCATCTTTGTTTTGCTGACTCTATGTTTAAGTGTGTGTATGTATTTTGCATATTTAAGCGCCTTAGGTAGTCCATCCCACAGAGCCTTGAAACTAAGGTAAGGAATCAGTGCGTCCTACCCGTTATGACTGATTCAAAGTCGCTCGGCGTGCGATGGAGCTGGCTACGTTGGGAGTCTCTTTGGTGGATAGAATTCGTAACGAGGTTATCCTACAAAGAACCAAAGTGACCGACATAGCCCGGAGAATCAGCAAACTGAAGTGGACATAAAACAAAGTGGCTGATCATGTCTGCAGACGGGTTGATGGTCGATGGAGCAGACAGGTATCAGATTGGAGACCACTTCCACGCAGCACGCTGGATGGACGACCTGAGAAGAGTGGTTGTGGTTCGATGCGGCAGTTGTGTCCATGGCTCAAACTGCTTCAAAGAAGTTGGGAATCATCTCGAAGGTCCGACGGTACTTCAGCCCTGAACAGCTACTTAATTTGTATACAGCTCAAGTTCGATCTTGTATGGAGTACTGTAGCCACCTTTGGGATGGTTCTGCAAAGTACCGACTAGAAGCGATGGACGCAGTTGACCGAAGAGCCCGAAAAATTATTAACGACTTTGACCTCACCACCAAAAAACTGCAAAGCCTCAACCATCGTCGGAAAGTTGCCAGTTTAGCAGTCTTCTACAGATTACATTTTGGAGAGTGCGCAAATGCTCTTTTTGATCAGGTTGAACCGACACCCTTCTTGCATCGAACTACTAGGCGCAGACAGACCTTCCATCCCTTCATGGTAGACATCCCAAGAAGTCGAACCAAACGCTTCGATAGTTCCTTTTTGGTGCGGGTCGCCAAGGTGTGGAATGAACTGCCTGCGTCTGTTTTTCCAGAAAACTATAGTCCTAGTTCTTTCAAGCGTCGAGTGAATAGGTATCTCGTGGATAGACGTGTAACACCTTCGTCTTCATCGTCACTTTCCATCAGGTGAGATAGAAGACTAACGTCTAACCCTTTTTCAATAAAAAAAAAAAGATGTACCCAGCCGTGGGTTGCGACAGGCTGTTTGATGAAGGGCTCAAATAACTAGAGCAATTTAATTACATCGCTAATGACGACTTGCGTGGAGCTGAGTCAGGCCGACCTGCACCAACCTGAGTTAACAATGTAACTCGGAGTTAACTGGTAGTCAGTTAAACTGTCCCTCCGTCACTGCCAATTTGAACTCGTTTATTATTATTCTGCGTATTATTCTGCTCGTTACTGGTTAATAAAAAAAATGTGAACCTATTATTGGCAGTATGTATATTTAAATTTATTATCATTCTAATATGTTTTAAGTGCTGTTGGTTCTGTGAAAATATATAAATATAAATAAATAAAAAATTTCTCTAGTACTCACAGAGACATACGTCGATATTTTAACTCAGGTTAGTTAAAATGTTTAACTTTTCAAAGTTTAACGATTCGCGCCAGTTAGACTACAAATTAAAGCTAACCTGGGTTAAAATATAGCTGTTTGTCTCTGTCAGTCCAAAAGACAGATACAAACATAGTTCGATAGTTCCTTTTTGATGCGGGTCGCCAAGGTGTGGAATGAACTGCCAGCGTCTGTTTTTCCAGAAAACTATAGTCCTAGCTCTTTCAAGCGTCGAGTGAATAGGTATCTCGTGGATACACGTGTAACACCTTCGTCTTCATCGTCACTTTCCATCAGGTGAGATAGAAGACAAAAGTCTTATGCTTTTTCAATAAATAAAAAAAAAACATGGGCAGTGATGGAAGACACATCCTAACTGATTGACCAACTAACTCTGAGTTAAATTGTTAACTTGGATCTGCGCAAGTCTACCTTAGTTATCCCAAGTGGAAGATAGGTGACCTTACTACATGACGTAAAGAAGCAATTAAAATAAATAAATCCCCAGACAAACACACCAACTGTGAGGCCCTAAAGTAAGCAGAGCTTGTGTTATGGATGATCTTACAGCGAACTGGGGGGGAACCCAGAAAATCATACATATATAAATACAAACAACAAACATCTGTGTTCATCACAGAAATTAATGCCCAGGCCAGGACTGGAATCTGGACCTCCGGCGTGTGAGACAGGGCTACTGACTACTGCGCTACTTGGCCGTCAAATGGATCTCGTACTCATAGCGAGCAAGACGGAATAAAAGTTGTTGGTACTCGTTTCATGTGGTATCGCGTCGGTTCTTTTCCTGCAGTGAATTCGGATTGCTACTAAGCTAAATCAGGCGACGATTACAAGATTTGTGAGGCCCGTGCGTCAGGGGCTCGTCACCTATCTTCCGCAATTTGACTTATACGGAAGTAAGGTTTTGGTAGGTAGGTAGAGAAACTCGAATGTAAAATAACGGCAATATTTTTCGTGTATTTGGTTCGATTTCATTACATATTTTTGAATGCTTTTTGGTATAAAAGGCAATGCTACAGAAGAATTTTTATTGCTCTTTTCATGATGAAAAGATTTTATGATTATTTGCCAAAAAAACGTTGTAATAACTGTATTGGTTCTTACTATGATTATTATAACTACGAATAATTGATTTAAATTAATATTGTAGTATTAAATTTTGTTAAACTATATACTTATATGAATGAACCAATAGCAGGAGTTAATACCTAATAATGGCTCTGTAGAAGATAATGGGTAGAAGAGTTGTTTTTGTTAGGATCTCCTCTGGGGCAGTACTTTATTCCTCCCTATTTTACGTTTTGTGTTCCGGATCAAGGGAAGAAACAGCCAGTGCAGTTGCTGGAACAAAGGCAGTTCCAACTGAATCCTACGGTCGGCAACGCATCATTAGTCAATATAATAATCACCATCACTTAATCCATAAAACACTGACTGTCAATGGGTGCAGATGTAACTTACCATCACTTGTTTGTTGTCTATGAAACGAGTAAAAAAAACGTTACGTCAAAAGAAGTAAAGTTCTAGCCAATCTACAATTTAAAATATCCTGGTATTTAGTAACTAAACAGTGACAATCTAGTTTATGTGACAAGAGGTTTTCCTTGCATGCTTTATGAAGGTCGAGTGAAAGGTCAGCTGGTGATTGCATTTAATTGAAGTAAAACGGCTTTAAGACCAAGAATTAAAGTCCACATTTCTCAGTAGCTAAAGTAGGGAATGTTCTTAAAATGTGGTTAGGAGAACATGACCTTGGTATGACTGTTTATATTTAAGTTGTTGTGTGCTATTTTAGAATCTACCTCATCAGTTGAGCCAAAGCCGTTGAATAGAGATAAAAGACTATTTTTTTGTGATCCAAACAATTATTATTTCTTTTTAACCCCGATTTTTATAGTTCGTGTGGGCAGATACAAGTTCAGCCTATGTACCAAAAACGGGGTCTAACCCCACAAAGGCCAGATAGGGATTTAACACTAAGGAGGGTTATGTTTTTCGTGTGCGTGTGTAATTCCAAGCTAGCTCGCCTGTTTGTACCCAACAACTACACGCGGAGTAGGAAATACTAACTGCTAGCTGTACCGTACATTCGCACCTCAGCATGCGCCAATTCTCCACTACCACGCACATTTTCCGCACTCAAAAGACTCCTGGAGGAAAATACCAACTTGTTTTTGGAAGAATGACACAAGACTTTTACTTGTGACCGATTTGTTATTTGTGATTCGTATTTTTGTTTCATTTTTTTATTTTAATGATTAATATTTCTTGTGTTTGGCCAATTTAATTTGTTATTAATTTCACTTGCAAATAATGATTCTGATTTATTTATTTTTTATTATTTTTTTTATTAATTTGTATTATTTGAAGATTCCAATGAATATGACTATAAAAAATACTTATTTATCTTTTGTAAGTGGCCTGTAGCCGTTTATGTTAAATTAAATTAAAATTAAAAAATTTAATTGGCTCGCTCCACAGCCTAAACATATGAGGTGCCATAGGATATATTATATCCCGGGACTCCCATGGGAAATGGAAGTACACGGAAAAATAAGCTTAGCCGTCGGGCTTGGTTAAATAGTCAAATCCCGCTGCTTGTTATATATATATATATATATATATTATAATAGGTTATCCTGCGGCTAGTTTTGATTGAAATGCATAGTTTAAGCGTGAAAGTGAACCGAACAAACAAACTCACTTTCGCTTATAAATTTATAAGTGGATGTGCATTTTAGGTTGCCTTTGATGATGGCAATGTCTGGGTATTATAAATTAATGACACAGTTAAAATTTACGTCATAAAATTAAAATATTAAATTAGATAAATTTCTCACATGTTTAATTCATAAGGTTGCACGGAGAATGAGAAAGTTCGCACTTCGTCTTAAAATCGGATACTCAAAAATCTTATTATTAGTCATAAAGTAAATAGCAGTGTCACTATTTTGAATGTATAAATATGATAATAAATGAGTAACTTTTTCTTGAATGTATAATGCGGTATAGTCAGCAATATAATTCCAATATACGTTTGTTTGTTAAATGTATTGAAAGATGCGATTAGTTTTTAATCACATAAATACACACCGAACTCAAAAAGTATTTTACGGGTGTAAAGATATAAACCCCTTTCGTATGAAAAGTTAATATACTTATCTCTTACGCTAATTTATGTTTTGAAGTCGTTTTCAAATTTGTATAAAATTATTTTTGTCTGACTTGTGCCGTCGAAATTTCATCCTTGTCGGACCCTTTCCATTTCTAATAAAACATCTAATTACTCGGTGACTTTAAATGCTGACTGTACTTCGCAAATACGTTTACTTTCACTGTCCAAAGCCGGGTCTAGACAGAATTAATGCGTACTAAATACACTAGCTCGTCTGTTACGCGGCATACGTTACGTAAACTAAAGTTGACGATTTCAGCGATCAAGTTAAGTCATTTTGAGTGGCTGTATAAGACTCAGGCTTTTCTCAGACCAGCATGGCAATGCCATTTTTTCGAGATAATGTCGAAGTAGAAATGTGAATGTAAAGATTTCATCATCAAACTCGACATTTTACGAAGGTTAAATGGCTGAAAATGTCTATAGACTTGCATCACCAATTCGAGGTATTCTAGGCCACGTTTATTTATTTTGAAAATTCGATTATTTAAAAGTAAAAATATATTTGTTTCAAATTTAAATCTCCTCCTAAATGTTTTTACTATTGCGTGTCATAGAAAAATGTATCTGTGTCGAGATCATTTTCGTGCAATGATTTATCAATCGTTTAATCGACTTCAGTTAGTTTTTATGAACAAGGCGGCATTCCAAGGATGAAGAAATAATTGGTCGTCCTATGACTGATGTTACGGAAGAAAATGTGCTACCAGAGACAAAATTTGCTTAACAAAACCGGCGAATCACATACGAGGAGATTCAGCACAAACTGCAGATTGGATTTTTGCGTAAGGAGGATTGTTTCGCGCTGGGTACCCTAACCGATGCTCAGGAACAGGTGCGCGTGGAACGGTGCCATGATATTTTGCCCACCGTGTTTACCTTATCATAACAGGTGATATGATATCGTATATTACATCAGGCTTATCACTCTCAAAAAAAAAACACGACGTCATCCAATTTGGTATATTGGTATATGGTAATTTGGTAATGATTTAGTAAAACCGTGTTCAAAGTGTACAACGTACATGATAAACAGAAAGTTGCACAAGGAGCACAAAATGTGCCATATCTAGTTTAGGCACAACATAATATGCCATTTAATTGTTCTATTGTTTAAAGTTATTGCAGGTACAATACAGTTTTTGCTTTTAAGTAAACACCTAAATAAATAATTACGATTAAGCAACAATAACACGTTGTGCGCTAGTATTTTAAATTAAATTTAATGTACCTACTCAAACGAAACCATATTTTTTTGTATAGAAATAAATACCCGCAATTCCTCATTATGCAACACTTGTATAAACCCATTTTGATGAAAAAACAAGACAGATTGGGAAAGAAAGAGATACGTATATGGTTTCATTCAAAGAGTAATTTATGGTTTTAACCCTAGGTTTCGAGCAACGTTCCCTTTGCTGCGGACGTTTCATAAATTTAGAAAATATTTCTGTGGTAATTTAATCACTGTTATAAATTAAATTAATTTACTTTCTATTGTTTTCAACGCGTCTTACTCAATACGGCACTAAAGGAAAACAATTGTAAGTTTACACATCGAGCGCCTCACCAAATATGATAGCAAATTTTTATAGGAACATGAACTTAGTTTCATAGTTCAAGGCGTATGTAGTACTTGGTTAGTATTCATTTATAGTCGTTTTTATTCTTGCATAGTAGGGTCTCATCCAATATTATATTTTTTGTTTAGAGTCAGTCAGTGAAATAGTACATCTAAAATCACATCATGTGATAGTACTATAACTTTCTGTGAACGTACACATCCTTTCAATGACGAGGCAGCTTATGTATAGTTAACTGTTATATATAATTTATTCGCTTCTTGTTAACAACCACCCTTAAAAGAGCTTTCCTCATACATATTCCATGTTAGCAACTTCCAATTTTTCAATTGGTAAATACCAACCAGTTACCGTTTTGTTCTACGTTTTTATAGACCCATAGAGTGCCTTACATTTAGGTAGGTAAATATAGTAAGCATTATTTATCAGCTAAGTGTTACAAATACGTACATTCTAAATGAATAATAATAATAAAACCCAGACACAAGCGATTTCCAATATTTTTAACCTTCAAAAATTTTACCATAACTTATCTAAAGGGTTCCCTTCTAAACTTTGTCAGTAACGAGTCGTAAATATAATTTCCGAAATGCCCCGTTCCGAGGAAACTCCGCGGTATCTTTATTAGATAAATTTACATTTTGATTGAATCAAACTACCCGCCAGTTTTTGCTGTCGGCGAAATTATAAAACGCTAAATTGAAAGATATTACACCTTCAAGCTTCATAGTGGGGAGCGAGGCGAGGGTGCGTTCAAATTTTACACCTTAGGGTTTGAAGTGGCGCGCTGCAAATGGCTTACGAATTGATGAAGTTTAGGTGAAAAGTTTTGTGATTTTTGATTTTAACGAGGATGAAGGCGGTATTTTTTTTTTGTTTTTTGGAAAGGATCATGAAATCAGATAACGAGGTTAATTGCTTTAGTTTCAAGTTAGATTTCAATATTTACGCCTTTAATATACGCTCTAATATAGGACCACAGTTGTACTTATCAAGATTCAACGTAAATACCAATAATGATTTTATCTTAGTTTACAAGGCTAGTTATTTAGAGGATTCGGTTTATTTTAAGATTTAATGCACAAAACATATCATAATAGTTATATAACAATAAAGGGTTTGAGCCAAAATAAATGAACACGAATACAAAATATCGTGTCCACCGCCTTCAACCCTAATTGTGGCTATGTTTATTGCATTAAACATGTTTTAATTTTTTTTTATTACATTGGACCACCTATTTTTGAAAATAGATGTCATATTTACACATAGTAATATTTTTTTTTGTACATACAAATGAAACATGTCCATTTCACTACCTCGTTACGATAATAGCTCAAAATTTCCAAAGTTTCTTAGGAAGCTTATAATTAGCATTTTATCAAAGGTTCGTGTAGTACCTGGTCTTCTCTTTGATTAATATTTTATCGTCTAGCTTATCAAATAATAAAAATAAAAATTGTTAATGAGAGCATCCTAGATTTCGCCCTGTAAGAAACGCTATTTACACCCCGTAGAATTATAGAAACTGTCACCTCACTACATTTTTTAAAGCTATGCAGCATTGACATTATTTGTAAAAAAAAAAGTGTCACTCTCGGTCTGTTTTTTATACCATATAGATAATTAATCATTCTTATTAGTTTAAGTTATTGTACGTGTGTTTTATTTTGTATTAGCCTATAATATATCCCAATTCAAAACGGCATTTATTTTTTGGCTATTTTAATTTTAATTTTTGTACTTTGTCCCACCAATACGCGACACTGGCAGAAATAGCCCGCCACACCAATCGCGGCTGATTGCCATTTTTCAATTAACTAACCAACTAACCCTCTGTTTTTTTCAGTATATCAAATTAAAGGCCAATAAATATAGATTATCATATAATCATTAGTATGAATATATAGTCATTCCTACTTTTTAAAATATATCTTTTCCCCGATTTTTTTAGGATTCACTCTAGGTAATTTATGTAATTTATGTCATGTTGATGGCGTTTGTATGAACAACATCTCCTATGCTGATGACATGGTGCTTCTGAGTCCCTCTATCGGCGGACTGAGAAGGCTGGTGGCTATCTGTGAGTCATACGCAGAGGCTCATGGGCTCAAGTACAATTTGTCAAAAATCCAACTTATGGTATTTAATGCAGGTACTAAAACCTATGGCACAGTGCCACCGGTTTTGTTGTGCGGTACACCGTTGTGCACCGTAAATAAATTTAAGTTCTTGGGCCACTGGGTCGCCGCAGATCTTAAGGATGGATATGATATACAGAGGGAGCGCAGGTCGCTTGCTGCACGAGCCAATATGCTTGCCCGCAGATTTGCCAGGTGTTCTAAACAGGTAAAAATAACGCTTTTTAAGGCTTACTGCCAATCTTTTTATACATGCAGTCTGTGGGTCAATTTCAGGAAAAGTGAATACAGCGACCTGCGCGTGCAATATAACAACGCATTCAGGGTGCTGTTGGGGCTGCCGTGGCGTTGTAGTGCGTCGGGAATGTTTCACGGCCATCATGCGCAAACGCTGTGCCTCCCTACTCGATCGCCTCCGCCGCAGCTCCAACACCATCCTCAGCGTGTTCGCTGCAAGGTGGGACTCGCCAATGTTGCGCCGATGGATGCAGCTTCACGCGGTTTCACCGTTTTAAGTGTTATGTATTAATTTTAAGTTTACTAACTCGTAGTTATTAAGATCATTGTTACTAACACATCTATGGACTAACTGTGTGAAAATAAAGTTTTTTATTATTATAAAAAAAAGAACTGACAGATTGTTGATTGACTGTCAAAACTAATTCGCCAATAACGTCCATTACTTGTGGGTTCATTCGACATCGTTTTATTACTTTTTTGACATTGACATTGATACATTCAAAAGAAAACAACATGGTAACTTATGATTGATTTTTCACAAATTATTTATTATTTTTTTACAAGATTTTTAGATTTAAAATTAGGTTTAAGGAATTTAAAATTAGGGAAGTTTAAGGGGGAAAATGTTACTCATGAGTTAATCTTTCATGCGTACTATTGACCGTTAGCAGGTCAAAATCTCATATTGAGTTTGACCATCATCTTTTAAACAGAGGGGCAAAAAAAACAAAAACTTGACATAAAATATAATGACCAAATAATACAAAAAACAGATAGCTATTCTTTCTTAGGTATACTTTTTGACCTACACTGTGCGTGGAACTTGCATGTAGAAAATGTTTGTTCTAAATTAAACAGGTTCGCCTAGGTATGTCCTATGGAAACTAAATAAAATCACAAATAAAGAAACGGCACTCAAAGCGTATCATGGCTATGTTGCTTCAATCCTAAGGTATGGTATTCTGCTTTGGGGGAACTCGGTTAAAAGAAATAAAGCATTCATATCTGATAAGCAATGTATTCGAGGAAAAGCTGATGTTGATTCGTGGACAACCTGCAAGCCTTTGTTTAAAAGTATGAAACTTCTAACCGTTACAGGTATGTATATTCACGAAACAGCGTTGTTTGTCAAAATGCATCCTGAATGTTTTGTTATAAAAAAAGAGATCTTGTGTTTTAATACTAGTTTTTTAAATAAATTATGTCTTCCAAATGTTAAAACCAGCAGAAATTGCCTCGTTATGTGCATAAAATTTGTAATAAATTACGTGCAAACATGAAAACCATGCCACTAAATAAATTTAAATATAAGTATTCTACGCCGGTGGCCAATTGAACAATGTATTTATAATATAAAAGTTTTTTTTAATAGCAAATTTGACATGAAAAATAATATTAAGTATTAAATAATTGTGCTCTCTAATAATGAATTAGTTTCTTGTGATTATAATTATAAATTAGAGTAATATAGAATAATCCACTGTAGAGTAATTTTAGATAATTTTAGGATAATACTGCGTGCTGTAAAATAAAAAATAAAAAATAATAAAATAAAAAATTATGTAGACCACCAAATGTTACCATGTTTCTGCAATAAATTGATTTTGATTTGATTTGATTTGACAACGACACATTTGTAAATAGATAGGTAACACATTCGATTAATTATGCCCATAGACACGAATAACACTACAAGCATGATCTGAAGTAGGCGTTTAGTTCCCGGCTTATCACGGGCAACATATAGATGTAAAACTAGTATTAAATGGTACGACATTTCTTGAGCTACCTCGTCGGGTGGAGTGCATGAGACCTCAATTCCAACTTTCGACTTTTTTGGTGGAAATGACGCGTCATTTGCTGATGGCACCTTTGTCTTTTTGCAGTCAGTGTCCCCGTTTTGAGCACAAATGCAGCTCAAATTTTTGGGAGTGCACAGGTGCCGTAAAATGCGGTTCTACTGTAGAGGTGTAAAACCTATACAACGACACGTCATAAGGTACTCAGATTAAGCCACAGTAAACCTGAACCTAAACTTTCTTTGTAAGTAATTTCCGAGTAAACTATGGAAATTGTTAAGGCGTACCTAATCAGACGAAAATGTACATTTTGCATGTGACAGCCTTAATTCTGTATCTAGATTTGTGGCTTAATGAAAACACTATAATCCCTGGCATATTTTATTTATTTTATTGATTTAATTATTATTATATTAAATTATATTAATAACACTAGACTAGTTTTGTCAAATAATTGTTGTGCCTGTTTGATTTTCGCCATTTTGGCGCTGGCGGCAGCGGCCGGGATTAAAATACCCAAAGGAACTAAGCCAGTCTTCATACAAATATGGGCCTAGCTTTGCAAATATAAAATTTAAAATGAATTAGAGCATTTAAAAAAGCAATGGCAAAAAGTATCAGCTATAACTTGTTATCTCCGGACTGAAAAAAAATCCTGTAATATAACGTAGTTTCTAATTTATTCCGTAACTATTTTAGCATCTACCCAAAATGATGTTGGGTTACGATAAATTATTTCTTAAAATTATAATTTAATTTTGATAAGATATTCAAAACCAAACTATTGCTTGCTTTGTAGGTATTTTAAATAATTTAAGACATTTGTGAAATGGGTTAAACAACTACCGATGTTTTGGTTCATATTTGATCTGATATTTTTTATATCATATTTCATATGATAGAACATGACAAATTATATATTTCAGTTTTATGTCAAAACTTTCTTGAGAGTAATCGCTGGAGGCGCTTCAAACTGGATCAAAAATTTTATGTTTTCCCAATCCATACCACTTTATTTTACCCCACTCTCAGTTCAATGCCTCCTGCCGTGATTTGTAAATGGAAGGTAAATATGGTAGAACGCGGTTGAAAGTGTTCCTTCACTTAATCATAGGCTGAAATCTATAAAGCCTAGGTACTTACTTATCTCAATTGAAAAACAACTTTATTTTCAATAATATAGTTTACATATTGCGAAAACATGTGACACCAATCGGATCAAAATATTTAAGTAGGGTATTCACCACTATCTATCACAAAAGAAAGTCACTTTTTGTTTGACCTTTTAGCTAAGTCTAGAATAAGTCCTAGTACGCTATATTGCATCAGGCATGGGGCAGTTGGGTATATTTTATGGGCTCTTACGTTTATTACTTTCACAAAATTATAATAATACGCTTTAGTTACAACTGCAGCCTCAGTTATAGGCTAACACAGCATGCGCTAAGCTTTTATAAGAGTCTGAAAATACACATTAAAGGCTTAAAGTAAACATAAAATAAAAACAACTTAACTTTTCAACAAAATATTTTTTCAACAGAAAACTTTTTATAGTAACCTATGTCTTTCAAAGAAAATTCACAATAATATCGATTCTTCAAGTACTGTCTTTAACAAAATATAACAAGATATGTGATACGCATTGATAATAGTCACTTAGGATAAATAGTCCTGTCATTCTGAAAAACATTATACAGGGTCACCGGATAAATTTTACCACCCAGTTAACGCCAAATTATTTTAAGCTTTTATGCCAAAAAACGGGGTTGTTTATATAAGATAATAATGAATATATCTCAGAAACTAGTCATTTCCATCTAGGGTTTTATATGAGAAAGTCGACCGCAAATAAGTTCTACTGTGACTTCCCGAAAGGATTGTTCATCGACTTGGCCGGGCCGGCATGAACACTTCGCTCCCTTATCATTATATCAAATTCAACTGGTACTGCTGCGAGTATCTCCGATAACCAAAAATCTTTTGTTTTTTTTTTACTGTAAATTTTCTGTAGTGTTTTATTGTTGTGATTATAAATTCATTGTATTTAAACTTTGTCTTGGGTTTATTTAATTTTTTTGTGTGTGTGTGTTAGTTGCAATTAAGTTTTTTATCAATCTATCTATCTATCAAAAGGAGACGTTAACGTGTCTGGTTATTTCACCGACATTTATTTACATTTCTACGATAATATATTCATTCCGTTGCATTAAAAAAATTTATAGGCTAGTAATTGTTAGTTGCTACGGTTTATCTAAACTTATCTAGTTACACTTCGTTGATAACAATTCTTCCGTCAGTTTTCATGTTGAGCGGGGAATGTTTCTTTATGTAAGTTTCTACAAGGTTCTGGTCTCTTCCGATCACTTGTTTGTTCTTTCTATTTGTTGCAAACATCTGGAATACAGCAACACTTATAATATAAAATATAAAAATTAAGGCAAGTGCAGTGGGCTCTAACCAGCGGAAGATAGCTGACGTTCTTACATTACGTGCCTGAAAAATTACTCTGGTGGTAGTACCACAGATACTAGCAGTCGACAGTAGCATATTTGTACAATGCACAAAAACGTACTACTAGCTTCCGACTTCACCCGTGACTAAGTCTTCGTTTTTCATTAATAAAAAATGGCATTGCCTACTGTACAATGCAGGCGCCATCGGGGGAAGGGCAGGGGAAGCGGGTGGCAGGCCGCATTCCACTTGGGTCTCAACTTATCGAGCACGAATAGTACATTTACACACAGAAACTCAATTGAATTGCTCCCCGACATAAAAGAGATACAATGCTGCAAAACATGGGCGTGCGAGGGAGACAAAATATTTCGTGACCGTATAACTTTGTTTGTATTTATGTCGTATCGTATACTATCGGTCCGGATCGCGGAGTGACTAAACCGTTTGAAAAATAAAATCAGATGACCGGAAACCAGATGTTTGAGGTTACCTCAGGAGCTTGTTACTTATTATACTCAATTTTTTTTATTAAAGCTAAACCCGCTTTTGAGACCCCTCTCTAAAGCAACTTGAAGTTCAGGCGAATGTAAGGATTCTGTCTTTTTTTTTTCAGACAAACACACCAACTGTACTGCTCAACAGTAAGCAGAGCTTCTGCTACGGAGCGAACTTGGGGAACCCAGAATAAACATACATATATAAATATGAACAACCATGACAAGAAACCGAGAAGAAACATCCGTGTTCATCACACATAGGCTCTGACCAGGACTCGAACCTGGGACCTCCAGGTCCCAATGAATTAGATGATGTGTCATAAAGTACTTAGATAAGGGTATTTAAAAAAACAACATTCGTGTCTCGATGTCACCAGGGTTCCCCTAACAATATTAAAATTTTGCGACCATGTGCCGAATTCCTAATTTTTTTACCAGAGCTACCGAGTTCACATCCTGATAGGAAAGGACATCTGTATGACAAATATAGAGTTTGATAACAAATCAAATGATATACGGATATATTTAATATGTATACCGCCCTTCATGTACCAGATATAACAATCAAAACCTCCAGAAAACCCAACAGCACCTTAAACCCATCGCCACCGTCTCCCAAGTAGGCGGGCACGGTGACCTGGTACCAGGCTTGTGAGTCCAGGGGCACGGAGCCGTTCTCCCCGATGAAGACAGACGTCACGCGTTGTCCGTCAGGCTGCGATACGTTATAAGTCACACGGAGACCTGGGATGAGGGTGGATGGTTAATTTGTTTAATCGACAATTAAATTTAAAAAAATTATGGGTTTGTTGAATGGTGCGTGTGTCATCGAATAAGACGCGCGTTCTACTTTATTGTTCTATGGTCTCACACTACGACGAATAGACCAAAAAATGAAAGTCTTTTATTAAAAAATAAACAAATTCGAATATTAATTTTTCGATTAAATATAATTTTTTTCATTTTGACAAAAAGTTAATGAGGCACCAAAATATTTATGAAAAATCTACGATCATGGTATTTTTAATCTACTTTTATAGAATTATGAAGAATAGTATTCCGTGACAAAGAACACCATAAATGCAAAGAAAATTCTACTCTATACCTCAGTCATTACAGCCTTTTTTTTCTAGAAATGGACAGCTTATTTATGACCCTATTGGCATTTTAAATTTCACCGGACTTTGTGGCCTAACGCTGAGGGCGATTAGCCGGAACTTAATCTGCACCTTTATACGATAAGCTTAAGGGCACCCGAGAGGGCATGTTATTTTTTTTTTGCTGCCGAGGCACCCTCGCGGGTGTGAGGTGGAAGATGCGTCATGCATACCGCCCGCAGGTAAAGTCCTCTGCGGGGGGTTATGTGGGACTCACCAGAATGGCACCTACCCACTAAAAACCACCTGTTGGCTGTAGTTATTACCGTTAGCCTTCATCGGAAGCGACACCCGTCGGGAAGTTGGGCGCGCTGGTGGAGACCCGCTAGCGGGTCTTCCACCTGTAGTGAAAGTTGCACTGAAGGTGCTCAAAGGGACATGAGTTGGTGGCCGTTCTGGGCAGCCTCCGGTGAAGCCGGGCCTGGGCAGTGGTCGGCCGAAGCATGATTTAGGGATCAATTCATTTAAATGAACCTATAATGAATTGAGAAGGGAACTATGCTCCGCCAGAGCTAGCAAACGCTCTGTCGGAGTACGTGAAGCCCTAAGTTTACGGGCTAAGACTGCGATTTCACTAACATCGATATTTTTCATAGCGTCGCAGACGATACGCATATCGTCTGCTACGGAGGATTGAGGAGTGGGTTTGTATGAGCGAGGAGCCGGGATGGGATTCGATGCGGGGCGCTGCCTCCAGTTTTCTGGGGCAGGCCTGGACTGTGTAGGCTTTGCAGCCGGAGGAACCCGGCTACGCAGCGGCGGAAAGTTTTCTTCAGAAAGGCGTGGGGCCTGTTTGGGTGCCGCCCTCTTGGAATTGGAGTGCATATAACGGGGTGCACGAGGGCAGCCCCTGTAATTTGCGGTGTGGCCGGACTGGCCAAAAAGCACGCAATCGGGAGGAGAGGGAGTTTCAGGAGTGCGATTACACTCCTTAGTGAAGTGAGGGACCAGGCACTTGACGCACCTGGGCGGTGCGCGGCAGTTGGCCGCCGCGAGCCCGTACAACTGGCACCGATGGCACTGGCCGGGATGACCGCGGCGATGAGGCGCCTCGATCGAGATCCCAGAGAGGCCGCATATAGAGCTAACCCCTTTCAGGATTTCCCTGGACTTGGGGACGTTGGCGAGAACCACCAAAGCGAGAGGGTGTTGCCTCCCGTACTTGCTGTGCATTTTATGCACCGCGAGTGCCGGGAAGCCTTGGGACTGCAGATCCTCCAGGATAACCACGTTCGATAATTCGAACGGGGCTCCCCTGAGTACCGCTCTGATCTTACGCTCTTCTGACAGAGCATAAGTGTGATAAGCATATTGCTTATCGGTGAGGAGCTTAGTCAAAGCTCGGAAATCGTCTATCGACGAGACAGTGATTTTAATAGATTCACCCGAGTTTACCGCTCGGGTGTAATGGATCTTGTGCTCATTGCACAATGTCGAGACCTCAGTCCATTTACCCTTTTTCCGAAGGAAAACGGGTGGTGGGACCTTGGCCTTGACAGAAGTTGGGGCCGGAGCGGGTGTTGAAGACACCGGGGCAGCTGGCGTTGAAGACGCCGCAGGGGGTGTAGGGACGGGCGTCGAGGGCACCGGGTCTTGTTTCGAGCGCTTCTTAACAAGGGTGAAAAAGGGAGGCTCAGGGCCAGTTGGGGTGGCGTCCGAGGATGACTCGGTCGCGGGTGCGCGCTTGCGGCGTGGAGGGGCGTCTACTTCGCACTCCATGTCACTGGAGGAAGGGGACGCGGGAGGGCCTAAGACCAGAGGGGTCTGGGGAACTGGGGTGGCCTGAGGGGCCAATGTGGACATTAACGTCATGAGATGAGGGATAAGAGAATCTAAGAAACGGTACTTATCAGCATTTATAGACATGCCTTCAGTACTTTCAAGTAACTTTTTCCTAAACTCGTTAAAGCTTAGGGAAGCCATTGCGGAGGGGTTGGGGAGGGACAACAATATATAAATATATATACTATGAACCTATCAACGATGACTAACTTCCTAAAACCACCCTACACGTAGTAGGGCGGTTGAGGACGACGCGGATAACTTACTCGAACACGAAGACTCGAGGCACCTGGAACGACGAATTCCCGTCGACGAAGCTCACGTTCCACGAAGTACGGTTAACAACCCACTGTCCGCCGTGAAAACGGCGTTAGAAACTTATTACGGTATACAACTATGAAATTATTTATTACGGCAACAACCAGTGGTCGATGATGTTTCAGCATATAATACCGTCATGATTATTTTTAATAGATTGACTATACAATCATAAACCATATTTAAAAGGGTATTAAACTAACTTTTTTGTTTTTGGTATTTAAATTAGATAATGAAGTCAAAGGAAATCTTACGTACAAAACAGAGTCACGTGACCAGAATCTTATTAGAATATAGAAAGAAAACACATTTATACATTAGACTAACCTAAAGGCTTTTAAAGGAAGAGGGCTGTACCCGCGACAAGTCGAGGAGGTCTCAAAATGCGAGAAACTGGCGCTCTGAGCCATATTATCTCTCGACCCGCAGCGAGTGTTTGTCGCGTTTAGACACCTTCTCGGCTAATTATGCTAGCCCCGGGCAACTTTAATAGACGACAACAAGTTTAACCTTCCGCGCTTATGAAGCTTGTTTTCAGCTTGAGTTCTTATTGTCTAACACAGGAGAGTTTTTTTGGATAATTGAGTTTATTTTATGATAAAATACGTTCTAATATAAAGGAAAATCAAAAAGGAAATAATAACATAGGAAGAAAAAAAGTTACAAAAAGGAAAAACCGAAAGAGCACATCCACTTGTTGCAAAATAACAGAGCGAATATTTGATTGAATTTTGAAGTTTGGTGATATGGTCCCGAACTAAAAAAAACAAAACTCACAAAAAGTTATAGTTGCAGTCGAAATAATGCTTTGCAAGATTATACAATTAACATAATTAAGTTTGTAATATGTTTTTAGTTTTTAATGTATACTTTATATGTTTACTTTACTGTTTATGAAAAGCTTTATGCCTTGATCTTTAGAATAAGCCACCAGCAAAACTTCTTTTGCATTGAATTGGTAACCCCAACGTTGCGCAGCTATTGTATGACGACTCCTCACGTTTAGTTTCTTATTAATTGAGATAATTTTATCGGGAAATATTTTAGTTCTGATACTTTTTTTAATAATCATTTTCATAAATGATTATCTTGCATTCCATTCGTCCATTAAGTGCTGAAACAAAAAGCTTACTGACGGCCTAAAATGGACTTAACCCTTTGGGTGCTCGATTAGCGCGGGGGCTAAGGGAGCGGGAAGGCGTCTGCGATCGACGTGCGCTCGAGAACGCACGCCGACCGAGACTCGAGAGGGCACGGACCACTTCCCTATAATATAGTTGAGGAGGGCGATGGCTGGAACCCGCGTTAACTTGTGAAAGGGTGCCGTTTGAGATTGTTCGTTGTTTGGATACTTGGAGGGAGGGAGACGTGCCGAGCTAACAGATGCAGATAAGAATAATTTTGTATGGACTTAAAGAGTCATTGTAAATTTATTTTGAAAAAATTATACCCGTGAAGTTTCTTGCCAGTTCTTCTTCATGAAGGTTTTTCTGAACTGGTGGTAGAGTCATGCTTTATTTGACGTCAATAAGAGCAAATAATTGATAATGTTGAGAAATAAATATTTGAATTTGAATTAGACGTCGTATATTGATACTTTATAGCTCGTTTTTCGAAATGCACTGTTTATTTAAGGCCCTATGGTTTGTATATGGGCCTTTTAAATTTCTTTATAGCGTTAGCTATTGTATTTATACAAAAAAGTAAGCGAAGTTTGTAAACGGCTGCCTTACCTGCCACCTGCAACACCCAGGGCCCCTTGAACGGCCGGTACCCCCACGCGTCGCTCACGCTGCGCTCCAACGCCTGCAAGACCTGGGCACCTGGTAACTCGAACGAGATGATGCGGTCCAAATACGGCAGCAGCTCGAACAGCATGCCCTTGGTTATTGCTGGAATATCAGGTGAAAGATGAGCCTTGGAATATCAAATTTGGTTTGCAAGAAAGGCTATATAATAAAACATTTAAGTAAATATATCTTTAGTAAAAAAAACCTTTTTTCCATTCGCCAGAAACTTTCCCGAAGACACATACACCACAAATCCTAAGAATTGAATTTATTTATTCATTTCAGTATGTAGTCGAGCCGATGCCCTTTTTTCGAATGGTAGAAAAGTCACACGGTTACATTTTACAAAAGACTTATGAAATTAAGATTACAACACCCTCTCAATAAATAAATATAAAATAGTCTATCATTATAGATGAATTTTTTGAGCTCTCGAATATAGCCCACGCTTCAAATTCAAATTCAAATTCAAATATTTATTTCTCAGATTGACAATTACTTGTTCTTATTGACGTCAAATAAAACATGATTCTACCACCAGTTCGAAAAAAAAACCTTCGTGAAGAAGAACTGGCAAGAAACTTCACGGGTATATATTTTTTTTTTCAAAATAAATTTACAGAGTCTCTTTATGTCTATACAAAATTATTCTTTTCTGCATCTGTAACCTGTTATCCGTTAGCTTGTGCTGATTTACCGAATGGTAGAAAATATACCCGGTTTATCATACCAAAAAACGTGCGCTATCTTGTGGCCGGAAAAGCGCAAGCCAGTTATAAAGTTTTGGTGTAGAAAATATCTGCCTCACTTATTGAGATGAAACACGGGCCATAGCGTTCATAAGTTGCACATGGTATAACTTATAGTAGCATTACAATCAGACAGCCGAGTGGCGTAGTGGGTGGTAGTCCTGCCTCATACGCCGGAGGTCCTAGGTTTGAGTCCTGGTCGAGGCGTTCATTTGTTTGATGAACATGGTTGTAGATATTTATATATGTATGTTTATTCTGGGTTCCCCCCCAGGTCACTATATGGTCATCCATAACACAAGCTCTGCTTACTTTGGGGCCATACAGTTGGCGTGTTTGTCTGGAGACTTGTTGGTGCTCTAATTTTGTATTACCTTTGGATACGGCGAGATCAAATCAATGTTTAGGGGAATTAGAGTCTCTTTGTTAAGATCTCGTCTGAGGGGGTACTACAGTGTTCCGATTTTTACCGCTATAATAAAAAAATACACGTGGTATGTTCCGGTTAAAGGCGAGGAACAGCCAGTGCAATTACTGGAACAATGGCAATACCAACTGAAGGCTACGGTCGGCAACGCATCACTAGTTTACGTGTAATAAAGTGTCTACGACTAATGTCCATGGGTACAGATGCCAATTACCACCAGGTGGGTAGCCTGCTTGTTGCCGGCTATGAAAGTAAAAATAAAGACTTAAGCATACTGTCCCATCAAATCAATAGATAACTCGAAAAGTAACTTACGTCCTTGCGGTATGGAAGATTTTATATTCCCCCGTTGTATGAAGGATAGGATAGGTAGGTCTGATTGGACTTTTTCTTTTGCCTGGAAACATATTATTTACATAGTTTTACTAAAACCAAAGTTTATACAATATTTATAGATTCATTAATTTAAATAGGAAATTATAAGTCAAGCCACAGATTTCTTTATCAGCCACGTGATCAAACTTCTAATTTTATAACTAAGCCACGGCGAAATGAGATAGCCTCTAATAAACTAATTCCTGTTTTTTGCCACGCCTACTAAATTTTTTATGGAAAGCATAATAGTTAAATTTATGTTTGTTTAATGTTAAGCTGTAATTATCGCATGCGCGAGCGGAGCGAATGAAGCGAGCGTGGTGCGCCAGAACTCGGCGAAGCGCCATAATCGAAATTGGATGATAATTCAAAATTTTGTAGCAAAAACATCATGGAACAACATATTTTTAGTGGCTAAGATAAGATAAAAAACCAACTTACTATTTGACGAAAAAACTAATTAGTATGCTAACTTTAATAAAATCAAAATCAAATGCATAATAAGTGTAACAAACACCATAACTTTATATGAGTAAAGTACTTTTCGGCACTCGTTTACTCGTTTCATTTGATTTCTTTGTGTTACTGTTTAATGCCATACTAAATAAAATCACTTTTTCTTTTGAGCATTTAGCATATGTTATCAGTAATTATTTCGTGACTTACACTCTACACACATTCTATGGAATTTTCTAAATTACATGAATATGAAGCTCTTGAGCGAGTCCTCGGACCTCGTTTCAATGTTCGATTTTCATCAGATGAGAGGGAACATCAACGCCTTAAAAGTAAATGAAAGAGTTGGAGTTGGATAACTGGATAATCACAGCGATTAAGTGAGCTCCACAGAGTTTCATATTTGAATATCTTTTTTAAATCGCGTATTGATTCTTTTTGAAAAAAAAATTTTTGCGGCCTTACTTAAGGCGGCTCTATGTACAGATTTTGCTAAGATTAAGGTCTGTATTTGCTGAGTATAATCGACATTAACTAAGAGTCTAAGATGGCGGAATCCCGCGTTAAGTCGTGAACGGGTGCCGTTTGAGGGTGTTCGTCGTTTGGATACTTGGGGGGAGGGAGACTTGCCAAGCTAACAGATGCAGAAAAGAATAATTTTGTATAGACATAAAGAGACTCTGTAAATTTATTTTGAAAAAAAAATATACCCGTGAAGTTTCTTGCCAGTTCTTCTTCACGAAGGTTTTTTCGAACTGGTAGTAGAGTCATGTTTCATTTGACGTCAATAAGAACAAGTAATTGTCAATGTCAAAAAATATTTCAATTCATATTTCATTTCAGCCCTTTTAGTATCGGTTTGACGCGTCTGAGGGCAGCCATCAGTTCTCTCACACTTTCTGTATACACCTTGAATGAATTTGAACTGAAACAACTTGAGAACGATGGGAAGGCGAATGGGAGACCAGGAGTTTTGAATATTCTTTAGTTTCTTCGGCTTTGATAAAAGAACACATGTGACGCCCCGAGCGCGGAGTGGGTCGCATTCTGTCAACCGTATTACAGATTTGTTTTATTGTCATGTTCTTTGTATGAAGTCAGAAATAAATTATTTCTTTTAAATTCTTAATCACCTTTTTTAAAGAAACGGATGTGACATTCCGATGAGCTAGTAAGGTAATTCATCTCCAAATCTGTACACTTACTATGAAGGGACTAGTATCTTAATCCTAAATTTAAAATGTTTATTTTAAACAAAAGGCGAGGTTACACTATGGAGCAAATACGAAAAGGAGCTGCCGTATGTGTCATTCACTAGGAAACCAGGATAATCCGACGCGCGGGCAGCGGATGGATGTTTCGCGATACCATCGCCACTCGGAAGTGACTTAAATGAGAAACTTTTGATGAGCTATTTAAAAAGTACAGGTATAATTTATTGGATGACGTTACTTGCTATTTAGAACCGAACATTTGTCTTACCTATATAGCCGGCTTTATAAATTCTTACTTTTATATAATTACGATACACCCTGTAACTGTAATTTGACGTAATATAATGCAAAGCATTTTTGTACTGAAAAATGAATTAAGACGTGATTTCATTAATCAAGTTTCGAGTGCCCGCCACCCAACCACAAGTGGCACCGACGCCAGCGCCCCTAGCGTGGAGACAGTTGCACTAAAGAATGTGTCACGTCAGCCTAAATTGAGACTGCTACGTTTGCTCAGGAAATCTCTTCTTTGTTTTTTCCTCTATGGATTACACACAAAAGTCTCTACCTCCTTTCCACTAACGTCTACTTTCTAGAAAATTAACTTACATACTCAGTAAAGGAGTCGACGAGTAGGTCGCCGAGCGCGCACTCGCCGAACACGCAGTCTTCAAAGTTGAGGGTAGTCGACGTTTCTCCGATGCGCACTTTCTCCGCGTCGTGCACTAGCTTGGCATACGGCGCTAGCTTCGCCTTTATTTCTGGGTCTGCGAATTAATAAAATTGATTTAAAGAGCATCCCAATTGTTAAAATAAAAATAAATAAGGAGATAAAATTTATAGATTTATAATAAATTTTTTACACTAGAGTCTGGCCAGCAAGTCGTAGCCGTTAAACTTTTATGAATTTTGAATCTAGCAACACTTTTTGCACCTCGTAACGTTATATTTTTTGTTATTTTTTTGTATTTCCTATAAATAAATCCCCAGACAAACACAACAATTGTATGTCCCCAAAGTAAGCAAAGCTTGTGTTATAGATGACTATACAGCGAACTGCGGAACCCAGAATAGACACATATAAATGTAAACAACCATGACCCGAGAACAAACAGCCGAAAATGTAACCGTCGTTGTCAAGATGACTCCAATACACTTTTTTAATATTTAGTCAATGAATCTCAAAGTTCTTTCCAATTTTTAATTCTTTATACCGTGAATTTTATCGCAAGTTGACTTACTTAAAAATAATAACAATAAACATACGATCCAGAAAACGGACGAGTAGCGTAGTAGCCCTGCCTCATACGCCGGATGTCCCAGGTTCGAGTCCTGTTCGGGGCATTCATTTGTGTGATGAACACAGATGTTTGTTTTTGGGTCATGGTTAGTGCTATTTATATGTGTGTGTTTATTCTGGGTTCTCCCTAAGTTCGCTGCATGGTCATCCATAACACAAGCTCTGCTTACTTTGGGGCCATACAGTTCGTGTATTTTGCAGTTGTTTTTACACGTCTATTTCTCAAAAAATGAATAAATAAGAATAATTATTATGAAGCATAAAAACATTTATGACTTTAACCAAAAATATCAATAAAAAAGCTAATTTTCAACTTTGATTCTAGCTGAAAATCAGGTGCTGAGTTTTGATACTAAAAAATAAAACTTTTGCCATCGAGTTTCCGAATTATCTTTTCGAATCATGCACGAAGAGTTGTATTTGCAATAACATAGGTTGCTATGTAGTAATCGTATGTACCAATTGTCATTTCTTGACAAACTCCTAAACCATTGTAGACAGTTCAAAATGTCATCACGAATCACGACAGCCTTAATAAATCCACTGCAAGACACCAGCCTCACTTAATGTCAATGTCATATTTGTACAAAAAAATTTGCCAAGTTAAAATTTTTGATCGAAGGAGCTGACGGTTTTTAACTGGTATTTTAATTGCATAGAATTGCTTAGACACTCAACCTCTTTACTACTTTCTTCTTCACTGACTACAATCCGGATTCCGACCAAATTATCTGCGCAGAGAAGGGCGACGATATCTTCCATTTAGACCTTTTAACATCATAGTTGCCATAGGAATCATTTAGTTAAGTTGGTAGCACTGAGTTTGACCATTATTTGTCTGTAGTTACCTTCAGGAATAGACCTGTTCAAGAAGATGGGGTTTCCCTCCCACTTCTTGTAGCGTCCGAGCACGTCGAAGTACACCGTGAGGTTGCCCATGTACTTCGTGAAGGCGGACGCTTGCACTATCACCACCTGCAAGCGAGGACAAATTTATTTTAGGTTACTTGAAAACTTATGGATTCCGAAACAAGAACTTAGATCATATAGAAAAAGACGTACCCGTATATGACACAGTTAGGTGTGATTAAAAAATAATTAGAACTTCCATTGAAAGTTCCCAATTACTGTACGTACTTGATATAACATAATAATGTAATGCGCCTCTTTGTGTTAAATTGTCAATACATATACACAGACATTAAGTTCAATTCTTGTCAACTTATCGCTAACCTTCGGGAATAAAAATTTAGTCAAATTACCTTATTATGGTTCTCCACCAGCACGGGGTAATATCCGGCGACAGAATCCGCCCTGAGCCACAGAATGTGTGTCACTCAGTCCACCCACTTTATGTTTGCCATCGACATGGTTCTCCACCAGCATGGGGTAATATCCGGCGACGGGCTCCGCGCTGAGCCACAGAATGTGTGTCACTCAGTCCACTCACCATATGTTTGCCGTCAACATGGTCCTCACCCAGCACGGGGCGGGTCTGGCCACAGGCTCTCCGCTGAGCCACAGAATGTGTGTCACTCAGTCCACTTACCATATGTTTGCCGTCAACATGGTCCTCACCCAGCACGGGGCAGGGTCCGGCCACGGGCTCTCCGCTGAGCCACAGAATGTGTGTCCTCAGTGCACTCACCTTATGTTTGCCGTCAACATGGTCCTCCACCAGCACGGGGTAGGGTCCGGCCACGGGCTCTCCGCTGGGCGACGCGCCATCCCACAGCAGGCTGTGCGAGTGCCCGCCCACGATCACATCCACGTTCTCCCCATACTCCCGCGCTAGCTCTCTGGAATTGAGGAATTAGAAGGGCGGTTATACATTTATATTTATATATATATCCTTATTACGTCTTGATCAAATTCGTCAACTGTAATGCGTGGTTTTCAGTTAGCTTTCTTTCCGGGTGTTTAAAATTTTTGATTTTAGGGCAAATTTTCAAATTTCAGAATAACCAGATGATTTTATCACCAACTGTCTTGGTGGTAATAAAAATCGGTCCCTTCCCGATATTCCGTGGCGCTCAGTCTACTGACGTCACAGTTTAGCGTGTTGGTTCCGTGCTACGGTTTTCAAGGTTTTTCTACTCCCTCTGAGTGCTATCGAAGTGTGATTTTTCTTTGTGACTAAGCCCCTTAGTCTTCAAAGTGCTGTGCTAAGTTGTGTTGTGCTTGTGCTGAGTGCAGTGTTGTGCCCAGCGTAAGTAGTCTGGTTTCAGTACAAAGGATACTTAACGGTGACAACGAATTTGTACTGAACCAGTCCTTTTATTTTTATTTTATTACTCTTCACTATTTTAATTTATTTTTCTCCTATTTTCATATTTATTTTTATCATATCTGTGTATTTTCGTGTGTATTTGTCATTTCTGTCGGTAAAGGTTGACCCTAACGCGGTCAACTCTTTACCTGCGTACCCTTTTTTTTAGGTTTCTAGGTAGCGGCCTTCGGCGAACAACGGTTAGTTTTAAGTTATTTTCCCCAGCCCCCCTACCGCAGGTAGGGAGGTTAGCCACTAGGGTGCGCTCGGTTTATTTTAGACAACTTTAGGCATCTTTTATATACTTAAATATACATTCCTTAGTATTCATACCAACCCCTCCCATGGATTCGCAAAGCGTAATTAACTTCGCGAAAGCGTTCGCCCAGGCGCTAGCCGCGTCGGGCGTCTCAATCTCTGACGAGGTATTCACGCAGGCCTTATCTGCGCTTAACGCGTCCCCGGCCCCTCAGGCCACCAACTCCCAGACCCCTCAGGTCTTTACCAGCCCTCCCGCGTCTCCCGTTCCATCCGATATGGACTGCGCGTCGGTCACGTCATCTCGCGCGTCGCGGCGTAAGCGTACCGCTCCCGGGAGCGACTCCGATTCCAACTCCGCGTCCGAACCGTCGTCGGGTGCCGCTACTTTAACTGGCTCTCCTGAGCCCGCGTTTCAATTAGTCGCCAAACGCTCTAAGAAGCGTTCGAAGAAAGCAACGGTGTCTTCAACACCCGAGCCCCCCCCCCCGGTGTCTTCAACACCCGCCCCCGCGCCGCTAATGTCACTACAAGTGACCGCGAATACGTCGGCCAGTCTGGCCACACAGCTAACTACAGGGGTTGCCCGCGCGCTCCGCGCTCTTCAGCTAAGAGGGCTGCGCCTAAACCGGCGCCGCCGCTCACTCCCGCTAACTTCCCGCCGCTGCGCAACCGGAGTCCCCTTCCCGTACTATCCCAGCTCCCGTAGGCCCGCGTCCCGGTCCGTCGTCTCCACCTCAGTCGTCGTTGGCTGAGGACATGAAGACCGTGTTTGACGTCATTCAAAACGTCGACATTAAGGAAATCTCCGTACTCGCACGCAAACTGCGAGCCGCCAGCTCTCCTCAAGAGCGTCTTTTTGCGTTAGCTGAGCATCACTCGCTACTAAGCTCTTTATAAATTCCATTTTTCGTATAAACTTAATAAATAATTATAATGTCTAGACCCGCAAATCCCGCGTCCTGTCGTATCAAACCCAAGGGCTTATCCCTAGTTTCCTTTAACGTTCGTAGCCTTAATACTAACCTTCCTGAGCTCAAACTGTTCCTTCAGAACAACGAGCCAGACTTATTGCTTCTTCAAGAGACGTGGCTAACTCCAAACCGCTCCAGGGGCTTCGCTATTCCCAAGTACGCGTTTATTCGTAACGACAGGCCCAACTCCGACGGTTTCGGCGGCACTGCTATTTATTACAAAAGAGGATTCCATTGCTGTCCTCTCCCTACCCCTCCTCTCCTCAACATGGAAGCCACTGTGTGTAGATAGGCTATAACTGGTCATCCGACCATCGTCATAGCTTCAATCTACATATCTAGTGGCACCAGACCAGTGATTTTGAGGCCATTCTCACCCTTGGCCATTCAGTCATTATGTTCGGAGACTTTAACTCCAAACACACTGACTGGACGTGCCTATCAACCAACACCAGCGGTATCGCTCTCCTCGACATCACAAACTCACTCGACTTAGATGTCATCTCTCCCATCACTCCCACTCACTATCCCGACAACCCAAACCACTCTCCTGACATCCTCGATTATGCAATCGTCAAGCGAATCAACCTCGACCTCAGGTCTATCGAACCGCTCGATGACCTAGGCTCTGACCACCGCCCCGTCTCCCTCGTGCTAGGTGCGCCTAACGATAACGTCAGCTCTCCTAAGACCTTTACCGATTGGAAAGGCTTTAAAAATACGTTAGTTTCAGCCTTAGAGGCCCCAAACTCTCCGCTCGCTATCACGCCCGATCAAATAGATAGTCCGGATAAAATAGATTTATTAGTCAAATCTCTCACTGATGCTATCAACTCAGCCATCAGTGACAACGAAAAGGTTGCTAAGCAAGGTAAACCCACGCTTCCCTTAGCCGTTAGCAATCTTATTAAAGCTAAGAACGCCGCTCTCCGGAGAGCCAAGAAATATCCCACGCCCGCCTATAGATTAGCTGCGAATCAGCTACAACGTAAAGTTAGGTCTTGCCTCGCAGAACTCCGAGACGCTCAGATGTACGATCTCATGGCGAATATCTCTCCGTCCCACCAAGCGTACTGTAGTATGGCCCGAGCCTTACGCGTAGACACCGCCTCTCACGTTCCTCCTCTCACTCGTCCCGATGGCACTACTGCCTTCGAAGTCGAAGAGAAAGCCGAATGCTTCGCTGACAGCATTGCCGCACAATGCTAGCCCAACACGCAACCTGCTGATCCCTCACACATCCAGGCGGTGGAGGACGAAGTCCTTCGCAGAGACTCTCTCCCCATCACCGCCGACCCCGTCACAGTCTCTAATGATGAAATCTCGCTTCTCATTAGAAATCAAAAGTCCAAAAAGGCTCCGGGTGCGGATGGAATTTCCAACCACGCACTTAAGCACCTACCTCAACAGGTGCTTACCTTGTTAGCTATCATTTTCAATGCCTGTTTCGACCATAGCTACTTTCCAAAAGCTTGGAAAGCTTCATTATTCCCCATCAGTTCGGCTTTCGCGCTAAGCACTCCTGCCCTCAGCAAGTCCATCGAATCGTCGAGTACATACTTGACGGTTTCTATCCGCGTCGTTATAAAACAGTCGCGGTCTTCTTTGACGTAGCCAAGGCTTTCGACAAAGTCTGGCACAGCGGTCTCGTTTATAAACTCTACAAAATAGGCTTACCGGATCGCCTAGTCAGGTTAATAGCGTCGTTTCTCAAAGACCGTACGTTTCGATTTAAACATGAAGGCACGCTTTCCGCGCCTCGTCCCATAAAGGCTCTAGTCCCTCAAGGCTCAGTCCTCGCCCCTCTGTTGTACACCGTGTACACCAACGACATTCCCATCCCGCCGAAAGGCGTCGAACTCGCCCTCTTTGCCGACGACACCGCACTCTATACCAAAGGCCACAGTGTTCCGCACCTTGTAACCAGACTCCAAAAGGCCGTAAACGCCCTTGGTGTATGGTTTCAAAAATGGCGCATCGATGTGAACCCTGAAAAGAGTTCTGCGATGCGCTTCGACCACAAATGCCGTCGTCCCGCTGGCGATCCCCGCGTTCGAATGTTAGGCATTCCCATCCCCTGGAAGCGCAGTACTAAATATTTAGGCGTCACATTAGATCCGACGCTTTCTTTCAAGCCACACGTCGAAAGAGTTTCGAAACTCGCTCGTCACTACTTAGGCCGCCTAAATAGCATGGTAGGTAGAAAAAGTAAAATGTCTTTCAGAAACAAACGTACACTTTACAAGGTCTGCGTTAGACCCGTCATGACATATGCCTCGCCAATATTTGCCCACGCCAAACCCTCCCTCCTGCACAAACTGCAGGTAGGTCAAAACCTCTTTTGCCGCAGGGCCACAAACGCACCGTGGTACGTGCGTAACGCGGACTTGCACAAAGATCTTTAACTGCCTACAGTACAACAACACCTCAAAACACTCTCTGAAGCGTTCTTCAAACGCTCCGAAACCCATCCCAATCCTCTAGTTCGTGATTCAGTCTCATATACTACTCCTGTCTTAGATTCGTAGTTCAAAGTCGCTAGGCCTAGGAATGCGCAAGCGTACTCTTCCACCAGACTGTCAGCCGATCTCAAAACCCTTCTGGCTGCAAATTCTAATCCTAACGTAAATTCTAATTCTAACGAAAATCCTAATTCTAACGTAAATGCAAATTAATTCAATTTTATTTTGCTATTATTTTTTTTTTAATTATTTACTTTTCATTTTGAGCACCTTCAGTGCTATGTATTCACCTTCAGTGCTTTGAGCACCTTCAGTGCTATTTATTCACCTTCAGTGCTATGTTATCCCAGCGGGTGACCCCTTCTGGGCCCCGCTAGCGCGGCCTCTTTCTCCAATTGGCCGTCGCTCAGATGAATGCACGAGCCGACAGGGGGTTTTTTAGCGGGTAGTGCTCATTAGGAGCTAGTCCCGGATGCCTTGTAACGCGCGCTAGAGGCATGCGGAAATGCATTTTTTGCCGCCTGCCCAAACGGGGAACAAAAAAAAATTCGTTTGGACGTGCAGTGGTCGGCCTTTACAAAGTTCAGGAAATTGTGCCACATTAATTTGCCTAGCTCAAATTCAATGTTTATTTATTCATTTGGTTAACTAAATTAAGTTAAATATTAAAATGAACTACTCAAAGTTGCGTAGACAGTTAAGAAGATATCATTGATAACTATTTCAATCTTATCATGATGATAAAAATGTAAGTGGACAGACTTAATCAAACTTGACTTGAACAAATAAAATGAGTTTGTGTACCGTACGTTCTATTACACATTTCAAATACGGAATGTCTATCCGAACACTCACTCACGCATGCAAGAGCAGCTTTAGTTAAGTTATTATTATTATTATTTGTGTTTTATGGCAATCAGCTGTTGTTACTACACAATAACTATTTGTGCCAATTTCAAGAATTAGTATAATATAAGTACTTATTAATAAAATTAAACCATTGCTTTCAAGACATGTGTCCAATATACCTATAGTTCTAAATATCTATAACTGAAAAACCGCAAGTAAGTATTTGTCAATACACACAAACACGTCAACATTTATTATTTTCGAAAAAATAACTTTTACATAAAGAAGATTTTATTACTTTTTATATTAAAATACATGAAGCTAATGAATTAAAAGAAATAACCTACAAATAGGTTTAGATGGGTCAGTTCATTTGTGTGCGTGGTCTTTTTTGTGTGCGAGAGATCGTAAATATGCAACTTAACTTTGTGTGGCAGCCGCCATCTTGTCTAAAAACCATACTCTCGTCGCTTTGGTGTGCCGGTACAATAAGTACATTTTTGTCACGCACACACATTTACCATATAATAGGCACACACAAATAACATAAACCATATACACCTAAATGATATTCAGCAAAGTCACTTAAGTAATAGTATATATAAACAACTAACTTGTCCATATCCAACCCACAGTGAGACAGCACGACAATAATATCGACGCCTTTCTCCGTTAACTCCTGCGCATAGCGCCGCATCGCCACGCGCGGATCTGTGAATACTACGTCACCAGGAGACGAGAGGATCTGAGGAGTTCATGTGATAATGTGTATTAGCTGTCATCGAAGGTATTTGTAGCGATGAATGTTTAAAACTTAGGTACATTAAGTAAACTGCTCTAACGGTGAAGGAAAACAACGCGCTGAGAACGATAGAGCCAAAGATATGCGTCATGTTTGTCAACCCGCAGTAGGCAGGAGTAATGGACTTTAATCAATCAGCCAGCACAACCCAAAATTCACCATTGCATGAAAAAACCATCAAAAATAAATTAAACTAGTAGAATGACATTTAACCAGTTTTTAATCATTATTAATTATGTAATGTTTTCCCATTCCTACTTACTGTGTACTTATCTATAATAAAAGTAAAAAGTTAATTTATAAATTTTGCAATACTAAGAAACATTATAACATCAAATTTTCTTGTTAACATTCATTCCTAATAATTATGTGTTAAGTTAAAACTTTTTCTTATGAAAACTATTTTGTTGACTTTTTAACGAAGGGTTAAATTTGCAATAAACACCCATGCATAATGAGTAATTTAAATAGTTTCACATGCATTTTCTACTGTTAATTTGTTTATAAATATTTATTTGATGTATACAATTATATTCATCAACAGCATAATATACAACAAATTAAAGTTTACATCGTAAATATACAATGTAGGTACGTACCGACCAAGCCAACTATGTAGATGACTAAGTAGAATGCGGCTTCCCCTTTTAATATTTTCTACCAATAAATAAAACAAGCACTGCGTAAGGAGTACTTCGGTAATTTAAGCAAATATATAAATAGTAAATAAAGCACTTTTCAACCTGATTTTATATCGTTTAATTATATTTTTATATTTAAACTCGATGTTTCGATATCTTTACAGACTTTAACTCGTGACCTCTAAGTACGCGTTTTCTACTATGTAAAATTATGTATACCTATGTATCATAAATATGTATAATTGTAAGTGCACTAATTTGTAACTGTATGAAACAATTAAAATATTTTTTTAATACGTATCCAAAATACGTAATACGTATTCGAAACAAATAATGTCGCTTTTGATAGTTAGTTGGCTTGTTCGATTAGTATATTTTTATTATTATATAGTATAACTAATTCCTTTTCTAAAACTAATCAAAAACCAATAATTGCTCACCGCTGTATCCGTTGTGATCAATCCAATGACGCCAACCTTCCGCCCGCAGCGCTTCAACACGACGTACGGCTGGAAGAGGCCCTGGAGTGCTGGCTCCCCGCGCGCATCCATGTTGGCTGCCAACACGGGCGCTTGCAGTGACGATAGGTAGGGAGCGAGGCCGGAGGGGCCGTCGTCGAATTCATGGTTGCCTATCGCCTGTGAATGGAGGTAAGAAGGTGTCCATAATTGGAAGAGGTAATGCATGAATCGATCTCCTCGCGCTACCATATTGGCTGCCAACCCAGGGGCTTCGAGTAAAGAAACGTAGAGAGAGAAGCCGGAAAGACCGTCGTCAAACTTATGGTTGCCTATTGCCTGTGAGTGGAGGAGTGAACCAGTGAAAGATTGGTATAGGTAAAATATATATACCATGGAGACACCATGGACACGTGAGGGGCGTCTCCCCGCACGTGTCCATGGTATCTTGAATCGTCGAACTAGTGGTTGCCTATCAAATGGGGATAGAGAAATTAATGCTAGGAAGACGTCCTGCAGCAAAGGCTCTGTCCACGCTTTCATGTCACAAGGACACTGGGGTTATTTATTGCAGAGGCCAAGTCTCTCTGGCCTCTGAGATTTCTCATGGCCCCTCTGAACTGCCGATGAACTCGAGTCTGTGCAAGATCAAGATGGTACTCCAGGTCTCACAACAAAAACGCGCGGGTATTATCATTGAGCCAACTATATGAGGTATATGTGTCTTATTAACAAATACGAGAATCCCACGTCGTTTCATGAGATAGGATCAAACGAAGAATGAGACAGACCAACGGAAGCTACTCATTAAGAACAACAAGTTAAGTGAAGTACCCACACTCGCGTGATTCGTCTCGTTAGGATTGTTCTACATTATTTTATCACTAACTCTTTGGTCATAAATTAGTTGCAATTATTTTTCAAAGAAATATACTTTCAGCTGTTACCGTTGGATTAATTTTTATTATAAAATGGACATAATGTAAAGAAAGCTATCCGCGATTACCGCGCACATATTATCGCTGTACCTTAAAAATACTTTATATTACATATAATTTGTTTGCCATGGCGCTTCTATCGCATTGCTATCGCTGGTAGGTCATAGGGTACTTTTTGACAATAACTTCGCGATACTTCCTATTGCTTTGCTAATGCAAGATATACGTTATACGCTTACGGGATTGTCTGCCCGGACAAGAACTAGGAAGATAAAATATAAACCACTTATTATGGAGTTCTAAATTATGTTATAATTCCAAAAGCTGTCTTTTGACTGAATATAAATTTCCTATAGCTACAAACATAATTCGTTAATATGTCTGCATAAATGTGGGAGCCTGAGAGAACTGCAGCACCACCACCAACAAGCTTTGTTATATTTGTTCATATGCTTTCACTTTCCTCTAATATGGTTGAGGAGGGCTGGATAGCGCGTTAACTCGTGAAGGGTGCCGTTTGAAGGTGTTCGCCGTTTAGATACTTGGGGGGGAGGGAGACTTGCCGAGCTCACAGATGCATATAAGAATAATTTTGTATAAACATAAAGACACCCTGTAAATTTATTTTGAAAAAAATATACCCGTGAAGTTTCTTGCCAGTTCATCTTCACGAAGGTTTTTCCGAACTGATGGTAGTCATGTTTTATTTGACGTCAATAACAACAAGTAATTGTTAATGTCGAGAAATAAATATTTGAATTTGAATTTAAAGTATATTCATTCATAAATACCATAACCTAATAATAAGTAAGGACCGAATTTCAAAATAAAACAGAAATTTGAATTTAACAATAGATAAGCAATTGTAGTCTTTAAGCAAACCATCTATTCTGTTTAGATGGATTTATTCGTAAGAAATGTATTCTTTATTTATATCATAGATAATGTCTTTTTTTGAATAGTTTAAAACTGAAACATCCCCCCCCCCCCTATATCTTATTGTAGATTACGAGTATAGGCTTGTTGACAAAAAGTTTGAATTTAGTTTTTAAATTCGAACTATTGCTCCCTATCTCATCTTGTTAATCATCTTCAATCATCAGATGAATACGAATACGTACATCTTGAATACGTAATTTAAGATTACATTTATGTTAATCATGAGTATGCTTAATTCGCACTTAAGGCCATAAATCCACGACCCCGCCGAAGTAAGTTGAAAGTTACTTTATTATTATTATATATATAATAAACGTGTAATATTATAATAATTACCTGCTACAAAATATAACATAACTCAAATTATCTAAGGTCGTTGAACTTCAAACCATAATGCAAGTAAATTAGCAAAATTTACACAAGTACGATAAGTGTGCCAAACTGCTGTTAGTAACATAACAAGGAAAAAAAATTACTCACAGTACCGGTACCGAGTTTTAGAGTATTTCAAATTTTTAAGTATTTAGCTGTTAGAGATGACCACTTTACGGTCACAAATTGAATAAAACTCGTTACATGGTTGATCGTAGAAATAACTAGTAATTCCAATAAACATACGTAAATATGAAAACTTAAGTAGCTGTCAGAGGTCTACCAAGCTGGACAGAGGCGACAACCGCAACCCCGCAAAGTAAGTAGTTACGGTACCTAAATCTTGTGATGATGTTGACTGTACACAAAACGTAGAATAACCATTGGTAGAAAGCCTTAATGTACATTAAATTAAAATTATAAACAAAATATGATTCCAAACTAAATACACTCACACTAGGTGGCCGTTGTGGTTAACCTTCATTAAATTAAGTTGGTTTAAGTGTTCATTATCCCCCTCGATGGTTACCCGCCTTGTTGTGGCAGGGGGGCTTAGTAACCATGGACTGGTCACCCACGGTGAACTAAGAAGCAACCAGGGCCGGCCTGTTGGGGCCGCCAGCTGGCCCGAGGAGGGCGCTCCCAGCGGGCTGAACAAGTCCGCTGAGGACGCGCTTGGAGGTGGGACCGCAGAGGAAGAGGAGTGCCGTTATTACGGTGCGCCGTTCTCCCTATCTTCTGCGGCCGTGGATTGATCCAGGAGGAGAGGCGTGTTGGTATTACGGTGAGCCACTCTCCCTACCCCCTGCGAGCTGGCGGGGCCGTTCCGACGAAACGGTACTGGTGGGGCCGCAGAGGAAGAGGCATGTCGGTATTGCGGTGCGTCGCTTGCCCTATCCTCTGCGGCCGAGATGTGGTCGGTGGCAGAACCACAGACACAGACCTCTGACCACAGACATCTGCCACCGGGTACCAGTTATCTGGTATTCATGGCCTCCTAGTAGCAGACTCGGGGGGAGTCTGCTACAGTACTGGTAGAGGCCGAGGAGGGAGGCGCACCTTACCATCTGGTGCGCCCATCGTGGAGGGCCTTCGGGCTTTCGCAATGGAGCCGCTTGTGGGCGGCTGCTGCCGGCGGGGTCGCGGATGTGTTCGAAAGCGTTCCCGTAACCCTGTCACAAGGTGGCGAGGCGGAAGTTGGGGGGGTTTTAGTGGGTATACCGTGGGTCTCATTAGCCTATACGGGAGTCCCACATAACCACTTGGGTGCCCCCTGCGCCCGGGTGGTATGCGAATGCATTTTCCCCCCGGAAAAAAAAGGGTTCATTATATTTTGAAGAATTTTTGAATAAAATACAATTTTAGTTTTGATTCTATCCCCTAAGACTGTAGATCTTTACGCTTGTCTGCCACTAACTAAGAATCCACATTTCCAGTCTTCGGGATCATGGCGCTGGCTTATTTTAAGTAAATAGCTTAAATAATCAAGATAGATTCAAATTTAAATTAAATTTCTAAACATTGAGAATTACTTGTTCTTGTTAACGTCAAAAAAACATGACTCTACCACCAGTTCGGAAAAACCTTCGTGAAGAAGAACTGGCAAGAAACTTCATGGATATATTTTTATCAAAATAAATTTATGTCTATACAAATATATTCCTATCTGCATCTGTTTATTTATTTTACTTTAACTAATTTACACATCACTTATGTAAGTTAAAGGAATTGTTATTTAAATACAAAATAATAAAGTAAATTACAAAAACATGTGTCAAAAGAAAATAATACAAGTAACAATTTAAATATGTAAAATAAATTTATAGAGAATATAATATAGGTACTTATAAAATAACTAATAATAATAGCTAAAATAAATAAAAATAAATTTTTTTTAAACCAAAAAGGAAAAGAAGGAGAATATAATAAAAATGAACGGAAAAATAAATTACGGGCGATCTGAGTTCTGGAAGTGGGGGGGGGTTTAAGGGTAAAAACGGTTTATCTCGATTTCCGACATAGAGTCGGTAGTAACCCTGCGTCATACCCTGGACGTCCCAGGTTCGAGTCATGGTCGGGGCATTCATTTGTGTGTTAAATATAAACAACCATGACAATATGTTTATTCTGGGTTCGCCCCCAGTTCGCCGTGTGGTCATTCATAACACAAGCTCTGATTACTTTGGGGGCATACAGTTGGTGTGTTTGTCTGGAGACTTATTTATAATTAATATGTATTTATTCTTGTACTATTAAAACTCACATGCGCATCATGCGGCAACAAATTCATGAAGTGCTGCGTGACGTTCCACTTGAGGAGCGTATACCAGTAGGTGCCCTGGAAGCTGTCGCCGGCATTAAGCAGCAGCGCGTGGGGCTTCGACTTGAGGAGCAGCTGGATCTCGTGGTAGAGGCGCGGGAACCCGCCCAGGCAGGACGCGTTGTTGGAGTAGCAGCTCGAGGTTACCACGGAGGTCTCTTCGAATCTGTTGGTGAGGGTGGAGGTGGCGTTGTTAAAGGAAAAATCTATAAGTACTAAATTTGAAGAGGTTACTCAAGTTTTTTAAGAATTGCTCTAGGTTGTATAGATTGCTAAAGTTATTTCTTTTACAGCGTTGTGTATTCAGTTCATAATTATTTATTTTTAACTGAGTTCTTGTGTGTAACTATGTAAAATAAAAAATAAATGACAGAACGATCAAAGAGATGCGGTGTGAGGATTGATGAAGTGAAGGATAGATTGACAGATCTTCTACACGTCGCTACGCCAAGTGCCTAAAAATAGCAATATACTGCCAAAAGTACCATCTGAAAGATATTAAGAGAAAGCCACGAAAGTAGAAGAATGGATCTTATGCCGCAGGAAATGAAGACGGGTATGAACTAAATTCATCGCTACATATAACACTGAGGTGGATGAAACGTGCGACAGTTATAAAGACGTTTTATTTTATGAAACCTGAGTTACGTTTCGTAGCCTTTTTAACTTATTTAACGAGGTTATAAAATCATTTACTGTTTTTATGAAAATAAGTCTTAATAGTTACCGTTTAAGGCCGATGCAAAGAACGTTGTATGAGTTTGACGTGTGTATTATAAGTCTGTACGGCGAGATAATACAATTTTCTGATACCTTTTTTATTTGAAATGTAACTTGATTGAGAGTGTGTACAGTCCGGGAAATCTCAGGCTAAGGCGAGAATCGCTTGCGCGCTGTAGGCGCTCCGCATAATAATGGGCGACAACACTGCAGGGGACTCGAATGGGAGTCTGAGCCTGCACAAGTTCCCAGATTGTACCATTTTCGAAGTTCCGTTCAGGTAGTTTTTATTCACTACTTAGTTTTTATTATTTTTATTGTGTAGCTTGAAACTTATTACTATTTATACTCCGAGTGTGCCACTGCATTATATTAGTTGTATCCATTATTTGGAATAACTATTGCTATTTCTGAATGTATATTGTATTTCCTTGATTGAAGTTGCATTTATGGGCTGATTCTCTTTATGATTTAAAATTATTGTTGTTATGGCTTTTGTTAAAAGTGTTCATAAATAAGTCAAAACTAGTTAAGTTTTGTACATGTGATTTGAGGAAAATTAGTTTTATTAAATAATTCTGAATATTGTACAAATTTGGTTTTAATTTTAGATACATGTATATTAGTAGGCTTGATTAACATAGATGATTAAGTGTATTTCCAGCATTACATATAAGGTTGGAAAATTGATTAAAACGCTTTAAAATATTTACAATTATCGTTTATGGTATTCAAATTTACAAACCACAAAAAATACGATACCCTTAAAATTACAAGCTTTATCCGGAAATATAGCTTTGGTGTCTGTCATTTATGATACACTATTCTAATTTTGTATGAAAAACTGCCAAATTCAAAGGGTTAGCGATAGGTGTTGAAGTTACACAATTAAGCCCCAGCACGCTTAGCGCAGGCACTGTATTTTTAAATTATTTTTTGCTAATACAAATAGTTGAAAAACTCCGAAACTACACAAAATATTGAACCCAGAATAAACATACTTATAAATATATGAACAACTATGACCCGCGAAAAAACATCACACATGGAATGCCCCAGCCAGGAATCGAACCTGGGACCTCCAGCGTATTAGGCAGGGCCACTGGCGCTAGTCGGCCGTCGAGCAGTTTATCCTACAATCAGCGCATGATTCCCGTAAAAGGCTTTCTTACTCTATACACAGACGTTGCATTCCGAATAGCTTAAACATTTTTGAAGTATCTACTGAAAGTTTTGTATTTAGTAAAAATATGGATAAACAAATGGTCATTATTTTATTTGTTGACCAGCGAGGTATGTGAAAGTTCTTTAATCCTTTTAAAACATTTTGTACCATACCTTTACGCAATAAATTATTTTGAATATGAATTTGAAATTCACAATTCATATTTATACCAAATATATAGGCTTTATTTGACGAATAAGTTCCTACAAGATTATAAGATAAAAGTACCGCAAAATTTAAAACTTAAAGCTTACCTCGCATGAAAGTCATTATAATGAACAATATCTAATTTCCACAAGCCTTCGAAAGGTAAAGCAAAGCTGTACACAACAACACACAGACACAACATCACAGTTAGACGCCCCAACATTGTTGGGTCACGCATCATCCACTAACACGTATAGAAACTGAACTATTTCTTGCAATACTTTCTGCAGACCGCGGAATGTGCGTACGCGTTGACAGCGCAGACTCTACTGACTGTATTATCTGTGATAAAAGATGATTCAATACCCGCCTTAAGAAGATAGCACATTGTATATTGTTGTTAATATTTAAGCAAATTTTTTGGAGCGTACACGTTGGTTACTGTTTATGTTTTTTGACATTTGACATTGAAAGTAAATGTTGATATAATTGTTGATGGGTAAACTCACTGATTAGTTTTTCGTAAATTCTTATAAATAGTTGGTAGGTTCTAATCTTGGTCAGTGAGTTTATTTTGTCAAATAAATATTAAAATGAAGCGGAAAACATTTTGTGTTCTGTAGCTCAATTCTTAAAAGTTATTTTCCATGAAAATCTTGGATATATTTAGGCGTTAAATACTGAGGGGCTATAAATGTCACCACTTGTAGGAATAAGAATCGCAATCGCAGACTATTTTTAGGCGAGTCAATTATGTAACCATTTAGCCATGTAAATTGGCTCTAACTATGCTAAAGTCTTCGTTATTTCATGCAATAGCACTCAATTGACGCTGATCACAAAAGACAACAATGTAGTATACACAATAAGAACCAAACTTAGTATATACATAAGATTTAAAATGAAGTGAAAAGTAACATAGTTCGAAGAACAGTTTGCCGCTTAACTTTTCTTCGCTGCGACGTTGGTTGCAATCACAGGTTTCGCTCGACCTTGAAGGTGTTGCTAATATTCGGGGAATCAATTAAGACTTAAATCATTAGCAAATTAAATTAACGATATTGTCGTAATTATGTTATGTGAATAAAGGTTGTAAATTTTCTTATAAAAGCCCAGAGAGTACCTATCCGTCCTACACTAGTAATTAGGTATTGCTAATTCGTGACCTATTCTAGGTTCACCTATATAATAGTAGCATAATATATTTTACTACTACTAAAGGTACTGAACTCATATATTAATATACTCTAAGTGTCCTAATAGTTGTAAAACGACTGTTTGAAACTATTTAAAACTCTAATCAACGATTTAAAATTTCAAATCAACTGTTTCAAGCAGTTGAATACCCGACGATGCAACAGAAGGTTTTCAATACGTCTGAATATTTTTTATGTATGTTAAGTAAGTTAAGTTTATTGTTTTAAGGCCAACTTTGAGAATGTTTTTGTGTTAAGTTCAGTTTTGGTAAAGTTAACAGATTAAAATTTTGTTTATGACGTTCTAAAATAAGATGACATATGTGTGATAAATCTAACCTAGGACCAGACCTGGACGCAGACAACGAAACTTCTCAACATCAGACAGCATTAATAAAAACAAAGTCATTTATGAGACACGATGATGAAGATCTGATGATGTAGCCTGGAAACGAATAGAGAACCCTCGAAGAGGTGCTAACAAATTGCACTTTATGGCGAGCTAATGAAATCACATTTTCTAAATATTTTAATTCAATAAGTTCTCAGAGTTTATTAAATTTCTCAACATTGACAACTACTGGTTCTTTATGACTTCAAATAAAGCATGGCACTACCATCAGTTCAGAAAAACCTTTGTGAATAAAGCAAGAAACTGTACGGGTTAATTTTTTTTCAAAATAATTTTACAATATCTCTTTAATTTAAAATTATTCTTATCTGCATCTGTTAGCTCGGCAAGTCTCCCTCCCCCCCAAGTAACTAAACGATGAACACTTTCAAACGACACCCGTTTACGAGTTAACGCTGGATCCAGCCATCGCCCTCCTCATGCGTACTAGCGGAAAGTGAGCGTCGAGAATTATCGTTTCATGTTCAAAATGTTACATCACCAATCAATAGAACTTTTTTAGCGGTGGAATAGTTTTTTTTCTACATTTTCTAAGTTTGTCTTCTATCTCACCTGATGGAAAGTGACGATGAAGATAAAATATCAGTTTCTCCTTATTCACTACGTTAGAAGCATAATTTGATCACGTATTAAAGTAAGACTACATAATGAACTAAGATAATTCAAATGCATAGCAGATGTAAATTAATACTAATCCTCAACGCAGTCAGGGAGACAGGGATGCTCGGCTGACTCGGCAGGCGCCGGCTAAAAAGCCCGCGGTGAAAATCACTTGCACGTTGTTCGGTCGGGGCTTGTTGTTTTAGGCGCCTCGCATAGGTAAAGACGATACTACAGAGGATCCCGTTGCGAATCTGATTAGCACCAATCCGAATGACGTAATCGTTTTTTTTTTAAATTAAACTATATAAATTTTACATATGCAGTGCTACAATGTTATAAATTTAATTAAATTAAAACATATAGGGTAACAATTAAATCAGTTGTGATTTAGGCACTTTTAGTTGTGCGATCATAAACATATCAATTACTTTTATAATAAGTATTACATTAATGATCCTTCACCACAAATATCATCACTAAATTGTGCTATTTCAAATTAACTATATAATATTACAATAAGGATAAAAAGTATTTTTTGATTGTAATATGGGTAATCAAGGAAAGCTAGCTGTGTAATGACTTAAAGACCGCATACTTATTCTGGAAATGGTATCCGTATGTATATCACTCTAAGACGTAATTTTGCATGTCGTTATAAAAACTTAAAATACTACAGATGTGTAACTTTAAATTAATAAATAAGTTATTCAAATACGTGTTTATATTCATGATAAGATAACGCAGTTCGTGATCTGTTGTGATGCCGCAACTATCTTAAATTGAATACTACATCTCGATAAGCCTCCTTTACTTGATCAAGGTTATAATTATTTTAGGCACGAACGAAATTTACGTTAAATACAAATTATTAGCAATCCAACACGTTTAAATCAGTTTTTGATAAAAACTGCAAAGGCTATCAATAGTAGTAAAATTGGTAAGTAAATAAAATTTATTATGTAACTGCTCCTGCAAATGAAATGTATCAGTGGACTCCTAAACCTGCTAGACACCAAACTACACTTCAACGCTTCACATAAACTTATTAAACTAAACGTGTTTAAATAAAATAAAATAAATATCCATCAAACAAGGCGAGTTTTTTTTTATTTAATTCACGACCAAATTATATCATCTTTCAGATAGGTACAACAGATATACGGTTTTTTAAAAAAAAACAAAAATGTTCTTTTGCACACTAAATTACCCAAAATCTAGTAGAGTTTCTTGTGTTAGGATCTCGCCTAGGGTGGTACTAAAGTCCGGTTTTCCCGCCATAAGAACCACGTTTACGTGGATTTGTTACGGTTAAAGGGAAGGTACAGCCAGTACAGTGCAATTGCTGTTATTATTGTTATTGCAATTCCAACTTAAGCATACTACACGGTCTGAAAAATCAGAAAAATATACTTGAGACGTGCCAATAAACACATTATTTCGTTAATTTTTTTATGGAAAGTTGACTGCACGCACTCCGCTGTCCAGTGCCTTGTCAGCTGCTTTACTTAGTAAAGGTTTGTGTACTTGACCATTATAACCTTTTTTTTATCATTGAAAAAGTAAGATTCTCATTCTCACTTGTGTACACATCAAAGTGTTCAAAGTGCAACACTTTGCTATGGATAGCTGTTACTCCATAATATATGCAACTTTGTTATGTGACGTAATTTGGTTCGCTTTTACAAAAACCACTTTTGTGTTACGACCATTAAAACTATTCAGACCTTTTATCAAAATTCATTTTGTTTTATTTATTAATCATTACAAATAAGGTATATGATATAGGATAAGGATATGTACAATTAAAACTAATTCCGAATAAATTATTGGATAATTTCATCGTAAGCAATTGCACTGAATAGACAGATATTTATTAAAGATTATATATTATTTCGTTATTTTTAAACGTTATTTGAAAAATTTATAACAAAAAGTATCGCTCGCGAGGCCATAATAGCTTGTGAGATGCGCGTCACCATGTCTTGACAGCCTATATGGAGGGGTTAACGTTACATTTTTAATCCTTTCTGTCGCAAGAACTGTCGAGTAAAACTTCTAGTTACCTATAAAGCTATATAAATGAGGGGTTTTCATTCTACGATTAAAATATAAAGATAATTCTTTTTTCAACATTAGATGGCGCTGATCAAAACTCAAAAGACAAAAAACGTAGGTATGACATGACTGCAATGACTGAGTGAGTGATAGACAAAAAGAAATATGCGCCCGAAAGGGCTTCTTTTGAATATAAATCATTCGTCACTGGTTCTTGCTATGTGTACGGTGCAAGGTGAAGGAGCCATAGGTATCAATTTCAGTAAACTTTACGTAAAGAAAAAAAACGAATAAAATAAAATAACCTAATCTACCTCAAGGAACACTATATTATTAATCTTTTATAAGATGTGTGTGTGTGACTAAAAATAAATATATGATAATGATATGTAACTGGTATAATATATATCATAATTTAAACATACGATCAGTCTACAAACAAAGAGATTGACATTGACTCTTGAGTTTTGTTCAACGCCATCTAGTTTCTAATGAATTATCTTTTTTTAAGCCCTCAGTCCTTGTTTAAAAGTTTATAGGTATCTATAGATTGAATTTATTATATTTTATATAAAAGTGTTTTGAATGATCCATAAAAAAATTACTTAACTTTATTTAAGTTGTTGTAGTGCAAGTTGGTTAGGTTAAGTTGAAATTTATATTGAAATGATTACACTTAATGAAATACCTTGCTGTATATTTGACAAGATTTCTCAAGCAATAGATTTTCAATGTTTTTTATGCAATTCTTTTAAATCTGGCGGCGTCTTAAGTATCGTCAATAAATCTTCAGTCTCGCTTCTAGATATTTTGATTATAGATATGAAAATTCAGACACAAAGAAAAGAAAACTCGCGCCTGCCTACTCGATTTTCATTTGTTTTTGCTACTTAATTTGCGGAAGAGGCGAAAGTAACAAAGCCTATACAGCCAAGTCTTTAAGCTTAAGCCCCAGTACACAATGGCGTAAGCTGGCCCACTAAAGGCAATCGCCATTGTGTACAGGGGGCAATAATGGTATATAGTGGTGGACAATTGTGAATCGTGGCGCGCAATCGGAATGTAGTCGGTTTTTTGGGTACACTTCAAAGGAATCGTGGCGTAGCGTGGCCTGTGGTGTTTACACAATCGCTCATTGTTTAGTTCATCACAGACCGCTGCCCGGGAAGTGCCCTTTATTGTTACGTGCTAGTACCATTTTTTTAATAACTTTGTGGCGGTACACACTTCTGTAATACTAGTAAGCAGTATATAAATAAATAACCGCGGCCTTAATTACTTCCACGTCCATCGCAAGTGCTTTGCCAGGCAGCAATGAGCCATACGCCATTGTGTGAACACCAAGTGATCGTGGCCTACAGTTGTGCATTGCAGAGCATGGCCCATCACAGGCCATTGTGTACTAGGGCCTTTAGAAAAAGCATGTGGCAGTATAATTTTTCTGACTTCAAGACTTTTTGTCTACTTGTGGGACCCGCCACGTTGTCGTTCTAAATTAAAAAAGTAAAGCAAGGTACCTATAAATTAATTTCCATATACTTTTTCTCCCGCTAAAGCATGGCAGAAATTAATTATCATAACTTTTTCACTCCGCATATTTGTTCAAAAGTACAGACAGTAGTAATTCTTAGCGGTTTAAAAAAAAAGTAATTCACTTTCCGTATATACCTTAATAAACCTTCTATATTTACTACTGCGGTGGCTAGATGGACACTTTGTTATAAAAGTAATAAGTACGTACTGTTTGTATGTAGCAAGCTCATTCAAACAATTACATTTCAAAGGATAACGACAAAATAAATAGACACACAGATTCATTTCCTTGAATGATCAAGATTGATTAGATAATAGGTAAAACTACTAAGATTGATTAGACAAAAACAGATACGTTCAGTCCTCAGTCATACAAATCAACTGAGGAGGTACATAGTAAGGTGTGCTGGTATTAAGAATGAAACACTTTGCAAACACAACAATCGATCGACGTCGACCGATTATTGTGGTAACACCCTTACTTACCTGCATTCCCTGCATTGCTTATATCTAAATATTAATTTCTAATATATAATAAATAATAATATATATATTAAATAATAATATAGCCTTTTTATTCAGATAAACTTAAATCTAATATAGTTAATATACTACAGTAACTTAAAACAAACAAAATTATTTTACTTGATATTTTAAAAATTTTAAATTATTTTAAAATATTTTAATAAACTTTGCCCCCCCCCTCCAACACTTATAGTATATATGCTATAAGTAGTTATTTAGTGTATATTTGTGTGCCGCTCTGTTTTTTTTTAAACTGAAAAAAATCGACAGTCCTCCGTGTTTGATGACAATTGGTTTAGCCGTTGAAAAAACCGACAGTCCTCCGTGTTTGATGACAATTGGTTCAACCGTTTAAAAGGTATTCACGCTTTTACCTTTTAGACGGGGTTTTTTCATTTGTCAAAAAACTTGTAAACGGGAATCCCGATTGCCTATCTTTTCATGGTTACCCTGATATGCAAAACAATTCCAATACTTCAATTCCCGATGAAAAAAGGGGGTTGTTATGTTTCTCTCTAAGGCATCGTATCTCTCGTACAAATGAACTAATTTTGATGTTTTTTTTAAACATAGTAACTACTACTGTAATAAGTACTGAACTAAGGGTGTCTGCTATATTGTGCTACCCTTAAAAATACTTATGTGTATATAATTCCAATATAGCTACAAAACCTTAAATACCGCTGATGTATCAATATACCTAAACAGGTAAACTATTCAAATAAGTACGTAAGCGCCAAATAGAATATCTCCGAATTTACACATATCCGAAAACAGACTAATAGATTTAGGTCTATAGACCTATCGAGTGTGTAATGTGTCCTCTAGTTATGAAGTCAACGCGCCTTACCTGTCGTCACATGAGTAGATAAATGGAACAGAGACTTCAGAACTTCATACAACCGCACCATCTATTGCACTAATACAAGCACGCGGGGCATGTGTGCGTGACCACTGGCCGCTTGTCACGTACGCGGCGAGACATTGTCAAAAGGCACAACCAGTTGACAATCTCAGGGTCATTGCGACGCACGTTGTTTATTTTGTGAGTTGCAAGTTTAAATATTTTAATGTAAAAACGTGGTATTTTATTATTTATAATGGTTGTTTAATGTACTGTGTGTATGAATAATACTAGAAAAAATAAAATTGAATTGCTCGAGCAAAAGTTTAGTGAATTTTTCGATCTTGAAATAAATATTGTCAATATTTGCAATGAAATACTTAAACGTATTAAAGCTTGTAAATTTGATATGCCATGTGAGTGTTTCCCTTTAGATTACTTGAAAAAATTATATGTTAGATTCGGAATTTCCCACACCATCAAAAGAAACAATAAATTTAAAAAAAAACTAAAATTTTAAAAAGAAAATTATTGGTTAGTAATTTGTGAAGTAATCTATTATACTGAATAATAAAACTATTTAACAAAAGTTTTGTTTAATTTGTCTTAGCCTATTTGTGACAACCTTACCAAAATAGGTAACAATTTTTCACGTTCTTAAGAAACTTTGTCTCCGTTCCGTTTATCTACTCATGTGCTGTCGTTATGATGCGTTTTAAAGAGTTGAGAGACAAAATATTGTCTCGTGAAATGAAATTTGTTAACTAATATAATTAGACGCGATTATATTCGGTCACAAGGTGTTTTCTTAAACTCCAATAGTTTTGTTAGTACCTACCTAGTCCTAATGTGAGCAGTATCGAAGGGGCTCACATCTCTCATTTTGCGTCGATGATTAAAACTTGGCGTAATTCGTATAATTCACGAATGCTCTCTGAGGGGCGCTGCCAACAAGTTCGGGCCGGCACATTCGAGTTGTTTTTGTATTCGTTTTGTACCCACAGTTTAGTACATTCGGGTTATTCGACTCGTCTTGCAAAAACCCGACAGGCTTTGGCATTTTTCCGAACCTTTGCCCGCATATATATGACATTGCGGCCCAGTAGTGCTGATTTATGTCGGCCTAAATATGTGGATAGCGCCCCGACGATAAATTAAAAAAATTATAATATTTTTACATGATTTATTTACACATTTACACGTCAGTAAAGTACATCACTAGTTCTTTGGCGGCCACGATATCGTCACTTCATTGTGGAGGTTTTCCGGCAGCCACTGAAGGTACTCGTGCAGTAAGTCTGTAGACAAAGAGCACATCTGTCAATATTTAATTAATATGCTTGTGAAATTTTATTGAGAATAAACATATGACATATTGAACAAAAAAACGGCCGAGACAAACTGAGTAAACATAGCCCAAACAGTTCTGTTAATTTGTGTTTATATGAATTTGAAACGAAATACCTTATAGCCTACAACAATTCAAATTAATTATATATTGAGTACGCCCCGCTACTTTTTTGATCTATACTTCGTAGTGTACGACTGTAGAAAAGAAAGTAGAAGGGTGCGATTTCGCGACACTTCATCACACTCACTTACGAGTGTAAGAATTTTTGTATCATTAAACCTTGGTAAAGGTTTTAAAAGCAGTATAATAATAATAATAATATTTCTAACTAACACACCACATTATCTAGCCCAAATTAAGTATCATTAAGTACTTGTGTTATGGATACTATATAACGGATAAATAAAATTAAGAAATATATAAACACACATAGATTTTTTTTCATTTATAAATATTAGAAATAACTTAAATAAACATACATACAAATCCATGACTAGAAAGCAAATATCATAAAAAATCTGCCCCTACCAGGATCAGAACCAGAGACCTCTGACATGGAAGGCAAAGGGAATGGTATAGTTCCCCTTTTTACTTACCTCCACACCAAACAGGCCGTCGTATGCTATTTAAACAGTATCTACTATTGTATTCTACTCTAGGCAATTCACTTTTTGACAGATTATATTACTTCAAACTCAAATATTCATGTCTCAACACTGACAATTACTTGTTCTTATTGACGTCAAATAAAACATTACTCTATTACAGTTCGGAAAACCTAAAGACCAATCTTCCGCTATTTTTCCAAGTAATTCCAACGTCGAGGTGATTACTGCTGCGTTGCCGACCTTTTCAAGGAAAGTGTACACTTTTTTTTAAAGGCCTGAATGTTATAATTTTGCGGAAAGACCGTTGATGGAAATTTGTTCCTGAGCTTCAGAGTATGCGGGAAAAAAAACAGTAACGTTGCCAAAAATGACGCCAGCGAAGCCGTAGACAAAACTAATTAAAATCCTTAAAATGTTGCTTCTGCTAAATAGCTATACTACATTTACAATACTAACAAACCGGATGATTAATTTTGCCGTTCGGGAGACAAATTATCGACTTTTCAAAACAATCTTACTTAGCCGCCAGTTTTGTACGAAGTCAATTTTTTTTTAATTTTCTACACATGGTATCCGTGGGAAAGTTGCTCAGAAATTGTGGCATGAGCCCATGTGTTTTTTCCGAACGGTAAAAAAAGACGCCCGGTATAAACAAAACAATATCGATACTTTTACAGAAAGTTCTCGTGTTAAAATTGTTACTATTAAAAGGAATACGTGATTGTTATTTGTACAGCTCCATTGTCCCGTCAACTATAAAACAAACAGACACTTAAAAATTGCATAATATAAGCAACGATTTTGATTTATCAGAATATCACAAACAGTATATTTTCAGCAAAGGTACCTAGTTAAAGTTATAGATAACGTAATCTCTTATTAAACATTATACTATCAAATAATTAAAGTTCTATTTTAAATATTGTTGTTTGCAAATTGGAACTACGACCTTTTATCTTATCAGGGTTTATATGTAAGGATTATTTCAGGTTTTAAGTTTAAGATGTTTGCAAAAAGATAACATCTTAAAACAGATCTACGAGTGGGTCAACCATTACTTTTAGTATTATGCTTGGGCTGCCTTATGCGTTAAGCGTGTATGTATACAGCAATTGTGTGAGCGTGACAAAAACGTACTGATTGTACACACACATCGAAGCGAAGAGAACATGGTTTGACAAGATGATGGCTGCAACACACAAAAGGGTATTGGACTAATTTTCGAAAACCATCTTACATTATTTTGCGATGTATAAGGACCCTAAAAAACCGTTGATTTTTATTTATTTCAAGTAATTTATGCATAAAATCTGACTAGTACACTGATTATTTAAGCTGTCAAAATCCAGCTTGCTCCAGCAATATGGCGTCGAGACCTGATTTAAAACTAAGCCAATCAAAATCGTTTCATGTGATGATGTTCAAACTTAAAGTAATTAAGTTTATTTGTGTATTTTTTTTATTGTGTCTAGTAATGCGAATTGCTTTTAAAATACATTATCTATGCGGATGGCAATAAATATTTCGTTATTTTCTTATATTTTCACATAGCTTATTAGGTTGCATATTTACACGCGCGCTCATCGTCTATAACCGTTGGTTCTGTGGTAATTTCGGAGCTAAAACATCCCAATGTCACTTTTAAATAATACCTATAGCTTTTTATGGTATTTATATCGGTTCGGAATTCTCCGATGACATACAAACAAATTTATCTTGTTGGTGTAATGTTTTATAGTATAAATATATATGACAATTTGTTATTCCAAGTTGTAATATAAAAGTAGTATATTATAATAATGCATTTGTAATACAGTGCATGTTGTTACAATCGTTAACAAATTATCCTAACAAATATGGTGGTATTATGCTAATTCTGTTGGGAAATTTAAATAAACAAGTAGTAACAAATGTGTCAAGCTTATTTCTATCATCCCAACAGACAAAACACCCCAATACTTACACTGTCCGTCTCCTTCCCAAGTCTTCTTCAACTGCTCTGTGTTCCCGACTCTTCTCCCGACAAGTGCCTTCAGCAAGGCTTCCGTCCTCGGCTGCAGGCGCGACCAGGACTTGATCATAGTGGATGGAGGAGAGAGAAGACTGCACTTGTGCTTTGTAAGAGATGAGTACACATCGCCTTGGAGGAAGAAGCGGGCGAACCAGCTGAGGGATGGAGGAAATATATTTTTATTTCATTGAAATAAGTATAATGATTTTTAGGGTTTGCCTGGTACTTCGACATATTATGTTGCTGTGTGCCTAAATAAATATAAAATATCACTGGTTTAACCGACAAGACACTTAAGTGAAATTATGTTCAATACATTACATTTATAGACATGCCGTTAAAACAATAATTTGTTAGTAGTTTATTTTAAGGTCTCGTCTGGGGCAGTCGATGGGAGACTTGCCGAGCTTATAGATGCCGATAAGAACAATTTTGTGTAGACATTGTACATTTATTTTGAAAAAATCATGAAGCCGTTACATACTCGTGTAGTTTCTTACCAGTTCTTCATGAAAATCTGTCCAAACTGGTGGTAGAGTCATGCTTTGTTTAAAGTCAAAAAGAACAAGTTATTGTCAATGCTGAGTAATGAATATTTGAATGTGATGTTGTTTCTGTTGTGACCGCCATAATAATCACATTTACATGTTTGTGTTTCGGTTAAAAGGAAGCTTGCGACCGGAAACGCATTACTAGTCGATACAACAATCCCATTCAATATTGATAAATAAAACAATTACTGACAATGAGTGTGGAAAATTTTCTATAGTATCGTCACGCTAAGGAACATAAAAATAGTACAAAAACAATTATTTTTTTTAACTAGAAACTTACCGGTATCTGTCGACGTTTTCCGGGTAGTCTATCTCGACTACAGGCAGCTCCCAGCCCTGCTTGCCGAACGTGCCTTTAACGTGGCACTTCACGCGGCCGCAGCTGGCGTCGAAGCGAGGAGCGGGGGTTTCTAGGGGATCACCTGGGAATTCAATCAAATAGTGCTTACTGTCGTAAAAATAAAAAAAGACGGCGGCCGTGGCGTAGTGGGTGTGCCTCATACGCTGGAGTTCCAAGGTTAGAGTCTTGGTCGTGGCGTTTAATTGTGTGATGAACACAAATGTTTATGAATTTAGTATTGACACGTTTTCTTTTTTGGTAAAGACAAAACCTCAAAATTCAAAAATTGTGAGATTCACTTATTCCGCTCCCGGAGGATTTAAAAAGGGGTTAGCCTCATGTCCCTTTGCAACTTGCATGCACTTATAGAGGAATTTTTGAAAAAAGACTGTTTGATATTATATATCCGAAAACGTCAGTAAAAGCCGACTGTTCCCACACATACAAATTATTAAAAATGATTTCGAAGTGGTAAGCCCGCCAACCCGCTACAGGCGTGGTGGCTTACAAATTGCCTAAAACCACCCCTTGATGGGTGCGGCTGATTCTGCATTGAAAGAATGTCGCGAAAACAACATTGCTTAGTACACCTTTTCTTTGCATTTCCTCTATGAAATTACCATACAACTTACCCAGGTTACACAGGTTGGGCACATATACCGGCAGCCACTCGGGTTCGATCGCGGCTACGTTCTTCATCACCATCTTCCTGCTGGCCTCGCTGCCGGTCTCGTACAGCTCCTGGAAGACCAGCCACTCCGGGATCACCTGGCGGAGGATGGAGGAGGAGTGAAGATGAACCGGCTCCGAGAGGTTCTCCGTGTGGTAAGCGTATTTGTATTTGCGTTTGTCTTCTCCTGTGAAATAATGGAATGCGTAATTATCAATGTTAAGAAAAAACTGCTGAAAGTTCTTAGTAATAATAATAATAAATTTCGGGACAAACACACCGACTGTATGGCCTCAAAGTAAGCAGAGCTTGTTTCATGGATGACCATACAGCGAACTGGGGGGGGGACCCAGTTTTAGATTTAGAAAGGTCGTGCCTGGGGTGGTACTAAGGTCTTGCTATAATAACAATAACAACCATAAAACTGGTTGTATTTCGGTGAAAGGTAAGGGATGCAATTCCAGACACAAAGGTTTTTCCAGCTGCAGCTTACGCACAGGCACGTATCTTATAAGATAATTTTAGTATAGTTCAATTACAATATACTGCATTTGATTCTAACATCTTCTGCTCAAAATCCTAGTCTATCGGTACTCATTATAATAGACAGGAAAATTTTGTTTGTCTGTTAAAACCAATTTAAAGAGTCTTGCTCAAGAATGTAGGCCCTTAACGAACCCTGTAACCCTGTAGAAATGTACACGATCGAATCGCACGAATGAATGCCCCGGCCAGGACTCGAACCTGGAACCTCCGGCGTACGAGATATGGGCTACTACCACTAACGCCATTCGGTAGTTTTTTATTACAAAATAACCGTTTATTCCGAAGAAATTACCTGAAGCGACAATTATTTTTATAATGCATTACAAGACGTACCAAAGTTTAATATACCAACAAATGTCTTTCCCTTACAATAACTGTACAGACAACACAATTTCGAACGTACCTTCCTTAACCTCACCAATAGCTATTTTCCTAGCGACCTGATCTCCCAGGCCACTCAGTAGCAGCTGGATTAGCATCCTGGCCTGCGAGCTGTCGGGCGGCGCGAGCGCAGACGAGCACACGAGCGACAGACCGAGAGATAGGTTGACGGAGGACGTCAGCTGTTGACGGATTTTGCGGATTTCCTTTATTGCCTGGGGAGGTGAATAAATAATAATATTACATTGTTTAAATAAGTAATGGCAGTTTGGTAAATGACGAAAGAAAGTATACATTTTAATTATTGTGAAACTTGGTGTAGGCGTAGTAATTCCTGCGAGTTTGTAATCATATACTGTAAATGTGAATGTGTCTTATGATATTATGTTACTTAAAGACCTACCAATTGTGATAGGTCTGATATCTTTGAACTGACAAGTGTCGCTATAATAATAATAATACTAATAATAATAATAATATTTCTAACAATCACACCACATTATCTAGCCCAAATTAAGTATCATTAAGAACTTGTGTTATGTATACTAGATAACGGATAAATAAACTTAAGAAATATATAAACACAGATAGATATTATTTTATACATAAGTATTAGAAATAAACTAAAATAAACATATGCACACATCCATGACTAGAAAGCAAAAATGATTAAATATCTGCCCCTACCAGGATTCGAACCAATATTATACTTTTAATCCTGTCATTTTATTAAAGTGTATACTAATTCCAGAAAATGACTATATCGTATTAATTATAAAAATACAAGAAATTTTCAAGATGACAGCTGAGTTTCAAAATAATCCCATTTCACAGATAGCGTGGTAGGTCTGTAAGATGCGCTAAACAGACTAATAGAGCAAGAGCCCGTGAACCCCAGACCTTCGTTATTTTATAAAAGCTGAAAGTTTGTCAGCGCATGCTCCCAACACAGGTGAGAACGATGGACCATTATGAAGTTTGGGTTATCCTGCCTGCGACAGGTAAACGGTACTTAAGGTGTGTAAAATACCGATCTAAATTCATTAAATAATGAAGTGCGATTTTTTGGTATTACCTTCAGAATATTATTAAAAATCACGTTATTCATTGCCGGACACTTAACATCGTGGCAACCCCTTGCCAGACACCCTTAATGTTCATGAAATTATAATTTTACTTACGTTATAGTATAAAAGCTGATTTTTGTATTTGTATTTTGTACTTGAGTAATAAGTAAATGATGTTTTCTCACTAGCCAGACATTTTTGATAGTTCCAACCCCTTGCCACACAAGCATGTAGGGTAGCCGTAGGAGCGAGCGCGAGGCTGTATGTATATGGGTGGGTGCGAGTGGGTCGCGTGATGAACACAGATGCTTGTTCTCGGGTCATGATTTTTTATATATTTTTGTTTTTTCTGGCCTCCCCCCAGTTTGTCATCCATAACACAACCCCGGCTTACTTTGGGCCATACGGACGGTGAGTTTGTCTGGGGACTTATAATATGATCATCAGACCCAACATGTACCTTCTCTCTAACCCCATGCTTGGCACAGAACAGCTCTAGTTCTCCCTTGCTGTGTGCGTGTTCGGCCGCGCCCGTCGCCCGCAGCAGCACGCCGGGGTCGCCAAGTTGCAGCAGGCTGCCCGAACATGGCCAGAGATCTGGCTTGCCTGATAGTACCTGTGATTATGGAAAGGGTGTAGATCAATTTCATGTAGCAATCTAGAATTTAAAGTATCCACCAAAGCCTTACTTTCTCCTACTCTTACTTTCTGCGGTTTGGCAGACTTAGGGTGTTACCACACCAATCTTCGATCGATGGTAGCATAGAACAGGCAACGTCGATCGATCATCCAAATAATTTCGGAGATATACGTGTTTGAGCAGTCAGCTAACTAATTAGTTAAAATGTATAAACTCATTGGTATATTAGGCTGTAAATGGGCTTGCGCCCGGTACCGTGACATCGAGAAGCCGCCGCCGTAACCACTGCGCCACCGCCACTCTTTTAACTCAATGTAGAACTAAATTAATTAGTGCATTCCGCAACACAGAATATGCCTCCCAACATGTAGTATGCAGAAACAGTATCCGTTAACTTCAAATTCAGGCCAAAAAAGAAAAAAGACTCTTCTGGGCGGTACTACAGCCGTCCTATGTTTACGTTCATAACTACATTTACGTAGCTCTGTTCCGGCAACGCGGCTCTCGAATCGCCTAACCCACCGGTGGGCCAGGCTAACGCGTCGTACGCAGTCGTCTTTGGCAGTAGATGACCCTTCCGAACCAGTGGTAGTTTCAATGTACGACGGCCTAAGCCGAGCTCCGTGCCCTCTCGGGTGCCCTTAGGCATATCGTATGTAGGAGTAGTTTAAGTCCGTCCATAGACCTTAAATAAACTGTCCATTTCGAAAAAAAGACGTCGTGTTCCAGATAAAGGGAAGGAGCAGCCAGTGTAATTACTGGAACAAAAGCAACTCTAACGGCCGGCAACGTCATCGATCTTATCTATCATAGAGTAATTATTCCATATTCTAAAAAAGCAAAATACTAAAACTTTTAATGGATTACAATGTCATGAGCTCCGCATATAGCCGGCATTAGCAAATGCATGCACTGCACTTTCCACTCCGTTATCAACTGCTATGCTTCCTGCCTTATAAAACTAAAATAATGCTGGCGCAGTCTTTGTTACTGCCAATATTAGATTATGCAGATGTCTGCTTCTTGGACGCGACTGGGGAGTAACTAAATAATCTAGAACTTCTACAAAACTTGGCCAGATTTATATTTGGTCTTAGGACATATGATAACGCGTCGCATTACCGAAATCAGTTACTGACTCTATACGACGTCGCCATGAATAACAAATATTTACAATGCTGTATAATATCCTAAAAGACTTTGAGAGTCTCACCTATCTCTGCTCCCGTATCCAACCTCTATCTCCTGGCACGCCTCAATGCGGTCCTGTCATACCAAAACACTTTGAGTCTTTCACAGTCCGGGCTATTTTATGGAACCATCTTCCGACGAATATAAAAAGCTATAACAGTTTTGTTCTTTACAAGAAGATTAAAAGAACATCTAATTTCAAACTAACTATCTCCAGGTCATCTATGTACATTTTATGTAGATATGGATTATGTATAAGTAGGTGTTCCTTATAAGTATGTGTGTATTTATCATTAAAAATATTGTTTTTGTATATTTTGTAATTTCTTATTTCTTGTATCAGATTGTTACTTGCACTTTTGGACTATCTCTAATGTGAGATCTTTGTAGTGATAATGGACTTATCTCCATAAATAATCAACTTATATTTGTACTTAGTTTTTAAGATTCCATTACGTGTAATACAGAATATATAATATAGTTAATTATATTCAATAATATCTAAGATTAATGATGTCTATAGTCGCAGTTGCTACTTACCATTAAGGCGATCACGTTTGCCGTTTTCCCGTTATAGCAAATTAAAAAAACTTCTTGCCTCGTGAAATCATACTGAGGTAGCGAATAGTGTCGATGACTTGTTAAACACATTTCTGATATATACTTTCTCAAGAGCAACTTACTTCAGGCACACTCAACGCGGCGACCATGGCAATAGCATACGGCAGCAAGTCTCGTTGATGGCTCAAAGCCAGCATCTTGCCGTAGCGCGGCAGTAAGGGGAAAGCCGACACGGCTTTGCCGAGGGGTGTCACTTTTAACGTCTGAAATGTTTTTGAAAAGAGAAGTTTGAGTGAACCAAACTATTAAAGCTGATAAAAAGTCCGACGTGATCTGATAGATTCAGCTAGTTAAGATCTGTATCATTGAAATGTTAAAAGGTAAAACAAGTCACCCGGTATATTCTTAGTGGATGAATTACATAATATAGTTGAATTGGAATTAAATATAATTATTTTTTCAAATTATAAACTAACTGCGTCATATAATTCGATAGTTGTGTAAATCACACTCACTTCCTCCTCATCTCTTCTTCTATTCACACTAATGGGTGGTTTCTCCAGAATCCCCAGGGTTTCTAATCTCTTTTCCGCCAGGCGAAGCTGCAGCCGGTCTGGCGGTGTGGGGAACGGGAAGTTCACTACCTGCAAGGAAAGATTTCAGTCGAATTAAGTGATGTGTCTGTTTAAACCTGTGTTATAGAAGGCAATTAAAATGAGCTATGCAGGTCAGTATAATTCTTCGGCAGATTTTTCTTTAAAATGTATTTGTGTTTTTGTGTCGTGATGTGTTGCCGATCTCAGGCTTAAGTTGGTTGCTTTTGTTCCTGAACACAATCACATAAGCGTGGTTGTTATGGCGGTAGAAATAAGGTCTCTAATACCGCCCAAAGCGAGATAGTGTACGATGCAAATCAGACATTTTAAGTAGGTTATACATCAGCAGTCTGCGACACGCATTAATTAATTAATACTAAATTTCAGTACGTTGAGACTTATCAAGGCGGTTGCGCATGCTCACACCCATCAATAATATCATCGTCATTGATCAATCAAGAGATCAATAAATCCGTTTATTTAAGTAATTTAATTCGCATTTCATTTCATTTATTTATCAAGTACCTTATCAAGTAACAAAGTGTGCAGAGTCAGACACCAGTAGAGGTTTACTAGCAGGAGTCTGAAGTTAGTCCTCTTTTAGCTTACCTTGTCAATAGCCATGCACTTCATGGTAAGCAGCAGGTCATCGACTGGGCGGCGACAGATGTCGGGCGCGTGCTGCGCGGGGAACTCGTGTTGGAATACCGCGCTACTGTACAGTCTGCGAAGATATTTATGTCACTTATTTAAAATGTGCACGCTCTTGTTTTAACTATATACAACACAATACAATCATCTTTATCGTTTAGGGTCACCAACTAATTTACACAAAAACAATATAAAGAATATAAGGAAACTCATAGGTATACATGCAAGCCAAGTGTGAACTTAGTAACAATATTTATCACTCTAAAGTAAAAGAAAATAACAATTACAATGATTTTAGCCCCCTTACTTTGAAATAAAATATTAGATATATAGATATTCATAAATAAATACAAAGCAAATAAAAATACGGAACAATAAATAAATACGTTATACATTTTTTAAAGGGTGGAAGAGATTGTCCAGAAATATCAATTATATGTTAAGAATAAATTAATTCTGAGTGTGGGACCTGCAGACCGTTATTTATATTTAAAATATTTAGAAGTATATTTAAAATAACTTAAAGATCTTTCCCCATTTCTATAAACCAGTATTTTAATTGCTCTTTTGTATCATTGCAACAATACACATTATTAGTAACATCGAAGTACCGTACAAGAAATAAGAATGCCCGCGTCAATTTTATTACAGAATAACTATTTTGAAGCTAGATATTTTTAAGTGTACGGTAAATAAGTTCCTTTTCAGCCGCAACTGATGAGGAAGACCTCATCACTTTCCATAACGTGAGATGAGGATCAAACAACAAATGCTTGATTTTACGTTCTAAATTTCTTCCTCTCTTTTGTATAATGCGTCATTGTAATAGTCAATCACTTTGTTAGTTGTTGGTATATTCACCTATAGACATGTCCGGCGGAAGTGCGCCCCGCGCGGCCGGCGCGCTGTCCGGCGGCGGCCTGCGACGTCCACACCACGCGCCACGCGCTCGCGCCCGTCGCGCCGTCGTACACGCTGCAATGATACAAAAAAATTTTTAATTATTATATAAAGCCTGACCAATAAAATCAGAAATCTCGCTATTTTGCGGAGAACCTATGGAACCAATTTATTGTAATAGTAATAAATATGTTAATTTTAAAAATTTAATTTACATGTAATCTTTTTTTTTATCCCCAGACAAACACACCAACTGTAGGGCCCCAAAGTAAGCAGAGCTTGTGTTATGAATGAGCATACAGCGAAATGGGGGGAACCCAGAATATACATACATGATATACATACGCATAATAAATATACCTTACAGCCCGTTCACACATGGTGTCCATTTCACTGTTCCGTTTTATCGGATACGTTTTTTTTATTGATGGCGTATGGAGTTGTATGACCTTGCGTGTGAACATCGTATCCAGTAATGACGGATACGTTCATGGACTCAAATCATGCGTCATCTCAAGAAGCAAGACCGGTATTATGTATTATTTCGTATACCAAACAGCATACCCGTCTTGTTCTTTCTCACTCTGAAGACGCTTACTTATGTAAGATTACGGAGCTAAGAGTATGTCGGAAATAAAATCCATCTATTTAAAATCTAATAAAATTAACTCTATTTCTATTATTAAATAACTTTACTGACAATTACAAAAGGCTATATTGCGGTGCCCTTAAGCCAGGTTTTTTTAAATTAAAAACTATTAATATTATTGTTCAAACTATAAATTAAATTTTATTAAGAAAGTTATATAGTAATTGATATGACTCCGTCAGCATACGACTGCCACTACCAAAATGTGACAGGATGTCAACTTGAGTAGTTGCTGACGTTGGCACCACTGTCACTGAAAATGGAGGTAAAGTTTGAAACATAACTGAATAAAGCCCAGAATTGGTCGTTACACTGATGTAATTGATTGCATATAGACTTTTATTTCTTATTTCATCCATTTTTCTTAGCGTATCACTGCCCGAAGTATTTAACGGAAAGTTCCGGTTACGTTAAACAAGTTGCCACCAATACATTATTTCACTAGGCTTCTGAGAACATAAACGTTACTGTAGAAACGTCGTACTCACGAAAAAAAAATACATCAAGTTTAGCAGTGACGCGCCACTCAACCGACCAATCACAACGCGTGTTCTACATCGCAATATCAACTTTACCTAAGCGATTAGAATATATATTACTTTCCGACAATGACTATCGGGCCGTGGTCCGCGGCCTGCTCACCCTTTTCTATCGGTGGGAACGCGTGGTTAAGTTCCCTAAAAGTTCATTACACTTTCACTTTTTTAACATTACAAGTAACTTTCACCGTATAAAATCACTACACATTGAACACTAAATGAAAAACAACTGCTTTCTTGTTGTGTGGTGCCAAACAGCGCTCAATAGGTGAACTTAAACAAAAAAAAGTAAATTAAATAAGAAATGAGAACCAACTCACCGCATCTTCTTCTTGCCGGTATCCACGACGTACCCGACGCCGGGTATTGTCAGCGCCGTCTCTGCCACGTCGGTGCACACGACGCACAGCCGCGCGCCCGCCGGCACGGGCTCGAACACGCGGCTTTGCTTGGTCGATGGCAGCATGGAGTACAAGGGTAGTGCCCACAGCGGCTGTCGGCATTGCTGTATTGACGCGGTTAGGTCGGATTCTTCCGTGTCTGTAAAATGGCAAATTTAAATATTTACATTCAATTGAGACAATTTCTTGCATAATAATAAGTTGATGTGTACTTCCAGTTTACAAAGACTTTAGTGAAGAAGAACTGGTAAGAAACTTGAGGGAGACATGTTTTCAAAATAAATGTGTTTCGATGTAAAACTATCAAATCTGTATCCGTTAGTTCGACAAGACTCCGGTTCCATCAACTGACCAAACATTTCCTTTTTTTGACTCGTACGTAGTAATGCTACTTGTGCATAAGTTCTGTTGTTGTGTTTAGTAAGCAATAAAGATATATATAGATAATATAATATAGATAATAGCTTATTCTTAAGTTTTTGCCTACAATGCTTTGACGGCCTGTTTGGTGTGGAGGTAAGTAGCCTTGCCTTCCATGCCAGAGGTCTTGGCTTCGAATCCTGGTAGGGGCAGATATTTTATCATATTTGCTTTCTAGTCATGGATGTGTATATTTAAGTTTATTTCTAATATTTATGTATAAAAAAATAATATCTATGTGTGTTTATATATTTCTTAAGTTTATTTATCCGTTATCTAGTATCCATAACACAAGTTCTTTAATTATACTTAATTTGGGCTAATTTGGGTGATTGTTAGAAAAATATTTATTTAATGCTATGTGTTTACAGGATGGAATTTTGTCACGCGACCTGGAAGAAATGTTTAATTTAAGGAAACATTGCTTTATTTACTAAAAGAAGCAAAAATGCTTCCAAAAAACTCAAAAGATATTAGAAAATACGCTTGCCACGAAGGTATTAAAAATTCGAACTGGTTCAACTCCGGAAAAATAACACTCTGACATTATAACTCACTTACAGACAGATGAATATTCGATTGACACCCTCTGGGTACGAAACCCAATAACCACAGACAACAGGATTACAAACGACCACTCACCAGAATCACTAAGATGTCCCTCGCTGTCGCCGTCATCAATGAGGTCCGCCTGGCCATCATCCTCCGGCATGTTGTAATCATCCAGGTTCACTTTGGGCAACTTCGGCACGTTGGACTTGGCGCGAGCTTTGCGTCGAGCCTTGCGTAAGCGTTTCATTTCTTTTTCTACCTGGGGATGTAATGAGTATACAGTGCTATTAACAATTTTGTCTTTTCTTTTTTGATAAAATTATAATCCATTAAGTTAAATAAATGATCTTGAAGATCCACAGGAAGTGATTTTTTTTTGTTAACATTGACAATTGCTTGTTCTTATTGACGTCAAATAAAGCATGACTCTATCACCAGTTCGGAAAAACCTTCGTGAAAAAGAACTGGCAAGAAACTTCACGGGTATATTCTTTTCAAAATAAATTTACCGAGTCTCTTTATGTCTGTACAAAATTATTCTTATCTGCATCTGTTAGCTCGGCAAGTCTCCCTCCCCCCAAGTATCCCTACGACGAACACCGTCAAACCCTTTCTTAATCCTTTAATAAATCGACGTTAAATTTTTTTACTATTTTCAAAACCGACAAACGAACAAGCAACCGACCTGATGGTAAGTGGCATCAGCTCCCGTGGATTTTATTAATCGTATGTGTTTTATTTATCAATGTTGGACGATGCGTTCCTGACTGTAGGCTTCAGTTGCCTTTGTTCACTGGCTTCTCCCTTCCTTGAACCGGAACACAACCGCGTAAATCTGATTATTGTGGCGATATTGTAGTATCGCCACCCGCCACCGGACGAGATCTTTATATAAGAAATTCTACGACCACAATGCAATTTATACTATTTATTTTAAATAAAATAACTTTAAATAAATAAGTATACCTCTTTACCTCATCATCGTCAGAATCAATATCTTCAGGCTCAGAGTCCAAGTCAGCATTATGTTCAATAACTTTCTTCTTCTTGTTAATAACCTTCGTGTAGTCGACGTCGCGGCGGTAGGGGAACGATGCGCGCAGCTTGCGGACTAGGTAGTGCACCTGTAGATATTAAAGGGGCATTTGTTATTTATTTTGCGAAATTGCAATAAAAATAAGACATATCCACTGAAACGTCCAGGTACAGATTGTAATGACGCGCTATCTGTCCGCGCTCGCGGCAGGTCGCCGTCGCGTTGAGCGCCCCATGCCATCATCTAGTTTAAAGTCTATTTTATAGTAAACTACGGCAGCTATTGCTAATAAAAAAATACTTTTGAAAAGCTGACACTATACAAAAACAACTTATCTGTAAACTAATAAACGATGCCTAATTTTCAAAGTATAAAAAAATATTGAACTTGGTAGTATGGTTTAAATTTGACAAAATTATTTGTTTAAAGAAAAATTTTAAGGAACATTTTGTAATATATATCAAATTTTACCTACGCGTCAGTAAACTACTAAGATTAAATAATCTTTTTTTTGATACCAAAATATCATTTCTTGGTGTTTAAATGTAGCACAGTAAACGAAAACAAACCACCCATTCCCGCATCAGTTTCATATCGCCTGCCGTGGATGAAATAGCGAGATGGCCGACCATATTAGGGTTTTGACACACTGGGCGTCATTTTAGTTGATATTTAAAAAATAAAGACAAATACTATGTTTTGTAATATTTATTTGGAATAACCTTTAAATAATTCTTACATATGACAATTACAACATAATGAATAAATACAATTACAACAATGTAACAATGTGGAAACTTAATCATTGTGACATGTGTGTTTAATGATGTGTTATGTTTTTTAAATGATAAATTAAATACTTTATCATAACTATACTGTGCACGCGGCTTCACTTGCGAAAAATTTCATGTTTGTAAGCCTGTCATTTTTTTTTTGGGATAAATAGAATTTTGTGTATCAATCCAGGTACCTACCTTAGTTTCATATTCCATCAAAATCAACTGTCATTTTAGCGTCTTTTTCTATAAATAAATATTTACATTAAAAAATCTATAAAAAAAATGGTTTGCTTGGTAAAAAAACGCATTTATTACTTTTCTTTCCATTTTAAATCTCTACTATCTTCTAATATGTTCACTTTATTTGTACATCGAAAAGGATAATTTCAATAACATGCACAACGTAATTATCGTTTTAAATTAATACCGTTCCATATAAAGTAACTCTGAAATAGCATTTATTTTTGTAATATGTAAAAGATAAAAATATTTCCGCGAACTTTGTTGACCTAAATTTTTGTAAGATTCTCCATTCTCTGAATCGCAAATAGAGAGCTATTTTATTGAATAGTGCACCAATATGGGAACCATAATGCACGGCTGTCCCTCTGGAGATATCCTCCTGAAAAAAAATAAGCGATTGAATATAAACTATAATAAATATAGCAGAATATATAAAAAATAACTTAAGGAAATTACGTTAAATTACTTTGTTGCCGTTTGCTATCATCAAAATCATGTTAAATTTACCCATGATTCCTCCATCTGTACCAAGCCCTTATTTTAGTACTTAACAAAATCGTAGGCGACACGGGCGCTGTTGGTCTTGGTGATCTGAAGAAGAAAATATAAAATCTTATAATCCTACCTATATTAATTATATTTATTGCGCTTAAATCTATATTTATATTAGTTATGACTTGTTCTTCCAATAACAAGAGGAAATTTGATTCAAATTGCGATAAATCATACAAAAACTTAATTATAAAATACGCCCACAAAAATGGAATAGTTGCATATCCATTTTATCGCATGTAAAAATATCGTAATAAACTTGGGATACATAATATAGTTCGATATTTCGAAAGATTGAATCTTGAGGTTTATTTAAACATATAACACTAATAATATCACATAATAAATAAATGATTACTTACATTTTAATCACAGGTTTCACAATTATTTATAAATTCACAAGCACTTGAAAATTTACGTCCTTAAAAAAATTATTTTTAAAATGTCAATTGTCAGCCTTCCAAATCTGTGCTTCTTTACCATCAAAAGTTGCGTAATTTAATAAAGTGACATCTAGTATATTTTACTAGAAGCTTTACGAAACGTTTCATTGATAAAAATGCGTTCAAAACGAAAAAGTACTTTTTTTTTCTACTAGGCTGCTCTAGTCGCCCGGACAGTTGACGCATATAATTTTTAGACTGCTCTAGTCGCCCGGACAGTTGAGTAGATATATTGAGCAGAACTTGTGGTGGCGTGCGTGGCATTTATGTAAGGGACATGGTTGAGGAGGGCGATGGCTGTAAATAGGTGCCGTTTATTGGTGTTCCTCGTTTGGATAGTTGAGGGGAGGTGGACTTGCCGAGCTACCCGATGCAGATAAGAATAATTTTGTATAGACGTACAGAAACATTGTAAGTTTATTTTGAAAAAAATGAAAAAATGAAATTTCTTGCCAGTTCATCTTCACGAAAGATTTTCGCGAAACAGTAGAGCCATGCTTTATTTAAAGGCAATAAGAACAATTAATTAGTAATTGTCAATGTTGAGAAACAAATAATTGATTTGAAATTTCTCATGGATTTATATACAATATGGATATCAAAACAAAAAGTGTCCCAGACTCATCTATTTATATATAGGAACGCAAATAAATTAAAACGTTTCGACTTAAATTATGACTACTGTACATTATGGCTGAAAATATTAAATGTTTTTTTAAAGTAGTGCAGGTCACAGATATTATACTATCAATTACATGTGAACGAAAAAAACAAATCTTATAATCCCAATACTAATAATGTAGACAACACCTTTATAACAGCTTTTTATAAACCTCATTTAATGTATTAATATAATTATATCATGTCAATCATATAATAATATCAATATCATTATTATATGGGACCCAAATATGGCGAGGACCAAATCCATTTCTTTTAACGAAACGGAAAAATTTAATAATATATTTCACCCATAGACTTAGTATATATTACTCAAGACTACCTGACAGCGTAGAGACGCGTAACCAGTTCTGATTTATCATCGTGTAAGTTATTTAGTAAATCCCTTCGCAAATTTACAGTGCCAACAACTTATGTGTTTAGTAGAACTAACAGATTCCTTTTCCTAATGTTTGCATAGTAGGCAGCGCCACCCTTGAATGCACTGCTCCGACTGTAAATGTGTGTGCCGACTTGTGACGATCTGTCATTCAAAACCTGTTTTGGTGAATTTTCGTACGGGAATTTTTCTCCCTTGCGCGCTATACTCAGTCGTATATGGAGTAATACTAAGTCTATGATTTCACCTGTGTATTTTGCTACATCTCAAATGTATACAAATTTTGTTTAAATAATCAACTTGAAATAATTCTAAATTGTATATGTATAATAATTTTGATGACTTTCTGGATAGATCTACAGGATTAAATGCAGCACTTACGTAGAGTTAAGCTTTGTGAAGTTAACAAGTGGGCCAAATTGCTACAATAAAGAAATATTCATATTTCACTACATTAAGCTCGTGGCTTCGCTCGCGTATACCTCAGAAATAGTTCTATTATTATATAATTATTAATAAAATAAAAATCAGCCTTTATGTTTTTCCAGATCATATTCTATCCGTATGCCAAATTTCACCCAAATACATTAAGATGTTTTCATGTGATTGTGTACCAAGCGTTGTGTACCAAAAATACAATCTTTTACATTTATAATGTTAATTTGTTCTCACCTCCTGCTGCCCGGTCACAAACACCAATATACCGTTGTCAGGCAGTCGGGTGTGTATCTTGACAGTCTTGCGAAATGCTTCCTGCAAGTAGTCGGTGGGAGTTCGTCTGTTGAAGTGGATCGTTACCGGGTATTGACGAGACTCTATCTGTAAAGGGGGACAAAATACTGATTGAATTCACTCACCCGAAACTCATTCGGCTCGTCTAGCCAAAAGCTGGCGGCATTTTCCTAAACGCTTATCTACACATATTTAAGTTTTCCGACTGGGAGTGCCAATTGATGCCGGGCGGCACATGCGGGTAGCGCCCTTTAGAACAAGGAAGGCACCACCAGACATTTTACTTGACAAAAAACTTAATACAAAATTTCACACCTCTATGTCTACATTTAGTGGGGTATTCAGTAATCGAAATATCTTTTGGTAAATCTGTCTTTGACGGTGCACTCTTTCTATTACAACCATCACTACAGAAAAATGTAGTTGTAAAAGAGTGTGGGCGTACCTTCGTCGCCTTTCCTAATGTTTTTCAAATTACTATAGTGAAACAGTCAATAAAGCAATGTTACACTAAACTGTTGTCTCTTCACAACAGAACCCTTATCCTACATGTAAGTGATCCATTAATGAAAGGAACACTTAGTGAAATTACTGGAACTAAACTTAATGTATATAATAAATTAATAAAGAGTTTGTGAATTATTTAATAACATTAGAGCTTAAGAAGAAAACTGTATCTACTAACACATAAACATGTGATTATTAAATAAACTCCAACGGTGACATGATTCCAATAAATAATCAATATTAATCAAATATATCTGATTAATGAGTTAAGGCCATGACACCTGTTTCAGTTTGTCAGTTTCCTGGCTATAAAGATAAAAGAGAAGAATGTAGATAATACCTGAATAACCGGAGGAGGCACTTTAAACAACCTCTTATTTTCCGTGAAGTCTTCAACTCTCAGCGTAGCAGACATTACTATGAGTCTCAACGGACTGCCACGTTTTCTTCTCAGAGGCACTATGCGGGACAAAAGACCTAAGAGAATGTCCGTGTACACGCTGCGTTCATGGGCCTCGTCGATTATGATCACGGAGTACTTGCTGAGGAGAAAGTCTGTTTGGATCTCTTTGAGGAGGACACCTGGAATAATTAAAATATGATTTGGTTCTATTCTGGCTGACTCGTAGTGTGATAGACTTTGAATGATTACGTGGCAACAATATCTATTTTTAGAGAGCTTAGGACGCGCTCCTCACAGACGGAAAAGGTTAGCAGGCCGCAGCCAGCGGCAGTCGTATAGTCAGGATGTAAAAAAATTAATGTTACTTCTAAAACATGTAAAAGAATTCCTTAAACTGAACAACATTTCGTAAGGAACAAGGGTAGTACTAGTGAAAAATATTTCAGCTTCATCTCTGGCTCAGATTCATTAAATAATAGTATCCAAAACTGAATTCGTAATAAAAGAAATTTTATTTGCTGTCGAATCCTGTAATGCTGCTGTCAATAAATTAATCAAATGATTTCAACCAACCACACCATGTGCACCATGATGGTTATTGTAGTGATGCAGTTGTCTTGAGTCATCACCAGATATCAGGAGCTTCAGTATCATTAGCATTTGATGAATTGTCATATATGGTTTAATTAATTCTTTAATTACTTATCATAGGTCTTTACCTATGAAACTGCCGTTTTGCCGTACTGGCCATTTCAAATGAAAATATTTTTTTTTTTGACTGATAATTCTAATTTCAAATTAATTTTATTTGACAAACATGGAATTCTTTTTCTAAAATCGTCATTTGTTTAATAGTTAGTGTTTTGTTTTCAACGCATTCGAACTTTTTTCGTCATCATGGATAATTTAAAAATTCGAGTAATTATGGAGTATGAGTACCGTCGTGGCAGCAAAGCGGCACAAGCGGCACGCAACATCAACGACGTTTACGGAGCGAACACTACAAATGAACGCACCACCCGTTATTGGTTTACCCGCTTCCGTTCTGGAAATTTTGACCTGAAAAATGAACCCCGTGGTCGTCCGAAAACTTCGGTCGACAATGACGAATTAAAGGCAATTGTGGAAGCTGATGAAACTCAATCCACGGCTGAATTAGCAGCAGCTTTCGACGTTAGCATCAAAACAATATTGGTCCATTTGCGTCAAATTGGCAAGGTAAAAAAGCTTGACAAATGGGTACCCCACGAACTCAATGACCGCCAGCGCGAAGTACGCGTGGAGACGTGCCTTGCACTGCTCAGCAGGCATACAAATGAAGGAATTCTGAACCGCATTGTTACTTGTGACGAGAAATGGATCCTGTTTGACAATCGTGAGCGCTCAGCAAGTTGGTTGGACCCTGGTTCAGCACCCAAACAATGCCCTAAACGAAAACTTACCCCTAGAAAAGTGATGGTCACTGTTTGGTGGTCTAACGCGGGTGTAATTCATCACAGCTTCTTGCTAAACGGGACAATCATTAGTGCAGATGTGTACTGTGAAGAACTGAACACAATGATGGATCGCACGTCTCCAACCAGCTTTGGTCAATCGTTCGGCTCCACTGCTCCTGCACAACAACGCGCGACCTCATACTGCACAGCAGACGGTCTCCAAGCTACAAGAGTTGGGGTTGGAAGTTCTCCGTCATCCGCCGTACTCACCAGACCTTGCGCCTACAGACTTCTTTCCAGAATTTGGATAACTGCTTGGCGGGAAAAAAATTCAATAACCGAGAGGCAGTACAAAATGCCTTTGAAGAATTTGTTGCCTCCCGTCCAGCTGATTTCTTCAAGAAAGGCATCAATAAGCTACCAATGCGTTGGCAAAGATGCATTGATTGCATGGGTGATTATTTTAATTAATAGAAATAAAAAATATATAAAACAATTACGCTTCATTTATTTCGTGAAAAACGGCAATTTCATAGGTAAAGACCTAATATTATTTTTATTGAAGAAAACGCGATCCGTAAAAGGGAGTGCGTATTCCAGAAAATTACTACTATCTTTCTTAGATTTCTTTAGTTTTTAATTGGATAATAAAGTTAGAGAAAAATAAAATGTTAATCTTCAAAACTAAACCCCATACGGCATTCCATAAATCGACATGCAACAATCCACAAAAAAAAACACTTACCGTCAGTCATAAACTTGATCTTCGTATCCTTAGTAACATTTCCCTCAAACCGCATCAAATATGAGACCTCCTTGCTGGTCAACCCCAACTCGTATCCAACTCGTTGGGCCATCGACACGGCAGCCACCCGCCGTGGTTCCGTCACGCCGATCATTTGGTGCTGGGTGTACCCTGCTTCGTACAGAAACTGGGGTATCTGGGTGGTTTTACCGCTGCCTGTCAATTCAAATACAAATGTATATTGTGCTGGCTTTTCGATTTTAACTGGAAGTGACTGCAATGAAATGTACTGGTGAGTTTCTACATACTGAAATTGTAAAATCGCCGAAAGGCTGTCGTATTTGTGGTGGGGAGGGGGTTACGCCTGTGTCTTTTAGATGGGGTACCTGTCTCATGGTGATGAAACTTTTAAAATGGTTTAGCAAAGGGTTGAGTTCAAAATGTTCGTGCCGTCGGCCACTTATGTTTCAGTAATATATACAGTTATAATTATTTGTATTATAATAAATAATCAATAAGGTTAATACCACATTTTATAATCACATGAGCTAAATACTAATTCGTTTATTTTTATTTTTAGTGTTAAAATAGCCATCATTAGAGTAAACTTATAATATAATAACTATATTGAATTGCACCACAAATTCTTTAATCTAAAAATATTTGTTACTTCATTTAATAGGAAAAAAAGGAAAAATAAACAATTAACTACTAATTAATTATTTATTGTGCTAGTTTGCTATCTCATTAGTAAGCAGGCTGCATTCACTTGTTGCACAAAAACAGAGCGAATGTTTTTTTTATTGAGGGTTGCCGATCAAAGAAAACAATTTCGCACATAAACCCAAGCAAATAAAAAGCACAAAAATAAAATATTTGACTATAAAGCTAACGCTATTTTTTTTTGTGATATTATTTAATATGTTATGATTTCAACATTTTTAAAGTAATTAATTCAATAGAATATCTATGTCATCTATTTTAAATCATAAAGATTACCTCAAGTAATTTTTAAAATGTTGAGTGAGTCATTGATAAATTTTAAAACTACAGCTTTTACTCAAGCGTTATTGTCGCGTTATTGTCGAGGCACAGCCGCGACTGTGCTCGGCCCTGATGATGGACGACTCCATACGAGTCCAAAACTAGTCGGACTTTTCCGACAATAACGCGTGAGTAAAAGCTGTGGTTTTAAAATTAATTACCTCAAGTATTTACTTTTTGCATAATGATTAACCTATAGTTCGAGAACCCCTGTCTGTATCGGTAAAGATGCACGCAGTTACATATTCTTTGATTTGCTTTTATGTCTTTTATATATTTATATACGTAATTTGGCTCTGACTTTCGTTTTAGTAATTATTATAAAATGGCCTGGAATGAACTCAACTATTTATAGTTTATTGATTACATAGAAACAAAATCTTTCCTCTTGATAATAATATAAGTATAAATTAATAAAAAATTACATTATTATATTACATTACAGCTCTGATCTAATATTAGGCAGCAAAGAAAGGGTTAAGTCCATTTTAGGCCGTCAGTAAGCTTTATGTTTCAGCACTTAATGGACGAATGGAATTCACGATAATTCGTATCATTTATGTAAATGATTATTAGAAAAAGTATCAGAACTAAAATATTTCCCAATAAAATTATCTAAATTAATAAGAAACAAAACCTGAGGAGTCTCCATACAATAGCTGCGCAACGTTGGGGTTACCGATTCAATGCAAAAGAAGTTTTGCTGGTGGCTTATTCTAAAGATAAAGGCATAAAGCTTTTCATAAACAATAAAGTAAACATAAAGTCTACATTTAAAACTAAATAAATAAAATCAAAAACATATTACAAACTTAATTATGTTAATTGTATAATCTTGCAAAGCATTATTTCGATTGCAACTATAACTTTTTGTGAGTTTTATTTTTTTTAGTTCGGGATCCCTATCACCAAACTTCAAAATTCAAATACGTCAATCCAATTTGTTATTTTGCAACAAGTGGATGTGCTCTTTCGGTTTTCCTTTTTTTTAGTTTTTTACTTCTCATGTTATTTCCTTTTTGATTTTCCTTGTGTGAAGTCTAAACGCGTCAAACACTCGCTTCGGGTCGAGAGATAATATGGCTCAGTAGCGTCAGTTCCTCGCATTTTGAGACCTCCTCGACTTGTCGCGGGTACAGACCTCTTCCTTTAAAAGCCTTTAGGTTAGTCTTATGTATAAATGTGTCTTCTTTCTATATTCTAATTAAAATTTTGGACACGTGACTGTTGTACGTAAGATTTCCTTTGACTTCATTATTTAATTTAAATACCAAAAATAAAAAAGTTAGTTCAATAACCTTTTAAATATGGTTTATGACTGTATAGTCAATCTATTAAAAATAATCATGACGGTATTATATGCTAAAACATCATCGGCCGACGGCTCAAACACTATGGACTTAAGCCTTTTATGATAATTCATGACTTTACAATAATTATTTTAATGGTATGAAACAGCTGTCATTAGCTTAAAGAAAGGTACTTTTATTAAATGGTATATTATAGAGGTGTCAAGCACCTAATAAAACATGGACAAAATTATCTAATAAAATGTAACAGATTACCCGTCAAAAATAATAATAATTTATGTAAAGGAAAATTACATAACTTTTTCATAAAACAATTAAAGCTACATACTTCAAGTACACTATAATTACACAAGTTTTATATCATTTCTATTCTGCATTGTTTAATGTAGAAAAGAAATACTTCTGATATCTATTTTTAAAGATATTGTGAAATTGATATTGTATTCTGCTTTAATTTAATGTCTGTAAAATATGTCTTGCAAAACTCTATGGGCAGATCCTCATAAAACAGATCCTCCTAGCCATCACCCTCTTCAATGATACTCTAAGTGAGTAATTGGCAAACAAGGTTTGACATATTCTTTTTTCAACTCAAAAAAGAATATGTTGTTTGTCACATGAATATTTAGACATCATTTGTTAAGTGAAATTAAAATTACTTGACTTACCTGTTTCTCCGGCTACAATTATAAACTCATTTTCATTGATCAACTCCATAATTCTTTGCTCTTCACCCAATATGGGCAATTTCAACCTTGCAACCTGCACCTTAGGATCTCTATTAACTTGTACATGCACTGTTTCATGAGTAAGCAGGGGTTTGCTTTCTACTCTCACATCTTTCTTTGCTGGTATTGCTGATTCATCTTTTTTATTGTTGTTTTTTTCAATGTCTTCAACAATTTCAATTGAATCTGCTTTTGGAGTTGATGTCTCAACAGCTATTACTGTGTCATCATTCTCACGAGTTTTTTCCTCTATGAATTCTGGTTTATCACCCTCATCAGAGTCTTCTGATTCTTCACTAGTTGATTCTTCAAGACCAACAATATTGGGATCATATTTTCTTTTCTTAGACCCTGTTGTTGACTCTAATTTTAAAAGACGTAACCGTTTTTTTGCTCCTGTAACGTTACATGTGAAAGATTAGGTACTATTACATAATTTAAGAGTAAACAGGTAATTATTTTTCTAGCTTTTTGCTTTTCTTATACAAAATACAGGGATCAGGTGGATACTACTTATGTGTTATAGTTTAAACAAGTACCAGATAATTTGTACAGTAGTTTTTTTTTAAGACATGGTATTTGTACATAGCTTGTTAAAAACTAGTAAAGTCAGTCTGCTAACCAGCAACACTGCTATACTTCTTATTTTCATCAGCTTCTTTGTTCTTTTGCACCACAGGTTCCAGATTTAAGTCATCAAGCTTCCTCACGCCCAGAGTCTGCACGGTTGATATTGCTGTCATGTGCTTGACTTCATCCTGTGAGGCCTGACATTTTGACAGGGACTCTAGTAATGCAGCACGCTGGAATTCATAAACATTTTAAGAATGCAATTATTTCGATTGGCCACAGTAATCTTAAGATTTTTATGAATGAATGAATGATTCATTTATTTAAAGTAACAAAGACTCATGTTGTTAGTATATTATTAGTTAAAATTTTTAAATATAAAAAAAATTACAGAGGCCATTCCTGCACTACTCCCTAAGAAACGGCACAGGAATGCGACTCTTGCTTTGACAAACATCCCTGATGCACTGCAGAAGCGTGGCAGCCGCAGCGTCACCCTGAATGCATTATTATACTGGATACGGCGAGCATTGCAAGCTTTTAGAGCATGCCTAGCCCACATGCTGGACATGTAAAAAGTTGTACAGAAAGCTCTAAACAGCGTGAGTTTCACCTCCCTCGAGCAACATGCAAACCTGTGGGCTAGCATGTTCGCTCTCACTGACAACGCTCTCCATTCCCTCTCAATATCTTCATCATCTTTCAGGTGGGGAGCCAAGATATGACCAAGATATTTAAATTTATAAACTCTTTCTATTTCATCAAAATACAATTATTTATTGCCTCAAATTTGGAACTTTCCGGTTTGTTCAAAATATGGTGATTTGATATTTATCTAGATGTACTATAAAAAATTGTAGCACCCCTCACAGTTCACTATTTTAAGTTCATAAGTATTGCAAATATGGTGTGATTAATAAGCAAAATAAACACACCTTAGTGTGAAATGCACAAATTTTTAAGACAGAGAAAACAAATTTGCTCTTTCTATACTTTTATTTGATAGCACACTGATCTGATTTTAGTCTTGATTTTATGTTTAACATAAAAGTATTTATTATTTTAGTGGGATTTTACAAAAAAGATTTGGGTAAAAGATTGTAACAACCTTAGAGTCAAAAAATAACATGGCAATAACTGCTTTATTATGACCTATGAATATTGGTACTTACATTAGCTTTTTTATTCTTCTTATCCACTATCTTTTCGAGTCGCTTTCTTTGTGCTTTTGACAATATACGAGTCTTTTCTTTTTTGTCTTTGACTATCTTAGTTTGCCTCTTCTTAGAAGGCAACGCCAGCAAGTTACTGGCGTCAGAGGATCCATATTCATTTTGGCCAAATTCAAGTTTTATCTGAAATACAAACATGTTCAATTTGAATATACTGTTAATGTGCAATTAGTAATACTATACCCTAAATTAGGGTATAGTATATTTATTTATATATTTATTAAAGGGCAATTTGGTGCTCGCACAAAGTGGACGTGTTACAGAAATATTTAAATAAATAAAAGATACTAAACAACCCAAATTAGGCAGTGTAAACATAGTGCCAAAGTTCAATCTTACAAAACCACTTACGACGTTGTGAACCCGTGCAACCAAGTTCGACCGCGCTCAGCGGCCGGCTCGCGATCGCACCTCACCCCCGCGGAAACAGACCAGTTGCTATTTTTTGTTGCATTCACACCTGCGCGCGCGTCGTCGTCGTCACTACTACTACTACGAAACCATACACAATGAACTCGGAGAGTACGTCGTCGCCGCGTGATACATTGACATGCGGAAGCGGGATTACTACTGGATCAGTACCAAACTTAAGTACGTATGATTATGATACATTTTATTAATACTAATTCTCGGAAAAGGAAGGAACGCGATGATGAGTCGGACTACAAAACAGATTATTCAAATTTTCGCTCAGAGATAATGCTATTCCTGAAAGATTTTGCTAAAACCCAAACAGAGAATTTATCTCTAATTAAAGAATACATTATAAGTGAAATCAAGGAAGAAATTAAAGTATCTACGGAAAATTTTTCACAACAATTTAAACAAATGAGCAATGAAATAGAAAATATAAAGGCCGAAAATACAATAACGCAAAAAAATTGAAACCGAATTATCACAACTCAAAAATAACGAATTTATTGAAAAAAATACCCAAATCGCATTCGCTTGTCAATGAACACTTTATGCTAGAATTAAAGGACCGAACGGAACGTGAGAAAAATGTCGTCGTTTTCGGAATACCCGAAAAAAGTGATAAAAATTTTAAAGCTAGATCTAACTACGACATGGAGGAGTTTATTAAAATATCAACATTGATTATGGAGAATTGCCCCAAACCGCTTAAATCAATGCGACTAGGCAAATACGTTCCAGGAAAAATGGAGAAAAGGACTTGATTATTAAATACATAAAAGGGATGGAAGTATTTACCGAAACTTGGCTTAGTTCAGACGACCAGGCAAAATTTTATGACATACCTAACTACACTCACGTTTATAATTTTAGGAAGATAACTCACGGAGATGGCGTCTCAATTTATGTACACAATTTAATAAAATTTGATGTAACAGAAAATCTTATAGAAAATGGAAACCATTATTTATTTATAATTATCATTAAATGTTGGAGTTGTATATAAGCCAGATGATGATGCCGACATGAGAAACTTTCTTAATACTTATTCATCACAGCTGGAATGTCGCAGGAGAGTGTTAGTACTTGGTGATTTTAATATCAACCTACTTAGTAAAGAGAGTTATGTAATGCAGTACCTAAATGAATTGAAGGAGACTGATTATGTAATACTTAATAAAATTAATCCCTTATACTGCACACGGGAAACAAGTACCACTAAGACCATATTAAATCATGATGGAACCAATATTAGCAATCATTCATTTAGCCTTTCTATTATCGAATCTTCACTCTCTAATCACAAACAACTGTATCTTGAAGTTGGAAAACTTGTCCCTACAATAAATAAAAAAATTTAATATACAGCATTAGACTATGAGAAATTCTATCACAACACCCTGACCATAAACTATGAAAAGGAAATCAAAGACTTTGAGCAAATTATCAAGAGCAATATACGAAAAAGCCAAACTGAAAATACTAAAATACTGAACCCTCCGCAGCAAGACTGGATTAGTCAAGATATAATTAAGTCAATAGACGGAAGAAACGAAGTATGGCAAAAAACTAACATGGACCCACAAAATGAAGACATTCAGATAGTTTACGAACAGGAAAAAAAAAGAGTGCAAGAGATGATAAAGCAAAGCAAGAAAAAATATTACCAAAAACTATTTGAAGATACGATACGAAGATAAAATCACACTTAGAATACATGATAGAAATCTGGGGATCAGCTGCAATAACTCATATTAATCCGTTTAAAAGAATACAAAACAAAATTATCAAAGTATTGTTTAATTATCCATTCTTAATGTCAACAAAGCAACTATATAGTAAAACTAACTTATTTAACCTAACGCAACTGTACCAATTTTCTGTATGCAAGTTAATAAAGAAAATCTCCTTAAAATTAATACAGTCTAATATAAAAATTGAAAAAAATTAAGTATGCAACGACTGAGAAATAAACACAACTTTGAAGTGATAATACCAAAAACAAACTATGGGAAAAAAACAATATTATTTGAGGGAGCACAGTTGTACAACAAACTGCCAAATGATATAAAATTTATTGAAAATATAAATACTTTTAGAAATAAACTTAAACTACACATCTTGCAGAGCACCAATAGTTAAATTAACAGTGTAATATTATAATTGTTTTCATATCTCATTAAAAGTGAAATTGTAAATTCTTATGAGAATAAAGTTCTTTAAACCTAAATTATTATAAGGGAAAACAATTCGAAATTGTACTTACTGCACTAATTTCGGAGTTATCCACATTTGTTTTCACTATTTGACGGGCTTTAGCGTTAAACCCAATCTTACCCATAGTTACTTAATTAAATACTATTCCATGCGGTAAAGACGTTATGCGTTGTGACTTTGACCACGACTCAGCAGTAAAGTCTGAACAACACCATAACTAAAAACTTCATTTACCTCGTGTGTTTCTAGTATATTATGTACTGCCGAAGCAAGTATTATTATTATTATTATTTTGTGTATAATGGCAATCAGCTGTTGTTAGTACACAATAACTATTTCTGCCAATTTCAAGTATTAGTATACACACGTACTACACTAGGTTAATAATTTTGTAGCGAACAGCTGAGTAGAACTTGCAGTATCTCGAACATTGAGTTACCTTGAACAATACAAAAACAGGGGGATGATATAAGTTTTTACAGATCTTTAGAAGAGTATAATTACATATTTATAATTTGATATTAAACAAATGGATAAATCTTCCAAGAACCTTAAAGATAAGAGGATTTTGAGAGGAGAGCAGAGTTTTGATACTTGTAGGTTTAGGGAACTGGAGTGGGAGATGGTCATATAAGGAAGCTGGTGAGAGAGGGCAATTAAAGAGGAGATGGTCAGTGGTTCCATCCCCCAAACCACAATCACAGACTGAAGTCCTTCTTATGCCAAGTTTATGAAGAAATACTGGAGTACAACAGTGACCCAATCTCAGCCTGCAGATGACAGATGTTGTTTTCTTATCCATATATTTAAATTTACAGAACCAAGGTTTAGTTGGGATGGATGGTTGGATGTCTCCATAGTACTTTCCTGTTGTTAGCCTTGAATTGCACTTTAAGGCCTGTAAGGAGCTAAGGCAATCTGTCAAAATAAGGGAGTTAGACAAATTATTATCCTAAACGTATTTTATGGCCTCAAGGATGGCTATGGCTTCACCAGTAAATACAGTTGTTTGCAGTGGACATTTGTAGGATAGCAAGATGGAGTACTTAGGGATCCATACTGCCACCCCGACACACCCCGAGGGAGAAATTTTTGAGGCATCAGTGAAGATTAAGGTCCAATCCCTCCATTTTTCATTGACAATCCTTAGAAATTCAGTATTAGCATTTGGCATGTTTTTAGCTAAACCTAGGCTCGATATAACATTGGGGGAATATATAAGGGCTTCATAGGGAATAGTATAGAATTTGACGATCCATCCTGAACGTAGGAATAGGGGAAGAGTCTAAATTAGAGAGACTGTTAACCAAACAAGGAATATCCTTATTGGACCAGAATGTAGAGGAAGAAGTTAAAAATTTTAAATAGTTAAGTTTAGTGTGAAGAGGATGAGAATGAACCTGTTGGGTGTTGGCAAGGAATCTATCTGCCAGAAATTGTCTTCGAAGATGTAAAGGGGGTTCTGCACATTCCACCTGCATAGCATTAATGGGCGAGGATTTCATGGCACCTAAGATGATTCGAAGGGCCTTACTTTGTATCTTATCCAGTAAATGTAATACTGATTTGTTACATGGGATAAAGCAAAAAGAGCCATAATCCATAATGCTCCTGATTAATGCATTATATAATAGTCTCTGAGTGTAAGGGTGAGATCCCCACCAAACCCCAGAGAGTGAGCGCAACAAATTGATATTTTTTTCACACTTTTGAACTATATAATATATGTGGGATGAGAAAGACAGACTAGAATTTAGTATAATACCTAAAAATTTCACCTCATTGCACATTGGAATGGGAACACCTTGAAAAGAGATAGCTATTGGGGGAAATTGTCTCTTCCTCGGAAAGATAAGAGCCTTACTCTTAGAGGGAGAGAGAGAGAGGCCATGGTATTCCAGCCAGTTGCCTAGGTAGAAAAGAGCAGTGTTGAGGCGACCTGAAGTAATCTCTGCTGTGGCTACCTTTGAGTAGAGAGTGATATCATCTGCATATTGCAGGATATTACAAAAGGAAGACACAGATGTGTCCAAATCAGAAGTATAGATGTTATATAGCAGTGGGCTTAAGACAGAACCTTGAGGAAGACCCTGCCAAACTAAACGAGGAGATAGATTAGAGTGCTGATGTCTGATTTGGACAGATCTAGACACAAGAAGATTGTAGATGAAGTAGGTCAACCTCACCGGTAAACCTAATCGCAGCATTTTCTGTTTAAGTATGGGAAGTTGAATGTTGTCATAAGCAGAACAGACATCCAAGAACACCGCCATCACTGATTCTTTATTAGACAAAGCTAACCTTAAATCAGTGGTGAAGATGCTCAGGCTGTCCATGGTGCTCATGCCTTTCCGAAAACCAAATTGTGTTGAACTTAGCAGATTATGACTCTCAACATACCATTCAAGGCTATTCTTAATAAGGTGTTCAGTGACTTTTAATGGAGTTGGAGCTAGCGCAACTGGCCGATAGGAATTATGAACATCTGGGTCTTTGCCTGGTTTTAGGATGGGAATTACTAAATAGAGTTTCCAGGGAGCTGGTATCTCACCAGATATGAAAATGATGTTAATAATTTTAAGTAAGGATTGCTTAAGGAGGATACCAGCCCTGGATAAGAAAGAATAAGGAATACTATCATGACCCGGGGTTGAGTCATGAAGGTTATTGAGGACAAGATTTAATTCGTCCATGGTGAAGGGAGCATCAAGGGGACTAAATGAGGTGAGAGTAAAATAATTGCAAGGTTGTAAAACAGAAATCGGGACATAAGGGGGAGCAATTTTATCCAGAAATTTATCAAGCCAAAGGGATGGGTTGTAAGAGAGCCCCGGTGGAGTGTATGACATGGAGCCGCGGAAGCGTCGAATAGCGCTCCAAACATGGGAAGAGGGGGAACGAGGAGCCAAATTCTCGCAGAACTTACGCCACGCCTCTTTCTTCTTTTTTTTAAATAGTCTCCTGGTCTGGGCTGACACTTTTTTAACTTGAATGTAATTAAACATTGACATAGTGGCCGCAAATTGCGTAGGTCTGCTATCCGCAAGCAGACCTACGCATTCTGATCATGTCAGAGCAGTCTGAGTCCCACCATGGGGGAGATGATCGAAGTCTTTTATCTGGGTTCTTCTTTGGAATATGTAAGTCTGCCGCAGATTGAATGCAAGAGATTAGGCCTTATAGCACTCTTGGATATTATACAAGGACGGGGAGAGAATGTGGGAGGACAAGTCATTAGTAGCTTTAGTGTAGTTGTACCAGTCGGCCTTATCAATTTTATGCTGCAGAAGGGGTGGTAACTTAGGAGGAATATGACAAGAAGAAGGTATGGTTATAATTATAGGGTAGTGGTCACTGCCATATAGGGAATTAAGCCTTCTCCAACTAATCGACGCACCATCAGCAGCACAGCACATGGAAATGTCCACAGCACTAGGGTTCTGATGAGGGCCAGAAAAACGAGTAGGACAACCATCATTCAGGACATATAAATTTTGCTCATCAATTATGTCTGCTAAACGCTGACCAGGACCGTCACAAGCCTGTGAACATTGGCTACCCCATAGGACATGGTGACAGTTGAAGTCACCTAGAATAATAGGGTTACTCGGCAAACGGGAAATGAGTGAATGAAATTCATCTATAAGTGAAATAGTGGGGTCAGATATATAGACTGAAACAAGAACAAATTGAAGAATTTTGACAGCAAGTATACTAATTTCAAATGAGTGGGGGGGAATTTGGATAGTTGTGTATGGAAGAGAAACCTTCACGAAGAGAGCTGCACCACCATGCCCATCTGCTCTGTCATCTCTAAGACAGACAAACCCAGGCAATTTGAATCGACTGCCTGGGGATAGCCAAGTCTCAGAGACAGCAATAGCCAAAGGGTCATGCTGATGAGCCAAATGAGAAATTTCATGCTGTTTATTTCGGATGCTTCTACTATTCCATTGCAGGAGTCTGGCCATTGTTAAGAAGAAGATTAGCAATAGGGGATAACTTTTTAGCAACGGAGGACGGTAGTGGGATGTCTTCAAATTTTGAAAGAATGTTCAAAACTAGGGAAATCAGGAGTTCTAAAAAATTGTCATTAGGGGAGCGGGAAGAGGTAGGGAGGAAGGCGTTACCCGATTTAGAAGATGGAGGATTAGAAATAATAGCATTATGGGCAATTTTGTCATAGCCTGGAGATAAAGACGGACTGGGTTTTGATGGTTGATATATTGTTTTTTTGTAAGAAAGATTTAGTGAAGGAGAACTTTTAGAAGCATCTGCATACAATTTTTTAACTGAAGGGAAGAGGGATGATGCTTCCTTGAATGATATGTTCTTTTGGGACATGGCGATTTTAATATTCTTTGCCGGGAATGTTCCGGGCAAGATTTGTCAGTTGCTAAATGAGGGCCTGAGCATTGCAGGCAGGAAACTTCAGAGGATGCAGGGCAAGAGTCACCTGAGTGAGACTGTGCACATTTGAAGCAACGAGCACTGGATCGGCATTGGGCTTTCACATGGCTAAATCTACAACAGTTTAAGCATTGTATGGAAGGCAAAATGTATGGATCAACGGTTATTGATGAGTTAAAAATAAACACTTTATCAGGTAAGCATTGTCCAGAGAAAGTGATCACTACAGAACCCGTGGGGGTACAAGTGGAACCAGACTCCACGGACACTTTTCTGTTTAAGCGACGAGCCTTCAAAATTATTATATCACCTTGGCTTGTGGAGATTGCTGATACAACTTCCTCCATTGACCAAGAAGTTGGGATCCCGCGAATCAGCCCCATTCTTGTTATATTATATGTAGGAATTAAAGCTATATAGTTATGAGATTTAAGACTCGGGTTTCTGAGAAACTCGTTTGCTGCACATGCAGATGAGAATTCCACAGAGACCCGATTTCTGCCAACACTCTTTATACCATCATTTTTAATATTTTTAATGTTTGATGTAAATAAAAATTTTCCAAAATTTAGATGATTAAATGTACTGCCTGACTTAGGGTGATTTTCTGACCTGGACACATGAACAATGAAAGGACCTTTGTCAGAAGGATGGTAAGATTTTTCTTCTAAAAGACTTGGATGAGTGTAAATAAGGTTATTGGCTTGAGATGGAAGAGCATTCGAAACAGATTTTTTAGGAGTAGGGGACGAATCCCGATTTATACTCGGACGTTTTCTTGTTTGCACATGTTGAGAGAAAGGGTCAGGGGAGTTGTTGACATCAGGAAACGGGATTGGGTCTGGGGGCTTAGGAGGGATTGGAACACAATCCATGCTCATTAAGAGCTAGATAATTCATACAACCACTTACCAGGCGAGGAAGAGAAAAGCAGAAACACTTAAAATAACTCAATGTTGATAACAAAATCACCAAAAAAACCGACAAATGACGAAAACCGTGTGTACAAAGCAAACGAAAAATTGACAGTCCTCCCGAAGCAAGTACTCCTCGTGTATTTGTTTTGACATTTGCACTTGCAGGGTTTTTTTTTAAATCCTTTACTCTTTGGAGAAGAGGTCTATCCCATGCAGCCTGTTTTAATGTTCTCTTTAATACATTTTCTTGTGGTAACAAAGGCAAAAAAGTCTTATGTTCGTAAATATACTTCAAGATTTCTTTTTTTTGAAAGGCAAAATGCCAAGTCTTCATATTTTTTATATTAATTATTATAATATTATAGTTATGAATAATTACAAATCCGTTAATATTTGTAATTTCCTTATCAGTTTCTTGAATAAATGTATTAATCCAATATGTCTTAATCCGTGTATTTTAACAAATCCATTATAAGTTTGAAGTCCATTTCTTTGACTTGTGCTTTTTTTCCAATCCAGAAAATTTATATTTTCTTAACAATGACTTGAATGAAATTGTATACCTATGGGTATATATGTTTGAGATCTCCCATGAGTTGCTGAACTGACCGCGGGATTTGATCAGTAACCCCATATACACGGTGTAATATAAAGTAAGCATAATACTTAAGGGTCAGTAAATATACCATTGTTAGAATATACTGTAAAAGAATTGGAGTTATTGAGGGTGGTTAAGACTTTGTCGTATTTCAATATTTTTACTTCAACGCCTTTGACAGCCCTAAGTGGTTTTCATACCTACCTATGTATGAGGCGTGCGAGGCGGCGCTCGGCGCAGTGACGAAGGCAGTCGTCGTCACTTACCTACCTATCGAGTAGCACGTGATGCGATGCGACTGGACACTATTTTAGTTACTTTAATGATTTAAAATAAAAATAAAAAACACTTGTATTTACGTCTTTAAAATGTAATTTTTATAATAATAATCAACATTTTTTTCAGGCAACACATGTCTTTCATACTAAGTTGGGAAAAAACGATACAATAGGCTTCTGGATAAATGCCTTAAACAAAAATTCAATATATTTAAGTATATCATACTTAAAAAGTAAAAACACTTCACTAATTCACACGTATAGGCTGCGATATGAGATGGGACGCGCGCGACGACATTGGTTTTCCTTCCATACATGCACACTAGGCCAGCATCACAAAAAGGCTCAAAATATCCACCTTCTTTTTCAATGCACAAAGCTGTCCTACGAATTAAGGACGCTTTGGCGTTCTGGACATCTGTGGGGTTATGGATGTGAATGCCGCGTTTATTATTTCTAGCATTTCTATCCGCGTATTGCACTCCTTTACATATACGTAACTTTTCACATAACATTTACGCGGGCGGTAAATTTCACGAGCTTCATTAATGCTGTAGTTACGAGCAGCGCCAACACACAACATCTTGTAATAAAACTCATTATTCGAATAAACAAGCAGTGCATTTTCTTCATTACTATCACGTCGAGACATTAACATTACTTTAAAAAAAAAAAGGGATAGAAACTAACGCCCACAAAGAACACGAAGATACTAAAATTAAAAATTAAAAAGAAATGTTCCAACCTGGGCTAGGTCTTTGTACACCACCTAAAAAAAATTACAAATAAATGGTAATAATAGGGAAAATACAAATAATTTGATTTAATTAGTAGTTAGATGGTAAGAAAATAAAAAAAGAACATTATTTGTGTTCGTTTTAGCGGGCAACATTGACAATGAGTCTTTTCTATGGCGGAAGTTGTCAAGTGAAGTTCGTTCACTAAGCAGAGGGGACAGCCATCTCACTCACAGTACACTTCACTCACATCACATTAATAGTTGTCTGTGTGTTTGATTGTTCGTTGCGCTTGAGTTCTTTCGTTCGGTTTCTTTTTAACTTTACAACTGTTAAATAAGCTAAAAATACACAAAACAATTCAATTCAATTCAAGTCTTTGGATTTAATGGCAACCAGCCATCGATACTACTCGATACACAAAACAAAAAGATTTAAGTAAACCTTAGCTGTCAATGACATTTTTTTCCGACAGGATGTTTTTTGTTTGTGTTGCACACTAATAATGCACAATTTCATTTCCTACCAATAAACAAAGTGTTTTAATAACAATTTAACAATTAAAAACTGTTCTAAGCATCTTAAACAATTTTTTGATAAAGTGTACAAAGATCTGGCCCAGACTCCTTGCATTTTGGGACATTTCTTTTATACCTAATAAGTCAACGAAAGCATTTAGCTTTTTTCCCAAAAAATTGTAGGGTTCAGCGTAGCGAAATAATAAAACCCTAATTTTTAGTAGTACTATCGGAATCAGTTCCAGTTGACCACCCACAGGCGATATTCAAGGCAGCGCGGTGTCTCTATTTTGTTATTTTCCTAAGGGTTCGTCAAGTAGTTTTCAATCGTAAAATACTAATACTTTTTTTTTTGCTGACATAATAATATTAAGATTCTATCTTAACTAAAATCCTAAAATTAACTATTAAATTAACTCACTTCAACTCATCATAAGTCTTATCTAAAGCAATTTAGTTGTTTCTCAATAAGTATCTACTTTGGAAAATAACATTTCGAAAATATTAAGTTATAAAAAATTATGAGTACGGAACCCAGTCTATTTTCAAAATGAATAAAACTGTGGGCGAAGCTAGACTGATGCATCGCCGTCGCACACGCCGCGGACATCCAAAAGCCGAAAAGCGAGGGACAATTTATTTTGAGTCTACGTGTACTTGGATACAGCAGTGAATAAAGAGATTTTCACGTAGCAAACTAAAAAGTAGGTACCTAGATAACAATTCGGAATTATTTAAATGATATTAAAGCTATACTGTAGTTATTGAGAGGTAGTGTATGTACATGATCTTACGTAGGTAAACACTTATGTTATGTTATTTAAGAGCAGAAGTTTTTAGAAAATCACATTTTAACCATTAAGTTGCTATTATTACGATGTATTTTCATTACTAAAACTGGGGCGCCCGCACCTAAGTTTGTCATGAATCAGTTTTATTTCGTTTTTCCTATTTATGACAATTATGTATTCTCACTGGCGTGACTTAACTATGAAGTTATTTCAATATTTTTTTGCCGAAGAAAATAACTCACTTTACCATGACATACTACTTAAACTAAAAATCATGTACCTTTTTTTTATTTTTTTTGTTTCGGAGGGGAAAATGAATTACGCATACCACCCGGGCGCAGGGGGCACCCGAGTGGTTATGTGGGACTCGCGTATAGGCTAATGAGACCCACTCTATACCCACTAAAAAACCCCCCATCTTCCTCCTCGCCGCCTTGTGACGGGGTTACGGGAACGCTTTCGCACACATCCATGACCCCGCCGGCGGCAACCACCCACAAGCGGCTCCATCGCGAAAGCCCGAAGGCCCTCCACGATGGGCGCACCAGATGGTAAGGTGCGCCTCCCTCCTCGACCACCACCAGTCACTCTTCTTCTGCTTTTCCATCTCCACGCACGTCCGCAGCGGACTTGTTCAGCCCGCTGGGAGCACCCTCCTCGGGCCAGCCGGCGGCCCAAACAGGCCGGCCCTGCTTGCCTCTTAGCTTCACCATGGGTGACCAGTCCACGGTTACTAAGCCCCCCCGCCACGACAAGGCAGGCAACAATCGGGGAAAAAAAAAATAATCATCTACCTACACTCTCTCTCAATAAGTACAGTTAAGCTATATTGAAATAATTCCGAAATTTTATATACCTTTTTTTTTATTCAACATTTGTTTAGGGGCTTTTGTTAAACATGCCAGCCCCATGAGACTCAACTTAAATCTATTACACTCGACTATATTATAAGTACTTAGATTAATTAATCTTTAAAGCATAGATGGTTAGAGATAACCATCTTTGTTCCTGCGATAAAGGCTGTGACAAAATACATTGTAATGCACCTACATTACTTTTGCTAATTTTAAGGTTGTGCAACAAATGGTTTCTTTCAGATTCACTTCGGACCCATTCCATTAGGAAGTGATGCACATCCTCTATCTTATGTAGACACAGGTTACAATTGGGCGAATCTATTTTTTTCATCTGGTAGGCAAACTTGTTTAATGGAACATGCCCGGAACGCAGTGCATCAGGATCACATAATGTCTATTTAGGTCACAATTTGAAAACCAGGGTACTCGAGGAGGTTGACAGACTATGGTTCTATACCAAATACCTTTATTTCGCGACCTACTGTCAAAATATTCTTTTCAGTCCATATAACAAATGTTGCGACAATTATGCAGCAGTTCTGAAAAACTTGGTAGTATTTTTATGAAACTTCAATTTACTGCTCTATGCATTTCTCTCGACTTTCGCCATTTGCGCGGCTTTTTTTTTAAAGATTTATTTATTTCAGTTCACCGCTGATCTTAAGACGTACGGGCGGAGTGCAAGTGTTTTGTTGTACCTACTTTATACATTTTTCTGATTTAGGTGTTTTTGTGTGCAGTGGAAATCTAGTGCCTATGTTTTAGTTGTGTGTGTGAAAGTTTTAATAAAGGCACTAATGTGGGTGCATGCATAATACGAACTTCTGAACTTCGAAAAAGAGGCTACTAAGTAAGTACCAACGTACTTACTTAGTAGAAAATGTCATTTTACGGATCCAAACACAATAGGGACTATATTATTTGTACTAATATTATACCAACATACCTACGTGTGAAAGTTTGTGAGGTTGAGCGAATTTATCAAGTGATTGTATCTCTTGAGCGTAATAACTTCTAAATGGGTTAGGAAGAGATTTGGAGTTTAGGTAAACCGTATGCTGAATGAACACAACTTTTAAAAAATGGGGTTTGCTTTCTTTCATTTAGTAATAATAATTGTTAAATTATTTATCATAGTGTTATAAATCAAAAGCAAGATGACTTTTTAAAAAGAATTTAATTAACACACAATTTAATTTAAGAAATAGAATTTTACTAACTCAATTTCAAGAATCAAGATTATAAATTTGAAAAAACGATTTTAATTAGAAACGATGTTGCACGAATGACAGCAAAGGAGAAAATGCCCGAGGCCTCTTTTTTTTTTTTTTTTTTTTTGCTGCCGAGGCACCCTCGCGGGAGGGAGGTGGAAGATGCGTCATGCATACCGCCCGCAGGTAAAGTCCTCTGCGGGGGGTTATGTGGGACTCACCAGAATGGCACCTACCCACTAAAAACCACCTGTTGGCTGTAGTAAAATTTACCGTTAGCCTTCATCGGAAGCAACACCCGTCGGGAAGTCGGCCGAAGCATGATTTAGGGATCAATTCATTTAAATGAACCTATAATGAATTGAGAAGTATCGGAGTACGTGAAGCCCTAAGTTTACGGGCTAAGACTGCGATTTCACTAACATCGATATTTTTCATAGCGTCGCAGACGATACGCATATCGTCTGCTACGGAGGATTGAGGAGTGGGATTGTATGGGCGAGGAGCCGGGATGGGATGTGATGCGGGGCGCTGCCTCCAGTTTTCTGGAGCAGGCCTGGACTGTGTAGGCTTTGCAGCCGGAGGAACCCGGCTACGCAGCGGCGGAAAGTTTTCCTTAGAAAGGAGCGGGCCCTGTTTGGGTGCCGCCCTCTTGGAATTGGAACGCATACAACGGGGTGCACGAGGGCAGCCCCTGTAATTTGCGGTGTGGCCGGACTGGCCACAAAGCACGCAATCGGGAGGAGAGGGAGTTTCAGGAGTGCGATTGCACTCCTTAGTGAAGTGAGGGACCAGGCACTTGACGCACCTGGGCGGTGCGCGGCAGTTGGCCGCCGCGTGCCCGTACAACTGGCACCGATGGCACTGGCCGGGATGACCGCGGCGATGAGGCGCCTCGATCGAGATCCTACAGAGGTCGCATATAGTGCTAACCCCTTTAAGGATCTCCCTGGACTTGGGGACGTTGGCGAAAACCACCAAAGCGAGAGGGTGACGCCTCCCGTACTTGCTGTGCATTTTATGCACCGCGAGTGCCGGGAAGCCTTGGGACTGCAGATCCTCCAGGATAGCCTCGTTCGATAATTCGAACGGGACTCCCCTGAGTACCGCTCTGATCTTACGCTCTTCTGACAGAGCATAAGTGTGATAAGCATATTGCTTATCGGTGAGGAGCTTAGTCAAAGCTCGGAAATCGTCTATCGACGAGACAGTGATTTTAATAGATTCACCCGAGTTGGTCGCTCGGGTGTAAAGGATCTTGTGCTCTTTGCACAAAGTCGAGACCTCGGACCATTTACCCTTTTCCCGAAGGAACACGGGTGGTGGGACCTTGGCCTTGGCAGAAGTTGGGGCCGGAGCGGGTGCTGAAGGCACCGGGGCAGCTGGCGTTGAAGACGCCGCAGGGGGTGTGGGGACGGGCGTCGAGGGCGCCGGGGCTTGTTTCGAGCGCTTCTTAGAGCGTTTCTTAATAAGCGTAAAAGAGGGAGACTCAGGGCCAGTTGGGGTGGCGTCCGAGGATGACTCGGTCGCGGGTGCGCGCTTGCGGCGCGGAGGGGCGTCTACTTCGCACTCCATGTCACTGGAGGAAGGGGACGCGGGAGGGCCTAAGACCAGAGGGGTCTGGGGGACTGGGGTGGCCTGAGGGGCCATTGAGGGAATTAACGCCATGATATGCGGGATAAGAGAGTCCAAGAAACGATACTTATCAGCATTTATAGACATGCCTTCAGCACCGGTACTATCAAGTAACTTCTTCCTAAACTCATCAGAGCTTAGGGAAGCCATTGCGGAGGGGTTGGGGAGGGACAACAATATATATATGCCTAGAGTTCCTAAATAAAACCTAGCGAACCCTACCGGCTGGGGAGAATAACTTAAAACTAACAGTAGTACGACGAGGCCGCTACCTAGAAACCTAAAAAAAAGGGTACGCAGGTAAAGAGTTGACCGCGTTAGGGTCAACCTTTACCGACAGAAAGGACAAATACACACGAAAACACACAGATATGATAAAATAAATATGAAAATAGGAGAAAAATAAATAAAATAGAGAAGAGAAATAAAATAAAAATAAAAGGACTGGTTCAGTACAAATTCGTTTTCACCGTTAAGTATCCTTTGTACTGAGACCAGACTACTTACGCTGGGCACAACACTGCACTCAGCACAAGCACAAAACAACTTAGCACAGCACTTTGAAGACTAAGGGGCTTAGTCGCAAAGAAAAAATCGCACTTCGATAGCACTCAGAGGGAGTAGAAAAACCTTGAAAACCGTAGCACGGAACCAACACGCTAAACTGTGACGTCAGTAGACTGAGCGCCACGGAATATCGGGCAGGGACCGATTAACGGAGAACGGGGTCTTGCACGTCCGCACCGCGTGGCGATCGGAGCGAGAATGTTGCCTGAGGCCTCGTCGCCTTTATCCTTTTATAGGCACCAGCCGGGGTGTAGATAGGCAACACTTCCATATCCTAACACGGCCTCTCCTGACGGGGTGGCGCCCTCGACAACCCAGGGATCCACGTTGAGGTGTCTGAAGTCTGTCTGTGCTGCTCTGATGACGTTTCAGCGGTTGTTTCAGACACGTCGCTCAGTGCAGCCCCCGCTTCAGCGTCCTCTTCAGACACTTCAATGGAAAAACAATCATGTTTATACCATATTTACAAATGAATACTTAAAACATCGTGCCATTGAGAATATAGGTCATGTGCCGAACAACACCTTAGCATAAAATCAGAGTTATTGTTCTTGGAATAACAAAACAAAGGTTTTACATAAGTCAGTTCTCACTCATCCGTTTGCCTTCGTGCATTTACACGCACAGGACTTACGTCGGCCTGTTGTAAGTCAACTCAATACCTCTAATAATAGGTCTTTACCTATGAAACTGCCGTTTTGCCGTACTGGCCATTTCAAATGAAAATATTTATTTTTTTGATTGATAATTCTAATTTCAAATTAATTTTATTTGACAAACATGAAATTCTTTTTCTAAAATCGTAATTTTTTTAATAGTTAGTGTTTTGTTTTCAACGCATTCGAACATTTTTCGTCGTCATGGATAAGTTAAAAATTCGAGTAAGTATGGAGTATGAGTACCGTCGTGGCACAAGCGGCACGCAACATCAACGACGTTTACGGAGCGAACACTCAAACGAACGCACCACCCGTTATTGGTTTACCCGCTTCCGTTCTGGAAATTTTGACCTGAAAAATGAACCCCGTGGTCGTCCGAAAACTTTGGTTGACAATGACGAATTAAAGGCAATTGTGGAAGCTGATGAAACTCAATCCACGGCTGAATTAACAGCAGCTTTCGACGTTAGCATCAAAACAATATTGGTCCATTTGCGTCAAATTGGCAAGGTAAAAAAGCTTGACAAATGGGTACCCCACGAACTCAATGACCGCCAGCGCGAAGTACGCGTGGAGACGTGCCTTGCACTGCTCAGCAGGCATACAAATGAAGGAATTCTGAACCGCATTGTTACTTGTGACGAGAAATGGATCCTGTTTGACAATCGTAAGCGCTCAGCAAGTTGGTTGGACCCTGGTTCAGCACCCAAACAATGCCCTAAACGAAAACTTACCCCTAGAAAAGTGATGGTCACTGTTTGGTGGTCTAACGCGGGTGTAATTCATCACAGCTTCTTGCCAAACGGGACAAGCATTACTGCAGATGTGTACTGTGAAGAACTGAACACAATGATGGAGAAGCTCGCACGTCTCCAACCAGCTTTGGTCAATCGTTCGGCTCCACTGCTCCTGCACGACAACGCGCGACCTCATACTGCACAGCAGACGGTCTCCAAGCTACAAGAGTTGGGGTTGGAAGTTCTCCGTCATCCGCCGTACTCACCAGACCTTGCGCCTACAGACTTCTACTTTTTCCAGAATTTGGATAACTTCTTGGCGGGAAAAAAATTCAATACCCGAGAGGCAGTACAAAATGCCTTTGAAGAATTTGTTGCCTCCCGTCCAGCTGATTTCTTCAAGAAAGGCATCAATAAGCTACCAATGCGTTGGCAAAGATGCATTGATTGCATGGGAGATTATTTTGATTAATAGAAATAAAAAATATATAAAAAAAATTACGCTTCATTTATTTCGTGAAAAACGGCAATTTCATAGGTAAAGACCTAATACAAACCGGATTTACACAGGTCTATTGTCAGTATGGGCCCCACTGACGCAACCCAGATACCGTTAACACATAGGAATTATACAGGTCTCTTGCCACATAGGACGCAACCCGATACCTTTAACACATAGGAATTATACAGGTCTCTTGTCACATAAGACGCAACCCCGATACCTTTCACACATAGGAATTATACAGGTCTCTTGTCACATAAGACGCAACCCCGATACCTTTAACACATAGGAATTATACAGGTCTCTTGTCACATAAGACGCAACCCCAATACCTTTCACACATAGGAATTATACAAGTCTCTTGTCACATAAGACGCAACCCCGATACCTTTAACACATAGGAATTATACAGGTCTCTTGTCACATAAGACGCAACCCCGATACCTTTAACACATAGGAATTATACAGGTCTCTTGTCACATAAGACGCAACCCCGAAACCTTTAACACATAGGGCGATGTTGACATCAAAAGCGTGTTTGGCACATAACCCACAAAGCATTAAACAAATTTTTGAGTCAAATGTGAAGTAATCGAACAAACAAAAGTCTTTTGTACCTTCAAAGAATCCATTCACCCTTCCACAACACCATATACATAGCAGACGCCTGACTGGTCTTTCCGTAAGAACCAGCCAACAATTTGAGCGCATACCGATCATAAGGTAGGATCTTTAGTACTTTGTACGGACCTCTCATACCACAATCAAATTTACCAGTACTTTGAGAGCGTTTTATCACATAGACAAGATCATTAACGTGAAACTGTCGCGGTGGGCTTTTATTCTTATTTACGTAATGTCCGGTTTACACACGTTAAGTGGTTAAGTTGGTAACTAAATTTTAACTAAATTTTAAGTTACTGCATGTCACTTGTGTGTCCAAACGGATTAAGTAGTTAAGTTCATAAGCTCAATGAAGATGAGCAGTGATGAATCTCAAGGGATTCGTCAATTCTGTACTTAGATATATGGTAAATGTGATTTTGGACAAATTCAGAGAAGAATTTGATTCGGAAATTAAAATCTTTACAAGAATATGTTTTTTTCTAAATGTTTATTATACAAGCATATCTATTTTATATATTCTTCAACAAATTTTAAAGTCGAAACTAAACTCCATTCCGACATTTAAAAATAAAAGAGTAAATGCGAAATAAATAGGAGCTCTTGCCGCCACCAGCTTTGTCAACTTATGCACTTAACTAAAAAATCACGTCCAAACGTGTTAACTGAGAAGCCCCGCCCACCCACTTATACGAAAAATAGAACAAATCCTAATCTACTTAATCACTTGCGTACTAAATTTTAGTTACCACTTGTCACTTAACCGACTGTTTACACGCAACTATTAACTTAAAATTTAGTTAAAATTTAGTTACCAACTTAACCACTTAACTCGTGTAAACCGGCTATAAGAGACTTGACGCTCCCTATTTGCGTCTACCAGTACGTCAAACATGTTGCCGCCGCAATTCGCGTAAAGCCTCTCTATTAGGATTCGAATATTGCCAAGACCGGTTCAGTAGTTAGGTGGAATATTATGTCTTGGCGTGCCTTTTCATGTTCCTCAGTCCAGTGAAACGTTACGGTCTTTTTAGTTAGTGACGCAATGCAAGCAGTTTTCAGAGCATAATTAGGGATGTACCTATGAAAATAGCCGGCCAGACCGAGGAATTGGCGGACTTGTTTAACTGTGCTAGGTTGTGGGGACTTAACTAGAGCTTCAATTTTGTATGCGCTCGGTCTAACCTGACCCTGACTAATGATTCTACCGAGGTACTCAATTTTATCAGTTAGAAACGTGCATTTCTTTAAATTTATTGAAAACCTAAATTTATTTTAGCACAGAATCGAGTAAAATCAGGTTTTATTCAGCACTATCTAAGAGCTACTATATAAGAGCACGTAATGAATATAGACTAGAACTTTTTCAGCTTCTATGAAGGATTTAAGGTTTTAGAGATAATTTTTTGATAAAAAATGGGCGCATTAGCTAAACCGTATGGCATTTTACAATATTCATAGTGCCCTTCTGGTGTAACGAACACGGTCTTACGAATTGATCTCTCACTGACTCGTAATTGGTGGAACCCTGATACCATATCTAACACAGTGAAACTCCTAGCTTTCCCAAGTCTGTCTACATGATCGTTAATCAAAGGTAAAGGGAAACGCATTTTGACAGTAATTTTATTTAGAGCTCTATAGTCAACTACCAATCTATCAGACCCATCTTCCTTTTTTAACAAGCAAGATTGGACTGGCGTAATCTGAATCCGACTCTCGAATAATACCCTTTTCTAATAAATCATCCACAATAGCGCGTATTCGTAATTTCTCTTCGTAAGATAATTTATAGGGTCGATAATAAACGGGGATATTAGTCATTAAATTATTTTTCCATTCACTGTTTTTAATGGTTGTGGTTGCTGTACCAATCAGAAACTGTTGAGAATATTTTGAGAGTACACTTAACAACTGTTCTTTACAATCACCGGTAACTGGGGTATTTCATTTATCTAACAATGAACAAGAACTTGCTTGTATTACGTTACACACTATAGAATCGCTATGAACAATACGCTGCGAATCACCAGTTCGAACATAAGTTACACCTTTTCTCTTTAAAACATCGGTACCTATAATCACTGGGGTATTTAAACATTTACTGTCCGCAATAAAAATGTCAAATTCTAAAGTGACATCACTCAACTCAATATGCAATGTAACGAAAAATTTACTTTGTACTTCCATACCGCCTAATCCACGCAGCAATCGGTGTGTAGGTTTTAATTTGCACGCAAAATGTTTTAATAAATCGGAAGACAGTAATGAAATACAAGACCCACTATCTATCAAAACATCGACAGGAATTCCGAAAATAACACCTGTTATTACGTCACTGTTTTTAAGGTTCATAATTTCACGACAAAAATTAACACCTGTTGTGTTCCTTGGATTCGAACGTTCCTTAGCAAAACATTCACCTTCTAAATGACCTACTTTTTTACAAAAGGTACATCTTTTTACCTGCGGTCCCGACGATGATGAGTTGTTATCGCTATTGATTGTCCGCGAGCGCTTGGGACAATTAGCACTTTTATGACCGAACTGACTACACTGATAGCACTTTAGTTTTGAGCTATTCGAATCAAAATTTCGTTTATACGGATAAGGTCCACTACTAGGTTTAAGAAATTAATTTTTTTGCAGGGTTTAAATTTGGTTTCACAAAATTGGATAAAAACTCCACAATGTTGTCAGGCGACAGTTTAGAATTCATAGCAATAGCCCGAATTTGAGGATCAGTAATACCTGGTATAATAATAGCTGTAAGTAATTCGTTACTGAGCCCTGTCACTATTCTGAGCCTTAAAAGTGATTTACGCGCGTATTATGCATAAGTGAAGTATTTATCAGACTCTGTACACATCACATCATATAAAATGTTCGCGACGTCGATATTACGTGGGCACAACGCTTTGAGTTCTAATTTGAACGCAGACCAAGTACGGAGGGTACTTGTCCATTGGCTCAGCCAGGTGCGAGCTTCACCTTTTAAGCAACTTCCAACGCGGGCAAGGCAATCCATGTCGTCCCAACGGTTTACACTTCGCGCTTTATCCACTTCGCTAAGCCACGTTTCAACGTCATGGACACTGGGATCAAAATCAGAAACAAAATAAGGGTTTGATCTCACAGGGATACAATTTATGGCGGCCAGCATAAAAAAGCGGCGCTCTGCAGCGTTGTCACTAAAGGCTCCTCTTCTCTTTGCGGCATACTTGGCGGTGGTGTGGTACTAGGGCATACCACTGCCCGGCTAAGCCCCAAGCTTGCCTCCGAGGTTGCCGACGACTCCATGGGTGTCCGTGGTCTCTCTTCCAGGGCCTGTAACCTTTTTAAAATCTTGATTCCAACTGATTAGTGGGTGTGGGGGTACGCGCTCGGCGATTCCTCCGACGTTTATTTTTCTTGCCCACCGACTGATCAGACATCGCAACTTCGAAACTACCTTCTTTTCAAATTAGATTTACAAAATCAGACTCAGGATGGATAGCGGCTAAAAGCCTCCGAATCCCACTTCTGCTGTTATAAATCAAAAGCAAGATGACTTTTTAAAAAAGAATTTAATTAACACACAACTTAATTTAAAGAAATACAAATTTACTAACTCAATTTCAAGAATCAAGATTATAAATTTGAACAAACGATTTTAATTAGAAACGATGTTGCACGAATGACAGCAAAGGAGAAAATGACCGAGGCCTCTTTTTTTTTTGTTCTACGTTTGGGCAGGAGGCACAAAATGCATTTCCGCATGCCTCTCGCGCGCGTTACAAGGCATCCGGAACTAGCTCCTAATGAGCACTACCCGCTAAAAAACCCCCTGTCAGCTCGTGCAATTTTTTGCCACTCAGCCTTCATCGGAGCGACGGCCAATTGGAGAAAGAGGCCGCGCTAGCGGGGCCCAGAAGGGGTCAACCGCTGGGATTACATAGCACTGAAGGTGCTCAAAATGAAAAGACAATAATTAAAAAAAAAATTTGCAAATAAAATTGAATTAATTTGCATTTACGTTAGAATTAGGATTTACGTAAGAATTAGAATTTACGTTAGAATTAGAATTTGCGGCCAGAAGGGCTTCGAGATCGGCTGACAGTCTGGTGGAAGAGTACGCTTGCGCATTCCTAGGCCTAGCGACTTTGAACTTCGAATCTAAGACAGGAGTAGTATATGAGACTGAATCACGAACTAGAGGATTGGGATGGGTTTCGGAGCGTTTGAAGAACGCTTCAGAGAGTGTTTTGAGGTGTTGTTGTACTGTAGGCAGTTCAAGATCTCTATGCAAGTCCGCGTTACGCACGTACCACGGTGTGTTTGTGGCCCTGCGGCAAAAGAGGTTTGGAACGACCTGCAGTTTGTGCAGGAGGGAGGGTTTGGCGTGGGCAAAGATTGGCGAGGCATATGTCATGACGGGTCTAACGCAGACCTTGTAAAGTGTACGTTTGTTTCTGAAAGACATTTTACTTTTTCTACCTAACATGCTATTTAGGCGGCCTAAGTAGTGACGAGCGAGTTTCGAAACTCTTTCGACGTGTGGCTTGAAAGAAAGCGTCGGATCTAATGTGACGACTAAGTATTTAGTACTGCGCTTCCAGGGGATGGGAACGCCTAACATTCGAACGTGGGGATCGCCAGCGGGACGACGGCGTTTGTGGTCGAAGCGCATCGCAGAACTCTTTTCAGGGTTCACATCGATGCGCCATTTTTGAAACCATACACCAAGGGCGTTTACGTCCTTTTGGAGTCTGGTTACAAGGTGCGGAACACTATGGCCTTTGGTATAGAGTGCGGTGTCGTCGGCAAAGAGGCCGAGTTCGACGCCTTTCGGCGGGATGGGAATGTCGTTGGTGTACACGGTGTACAACAGAGGGGCGAGGACTGAGCCTTGAGGGACTCCAGCCTTAATCGGACGAGGCGCGGAAAGCGTGCCTTCATGTTTAAATCGAATCGTACGGTCTTTGAGAAACGACGCTATTAACCTGACTAGGCGATTCGGTAAGCCTATTTTGTAGAGTTTATCGAAATAGAAATAGACTTTGTCGAAAGCCTTGGCTACGTCAAAGAAAACCGCGACCGTTTTAAAACGCCGCGGGTAGAATCCGTCGAGTATGTATTCGATGATTCGATGGACTTGCTGAGGGCAGGAGTGCTTAGCGCGAAAGCCGAACTGATGGGGAATAATGAGAGGATCGCCATCCGTTGGAAACAGATGGTTCCGCATTCGAGTGAGTATGACTCTCTCGAGAAGTTTAGACATTGTCTTGAGGAGGCTGATGGGTCTGTGATTAGCCGGGATATTCAGAGGGTTACCCGGCTTGGGAATGCCTATGACTGTTGCTTCTTTCCAAGCTTTTGGAAAGTAGCAATGGTCGAAGCAGGCATTGAAAATGATAGCTAACAAGGTAAGCACCTTTTGGGGCAGGTGCTTAAGTGCGTGGTTGGAAATTCTATCTGCACCCGGAGCCTTTTTGGACTTTTGATTTCTAATGAGAAGCGCGATTTCATCATTAGAGACTGTTTCGGGGTCGGTGGTGATGGGGAGAGAGTCTCTGCGAAGGACTTCGTCCTCCACCGCCTGGATGTGTGAGGGATCAGCAGGTTGCGTGCTGGACGAGCATTGTGCGGCAATGCTGTCAGCGAATCATTCGGCTTTCTCTTCGACTTCGAATGCAGTAGTGCTATCGGGACGAGTGAGAGGAAGAACGTGAGAGGCGGTGTCTACTCGTAAGGCTCGGGCCATGCTATAGTACGCTTGGTGAGACGGAGAGATATTCGCCATGAGATCGTTCATCTGAGCGTCCCGGAGTTCTGCGAGGCAAGACCTAACTTTACGTTGTAGCTGATTCGCAGCTAATCTATAGGCGGGCGTGGGATATTTTTTGGCTCTCCGGAGAGCCACGTTCTTGGCTTTAATAAAATTGCTAACGGCTTAGGGAAGCGTAGGTATGCCTTGCTTTGCAACCTTTTCGTTAACACTGATGGCTGAGATGATAGCATCAGTGAGAGAATTGACTAATGAATCTATTTTATCCGGACCATCTATTTGATCGGGCGAGATCGCGAGCGCAGAGTTCGGGGCCTCTAAGGCTGAAACTTACGTATTTTTAAAGCCTTTCCAATTGGTAAAGGTCTTAGGAGAGGTGACGTTATCGTTAGGCGGTCCTAGCACGAGGGAGACAGGGCGGTGGTCAGAGCCTAGGTCATCGAGCGGTTCGATAGACCTGAGGTCGAGGTTAATTCGCTTGACTATTGCAAAGTCGAGGATGTCAGGAGAGTGGTTCGGGTTGTCGGGATAGTGAGTGGGAGTGATGGGAGAGATGACATCTAAGTCAAGTGAGTTTATGATGTTGAGGAGAGCGATACCGCTGGTGTTGGTTGATAGGCACGTCCAGTCAGTATGTTTGGAGTGAAAGTCTCCGAACATAATGACTGAATGGCCGAGGGCGAGAATGGCCTCAAAGTCGCTACGGATCGGTCTAGTGCCACTAGGTATGTAGATTGAAGCTATGATGATGGTTGGATGACCAGTTATAGCCTATCTACACACAGTGGCTTCCATGTTGAGGAGAGGAGGGGTAGGGAGAGGACAGCAATGGAATCCTCTTTTGTAATAAATAGCAGTGCCGCCGAAACCATCGGAATTGGGCCTGTCGTTACGAATAAACGCGTACTTGGGTATAGCGAATTCCCTGGAGCGGTTTGGAGTTAGCCACGTCTCTTGAAGAAGCAATAAGTCTGGCTCGTTGTTCTGAAGGAACAGTTTGAGCTCAGGAAGGTTGGTGCTTAGGCTACGAGCGTTAAAAGATACTAGGGATAAGCCCTTGGGTTTAATACGACCGGACGCGGGATTTGCGGGTCTAGACATTATAATTTACTTATTTACGAATTTATACAAAAATAAAATTTATAATGAACTTAGAAGCGAGTGATGCTCGGCTATAAACGCTCTTGAGGAGAGCGGGCGGCTCGCAGTTTGCGTGCGAGTACGGAAATTTCCGTAATGTCGACGTTTTGAATGACGTCAAACACGGTCTTCATGTCCTCAGCCAACGACGACTGAGGTGAAGATGACGGAGCAGGACGCGGCCCTACGGAAGCTACGGGAGCTGGGATAGGTCGTGAAGTTGCAGGCGGAACGGCCGGACGCTGCCTCCAAGACAGAGCCGGAGTAGGTTTCGGCTGAACGGGCTTTGCTTCCGGGGGACCCCGGTTGCGCAGCGGCGGGAAGTTAGCGGGAGTGAGCGGCGGTGCCGGTTTAGGCGCGACCCTCTTAGCGGTGGAGTGCGGCACTTAACGCAACTGGGGGGAGCTGAGCAGTTAGCCGCTGCGTGGCCATAGAGCTGGCAGCGGTGGCACTGCCCAGGGTGGCCGCGGGGGTTGGGACGCTCGACGGAGATATTCGAAAGTCCGCAGATTGTGCGAGCCTCTCTGAAGATCTCCCTCGAGTTGGTAGTGTTGGTGAGGATAACTAAACCTAGTGGAAAACGCGTACCGCGGTTAGAATGCATCTTGTGCACTGCTTCAGCCGGGAAGCCCTGAGACTTAAGGTCCTCGAGAATGTCGTAATTACTGAGTTCAAACGGGACGCCCCGTAGTACTGCGCGGATCTTACGCTCCTCCGGGAGGGCGTAGGTGTGATACGCGATTTGTTTGATCGATAGAAGCCTAGTAAAAGACCGGAAGTCGTCGATGGTCGCGACCTGAATTTTAATTGATTCGCCAGCGTTGGCGACTTTTAAGTAATTAATTTTGTGCTCTATGCACAAGCTAGAAACCGCGGTCCAGCGCACTTTTTCGCGGAGGAAGACGGGCGGAGGGAGCTGAGGCTTCGATGGGACGGGAGCGCAGCGCGTCGCTGGCTTAGACGGGACCGACGGAGACGCGGTCACTTCGAGTGACATAAGCGGCGCGGGGACGGGTGCTGAAGGCACCGGGGTGGTATCGGGTGTTGAAGACACCGCGATTTTCTTTGAGCGCTTCTTGGAGCGTTTAGAGACCAATGTGAATGGGGACTCAGGAGAGCCGGTTAAAGTAGCGGCGCCCGACGACGGTGCGGACGCGGAATCGGAATCGCTCCCGGGAGCGGTACGCTTACGCCTTGACGCGCGATATGACGTGACCGACGCGCAGTCCATATCGGATGGAACGGGAGACGCGGGAGAGCTGGTAAAGACCTGATGGGTCTGGGAGTTGTTGGCCTGAGGGGCCGGGTTGGGGCCTGAGGGGCCGGGGTTGCGTTAATTGCTAATAAGGCCTGCGTGAAGACCTCGTCTGGAATGGGGATGCCGGACGCAGCGAGCGCCTGCGCGAACGCTTTCGCGAAGTTAATAATGTTTTGCGAATCCATTAGGGAGGGAATTATATGAATAAATAAGTATATAAAATATGCCTAGAATTCCCTAAAATAAACCTAGCGAACTAGGGTTCGCGGCTAACCTCCCTACCAGCGGTAGGCTGGGCAAAATAACTTAAAACTAACCGTTGTTCGCCGAAGGCCGCTACCTAGAAACCTAATAAAGGGTGCGCAGGTAAAGAGTTGACCGCGTTAGGGCCGAAGTTCCACCGGCTATCCAGGACGAGTCCCAGATAGCGCATCGACGGCCTCACGTCGATGCGGACTCCGGATACGACGATATGGGCACCCCGGGGCGGCGCGTTCCGCGGGCCATGGAAAACCACGGCCTCGGACTTTTCGAGCGCCACCCGCAAACCCAATCGCCGTATGCGGCCCACCACGAATGCCGCGCCGGCGGTGGCGCGCAAGGAAGCATCCCTGTGGCTTTTGCCTCGGGCAGTGACCAAGGTGTCGTCCGCGTAACCGTCCGACACCCGGCACTGTGGCTCCTCGCAGCACCCAGTGGTAGCCAATGTTCCAGAGGAGTGGGCCTAGTACCGACCCCTGAGGAACGCCGCACGACATCTCCCGCCGACACCACCGGTCTCGACCGGGGTATTCCACCGCACGCCCAGACAGGTAGTCCCCGACGACCCGGCGCAGGTACGGAGGAACTCCGTGGAATCGGAGCCCCTCCCTGATGCAGCTCCAGGGGAGGGAGTTAAATGCGTTGGCGATGTCCAGAGACACCGCCAACACGACCTCACCCCGGGCGATCGCGTCCTGCGCCAAGGACTTAACCCGCTGAATCGCGTCTACGGCAGACCTACCCCTGCGGAATCCAAACTGGCAGTCTGCCAGATCCGGTCCGACATCCTCTAGGTGCTCGACGATCCGGGCGGCCACAGCTCTCTCAAAGAGTTTGGCGTCCTCGTCGAGCATCACTATCGGGCGGTACGCAGATGGGGATTCCGCCGGACGCCTTTCCTTTCTGAGGAGAACGAGACGACCTGTCTTCCACCGCTGTGGAACCTGGCCTAGGGCCAGACAGGCGTCGAAAAGTCTCCTCAGACGAGGCTCGAGGGCATCCATGGCCAAGACCAACACCCGGCCGGGTACGCCGTCAGGACCGGGGGCGGTGTTTTTGGCTCGCAGCCGCAACACCGCAGCTCCCAGCTCTCCCGGGGTCACTGACGGCGCCACATCCGGGCCGGGCTCCGCGGCAACCGAAGGCATCATGGGGGGACTGGGATGGTCCCCCGTCCGCGGAAACAGGGCCGCAACGACTCCGTCCAGGATTTGCGGCTGGAGACTTCGCGTGAGTGGGGGCGCCCAGGGGCGAAGTTTGCACATCGCCAACCAGTACGGCCTCCCCCACGGGTCGCGGTTCAACGTCCCCAGCAACTCCTCCCTCGCAAGAGCCTTAGCCCTGCCGATCGCTGCCTTCAGCTGCCGCCGGGACTCCTTGAAGGAAGCATGCAGGAGTGCAATCACATTCTCCTCCCGCATCCGCCACCGCCTGTAATTGGTGTACTGGCGTCGTGCGACCACACAAGCTGCACGCAAATTCGTGAGCTCGGCGGACCACCAGTACACCTGGGGCTTCGGGGGACGACGCCTGGCTCGGGGCATTGACGCGTCGCAAACCTGCGACAACGCGCCCCGCAACCATTCCGCCTCGTCCTCCACCACCACGGGGCCCACAGGCGCGGACACCCACGATTGCACAATTGCAGCTTCCTTCGCGAGGTCCCTGTCGAGGTGCCTCAACTGCCACCTCGGGCCGTCGTCAACCGGGGGCCGGAAGGGACCGGCTGGATCTGACGGGGATACGGCTGTGAGATCGAACCGAATGTATCGGTGATCACACAACACCGCCGTATCCACCACTCCCCAGTCCCGAACACGGCGCGCCAGGGCGGGACTCGCGAACGTGATGTCCACGATCGACTCGCCCTGGGGTCGCACTCACGTGCTCATCGATCCCCGGTTGAGAAGGGCCAACCCTTGTCCGAGGGCAAACTCCTCCAGTGCCTCGCCAAATACGTCCGTTCTGACGGAACCCCAAGCCGTATTCCAGGCATTGAAGTCGCCAGCGAGGAGCACTTGGCGAGGGTGGCATTGGCCGATTAAGGCGCCCACCCGGCCGAGATAAATCTCGAACTCGGCGAGTGTGCGGTTCGGGGAAAAGTAGCCACCGACGACTACAAAATCCTCAAACCACACAGCGACGTATCCCGGACCCTTCGCTACCTTTTCGAAGGGTGGGGAGTTCGCCGCGCCCCATCGGACGATCGCGACGGAGCCGTCATTGTCCCGCACCCAGTTCTCACCTGGGGGGACGAAGTACGGCTCGCAGATCACTGCCACGTCTATCGACCACTCCGCGAAGCTCTGGAACAGGAGGTCCTGAGCTCGGGCGGAGTGTTCGATATTCGCCTGGAGGAATCGGAGCTTGTGGTCCATAACTAGGATTCCATGGCCACAAGTCCGTCCCCGGACACACCAGCTGAGCTGCCGTTGAGGATGCAGTCGGTGGTGGTAGCCGCCTTTTAGGCCGAGGGGCATGGCACGATTTGCCCCCCAGCCTGTGATCGGCCGGCTTCTTGGCAGCCGCGCACACAGTGCAGTGTGCAGCGGCGGCGTTGCAGTCGCGGGCGACGTGGCCCGGCTTTCCGCAGCGGTAACAATTACTGCTGCAGTCAACCGGAATGCTGCACTGCTCCCGGACGTGCCCGAGTTGCAGGCACCGGAAGCAGCGCAGAGGTCTCGCTTCGAGGAGCGAGACCTTCGCCGAAACCCAGCCGACAAGCAACCGCCTGCCATCAGCCACCTTGTTGGCGGCAGCCACCGGGCAGCTCAGCCAGAGCGTGCCCAGACCCGAATTGTCTCGGCGGATTTCGCCAGTCTTGACGGATGCAATTGTGCATCCGCCATACTTGGCTACAACCGCCGCGACATCTGCAGCGGAGACTGCATCGTCCAACCCGGACATTCGCAGCTCCGCGCATTTGGTGGGCCTGGACACCACCACGTCCTCCCCAAGGGCGGCACGCAGCTTGTCCGCCAACGCGTCCGCCTTGTCGGTGCTAGTAGCACCGGGCACCTCCAGGACCCTAGCCCCGGTGGCGGACACCCTAAAACTGACGGACTCTATTCCGAGGCGTTGAAGATCGACCTTCTTCTTGGCCTCGGATAGAGCTGCGGCGTAGGTGACGCCCTTCTTCACTGCCTCTGGCTGCAGTTTCAGGACCACAGCCAGAGTTCGGGGAGCACGCGGTTTGCGCGCCCGCCTCCGTCCCTTCTTCTGCGGAGCCTGCTGGGAGTCAGGCACCGCAGATTGGCCCCTCCGTGGTTGCGGCGGCAGGGCAGCACTATTTGGTGCCGCCTTTGTACGCCGTCTCGCCACCACATTCCACCCCTCGTCCATGGACGCAGGAGCCGGCGGCAGTGGCCGGGGCTCCCGTTGGGGTGGGGCTGGGGCAGGTTGTTTGGCTTTGGCCTTTCCCTTCTTTCCATTTTGGGACTTCGGGGATGGGCCGGGGCCAGACCTGCCCTGGGACGTCGGCACCGCTGGTGCCACAGGCTTAGGCTGGGAAGCAGCCTTTGCCTTATCTGCAGCCAGCGGCGGACGGAGGTGGGGTTCGGGCGGCAGCCTCTGCTGCAGCGCCTCGAACCGCTCGTTGACCATCTTGCCCACGCTGAGCATGATGGTCCGCTCCAACGTCTGCACCATATCGGAGGATGGGGTCGTAGTTGGGCACGACCCCCCGACACTGACAGGTGGCAGCTCCTCTGCCACCCTGTCCGGAGCTCGCCGCATCTCGGCACGTACTTCGGCCAGTTCGCGGCGGAGCTCCGCCAACTCCACTCGTAGCTGGGCGTTATCCGCTTTGAAGCGGTCGTTGGCCAGCCGCAGACGTGTCAGCTCCTCCGACGCAGTGCGTTTCTGGAGCTCTCCAAGCACCTCAGCAATTGAGGAGGCAGCATCTCGCAGGGCCTTGACGTAGGTACCTTTAAGGTTTTTAGAGGTACCTGCCACCTGCGAGATTACCGCCACCGAACTGCGGACCCACTCCTCGAGTTCCGCAGCTGGGACCTCCTCAGCTGCAGCACCAAGGTTCACCGGCAAGCTAGGCTTAGCTCGAGCCGCGCGAACCTTTTGTGCTGCCTCCTCCACCTCTTGCTCGGCGCGGAGCTCCAACTCCGCGCGCTGAGCTGCCACCAGCTCCGCCTTGGCTTTGGCGAGGCCGACGTACTGCCCGGTAGTGGGCGGTCGACCTCTGCCACGGCGGGCCGTGGACACCTTCGGAGCCTTAACAGGTTCCGACGTGGAACCACTGTCCTCATCGGAAGTGGTCCCCCTCGCGGAACGGCTGCGCTTGCGCCGCCAGAACCGCCCGGCCCTTTCGGAGCCTTCGTCCAAGCTCATCCCCGAGCCGGAGCTGAGCTCCTCGGGGAGAGCATTCTGCCCCCTCGAACCTAATTTGCGACCGGGTTCACGGTCGGATACTCCGCCCGTCGCGGGCCTAACATCTTCTCCGCCCGTCTCAGGCACAACGTCTGGGTTTGGGATAAGTTTCTCCATACAGTTCCCACGAGTATGGGGGATATAAAAAGTCCACCAAGGGAGTGCTCCCTGTCCCCTGGTAACTCTTATACTGTGCGGGGTCGAGTGGTCCCGCACAGGTGGCCGCTCGCGGGCAGACTTCTCCCAGCCTGCCACCTCAAAGAGGCGACCGAACGCCGTCGCAAGGCCCATAAGGGCGCCCCAACGTTCGGCCTTTGGGGATTTTTTATAGAGGTTTACTCCTCACGGACCGGGTGGTTAAGCCAAGTCCACCGTTCCGTCAAAGCCTCGAGACATGATCCACGACACTTTGACGGTTTACGGGTTCGGTGACGGTGACAATTTAATGTCTACGCGACGGCAGTGTTAGTGCACGCCACGCCCGTCACCCTTGACCCGGGCAAATACCCCGACAGTCAACACCTCCCTGGCCCGAGCAAATACTCCGACAGCCAGAACAACGAAGTACAACTGCCGCCCGATACGGAACAGACGCAGTGTACTGATGAGGTGCCACTGCCGCCCAATATGGGACAGACGCAAGGCACCTCAACCACCAGTGAGCACCCTGCCGCCCACTATGGGTCAGACACAGGGTGCCGACGAGGCACGACTGCCGCCCGATACGATACAGACGCAGCGCACCCCAACCACCAAAAGGTACCCCGCCGCCCATTATGGGTCAGACGCAGGGCACCGACGAAGCACGACTGCCATCCCATTGGGGACAGACAAGTCGCACCCCAACCACCGAAGAATACCCTGCCGCCCACTATTGGTCAGACACAGGGCATCGACGAAGCAGACTGCCGCCCGATACGGGACAGACGCAGCCCACCCCAACCACCAAAGGGCACCCTGCCGCCCACTATGGGTCAGACACAGGGCACCGACGGAGCACGACTGCCACCCGATACGGGACAGACGCAGCCCACCCCAACCACCAAAGGGCACCCCAACCAGAGGAATGTTTTGGCTTCGCCCGTTGCTGGATTGCAACGGGTTACTGAGCCCCCCCGCCACGACGAGGCACATTCCAATTCGGGGGGGAAGAGGTCATCCACTAGCACAAGGTGGTTTATGCCAAAGGATGGGCATTCAAATATGATGTGATCAAGTTTATTCTTCTCTCACGGCAATTTTTTTTAATTCTTTACCCTTGGCGAAGGGAACTAACCCATGCAGCCTAAGCTATTTTTTAACGTTTATCTTAAAGGTAAGGACAATTCCATACGACCGTTTTCATCGGAAATATTTATTTTCATTCCAACAGTCCAAAGGATCTTTCAAAGTTATCAATAACGGTGCTGACTAACAAATTGTAGCGATTAGAATATATATGACTTTCTAACAACGGCCTGCTCACCCTTTTCCGTCGGTGGGAACACGTGGTTAAGTTTCCTAAAGTATCAATATCTTTTAAAGATGTGAAGGAAACGATTATATTTATTGTTACCTTTGTCTTTTTTGATTTTGCCTGGGTCAGGCAGGATACAAAAACAATTTACCATAGAGTGGCCGTAAGTGCTAGTTATGTAAATAACCAAAATTTTCCGAACTGGACAATTTGTACATACAACGTCTATTATAGATTCAGAATCGTTAGTACAGTGTGTGAGTTTGGAAATAATTTGTTGTAAGTGTACAAAATGTAAGAACTGGTTAGGTCTGGCAGTCATTTTGTCATCATTGTTAAAATCTCCCATCAATACTACGTAGTCATGATGAAAAAATCGTGAATACAAATCGTTCAATGCACCGTTGAAGAATTTGAAGACGTCTACATTCATTCACTGCTGCCGATGTGCCGATGGCTAAATATAACCGTTACATCTTGTACTTAGCCATACATTTTGTTCTATTGTATCATCAATGTTTTAAACTATCGTACGTGAATGTCTTCCTCGACATAAAATCCAACGCCGCCACCGTCTTCATTATCATACATATTACACAAATCATCATAATAAAAGAAGAAGAATTTATATTCACGACTGACCAGGCTGTATGGCGTAGTTCCACTTCTTATAAGATAAACGTTAACAAAAATAAAATCTATTGATGAATTATCCTAAGCCAGTGCTGCCAGATCAGAGGATTTCCCCATAGATTTAGGGGCTTTTTGACCGAGTTAGGGGCAAAATAGGGGGAAAATATATTTGGGGGATTTTTTTACGGGAAATTTAAAAAACGTACAGTTTTTTTAACCAAATATCACGCTCGTGACGTTCTGTTATTAATGTTTTTATACCTTCTTTGAATTACCTGATAGCCACAACTAGTCTAGGTCGAGATTCGAGGTGTTAAATATAACGAATACATTTAGCTATAAGTAATAAAATGGGGCAGTTATAAAGTTTAATAATATATGAACCGCATATGAGCATGTACCGCCTCTTTAAAAATACACTTGGTGAGGGTATTCTAGGGGATTTCTAGGGGGAAATGAAAATTAGTTAAGGGGTATTTCGCTGAGACCATCTGGCAACACTTTCCTAACCTCCAAAGTTTACAAAAGTAAACAAAAAGAACCATTCATTCGTTCGTTGCAAGACTTGCAAGCAGATTTTAGCTAATGCTAACTTTTAGTTGGTGAAAACTGTTTCAACAACTTATAAAGTAACATATTGAATTAGTTAGTAGAAAAGTTTTGTCTCGTTAAACTTTGTAAAATGACGGAGAAAGTATATCAAATTATTTCCAAACATTATATTCCTTGTGGTAAAAATGAGGAGACTAAGATACTGTGGCATAATTCTCTTATAACTACCCGAACTGAAAGAGGTTTGATCGTGTTAAAGGTTTCTACGGATCCAGCCGACGTATCTAAAGTATTTAACTATGTGGAATACTTTGTTCCCAATTCCACAACTAGTCCAACGGAAGTATTAATTTCTTCACAATTTTTATACAATTTAAAATGCAATATTGACTACAATCAAGTTATTAATGATCCTGTTTTTTGGCCCTGTAATCCAGCACTGATGGCAGAAAAGTGTATGGTTTCTAACTTTCACTGGTCCCCTGAGTTATTTACGTTTAACAATTACTCTGTGTTGGCTACTTTGTCCAATGTGGGGAGTGTCGAGTTATTAGTGTTTTATAAATATGGATTAACATGTGAGTGCAATATTACAAAACATTACATTAAAGAGAAAGAAAAACATGACAATGTGTATGACCTAAATGAACTGAAAAACATTTTATATAAATATGCTTCTTCTGCAATATCCTGGCAGGCCACAGCGAATTCTGATGGATCATGTAACTTTGTAACTGCTCAGAAAAATGGGAATATTGTTATCTGGAATGTTAAAATACAGAATTTTAATTTGTGTGCTGAGTTAAAAAGTGTAATCAAAACTGAAAATTATGAAATATTTCTGGTGAGACTGTTTAAAATATCAAAAAACTGTTTACTGCTAGTTTTTGCCAACAGCTATGGTGAAATTTATGGATATAAAATAAATTCTGATAATTTAAGTGTAGATAATGTTTGCACTCTCTGGGAATTCAAAGATAAAACAATTGTTGATGACTTGATTCACATAAATGTAGGAACCCATCATATTATTTGTTTTAACAAAAATAGACATTTATTAGTACTGTTGCTGAATGATACTTGTGAAATTGTGAATCAATTTGTTAAAAATGTTAATGATTACAAAATAGGTTCAATGTTTTATAAGTGTAGTGACTTGGATAACAGCCATATGCTCTATGTAAACACATTCAATAGTAAAGTTTATGCTGTTTATATAAAGATTATTAATTTAGTTTTGGATGTTAAAATAGAAGAATTACCATTAACAAAGGAGATAAATGGTACAGACCATTTCATACATGGAGTTTGCTGTTCCAGGGAATCTGGCTTGCTGTATATGATGGTAACAAACAAAACTGCTGCTATAAGAGCCACTACAATTAATTTGGAACTTTGCACAATGACAAACAAATCTGAAGAATATTTTATATCAATGCTGTATGACAACCCTTACAAGGACATTTCAAAAATTTATGAATGCCTTGAATATGTGAGAGTAAAAGTTATAAAAAATAGAGTATTGCCTGCTATTGATTATGACAAATTATATTCAGAGGGTGACACAGACATTTATAAGCTAAAACTTTATTTACAGCTTCTGCATTACTTTCTTTCTTTAAGAGGATTTTTTATTACTACCACAGTTACTATTCCTGAATTGTCAGTTGATAAAATAAAAGAAAAAATATTTTTCCTTAGTGCAAAATCCAAAGTATTAGAAATCCACAAGAATTTCAGTGACAATATTGACAATGTTAACTTTGTCAAAGAGTCTTTTATTGGTGCAAAACAATATTTGAAATACTTTTGTGATAAATATAAAGTAGATTTACACAAGCATGTTCCAATGAATATACTCAGTTTATTTCAAGACAAGCTTGAATACAACTGCCAGGCATGTGACAAAAAGATAGAATATCTGACATGTCCTGATGGACATCCAAATATGTTTTGTTTTGTTACATTTACACCAATACAATCCGATGAGTACATGGTCTGTGACAATTGCTCATTAATTGCAAGGATAGAACTGGTGCCAACTAACCCCAAATGTATTTTATGTGATAGCTTTTTGTCCGTAGATTCTGAATACTTTTGTAGAATAAAAAATGCCTCTTAATATGATGGAAATATGTGATATCATTAACATAAGTAGATTAATGATAAATATCAAAAAACTACCTATGTCTACAAAGACAAATGTATGCATGATGTAGGAAAACAATAACTTGAGCACAAACTTTAAGTCTGACAATTTTTAGCTGTACAGTAAAGTTAATCAGTTAATAAACTTAGTAATTTTGCCTGTTTTCATATATTTAAGCTGTCTGACAAAAAAAAATCGTATCTGATTGTTTAATTTAATTTATAAGTTTAGAATAACATCATAAGGTACAGTTCTATGTAGTTTAATCTAGTTATTATTTCTTAAATATTAGGTCCTTACATATGAAATTGGCGTCGTACTGGCCACTTTGATCTGTATTATCTCCTCTTTGGTTAAGAAATCCAATTTAAAATTTATACAGCTATTTACTCACGCATTTGAGTTTCGAAAACCATACTTCATTTGTTTTTTCCTCTTTTGGCTTTTGCATCACTTAGTTTACAAAATGGAAAACTTGAAATATCGCGCTATTTACTATTATTCAATTATTCTATTTTATAGAATAATTTATTTAATATTATTTATTTTTTTAATAATTTTTAATCAATTGTATATTTAATATTATTTATTATTATTTATATATTCCACCGTGGCAGCAGTGCTGCAGAAACGGCTCGAAGTATTAATGCTGTGTATGGCGGCGGTGTTGCAAAAGAAAACACGTGTGAAAAAGCTTGAGAGGTGGGTACCTCATGAATTGAGTGCAGCAAACGCGCATCGACTGCTGCGTTACATTACTCAACCGGCACCATAATGAAAGGATTTTAAATCAGATCATTACCTGTGATGAAAAGTGGATCCTGTACGACCATCGGAAACGCTCATCGCAATGGTTGAACCCTGGCGTACCAGCCAAATCCTGCCTCAAGGGAAAATTGACATTTGAAAAAAAGTTACTTGTTCGTTCACTACAGGTTTCTTAAGTCTGGCCAGACGATTATGGCAGATGTCTACTGTCAGAAACTGCAAACCATGATGGAAAAGCTAGCTGCTAAACCACCGAGGCTGGTCAATCACTCTAGGCCACTGCTGCTTCAGGACAACGCTAGACTGCACACTGCTTGACAGACGCCTACCAAATTACAGGAGCTTCAATTGGAATTTCTAAGACATTCACCGTACTCCCCGGACCTTGTTCCAACAGATTACCATATTTTTCGAAATTTGGATAACTTCTTGCAAGGGAAAAAGTTCAACCCCAATGGGGCAGTCCAAAGCGCCTTCAAAGATTTTATTGATTCCCATCCGAACAGTTTTTTTAGTAAACGGATCAATGAACTATCTGTGAGATGGCAAAAGGGCATAGATAGCAATGGTACATACTTTGATTAAATAAATATATTATATTTTTTTTAAATTGACTTATGTCCCTCCCTTACAAAACGCCAATTTCATATGTAATGACCTAATAGTTGGTTTGTTGGTACTTTCCTCAGATTATTTTTATTGAGTAATGTAAAATGGAGGAAATGAATAAATATACAGTCTAAGTTGATAAGTTATTCATAAGCTGGATTTTATGTTTGCAAATAGACATTTAATTTATAAAACTAAATGTCAACTTCACCTAGTCACTAGTGTAAGTGTTAGAGAATTAAATTGAAAAGTGAGACTATATCTCACTCGCAATTTACAGTATTTACTGTTAGTGTAGTGAATGTAACACTGTGATATTTATTGTATTTTTGTATTTAAAATGATTTAAATAAAAACATTTATATAGTAACTAATAATTTTAATATTTAAAACAGTTCCTTAAAAGTAGTTATGATTAATTCAAGCCTTGAAGATAACCTTTGCGACGCCGTCCCAGCCCGTGCATTGCAGGGTCTGAAATAAAACATTTTACTACCTTATCTGTTATTCTTACAAAATTAAAGCTAGTAAATGAGTATCTTATTCATCATTATTTGTAAATAAAGGTGTATTACAGCCACGTGACAGTGGCTTTAGTTTGACACAGTGACAACCACAGTTGGTTGTCACTGTGTTCAACTAATTTTTCAGTCCAAAGCTTACTGCAGCATTCTGAGATGTCAAACGGTTACTTAAAGCTGTTCTAATAACTTAAATTCGCTAAACAAAAACTATACTAATAAATATAATAAAATGTCCACAAAAACTAAGGTTTTCTTAAGTCTTAAGTATCCATTTGACTTCTTAGTTTTAGTTTGGTTGTCTGGTCCATGGAAAGTATTATACAACTCACTGTTTTAAGAAGCAGAAGTCGGACAGAGATTTGATTAGTACTTAAGATGAGTAATTCTAGACTGCCTCTTATGAGGATTCTTCACATGATGTTTTTATTACAACAGCTTGCATAAAGTGTGTCCAGTTACCTCAACGAGCTCGGTGTCGGAGAACACCTTCTTGATGGTGATGGTGATGTTTTCGTCGAACTTCTGCACCTCCGTCACTGTGTTGCCGTCCACTGTGATGGTTACCTTAGCCTGTGTAGAATACGTTAGTACTTAATAAGTAAAAATCCCAACACAACATGACGGTAGAAGAATGAGAGGAGAAAAACGCCTATGAGTCGTGATTGTGAACTATCACTTCTCACCAGGCGTCAAACACAGGCCTGGGATCACTGGCATACGAGCCCCTAATGCCTCGATAATTTTATAATGTTTCAGCGCAGAATGCCTACTAAATGTTCTAGCATATTTCACATAAGTACAATAAAATTTGATTTTTATTACTGTACATTGATTTTTCAAAGATTGTTTAATGCGGTGTCATCGTTAATTCGCTCTAATCACGAGTCACCAAGTTTTAATATACGTTGTAAAGAAGAATCTGCGGCTTTTTATTTGGCTATATCATATATACCTAAATATATTTACAGTACAGAGATTTTGGATTGCCTCGTTATATAGCTATCTTATGTTACCTTAATTGTTTGCACTTTTGAAGCACCTTCCTATGAGTACCACCTAGCGACGGGGATCCCAAAGACACGCATTACTAAATTTCGAAGTACTACATAAATCCCCTAGATATTACTTACTTTGAGCACGGAATAGTCCCTCTCCGATTCCTCTCCAGACCTAAAGGTGACTTCCTTGTTGATGGAGTGGCTAGTGTAAGACCCGTCCGCGTTCTTTACCAGCTTCTGCGGTGCCTTGCTGTCCAGCACCTTCTTGGCACGTTCGCCCGTCAGCCCTGAGGAGTTCAGCGCTAATGTAAGTTGGATATGTCGAAATCGGTGTATGCTTGTTAGTAGGTAATTAGAACGCATAATACCTTTAAGAAAAAGCTTAGCAGAAGATAAGAAAATGTGAATAAGACTCAACAAATTAGGCAAAGTTAGTGTATAGTGTAAGAAGAAAGCGAATTGGTTATTACTGCTGCGAGGTCGTCAGAATGATTCTCAGTTTAGGTTTAACTCCAAATTCATTGCAATGTGTTTTTTCGTGGATGCTTAACAATTTAACTATATAGTTTTAAAAATTATATAGGTTACGAAAATAAAGTTGCACCAAAGTTATTAAATTAGTCTTATTCTAGAATTTTAATTTGACTTTCGACGCAAATAGATAGGTAAAGCTTGGTAGTCATCGATTGACTTATTTGTTAGTAATAAAATGATTTTATCTGCGATATCATGAGCTCAACTTTACACACCTACTTGCTCAACATCAATATTTACGATTTACAATATTTAAAATTATTTAAGTACAAGAATAACGTCTCAATTTGGAAGAGAAAGTATTTATGTACAAGCATCTAAGTAATGGCTTGTTTAAAATTTTATCGTCAGTCGAAAGCTTCATTTTCTTGACCCAGGCAATAAGTAGCTATTTATTTTTGTTTTTACATGAACTCACCTATAGCTGTGAGGAATTCATCTACACGTTCACTGCTAACGAAACGGTACTCTTTGCCTAAGAAGGACATGTTGAAAATTACTTGTAAAGAATAACTTATGTAAGCAAGTAAAAACTAAAACGTTTACAATGCTAGGTACATATAATCAATACATAATGGTTTTGACAAGGATTTATTTATATACTTAATCGAATTGATATAGGGATAATGACTCAGATAAGAGGGTGACTTATCAGTTACGTAACATATTAAGGTGAATTAAATAAATTCACATTATTCACACCCGTTGGTACCTAGAACTGCTAGAACTGATATTGTCCTCAGTGTATCATAAGTAAATGCCATTAAATTAGTTATTGTAATATGCAAATAACTTTAACATTTCAATCGTTATCTACTATAATTACAAATTTATTATTACTTGCATGTCGATAACACTATTCCCTTTTCTTTTCGTATTCAGTACTTTCATTATATTAGTAAAACTAACTACTAACTGCAAGTAAGTTGTACATTTATTTGTTGTTGTCGAATTATAAATTTAAATAAAATGGCAATATGCGTTTGGGAGATGCAAATCACGGCCTGTTTGGTATGGAGGTAAGTAGCCTTGCCTTCCATGCCAGAGGTCCAGGAGCAGGAGGAGGAGCAGATATTATGTTATATTTGCTCTCTAGTCATGGATGTGTATGTATGTTTATTTCTAATATTTATATATAAAAAAAAATCTATGTGTGTTTATATATTTCTTAAGTTTATTTATCCGTTATCTAGTATCCATAACACAAGTTCTTAATGGTACTTAATTTGGGCTATAAAATGTGGTGTGATTGTTACAAATATTTATTATTATTATAGTTTTGGGGCGCCTTCAGAAATAGAGAAGCAAATCTATTCGCCCGCAACGATTCCTCACAACTTAAAAAAAATATTAGTTTTGTTACTCTGTATTGTAAAAATTACTATATAATTTTTTCATTTACCAAAATACAACAAAGTTAACTTAATTTCTACGTTTGAACTTACTTGCTGAGCAAGCATACATCAATAGGCACATAATATTCACAGGCCCCTTTATATAAATTACGATTTATTTGAGAATTCTACTAGTCTAGAGATCCGTGTCTATAATAAATTAATCAAATTAAGTGTGTGAATTGAAGTACATTTTATCGACGGAGATACCCAAGTCAAGGCTTTACCCACCCCCTCGCTAAATTCTATGAACCTAAATGGTTTTTTTCTTAGTTTTGAGATGTCCCTTCAAAAACAAGCAAAAGTATATGCACTTTGACTCGGATAAGCAACAATTTTTTCTGACTCTATTCTAAATTGTTTTACGAAATAAAAATAAATGCCGTTGATGATAACGATGAAGGCTAGGAAAACTATTTTATAAATGTCATCCCTAGCGTTAATGTTTCTTTTCGCCCCATAAGTTAAGTAACATACGTCGTTCCCGTCGGAGTATAAATCTAACTTAAACCTCTTTTATATGGTTTATTTTGGTAAAACCAGCCTTAACTCGTATTATGTATTTTTTTCATTTTAAATTACAACTCAATTTTAACATGAATACCAATATTGAAGGGTAAAAATTTTCTATCCCTTATGTTATTTTACGGAAATAGCTAAATGCGTATATTTTAATAAAAATTTATAAAACGAACTCTATGAACAATTTATTCGTTTTTCTCTAGTTATTATTGTTGCCCATTGGAATAGATGTCAGAAGATGAATAGAAACAAAACTAAAAAAGGATTTATTACGTTTCTGCATATAGGCAATACAAAATCTCCATAAAAAACCATTAATTCGCTCATTATTCAAGTGTAAATTTAAAGTTCTGTATCATTTGAAACAAAATTTAAGTATGATGAAATGAAGATAGCTCAATAAAATGTTTACAGCAAAGAGCTTATGTATAAGGAAGTTCCTTAAATAATAATAATAATAATAATCCCCAGACAACGACACCAACTGTATGGCCCCAAAGTAAGCAGAGCTTGTGTTATGGATGACCATACAGCGAACTGGGGGGGAACCCAGAATAAACATACATATATAAATACAAAGAACCATGACCCGAGAACAAACATTTGTGTTCATCACATAAATGAATGCCCCGGCCAGGACTCGAACCTGGGACCTCCGGCGTATGAGATAGGGCTACTGACCACTACGCTACTCGGCCGTCAAATAAATAGTTTAAATTCAACGTTTAATAATGTTATTATTGCTAAAATGCCTTCAAAATATCACTTTTTCATTTGTTACGATTAAACGTGTGATTTTGTTTTCTGGATTTTATGTTTGATTTGGTAAGGCCGATTATGTCACTTAGGTATATGCCAAGATACGCTCAAATGTCGAAAATCGCAATATCACCAAGATAAAATATATCGTGCCCGTAGAGCGTATAACCAAGTGGAAAAACACGACGTCGATGTTGTTCAAAGATTTTTATTACTAAAATCACCGTAACTTTCGATTGCTTTCACATATTTTTCTAATAATGTCTCATTTCATAGGTTTCAGTTTAAATTAATAAAATTATTTTGAAATGAAGTAGTTGACAATTCAGAATAATTCATTAAAAGTTTTATTGATTAATTACCGTCCATAATTTTTTTTGTGCCGTTAGTTAATTATGAAGAATTAAGTAGGTACCATTTAATGAAATTGTATTAAGTTAGGAAAATTATCATTATAAATTAAACAAAAAAATGAGTACTGAAACTACCTGACTGATTATTAATTTTAGTGTTTGGTTCGAAATTCAAAAATAATAACATATCAATAAAACACTTTCTTCATCGGATTTTATCGCGTTTAATTCATGTAATATGTCATTGGTTTAATTATACTTCAACATTTCAACTCGACTTTTCGGTACCTTTTCGACGACTAAGATGACAGGTGTCTTGACAGTTATGAAGGCATTCAATCATCTCAATCTGTTTCTCAATCTTCAAGGATTTACACAGAAAGTGCTAAATGTCTTAAGCTTGAAGTCTTGCAGTTTGTTGGATGTTGGATTTTATGTTTTTCAGTATAGAATCCAATGTTGAAGAAAGCTTCCAACCATCTTCTCTATTGAAATTGGGATGTTTCATAATTATAGTGGCTTCTCTGATCGTTCTAGGTATGAAGGTATGTTCTTCCTGTGGTACAATTTTTACAGCGTCAAACCTAAAATAATGGTCGGGCTTCATGGAGTGTTCACTGACTGCAGACTTTGTTTTTCTTCTGTTTTTGGTATCAGCTATGTGTTCCTTAACAGAATCCTCATCTGGCATAGACAACAGAACGCTATTTTAGACCTGAAAATTACCTCCAAACTTAGCGACTACACCAACATTTCCACGGCTTTTAGAAATTTTTTAAGAAATTTCACCTTAAGCGTCGCTTGCCCAAAATTTAATAAAATGTTATGGCTAGTTTACACAGTGCGAGCTAGCTTACGAGTCAGCCTGCCGAGTAGCTGCACTGCAGTAACTCGCACTGTTTAGACATCATTTACGAGTAACTCGCACGTGCGAGTTGGACGATAGCTCGATTTCGAGTTACTTCAACTCGCACATGGCAACAGCTCGGCCAGCAGGAAGTTCATTCCACACCCTGGCCACCCACACCAAAAAGGAACTATCGAATCGTTTGGTTTAACTTCTTGGGATATCTAATATAAAGGGATGGAAGGCCTGTCTGTGTCTAGTAGTCCGATCTAAGAAGGGAGTGGGTTCAACCTTATCAAAAAGAACATTCGCGCACTCTGCAAAATGCATTCTGTAGAAGACTGCTAAACAAGAAACTTGGACGATGGTCGAGGCTTCGTAGTTTTTTGGTGGTGAGGTCAAAGTTGTTGATAATTTTCTTCGGTCAACTGCGTCCGTCGCTTCTAGTTGGTACTTTGAAGAACCATCCCAAAGGTGGCTATAGTATCTACTCCATGCAAGATCGAACTTGAGCTGTATACAAATTAAGTAACTCCAAATAATCAGATAGTTTATTATAAGCTTTAGCACACATCTTCGATGGAACCCATTTGGTATGTTTGCGTACGGATCTACTATTGTTTATTAATAAATTAATTGAAATAAAGCTTGGATCACAGGCTTGAAATGAATTTAATGAATTGAAATGAATTTAATGAATTGAAATGAATTTAATGAATTGAAATGAATTTAATGAATTGAAATGAATTTAATGAATTGAAATGAATTTAATGAATTGAAATGAATTTAATGAATTGAAATGAATTAGACTATAAAACGTTTTGCACGTTTTGTACAAACATACATATTAGCCAATTCTCACTAAGAATACCAAAACTAGCTCTAATTATACAATAACAACAGATTGCTTGTCCAGCATTACCTAAACTAATTATATTTACGTTTAAATAAGTAATATTATTGCGTGTACTTTATAAAATAGGTTAGTAATAGTAATCCTATCTCTGTGTTTATCTACAACAGATTTTTTATATCACCATCCGTTGAAGCTGAATTAAGTGGTAAAATGTCAAATCGACCAATCAGATTCTAAGTGAATCACACCATAATAAAGCATTATGTGGACAGAAAACTATGCGTACGGTTTTTCAATGGAGCCATTGTATATTGGTTGTTCCATTGAACATATACACGTATATGGACACACAAAGGCTCTCTTGCGTTTTTGTTGCGATCCATTTTCGGGTAATATTCATTTGATTAAGGGGATCATCGGGACATCAGAACAACCCGCGCGTTATTATGCACTTAGGTACATGTAAAAAATAACCACCCAGCACGCAGTCAACCACCGTCCGAGCGGTTCTGCTACACCGCAGCGGGTGCAAAACACGTCGAGTTAATAATTAAGTAATTAGGATACAAAAGACATTTTAGGCAAATATGTTATTTAAGCACAACGGTGAAATATACCTATGTATTTTTTATGTACCGGTGACTTGCTAGTTAAGTATATAGACTTGCTAAATAAATTAAATTCATAAAATTATCTCAACAGTAGTATTCAGTTACATATTTTATTGATTAAAAATATGTCTGAGTAACTTTACTTGATTTGATTATAAACCGATTTGCTCAACTGCTATATTAGCTTTTTCAGATTATTTCAATTAATTTTATCAAGTAGTTTAACTAATAACAGCTCATCTTTGAATACTTGGCCGGGCAACGACCCATTCGTTCAAAAAATAGCAAAGTTGGATAAACACAGTTTTCAGCGATGAACACGCCTTAAACTGACATTACAAAAAATGTCAAGTGGAAAAGACTGTGACCTACTTGATAGCCGCTTATCAAAAGTGTATTTTTTACAAATTGAACTTATCACCAACTAAATTTAGTTTTATTGCTCGTAAATAGACAGAACTGGAAATACCAAAACTAATTCGAAAAACTATAAATAAAGAAGCTATTGTATTTTATTGTATAAATTATATATGTATGTACCGATAATTAAAATACAAGCTGAGCGCACTTTGGTTATGTTACATTCAACTAAATGTTTCATGTTTTTTGTATTGTCTTGAATTATCATAATGGCGCCTCACTGTACTCACGCGCAAATAATCAACAGCTCTCAATTTGCGAGTTAACACACACATCAAAAAAGTCTCAGCAACATATACAAATTTAAATTAAGTATACAATGTATGTTCACATTAAATCGTTAGGATTTTATTGTTTATATTATTTTTTAGTATCTTTTCAAAGTAAAAAAACAATTGCTTTTTTATAATTTTTATTTTAATAACATAAATTAACAATATTGCGAGTACTGTATCATACGTAGTACAAACTAAGATGCCTAAGCAAATAAACTTTTATATTTATATTTAAACTTAATGAAATTGTTAAACAAAATTAATTTATTGTAAAAGAAATTGGATACCTTAATACAAAGAGTGGCCGCCTCTGTTGTTGAGAACTTGCTGACACCGATTATTCATAGAATCGATGAGACTGTTTACGTTATCCTGCGGCAAATGCTTCCAATGAAACTTATGATTAAACGAACTTACATGTACGTGAAGTTCTATCATAGTTATACTTGGCTTCGTTCTCAAGATTAGTAAGCTGAAAAACAAACTTCGTAATTACATATACACATGTAGTTTCACCCAGGACTCACCACTATGCACTTTATTTAAGAGTTTTGTTCTTTACTTTTCTTTTTTGTTTTTTTTTTAAAGCTTAAAATGTCAAACGGATTGACCGCTTGACAGCTATGCTATCGACGTCCTACATCAATCCCGTCATTTAGTTCAGAGTAATTGTGATAACTGATATTTTTAGATCGGGGATGGGCGGGAGGGACTTACTAATCTCTTCGAACGAAGCCTACGTATAACTATGATAGAACTTCACGTACAGGTGAGTTCGTTTAATCATAAGTTATACTTGGCTTCGTTCTCAAGATTAGCAAGCTGAAAAATAAACTTCGTAATTACATATACACATGTAGATGTTGAGAGAGGAAGCTACAGATCTAAAAATATCAAACAACTTTCAAGGTAGAATCAATATTTATTTTGTCTACAATTGAATTGTAAATAGATCTGTTAATTAGTAATGATCTTTATATGTTTTATACAGTATGAGTATATATATTTTAAGGTATATACTACATGTATTGTTACATTAATAAATTAAATTAGTATTTACTAAACATAGTTTCATTTAATTATTATTCATGAGGTTGAATTCTCATTGATAATAGCTTTCGCTAAGGCTGTCGGGTCCTGTTTGTCTATATTTCTGTTATAAAATTTAAAGAATGTATCTGAGGTTTTACTCCAACCCGCGGTGTTTCTAATTTGATCTATATTGACGCCCAGACGATGCGCTTTAGACGTAGATGCATGCCTGACACTATGTGATGAGAATATGGATACATCTATCCCACTCGCATGTAAGGTACTCTTTATCCATCGGCTTAGAGTCTGTGCCGTGGCCTCCTTGTGCGGTTTCTTACACCCTATGAACAGATACTCATTTTTTCTTAAAGCAGATGTTTTATTTACATAATCAGTAAGTGTTTGTGCGGGGCATATTTCTTTCTTTTGGGTAAAATAGGGTAATACTAAGACAGGTTGATTGCCACCATGCTTTGATGTTTTAATTAGGTCGGGTATTTTAATTATAATATCATTTGGTCTAATTTGTATATTTTTTATCAAAATTTTTGACAACGTTTAAACCCGATGAGCCGTAACAAGAGCTAACAAGGTAATATATTTTTTTGTAATTAGTTCAAGACTTAGTGTTTCGTTTGGGTACTGAGTGGTTAAGTGGGATAGCACGCATGAAGTATCCCAAGTCATATCGTATCTAGGCTTAGGAGGTCGCAAGCGATACACTCCTTTAAAGAATCTTGTAAGACCCTCATCTTTTAAAATCAAGGATAGTGCTGCTCTAAAGCTATTAAGGCTCCCATATTGACTACCTCCTTCAAAATTATTTGTTAAAAATTTTAAAACATCTGTGATGGAAGCCTCATAGAAATGTAAGGAGTTTTGTACGCAAAAGGTAAACCATTTTTTATAACAAACATTGTATTGTTTTATGGAGCTCTCGGATAATGAGGCAATCATTATTTGTTTTGTTGATTCCGGGATGTTTCTTCGTGATAACGCTCTCCCGATAAAATCCCTGCAGCCAGGATAAGATGGCTCTGGATGTTTCGATTGCTGGAATGACGAAAATCTACATTGGTGGTGTCTGCTTTAAAAGTAATCAATTCTGATAAGAGAAGATTTTTAAATAGAGGAAACCATGGTTGTGTTGGCCATAATGGCACAACTACAATGCCCATAGCTTTGTCGTTAACTATTTTTCTTAACATTTTTAAGATCACGGGAAAAGGTGGAAATGCATAAATGAAATCATTTGACCAATTAATAGTGAAAGCATTTATTGCGAATGCTTCCGGGTCTCTAAACCAAGCGACATATTTTGTGCATTTTCGGTTTATCCGACTGGCAAACAAATCTATAGATGGCTCACCAAATTTATGGACAAGATGACTAAACATAAAATTTGTAAGTGACCACTCAACGTCTGGATGGATACGTCTAGACTAGCTATGATGTTATCTGATGATTTAATGTAATATGCATAAATAAAGATGTTACGTGATTCACACCACTGCCAAATATCCTTCGTGAGTCGCGTCAGATGTGGAAATTGAATTCCACCCATCCGATTGATATAGCTAATTGCAGTTGAGTTATCAACACGTAAAAGTATTTGACAGTTATGTAATTCTCGTGTAAATACTTTTAAAGCAAAAAATGCGGCTTATAATTCGAGATAATTTATATGGTGCTTTTGTTCTGACGGTGACCAACGACCACTCGCCGTCTGTGAGCCACAGGCTGCACCCCACCCCGTAGTTGAGGCGTCAGAAAATATTTCTACTAAGTAAGTATTGTCCTTGATTCGGCTCTCAGGGGTTTCGAGAGCTCGTAACCACCAGCAAAGATCATTATGTAAGTAATCAGGAACGCTCATATACCGATTGTAGTCGTCGTGACCCCTTAGGTTTAGATATTTGCAACGTTCTAATTCTTTAGTGTACAGCCACCCGTACTCAACGGCGGGGCAAGCTGACACTAAAAGACCAACTAATTTAGCGAATTCTTTGATTTTACAGCGTTTTATATTAAGGAATCTAATTATTTCTGCTTTTATGCGATCTCTTTTATCTTGGGGTAGAATTATAATGTATTTTTTTGAATCTAAAATGAATCCTAAAAACTTACATTTAGTTGAAGGTTGTAATTTACTTTTTTCATAGTTTATAATAAAACCTAATGCGGTTAATAGCTTTATAGTTGTTTTTATATTATTCATACAATCGGTGTATGAGTTTCCTTGTAAATAGAGGTCATCAATATATAAGGTTGATATGTATCCAGCTAATCTAAGCAGCCTAACGACAGGTTTCATTAATTTTGTGTAAACGTAAGGCGCCGTATTTAAACCGAATGGCAAAACGTTAAATTCATATGTTTTTTCACAAAATTGAAATCTTAGGTATTTTCTTGATTCAGGATGTATGTTTAAAAGAAAATAGGCGTCCTGCAGGTCGCAGGTGGCCATATAGCAATTTCTGGTCATAAGTTTAATCGCAGTACGCAAATCCTCTAGTTTGAAATGTTCTGTTTTTATAAATTCGTTCAAATTTTTTAAATTTAAAATAAATCGTTTTTTGCCGTTCGGCTTGGGTACAAGGAAAATGTTTGATATGTATTGATTATTACATGGAATACATTCTGTAATAGCACCGATATTTAAAAGTTTATTAATTATATTACTGAATTCTTGTGTTTCAGATTTTGTTAGGATCGCTGCCGCGGGTGACTTATGTTGAATAGCTGGTTCCGAGAACTGCAGCTTATATCCTTCAATCCAGGAGAGGACAGTTTTATCGCGTGTTAAGCGTGACCATTGGTTAGCGAAAACAGAAAGACGACCGGCATAACATACCTCATTCAGTAGCGCCGGTTTGTCCGCGGCTGATAACGCGATGTCTTCGATGAGGCGGCGTGCTGCGGCGGCAGACGACCCATCGGTGGCGGCGGCGGCGGCGGCGGAGGCGCTGTCGCTCTGTACCCGGCAGGCTGGTATGATTGGCGGCTCCTCTGTGGCCCCGGCGGCCTGCGTGCTGGGGCGGGAGCCTTCCAGTTTAAACCACGTGAAGTAGAAGGTTGCGGCTGAATGGGTTTCTTGTTACCTTTATCGTATATAGCCTTTATTTCGTCACCAGACTTTGACACCGCCTTAGCAGTTCTAAGGGTTTCTGCTAAGCCTTCACTGAAGAGGTATTTGTCTATTTTAGTTTGCATCAAATGTTGATTTACGTCTTTCTTTAAGGAAGACAAAGCAAAGTAACGCCTTTTCGTCGAGTCAGAGTGAAATGTGTCGCACATTAGTTTGATAGCATCCATCAATTGCTTTAAAATTGTTTGATTTTTATGTTTTTCTTGTAATTGAACAGTAATTACATCGCTTAAACAAGAGATGGCAGTACTACCCTGCATTTGCCTATGTTCAAGTCCTTTATCACGCTTGACACTTAACTCAGGCAATGCTGCCTTTATTTCAGGGTTCAACAAGGGAGGAATGATACGAGTGCAGTTTGCCGGGCATAGATATTTCTTATTAAGTTCCTTTCGGGTATCATTATCTAAACCGTTGAGGAGTATATGTTCTAGGCGCTTAGATAAACCAACATGAATATCATTGCCATATTCAGTACAGAGCGAAGGATCATCACCGAAAAGTTTTGTTAAGTCATCATCCTCAGCGCATATGATTGGTGAATCGTCAACGGGGACAGCATTTTTTTGTTGCTGCACTGACAATGCTGAAGACTCTGGTTGGTTTGAATCTTCAGGTAATGAATTAGGTATACAAGATTCCAATACCTCTCCAGGAATGGTCTGTTCAATATTAATGCTGTTCGTCTGTACAATGCCCGGTTCGGTTAAAAGTTCGATATCCATATCGTCAATAACTAATGAATTTTCCGCTGCTGGAAATTGAGAGAAAAGTTGCAATTCCAGTGAATTGAACGTCTTTCTACGTCAAATTAGTAGGCAAATGTTGCAATTCCAGTGAATTGAACGGACCATACAAAGATAATAAGTACATACTCATTATTTGGAAAAATTGTTAAATTTTAGATTCCAATGAATCAAACACACCATACAAGGATAATCAGTTCATCAATTATTATTATTATACTTATTATTTGAAAAAGAGGGTAGATGTAAAATTCCGATGAATTAAACGAACCCAATCAATGGCACATATCTCTTTATTATAAATAAAAAATAAAACTAACCTGTATTGTTATGCACAGAAGATCTAATGTTCTCACTTTTATCCGATGGTGACGGCGACGGAGAACAATTTTTTGCTTGCTTTAATTTTCGTTCTAATTTACGTAATTTTTTACTGATTTTTTCAATGTCCCTATCACGTTTTCTTTTCGGCATTATAAGCAAGTTCTAAACACACTAAAATAAAAATCTCTCTCAATTATTATACTATAACGTATTTTATCGCGAGACACTGTGCGAAGTGGTGAAGAACTGTAACGTGAATGACGGGATTGATGTAGGACGTCGATAGCATAGCTGTCAAGCGGTCAATCCGTTTGACATTTTAAGCTTTAAAAAAAAAAAACAAAAAAGAAAAGTAAAGAACAAAACTCTTAAATAAAGTGCATAGTGGTGAGTCCTGGGTGAAACTACATGTGTATATGTAATTACGAAGTTTATTTTTCAGCTTACTAATCTTGAGAACGAAGCCAAGTATAATTTTAGTAAGTCCATCAGTTGTCGGGATGTTGTCACTCCGTGTCCTCTAAAACACGTCTCTGGAGCATGTTCCATGCGTGCTCGATGGGGCTGAGATCTGGCGATTGTGCAGGCCAAGGCATACCCAGATGTTTTCCCTTGCCAAGTACTCCCTGGTGTGCAAAGCATGCGAACCTTGTGTGCGAACGCGCATTGTCATGCATCAACGTAAAATCAAAGCCAAGGGTTGGTGCAAATGTACGGACATAAGGACGTGCAAATGGACGGACACCCTCAACGTAATTTGCAACGTTCATGTTTCCATTTAGAAAAACGAGCTCAATTCATCTGTTCTTCATAATACCCGCCCATACCATAACTGTTAAACCGTTGTATGGATGAACTTTTTGAACGCACCTCAGCCTCTTAGATTTCCAGCACGACGGTACACTGTTACCCTTCTAGTACAAGACCTAATCGAGACTCATCGCAAGATAAAATTTTAAAATCCCATTGCTCCTGGGTCCATGCTATGTGTTCTCTAAACCTTCATTTCGACGTGCGTGAAGCCCGTAACGTATAGGTGGGCACCTAATTGGTCGTCGTGCATGTAGACCGTACTCATGCAGTCGATTTCGCACGTTTTGGGTGCTAACAATAACACCACCTGTGTTTTGTACCCTTAAAGCTATCTCTCGGGTGGTTAACATCGGCTGACGTCTTGCGGTCAGTTGAATGTATCGGTCTTGCCGAATGGTTGTATTCCTTCCGCGGCCTGTGTGCTGCTCGGCAGGATCTCCCGTGTTGGTGTAACGCTGATAAAGACGGCAAATAACGCTTCTGTTGACACCAAAATATCGTGATACCTCAGATTGACTGCTTCCCGCTTTCAACATCCCTACGGCTCTTAGCATTTCGTGTGAGGTCAAATGATGTCGCTCCATGTCAATTAAAATTTTTCTCAATTAATCAATAAAAATTAATACTAATACATGATTTCCAACACTCACGCCACACAAAGAAAATGCATTGAAATTCGAAAACATGCATTCGCTTTAAATTTTGTGAAAAAACAAATGATAGTGAAATTTTTTTTTTAACCAGCCAGTATGCCAATTAGAACAAAAAAGTTTACTTCAGTACTACCAACTTGGTAAGAAAAGATATAATAATTGATTACTTAATAAATTTGAAATAATGTGTGTTGCTTAGAAATTTGATGTGTGTATTTAAAATTTTACCTTTAACATTACGGTTGGACTGTTGCTGATCAAATTCATTCAAACAAAAGACTAACTGATTACTTAAATGTCTAATTATACCCTCCGCTTGCGACAGCTATAGAGTTGTTGACGGGTGGGCCCTATTTGCTGCCTATTCTTAAAATCAAAAACCAGCCTTTTAGTTTTTTTCGGTCTGAACCTATACATGTTTGAATGAAATGTTCGGTCATTGGAGTGTAAATAATTTTTTGGTTTATTTACTCAAATCTGTTATTAAATACAATACCATACATTGTTTACGCAAGTAGATTGGAAATTCAATTCGTAAAAAACACACCTTTGCTAAGCGGTTATCAAGTAGGTCACAGTCTTTTCCACCTGACTTTTTTGTAATGTCAGTTTCAGGTGCGTACATCGCTAAGCAGAATGGACAAAACTAAAGTCTTTATACAATGATTTTTATCCAACTTGCAATTTTTTTTAACAAACGGGTCGTTTGCCCGGCCAAGCACTAAAATAAAGATTAAATGAATTGAAATAATCTAAAAAAGCTAAAATAGCTTATGAGAAAATCAGTTTATTATCAAATAAAGTAAAATAAATAGGTATATTGTGCATAAATTCAATTCTTCCACAGCCCAAGTTAGAAAAGCTATCTCTAAGACTTGGTTTGATTCTATTACCTAATTGTATTCAGGCTACTTTCATTATATCTGCAAAATCTGTTTAAACACAAATATTGTTTATATTTAGCTGATCCTGTCCTTGTCTGTTTGGTTTTGTATGTATATTTTGTGTGTCAGTATTGTTTGTTTCTTAGCGGTTTGTTTTTACTGTAACTACTATAATGTTTTATTGTCATTGAAGCGGTTCTGAATGTTATGTCATTTGTTTCTTGAAGGTTGTTTTTGTTGTATGCTATAGAAACATGTAAACTTTTTCAACTTAATAATCGTAATTATTGATATTTATATGCGAAAACTTTTAATTTGTGCATAGAAATGTATTTAGTCTGTTATTTTTAGTTATGGAACACTGTTTGTTTTCCGAATAAAATAAAATAAAATAAAAGTAGTAAAATAAGTAATATAAAAATAAAATAAGTCACACACACACTCACAAACACACACACACACACACTAACACACTCTCACTGACGCACACATGCACACTCGTACAATCCTACATTCATCTCACTTTGTGAATTTGTGAATTTTTAGATAGTAATGTTTATATCTTCATCACAAGTCATTTTTATTATTTTTTGTAACACCATCTGTGGTAATCAGCAAAAAAATGTAAATCCCTAATTGGCTTTATGTATTATCACTATATGTTAACCTGTAATTTGTTATAGGGCTGTGGATTTTGTAATAAATAAATAAATAAAATAAATAAAAATAAAATAAATAAACTATATACCTAATATATAATATTTTACAAATAATGTTTATAAGACCAAGAACACATGAAGCGGTTTCACCCGCATCGCCAGCGTTGCTGTAAAATGTGGAGATATTGGTAAAAAATTTAGCTACGAGTTGTGTCTCGACGTGATTTACACCCGCTGCGGTGTAGCAGAACCGCTCGGACGGTGGTTTACTGCGTGCTAGGTGGTTATTTTTTACATGTACCTAAGTGCATAATAAAGCGCGGGTTGTTCTGATGTCCCGATGATCCCCTTAATCAAATGAATACTACCCGAAAATGGATCGCAACAAAAACGCAAGAGAGAAACGTACTAGCCTTAGTGTTATATACTATACCACATACGAAATTTATTTTCAGTTGTTGTTTTTGGTGTCATTGGTTGTTCAGTGGAACAACCAATATACAACGGCTCCATTGAAAAACCTAACGCATAGTTGGCCATCAATATAACTGCTTTATTATGATGCTTTATCATTTCGAATCTGAGTGGTCGATTTGACATCTTCCCGCTTAGCTATGCTTTAACGGAAGTTGATATAAAAAATTCTTTGTAGATATACACAGAGATAAGGTAACTGTTACTGACTGTATCTTTGATTGACATAGTGGAGCTTCAAATTGGAATGAAACTCTTGTTTCCTGCACAGAAACATATAAATTCTCTTAAGTGATGTTCACTATACAGCGGTAGGTTTCGGAATGAATGTTAGTTTGACATTTTACAATACAAAAGTTTTTCTTTACAAAAAAAATAGCAAATCTCTTCGCGGAACGAATTGCTTCGCAAGGCGTTAACACTGACCTATTTTATAACCGCAATAATAATAATTACTTATAAGTAAAATTAAACATTTTAGATAATGCTGGACGAGCAATTTGATGTTATTATAATTAGAAAATGTTTGTAGGCGACATTGCCCGCATTCTCAGTGTGAATTGGCTATTATGTGTGTCCGTAACATTCTGTTCAAAACGTTTTATAGTTTAATTAAGAATTTAACTTTTAGTAGTTGAATTGCATTTTAAACCCAAAGGGTGATCCTAGCTTTTTCAATTCATTTATAAATAAATCCCAAACAAACACACCACCATGTATGGCTCCAGTATGCAGAGAACAAAAATCTGTGTTCATCACACAAACGAACTTGGGACCTTCGTCGTATCAGGTAAGGATACTTCCACTGGCGTCTATCGGCCGACTATAGTGTAACTGGGAGTAAGGTTTCTTTGTTAAGATCTAGTTTGGGGGGTACTACGGTCCTTCGCATCTTGAACGTTTAATATAATAATCACGCTAATTAATCTTCGGAAGACCAACAGTTACATTGTAACATAATAAATTAATATTATAAACAAACAGTAAACCAATTACAGGTCTTCACTTATGACACTTGACAAAATCTAAACTAAGGAATAGCAACATAAATTTTTTGTATCAATACATAATTTCTATCCATTTCATTCCAAAATATCAACAACCATAACCAAAACTAGTTTAGTTATTATATTTGCTAATTATTGAGGAACAATTACTAATTATATTTCGTCGCTTCATTCTTCAGATAGTATATAATTAACAAGGTAGTCCTTTTAAGGTACTAGGTAACTTCGCACAGTTTTAGAGTATGTCATTTGACTTATTCAAAAAACTTTCCGTCTTTTTACTTGATCAACCCCAGTCCCGGCAAGTCTTCATTCCTTTTTCGTGCGTGGTAACAAGCACACGTCTTATACCAACGAGTAACTTAAAAGTTTAATATTAAATATGGTGTAAAAGTTGTACTAAAAGTGTACTAAAAGTTCGAAAATTATAACTAACAATAAAGAATATACGATAGCGACTCGTTAATTCTTCCGATGAGGTGAGCCATTTTTTGTTTTTTTACATCAGTGATCGCGGGTATCTATAAACTATAATTTCATTTTATCGGAAAGATGCAGAAAAAACGTGTTATCTATAATAGATATATCATGTTATGTTCATAAATTCCTGTTAGTCTTCTACCTGATGTTTTTTATTATAAACTATAGTTTTGCTTCGTCGGAAAGATGCAGAAAACGTGTTATCTATGATAGATATATCACGCTACCTGCAAAAACTCAAGATAGTTACTACCTAATGTTTATTATTATAATCTATAGTTTCAGTTTGTCGAAAAGATGCAGATAATATGTGTATTCTATAAAAAGTATTTCACGCTACATGCGAAAATTCCTGGTAGTCTTCTACCTGATGTTTATTATTATAAACTATAATTTCGCTTTACCGGAAAGATGCAGAAAACGTGTTATCTATGATAGATATATCACGCTACCTGCAAAAACTCAAGATAGTTACTACCTAATGTTTATTATTATAATCTATAGTTTCAGTTTGTCGAAAAGATGCAGATAATATGTGTATTCTATAAAAAGTATTTCACGCTACATGCGAAAATTCCTGGTAGTCTTCTACCTGATGTTTATTATTATTAACTATAATTTCGCTTTACCGGAAAGATGCAGAAAACGTGTTATCTATGATAGATATATCACGCTACCTGCAAAAATTCAAGGTAGTTACTACCTTATATTTATTATTATAATCTATAGTTTCGCTTTGTCGAAAGGGTGCAGATAATACGTGTATTCTATAAAAGATATTTCACGCTACCTGCGAAAATTCCTGGTAGTTTTTTACCTGATGTTTATTAATATAAACTATAGTTTTGCTTTGTCGGAAAGATGCCGAAATTACATGTAATCTATAAAAGATATTTCACGCTACCCGCGAAAATTCCTGGTAGTTTTCTACCTGATGTTTATTATTATAAACTATAGTTTCGCTTTGTCGGAAAGATGCAGAAAATACGTGTAATCTATAAAAGATATTTTACGCTACCTTCGAAAATTCCTTGTAGTTTTCTACCTGATGTTTATTATTATAAACTATAGTTTCGCTTTGTTGGAAAGATGCAGAAAATACGTGTAATCTATAAAAGATATTTCACGCCACCTGTGAAAATTCAAGGCAGTTACTACCTTATGTTTATTATTATAATCTATAGTTTCGCTTTGTCGAAAAGATGCAGAAAATATGTATTCTATAAAAGATATTTCACGCTACCTGCGAAAATTCCTGGTAGTTTTCTACCTGATATTTATTATTATAAACTAAAGTTTTGCTTTGTCGGAAAGATGCAGAAAACACGTGTTATCTATAATAGATATATCACGTTATCCGCATAAATTACTGGTGTTTCTTATTCCGATTAATGCTGTATAGTACTTGTATTGTTATTTTTGGCTTTTTTTTCTCAATAATGTTTAAAAAGTTTAATACAAATACAGAAAATCTGAAAGGGATTTGACACGATATCTGTATTACGTAATATTCTATTATTTCTAACTTTTTTTTCAAATCTGAAAGTCGTCATTAGAATTATTTAAATATAATGATGAACCCAGAGGACGAATCTCCATCTAGCCATTTTGGTTACCGCAATATCTGAGCCCTCTATGTAGACGCTCCCTAATCTGGAACTCTCGACCTCCCAGAATGAACCGGGCCTGTCGGGAGAATTATTTCCGACATGGAACCAGAGATTCTTTCTAACCTCGGGGCGTAAGGGGCTTCAGTTATGGACTTACCGCTATAAAAATAAAAATAAAGTAATAATAATAATAATAAAGTACACCGAAGCTATCTAAGTACTCCCCAAACATCGACAGGCAGCCGGTCAACCCAGTCGGGAAACTGGATGGGACCTCCTCGTTACCCGTCAAACAGGGGGGTGGCGACGTCAATGGAAAGTGCCAGTGCCTCCACTTCAGCGTCCACATTTGAATTCGGCGTTCAACGCAAAATTTAAGCAGTCCGGGACTCATGTACCGAATCTACCATAATTCTGGTACACGCAGGTCGAATCCATTACTTTTACGATTATTGGCCTAACAAATAATGAAACGATTTTAAAATGGATAAAATTATGTTTCTTAATTAATGGTTAAACTAACTTACCTTCGTTCGTGACGTTTGACCATAATTATAGGAGTCGTTGCATCCGAAGAGATCTATATAATTCACTATGTAGTCCACTGTTCATTGTACGGGGCATTAGCACAAATTTCAGATCTTTTTTTTTTTTTTTTGCTATCCGTCGTTGGTGGGGTGATCCCTCTCGTCCAGTTAATCATTCCTTTAGAGATAAATTTCGCCAAGTGTACGAAACATTTTTGTTGTATCATTATTGGGATATGGGTTTGGGAGGGTTTTTAATATATAGATCTCTTCGGATGCAACGACTCCTATAATTATGGTCAAACGTCACGAACGAAGGTAAGTTAGTTTAACCATTAATTATATGTCGTCGTTGCATCTTCAAGATCTATATAATTCACTATGTAGGATGTTCAGAGCCTTTGCGAAATGTAAGAATCAAATGCTAATTGAAAAATTATGAATTTTTTATTGCATGTTGGTTACATATTCCATTTAAATCATATTTAGGTACCGAATTTATTTATTCACGATTATTAATGCTTAAGTTATATACGGCTTGTGCAAAAGCAATATTATCATCTTCACGTAATAATGGTTTGTTATAAAATTTTGCAAAAACTAAACTACTGCCCGACCAACCTGCGCATTTCCTAATAAGCTCTACGGACACCCGCGTTCCGCCGCTGAGGTGGAGGCATGGCGGGTGCTGTGAGCAGAGAACGCCTGTGTATCAATGCCACTCTCTGCCATTACTGCCTTTATCCATCTACTTATGGCAGACCTCATCTGCGTCCGGACCCGTTCGGACGTGTTTGACGGTCGCTCCCGGCTGCCGAGTCACGATTGTTGTCTCACGACTTCTCTCGTAGCAATACTCAAACGCCACTCTCAGATCCGTTCTGCGTCCGGCCCCGCTCGGACGTGTTCGCGGTCGCCCAGCCGTTGAGTCACGATTGTCGTCTCACGACGTCAACTCGTAGCAACACTCATACGCTGTTAGCCTCTGTAGGGCTTACTCTGCGGTCGGTTTCGATCGGCTGCAAGTAAGTCGGTCTCTTGCACAGCAACAACAGAGCTGAGCTTACCGCGGTCGATTAAATTCGATAGTGGTTCGCGAAGCTCGGGCTGTTTTTCTGGCTGCGTACCTGACGCTTGGCGCTTGCTACGTAGTCAGAGACTCGCTCTGCGGCCGGCCCCTGGCCGGTCGTAACGTAGTCAATCCCGCACTCTGTGCACCCCTCGAAGTAAAAACCTCACTTCGGTGAGTGCAGCAACAACAGGGTTGAGCTTACCGCGGTCGATTAAATTCGATAGTGGTTTGCGAGACTCGGGCTGTCTTTCTGGCTGCGTACTCGACGCTTGGCGCCTGTACGTAGTCAGAGACTCGCTCTGCGGCCGGCTCCGGCCGGTCGTAACATAGTCAATCCCGCACTTCTAGTGCAACCCAACTCCGCCAGGTCTACGGCCGGTTTTTGTTGTCAATTTATTGACGACACACTCCGTAGTAGACTCGCGTTTGATCAGGTGGATACTTAACGGTGACAACTAAGCCTGATAGCGTTGCCCCGGTGCGCTTCCAAGGCCCTTCAGGCCAAGGAGAAACCGGCAGACCCGATCCCATTGCACTTGGGCCTTTCCCAGGGTGACGGTACAGTGCTGTCCGAGCTAGGGGCACCACCTCGCGTCGTCCCCAGCCCCCCTACCGCGGGTAGGGAGGTTTAGGTGCTAGGTTTGCTAGGGAACCTAGGCATTCTTATATATTTATATATTATATATCGTAGGACCAAGCCCTCCCAATGGACCAGCAAAGCTTGGTAAACTTTGCTAGGTCGTTCGCACAGGCACTCGCTGCCTCCGGCATCCCCATCCCAGATGACGTACTAACGCAGGCCTTACAGGCAACTATCGCGTCCCCGGCCCCTCAGGCCTCAACCCCGGCCCCTCAGGCCTCCAACGTCGAGACCCCTCAGGTCTTAAGCTCTCCCGCGTCTCCCGCCTCGTCCGAGATGGACTGCGAATCGGTCGCATCCTCTCACGCGTCGCGTCGTAAGCGTACCGCTCCCGGGAGCGACTCAGAACCCGCGTCTGATACGTCGTCAGATGCCGTCACCCTAACCGGCTCTCCTGAGCCCGCGTTTCAACTCGTCGCCAAGCGCTCCAAGAAGCGCTCAAAGAAAGCTTCGGTATCTTCAATACACGAGCCCTCCCCGGTGTCTTCAACACCAGCCCCCGCGCCGTTAAAATCGCTCGTAGTAACCGCGTCTCCGTCGGTCACATCGAAGCCAGCGACGCGCTGCGCTCCCGTCCCGCCGAAGCCTCAGCTCCCTCCGCCCGTATTCCTGCGTGAAAAAGCGCGCTGGACCGCGGTTTCCAACTTGTGCAAAGTGCACAAAATTAATTACCTAAAAGCCGCCAACGCTGGCGATACAATCAAAATCCAATTAGCGACCGTCGTCGACTTCCGCGAGTTTACCAGGTTACTCGGATTAAACCAAATCGCGTATCACACCTACGCCCTCCCGGAGGAGCGTAAGATCCGCGCAGTACTACGGGGCGTCCCGTTCGAACTCAGCAACGAAGACATTCTCGATGACCTTAAGTCTCAGGGTTTCCCGGTCACAGCAGTGCACAAGATGCACTCCAACCGCGGTAGGCGTTTTCCGTTAGCGCTAGTAATCCTCTCCAATACTCCCAACTCGAAGGAGATTTTCAAAGAGGCTCGCACGATCTGCGGACTCTCGAACATCTCCGTCGAGCGTCCCAACCCCCGCGGTCACCCTGGGCAGTGCCACCGCTGCCAGCTATATGGCCACGCAGCGGCTAACTATTCAGCTCCCCCCAGGTGCGTAAAGTGCCTGGATCCTCACTTCACTAAGGAGTGCACTCGCACTCCCGAATCCACTTCCCCCCCTGCCTGTGTGCTGTGCGGCCAGTCCGGCCACACAGCAAACTACAGGGGTTACCCGCGCGCTCCGCGCTCCACCACCAAGAGGGTCGCGCCTAAACCGGCGCCGCCACTCACTCCTGCTAACTTCCCGCCGCTGCGCAACCGGGAAGCAAAGCCCGTTCAGCCGACGCCTACTCCGGCTCTGTCTTGGAGGCAGCGTCCGGCCGTCCCGCCTGCACCTTCCCGACCCATCCCAGCTCCCGTAGCTCCAGTAGGGCCGCGTCCCGCGTTGTCATCTTCCCCTCAGTCGTCGTTGGCTGAGGACATGAAGACCGTGTTCGACGTCATCCAAAACGTCGACATTAACGAAATTTCCGTACTCGCACGCAAACTGCGAGCCGCCCGCTCTCCTCAAGAGCGTTTATTCGCGTTAGCCGAGCATCACTCGCTCCTAAGTTCGTTGTAAATTCTTTTATTCTTGTATAAATTCGTAAATAAATTAATTTAATGTCTAGACCCGCGAATCCCGCGTCCAGTCGTATTAAACCTAAGGGCTTATCCCTAGTATCTTTTAACGCTCGTAGCCTTAATACCAACCTTCCCGAGATTAAACTGTTCCTTCAGAACAAAGAACCTGACTTATTCCTTCTCCAGGAGACATGGCTTACTGCAAACCGCTCCAGGGGATTCGCTATACCTAAGTACGCGTTTACTCGCAACGATAGGCCCAACTCCGACGGTTACGGCGGCACCGCTATATATTACAAAAGAGGCTTCCATTGCTGTCCTCTCCCTACCCCTCCTCTCCTCAACATGGAGGCCACTGTATGTAGATTGGCTATGACTGGTCATCCGACCATCATCATAGCTTCAGTCTACATACCTAGTGGTACCAGACCAATCCGCAGCGACTTTGAGGCCATTCTCGCCCTCGGCCATTTAGTCATTATGTTCGGAGACTTTAACTCCAAACATACTGACTGGACGTGCCTATCGACCAACACCAGCGGTATCGCTCTCCTCGACATCACTAACTCCCTTGACTTAGACGTCATATCCCCCATCACTCCCACTCACTATCCCAACAACCCGACCTATTCTCCTGACATCCTCGACTTTGCAATTATCAAGCGAATCAATCTTGATCTCAGGTCCATCGAACCGCTCGATGAACTAGGCTCCGACCATCGCCCCGTCTCCCTCGTGCTAGGCGCGCCTAACGTTAACGTCACACCGCCAAAGACCTTTACCAACTGGAAAGGCTTTAAAAATACGTTAGTTTCAGCCTTAGAGGCACCGAACTCTCCGCTCGCGATTTCGCCCGACCAATTAGACAGCCCGATTAAAATTGATTCGATAGTCGATAATCTCACTGATGCTATCAACTCAGCCATCAGCGACAACGTAATCATTGCTAAGCAAGGCAAACCCGCGCTTCCCTTAGCCGTTAGCAATCTCATTAAAGCTAAGAACGCGGCTCTCCGGAGAGCCAAGAAATATCCCACGCCCGCATATAGAACAGCTGCGAATCAGCTTCAACGTAAAGTTAGGTCTCGCCTCGCGGAACTCCGTGACACTCAGTTTAACGATCTCATGGAGAATATCTCCCCGTCCCACCAAGCGTATTATCGAATGGCCCGAGCTTTACGCGTAGACACCGCCTCTCACGTTCCTTCTCTCACTCGCCCCGACGGCACCATTGCCTTCGAAGTCGAAGAGAAAGCCGAATGCTTCGCCGACAGCATAGCGGCACAATGTTCGCCCAGCACGCAACCCGCGGATCCCTCCCACATCCAGGCGGTGGAGGACGAAGTTCTCCGCAGAGAATCTCTCCCTATCACCGACGACCCCGTCACAGTCTCTAATGATGAAATCTTGCTTCTCATTAGAAAGCAAAAGTCCAAAAAGGCTCCGGGTGCGGATGGAATTTCCAACCACGCACTTAAGCACCTGCCACAGCAGGTGCTTACCTTGTTAGCTATCATCTTCAATGCCTGCTTCGACCATAGCTACTTTCCAAAAGCCTGGAAAGAAGCGACAGTCATAGGCATTCCCAAGCCGGGTAAACCTCTGAACATCCCGGCTAATCACAGACCCATCAGCCTCCTCAAGGCAATGTCTAAACTTCTCGAAAGAGTCATACTCTCTCGAATGCGGAACCATCTGTTTCCAACGGATGGCGACCCTCTCATTATTCCCCACCAGTTCGGCTTTCACGCTAAGCACTCCTGCCCTCAGCAAGTCCATCGAATCGTCGAGTATATTCTCGAAGGATTCTATCCGCATCGTAAAAAATCAATCGCGGTTCTCTTTGACGTAGCCAAGGCTTTCGACAAAGTCTGGCACAGCGGTCTCGTTTTTAAACTCTATAAAATAGGCTTACCGGTTCGCCTAGTCAGATTAATCGCGTCGTTTCTTAAAGACCGTACGTTTCGATTCAAACATGAAGGCACGCTCTCCGCGCCTCGTCCCATAAAGGCTGGAGTCCCGCAAGGCTCAGTCCTCGCCCCCCTGCGTACACCGTGTACACTAATGACATGCCCATCCCGCCGAAAGGCGTCGAACTCAACCTCTTTGCAGACGATACCGCCCTTTACACTAAAGGTAAAAGGATCCCGTATAACATCACCAGACTCCAAAAGGCAGTAAACGCCCTCGGTGTTTGGTTTCAAAAATGGCGTATCGATGTCAACCCAGAAAAGAGTTCTGCCATTCTATTCGACCACAAACGTCGTAATCGCCGCAACGATCCCCACATTCGTATGTTAGGTATTCCCATCCCCTGGAAGCGCAGTATCAAATACTTAGGCGTCACCTTAGATCAGACGCTTTCTTTTAAGCCACACGTCGATAGAGTAACGAAACTCGCGCGTTTCTACTTAAGCCGCTTAAATAGTATGATAGGTAGAAAAAGTAAAATGTCTTTTAGAAATAAACGTACGCTTTATAAGGTCTGCGTTAGACCCGTCATGTCATATGCTTCGCCAGTCTTTGCCCACGCCAATCCCTCCGTCCTGTATAAGCTGCAGGTAGTTCAAAATCTCTTCTGCCGCAGGGCCACAGACGCACCTTGGTATGTGCGCAACGCGGACCTGCACAGAGATCTTGAACTGCCTACAGTGCAACAGCACTTCAAAACACTCTCAGAATCGTTCTTCAAACGCGCCGAATCCCATCCCAATCATCTTGTTCGAGATTCAGTCTCATATACTGCTCCTGTGTTAGATTCGAAATTCAAAGTCGCTAGGCCGAGAAACGCGCACACGGGCGAACCTTCGCAGTTAACTTTAGCTCTCGAGGCCCTTCAGGCCGCAAATCCTAATTCTAACGTAAATTCTAATTCTAACGTAAATCCGAATTAATGCAATTTTTATTTTTCATTTTTAATGTTTTTATTTTTACTTTTCATTTTTGAGCACCTTCAGTGCTATGTGAATCTCAGCGGGTGACCCCTTAAGGGCCCCGCTGGCGCGGCCTCTTTCTCCAATTGGCCGTCGTTCAGATGAAGGCTGAGTGGCAAAAATGCACGAGCCGACAGGGGGTTTTTTAGTGGGTATGGTTCTGGTTGGCGTCGGGACGAGTCCCACATAACTCCGATCGCGCGCGCGGAGTATGCGTCAGAGCATTTTTTATGTCCTCCTGCCCTTCCCGTGGAGGGGAACCAAAAAAAAAAAAAATACTTATGGTGGAAGAACTTGCGTTGCGGTAGGGCTTTCTAGTTGTAAGAAAAAGACGATCAGTATTTGACATTGAACGTAAATTGTTAGTTTTATTAATATAGGACAATAGTGCTTTTGCCGGACAGATTTCTTCTCTGTTTACAAAAAATGGAATCGATAAGATTGGCATGGAACTCGTCAATTACAATTTCAATTTTAGAATCAAAAGTCTTTATATTATGTAACTTAATTAGCGATAATGTCTACACCCGTTGTCCCGACGACAACGCGAGGAGAATTACAACTTTTTTTGTTAAATCAGTCAGTGATAAATCATTATTCGGAGATCGATTAGATAAATAATCTAAGACTCTGTTAGGGTCCCATATACTATGATATTTTGGGAAAATTGGCCTCGATCTAAAAACTCCTTTTAAAAAACGAACCACCATCGAGTTTTCACTAAAGTCTTTGCCAAAGATCAAACGTAGTGCTGAACGGCAGGAATTCAAAGTTGAATAACTAGCTCCACCTTTATATTCATTGGTCAAAAACTCTAATTATAATGCTAAATCATGGTGAAACGGATTGTGGTTCTTCAGGAATGAAAAATTCCACCATTTTTTGAGTGCAACATTGTATTGATTTAAGGAATTTTTAGAGAGAGAAGAGATGATGATGTCGACTGTATCTGGGTGAAGAGATCGTTGTTCGTAGATCGACCTGATAACAGACATGATACCAGGGTAAGCGTCTTCCAGCGTGGATGGATAGCTCTGGAAGGATATAACAATAATGTACGTTCCGGGTAAAAGTATACAGGACTTTTACATGTCAATTCTTGAAATAACGGGAACCATGGCTGACTGGGCCAGTACGGGACGACCATTATACCAACAGCTTTATCATTTAAAATTTTTCTAAGACATTTCAAAATTAACGAAAAGGGAGGAAATGCGTAAAAGAAATACTGACTCCAGTCTATTGTAAATGCATCTACATTAAAAGCGGAAGGGTCTCGTTTCCATGAAATATATTTTTTACACTTCCTATTTAATCGAGAGACAAAAAGGTCGATTTCAGGTTTACCCAATTGCTTTACAAGTTCTGAAAAGGCATTAAATGAGAGATCCCATTCAGTGTCTATATTTTTGCATCTGGACTCTTCATCAGCTTCAATATTTTTCTTTGATTTTATATAGGAAGCAAATACATACAAATGTCTAACCTCACACCATTTCCAAATATCTCGAGCGATGTCGTTTAAATGAGTGTATTGGACACCGCCCATTCTATTAATGTAAGATATTGCAACTGTGTTATCAATACGTAATAATATTTGTGTATTAGTCAGTTCTTTAGCGAAACATTGAAGTCCAATAAAGGCTGCTTTTAATTCTAGGAAGTTAATATGAGATGATGACTCTGTATAATCCCAAAACCCATTTGAACGTTGTCCGTTACACATCACTCCCCAGCCGGTTAGAGAAGCGTCGGAGAATATTTCTAAAGAATAATTATCATTACGAATAGGGTTATTAGTTATCATTATATTTTGTTTCCACCATTCAAAATCCTTTTTAAGGCTATTACTTAACCTCATGATCCTATTATAATCGTCGTTAAAGTGTTTCAAAGCCAAAAACTTTTGTCTTTCAAAGAGTTTTGTATACAGCCAACCATAATTTATAGCTGGACATGCAGAAGTCAGAACACCCAAAAATTTTGCAAATTCTCTAATAGAAATAAACTTTTTATTATAGGTATTTTTTACTAATTCTAAAATCTTTAATTTTTTGGTAGTTGGCAAACTTAAATTCATATCAAGGGAGTTAAGTTGAAAACCCAAAAATTTTATCTTTTGTAGTGGAATAAGTTGACTTTTTTCAGTATTAATAATGAATCCTAATTCAGTTAATAATTTTGATGTTTTAGAAACACATTTCAAACATTCTTCATATGATCTACCAAAACAACAATAATCATCCAGATAATTGACTATAAAACAACCTTTACTCCTTAGAGATGAGAGAATTGGTTTTACCAACTTTGTGAAAATGTATGGAGCTGATGAAAGTCCAAAAGGTAAACATTGGAATTCATATGTTTGATCATTAAACTTAAATCTAAGATATTTTCTGTAATTAGTGTCTATGCTAATAAGAAAATAAGCGTCCTTTAAGTCAATCGTTGCCATAAAGCAATTCGGTATCATTAACTTACAGGCTGTCCTATAATCCTCCATCTTAAAGTGACGTGTATCCACAAACTTATTTAAATTTTTAAGATTTAAAATAAATCTATATGTACCATCCGGTTTCGTTATAAGAAATATCTTAGATAAGAATTGATCTGGTACATCGCAGCAAGGTATTATGGCTCCTGTGTTACATAATTTATGAATTTCTAAATACATATTTGTCATTTCATCAGATGACAAGCTTAACTTATTTGGTATTGTAGTCTGTGAGACAGTGCTAACAAATGGTATTTTATATCCTGATACGATACTTAGTATCGATTGCTCTTGTGTAATTGATTTCCATTTATGATAAAATAACCTAAGCCTACCGGCATAATTTTGTACCTCTATTATGGCTTCGTCGCAGGACGTGCTCGGGATCTCGTCGCGTCCTGGTATCGGTTCGGAGTTTGAGTTGTATTCCTCATAGGCCTGTAAGATGTCTGGTTTCTGGGCCCGCCTTGTCGGCTCCCTCGCTGTGCTTGACGAGGCGGGCCTCTCCTGTTTTCCCTCTGGTGTGTTGTCTTGATCGTAGAATTTTTAGTATTAGAAGTCTTTCTTTTTATTTGTAGACCGGATTTTTCGGCGGATACGGTTGCTTTAATTTTTTCAGTCAAATCTTTTCCGAAGAGGAACGAATCTCTTTTAACGTCTTGTATTAGGTCTAAAAATTTTTTGTCTAATGAATTTGTAATGAGTTTTCTCCTATTAAGCGTATTTTCAGAATGCAAATCCAATAGTATTTGGTTCGCTTCGGATAGATGTTTTACAACTTCTAAATTGTCTATTTTTTTATTATTAATTAAGGTAGAAGTCAAAATGGTTAGTGCTGCTATGGCTGTACCAAGTTGGGATTGAGTTCTCTCGAGATATTTATCTCGGTTCCTGTGAGATTCGGACAAAACAGTAGAGATTTCCACGTTTAGTTTTGGTGCTTTGACTAATTGAAAATTTTCCGGCACAAGTATTTTTTCCATTAGTACCTTTTTGACATCCTTATTCAGACCTTCACACAGAATGCTCCCCCAGCGTTTAGAGATTTCGTCAGGAATTTTTGGCCCGAAATTTTCTTGTTTAGTTTTCCCATCTCCTAATATCTCCAGTATTTCCGGTCCCAAAGACGCTGTAGGTTCAATATCATTTGGAACTTCGTCAGTTGATGTCGAAGGTCCCGGTATGGGCGGTAAGTCTTTTTCTGAATTATCAACCACATGTACGGTACATTTAGTAATAATTCCTTGACTTGATTCATTTGAATCCGAGTACTCCCAGATCGAGTCCTCTTCACCTCCAGGTCGGTGACTTTCTACTTCATAGGTTTCTGTAACAGTATATATAACACCAGGTCATGATCACGTCATGACACAAGGGGAATCGAGGAGATTCGGGATCGTGATCACGTCACGATACTTTAATCATTATGTTCGACTACGATCGCGTCGTAGTACTACATAAAAAATAGCTGGGCTCACGATCACATCGGAGCACTTACTTATCGGCGTGGTATATAATAATAAGAACGGGACATAAAGTAAGACACACTACGATCGCGTCGCAGTACTACTAAAAATAGCTGGGCTCACGATCACGTCGGAGTACCAACCCAGCGGCGTGGTATATAATAAGAACGGAACATAAAGTAACACACTACGATCGCGTCGCAGTACTACATAAAATAGCTGGGCTCACGATCACATCGGAGCACCTACTTATCGGCGTGGTATATAATAAGAACGGAACATAAAGTAAGACACACTACGATCGCGTCGCAGTACTACTAAAAAATAGCTGGGCTCACGATCACGTCGGAGTACCTACCCAGCGGCGTGGTATTTAATAAGAACGGAACATAAAGTAATCTACATATAAATCATTACACTACGAATGTGATAACGTTATGAAGTAAGCTTTCAATCTCATTGTGTAGCTTAATTTCTTCACATTTGTGAGTAGGTAACGTATTTATACAACTAAATTAATCGTTTATTAAAACAAATCAAAACAATAATTCTTTTGAGGGTAGGTGAAAAATACAATATGAGTATTTTTGTAACTGTACCACTTTGTAGGTTCAAACTTCATAAAATTTGATATTTATGCATGAATACATTTTATTCCATAAACAATATGATATATAAATAGTATTAATTTAAGCCAGGTATGAAATAATTGTAGAATTGACTAACCTTCGTTACATGACTCGGAGGAACTTTCTTGACGGCGACGTAATCTTCTTTCTAATTTCCTGATCTTCTTTTTAATGTGATCTGTAGAATCTTTATGTTTTCTTTTCCCCATAATCCTTCCGTGGCACAGTTATTAAAAATAATTAAAATTACTAGAGAAAATTTAAAACGATGTTGCTATGCCCGCACAACAAAAGTGAATGATTAACTGGACGAGAGGGATCACCCCACCAACGACGGATAGCAAAAAAAAAAAAAAAAGATCTGAAATTTGTGCTAATGCCCCGTACAATGAACAGTGGACTACATAGTGAATTATATAGATCTTGAGGATGCAACGACGACATATAATTCCATTTCATGATAAAATTACACCAGTATTACTCCCAAACATATTTTGTCGCATAGTGAAAAACGAAACATAATTATTAAATTGTTAGGCTTAGAGGCTACAAAACCTTGTTATACCTCAAGTGACCAGTTTATATTAAACAAATATAATAAATAAATCATTTAGCGCCGAATCTTAACGGCGAAAAACGGTTCGTACCTACTAAAAACAAAATCAATTTTGTAGAAATAGTACACTTCAAAATAGAATCTTATAAGTTATAAATTGATTCCCCATAATGGTTTCTTAGCTAACATAGATAAGAAAGAGCATACCTACTCGTACCTTTATTTGTTAATTACAAAAAATACCTGCGTTTTGAAATTCATGAAAACGATATGTTCGAGCAAAACACATTACTTACCATTACCATACTCTAATTACCATTGGATGGATACAACTCGATAATTGTATTTATGTGTATGTACATGCGTTTTATTGGCTACTGTTTCAAAACTAGAACTATAAATATAATTCAGTATTTGAATCGAATCAGGATGCAGATGGACGCTTATCTTCCCCCCTTCAAACCAGAAAATGAAAGTTAAGTTCGCTTGGAATCATTTTTAGAATAGCTCGAAACTGAGTTTTTTTGAAAAAACATTTTTCGCGCCAAGTCTAAGAAATAATGTAGTAAGTGCCACACCATTTTAGAATTGTTATTAAATGCGCCACTTTTTTAAGTTACTTGCCAAAATAGCTTAGTACAATTTTTTTTCAGTACAGGCAGTTAAAGTAGACCGAAAAATTAATTTTGAATACTTGGTTCGGCATAAAATGATATCATCTTTCAAGCTGGAGCAGTTGGTTTAAATTTAATATTACAGATTGCAGAAACACTATTCAGAAACTTGTTAAAAAAGAAACTGGTAAAAAATCAATATTTATAGCAACAGCAGTTAAAAGACTGACACAGGGTGTACATTTAAAAAAAAAAAACAAAAATGCAAATTAAAAGCAACTAATTCAGTGCGACAACAAGACTGCAGTCGTACATCTCAGAAAAGAAGGGGAGACCAAATCACATCAGCTCATGGAACTAACATACCGGGTTTTGCGATTGCTCGACCAATATTGCATCTCATTCAGCATACACCACATTCCAGGCAAGTACAACAGCCATGCCGATCACCTATCCCGGAATCACTTACCACCGGAATGGCATCTGTTACCAAAATCCGTGAATTCTGTGTGTGCAAAGTGGGGCACACCTGTTGTGGGCCTTTTTGCATCGGAAAAAGCACATGTTGTCTCCATTTACGCAACCCTAAACCAGGAGGATCGCCTGGCGATGTTTCACGATGCATTCAGTATCCCATGGAATTTTCAACTAGCATGGCTGTTCCCACCACCATTCCTAATGCCCAAAGTACTGATTCACCTGAATCAGTCCTCAGGAATCTTCCTCATAGTGGTTCCCAGGTGGAAGAAAGTATTTTGGAGAGCGGATCTCAAGGCCCGGGCGCTCATTTATGACTGGCAACTTATAAGTCTGTCATTATTTCACCTCCTTTCACACTGAGGCACCTGCGCAAGAGTCTAATCGACACGTCAACGGGTCGCCCACCCCCAAAAGTCGATCAAATGATACTCGAGGTATAGAAATGTGGGGGTGGTCTCCGGAGGTAGTTTCATGGAGCCCAAGACAAATAGAGTTACTATAGAACTCTTGGCGTACGACTACTTTGAGAACATACGAATTGGCTTGGAGGCGTTGGATTTTGTGGAGAAATCAAAACAAAGTTGACTCTCACAAACCTACAGGATCGCAACTAGCCCAATTTCTAGCAGATTTGCACCTGGTTAATGGTCTGGCATATAACACTCTGTGTAATGCAGATCTGTCGAGTCAACTTAGCTCCCATGTATTAGTTAAGCATATTTTAAAATCAATAGCCTATCAATCTAAGCCACCTATTTGGGACACCAGTAAATTAGTTTCATTTTTGTCTATTGTACAATAGATCCAAATAACACTTATCAGACATCACGACATGCGGCCGTTCTTTTACTTCTTTGCTCAGGCCGCCGTGTTCATGATCTGACATTACTAAGAGTGGATTCTAATCATTGCATCAGAACAAATAGTTATATTATATTTTGGCCCGAGTATGGCTCCAAAACTGATGGTTACGACTACAGACAGTCTGGCTGGAAACTAGACCGAAATAATGATGATCATAACCTAGATCCTGTATTTTGGGCAGCACGAACCATACAATTATTAAAAGATAGACGTGATAGTTCCAAATCTTTCAACTTATTTATATCAGTAAGAGATAAAGTCAACCCAGCGTCTCCTACTGTAATAGCCGGCTGGATTAAACTTAAACTGAATTATTTTTAAAGATGCTAACATCACGGCTACGCTAGGTAGCGTTCGATCGGCCGTAGCTTCAAAGAATTGGCTGGAGAATTATCCTATAGAGGACATTTTAGCAAGCGGAAATTGGCGTTCAGTTAATACGTTTCAGAAGTTTTATCACCGTGAAGTAATGAAAAGCAGTAATGATTCCCAAAATGTCTCACAATTATTTCATCCAATTGATTAGTATAATTAAGCTAAGCTTAGAATTACGGTCAAGTTATTTAATCGTAGCATTTTACCTGAAAATAAAACGCATATTAAAATACTTAACTAATTCTAAGCTTAGAGTTTTATACCTGCCTGGTGCTTTTTGAGTCAATGATCCAAATTAGCGCGCATCCATTTAGGTTAACCAAAATTGTGGCACCACTGCCAGGCGACGGAAGCCAGTCCAAAGACAAACCGGAAACATCCGAGTTAAGAACGAATTAAAATTGAACAGGGCGACGGGAAACGGATATGCCTATCTCAAATATTTAAGCTAAGCTTAGAATTAGGTAAGTATTTTAATATGCGTTTTATTTTCAGGTAAAACGCTTCTAATATTTACCTACCTAAACATGAGTGTGAACAATGATTTCGACGATTTTGTAAATTTTTTGGGATTTCTCGAAAACTTAGATAACGTTGATAATCCACAACATAGGCCACGAATTATAAGGCCAAGAGGAAATCCTCTTGAAACTATGGACGGTTGCGATTTTTTTAAAAGGTATCGTATATCTAAGGAAGTATTCCTCTTTATACTTCACAAAATTGATGAAAGTCTGGAGTACGAGAGTGATCGGTAAGTTATTTCAAACTAAATGTTAGTACCTATTATTGTATTGTAAAGAATGTAGGTACCTACCGACATGCTATTGTATTTTTTCAGGAATAACAGCATTTCTCCAGCGCTCCAGCTGATGGTGGCTCTCCGGTTTTATGCAACTGGCAGTCACCTTATGGCTATCGGTGATATACACGGAGTTCATAATTCTACAGTTAGTAGAATTGTAAAAAGAGTGTCGCATGCTATAGTTGGACTTCGCCAGGAAATTATAAGATTCCCATCTACGGAAGAGGAAATTGCATCCTGCCATAGGGATTTCTACAGCATTGCCCACTTTCCACATGTGATAGGAACGATAGATTGTACCCATGTAAAAATACAATCTCCAGGTTACTATTTCATATGTATAATAAAATTATAACTTTACTAATCATACTTTAGTAAAAAACACAAATGTAAGTATATCTGAAAATGCTAATTTGAAATATTTTAGGAGAAATAGATGCAGAGCTGTTCCGTAACAGGAAAGGATCCTTATCAGTCAATGTACAGACAGTGTCTGATGCGCAAACAAGAGTATTAAATGTATTCACTCGTTGGCCAGGATCAACCCACGATTCTGCCATCTTCACAAATAGCAGAACTTGTCAAGATTTTGAATCTGGGCTCTACAGAAATAGCTGCCTCTTAGGTGATAGTGGCTATCCTTTAAAAGTAAGTTAAAATAAAACAAAGAATAAGTACACATAAACACTTAACAATTTATTACAACAAAAAATATAAAGAAATAAAAGTTATTCTTCTCTTCCTTCTCTAAGTTGGCTAAATGCGACTTTAATCATGTCAGCATCCACTTGGCCTGCATCTGAAAAATGAAATTTTTTGTTACAGCATTATTTACTCACTCCTTACCTAAACCCGAGGACCCTGGCAGAGGAAAATTATAATACCAGCCACATTAAAACTAGAAACACAGTAGAAAGACAGTATGGTATAATAAAACGCAGATTTCCCGCATTGGCATATGGCTTGCGACTTAAACTGGATGCTGCTATAGATGTTATAATTTCATGCTATATATTGCATAATGTGTGCATTCAATTCAGAATCCATCTGCCTTTAGAACAATCAAATGAAGAAACACAAAATTTAATTGAGGAGGGTCAAATACATAGTAATAACAATAACCAAACAGATGGCAGAGGCATTGATAGACGGGCATTATTTACCTTTAACTATTTTAATAATTAATTATATAATAAAATAGTATTTAGTTGTAATAATGAATTTTGTAATTTGTAACAAGTGCAATGTAACAATGAATACCAATTTAAATAAACATTACTTTATACCTTCTATTTTTTTGACAATTTTTTCCAAAATGTCCGCCTTTAAGGAATGAACCTTATGTTCGTTTTTTATTTTTAAATTATGTAGCTCCATTTCTTGTTTTATTTTAATTTTATAAGCTCAGTTTTTGCCCTCTCACTTCTGAGTCTCTCAGAAGCAAGGCTGTTGCTATAATTTTTTGCTCTTGCAGGCTAGGATGTTTCACCATGCAAGGACAAAACTCCCAAATTAGGCCTCCTTCTTTTTAAAGTCGGTGTTTTAGTTATGAGTTGCACTGCATCAGCTGACACATCAGTTATTAATTCAACATTTTCTGAATCTTAAATGTAAAATAAAAATGGATAAATATAATTACAAGTCGAACTTATTTTGTATTATCTTCTGTTCGACATAAAATACTTACAACTTGGTTCTTATTCAACAATATCTGTTTTGAGTAAATTGGGTGTTTCAACTGCAAAATAAAAATATTTTTGAATATTTGGCAAACACATTTTGATCAAAAAGTTTTATATTATATCATAAAACATCACTGGAACTCACAAGCGATACCTGTTGCAGAGGTACAATGGGGTATTTTTATTGGTTTAATAATAATCTGTACATATTTGCATGTACATGTTATCTGTATATATTTAGTGGAAGCTGAAATATATCCTTGAAAGTAAAGTAAATACACATTATTCCTCAAACCCTTTAACAGCTAACAAAACATCATATATATTGTGAACGGCTGCCCAGATTTTAATGAAACATGGAAGAATCCTACCAAGAATCCAGCTTTGAAATTGAAAAAACACAGCAACCAAACTAGTTACAGAGACACATAGCAGTAAAACCAATAACACCCCTCTTTTTGCATTGCGGGTTAAAAATAAAAATGCATTTTGTCCCCATTAATAAAAAAAATAACATACACAAAGAATCTTGAGGACCAGCTTCTGGAGGTGATGGTGGCCCTGCCAGCGAGGTGATAAATACATGGAGTAGCCGTAATGTCCTATATAAATAAGTAGTTATGTATATCGACGAGGAAGAAGAGGAAGAACTTGGTTGTCTCCCTTTACTTATACAAAAATGCTAATAAAAGAAAGAGATCGTACTATTTTTGAATGTTGTCACTAAAATATCAATCATGTAGTGACGTCATAGCAGGTGGCTAGCGTGCCACAAATCGCCATTTATTGTTACATTACTGTCAAAAAAAGCTGTCAAAAGTGATGTTCCGGAGCTTTGATTATTTAACCAGATATCGATGATCATTATTAATATGCTTTTATTTTTCATACTTTCGATGTAAATGATAACAGGGGCTTACGCAGTAAATCATATCGAAACGGTATTTGCTTTGCTTGCCGTTGTGCGAGTATTTTTGAATCAAAAAGGCGTGAAGAAAGAAGCTTTTAGCTTATTTAATTAAGCTTGCTTAGAATTGTTAAATTTGTTATTGAATATTAGTACATTATTGGTAGTTGTTTTGTCTGTTTATGAATCGTAATTATTGAAGACAAGCCTGACTTTAATTGATTGAACCGAAAACTTTGATGCTTGACCTTGAATAACTTTTTAAGCAAACATGGGATCTTTCGGTGTTTTATTTATAATAGTGTACCCCAGGTCTGTACCAAAATTCAGCATGTTGGGAATTAATGCAAACTGACCGCTATTTTTCTGCCTAATTTGACGGGACTATATCAGGAATAAGAAAATAAACTGTATAGTTCTTTATTTTTTATATTAAAAGAATTATAATGAAAGTAAATAAACCATAAACTATGATTATTTTATTTACGTCAATCTCTCGCAAAAGTTCATTAAATTACAATATTATATTGCAAGTTCTATATTTAGTTTTAAAATATCGATAGTAGATTCGATACTCTCTGTGCAACACTAAAAATGGACGCCATTTTATGTTACATTTCAAGTTTAGGTATGCACGTTTTTTTCGTACTTAGGGCCTGTCCATTAGTTAGAGGTCAATGGGCCCTGCTTCAATAATGACATGTTGTGTCACTGTCAATCAAAAATATTGAATTAACATACTATACAATACCCAATAGTACTACATACAGAAGTTGCACTATACTCCGCACGCCGAATGATGATCCCTATGACGTTTCAACTGACAGTTGTATTAGTTATGCGAAACAATTTCGATAAAATACTGTTTTTTCAGGCAAATGTCATGTCATTCAGCCAGGTCATTCAACATAATAAGCAATATTTATTTATTTTGAAAAAAAGACTACGCGCATTGATGGACATAAAACACTAGATAAATAAGTAACAGCCTTATTATATTTTATTTTACTATACTTTAATTTTTATTCAAATTGCATAATTTAAAGAATTTAAAATTCTTTTTGAATTGAATTTTAAAGAATTCATAATTAGCTGGCAATTATGGATTACATGGAAAAGTATTTAAAAGGTATAGTTTTAAATACTTTAAGTTTAAAAGTATTTATTTTGACGATTGGCGAAAAGTGGTCGAAAGAACGAAGAAAATTTGCTTACAAGACTGGGATCGAGATGTACAATACGACAATATCATTGACCAACCGTTAATAATAAACGTCACGGATAGCTGCAGTTCAGACTCAGATTTTGAAAATCCGATTGACCCTGTATCAGATTCAGATTGATATAAATAAAATACAAACTCAAAGCATTTGTTTTATATTTCCAACAAATTATCGATATTTTGTTTATCGATGTGTCCCTTCTTAGTCGATAACAGCTTGACGACGTAACTTTTGCAGCACGTACCATGTACATTTGCATTGAGTTTTTTTCTATTATTTCCGAACATTACGTAATAATTTCTTAATATTCATTTTTATAATTTACAATTGTACACAATTATGATTTTTTCGTCTTTTTAATGGACCTCTAAAGGATTTGATGTGATAGGACGTCAGTACAATGTTAAGCGCTAACGAACTGTCATAGGGATCATCATTCAGCGTGCGGATTATACCTATAAATGACTTGAAGGTATTGAGGAGTGACAGATGCCTGGCTGTACTATGAAAGCAGATAACTCATAAGAATTAGCCCTGTCTCATACGCCGGAGGTCCTAGGTTTGAGTCCTGGCCGGGGTATTCATTTGTGCGATGAACACAGATGTTTGTTCTCGGGTCATGGTTCTGGATATTTATATGTGTATGTTTATTCTGGGTTCCCCACCAGTTCTCTGTATGGTCATCCAAAACACAAGCTCTGCTTACTTTGGGGCCATACAGTTGGTGTCGTTGTCTGGGGATTATTATTATTATTATTATTTAAGGAACTTCCTTATACATAAGCTCTTTGCTGTAAACATTTTATTGAGCTATTACAAATTACAAATTACAAATAATTAAAGGTTTCCTTAGTGTTGTCGTAAAAATAAATTGATTATGACGACTTTAGAACGCACCCAATTTGACTTCTACCTTTGTCTCTACAGATAAATCAGTTGATTTTGTTGGATTTTTCAACAATGGCCTCAGCTCATCACACAGTTCTAATACCAATCGTTTAGACAACCGATATCCTTTTTGTGTATTCTTCATCTTCCAAATAAAAGGGGTCCGATTGTTTCCGTGTTGTGTTTATTTCATTATCATTTTCCAAGAAAATAAAAAAGACTAATTCGTCAGACATCTACAATAAAAAATAGCTCTAGAACTCACTTTTTCACATTAACACATAAGAAAAACTAAATATCCAACTGAAATACCTTAAATTACGTATATTTTCAACATTTTTTTTACTAGAAAAGAAAGTAGCAACTTTTTTTGAATCGCTTACTTTGACATTTAAGTCATCCAATATAGGTTGAAATATCACCTCATGGTACGAAAAATGAACGAACTAAAACAGTTTGCGATCCAATTGCCGACTTGATTTGGCGTCAACCTAAACTGGATCGCTTTAATGACGTCGTGGTATGAAATAGCAAAGCAGTTTATTTTAGGTCGTCAATTGAATCGCAAAAATAGTTCATAGTAGGCCTTCTGGTATGAGATCTGAGTCGCAGTCCGAAACTCCTGATATGCCCGAACTCCTACGTCCAGTCATCTCTACCACTAACTCCAACACAGGATTGCATGATTTAAAGCAAGGTCCACCGCCTGTGCCATGGACTTGCTGCCGACTTTTTAATTTTGCCCAAGCTTTTTTAATGTGTCTGTATTCCTAAAATAAATGTTAGATTAGAAATAAACAGTCAAGATCAACTGAAAGAAAGGAAACGAAATTTTAATTTTAATTTGAAGTTTGAATGTTTTATTTGATTAGATATCTATATAATCCGTAAATCCTTACCTCATAATTGATCCACTAGAATTATGGTCTCAATAAATAAGGTTCCATTTTTTCTTACATTTTATTTGTGCGAGTATCGTGGGCTGTGATTTTATTTACTATTACATCGCCTTTTTCTATTAAAAGGCGGACAAATCTCAATTTTTCCTCTTCGGAAAAGTTAGCAGCCCTTTTCCTTTTTTCCAGAGGCAGCTGCATTGTGTATTTATACAATAAAATATATGTATTTCAAAATAAATAATATTTACGTTTTGATTCAAGGGATTAGTTAGTTAAATAAACCCCCAAACAGGACAAGTGACAAGAAAGTTGATTTGATTGTTCTAAAGGCAGATGGATTCTGAATTGAATGCACACATGCAATATATAGCATGAAATTATAACATCTATAGCAGTGTCCAGTTTAAGTCGCAAGCCATATGCCAATGCAGGAAATCTGCGTTTTATTATACCATACTGTCTTTCTACTGTGTTTCTAGTGGCTTAATGTGGCTGGTATTATAATTTTCCTCTGCCAGGGTCTTCGGGTTCAGGTAAGGAGTGAATAAATAATGCTGTAACAAAAAACTTCATTTTTCAGATGCAGGCCAAGTGGATGCTGACATGATTAAAGTCGCATTTAGCCAACTTGGAGAAGGAAGAGAAGAATAACTTTTATTTCTTTATATTTTTTGTTGTAATAAATTGTTAAGTGTTTATGTGTGCTTATTCTTTGTTTTATTTTAACTTACTTTTAAAGGATAGTCACTATCACCTAAGAGGCAGCTATTTCTGTAGAGCCCAGATTCAAAATCTTGACAAGTTCTGCTATTTGTGAAGATGGCAGAATCGTGGGTTGATCCTGGCCAACGAGTGAATACATTTAATACTCTTGTTTGCGCATCAGACACTGTCTGTACGTTGACTGATAAGGATCCTTTCCTGTTACGGAACAGCTCTGCATCTATTTCTCCTAAAATATTTCAAATTAGCATTTTCAGCTATACTTACATTTGTGTTTTTTACTAAAGTATGATTAGTAAAGTTATAATTTTATCATACATATGAAATAGTAACCTGGAGATTGTATTTTTACATGGGTACAATCTATCGTTCCTATCACATGTGGAAAGTGGGCAATACTGTAGAAATCCCTATGGCAGGATGCAATTTCCTCTTCCGTAGATGGGAATCTTATAAATTCCTGGCGAAGTCCAACTATGGCATGCGACACTCTTTTTACAATTCTACTAACTGTAGAATTATGAACTCCGTGTATATCACCGATAGCCATAAGTTGACTGCCAGTTGCATAAAACCGGAGAGCCACCATCAGCTGGAGCGCTGGAGAAATGCTGTTATTCCTGAAAAATACAATAGCATGTCGGTAGATACCTACATTCTTTACAATACAATAATAGGTACTAACATTTAGTTTGAAATAACTTACCGGTCACTCTCATACTTTTACTTTCATCAATTTTGTGAAGAATAAAGAGGAATACTTACTTAGATATATGATACCTTTTAAAAAAGTCGCAATCGTCCATAGTTTCAAGAGGATTTCCTCTTGACCTTATAATTCGTGGCCTATGTTGTGGATTATCAACGTTATCTAAGTTTTCGAGAAATCCCAAAAAATTTACAAAATCGTCGAAATCATTGTTCACACTCATGTTTAGGTAGGTAAATATTAACTTTATTTAACGATTTCACCACTGAATAAGGGTAGAATTTTTCACGTTAGGTTATTTATGTCAATCTTCAATCAATGAACGTAAATGTCAATAGGTATTTACACATACAAACTAAGGGTCGTTCGAAAAGTAGGTAATCAGAATGTGTTGCTCAGGTTTCTTCAATATACCAAAGAACACCGAATGAGAAAGGTATTTCCGCGTTGGAGATATGTGTTCATATTTTTTTTCTAAAAGGGTACTCCTTGGAAAAATATTAATATAATAAACGTAACATTTTCTAACTAGTGTATTCACATAACTTTTTGAACGACGTGGTACCTATGCTTAAGTTCTTGCTTAATGTTATGTATGACATGGGAAATCGGTGTTCTAAAGATAGGAATGTCTTAAGCATTTTGGCATTGACTTAAGTTTAGTGCAACGCAATCCTCGTTGCTAAGCACGACGTAGAGACTTAAGTATCGATTTAGGCACTGTCAGAGTTTAGTGCAGACGGGCATTTATATCCAACTGAAATACCTTAAATTACGTATATTTTCAACATTTTTTTTAAAGATAAACCGAAACGATTCACTTCACGCCAAGAAAGTAGCAACTTTTTTTGAAACGCTTACTTTGACATTTAAGTCATTTAATATAGGTTGGAATATCACCTCATGGTACAAAAAATGAACGAACTAAAACAGTTTGCGATCCTATTGCCAACTTTATTTGGCGTCAACCTAAACTGGATCGCTATAATGACGTCGTGGTATGAAATAGCAAAGCAGTTTATTTTAGGTCGACAGCAAAATAGTTCATAGTAGGCCTTCTGTAGCCGTCTTAACTGACGCAACTCTTTCCAGGGTAAGTGGAAGTTACTACGCCAAGAGGCCAGTGAAGCGGGGCTAAGTTATCTGTCAAGATGATAACGACAGTGTGATAGAATTGGAGGGAGTACTCCATTTAGCTATTCTTTGCAAGAGATGCAAATACTCCTGCTTCCAGCGTTTAGAAAACGACTGAACCATTTGGTTCAGCAAAGCGTAGCGGCGTAACAAATTTGGAGATTCTTCAGTAACGTCACAAGCGGGCAAATGTTTCAGCGGCGTCGACATCAGAAAGTGTGCCGGAGTTAATGCGCTCAATTCGGATGGGTCTTCTCCGAGCAACGTTAGCGGTCGCAAATTAATAACGCATTCGATTTGAGTAAGAACTGTTTGAAGTTCTTCATACGTAAGTAACTGAGAACCTGCAACTCGGTAAAGATGCGTTTGAAAGGCTTTAACATAAATTTCACAATGACCACCAATGTGTGGACTATGCGGTGGATTAAATTTCCATGAAACGCGGTGCGAGGTTAATTCATTCGATAAATTTAACTTAAAATCATCTAAGTTTAAAAATGTATAAAGCTCAGCAATAGCGTTTTTGGCTCCTATAAAGGTCGTCGTATTATCAGAGTACATACAAGAGACGGCACCTCTACGAGATAAGAAACGTTTAAAAGCGGAAATAAAAGTGCTAGTACTTAAATCAGTCACTAACTCGACGTGAACTGCACGGGTTACTAAACAAACGAAAATACACAAATACGATTTAATACAACGTACACCTCTTTTTCTGCGTAAGCTACGGCTGTATGAGTGAAGGCCTTGGCTTCGTTCACTCTGCAGGAGGGCAAGTCAGCCATAAGCGGGAATGTTTGTTTATATTCTTACAGGATAAAATCCAATATCTTTGACGAAGTATGGACATAAATGTAAGAGGGCCTGCATGACAGTTAGCGCGATGATAATGTCTAATTATTGACTCGAGCACATGATCGCTACGCGGCAGCAGTGCGGGGTGCCGCTGCTCGTGCGACATGTCGGTGGCATGGCACAGGCGGCCACCGACGTGGAGCACGTCGTCCTCATCGAGGAAAGCCGACAATTTATAAATAGCGGGCGAACAACGTTTGTTACATTTATTTTATTATTTCGTCAGAAAAGTATACATTTTGAAGCGATTTTATTAAATATATTTCGCCGCGATTCAGATCGGTCGCGTTTATAGTATTAGAACGTGGCAAAATCCGCAAAAATCGATAGATATAAACGACGGAGCGAAGCAATTTCATCCAAGATGAAAGGCGGCGAGATAATAATACGAGCGGGTGAATATTGTCATTGTTAATAGCGGGTAACGAAACCACCGGTTTCATTTCGAGTACATTTTCATCTAAACCTGATGAATCAATAGTGGTAATAGGCCACTGTGTGACCTCTTGGCGATAGGAAGACCTTGGATATCCTCAGGAACCTTATTATAAAAGCGTACACATTGACCCATGAATGAGTTAGTGACTTTATGAAGCCTACTATTAAGAGCTGCCAGCATATTTTTTCCTCTTGTGTTAACATTGTGCAGGTCTTTTTTTCTTTTGAACAAGGTTATGTTCTTTTTGAAATACTTTAAATTTTCTAAAATATATTGTGAATGGAAAGAAAGAATATTTATTTCCTTAAATTTACTTGTAAGTGACACCCTTGGACCGAGCTGATAGATTGCGCGAACAGCCCTTTTCTGCAGAATAAATATAGTATCGATGTCGGCAGCACTCCCCCACAACAGAATACCATATGTCATGAGGTCGTGGAAGTAACCAAAATAGATTAATCGAGCAGTTGTTCATTTGAAATTTGTCTAATTTTTTTAACAGCATATGCGGCAGAGCCAACCCTTTTTGCTAAACCATAAACATGCGGTCCCCACTGGAGTTTGGCGTCTAAGGTTATGCCCAGAAATACAGTTGAGTATACAGGAGTCAGTTCCTGGCTCCTAACTACAATGTTTGGGTTTACATGTTTGACATTTGGCAATGTAAACTTAAAAGATTTAGTTTTTTTTTCGCTGAGAACCACTTCTCTGTGTTGGAGATGCATTGGTTTACTGCTCGATACTCAGTTTCCTGCCTTTTGATTTTAAATAAGAAGCAAACAATATGACCTCGCATTGATTCTTAACGACCGATGCCAGATCATTGATTTATACTAAAAATAGGAAAAAAACAAGAGCTGAGCCCTGGGGCACACCCATTATCACTGCCAATCCTAATAATTTTTCTCCATTTATTGCAACTTTCTGTTTTCTATTAGAAATATATGATTTAATCAAGGCAAGCGCTCGGCGTTTTATGCCGTAATGGTGCAGTTTCATGAGTAGAGTAGTTTGATCTATACAGTCGAACGCCTTGGACAAGCCACAAAAGACACCAATAGCATCACACGACTCCTCCTAGTCGCTGAATACGTATTTTATGAGCTCAACACTGACATCGGTTGTTGAGCAACCCAGCGTGAAACAAAATTGCTTCAAATTCATTAAACTATTGCCATAAAAATGAGAAAGTAATTGCTTTAAAATTAATTTAAAAAAGTCTTACTGAGCGTTGGTAGTATAGATTTAGGTCTAAAATTATTAGGGCCAGACATACTACCTGCTTTGAATATTGGAATAACCTTACTCAATTTCATTAATCAGGAAGAACACCATTATCAACACATTAATTAAATATGGCTTTGGTCACTCAACACCATGTCATGGATTGTAGCGATCCACTCTGGACCTCAACCAAGCATCCTTGACGTTCAGCACTACAGAATACTTATGCTTGTACAACCACACTGACGAAGCAGAGTTTCCGTAATAGGTTTGTTGTGCAAAAAAAGAAATATTTATCAACACAAGAAATTCATTTTTCTCCATCTTTGCGCTAGTGCGTTCAGTTGTTTTTCTTCAATACGTGTTTAAAAGAGTTGTTAATAAGGAAGGAAATTTATTAGCAATTTGCGATAATTTTATCCAAAATAGATTTTTAGCAGGTAGTCAGAAGCTTATCTTTTGATCAGACCTCGTCTGGGGCGGTACTGCAATCGATCATTTTCACCGCCATAGTAATGTCGTTGTGTTTCAGGGAAATGGAGTAAAATGAAGCCAATATAATTAAAGGAACAAAGCCAATAGGAACTAAAGCCATCGGTCGGCAATTCATTTAAGAGATTGAATTTCGAAAAACACTATTAGAAGAAAGTGTAATAAAAGTTAAGACACACTACAGCTAAAATCGAAGATAAATTTATCAAATTTTTGTTTCATTAGCTTTTGCCCGTGGCTGCATTCATGTAAAATAAGACAGACAGTAAATATCATTGTACAGTTATTCCACAGTACATCCAAAAGTTATTCAAGGTCATATGATGATAAATGCAAACTTAAAAGCTTTACCGGACTAAATATATGAGAATATAAGACAAAACATAAGAAGATCCTTTTTAGAATCCATCAATAGTAAATAAAAAAATTGCAATCAGCCGCTATTGGTGTTGCGGGCTATTTCTGCCAGTGTCGCGTAATTTGATGATGTATTTAATAACAGTAAGTTTTAATTCTAATTTAATTAAAGTGTAAGAAAAGTCCCATCATGCCATAGGGTAGGGACACAATGGGGTACCAGATCCGGGCAGTATGGGGCAAAGTTATTGGTTCTCACAGGGAGTGCAGATGTGGATTTCTTCTACGTTCTCGTCGTCAACACCAGCGCAGGCTGTATGAGCCCACCGCCCACACATTTGAAAGACCACCCAACCCTCTACAGATTCCAAATAAGTGTAGTTGAAGCCAAGACAGTACAAACAAAGGGATACACTCATCTAGGTGTTCTTTATCAGACTGAGATTTTTAAGTCTTCTGTTTCTTGGAGCTCTTCTTCAACCTGGGGTTATTTGGATTTGAACATTTCTTAATTTTCTAAACTTGTTCTCGTTCTTCTAATACATTTTTATAGACTGTTGATGTTAGAACAACAGTTTTCCCTCTACGATAGTTTTTTCTAGCTTGATTTCTTTGTTCTACTATTAGGATAACAACGATTGGAATTTCGATGTGGAGTTGGTGTAGTTGTAGGAAAATCTGGTTTAGGTGTGTTTTCATTACTAAGGCCAGATGGCGGGTGGATTCCAGCATTAAAAAGAGCTGTTTCAGATTCATCATTCAATGGTGGTATGTCAGTTGTCGATGCAGCTAAAAAGTTTGTTTAGTTAATTTGATTGAATACAAATTGCCACATTTTTTAAACGCGTTGATTGCTATAAGACATTGTTGCAGTTTGAATATAGGCATGTACGAATATTTCACTTATTTGAATAATAGTTAATATTCGCCCAAGAGCGACCATAATCAGTAAGACCACTCAAAGGTTTCATAAAGCCAACGTCTATGGGATGAAGCCTGCGGGTGCAGTGTGGGGGAAAGCAAAGCATTATAACACCATTTTTACGTGCAAGATCAATTACCTCTATGTTTTGCGTGTGTGTTACATGACCATATTGTAAAAGCAGGACCAGGTTTGTTATTATAACACCAGAAAACCTGACGAACCTTTGGAAACAAATCATAAATGACTCGGTAGTCATCCAGCCTCGAGCATTGCATTCTGCCGTCGTTCCTGGAGAACCTTGATCTAACAACTCTTGCTTCATTTTCTGGCGAGGAAAGATAAGCATTGGTGGTATGTAAGTTCGCGCTGCGGTAAAACATAAATCAATCGTAACCATCTGCCCGCGTTTGGCTGATGAAAGGGATTCTACCTGTTTTCTTCCCTTTTCTGCAATAATATTTCTCTTTAATTTTGAGACACATATTATGCCAGTCTCATCACAATTAAAGATTCTATCTGGAGTTACATTATATTAGTTCTTTACCTATGAAATTGCCGTTTTTCACGAAATAAATGAAGCGTAATTTTTTTATATATTTTTTATTTCTATTAATCAAAATAATCACCCATGCAATCAATGCATCTTTGCCAACGCATTGGTAGCTTATTGATGCCTTTCTTGAAGAAATCAGCTGGACGGGAGGCAACAAATTCTTCAAAGGCATTTTGTACTGCCTCTCGGGTATTGAATTTTTTTCCCGCCAAGAAGTTATCCAAATTCTGGAAAAAGTAGAAGTCTGTAGGCGCAAGGTCTGGTGAGTACGGCGGATGACGGAGAACTTCCAACCCCAACTCTTGTAGCTTGGAGACCGTCTGCTGTGCAGTATGAGGTCGCGCGTTGTCGTGCAGGAGCAGTGGAGCCGAACGATTGACCAAAGCTGGTTGGAGACGTGCGAGCTTCTCCATCATTGTGTTCAGTTCTTCACAGTACACATCTGCAGTAATGCTTGTCCCGTTTGGCAAGAAGCTGTGATGAATTACACCCGCGTTAGACCACCAAACAGTGACCATCACTTTTCTAGGGGTAAGTTTTCGTTTAGGGCATTGTTTGGGTGCTGAACCAGGGCCCAACCAACTTGCTGAGCACTTACGATTGTCAAACAGGATCCATTTCTCGTCACAAGTAACAATGCGGTTCAGAATTCCTTCATTTGTATGCCTGCTGAGCAGTGCAAGGCACGTCTCCACGCGTACTTCGCGCTGGCGGTCATTGAGTTCGTGGGGTACCCATTTGTCAAGCTTTTTTACCTTGCCAATTTGACGCAAATGGACCAATATTGTTTTGATGCTAACGTCGAAAGCTGCTGCTAATTCAGCCGTGGATTGAGTTTCGTCAGCTTCCACAATTGCCTTTAATTCGTCATTGTCGACCAAAGTTTTCGGACGACCACAGGGTTCATTCTTCAGGTCAAAATTTCCAGAACGGAAGCGGGTAAACCAATAACGGGTGGTGCGTTCGTTTGTAGTGTTCGCTCCGTAAACTTCGTTGATGTTGCGTGCCGCTTGTGCCGCTTTGCTGCCACGACGGTACTCATACTCCATAATTACTCGAATTTTTAACTTATCCATGATGACGAAAAATATTCGAATGCGTTGAAAACAAAACACTAACTATTAAACAAATGACGATTTTAGACAAAGAATTCCATGTTTGTAAAATAAAATTAATTTGAAATTAGAATTATCAGTCAAAAAAAAAAAATATTTTCATTTGAAATGGCCAGTACGGCAAAACGGCAGTTTCATAGGTAAATACCTATTATTTGTCATATACTTCCCCGAGCAAGGAATAAAATTTATTCACAGCCACTTTAATAAAACCCATTGCTCTTGCTGCCGATGTAGCTTCCTGTTTCCGAATGGATAAATCTGGGTGGCGTATTAAGAAACCTTTCAACCAATCTTTGCCAGCTATGTTTGTATCGCGGTTTAAATTATGGCCCTTGCGATGTTTTTATTACCTATAAATTACTTGGGGTAATGTCGAGGGACAGTTCGCCCTTCGACGTACCGCTCCAGTAGCGTCTGTGGTACAACGTACTGTTGAGCTGCTTTTCTGTAATCCACAGTTTTACTTTAAACTGCATCTACAGCCTGTTTCATGCTTTCTGCAGACAAAAGTTATACCTAAAACAAAAAAAATGCCATTGTAAAACAATGGGGTACGAAGTTGCGGGGCACCATGGGGTACCCCATCTTACTCCGCAGCCATGCCCCTGTTATGCCCCAATTCTCACATTATTTTCAAATAGCTAACCTAAAAAATTTGTAAATGTGATTTTGTTTAAAATATTTCAACACCTAGCGAAATCGCTACAAAAAACAAATAAACCCATGATAATAATAATATTAACACTTACCTTTTAATATGCGTATTTGTAGGCACACAAAATTTGATGAAATTACATCGAAAACCGCTTTTTCTAATAAACTAATGCGTGCAGTCTCCTCAGCAGGCACTGTCTGCCTAAAGAGCGATACCGAATGTCTACTTAAAAGCATAAACAATGCACGCCTATAGAGTATAGTAGGTATCTTGTATGTGTGGGTGCCCCGTCGTTCCTCGGGGCCCCCGTTATGCCCCTCTCTCCCCTACTTAGTTTGAGAAACAAAAGACAAGGACTCCGCGAAAACTCTCCGTTTTCGAAGCTTGTGACGACTCACCATTTTCATGGTACGATTAAGTAGATAACGCAGAGAACTTCAATTTCACATTTTTTATCGTTATGGTCTGTTCTATTCTATGATGTAAAATAATTATCTAAGTTATTATTTTTGATATATTTCGTAACAATTACTACACAACAATTCAAATATTTATTTACTAGTTGATAATTGTAATAGCTTGAGGACAGTTTAGTCTGTGTAAGTGAAATACAAATACAAATGGCAGTCTTACCGCCAGGAAGCAATTTCTTCTAGAGAGTATTTTAGTATAAGACCTTTGATGTGGTTTATTTACTGAACTATCTGTTTGCAAGAGCAGTCGATTTTAAAACATATTTTATATTTTTCTTGCTGATTTAAAACAATCATGGCTGCAGAAAAAACAGATTACAATTTTAATACTGTGTCATAATTACCATTTAACATTGGTTTATTATTCATTACGGAAAGCAACATGTATCGGCAATTCGCAACAGTTTTCTCATCATGACTTGCTAGTTAACACCGAATACGACTAATTATTGTTACTTATCAGTATGATATGAATTGTTTGATATTACACAACCCTATATATACCGATGGACTTGCCATTAAGTATCATTGTTCGTATCAAACGTAATCTGCGACGAAGACAAAAACACATCAACATGTCTCACTTTGGGAAAGTTTACACTCTTTACAAAACTGAGAACTTAGACAAATTCGTGAGTGCGTTACGTAAGTGGACATAAAGTTATTTGTGTAACTCATTGGCGGTGTCTAAATAACGTATAAGTGGAAAATCAAGATTATCTAGCAAGCTACTACATGCCATCTTAGATTATTGCCACGTCATTCGTTATTGGCCTATTAAGCCATTAGATAATAAAATACAAATTTAACAGTTTTCAAAAGTTGTACAAACTGATATTGAAACACAATTATACCGGTTACTAATACCGTTGTATTAGTAATCGGTATACCGTCGGTAACCGGTTCCCGCGTTAACTCGTGAACGGGTGCCGTTTGAGGGTGTTCGTCGTTTGGATACTTGGGGGGGAGACTTGCCGAGCTAACAGATGCAGAAAAGAATAATTTTGTATAGACATAAAGAGACTCTGTAAATTTATTTTGAAAAAAAAAATATACCCGTGAAGTTTCTTGCCAGTTCTTCTTCACGAAGGTTTTTTTTTCGAACTGGTGGTAGAATCATGTTTTATTTGACGTCAATAAGAACAAGTAATTGTCAATGTTGAGAAATAAATATTTGAATTTGAATTTGACCTAATTCAATTAGCTAAACGTTGACCAAAACTATCTAAAAGGCTAATAATCAAACGCACTATTAACAAGCGTTAAGTGAACTCTTATGACAAAAGATCTCAAGAAAACTTATCATTTTTATCCTTACTCCAGCTATTCCCGAGGAGCTGAAAACCAAGTTGCTGACAGCGAAGCAAAGCCAGAAAGTGGTGAAGAATGGCGACGAGTACACCATCACTTTTTCCATGGATGACGAGTCCAAGGACACGGTGTTCAAAAGTGGGGACGAGAAAGACGAAAAAACCAGAGAAAACGTCTCGGTAACATTTCCATATTCAAAAAGCCTAGACCTTTCTTAACAACGCTCTCATCAGAGTAAAACTGCTTAATTTTGTACTTTGGATTACTATGGAAAATCTGACGCGAGTTTTTACGAGTTAGAATTTAAGATTTTCCGTTTAATCATAATATTTGATCATTACAAACATTACTTTGTTGCCGTTGGCCATTTTTATACCGGTTTGTATTCAAACCCTGCCAGTAATTATTCGTTTTGAAACTCTCTATAATATAGATGTCATATTCCTTGTCACAGTTCAAAAACAAGCATGTGGTGGATGGCGACTCTATCACGCAGACGATGACCTTCGCCCCCGGGTCTACCATCACCATCAAGCGAGAGTTCAAAGGAAACGAGCTGATCGTGGTGAGATAATCTTTTATTAACTACAATTTTTACTATTGCTGACAGGTGAGGTTTCAAGTCGTTACATTTACCTCCTTGGAAAGTACCATCTTGGAGGTATATTCGAAACACGTCATGCTCTCCATTTTTACCGAGGCTAATGTCAAATGGAATCAAATCAGTCGATTGTGCACCTCAGTTACTATTTTAGAGGATATAACTTAAGGAATCAAGAAACACAATATTACTAATCGTTCTCTGCTAATCCTAGCTAAAAAATATTTTTATTTCAACGGATATTCTGAGTTTATTAAGGTATTCTTGCAACAGTAACAAATGTGTATTAAATAAGCTGTCAAGTATTCCTTTATTCACAGCTTCAAAAAATTTCATGAGCATAAATTATAAGATGACTATTATATGTCCGAAAATTTAGTATCTTTATTTTGCTTTCTAAATACTTGATCCGTTACTAGCAAATTAATACTTCTAATTAATAATTATTTCAATAACTTCCATACAGATTTAATTTCAAGAGTCTTCTACGAGGTAGTTCAAAGCGTTTTAACATTTTCATTTAATCTTGTTGCAGACGTCGACCAGCTCCAAGTTCGAGGGCGAGGCGAAGACTTACTACAAGGCGTAGGTTTAGTTTCTAACCCTTATTAAACTTTTAGTTTATAATTTAAAGAAGAATATTTATTTTTCAATATAAGTTTGATGTCCTGTCGTTTTTTTAATATCCACCAATCGGTACAGTAGAACTTTTCAAACTTATATGTACATAAAGTGACAAATTAAACACTTTATTAACCGGATTTCAACGCATTTGATTATATATTTATAATATGGTTGGAAAGAGAAGTTTAGCTTTGTGTGTCCTTGTCTAGTGTTTCATGTTCATAAATACATACTTCTATTATTGCTTTACTGGCAATAACAAGAGACTTGAATGTGGCAGGAACCTATGTAGTTAAGGTACCCCAATGGATTCAATTGGGGTACTATGCAAGGGCTTGCCGAAACTGCCACGGCACCGGAAAATGAGATAAAAACTTTGATAATCAAGGAATTCGTAAGGTTAGCCTAGGATAAAAATTGTATCAAAGTAAATTATAACATAGCCGCTTCTTCGAAATTAATCATTTTCTTGATATTTTTTTTTAGAAATTACAGTTTTCCGTAAAGTCACTGCTACTTGTGTTCTAAATAAAAGGCAAGGCGAAGCCGCGATTTTTTTATAATGTTGGCAGTATAGCAGCAAACTGTTACGAAAATGTATATACAGACCCTTTTTTGTCTAAAAAGGTAAACAAAACAAACCACGTTCGCAAAGGTTTTAGCTCTTTTTAGCTACAATACCACATTTATGCACTCAATATTCATCGTTATCGTTGTGAAACACTTACGCGTTGTGAATAGCATCAATAACTGTTTAAAATTAACTATTTTAACACATAAAGAATCATGGCAAACTTTTATACATAAAATTTGTTGAGAATAAATGGTGGCGTCTATACGTTAAAAATATCTTAAAATGTTAAGCGTGAGTCCCTGAATAACTATATCGAAACAATTTATCTTGGGAGGGCTTCAAAAAAAATATATTTTGATTCGAACTTTATTAGGTTATAACTTATGTCACTTGGAAAAAGTGCGTCCTATGATTGTTAGCCACATTCTCAACATAATATATCTACGTAATTAAGCTTTTTTAGATTATTGATCCTTTATATGTTTATAAAACATTCCTATGTTTTTTGGCAATTGTCTCTACAGTCAGTCAACGTATATTGAGTATTGTTAGCCACATTCTCAACATAATATACCTACGTTATTAACCTCAGTAATCTAAAAAATAAAGAAATACAAAAACAAGTACAATACTCACATTGACAATAATTAAAGGTAAGTTAAAGTTCACCAGTAACTTACCAGCTACTTGGTTATAATAACATATTTGAAAATAAACAGTGAATTTTGACTATTTACTTATACAGAATAAGATAAGTGAGAGTTGTGCAATGGTTTACCATGTTATACGGTAGATAAGTACTTAGTATGAGTGAGTATACCCAGCTACAGAGTAAACTAGTGACTCTTGGATCGACAGTTAGGGCAGGATAGCGGCGCAACGTGTTAACGCAAATGTTGCAATTAACACATAGGATTCGCGTTAATCTACTACGAATCCCATTGTCGTTCAAAACGCACTTCAACAATCGAAAAAACACACAGTCACGTAGAACAAGGTTCAGAATCCTTTAGGCAGTTTCGTTAACAGTGATATTTCATTTGTAAGTGTTGTCATAGTAAGATGGAGGCACTGAGATACATATAATTACTATTTTGGCCCATTGATTTTCTCAAAAAGGCTTTTATTAAAAATATTTTTATTTGAAAAATCATAGTAAAATAAGTAACTTCTATTTTTGTAAAAGACATTTCTAGACGCTAAAATTTTTGTCAACTATTATTCTGCCATGATTATTTATACAAAAACTGTAAAAGAAAATATTTCACTTCTACAGACTATAATAGGATTTTGACGCACGGAAACGATCCGTTCATTCCCAACTTTTTAATTTTTGTTTAGGGCTGGAATTAGAGTCAGAATGATTGATTGAGTGAAAATAGCGTATTGATTTGTTTGATTCCTTAAGACAATAAAAATAAGATATATGTTTAATTTATACAAAAAAAGAATTTTGCATTTAAAATTAAACAGTTGCTTGTTTAATTATTTAATGGCTAGCAATATTACATTTAGTATATAAAAAATAATTACTCCAAGTTTTTAGGAAGTAAATACTCAAAAAATAATGAGAATAATTTAATAAATATTGCCTGTAAGTGAAATAACAAGTGAGGAGCGTGGTAACTTTTGTACTAGAATATAATTTTATATGACAAATAATAACTTTGTTAGTTATTATCTAAATTTAGGAAAATTAATATAAATAGATAAGGAGGTTTGAATAAACGAGGGCCATAGAATCAGCATGCAATATTGTAATTTGACGACTGACAGGTACAACCAAAACTTTTAGGTCTAAGTCTAATCTCTCTCTAAACTTCATTCGTCTCATCGTCTCGCTTGATGTCGCATGTTACGAGTGCTCTCTTACGTTTTATTTTCGACGACTTGGCTTTTTTCTAGATTTGTTTTTGTGTTTTCATTTGGAAAGTGTTGTTCCGTGGACTGTCTACCTTTAGCTAGTCTTCAATATAATTGAAACACAAACCCCTGGACCATCTCATTTAAGGAAAAGGGTACCTGGCCCTGTTTCATGTCTCTCATCGCCAATGAAAAAAGGGCCAAAGGGTGGATATGACCAGTCATGAAAAGACAATGGCTTTGAATTGTATATAATTATGTTAAAAGTTCTACCCTTATATACCCTCATAAAACGACAATTTTAAAACCACAAAGGAAATTGTCAGTACGTCAATGAAAACCATCGAAAGAATTTTAAATGAATATAAGACGACAAGAAAAGTCACATCACCAATTTGGTCTACGCCAAATAATAATATAATATTTGGCGTACCGCATATAATAATTGAAAATTTCGACGATTTTATTTGTAGACTTTCCACCTTATGCCCGATAATGGGCATAAGGTGGAAAGTCTACAAATTATACTTTGACAACGACCTGCCGACAGTTGATAAAGTTTGGAAGGCCATTAAGGGTGACGCCAACCTGCCGTCTCTTTCAAGATCTACTTATAAATTAATGAAAAAATTAAATTTCAAATATACCAGAGGATCAAAAAAAAGTATTTTGCTTGACAGACCTGATTTGATGGTGTGGCGACGCAATTAAAACAAAACAAAAAAAAAGTTATTATACCGATGAGACAAAGCTTAATGAAGGTAAATAAAAAATATGTTAAACTGGAAATTTCAATAGTGTAACGTAGTACCAGTAAAACACCAAAACTCTCTTCTATGTTTATTTTTTCGGTAAAATTAAAAATATACAAAAATGCCTGTAAATACAAACAGAAAAATATAAACAAAATTGAAATAAAAAAATAGTCACACAAAATAGAACAGAAATATTAATACAATTAAATTTGATCTGAAAAGAAAAAATAACAATAAAATAAAATTTTAATGAATGAGAATCCTTACCAAAAATTTTGGCTACGCACACTCGTGAACGTAAAAATAAATTATAGGTTTCTTAAAAAAAACTTTGATTGTAGATAATAAAATATCTTAACTATGTAATTTTGAATAATAAACTCGGAAACAATAATAAATAAATAGATTCAAGTTGCTTTGACGGATAATATTTCGTGACTGACTTGTCAAATCAAAACATTGCCGTTCTCCGACACTACGTAATTCCTAGTTTAAAATTACGTCGGGAACGACAAAAAAAATAAAATTTACTCACAAAAAGAGGTCGAAATAGACAACCGTCACAATACCCCGGGGGCCGGGAAAAAAAAAATCTGAAAGATTTTTTTTAGTAAAATTTCAAATTCAAACCAAATCAAAATAAACCGCATATACATATCGAATTTTAATATTTAATCTGCTAAATGAAAGAACAATCAAAAAAAAAAAAAAAAATAATTAAAAGCAAAATGAAAATTAATATTAACATCCTATAGAAGAATTTTTCTGAAAAAACATCCTGTATATATGAAAAAAAAAATAATACTGATATATTGCATATCAACAAGTTATTTAATAGAAAAAGAAAACAAAACAGACGAGAGAGAGAAAAAAAAAATCCTAAATAATTATCTTAAATTACATGGTTCATGAATGATAAAATTTTAAACATGTTCCTGGAATATACAATGTTAATATACATCGTTCAACTCCATCAACGTACATTATAATTACAACATACATTCTCTATCATACTAGTCTTATTCCAACTACTGGAAATAAAACATCATGCAGTTAGAGTTGCTTATGAGGAATCGTATCCTAAATAAGTCAACTCAACAGAGTTGAACGCAACGGCAAAAGGCTTTAATAGTTGCCATCCGCTGAAAATATTAATAGCTTATGGCTTCTTTAACGTGTCGCTAACTCCCGCACGGTGATTACTATAAACAAGTTTCAGTTAAAGACTGAAATAAATATGCCGGAAAGAAAAGAAAAGTCGTGAAATATTGACTTTTAAATAAAATCCAAGGGTCTTTTGTGAAGTAATTAAAATATTTATGTAATAAACATATGAAAATAATTCTCACAGGAAAGTGATTCAAGCGTATAAATAATACACATAGGTATGGTTTAGTTTAACGAGTTACCTTAATAAACACTCGTGCAGAAGGCTTAATTTTACAAGTTGCAAACCGCTTGAAAAAAAATTGAGAAAAAAAAAATTAATAACATTTAACAAATTATACTATAAAGTATAATACAGATATTGAAAATAAGAGTTTACACTCCTAGAATTGCGAATATTAAATAAATTACACAATAAGTTAACCTAATACTACGATGATGATAATTAATTATAAGTTTTGACCAACGTCAATGTTAATGGTATAGCCAAACGATAATGAGGTGCATAGAAAAAAAAAATAAGACAAAAAGAATCGGCTTATGCTCGCCGTGAGATAATTAGCAATAATTATATATGAATTCATATAAAGTAATTGGTAACAACCAATCTAATCACTCAAAGAAGAAGTTAAACGCGGTAGAGGTTTAATGTCTCTGATATGCCAACGACCTAATGGGTTATTATTCATATCCACTAAATCGTAAATTAATGGTGAAACTTTATTTGAAACTTTACATTTAATAAATTTGGGTGCAAACTTAGCACAAAAATGTTTTTTAGAGGAACTTATTACATGGTTTCGCCTCCAAACAATATCACCGTTATTAAATTCTAAATTCTGATGATGTTTGTTATAATAAGTTGCATTATATTGATGTACATTAAATAACCGCTTCTGTACTTCGGAAAAGATAGGTATTAATTGTCCTATGTTTTCAGCATATACATCCCTAGGACTGAAAATTAGTTCATCTCTGGAATCTTTATTTTTGTAGATAGATCCACATGTAACAGCTTCTCTACCAAATACTAAAAATGATGGAGTGAATTTTGTGGTTTCATTAACCGCAGTATTAATAGCAAACTGTATTTTGTTTATATAGGTATCCCAAGTTCTGTGATCTTTATCTATAAAAGCTGCAATCGCCGTTACAATAGTTTTATTGTAACGCTCAACGGTGTTAACCTGTGGACAGTAACGTGGGGTGTAATGTATTTTTGGTATGTTGTAAAATTTAAATAATTCAGATAATTCTGTACTTATCATTTGAGGACCATTATCTAATATAATAGTTTCTGGAACTCCATAAACCATAAAAACTAAATTGTCCAATATATGGCGAATAATAGAAGCGGTTGCATGTTTTATTGGAAATAACAAACAATATTTGGAAAAACAACAAGTAACTACAAATAGAAATCTATTCTGCTTACGTAAAGTAGGAAGTGGACCTATCAAATCTATGGATAAACATTGGAAAGGGCGTGAACAATTGCGTCGAAGAAAAATTTATATTTCTGATTTTTAATTCATAAATTATTTCAGGTTTATTTAATTGTGAAAAATTCATTGCAAAATCAAAAAAAAAATGTTAAAGTGAAACAAATTTGTTAATAGTCGTTATGCAGAATAAAGCCTTAAAAATATACGTATTTTCGAGTGATGAAAATGAATAGAAAATGTTATTTAAATAGTGAAATTACTGGGTTATAGAATGTTGTGTCTTCAGAAAATTTCTTCAAGGATATTATAACGAAAGAAACTAAAGAAACTTAAATGTCTGAATAATTTAGCAGTATTTTGATATATTATAGTAGATATATTATAGTAGATATATTATAGTAGATATATATATAAATATATTATAGTGAATGTTAATGATTGAAAATGGTAACAAATAAAGTTTTATGCCTGACCTCAATAATAATTATAAAAAAATTATTTTTAATGTTGCAATTCTTCTGTTGATATAGTTCCTCCTCTCTTCTCCATAAACTACGTTTGAATATTCGGGCGCCAGTATGTAACGTAGTACCAGTAAAACACCAAAACTCTCTTCTATGTTTATTTTTTCGGTAAAATTAAAAATATACAAAAATGCCTGTAAATACAAACAGAAAAATATAAACAAAATTGAAATAAAAAAATAGTCACACAAAATAGAACAGAAATATTAATACAATTAAATTTGATCTGAAAAGAAAAAATAACAATAAAATAAAATTTTAATGAATGAGAATCCTTACCAAAAATTTTGGCTACGCACACTCGTGAACGTAAAAATAAATTATAGGTTTCTTAAAAAAAACTTTGATTGTAGATAATAAAATATCTTAACTATGTAATTTTGAATAATAAACTCGGAAACAATAATAAATAAATAGATTCAAGTTGCTTTGACGGATAATATTTCGTGACTGACTTGTCAAATCAAAACATTGCCGTTCTCCGACACTACGTAATTCCTAGTTTAAAATTACGTCGGGAACGACAAAAAAAATAAAATTTACTGACAAAAAGAGGTCGAAATAGACAACCGTCACAATAGTATTGATAATATAACATGCATTCAATTTACAGGACATACATCAAACAATGCGTGGAATGATGCAGACATTACAAGTAGTCGACAATCATTTTTAAACGGACTATCGACAGGCCTCAAAAGTCCACAAAAAAGTAAACGTTTAATAATAGCGCATATTGGTGGCGCAGATGGATTTTAATCAAGTGGAGACTGGATTTTTTGAGGCTAAAAAAGTGATGGTGACTATCACGGGGAGATGGATGCACACAATTTCGAACAATAAATAAATAAATAAATAAATAAATCAATAAATAAACAATGGTAATTATAACTATAACTTTTTTAAACAACAATTTCTGCATTCTAAGCAAAAAAATATCGCATTAGGCATTGCCTGTAATGATAGATGTAAGTTTGATTAATAAATAAATAAATTAATAAATGTTTTCTTCTTTACAGGTTTAAGAAAGTTTTAGATCTAATAGATTCAGGGTCAGTTATAGTTCTATATAAATATTATATATATATATATACACTATATATATAATATATATACTATATAAATATATATATATATATATATATATATATATACTATATAATAGTGCCCAACAGGGGTTAGCGGAAGGCAGATTTACAAGCGTGGCTGCAGAAGCATATGTAAATAGAGCATATGAAGTGTCAGAAATAAAGGCACAACTTAATAATAAGAAAGAAGAAATAAAAACAAAAAATTTCTGTGCTACGTCTTCCACCTCACCACTGTGAATAACCTGTGTTAAACTCAATAGAATTAAGTTGGGCACAATTAAAATCATATGTGGGCGAAAATAATAGGACATTTATAATGGATAAAGTAAAAAACTTTATAAAAGAGGGCTTACTAAAAATTTGTGGTGTCATGGACAAAATGCATCGAGTATATAAAAGAAGAGGAAGACAAAATGATGCAGCTTGACGGTATAAGAGATGCTGCATCAGAAAATGTTCTGACCGCAAGTTTCATAATAAATGTGTCAGAAGATTCATCATGCGAAGTTGAATGTTCTGATAGATGAAATTAATAATTTTCGAACAAAAAAAATTTTTGTTTAATATATTCCTGTATTTTAAACCACGGCAAAAAGAAATCATTATCGACTTTGTCATTAAATATATTATATGATCCTATCCATTCATCCATTCCCCTATTGAATGATGAACGATTGATAAATTCCGCAAAACCTTGAACAATCCTTTTAAGATTTACTTGAAAAAGGGCCTATTTTAACTACAAGAATCTCAGTAACTTAGTTATTTTACCTTTTTATAGAATAACACTGGTTTGCTACAGTACTTTGTATTCTTATTGCGTATCAAGGTTATTTAAAACGTTGTAGAACATAAAAACTTTAATCAAGAAATTCGATAAAAAAATAATAAAAACGAAAATAATGTACAAATATTTAAAAAAAAGACAAAAGTAAGAAAACCAAGATTCAAACCTAGACTCCACCAAGAAAATACGTTCTTGTCCAGACGCCTTGCCACACTTGGCAACCGCTTACTGACTTCAGAGATCGAATTGCAATTTCTGTGACAATATGTACAATAGATATGCAGGCATGCAACAGCAATTGCGTCACAATCGTCGCCATACATGTTTTTTGAAATTTTTATACAAAGATTATTGGCGAATCCTTATTTAAGTAAACAGTAAGCTTTTAGAAAAAAAACTAGCACTTTTGTTTATTCTTTTTTTATGTGAATTTCCACAATATTAGCCTCATGTGTAGAAGTCTCCAAAAAAATAGTTGATTTATAAAGCTTGATTTGACTTGATCAGTTTGTTTTAGCTCCTGTCATTTTTCATTACGATACATAGGATTGATTGTGACCAAGCACAAGTATTTGATTTTGTAATGTAAGAAGATTTTAATTATAGGAAATTATAGTCTCTTCAGAATGTAAGGACTCATTTGTATAAAAGAATAATTTTTTTATATTCCTCATAGGAAAATTATTTATTACTCACTGGAGTCCTTATCTTTGGCTGTATAGCTTTTGCCTTTCCGGCGAGTTTGAGATAAAAAACTTCGGATGGATTGCGCTTACGATGACTTATTGATGTGAGTTTTAGACAAGTTGATTAAGTTAAAGATATTGATGAACATTTACGTTATTATTATGGTCAGTTGGTGATAGTAGTAATTACCTATGTAAATGTAGGTAATTTGAAATGATAACCTCAAAATTAGTACTTGATGAAAATGCAATTATTATTGTTCCTAGACATACTCCATAATATATATATTTTTTAAATGGATCCGGATTTTATGTCCCATAGTTTTAGATATTTTTGACTTTTAAACGCTCCACTTTAACTACAACTTAAACCATGTATGGCGTTCTGCCAATGTCCTTTATAAAAGAATTTCCAATTTTCCTGACCAATTTTTCATTTTCATAAAGAATCCTCAGATTTGAACGAACATAAAAAACATTTGGTCCAGTTATTCTCGAGGTTTGCGCTTAGCAACACATTAAGAGATTCAGTTTTGTATTTATAGATGAAGATGTTTTTTTACGATGTGAAGCACTTTCTATGATACTCTACTCTGGTGTTTCTTTAACACTACTTTATATGAGTAAAACAGTTTAAATTTATGAATTAAGATGAATGAAATGTCACATTGAGGTAAGGGGTTGAAAAGAAACGCCGCTGGGTTCAAAAGAAACGTAGTATAGTGGGAATAGGAACGGAAAGGAGGTGACTAGAATCGGCGAGAGGCGGGTGAATAGAGAAACTTGTCAGGGTTTACACAAACTTTACAGCATATTAATACAATTAATAATATACATTTCATTATTACTGATACGTTATTTATAAATATAAAAACATAAATATAAAATTAAATTAAAATAAACTGCAAAGTTTCTTTTACTACTATGTAAAATAATGGAAATAATTTAATATTTATTATATTATTCATGATAATATGATGCGCTTGGTTGAGGCCACAAACTAACTAGTGATGCTACGCATCAGACGAACGTCTTCCTAACTACAACTACACAATCGCTGTAATGAAATGACATGAAAGACGTCGATTTCAAATGAGTTCATTGATGTTTAGTAAGCATTGTTATGTAGATAGTGAAACACCTGTTCATTTTATCCAGTTAGATGATAGATTTTTACACAGATAAGTAGGTATGTGTGGAGTTTAAGATAAAAGTCCTCAGACAACATGGCCCCAAAGTAAGCAAAGGCTTGTGTTATGGGTTACCATGTAGCGAACTACGAGGATCCTAGAATACACATACAAAACCGATTACAAGGTGATGACGAACTGTGTTACAAGTACCTACTAACATATGTTACAGTTAATACGCAGCATACGTTGCGCCATCCCTAGTCTCGTAGATGTAGCCGACATTTTAACGAACAGGAACACACTACGTAAATCCAATAGTTCGGCAAAATCCGAGATCCGTGTAAAACTAACGCAAGAAATCGTTGAAGCAGAAGGCAGAAACGTTAACCGGGAGGAATGCCAAGTGATCAAAAGTTAGAAAAATCCAGAGTAGTATCGCACAGTACACAATAACGCAAATGCAAACGTTTAATTCAAATCTAAACTGACGTTGTAATTTCTGACATTGTCAATATGACAGTTAAGTTAAGCTGTATTGTACATTTAAGAAAAATAATCGATTATTCCATTTTGATGTGCATTAATTTAAATTAAATAACAAATAGAATATTAATTTAATTTAAATAGTCAAATATTTCTATTAATTTATAAGCAAATTCTAAATATTTCTAAAGTTCAAGCTTTATTTGGAACGAAACGTGTCATAGACCATATATTTACTGGGCGCGTTCGTGGCAAACCAAATGTCAATAAATAACTATAAAAAGAAGACCCAATACATTTTTTTGTGGTTTGTAGTTTTTGACATGAATTAGGTTTTATGGTTTAGCTAAAAATTAGTATATTTACTTACTATATTACTTATCTATACATAATACGAGTTGTCAAAATGTTGACAGTTCAGGAATGGTCTTTCATCTTTGTAAGTTAACACTATTAGCACAAAGATTCGGTAACCAATGTTAAGTCCAATCTAGTTCTTGGGAAATGATGGAAAATGACGTCCTTTCGCCTACTTTCTTCACTACCAGCACTGTACAAGTACATTGTGAAGCACCATAAACGTAAATTAATTACTACATTTGGGAATTGAGAGGTTATGTAACAGAAATTGTCAATGCAAACTCTTCACTCGTCAAGCATTGAAACTGTAATAGCAGATCGAGCTGATTGGTTGAAAATTAAATTAAATTTTGCGTTTTATGGCAATCAGCTGTAGTTCCTACACAAAACTATTTCTGCAAATTTCAAGTATTAATATAATAAAAGTAGTTTTAACATAATTAAATCATTGAAAGATAACATAAAACCGTACATCATTGATTGAACGTAGTGTTATTATTATTATTTTGAGTTTTATGGCAATCAGCTGTTGTTACTACACCATAACTATTTCTGCCAATTTCAAGTATTAGTATACACACGTACTACACGAGGTTAATAATTTTGTAGCGATCAGCTGAGTAGAACTTGCAGTATCTCGAGCATTGAGTTACCTTGAACAATACAAAAACAGGGGGATGAAATAAGTTTTTACAGGTATTTTTAACACAGATGAGTATAATTTATAAAGGAGTCTGGCCATTGTTAAGAAGAAGATTAGCAATAGGGGATAACTTTTTAGCAAAGGAGGACGGTAGTGGGATGTCTTCAAATTTTGAAAGAATGTTCAAAACTAGGGAAATCAGAAGTTCTAAAAAATTGTTATTAGGGGAGCAGGAAGAAGTAGGGGGGAAGGCGTTACCAGATTTAGAAGATGGAGGGTTAGCAATTATGGGCAATTTTGTCATAGCCTGGAGATAAAGACGGACTGGGTTTTGATGGTTTGTATATTGTTTTTTTGTAAGAAAGATTCAGTGAAGGAGAACTTTAAGAAGCATCTGCGTACGATTTTTTAACTGAAGGGAAGAGGGATGATGCTTCCTTGAATGATATGTTCTTTTGGGACATGGTAATTTAAATATTCTTTTGCCGGGAATGTTCCGGGCAAGATTTGTCAGTTGCTAAATGAGGGCCTGAGCATTGCAGGCAGGAAACTTCAGAGGATGCAGGACAAGAGTCACCTGAGTGAGACTGTGCACATCTGAAGCAACGAGCACGTGATCGGCATTGAGCTTTCACATGGCCAAATCTACAACAGTTTAAGCATTGTATGGAAGGCAAAATCTATGGATCAACGGTTAATGATGAGTTAAAAATAAACACTTTATCAGGTAAGCATTGTCCAGAGAAAGTGATCACTACAGAACCTGTGGGGGTCCAAGTGGAACCAGACTGCATGGACACTTTTCTGTTTAAGCGACGCGCCTTCAAAATTGTTATATCACCTTGGCTTGTGGAGATTGTTGATACAACTTCCTCCATAGACCAAGAAGTTGGGATCTCGCGGATCAGCCCCATTCTTGTTATATTATATGTAGGAATTAAAGCTATATAGTTATGAGATTTAAGACTCGGGTTTCTGAGAAACTCGTTTGCTGCACATGCAGATGAGAATTCCACAGAGACCCGATTTCTGCCAACACTCTTTATACCATCATTTTTAATATTTTTAATGTTTGATGTAAATAAAAATTTTCCAAAATTTAAATGATTAAATGTACTGCCTGACTTAGGGTGAGTTTCTGACCTGGACACATGAACAATGAAAGGATCTTTGTCAGAAGGATGGTAAGATTTTTCTTCTAAAAGACTTGGATGAGTGTAAATAAGGTAATTGGTTTGAGATGGAAGAACATGCGAAACAGATTTTTTAGGAGTAGGGGACGAATCCCGATTTATACTCGGACGTTTTCTTGTTTGCACATGTTGAGAGAAAGGGTCAGGGGAGTTGTAGACATCAGGAAGCGGGATTGGGTCTGGGGGCTTAGGAGGGATTGGAACACAATCCATGCTCATTAAGAGCTAGATAATTCATACAACCACTTACCAGGCGAGGAAGAGAAAAGCAGAAATACTTAAAATAACTCAATGTTGATAACAAAATCACCAAAACAAACCGACAAATAACAAAAACCGTGTGTACACCGCAAACGAAAAATTGACAGTCCGTAGTGTTATCATTCATCATTCACATTGAAGTGAGATATGACAATTGTACGCCCGAAAAGTAGCAACGGAGCTGTCATTATCAAAAAGTTCTAACCATAGACATAATTCCTAGTTTTTTTTGTATGAAGACCTGCTATGATTGAGGTCGAGGTGGTGCCACATATTAGGTCTTTACCTATGAAATTGCCGTTTTTCACGAAATAAATGAAGCGTAATTTTTTTATATATATTTTATTTCTATTAATCAAAATAATCACCCATGCAATCAATGCATCTTTGCCAACGCATTGGTAGCTTATTGATGCCTTTCTTGAAGAAATCAGCTGGACGGGAGGCAACAAATTCTTCAAAGGCATTTTGTACTGCCTCTCGGGTATTGGATTTTTTTCCCGCCAAGAAGTTATCCAAATTCTGGAAAAAGTAGAAGTCTGTAGGCGCAAGGTCTGGTGAGTACGGCGGATGACGGAGAACTTCCAACCCCAACTCTTGTAGCTTGGAGACCGTCTGCTGTGCAGTATGAGGTCGCGCGTTGTCGTGCAGGAGCAGTGGAGCCGAACGATTGACCAAAGCTGGTTGGAGACGTGCGAGCTTCTCCATCATTGTGTTCAGTTCTTCACAGTACACATCTGCAGTAATGCTTGTCCCGTTTGGCAAGAAGCTGTGATGAATTACACCCGCGTTAGACCACCAAACAGTGACCATCACTTTTCTAGGGGTAAGTTTTCGTTTAGGGCATTGTTTGGGTGCTGAACCAGGGTCCAACCAACTTGCTGAGCGCTTACGATTGTCAAACAGGATCCGTTTCTCGTCACAAGTAACAATGCGGTTCAGAATTCCTTCATTTGTATGCCTGCTGAGCAGTGCAAGGCACGTCTCCACGCGTACTTCGCGCTGGCGGTCATTGAGTTCGTGGGGTACCCATTTGTCAAGCTTTTTTACCTTGCCAATTTGACGCAAATGGACCAATATTGTTTTGATGCTAACGTCGAAAGCTGCTGCTAATTCAGCCGTGGATTGAGTTTCATCAGCTTCCACAATTGCCTTTAATTCGTCATTGTCGACCAACGTTTTCGGACGACCACGGGGTTCATTTTTCAGGTCAAAATTTCCAGAACGGAAGCGGGTAAACCAATAACGGGTGGTGCGTTCGTTTGTAGTGTTCGCTCCGTAAACGTCGTTGATGTTGCGTGCCGCTTGTGCCGCTTTGCTGCCACGACGGTACACATACTCCATAATTACTCGAATTTTTAACTTATCCATGATGACGAAAAATGTTCGAATGCGTTGAAAACAAAACACTAACAATTAAACAAATGACGATTTTAGAAAAAGAATTCCATGTTTGTCAAATAAAATTAATTTGTAATTAGAATTATCAGTAAAAAAAAAAATATTTTCATTTGAAATGGCCAGTACGGCAAAACGGCAGTTTCATAGGTAAAGACCTATTATAAGAGTGTAAGTTCCCAAGATTTAAAATTTAACCCTTTCACCGCCAATAACTTCTATAGAAGTTCGATTTTCTTGCCCTTCGATTTTCGATTTTTTCGATTTTCTTGCCCTTTATGCCACTACTTCTATAGAAGTTCTTCATTTACTTACTGTAATAAAATACATTCACAATACATAAAACATTTGTTTCTTTTGTAATTTTGTAATATGGAAACGACTGAAGCCCTATTTTTTATTTTTCTAGCAAAACAGGCTTTTTGTGTTTTAAAATGGATAAAAATTAAAACACCTCAAATATTTTTGTATTATAAACTGGCGTAGCTGTGGAGGGGCGAAGCGGCCCGCGAGCTGAGGAGCATGTGCGAATATCTGCAAACTATCTGCGACGATAGGCTCGTCTGGGACCGCCAGCGCCACGCAACGCCGTAGCCGTTCTAGAATTCATGCCTGCTGCATGCTTGCTTGCATGCTTCATGGTTGCTTGCATGCTTCATGGTTGCTTGCACGAATGATGCATGCTGCATGCTTGCTAGCATGATGCATGCTTGCTTAAAACAAGAAAATAATTCAGGATAGCAAAAAAGAACACAGTTTGTAATCAAAGAGATCTATTAATTACAATTATATATTACATACATTTACTGTTTTGAAAATACAATGAATTAATGGTTATAATACAATAGTAAATAAGTTTTAATGGATTATTTACAATTTCTGTCTTTTTTGTATATTTTCAGTCTTACGATTATTTTTCAATTCGCTTTTCCTTTAGAATATACTTTTTCTTCTTCTTTTCTGGGAGTTCTCCATTCAATATTTTTTTAATTTCGGCATCATTTATTGTACATTTTTATTAAGAATTTGATTTATGTAATGATGCCATTCATAAATTTTGATCAAACGTATCGTTCGATGAAACTTTGCTGCGATTATAAGTTGTAATGTGTAACGTTTTGTTATTGAAACATCATTTTATGTAAAGTCTGATCGATAACTTATAAGCTTATATGAAGTGATAGTTTGGTATATCGTATTTCTGGTAAACATAATAATTTTAAATCAATTTTTCCAAACGTTTGTTCGATAATATGAAACGGTGATTATTCATGACTCGATTTATTAAGAAAAATACATATAAAAATTGTGGAATTGTTTTCTGTGAATTGAAACGTGCAATAGATACCCGCCTATTATAATATACCTCTAGCAAGTTTATGCATGCCTTATTGTCTCTGATAATGGATACTCATTTTTCATACTTAAAACGTTCCTAAAATAAAACAAATTTCCATTTTAATGTATCAGTGTTTATGTATATTTATACATTAAAAAACAAGCTTAAAACACATAAATTTTTTATCGATATGCTGTTACCGCCATCCTTGCTTTCGAACAATAGAATCTATTACACATTTATAAGTTGGCATTCTACGTGACATCGCTTACAAGATAGCCGGGCTGGTAAAAGGTATATAGATTATACTAGCTATTTAGTTTACTTTTTTAAATTATTACCTGCTATTATTAACTGCCTGGAAAATTAGTTTTCACTTAGTCCGTTACTTACGTGCAAATTCATTGTAGAGGTAAGTAAGCTCATACTACAAAATGTTGCTCAGATCTAAATTTGTGAAAATAGTATAAGGCAGATTTTTACAAAATGAAACAAATTTGTAGTTGAAAATAATCATGATGGTTAGGAAAACTATTGTATAAATGTCTGCCCTAGCATTTTTTCTAAACACCCCATATGTCGTTCCTATTTACCCTGAATCCAGGGTGAACAGGTTCAACATATAAAATCCGATTTTGTACTGTAATCCCAGACTAAAACCTGTCATATATGGTTATATTTGAAAAAGCCATCCTTAACTCGTAGAATCTGTTTATTTTTTTCTGAATTACAAGAAAATGTTAACATGATAATCTAAATTAAAGCGTGAAATTGTTTGTGTGAACGCACCCAATTTTCTGTAATTTAAAAACAATGAAATATGAATGTGTGGCTCAACCAAGGGCTTTTGCCATGAATCACACATTTTGTTACCAAAATAACAAAAATTGAAATAAAAATATGAACGATTTTAGTAATATATACCTATATTTTGTTCTTCAAATTTCTGGCGGTTAAACGAAACGCATTTCTTATTTATTTCGAGTAGGTTTCTTTTTATCAAAATTTGTGTAGATACATGTTTTATTTTGAGTCATGGAATGGCTTTATTTAATCATATTGATTTCATAGATAGCTGATGCGGTGGCTTATCGCTGTAATCATTATGTAGTATTTGAAAGTCAGGACAGGTAATTTTTTTTTGGTTTGTGTTTATAATTGTGATGCGCGTTTTGGATAGGCATATTTGCATTTTGTCAGACATTCCCAATTCTAAAGATAACCGCTAGTATATACGTGAAGACAAAAAATAGTTTTCTTGATCGTGTAATAATAACCACCGTGTGGCATTGGTCGTGGTTTTATAAAGAGCAAACTACGGAAGGAAATTTACATCAACATGAAAAAAAAGGACAAAAAAATATACACATTAATAGATCCCCAGACAAAAAACACCATCTGTCTCAACCCAAAATAAGCAGAGCTTGTATTTCAATGACCGTACAGTGAAGTGCGGGGATCCCAGATTAAAATACATATATACAATACTGGCAATTTCTTTTCTTTTCTACAAATAATAGGTCCCTAGCAGACCTATGAAACTGCCGTTTTGCCGTACTGGCCATTTCAAATGAAAATATTTTTTTTTTTGACTGATAATTCTAATTTCAAATTAATTTTATTTGACAAACATGGAATTCTTTTTCTAAAATCGTCATTTGTTTAATAGTTAGTGTTTTGTTTTCAACGCATTCGAACATTTTTCATCATCATGGATAAGTTAAAAATTCGAGTAATTATGGAGTATGAGTACCGTCGTGGCAGCAAAGCGGCACAAGCGGCACGCAACATCAACGACGTTTACGGAGCGAACACTACAAACGAACGCACCACCCGTTATTGGTTTACCCGCTTCCGTTCTGGAAATTTTGACCTGAAAAATGAACCCCGTGGTCGTCCGAAAACTTTGGTCGACAATGACGAATTAAAGGCAATTGTGGAAGCTGGTGAAACTCAATCCACGGCTGAATTAGCAGCAGCTTTCGACGTTAGCATCAAAACAATATTGGTCCATTTGCGTCAAATTGGCAAGGTAAAAAAGCTTGACAAATGGGTACCCCACGAACTCAATGACCGCCAGCGCGAAGTACGCGTGGAGACGTGCCTTGCACTGCTCAGCAGACATACAAATGAAGGAATTCTGAACCGCATTGTTACTTGTGACGAGAAATGGATCCTGTTTGACAATCGTAAGCGCTCAGCAAGTTGGTTGGGCCCTGGTTCAGCACCCAAACAATGCCCTAAACGAAAACTTACCCCTAGAAAAGTGATGGTCACTGTTTGGTGGTCTAACGCGGGTGTAATTCATCACAGCTTCTTGCCGAATGGGACAAGCATTACTGCAGATGTGTACTGTGAAGAACTGAACACAATGATGGAGAAGCTCGCACGTCTCCAACCAGCTTTGGTCAATCGTTCGGCTCCACTGCTCCTGCACGACAACGCGCGACCTCATACTGCACAGCAGACGGTCTCCAAGCTACAAGAGTTGGGGTTGGAAGTTCTCCGTCATCCGCCGTACTCACCAGACCTTGCGCCTACAGACTTCTACTTTTTCCAGAATTTGGATAACTTCTTGGCGGGAAAAAAATTCAATACCCGAGAGGCAGTACAAAATGCCTTTGAAGAATTTGTTGCCTCCCGTCCAGCTGATTTCTTCAAGAAAGGCATCAATAAGCTACCAATGCGTTGGCAAAGATGCATTGATTGCATGGGTGATTATTTTGATTAATAGAAATAAAAAATTTATAAAAAAATTACGCTTCATTTATTTCGTGAAAAACAGCAATTTCATAGGTAAATACCTATATGGCCAGAATTTATACTTTCTGAAATCTTTTTAACTAGGTTATTTATTTGTAAAATGTGCAGTGACAGTCCAGTACAATTTTTTTTCACAACTGAATGCCAAAGCTGAGGTAAATAATTTTTGTAGAAAAAAATAATAAGAATAATACGTTTTTTCTCAAAGGTACCTAATGATATTTAACAAAATGATATTTGAATATGTTAGATCTACTATTCTAGAATATTTACAAAAATAAAATACAAAAGTATCTGCTTGTTTGTACACACACCAACAAAAAAACTGACCATAAGCGGCATTTAACTCGTGAACGGGTGCCATTTGAGGTTGTTCGTCGTTTGGATACTTGGGGGAGGAAGACTTGCCGAGCTAACAGATGCAGCTAAGAATAATTTTACTATAATTTAATGCATTTACGGGATTCTTACCACGATTTTCGATTTTTATTTCGCGCGTCCGATATTTCGATCCCGTTACAAGCACTATGATCGCGGACTGGCAGATGTAGGTAGGTGGCGATGACAGTTAGAGGCAGATAAATCGATCTACCCTCCTTCTCGTTCGTTTTGATCTGCTACTACTGGAACTCACATTTTTGTCGTTTTTGCAATACACGCTCACCGTATCACTGGGTTTTTGACCGAACACACCACGATTGTTGTTTTTCGTTTCACGAATGTCCTAACCACTGGGTTCCACGTACTAGATAATTTAAAACCGTCTTCTCGATTAAAGTTATTTTCGCACTTTTTTATTTCTAAGGCTTCTTTAACGAGTCCCGGTATGTAGTGTCGTTCCGTAGATAAAATCCGAGTATTATAGAACTCAATCCAATGGTTAGGGCCTGATTCTAGCAAATGTTCGGCGATGGCCGACTTGTTTGGGTCTGAGTTTTTTATGGCTTTTATATGTTCCTTAACACGGCAAGAAATGGTTCTTTTCGTCTGGCCAATGTAGGAGCTGCCGCAGCTGCAGTCAATTTTATAAACACCCGGTGTCTCAAGCGGTATGTGATCTTTCGGTGAGCGCAGACACTAATTGATTTTCTTATAAGGAGTGTAAATCGTGTCAATAGAATATTTATTTAATATTCTTCCTATTTTATCTGTTACTCCTTTTAAGTATGGCATGAAGGAGGGCTGACGCTTCACCTTGGGTGTATTTGGTTTGGTTCTCGTGTTTCGTTTTATATTTGACACCTTCACGTTGTAGCCATTTTTAATTAAAACTTGTTGTACATGCTGTAGTTCGCCCTGAACATGATCCTTATCGCAAAGATCGTTAGCGCGATTGGTAAGTGATGAGACTACTGCATTGAGATGACGGGGGTGGTGATGAGAGGACGCGTGAAGGTATCTGTCAGTGTGTGTTGGTTTTTCTGTGTACGGAGTAGTTTAAGTAGCCATCACTCTCGATAGTTAGCTTTATATCCAAGAACGCCAAAGATCTTTTATTTTCAAGTTCTACAGTAAAGCGCATTTTATGGTTTACACTATTGATGTGGTTCAAGAACAAGTCAACTTCCGGTGGCCCACCTTCCAAAATGCAAAAAACGTCATCAACATATCTTTTCCACAAGCTGACACAAACTGGAGATGTACTCAAGGCTAAGTTCTCGATACGTTCCATCCACAAGTTCGCGATTACAGGAGCTACTGGACTTCCCATCGCTACACCATCAATCTGCAGAAAGAACTCGCCCTTGTAGATGAAGCAGCTTGAAGTTAAGCAGTGTTCTATTAGCTTGATGTACTGTAACGGGATTTGACTGTCTTGCATCTTAGTTTTTACAATGTCTAAACATTCTTTAAGAGGCACATTGGTAAACAACGATTCAACATCATAACTTACCATTGTTTCATTGTCTTTAATTTTTGTGTCCTTTATGATTCCAATAAAATGGCGAGAATCTTTAATAAATGATGACGTGTGACCAACCAGTGCTTGTAGAATTCCTGAGACATGCTGCGCGAGGTCGTAAATTGTAAGAAAATATTTCAAGACAGTTCGGATCGTTCTGGATATTATGACACCAAAAATGTGCACATCTTATAAAAAAAATTTGATTCTCCCCACTGCGACCACTGAGTTGAGGATGTGCAATACTTGTTGGTCGAATGTGTCAACGAGTAGACAGAGAGACAATCACTTTTTTTTTAGATAATCCAATAAAATGGCTTTCGATAATCAGAGATTACTAAGACAAAAGAGCAAATGAAGAAGTTTGATAATAATTGAACGCTAAGATATTACAAAAAACGCTAGTAGCCCAGTTGTTCATGCTATGGTTTTGACGTCACGGATTCGACCAAATGTACCAATCAGTTTATACTACAAATTTATACTTATAATGCATTTGCATTAATTCGACAAATTCCTTGACAATCGTGGTGAACTATGTGGACTAGGTAAACCACGTATTTCCGTTTACCAGTATAATGACAAAAACTTGTTTTTTTTTTAATTTAGAAAAGAAAATGAAATAATCCTGTTACCTTCGCGCTTCCTCGCACCACTTTGGTATTTACAGAGCTTAATGCTACGTCATAGTCATAGTCATAGTTTTTGCATGGACCTACCTAATGTAACTAATTGCGGCCAGGACTTTAATGGGATGGCGATAGATCTTAGACATCACATTCAAATACAAAAATATTTATTTTTCAACACTGACAATTACTTGTCCTTGTTGACGTCTAATAAAACATGGCTCTTTATGCCGGTATAGGTACACCTGACTAAATCAACAAAGCATCAATTTGCACTTCTTACGAAGCAATTTTTTTATTTACAACAGTAAAGGAATGAAGTACACTGTATTGCCAAACCAGTTACGAAAGTTATTTTCCATTTCTTTATTTTCTAGATGACAGCTCCAGAGCGAAACTTGTGCGAGCGTTTTTTTTACATTATGTATGCATTATTTATGACGTTTACTCACGTACAAGGTTATATATTATAATACCAGAGTTGGAGAAACTGATAGGGATGGAGCTATTTCTATAAACGAGATAGATAGAACTGTCATCGAGAAAATAAAGAAAGGAAATAGTATAAAAGACTCAAAAGAAAAATAAACCGAAAAAAAATAATAACGGTATAGGCGGAATGCTGCATCCTCTCGTCCTCTCGAGAAGTCGTATCCCGATCGTCTAGTTGGCTTGTTCTTTAGTAACAAGGAATAAGATATAGCGACAGCACTTCTATTTAAAATAATTACAAATAGTTACACCTTCTATAGATTTAATGTGACTCGGTTCTACGTTTTGATATGTAAACTCCTTTTGTTTGTCGATAATGGATCATTAGGCTATCATTAGTCATTAAAGTGTGATCCACAAAGTCGCACCCCGCTAGTTTTTATTTTCTATTGTCGCACACTACGATGCGATGTATAGATCAAAAAAGGAGTAAAGGAGTGCTGCATGATACTAACTATAGTAGAATGAAACTTGTGACTTCTTACTATTTACTTGTGACGAGTTACCATTTGTGTGAGTGACGAACAAAATTCTGATTGCATTGCAGTTATATATATATATATATTTCCGCGCAAATATGTTATTTCAATTATTATATTTTTTACTTTTTGGGAAACATATGAATGAATATGAATCTACTTTGAATAGATTACCAAACACCAATTAGAAGATTTCAACTTATAGTAATAGGGTAATAGTGGAAGGTGCAAAATTGTTATTATTATTATTGTTATTTACCTCTTGAGAGATACATTTATTATATTATTTATGTATCGCTTTAAAGACTTCAACGGTTTTGATCAAAGTGCAGTCGATAAAGATTAAAGAAATTTAAGGTCATTCCTTTTTGCACAGCGCTAATCTTTTCTTATCAAATCTATCACGCCACACCTAACGTAGCGCTTATAATAAAAGGAGCGAAAACTGATAAAATTGATCATTTTTTAGGTTTGGTTGAGTATCACTCTAATTTAAAAAAATAAGAAGCAACATGTCTTACTTCGGAAAGGAATTCACGCTGGCGAGCCAGGAGAACTTCGCCGAGCTGGTTTCAACATGGGGTAAATAATTTTAGTTATGTTTTGCTTACGGCTTCATGTGCGTTTTGAGCGGTAAGTTAGAAAGTCCCGTGGTAATGTCGAAAATATTTTTGAAATCCTACTCATAGTTTGTGAAATAATCGTGTCAAAACAAGCTCTTAAGTTAACAGATTAAAAGTACCTATGTATAATTTATTAAATGAATCCTGGAACTAAGTCGCATAACCGTAACTCTATCTAATGATGAGGATCACAGATAGAAAGATAAAATCAACAAAAAATATGTTTTGACTCTACTAGATTAAAAAGTCAGCAAATTAATTGATACAAACCTAAAGTAAATTCAAAATAGGAGCTTAATAATGTCAGCCGAAATAATTCCAGGATGTGTGATGAACTAACTAACTTATGAGTTTTACATATGACCATCTAGAAGGCCATACTTAACTAAGCTATATAGTCAAATTTAAAGTGACTTTGTTTTAAACTGTATAGTGATGAAAATAGCAGTAATAAGTTTCGTCAAGATTGGTGTCGCATGTTTTTCGGAATATACAATGTGTTACAAATTAAAGTCGCTAGTCACTTTGATCATTTAGCTGCTCCAGGGTTGAGATGACTCTAAGTAAAGCGTACTTACTGCGCGTAGGTCCTGTAACTGATATATGCACCTGATAATTATTTACTTACCTCAAACACCTTCACAGATATACCCGAAGCCTTCAAAGAGAAGATCATAAGCGCCAAGCCCTCCCTCAAGCTGGAGAAGAACGGAGACTCTTACACCTACTACTCGACCTCCATCAGAACCGGTACTCTCGAGCCTAAGAATTTCAGACTGGGGGTTGAGTTCGACGAGAAGAACGAGAAGGGACTCTTGGTAAGACTCAAAGAATACCGTCCCTTATTAGACCTGCGTAGGTAAGATGAACTGGAGTTCTAGTTTAGGTCATCGAAAGGCTATAATAGATGCGGGTTCGTAAAAAGAAGGTCTTCGGTGTGGATATTTTTAATCTTATATTTTATTGGGCTAAATACAGGCTGTCAGAGGTAACAAGTGATCTTTCGGTTAAGAAGGGATCCACTTGTGTAGATATAGAAAAGTCCGTCGAGATCGTCACAATTTGGGTTTAAATGACATTTCTTAAACATTGGCTTCCATCTGGAGTTTGTTAAACCAAGCGCAATCGGATCTTACTTAATTTTATTATTATCTTTCTTTTGTTTTACTATTAACATGCGACTCATCCGCTGGTAACTGGCATCCAAGCCCATGGATATCATTAATCGTAGGTGTTTTTTTATTAATAGTAATAATGATTATTATATAGACTAATTCAAATGCATATTCAAATATTTATTTCTCAACATTGACAATTACTTGTTCCTATTGTCGTCAAATAAAGCATGACTCTACCACCAGTTCGGGAAAACCTTCATGAAGATGAATTGGCAAGAAACTGCACATGTATAATTTTTTCAAAATAAATGTACAATGTCTCTTTATATTCATACAAAATTATTCTTATCTGCATCTGTTAGCTCGGCAATGAAGTCTCCCCAAAGATCCCCAAGTATCCAAACGTCGAACAACCTCAAACGGCACCCGTTCACGAGGTTCACTTCACTAATACAGCAATGTCGAGCGTAGGCTTCGCTTGATTGCCTTTGTTCCAGTAATTGCACTGGCTGTTCCTCGCCTTTATCTGGAACACAATCACGAAGAAGTATTGGTCAAAAAAGGAAGGGCTGTAGTACCGTTCTACTTCAACTAAAATATCCAAAATTTCTCAAAACATACAATGAATTCGTCTGTGGATGCACAGCCCTATCGTGTTATATGTATACTACTATGTATACTACTTGTTATATGTATTGTAAAATGATTGAGTCTGTTTCTAAAGTACTTAAGGCTACCAGGCTTAACAGCGTGATCGGTAATTAGATAAGGTTTATGACCACCCCGCCGCCGCAGTACGAATTATGGCATATCTTTGTGAGATATATTTGACATAAGTGTAAAGTCCAAAGCGAATAAAGATTATTTTTTGCGATTAAATTAATGAAACACAGTTACTAAGTAATACTTATCTACGTGTTACTATAATCATTATCAAAACTAGATAAACGACATCCATACCTGATCACGATAAGAAAATCACTATAGGAAAATTATAATAAACGTAATAAATAAGAAAATATTTGCAGTTTTCGTAATTTGATATAAATATGAAATAAATAAATCTAAGAACAACTAAGCGACAAGCCAACTGAAATAGGTGCTAACGGTATGGTTCGCGGGTAACCCACACGGCGATACCGTGAGACCCAGAAAAAGCGATGGAGGTACACCGCGGCGCTTTTAAGTGGGTAAGAGTCCCTCATTACCTGGCACTCTCCTGTGGGTGTCAGAAAGGTGATGCTCCGTCCCCTTACGTGAAAAAAAAGTGCTAACGGAGTCAAGCAAGATTTGTAACTAACAAAACTAGAACAAAAAACTTTGTTCTAGAACGCAAAAGAAATTTAAAACATTTTATTTTATTAGTGGTACATTAAACACTCTGAGGCTAATATCAAATTAAGGAATGAATGATAGAATTACAAAAGTACAACGTTTAGTTTTGAGTTTTAAAAGGTATTATATTTAGTATGATGAAGAGCAAAAGTACTGGACAAAAAACACGCTCCGGCACTCTTTGCTCAAAAACGGGAACGACATTTACCTCATAATAAGTGACATCCGTGCCCCTGGACACAGACTATCGTAAACACAATCGATATGCGTTGCGACAATTGGCAAGTGGATTGTACTTGCTCAAACTCAAACTCATTTATTTGCACACTTGCTGGTGTGAACATAAAAATAATAATAATAATAATAATAATAATCCCCAGACAAACACACCAACTGTATGGCCTCAAAGTAAGCAGGGCTTGTGTTATGGATGACCATACAGCGAACTGGGGGGGGAACCCATAATAAACATACATATATAAATATCAACAACCATGACCCGAGAACAAACATCTGTGTTCATCACACAAATGAATGCCCCGGCCAGGACTCGAACCTGGGACCTCCGGCGTATGAGACAGGGCTACTGGCCACTACGCTACTCGGCCGTCAACATAAAAATGGAAAATACATTACAATATTTTAGTTACATTAAATGAAAATGAAAACTTGCTCGCCTATTTCACGCCTTTTAAAATCCCCTGGTTGACAGGAAAAAGCAACGCATAACTTTTGAACAACAAAAAGAACAAAATATAAACATATATTAAACTTGCAACACTCTTTGCGTGGGGAGTAAAAATGAGTGGTATCATCACAAAAACAGTTTGCCTGAATATCAGGACATTAATCCACCACGCCAGCTTTAACAATCCCACTGTGGCGACGTCAGCTTCACTTGGGCTGGTATAAGGCAACTACGCTAGACTCAGAGAACATTCATTTGATTATTATACTACAAACTAACTCCTCTTACTATGCTCGCAGACCAAGAACGTGGTAACATTGGAGGGCGACACATTCACGCACAAGATAACATCTGACGGCAAGTGGGTAGTCTTCAAGCTCGAGTGTTCTGCCAACGAGGTCGTTGTGGTGAGTTTTCTTTTATATTCTGACAGCTGACGTGAGCGAGCGTTCTTTCTGTGACAGCTTTCTTTCTTTTGAACCGGAACAAAATCGCGCCAAATTAGTATAATAAAAGTATTAATAAAATTAAACCCAGTCAACAAAACCCCAAAGTCGTTATGGGTGGCAGTTAAAATGAGAAGAATTGCCGCGCCTTCAAAGATTTTATTAATTCCCGTCCGAATGGTTTTTTTAGTAAATGGATCAATGAACTACATATAAAAAAAATTTCCTTTTGTCAATGACCTAATGCCAATTTCGTATGTAATGACCTCATAAAAAGAAACTCAACACATTATCGACGACGGCCTAGTAGCGGCAGTGGTTGCAGCCCTGTGTCATACGCCGGAGGGCCCAGGTTTCCTGGCGTCCTGGTTGGTGCATTTATTTGTGCGAGGAACATAGATATTTGTTCTTGGGTCTTGGTTGTTTATATTTATATTTGTATGTTTATTATAGGTTCCCCCAAGTTTACTGTCCATAATACAAGCTCTGCTTACTTTGGGGCCATACAGTTGGTGTGTATGTATGTCTGGGGATTTATTTTTATTATTTAGATGACGTTTAGATATGGAGATGGGTTCAGGTTTGTTTGTATGAATTCCAACAACGCCGATGAAGTTAGATGGAGAGTATGAGTTGACCTACGACAATGCCTAATTTATTAATAAAACATTACTTTCAAAATGAATGGAACGTGAGTAACAAACAAACAAGTATTAAAAAGGTCATGGTCAGATTTTTTAGTTCATATTTTATGTCTATCATTAAAACAAGTACAAATTGAATTTTAATGAAGATGCGTTTTGTTTCAGACCATTACGTCCTCGAACTACGACGGCGTCGCCAAGAGAATCTTCAAAGCTGCTTAAGTTTATTTTTTATTTATATATATTTTTAATAATGTTCAAATCTCTTACTTAATAACAATATATATACACAATCGACCTTTTATTTTTGTACCCATGCATCCATCGCGTATCTTTTTTTACAGTTCTCTTGAAATAGAATAAAAGGAGATAGGCAAGGGCAAATAATCGTAGAAGTTGAAGGTAACATACCCTCGGCCTAACATATCCTCATATGAAACCTAGACTCTTTGTCAGTCTCTGTGCAATCTCTCTGAGATACATGCGTAATTATTTATTTTATTGAACATTAAGAGATAGTAAGTTTCATTAATTTTGAAAATGGATAGTTTAGAGCACCGTGCCGTGATCAAATACCTCCATAAGAAACAAAGCAGATTCATGAAGATATGGTGGCTACTTTAGGAACATCTGCTCCGTCGTAAACAATGATAAAAAAGTGAACAACTGAATTTAAATGTGGACAAGAGAGCATCGAAGATGACCCCCGCTCTGGACGGCCTTCTACAGCTAAGATTTCGGAAAACCTCGAAAAAATATAATAAGGTATCTAAGATAGCTGAAGCTCTAGGGATTTTATATGAACGTACACAAAACATGATCGTTAACGAATTAGGGATCCACAAGGTGTTCGCAAGATGGGTTCCGCGGCTCCTTTCAGTTGAACAGAAACGAACTCGGCTCACGATTTCTAGAGACTGTTTAGAGCTTTTTCAAGCTGATCCAAACGAATTTTTGGAAAAGTTTGTTACTATGGACGAAACATGGGTTCATCACTATACTCCTGGATCCAATAGGCATCGACAAGACTGTGCGTTCACCAAATGCGCAGAATAAATAGTTGCTTGGAGCAATTTAGAGATACTACCAAATCCGGAGCTTAGTTTGGAGATATATTTAAATATACAATCTATATTACATACGTTTTATATTAATCTCAGACACGATTTTATCCCAGAAGAGCCATCTCTTGTAAAACAGGGCTTCCTAGCTCAGGAGACAAGGATCATTTATAATTGTTATGTTGTATTTATTTGGATAATAAAGATTATTATTGTATTGTGTTGTATTGTAAACACTTTATATAATAATTATAAAATTAAATATATAATTAAATAGATAATTTATAAAATTTAAAATAAATTAAACAAAGGCGGAATTATCCCAGTCAGGGATCTCTTCCAGTCAACCTTAGAGTATCTAGTAGGATTTCGGTATTTTGGGTTGGCAGGTGTGTACAATCATAAAATGTTATTTTATTCAACGTAATAAAAAATAAAATAAATAAATAAACCTAATCAAAATATATATAAATTTAAAACTTAATAAACAATATAATGAACATATAAACAAATACATACAAACATATACTTATACCTACTTGTATTCATCTAGAATCTCAACCATTATTATTAAAGATTATCATTATTGGCAATAAAAAGAAACCGAAAACAGAAATGTGTTGCATATTTTTAATAATTTTTTATTAATTTTTATAATATTTTCATTCATTTATAATAGATTCATCTATAATAAATATCCATATTAAATGTATTTTTGGAACTTTTGCAAAGTGACACGATATGACAAAGAAGTTATATATATGCAGCGTGGTGCCGTCATCGGAATAATTTGGAATTTTACTATTTTCTACGAAATTCAGCAACAGAAAGATCCCGCAATATGATTTGCAATAGTAAATCTCGAAATGGTTTTCCAAATTTTAAACTGCTAAAAGTTTTGAAATATAATAATCAATAATTGTAGAGTTGTTCATTTCAGTGATTTCGTAAAGATAACGATATCGTGAAGTCATCATACCGAAATCTACATATTTATTTAAAATGAAATACCGCGCAGCAATATTGATTTTAAAATACTTTTTTTTCAGCAATATTTAATTTAATGCATATTTTTTGCATTTAATTCGAAAATATTAAAATTGTACCTAAAATTACTTCATTGTTTCAAAAAAATATATAAGAATAACATACTTCAAAAGTACTTTACACACCGAATTGAATCTGAGACCATCATTACTTTTCCGGTAAAACCTTCAAATAGAAATTTAAAACATGTTTCAACCTTCTTTTGACAATGAACGAAGTTAAACCATGCTTCGTATTTGTGGATCTGTTTCGAAGGCACGAACATTTTCCAAAATATTTTCGACAATGTAACCTGCAATGTGATGCAGTTTATTATGTTGAGCTGATATTTTGCCGAAACAGAAGATTATGATTTCAGGAGCTCAATATGTGTTCATATAGTCAGTGAAAGTTGGCTTAAAAATAAATCTATTAAAATTGATTGATGAATAATTGTACACGGAAAAACTAAGAGAAAATACGTTTGATATTCGCCAGTAAACACTGTATACGTTGATATAAATTGTGTATATGTGATTTTTTTTCTATTGTGTAAATAGTGCGTGGGTCTTAATAAAAGTTTAACATTTTACTTTCTATAATGCAATATAGCATAGAAGGTGACTCGGACTTGAATTGCAAATCTTACTCGAGCGTGTAAAACTAATTATGAGATTTCAAGTTACTACATTATTCATATTTTTACACCACCTTGGGCGATAACTATCGCATACATAAAAATAATCCAAAAAAAGAAGCAGATCTACACTCGGCGTCACAAAAATCGCACCTTTATGTTTTTTACTAGAATCTGGACCATAAATACCACGCGTGAAAAAGAAATATCATTGTAAAGTGCTTCAATACCTTTACATTCATTACCTGTATCATTAAAAAATCAATTACCATTTCTAACAGGGACCAATCAATAAGATATTGGAAAAAATGCTCACTTAAGGAGCGCTAGTTGGGCTACCTTAAAAGGGTATAAAATGTTATGTCCAGGTAAGAAATGGGTGAGTCTCGGTCTGCGTGCGTTCTCGAGCGCACGTCGATCGCAGACGCCTTCCCGCTCTTTTAACCCCTCAGGCCACCTCAGTTCCCCAGACTCCTCAGGTCTTAGGCCCTCCCGCGTCCCCTTCCTCCAGTGACATGGAGTGCGAGGTAGACGCCCCTCCGCGCCACAAGCGCGCACCCGCGACCGAGTCATCCTCGGACGCCACCCCAACTGGCCCTGAGTCTCCCTCTTTTACGCTTGTTAAGAAGCGCTCTAAGAAGCGTTCGAAACAAGACCCGGCGCCCTCAACGCCCGTCCCCACACCCCCTGCGGCGTCTTCAACGCCAGCTGCCCCGGTGTCTTCAACACCCGCTCCGGCCCCAACTTCTGTCAAGGCCAAGGTCCCACCACCCGTTTTCCTTCGGGAAAAGGGTAAATGGACTGAGGTCTCGACATTGTGCAATGAGCACAAGATCCATTACACCCGAGCGGTAAACTCGGGTGAATCTATTAAAATCACTGTCTCGTAGATAGACGATTTCCGAGCTTTGACTAAGCTCCTCACCGATAAGCAATATGCTTATCACACTTATGCTCTGTCAGAAGAGCGTAAGATCAGAGCGGTACTCAGGGGAGTCCCGTTCGAATTATCGAACGAGGCTATCCTGGAAGATCTGCAGTCCCAAGGCTTCCCGGCACTCGCGGTGCATAAAATGCACAGCAAGTACGGGAGGCAACACCCTCTCGCTTTGGTGATTCTCGCCAACGTCCCCAAGTCCAGAGAGATCCTGAAAGGGGTTAGCTCTATTTGCGGCCTCTCTGGGATCTCAATCGAGGCGCCTCATCGCCGCGGTCATCCCGGCCAGTGCCACCGGTGCCAGTTGTACGGGCACGCGGCGGCCAACTGCCGCGCACCGCCCAGGTGCGTCAAGTACCTGGTCCCTCACTTCACTAAGGAGTGCAATCGCACTCCTGAAACTCCCTCTCCTCCCGATTGCGTGCTTTGTGGCCAGTCCGGCCACACCGCAAATTACAGGGGCTGCCCTCGTGCACCCCGTTGTATGCGCTCCAATTTCAAAAGGGCGGCACCCAAACAGGCCCCGCGCCTTTCTCAAGAAAACTTTCCGCCGCTGCGTAGCCGGGTTCCTCCGGCTGCAAAGCCTGCACAGTCTAGGCCTGCCCCAGAAAACTGGAGGCAGCGCCCCGCATCGAATCCCATCCCGGTTCCTCGCCCATACAAACCCACTCCTCAATCCTCCGTAGCAGACGATATGCGTATCGTCTGCGACGCTATAAAAAATGTCGATGTTAGTGAAATCGCAGTCTTAGCCCGTAAACTTAGGTCTTCACGTACTCCGACAGAGCGTTTGCTAGCTCTGGCGGAGCATAGTTCCCTTCTCAATTCATTATAGGTTCATTTAAATGAATTGATCCCTAAATCATGCTTCGGCCGACCTCTGCCCAGCCCCGGCTTCACCGGAGGCTGCCCAGAACGGCCACCAACTCATGTCCCTTTGAGCACCTTCAGTGCAACTTTCACTACAGGCGGAAACAGCGCGCCCAACTTCCCGACGGGTGTCGCTTCCGATGAAGGCTAACGGTAATAACTACAGCCAACAGGTGGTTTTTAGTGGGTAGGTGCCATTCTGGTGAGTCCCACATAACCCCCCCGCAGAGGAATTTACCTGCGGGCGGGTATGCATGACGCATCTTCCACCTCCCTCCCGCGAGGGTGCCTCGGCAGCAAAAAAAAAATAAGAAATGGGTCGTTTCTCGCTCCGATCGCCACGCGGTGCGGACGTGCAAGACCCTGTTCTCCGTTGATCGGTCCCTTCCCGACATTCCGTGGCGCTCAGTCTACTGACGTCACAGTTTAGCGTGTTGGTTCCGTGCTACGGTTTTCAAGGTTTTTCTACTCCCTCTGAGTGCTATCGAAGTGCGATTTTTCTTTGCGACTAAGCCCCTTAGTCTTCAAAGTGCTGTGCTAAGTTGTGTTGTGCTTGTGCTGAGTGCAGTGTTGTGCCCAGCGTAAGTAGTCTGGTTTCAGTACAAAGGATACTTAACGGTGACAACGAATTTGTACTGAACCAGTCCTTTTATTTTGATTTTATTTCTCTATTTTATTTATTTTTTCTTTTCTCCTACTTTCATATTTAATTTTATCATATCTGTGTGTTTTCGTGTGTATTTGTCCTTTCTGTCGGTAAAGGTTGACCCTAACGCGGTCAACTCTTTACCTGCGTACCCTTTTTTAGGTTTCTAGGTAGCGGCCTTCGGCGTACTACGGTTAGTTTTAAGTTATTCTCCCCAGCCCCCCTACCGCTGGTAGGGAGGTTAGCCGCTAGGGTTCGCTAGGTTTTTAGGAACTAGGCATCCTGTGACATACTTATTTTATACTTATATTTGTCCCAACCCTCCCTAATGGATTCGCTAAGCGTTATTAACTTCGCGAACGCGTTCACCCAGGCGTTTGCTGCGGCAGGCGTCTCCATCCCGAAAGATATCCTAACGCAGGCCTTGCAGGCATCAATCGCGTCTCCGCCCCCTCAGGCCCCAACCCCAGCCCCTCAGGCCTCCAACGCCCAGACCCCTCAGGTCTATAGCTCTCCCGCGTCTCCCGTCCCATCCGATATGGACTGCGCGTCGGTCTCATCCTCGCGATCATCTCGTAGGAAGCGTACCGCTCCCGGGAGCGATTCAGACTCCGCCGCGTCCGAAGCTTAATCGGCTCTCCTGAGCCCGCGTTCCAATTAGTTACCAAACGCTCTAAGAAGCGTTCGAAAAAAGCCGCGGTGTCTTCAACACCCGAGCCAACCTCGGTGTCTTCTACACCCGCCCCCGCGCCGCTCATGTCACTCGAAGTGACCGCGTCTCCGTCGGTCCCATCGAAGCCAGGGACGCGCTGCGCTCCCGTCCCGCCGAAACCTCAGCTCCCTCCGCCCGTCTTCCTGCGTGAAAAAGCGCGCTGGATCGCGGTTTCTAACTTGTGCAAAGAGCACAAAATTAATTACTAAAAAGCCGCCAACGCTGGCGATACAATTAAAATTCAGGTCGCGACCGTCGACGACTTCCGCGCGTTCACCAGGTTACTTTCTTTAAAACAAATCGCGTATCACACCTACGCCCTCCCGGAGGAGCGTAAGATCCGCGCAGTACTACGGGGCGTCCCGTTTGAGCTCGCGAATGAAGAAATCCTCGAGGACCTTAAGTCCCAGGGTTTCCCAGCCGAAGCAGTGCACAAGATGCACTCTAACCGCGGTAGGCGCTTTCCGTTAGCTTTAGTTATCTTGTCTAATATTCCCAACTCGAGGGAGATCTTTAGAGAGGCTCGCACAATTTGCGGACTCTCAAATATCTCCGTCGAGCGTCCCAACCCCCACGGTCACTCTGGGCAGTGCCACCGCTGCCAGCTCTACGGCCACGCAGCGGCTAACTGCTCAGCTCCCCCCAGGTGCGTTAAGTGCCTGGATCCACATATTACGAAGGAGTGCACTCGCACTCCCGAATCCACTTCCCCCCCTGCCTGTCTGCTGTGCGGCCAGTCCGGTCGGTCCACAGCTAACTACAGGGGTTGCCCGCGCGCTCCGCGCTCCACCGCCAACAGGGTCGCGCCTAAACCGGCGCTGCCGCTCACTCCCGCTCACTTCCCGCCGCTGCGCAACCGGGGTCCCCCGGAAGCAAAGCCCGTTCAGCCGACGCCTACTCCGGCTCTGTCTTGGAGGCAGCGTCCGGCTGTCCCGCCTGCACCTTCCCGACCCATCCCAGCTCCCGTAGCTTCCGTAGGGCCGCGTCCTGCTATGTCATCTTCACCTCAGTCGTCGCTGGCTGAGGACATGAAGACCGTGTTCGACGTCATTCAAAACGTCGACATTACGGAAATTTCTGTTCTCGCACGCAAACTGCGAGCCGCCCGCTCTCCTCAAGAGCGTTTATTTGCGTTAGCCGAGCATCACTCGCTTCTAAGTTCGTTATAAATCTTTTATTTTTGTATAAAATCGTAAATAAGTAAATTATAATGTCTAGACCCGCGAATCCCGCGTCCAGTCGTATTAAACCCAAGGGCTTATCCCTAGTATCTTTAACCGCTCGTAGCCTTAACACCAACCTTCCCGAGATTAAACTGTTCCTTCAGAACAAGAAACCTGACTTATTCCTTCTCCAGGAGACATGGCTTACTCCAAACCGCTCCAGGGGAATCGCTATACCTAAGTACGCGTTTATTCGTAACGACAGGCCCAACTCCGACGGTTTCGGCGGCACTGCTATTTATTACAAAAGAGGATTCCATTGCTGCCCTCTCCCTACCCCTTCTCTCCTCAACATGGAAGCCACTGTGTGTAGATTGGCTATGACTGGTCATCCGACTATCATCATAGCTTCAGTCTACATACCTAGTGGTACCAGACCAATCCGCAGCGACTTTGAGGCCATTCTCGCCCTCGGCCATTCAGTCATTATGTTCGGAGACTTTAACTCCAAACATACTGACTGGACGTGCCTATCAACCAACACCAGCGGTATCGCTCTCCTCGACATCACAAATTCACTTGACTTAGATGTCATCTCCCCCATCACTCCCACCCACTATCCCGACAACCCGAACCACTCTCCTGATATCCTCGATTTTGCAATAGTCAAGCGAATCAACCTCGACCTCAGGTCTATCGAACCTCTCGATGACCTAGGTTCTGACCACCGCCCCGTTTCCCTCGTGCTAGGACCGCCGAACGATAACGTTACCTCTCCTAAGACCTTTACCAACTGGAAAGGCTTTAAAAATACGTTAGTTTCAGCCTTAGAGGCCCCGAACTCTCCACTCGCGATCTCTCTAGAACAATTAGATAGCCCGGATAAAATTGATTCATTAGTAAATTCTCTCACTGATGCTATCAACTCAGCCATCAGTGACAACGAAAAGGTTGCTAAGCAAGGCCAACCCACGCTTCCCTTAGCCGTTAGCAATCTTATTAAAGCTAAGAACGCGGCTCTCCGGAGAGCCAAGAAATATCCCACGCCCGCCTATAGAACAGCTGCGAATCAGCTTCAACGTAAAGTTAGGTCTTGCCTCGCGGAACTCCGAGACGCTCAGATGAACGATCTCATGGCGAATATCTCTCCGTCCCACCAAGCGTACTATAGCATGGCCCGAGCCTTACGCGTAGACACCGCCTCTCACGTTCCTCCTCTCACTCGTCCCGATGGCACTACTGCCTTTGAAGTCGAAGAGAAAGCCGAATGCTTCGCTGACAGCATTGCCACACAATGCTCGCCCAGCACGCAACCTGCTGATCCCTCACACATCCAGGCGGTGGAGGACGAAGTCCTTCGCAGACACTCTCTCCCCATCACCGCCGACCCTGTCACAGTCTCTAATGACGAAATCTTGCTTCTCATTAGAAATCAAAAGTCCAAAAAGGCTCCGGGTGCGGATGGAATTTCCAACCACGCACTTAAGCACCTACCTCAACAGATGCTTACCTTGTTAGCTATCATTTTCAATGCCTGCTTCGACCATAGCTATTTTCCAAAAGCTTGGAAAGAAGCGACAGTCATAGGCATTCCCAAGCCAGGCAAACCTCTGAACGTCACGGCTAATCACAGACCCATCAGTCTCCTCAAGGCAATGTCTAAACTTCTCGAGAGAGTCATACTCTCTCGAATGCGGAACCATCTGTTTCCAACGGATGGCGATCCTCTCATTATTCCCCATCAGTTCGGCTTTCGCGCTAAACACTCCTGCCCACAGCAAGTCCATCGAATCGTCGAGTACATACTTGACGGCTTCTATCCGCGTCGTTATAAAACAGTCGCGGTTTTCTTTGACGTAGCCAAGGCTTTCGATAAAGTCTGGCACAGCGGTCTCGTTTATAAACTCTACAAGATAGGCTTACCGGATCGCCTAGTCAGGTTAATAGCGTCGTTTCTCAAAGACCGTACGTTTCGATTTAAACACGAAGGCACGCTTTCTGCGCCTCGTCCCATAAAGGCTGGAGTCCCTCAAGGCTCAGTCCTCGCCCCTCTGCTGTACACCGTGTACACCAACGACATTCCCATCCCGCCGAAAGGCGTCGAACTCGCCCTCTTTGCCGACGACACTGCACTCTATACCAAAGGCCACAGTGTTCCGCACCTTGTAACCAGACTCCAAAAGGCCGTAAACGCCCTTGGTGTATGGTTTCAAAAATGGCGCATCGATGTGAACCCTGAAAAGAGTTCTGCGATGCGCTTCGACCACAAATGCCGTCGTCCCGCTGGCGATCGTCACGTTCGAATGTTAGGCATTCCCATCCCCTGGAAGCGCAGTACTAAATACTTAGGCGTCACATTAGATCCGACGCTTTCTCTCAAGCCACACGTCGAAAGAGTTTCGAAACTCGCTCGTCACTACTTAGGCCGCCTAAATAGCATGTTAGGTAGAAAAAGTAAAATGTATTTCAGAAACAAACGTACACTTTACAAGGTCTGCGTTAGACCCGTCATGACGTATGCCTCGCCAATTGTTAGCGCCATCTATTAGCCCTATTAGTAAACTTCATAATTTCTAGTTAGCTAATCGATTGGGATCGCTTTGTTTCGTCCACGGTACTTAGGATATCGCCGCCGCGCCATCTACTGGAGAAATGGATCTTCAGTGCGTCCATGCGTCTTGCGTTTGAAGGACGTGTGAATTGATTGATCCGCGCGTACTCCGAGTTACTTCATAGTGTCTCGTAAATCAGACTGTTATATTTGTTAGTGTATGAACTCTTTGAGCTTGCACCACCTGCGTCTTAAGGGGAATGGTGGATCCACATGTACCAGAGGAAAGCAAGGAGCGCAGGAGCCCCTGCCCATATCTGAGAGCGCCGGTAGCTGTACATACTTAAGGTACGTGGCATGATTCATTAGCATCCCAATCGAAGTTCAATTATCGTTACCATCTTCCGCAATACAGTCCACTTAACAGGGCACGGGTGGCGGCCGTTTTTAGAGTTCCGGAGAACCGCGTCTCCATAAGTTTGGTCCTGTCGAGCAGGATTGTCCATAAGTTTGGTCCTGTCCAGCAGGATTGTCCATAAGTTTTGGTACTTTCTTGATAAGGATTTTCCGCGATTGAATATTATTTGTGACCCCTCGAGTCTATTCGAATTAGTTTGTAGTAGGTATTTGACCTCCGCAGGTCTTTGTACGTAGCTAGGCTGGTGACGTGACCAGTTAGTTGATAGGGCCTACGATAGGTATTGCCCATTGAGAAGATTATCCTTATTTTCCCGCGTTCTTATTGGGTTTGCCAACAGGTAGTGTTAGGTATAAGCCCGTAGGTGTATGTAGAAACCGCTTAGGTACTATATTAGGTACTTATTTTACAAACTTCGTACATACATAGGCTAGTATTGCGATAGTTCATAAATAGTTTTTTGTTAAAACCGCATTTGTAATTTGTATTAGATTCGATAAATTCGCTTAGTTAAACTGTTTTGGTTTTTCTTGTTGAGGGTAGTTTCGTGCGTCTAGTTGCGCTTGATCACCGAACACGCTTGTGGACTTTGAATTCACGCTTTTGCGTAGTAAATATTTAATTCGGGGAATCGTTTGTTTAGTTGTAGGTTTATTCAGGTGCATTTTGAAGTGGTTCAAGATGACTGAGCGTAGTAGAGGCTACGTAGTTGACGCCGAGTTAACTATTTTGGAAAGTAAACGGAACGCAATTTTTGAACATTTTCAGGAGATTTATGACTCATTAAATACGGTTGATTGTAGTGATAAATCAGATAAGGATAGGTTTTTGAGTTCCGTATCTAATATTGATCGCTTACGAACAGAGTATATTGAGATATTAGACAGTTATAACAGACGATTACTGTCTTTGAAACCTGACGCAACACCTAATTATAAATGTATGATCGCGTTTGAACAGTTGTATAGCCGTGTCAGGAGCTGCAAGGCACAGTTCTCCACGACCTCGCAATCATCTCCGCATGAACATCCAGTAAAGGGTCGGCCCTCGCTGCCTCCCATAGACTTAATGTCATTTGACGGCGACATTCGCTCGTGGCCGTTGTTTTACGCAAGTTTCAAGTCAACTATTCATGATAATCCATCGCTTACAGACTCGGAGAGATTGTATTATTTATTAGGAAAAATTGGTAGTAAGGCACAAGCTGTCTGTGCTGGACTAACCCCCAGCGCGGATAATTATTCGCTTATTTTACAAACGCTAATTAATAAGTACGAAGATAAGCGTATGTTAGCTTCAACATATTTGAATCAATTGTTAGATTTTAAATCATTAACTTGTGCTACTGCAAACAGCTTAGATTTATTCCTTGATAAATTTGTAACAGCCGCTCGCGCTTTGAATAATTTAAAACTGAAAGATTTGTCGAATTATATTTTGTTACATATTGCCCTAAAGAAAATTGATAGTGAGACTGTTCGTTCATTTGAGATGAGTAATGGTTCGAATGAAATACCGACGTTTGAAAGCTTTGTTGATTTTATTGTAAACCAATCTAAGATTTCACAACGTTCCTCCGCGGCTTCTAATTCTAGTTCCAATAGGAAGATAGAAATTAGTAAGCATCGTACTATTAATGCGCCTCCGAAGTTACACACATTTGTTAATATTGTAGATTGTAAAAAGTGTTTGTGTGATTCAACTAAACACTCCCATTTGTATAAGTGTCCCGCGTTTAATAAAAGTACCCCCGAAGTCCGTTTTAGATCCGCGAAGCAGTTAGGTGCGTGTTTTAATTGTTTAAGTTTAAAGCATTTTTCTTCTGATTGTAATTCGAACACAGTTTGTAATATTTGTAAACGCAAACACCACAGCTCGCTTCACCTTGAGAAATTACCCGGACGAGAGTCGAACATAAACCCCAACAGTTACGCTTCCGCGCCACATTCCACCGTGCCATCGGGTTCGGTACCTATGAGAGAGAGAGATAGTGATACTCGTTCACCCGCCGTGACTCAGCGCGCCGACGTGTTGTTGTGTACGACGTCGCTTGCCGCTTCGAGCTCACTTCCCGCGCCTATACTAGACCCCGCGGCCGTTGATAGCCAGCAATGTAGTGCGAATTCGACGGTTTTGCTTGCGACGGCGCAAGTAATTGTTTTTGACAGTATAGGTCGTAAACATTTAGTTAGATGTTTACTTGATAGTGCATCTCAGAGCAATTTTGTTACTTCTGAATGTTTGAATCGTTTAGGTATGAGACCGAACGATATACCGCGCGTAGTAGTAAAAGGAATAGGTGGCTCGGAAAAGGTTATTCGAGGTTCCGCGAATCTTAGGATTCATTCACGGTTTGAGAAGAACGTGAATTTTGAAGTTGACGCTTTAATAGTTGACCGCATCACGGACAATCTGCCGACGCAAGCTGTAGACGCTGCGGCGCTGGGGGCGCTGCGCGGTCTGCAGCTGGCGGACGAGGCGTGGGCGATACCGGGCGCGGTGGACGCGCTGCTGGGTGCGGCGCTGCTACCGCGGCTGCTGCGCGCACGCTGCCGCCAGCTAGCTGGCTTGACTGCGCTGCAAACTGCGCTAGGGTACGTGTTGCTAGGTAATGCGCCTACATTTCTGCATCGCAACGAGAATGCAACCGCACGCACTCGCCGCGATTGTTCAAATACAACTGCTTGCTGTTGCTCTGTAGCGCCGCTGCCGCCAATAGACCAGCTCGTCAGTAAGTTTTGGGAAGTAGAGGAGCTTCCAACCCCGCGTCCTCAACACCCCGATGATGTCGAGTGTGAGGAATTTTACCGTACTACTACAACCCGCGATCCCGCCAGTGGTAGATATATCGTGTCTTTGCCGTTCCGTGATTCGGCGGATAAGTTGGGTGAATCTTTAGAAACCGCGCGTAAGCGCTTTCTTTGCTTAGAAAGGAAGCTGGTAGCTTCTCCGAGACTTCGGGCCGCTTACGATCAGGTGATACGCGATCACCTTAGTCAAGGTCACCTGACGCCCGCTCCCGCCGACGACACATCCGCGCCGATGTACGTCATCCCGCACCATGGAGTGATTCGCGAAGATAAGGACACGACAAAGTTACGTATTGTGTTAGACGCTAGTTGTAAAACTAGCTCGGGAGTGTCTTTGAATGACATTCTACATAGTGGACCGAATTTGCAAGGCGATCTTTTTAAAATTATTTTAAATTTTAGGCTACACGCTGTAGCATTAACCGCAGATTGTAAACAGATGTTTTTACAAATAATTGTTAATGAAAGGGATCGTAGATTTCAACGCATTCTTTATCGTTTTAATCCGGACGACCCGTTGGTCTTGTATGAGTTTAATAGAGTTTGTTTCGGTTTGAAGTCGAGTCCGTTCCACGCGCTCCACACGGTGTCACAGCTGGTGACTGACGCCGGTGCGCTGTGGCCGCGTGCCCGCGCCGCTCTGCTTATGCCCGCGCTGTTTATGGACGATGTAGCCTTGTCATTGCCGGCGAACAGTGAGGCCGCTGCGACAGCCGCTGAACTTATTGAATTGTTTAATTTTGCCAAACTTGATTTAGTTAAATTTAATAGTAATTCATCGGTCGTTATAGATAGTTTGCCCGCGTCTCATGTACTTCGTCGCGATGTAGAATTTGATAAGTCAGACCAGCACAAGGTTTTAGGTTTGCATTGGTCTACAAACAACGACACCTTTTGCTTTAAAGTATCTTCTCCGACAGAAAAATGCACGAAGCGTTCTATTTTGTCCACTGTAGCCCGCCTTTGGGATTTAATGGGATTCGTAGCTCCTACGATCTTATACGCTAAGCTGTTAATAAAACAACTGTGGCAGCTGAAGCTCGATTGGGACGACGAACCGCCCCTTCATGTCGTGCGACAATGGCATCAATTTTGTTCGGAATTGCCGTCTCTTAATGAACTTAGAATTCCGCGACATCTAGGTGTAAGTGTTGATAGTGACGTCGCTCTTCTAGGTTTCTCCGACGCCAGCGAGCATGCGTATGGTGGTGTAGTGTACCTGCATGTGTCGCCTGGCATCGGTGATAATGTACGCTTGGTGTGCGCGAAGTCCAAGGTTGCGCCCATGAAACCTTTGTCCATCGCGCGATTGGAACTGTGCGCCGCAGTCCTGTTGGCGCAGCTTCTCCGCACTGTCATAGATACCTATTCTCCCCGCGTTTCCGGCTTAAGAGCTTATGCCTTTACGGATTCAAAGGTCGTTTTATACTGGATTAAAAGCTCTCCACATCGCTGGCAAACATTTGTTGCTAATCGCGTAGTTAAGCTGACCGATAATATACCCGCAAAAGACTTTTTTCACGTCTCTGGTGCAGACAATCCCGCTGACTGTCTGTCTCGAGGCTTGACTCCGGCTAAGCTAGCCTCACACCCATTGTGGTATCATGGACCTCCTTGGGCCGCTTTGGATCCCACGAAGTGGCCGCTTAAGGATATAGAGTCCATTCCCTCGGATGTTCCTGAACGCAAGGTTCTCGCCCATCCTGTAGTGACACCCGTGAACGACGAAGAAAGTGAAATACTCTCGCTAGCCAACCGCTGCTCATCGTGGAGTAGGTTGCTGCGAAGTTTAGTTTTTGTTTACCGCGCATTGAAGATTTTACCTCGTAGGGATGAATTTTGTGTAACGGCGTCAGACTTAGAGTTTGTTGAGAGGAAGTTGGTTTGTACTTTACAAATAAAATATTTTAGTAGTGATTTGAATTGTTTGAAACTTGAAAAGAATTGTTCACCCGCTTTAATAAAACTAAGACCGTTTTTGGATAACGGATTAATTCGCGTTGGAGGTCGTTTGTCGAACTCAGATTTAGAATTTAATCATAGACACCCTGTTGTATTGCCACGTCAAGATCACGTAATTGAGTTAATTGTAGATTACTATCACAAGAAGTATCTGCACGCCGGTCCTGAATTAGTGCTAAGTTTACTAAGGCAACGTTATTGGATTTTGTCCGCAAGACGCATAGTAAGACAACGCGTTCATAAGTGCAACGTTTGCTTTAGACGGAAACCTCGTCCATCGTTTCCACTGATGGCTGATCTGCCGGACATTAGGGTTCGTCGGGTGGTCAAGGCATTCACATACACGGGTTGTGACTATGCAGGTCCGATATCTTATACACCAATTAGGCGCCGTGGTGCTAAGGCTCTCAAAGCTTATCTTTGTGTATTCACTTGCTTGACTACTCGCGCAGTGCACATTGAGTGTGCTTCAGATCTCAGCACGGTGAGCTTCTTGGGTGCACTAAAGCGATTTCTGTCTCGTAGAGGTCCGGTTAAGATTATGTTTACGGACAACGGTACGAATTTTGTTGGAGCCAGTTCGTACCTAAAGGATTTATACAAGTTCCTTAATTCTGAGTATCGCCCGCGTTTTCAAGAAGAGTGGTTAGAGAGCCGTATCGAGTGGAAGTTTATTCCACCGGCTTCTCCGCATTTTGGAGGATGTTGGGAGAGCATGGTGAAGATTATAAAAAATCATTTCTTTAAGGTTATTGGACAACAACTTTTATCTTATGAAGAACTTATAACTGTCCTCGCGCAGGTGGAATGCCTTCTTAACTCGCGTCCTCTCACAGTTTTGAGTTCAGATCCTGCTGAACCTACCGCGTTGACTCCAAGTCATTTTTTGCATACCGCGCCTTTGTGTTCTTTTCCCGCGGCTGAAGTGGAGCCTGGTAGTCTACCTCAGCGATATAGGCTGTTGGATAAGTTAGTCCAGTCGTTCTGGAGGCGATGGAGGCTTGAATATTTGCACGCGCTTCAAACCAGAGAGAAGTGGAACACTCCCGCTGTCCCTGTAGCTCTGGGCACGGTTGTTTTGATAATTGTTGATTCCGCACCACCTCTCGCCTGGCCGCTTGGAGTCGTAGAGCAGCTCCATCCTTCCAAGGATGGTACTGTTCGCGTCGTCACGGTACGAACCGCGAAGGGTACTTTTTTGCGTCCGGTAGTACGGTTATGTCCGTTGCCGAACCAATAGCTTACCTACATATTAGCATTTGTAGTTTAGTTATTTAGTTTTACTGTAGAGTAAGAAAGTTAGAATATGATATTCCGCGTTCATTTGATGCTTATGTATCTAGTGTTTAGCTTTAGGTTTAGATTATGTATTTCTAGATATAACCGCGATGTTTGTGTTTAGATTACCGCCGCGTTAATTAGGTAAATATAATTTTGTTTGTTTAATGGCAACCCATTAAGGCCGGGGGAAATGTTAGCGCCATCTATTAGCCCTATTAGTAAACTTCATAATTTCTAGTTAGCTAATCGATTGGGATCGCTTTGTTTCGTCCACGGTACTTAGGATGTCGCCGCCGCGCCATCTACTGGAGAAATGGATCTTCAGTGCGTCCATGCGTCTTGCGTTTGAAGGACGTGTGAATTGATTGATCCGCGCGTACTCCGAGTTACTTCATAGTGTCTCGTAAATCAGACTGTTATATTTGTTAGTGTATGAACTCTTTGAGCTTGCACCACCTGCGTCTTAAGGGGAATGGTGGATCCACATGTACCAGAGGAAAGCAAGGAGCGCAGGAGCCCCTGCCCATATCTGAGAGCGCCGGTAGCTGTACATACTTAAGGTACGTGGCATGATTCATTAGCATCCCAATCGAAGTTCAATTATCGTTACCATCTTCCGCAATACAGTCCACTTAACAGGGCACGGGTGGCGGCCGTTTTTAGAGTTCCGGAGAACCGCGTCTCCACCAATGTTTGCCCACGCCACACCCTCCCTCCTGCACAAACTGCAGGTAGTTCAAAACCTCTTTTGCCGCAGGGCCACAAACGCACCGTGGTACGTACGTAACGCGGACTTGCAGAGAGATCTTGAACTGCCTACAGTACAACAACACCTCAAAACACTCTGTGAAGCGTTCTTCAAACGCTCCGAAACCCATCCCAAACCTCTAGTTCGTGATTCAGTCTCATATACTACTCCTGTGTTAGATTCGAAGTTCAAAGTCGCTAGGCCTAGGAATGCGCAAGCGTACTCATCCACCAGACTGTCAGTTGATCTCGAAGCCCTTCTGGCCGCAAATTCTAATTCTAACGTAAATTCTAATTCTAACGTAATTCCTAATTCTAACGTAAATGCGAATTAATTCAATTTTATTTTGCAATTTTTAATTTTTGTTTTAATTATTGATTTTCATTTTGAGCACCTTCAGTGCTATGTATTCACCTTCAGTGCTTTGAGCACCTTCAGTGCTATGTAATCCCAGCGGGTGACCCCTTCTGGGCCCCGCTAGCGCGGCCTCTTTCTCCAATTGGCCGTCGCTCAGATGAAGGCTGAGTGGCAAAAATGCACGAGCCGACAGGGGGTTTTTAGTGGGTATGGTTCTGGTAGGCGTCGGGACGAGTCCCACATAACTCTGGAATCGCGCCAGAGTATGCGTCAGAGCATTTTTATCCTCCTGCCCTTCCCGCGGAGGGGAACAAAAAAAAAAGAAATGGGTCAGTCTCGGTTTGCGTGCGGAATCGTTCGCACGTCAATTGTAGACGCCTCTTCCGCTCTCTAGTTCCCGCACTAGTTGAGCACCCCAATTTTCACGGGTCGTTTTCACGACTTGGGCTCTCGTTACCGTACTTCCTAAATTTCATAGAAACGTCGTTTTCACGACAAAATCTTCGTGCTTCGCCTGTGTATTTGTCGAACGTGAGCTACGTCGACGGGCTTCAACGTTCCAGGTGTTTCTTCGTGCAGTAAGTTCGCCGTGATCAAGACTCCGAGGACTGGTGGATACGCATAACGGTGCCAACGAAACCAGTCGGCGTTGCCCCGGTGCGCATAGTTTCCTTAGTTTCCATAGCCCTTCAGGCAAACAACAAACTGGAAGTCCCGATCCCAGTGCACTGGGCCTTACCCAGGGTGACGGAACCAGCACTGTCCGAATTAGGGGCACCGCTGCGGCCGTCCCGATCCCTCCTACCGCCGGTAGGGAGGCTTAGTTAGTTGTCGACAGTTAGATCGTTCATAAATTATATAATTATTATATCAATTATAATTGTTAGCTCCCCATTCCCTCCCCCGCCAGACGCAATGGCCCCGCAATCCCTCCAAGATATTGCGCAGCAAGTTGCAGATGGCATCGCCGCCTCAGGCTCCCCCCCCGACGCCAATGTAATAGTCCAATTGCTTGGCCGTTTTCTTCCCCTTCTCGCCAACTTGGTTCCACAGGCCCCTCAGGCCCAGGCTTTTCAGGCCTCATCAACAACGCTGCCTCACAGCACTCCCCCTTCCTCTGCCTCCTCCATGGAGGTTGACACTACGGACGTCGCCTCGACGGCAACCTCTACCTCGGCCTCATCTGCCACCCGCCCCTCCAAGCGCACTGCATCTAGCAGCAGCGACGAGTCCGCTTCCCAAGCGGTCACCCTCACCTCCCCTGAACCCACCGTCAGCTTCACGCTAGTGGAACGCCGCTCCAAAAGGAGCAAAAAAGCGCCGGTGTCGCCGACACCCGCCTCCAGGACGGTGTCTCCAACACCAACCATTGTCCCGGCGACCCAGTCGCCCGTCCCCTCCCTTATGTCGCTCAAAGTGACACTTCTCGCTGGCCATGCAGCCACTACCTCCAAGCCAGCTTCACGCTGCGCTCCCGTCCTCACGAAAGCGAAGACCCCTCCCCCCGTGTTCCTACGGGATAAATCAAAATGGCCCCTTGTCTCGAGCTTATGCTTGGAGAAAAAAATAAATTATACGAACGCCCTCAACATGTCCGAGGCAGTAAAAATGTCAGTCCCCACGATAGCGGACTACAGGGATTTAACAGCCCTCCTCTCTCACAATAATTTAGCCTATCACACTTACGCTCTGAAGAGCGTAAGGTAAAGGCAGTCCTCAGGGGAATCCCTGACGAAATTTCCAATGACGTCATCTACGAGGACATTAAAGCCCAGGGCTATCCCGTCTTAGCTGTGCACAAGATGCACAGTAGGAACGGACGACGCTTCCCTCTAGCACTGGTCATTCTGACCAACACCCCCAGGTCCCGAGACATCTTTAGAGATGTCAAGACCATCTGCGGTCTCTCTGGCATCTCGGTCGAGATGCCGCATCGCCGCGGCTATCCCGGGCAGTGCCACAGGTGCCAGTTATACGGGCACGCGGCGCTTAACTGCACCGCCAGCGCCAGGTGCGTAAAGTGCCTGGAGCACCACTATACCAAAGAGTGCATTCGCACTCCGGAGTCGAACTCGCCTCCATCCTGTGTGCTGTGTGGCCAGTCCGGCCACACCGCCAACTACAGGGGCTGCCCCCGCACACCCCGCACTTCCCGACATATTGCAAGGAGGGCGCCACCCAGACAGGCCCCGCCCTTTCTTAGCAATACTAACTTCCCGCCGCTGCGCCACCGGGATCCCCCGGCAGCAAAGCCCGCCCAGCCCACGCCCACTCCAGTGCTCGCTTGGAGACAGCGTCCGGCTGCACCCATCCGCCCTGCTCCACAAGCAGGTACCTAGAATTCTCCTCAGCCTTCAATGGCTGAGGATCTCAAGCTAATCTTCAACACCATAAAAGGTGTTGACATGACCCAAGTAGCGCAGTGCGCTAGTAAACTACGCGCAGCCCGCGACTCGCACGAACGATTACTCGTAATCGCAGAGTACCAAACCCTAATTAATTCATTATAGGTACATCTATAATGAATACTTCTCTAAGCGCCACGACTGGTCGCACGAAACCCAGGGGTTTATCCCTGATCTCGTTTAACACCCGAGGTCTAATCGACCAACTTCCGGAGCTCAAACTGTTCATTAAGAACATACAGCCCGAGTTAATCCTTGTCCAAGAGACATTCTTAAAACCCTAGCACACCAGGGGTCTCAATATTCCTGGATACTCTCTTGTGCGTGATGACAGGCCCGCTTCGGTCAGACTAGGCGGCACTGCCATATACTACAAGAGAAGTATCCACTGCACACCGATTCCCACGCCTCCACTCACCAACATGGAGGCCACAGTATGTAGACTGGCTATGACAGGTCACAGGACCATAGTCTTGGCCTCAGTCTACATACCTAGTGGTACAGCGCCCCTTCGTTGTGACTTCGAGGCCTTACTCGAACTGGGGCAATCCGTCATTATGTTCGGCGATTTTAATTGCAAACATACTGACTGGACGTGCTTGTCGACCAACACCAGTGGTGTTAAATTACTAGACATCACAAAGTCACTCAATCTTGAAGTCATTTCACTGGTCACACCGACACCTTACTCGGACAACCCGCTTCATTCCCCTGATATCCTTGACTTTGCCATCGTCAAGGATATCAATCTCGACCTTAAGACCATACAGCCGCTAGACGACTTAGGCTCTGACCACCGTCCGGTGTCTCTAATATTAGGACCCCAAAACGACCCTCCTGCTCCGAAAACCTATACCAATTGGGAAGGTTTCAAGCACACCCTGTCTTCGGCCTTGGAAGCCCCAGACTGCCCACTCGCGATTTCATCCGACTACCTCGATAGCACGGATAAAATCGACTCGATAGTCGATTCGCTCACTACCGCCATCAACTCGGCTATTAGCGAGAATCTAAAGGTTGCTAAGCATGGCAAGCCCAAGCTTCCCTTGGACATTAGCAACCTAATCAAAGCTAAAAACGCCGCTCTCCGTAGAGCCAGAAAATACCCTACACCCGACTACAGGCTAATCGCTAACCGGCTCCAACGTAAAGTCAAACGTACCGTCGCGGAATACAGAGACGTTCAAAGGAACGATCTCATGATTAATATTTCCCCGTCCCACACAGCGTACTATAGGATGGCGAAATCCCTCCGACTAGACGCCCGTACTTACACCCCTCCGTTATCTCGTCCCGATGGCACTACCGCCTTCGAGGACGACGAAAAAGCTGAATGCTTCGCCGATAGCATTGCTTCACAATGCTCCCCGAGTACCCAACCCACAGACCCAGCTCACATCCAGGCGGTGGAAGGCGAAGTCGATTGCAAAGACTCCCGTCCCGTCACCACTGACCCCATCACAGTCTCTAACGATGAGATCCTACTCATCATTAGGAGACAGGAATCCAAAAAGGCCCCGGGTGCGGATGGAATTTCCAACCAAGTACTTAAGCAGCTGCCTCGGCAGGTGCTTACCTTACTTGCGATTATCTTCAATGCTTGCTTCGACCTGAGCTACTTTCCAAAAGCTTGGAAAGAAGCTATAGTCATAGGCATTCCCAAGCCGGGTAAACCTTTGAATAACCCGGCTAATCACAGACCCATCAGTCTACTCAAGGCAATGACCAAACTTCTCGAGAGAGTCATACTCGCGCGAATGAAGGACCACCTGTTCCCAGCGGACGGTGACCCCCTCATTATCCCCCACCAATTCGGCTTTCGAGCCAAACACTCGTGCCCTCAGCAAGTCCATCGAATCATCGAGTACATACTCGACGGCTTCTACCCCAGACGACTGAAAACAGTCGCGGTCTTCTTTGACGTAGCCAAGGCTTATGACAAAGTCTGGCACGCAGGGCTCATTTACAAGCTTCACAACACAGGCTTGCCCGACCGACTAGTCAAACTAGTCGGCTCCTACCTTAAAGATCGCACCTTTCGTTTCAAACACGAAGGTACGCTCTCCACCCTCCGTCCCCTCAAGGCGGGCGTCCCTCAGGGCTCTCGCCCGGTACTCGCCCCGTTATTATACACAATATACACCAATGACATACCTATTCCGTCTAAAGGTGTTCAACTCTCCCTCTTTGCCGACGACACTGCCCTATACGTCAAGGGCGTGCACGTCGACACACTCATCACCAAACTCCAGAAGGCCGTAAATGACCTCGGAGCCTGGTTTAGAGTCATGAGACCAGTCATGACGTACGCCGCCCCAATATTTGCACATGCTAAACCCTCCGATATGTATAAACTACAGGTATTTCAGAATCTCTTCTGCCGCCGGGCCACGGATGCTCCGTGGTACGTGCGAAACGCAGACTTGCACAGAGATCTCGAACTGCCTACTATATAACAACACCTTAGGACGCTCTCCACCGCTTATTTTAAGCGATCCGAAGAGCACCCTAACCCCCTTATACGCGAGACAGTAGCTTATACTGCTCCGTCCATGCCGTCAAGGTACAAAGTCCGTAGACCAAGAAATACACTCTCGGATCCCCCCGATCAACTTTCGGCTAATCTGGACCAGCTTAAGGCTGCCCAGGCCGTTTAATCACCAATATATAAATGTCATTTGCACCTTAAGTGATTAAGTATTCTCAGTGCGTGACCCGCTAGCGGGTCCCTGATTGCGCGCCCACCTCCCTACCCGGGTGTCGCTCCGATGAAGGCTGACAGCATTCCCATGCTACAGCCGATTAGGTGGTTTTTAGTGGGTAGGTGCCACTTTGGTGAGTCCCACATCACCCCGCAGACGGTTGCGGTGGTATTCATGACGAATCTTCCACCTCCCTCCCGAGAGAGGGTGCTTCGGCAGCAAAAAAAAAAAATAAGAAATGGGTCAGTCGCTACTCAGACTTTAGAGTGAACACACTGGAACAACATACGCAAAAGAACTGTACCTGAAGATGGATACAACCCCTGAAGAAGCCGCTCAAATCGTTGCTCTATTGCAAACAGGACTGCGACAGGTTGACGTTGCTCGACAGTTGAACCTTAGCCGATTTGCAGTACGACGAGTATACCAACGGTTCCGTGAGAATAGTGGCTATACCCGAAGACGTGGATCCGGAAGAAAACGTTGTACATCAGAAAGAGACGACCATTTCATTGTGTCTACGTCGTTGCGCCACCGCTTCAGCAATGCTGTTGAGGTGCAACAAGAGCTCCGGTCAGCTCGTAGAACGTCTGTGAGTGTCTCTACGATTAGAAGAATATTGAAAGAAAAGGAATTCAGAGCTCACAGACCTGCTAGAGGCCCAAAATTGACCGTGCGACATCGGAGAGAGCGGTTACAATTTGCTCAGGAGCATGTCAACTGGACGCTTGACCAGTGGAGGGCCGTTCTCTTTACCGATGAGACAGGAGTATGTCTTTTCTGCAACGATAGACGCAGAATGGTATACCGAAGAAGAGGGGAACGTTTTACCCAAGCGTGTATAGAGGAATCCGTCGAATACGGAGGTGGTTCCTGTATGTTCTGGGTTGGCATATCCGTTGAAGGGAAAACGGAACTTGTGTGCGCTGTGTCGCTGAATGCTGGGCGGTACATAACAGAAATCTTACAAGACCATGTGGTCCCGTATGCCGGTTTTGTTGGCGATGGTTTCATGTTAATGCACGATAACGCCCGTTGCCACACTGCGTTTTCTGTGCGGGACTACTTGGAAGAGGTTGAGATTCCTGTTATGCAGTGGCCAGCACGAAGCCCAGACCTAAACCCGATCGAGCATCTCTGGGACGATGTAAAGAGATACGTACGAGCACGTGATCCGGCTCCCACCACTCTCCAAGAGCTTCAGGATGCCGTGAAGGAAGAATGGGAGAACATACCCCAAGAGAGAGTGGTGACCCTCGTGAGGTCCATGAAGGATCGGATGGAAGCTGTCATCAAAGCAAGGGGAGGAAATACTAGATTTTAAGGACTGATTTGAGATTTTTTATGTTTTTTTAAATTTAGTTTTTGTAACTTTTATCCTTTGTAAGATTTTTTTATTAAAAGCTTTAAAACATATACACATGTTTGTAATTTCTAATAATCAATTAAATAACCTTTCCAATGATATCCTACAATCATACCCTTACTATGGACAAAGTTTGAGTAAAAGTATTTTAAAGTTGCTTTTTCGAAAGGTGCGATTTTTGTGACGCCGAGTGTATAATGACTTAAGCGATCTCATGTTTAGCCTAGACCTAAAAATAACGATTGCTGTAATGAAAGTGCATACCAAACGGGTGTGAAAATTTGGGTAACATTTACGATCGTATTTTATTAAATTTTTAAATTTTGGTGCACGATTTGACCTATATACAGCAGGAAGTTTTTTAATATATGATGCAGTGGTTTTAAATAATAGTTCTTGATCTCATCTTATATTTGTCTATGAAATAAGCATACTTTTAACAATTATATATTCCACCAAAGACTGAAGAAAATTAATATATGGCAATGTTTCACATTTTAGAAAGAATTTGTGATAGTAGTGGTAAGTAGCCTTGCCAATTACGCCGAAGGTCCCAGGTTCGAGTCCTGGCCGGGGTATTCATTTCTCACCGAGACGTTTCCCGATCGCTGGAAACTAACCAGGGTTGTTCTTGTTCCTAAGGGGACTGGCGGCACCTCACCCTGTGACTATTGACCTGTAGAAGTCCTTTGCACTTCAGCTAAAGTTTTTGAGATGACCATCCACAGCTGTATTTTTCCACAGATAAGCGCTCAGCTGTCTGAAGCACAACATAGTTTTCAACCTGGGCGCATTACGACGGGGAACTTGCTGGGTCTCATGACACACCTGGCACCGGCAGTGGATGCTGGCCTGCAAGTGGTTGTAGCTAATTTTGATTTTAGGAAGGCGTTGACACCGTGGATAATGACGTCCTTCTACATAAACTGGCTAGCGTAGGGTGTTCCCCGCACAATTTAAGTTTCTTCGCTAGTTATCTGCGGGATAGGCGTCAATATGTTGATTGTGGAGGATGTCTTTCTGAATCCTATGCGACAAAATCCGGTGTGAATCAAGAAAATAACTTGGAGCCACTCCTCCTAATTTTGCTGATAAACGACCTACGAACTGTCGTGAATCGGTCTGAGCCCCTGCTCAGATGATTGCAGATGATTTGAAGTTAATTCTCGCAATAAAGCAGAACGAGGATCATAATGCAATGCAGCAGGACATACGTAGTGTCATAAAGTGGCGTTGTGACAATAACTTAACATTTAATGTCGCTAACTGCTCTGTGTTATAATTTAGCCGAGCTCACTCTCCGAACCATCACCAATATAGAATGGAGGGGACGCCGACGCAGAAAGTTATAAAGGCAAAAGATCAGGGAGTGCTCTTTTTGTCAGATATGAACTTCAGGCAACATATTGAAGGAATTTGTAAAAAGGCTTACCGCAATCTGGGACTAGTTTTGCACCATGCGAACAAATTCACGAATATGAAGGCGTTAAGTAAAAAGCAACTTTGAATGCAATGCATCAATTTGGTCCCCACATGAGTATAAGTTAATGGTGGAACGGATACAAAACAAATTTTGCAGATTTATTTTCAGGAAAATGTACGGAGTGTACCCAGGGTATCCACTGCTGTATCCTGGCCTATGCATAGTGGGTATGGTAGGTTATTACATGCTCGAAGTTAGGAGGGAGGTAGATCATGCCACGTATTTATTTAAGATTATTCGTGGCATATACAAAACCCGGACGTATTAGCATCCATACAGCTTTGTGTGCCGGACGGATACGTGGGTAGGCGGCGGCGATCGCCGTTGTTTCTAGTCCCGCGCGCGCGCACTGCGTTGCTGCACAGCGTTGCTGCACAGCGCGCCGCTCACGCGCGAGCTTCGGACGCTCAACACGACGTCGGGCCGCGTAGATTTGTTTTCCTGTTCACTGAATAAATTCACTTGGGCCGCATATTATGTATGTAGTGTTAATATGTAAAGGTTAATTGTTAATGTTACCTGTTATGTGTGTTTGTAATTGTACTTGGTGTATGTAACTGCTTATTGGATTTCTTTTTCTTTGTGTAAATGTGTCTTTATAGTATTTCTTAATATTGTGTGTCGGTGGCAACGCTATTTACATTAGCATTAAGTTTCTGTAACGATAGCTGTTTGTTTAGGATTAAATAAAGAAGAAAAAGTTTTAATATGAAAGCAGACAATAAGTTTTGTAATGCTGCGTTCCGTTTGCCGATTACAGCGCTCACAGCGCTCATATACCCGTTCCGTTTGCCCGTGAGCGCGCTCACAGCGATATCGATACGTCATCAATGACGTCATGAACGCCGCCATCTTACCGCTCACAGTGCCAACGCTACGGAGCATGGTCGTTGTGAACGGCCTGTCAAAACTGACACATGACGTTACTTTGTTGATGTTTTTATTAGTCTATTAAAGATTTTAAAAGCTTGTTTATTAATTTTCTTTTGTAATAATGTTAAAAAATGGCTCCTGCTTCATTCAGGATCAAAGATCTTAATGAAATTATAACTTTAGACTTAATCGACGAACAATCAGAATGTTAGCGCGCTATTTACCGTTCCGATTGCAATAGCACTAATAACACTTTTAGCGCGCTCAAAGGAATCGGAACGGTTTTGAGCACTTTTAGCGCTGTGAGCGCTGTAATCGGCAAACGGAACGCAGCATAAGTTGACCAAGCATCAAAATTGTGCCGCAACAACTCAAGCTCAAGTCATTATGTTCGCAGACAAGAAAGAAACAAAAAGAAACAAAAAGACAAGAAAACGTATGGAAATGATTGAATGCAATGAATATTTTCATAATGTGCCAGTGGACGCCTGTCACCAAATTCACTCGTGACTATAGTAAGATTAATTTAAGAAGTGCGATTTGACAGTTGCTGTTTAGGGTTGAGGTGTCTACAAAAGAGTTGTCAAAAAATCGATTCATAGGAATGAAATAGTTTCGATTACTCAATTGTAATTAAAGGTATATATATTTTTTTACAAGAGGAATATATGATAACAGATGCATTAAAGCATAGAATAAACGATCATTTCAACTTGCCAAACAAATATTTCAACTATTTTGATAGAGTTTAAGCTGAGAGAAATAAATTAAGGTTGTGAAAAACGGTGACGATCTTATCACGTATTATTTTTTCGGCTACCGTTTCAGTGCGGGATCTTATACAGAGATTTTGGAGGCGTTTAAGCTTATTTAATTGCTCCTCGGTCAAATCAAGATAGCTGATATCGCAGTAGTCAGGTAATGGGAGGATTAATGATTGCGACGGTGCAATTTTTGTCTTTATGGGTAGGAAATTGCGAAGTCGTGTAAGAGATATAATAGCTGCAAACACTTTCCTGCTGACCGAATTTATTTGTGGTGTCCAGGAGAGTGAGGAATCCATAAGAATGTCAAGATTTTTTACTTCAATGCTAAAAGGTATTATTACATAGTCAAACATTACGTGTGGAAGTTGGCCAGGTAAATGTTGAGAAACCATATATAGACTACCAATTGAGGTACTATGAAAACTGACGTCACTGTTCAACTCACCTGATAGATAAGATCCATATCATTGAATTAAAATAAAAAATATAGTTCTTTTTTAACATTAAATGGCGCTGATGAAAACTCAAGTGTTAAAAAAAGTATGACATGACAGCAATGACTGAGTGAGTGATAGACAAAAAAAATATGCGCCCGAAAGGGTTTCTTTTGAATATAAATATGGGCAAACGATGAGTACCGATATTTTTACACAGGTGCACAATGCAAGGTGAAAGAGCCATAGGTATCAATTTCAGTAAACCTTACGTTAAAAAAAAAATGAATAAAATAAAATAACCTAATTTACCTCAAGGAACACTATATTATTAATCTTTTATAAGATGTGTGTGTGTGTGACTGAAAATAAATATGTAACTGGTATAAATATACATATCATAATATAAACATACGATCATTCAACAAAGAGATTGACATTGACTCTTGAGTTTTGTCAACGCCATCTAGTTTCGAATGAAATATCTTTAAAAAAAAAGAAACGAAAAGCCCTCACTAGGTCTTCTGTCTGACTATAAATATATAAAAATACTGAACGTTGAAATAGGTATAAATAATATTTATTTACTTTTTGGATTATTTTCTTTGTTAATATACGATAATGTATAATTCTTGTAAATATGAATGCCGTAAAAGAAACTTTCTAAACAAACGGATATAAAAATCAATTGGATAAACATGCACTTAGTATAATTCCCTTGATAAGCGACGATTTCTGAATTTAAATCGATTTGTCTCCACCTCAGTAACGATTATAAAGTAGCAACACTACATTCAATCAACAATTTTTCAGATTGATTTTAGGACGTAAATGCTTTAGGTCACTGTTTTATGTTTAGCCAAAAATTTTGCAAAGTTTATGGTTTATTACGTTCTATGGTCAGCTGTCAAATCGCACTTCTTAAATTATTCAACTAAGATGTTTATAAAGGCCAATCATTAAACGGAATAAAATCCGGTTGAAAAGTGTTTTATTTAATATAAAGAACCATAACATTTAAGAAAATATTAATAATAAATTGAAAAATACAAATAGAACAGATCCAACCGTCATACAACTTTGGGCCATCATTATGGAGGTGGAATTTGGCAATAAAATCCTCATTTATTTATATAAATATTTGATAACGCTATTTTTAAAATGGGTTAATCAACTTCAGTTAATGACTTTTGTGGAAATTTTATCAGATTATGCTGGCAAACTCGGTTGGGCCCAAATCTCGAAGGGCACCTTGGCAATAGTAATTTATATCCTTCTCAGAATAATGATATTTTTTCGATTGATGAATCCTACGGGCACGGTGCTATTTACTGTCAGGCGCATTAACAAATTAGACTAAAAAGCACTAAGACCCAAAGAAGGCATATCCTTTAAAAAAAACAAATCACTAGGTTACAAAGCTTTATTTATATGGCCATTATTTATAACTGCCTCTTGTGCATCTGGCGCATGATGGTCATGACGAGAACGTTGACATCGGGGTAGGCCACTAGGAGCGAGTGCCAGTCCGCGTGCTCTAGGTACACCAGGTCCACCACCTGCCCACAAAGACTGCAGTTATTATAAGTAATATCACAACGTTAGTTATATTTCAGTAGAAATCCCAGGTTTCACGCGCGTAGCTCATGACCATTTGGGAATATCAGGATATTATGACCTGTTGCGCTTCAGCCCTTTAAGCATTTACTCACAGAAAATCGCTTCAGTCCATCGGCTTGTTTTGACATAAAAGAAGAGCAAATAAAGAAAACACTTTTACATTTATAATATTGTTATAGATTAAGGTTTACTTTCATATAGATCACCTCGGTTAGAAACTTTCAAGTTATTAATTTGCGTCTAAATGTCAATTTATGTTGGTCTATGAACTACACAGCAATACCTTAAACCAAGATCAGCTAACTTCTTATGACGCCTTAAGCCTTGACATTCGTCGCACAATGTTGAATGGAACTTTAACTACAACTAAAAAAATTCGAGAGAGTCTTCATAATTTTTTTTCAATTTTCACTTAATTTTCAGTTGCGTTTAACCTTAACTAAACTTTTCCTGTACAAAACTATTCCTAACAAAAAATAAACGAGTGTCAACAGCCATTGACACGTTAAAGTTTAACCGGTTAAGTTAAGTTTAAAAAAAAATCGGTCTTTTCGCCACCATCCCATAAAGGCAAAGGTATTATATCACTTTATGCCCCTTTAGCCTATCATAAAAAATATACATAGCTAGCCTTTACGTTCTGGAGTCACTGACGTTCTCTATTTGTATAAGCAAATTTACGTCGGCGTAGTTGTCTTGTGTTTATTTTTTAATATTTTTTTGAAGACATGAACTCACAGTGCGGCTGGCGTACGTGTACTCGTAGCGAGTGGTGGGGTTGATAGCTGAGTAGAACCCAAAGTAGCCGTTTGTGTTGAGCACCGTCACCACCTTCTTGTCGCCGCTGGAAATCAGCCAGTTCATTTATTTCTCATGTTGGAGGATTTATTGTCATATTGAAAATTCATGAGTTGCGGTTGACAGCTTATGTTGTTCAGATAGCTTAGCTTGGCACAAGAGCTATGACATTGTTTTACTTTAAATTATAAGTTTTGAGTAACTAAATATGCTTTTTTTATTTCAGTATAACGGACATCTATCAAAAGTACATATATTTAAGCAATTTAGCTATTTTAGCATAAACCATGTGACTACAATACAACGGTAAACTTTTTTTGAAAGATTAAAGTCAAGTGCAACCAAGATATTTCCCCAAACTATCGATATAAACTATTTAAATTGTAAAATAATTTTGAAATAATACTTGAAAAGAATCACAGACTAAATTACGGCTCTAAACAAATTTATCATGTCCGTTATAAAAAATGCGACAGCAAATATCTTACTTTTTGTCCAGGTAACACTTCTCTACTTCACCTTCGTGAATAAAATATATTTTGGGCAGCACGTCTCCCTGACGCACTATCTCCGTTCCTGGTTAAACGATAATTATAGATATAAATAAAATATATTCCATGATCGCTGACATGACTTTTCAAAAGTGAACCTATTAATTGCAAGAAACTCAATATCTTTAAAAAAATACTCCTGCTGTACTTACCGTTTAAATAAAGACTGTGTAAATAATGAAATAAAAAAAAATATTTCCCAATAGTACTTTTCGTCGCGCTTTTATTTAAAATAAATATTGTCCGTTGTATTCAGAGTGAAATGATTAAAACTCTAAAGCAGACGGCATACGCCACATGAGTAGATATCCATACAGAGACCCTGCTCTCTAATAACTTTCAAAGCTGTTGCCTATTTTCGTAGGGTTGACACATGTTCGCAGTAAAAATTACAACAAGTAATGTACTCAGTCGTCAAAATATATACATCACAATGATGGAAAGTTATAGCTGGTATTGTTTCTATTTCCAGCGAATACCTGCTTCGTGAAGTGTAGGTTAATAGGTCATTAAACTTTTTTACGTCGATAAATAGAATCAGATGTGATTAGGGTGCACAGTACGTGACACTGACGTATTGACCTATAAAGATTTATTAGTTTATTTATTTGACAGTATCTGTACAGTGTATAGTAATAATACAGCAATAAAATGTAAGAAAGCTGTTTACGCAAGTAAGTAACAAGGTATCTCGCGGACGCGCGGTTTAACTCTAAATGTTTAGAATTTTTTATGGAAAGACTATAAGTCCAAATAAAAAACGGTTTTTTGTTGTCGAACGGTGAAGACTAACTCAATCTGGAATATTTTTTGTAAAATACTTTTTTGAACACCCTGTATGTACTTAAAGATGCCACATAAACTATAGTTTGCTACGTTTTTTACCGCACGGAATCCTCTCGTTTATTTTACCTAAATACCAATGCCTAACCGTCAAAATAACAAAAAAAAAAAGAATTGTGTTAGAAAAACTACCATTGAACAACGGCCTAGAACAGTCTTCACCTCGCATTACGCGTCATGAACTCACCGGCAAAAATTACAATCCTATGGAACTTGGAGGTAAGCTGTCTGAGGAAGTAGTCAGGCAGAGTCTGGAACACGGGCGGCAGCTCGAGGTGGTGGTAGTACAGTGCGCACATGATATCCTCCTTGAGGCACTCCGGCGCCGCCATCGCCAGCTCCGGCAGCCAGTTGCCTGCACATACAACTCCTTATTACTTGTCGAACTTACTCGTGGGGGGCGGGGGAGGGGAAGAGGTTGCCGCTTTCAATCCTTTGTTACGAATAAACAAAACAAGCATTGTGAAAAATATGTCTGTCAATACTTCGGTCTAAATAATAACAGTCCTGCTGTACGTATCCGAAATAAACGAAGCCACGTTTGATAGTCTCTAGTTGGCTCGGTCAAGTAGTAAATATTTGTGTTCTCTGTAACTAAAATATATTTATACTCGAAAAAAATTACTTAACTCGTATGCTTCAGTTTTTCATACGCTTAATAATCAAAATTATGATGATCTGACGATAATTTCGATTCGAATTCAGATTTAAGCCTGTGTTTATTCTATAAACAAATGGCTCGAATACTTTGTGCAACTACTTAATTAAGTTCGTTTTTGTTACCGAAGAATTTTAAGATGAAACATTGATTTAGAAACAAATGAACGGCGCGTCAAACACAAACAATTTTTGAAACATCTGAATTAGCTAATGTGTCATATATTTACCGCTAATCTAGATATTTAAAAGGTCTTCACAAAATTTCGCGGTTTTCACGAATTTGGCTCCTTCTGGGAAAATGGGAACCTCATCCACTTATTAAATATAAGTGTTTGGATGATTATGATTATGAAAACATTATATCGATGAGGCAAGGTGGTGCAATAAGTATCCGAGTCCTAAAATATTAAACAAAAAACTATGACACACAATCTGCGGGTTATAGTTACATCTGTAGATCTATGTTATATATTTGTATTAGAAACTTTATTAAACACCAAACAACGCGCAAGTGATTTTAGCCCTTAACACAAACCTACCCAGAGTGTACAATACACTGCAAATATTTTACATCGCCTCACCTTTCTGGCGCTCCCACAACTGCGTGCAGTATTTTTTGACGGCGGCCGCCAGTGGCTTCGAAACCCCGTGGATGTCCAGAAACTGTAGCACCTTCGTCATGTTAAAGTCATAAGATATCAGCTTTCGTAAATACCGATATATTACCGCTAAAGCTTTGGCGCTCATGGATATATGCATTACGAAAAGAATGTTACAAGCAACATTGTCGAAAATCAAATGAATCCAGTTCTTAAACAGTTTTTTCGAAGGCTGCAAACAGAATATTTGATTATAGTAAGTGTTTTACAAAGAGGCTCTATTTTTAAATTCGTCACGGCAGTAATACACACATTATTGACATAAATATCAGAATTAAATTGTATAATTGCTGAAGCGCTCAGCAAGAAATCTCCGATCCAGGTTTTGGGCGTGATTATCTTGTACTCTGACCACCTGTTCATGAATTCCTCTTTCAAGTCGAATGTGCCATTGAAGTAATGAAGGTAGATGATGCAACCTGCAACATCAGTAGTTCGTTCCGCAGATTGACTCAACAATACTTATAAACATAATATAATTTTACATGTTTTTAAATTAATATTTCAACAATTTTATTTTTATTTAGATTGGGTTAGACTCTACCTTCTAATCTTTCATTAGCAGGGGCGTACTCATCAGGATCAAAATAGGTGTCCATTGTCTCGTGACGCGTTTCCAATTTGCGATTTGCGTTAAAACCTAAAAAATATTAAACAGTATAGTAAGTATAGTAAATAAAATTAGAAAAGCAGGGTATTTGGTTAAAACCATGATAAACATGAAGAAACATGTTTGAAGAACAAGTTTTTTCAAACTTTGAAGAACATGTTTTTGAATGCAGACCGAAGAAACGGGGAGGTTAACTCTTTGTGAAAATTTTGTAATTTAAGATCGACATTACTGCTTTATTTAATCAATATTTAGAAAAAAAGCCAGAGCTGTAAGTATACATATTGTAACAGAAATATTATTAATCTAAATCTACTATTACTAAATATACTACAATCTACTAATCTAGAATATTTACAAAAAAAAAATACAAAAATATCTGCTTCACACGGCACGCTTCAAGCTTTCTTTCATTTCAGTTTGTCGTGCAAGTTACGGGACACCCCAGGCATACATAAAAGCAAAACAAACTATTCATTCATCATATACGAAAGTTTGTTTTTACTTCCATCTTTTTTCCCCGTGGTCTAAAAATATAAAAAATATGTTTCAAACTCGACAGCAAACAAATGTTTCGAGTGCATAATTTAGTAACGTAAACCGCTGTGCGTTGGTCTTTATCATTTGCCAACTTAAACATTTTTTTTGACAATACGCAGTCCTGGCAGTTTAGATACTTCAAAAACTGACGGACGTATAAAAAAAAAATTGACGATACAAACGTCTTAAGTTTTGGCGGTTTTGGCAGTAAAGTTTGACGGCTTCCTTACTTTCACACTTATATTTCAGGTTGAAACAGATGACGCACATCAAGAAGATGAGAAGGCAGCACACGTAGAGTATAAACGTTCTGTATTCTTTCTGAAAATAACATTATTTCTTTATTTCACTTAAGAATGGATTTCCTTTTTTTTAGGTACCAGATTTATATATTATTTATTTATTAGATTTATTTATATGATTTAGTTTTAAGTATAGGTTGCGAGCAAATTATTATTTTGTTTTTCATATCGATGAAAGACGTTTTCTACTGAAATTTCTCATAATAAATAAATTTTTAAAGTAGTTTTATAAGTCACGACATAGATAAAAGGAAGGTGTTAACAGATTTAATATGTGGATTCCACATTTTTTGTAATAAATTATTATCTTTGTACCTTAAAAATAATCTAACTTACTAATTGCAAGAGTATTTAAAATCGGTTTGTTAGTTTAATATAGTGATCGGCGGCTTTCGACGGATAGCTATGTATTCACAATATTGAAAACGGCCGAAAAACCACGTACCTCCAACGACCGACAGTAGGTGGTGTGATACTTGAAGAAGTACCGGAGCCGCAGCATGCGTGCAGCGTGGAAGCTCCAGGCACCAGTGGTGGGGATGTGCACCACGAGGATCACGGATAGCAGGTCAACGTACAGACCCACGCTGTGCAGCTTTACGAGCATCTCCTTGGACTGCACCAGCTTATCGTGCTTAATTACCAAGCGTACCTAAATTCAGGATTTTGTTTAGTATATAGGCTAAAAGATATATAGGCTAGAAGATAGGAGTATATAGGCTAAAGAGGGAGGGGAGCGCTTCCAAACGTAAACAAGTTCGCTCTGTGTTAAAAATGGAAAAAAATAGTTAAAAGTGTAAATTCAGTTAAAAGGTTATTAAATATAAAAGTGTAGCAATATACCCTGACCTGGACATTGAAATACAGGAATAAAAACACCAAGAAAACCTTTTCGATACAATAACGACAAAAAAATTCAAAATTTGATTTGTGTTTGAAGCAGAAGTTCTGTCATAAACTGAAAAATATTAGTATGACTAACATTTTTGGATGATTTGAATGTATGTTCATCGAAGGTACGTCTATTAATTATTCCAAATTTTGAAAACAAATCATTATAACCTCAAAATGCTGAATGATTCAACAGTACAAAATAATAAAAACAACGCCATCTGCCGTCGAGAATAGAAAGTGCTGATTTAGAACAAAAGAAAACACAGAAAGAGAAACATATTATCTATTATCTATTAAACTGAAAGAATCCTACTTGAGAGCACTGAATTAAAAATTACCAAACAAAAGTAAATATAAAAATAATAATAATAAAAACATCATGCAGATTTGTGCAGGTTGCAATGCAGAGGTCCCAGAAAAGGAATTCCTGATATGTACACTTTGTAAAAAAGTGTACGATCTTGAATGTGCAAATGTCCCAACAAAACGGTTCTATAATACAATGACTTTAGAACATAGGGCAAAATGGAAATGTCAAGAATGTATCTGCAAAGTACCAAAAAGTAACAACTCAAATACCCCAGTCCGTTCAACCGACCATGGACCTTGCAATCCCGCAGAATTTAATGTTACTTTAAGAAAAGAAAATACTCATAACTTCTATGATGCCTCTTGTCTCGATATAACAAACATGACAGGTGATACAATCTCAGAGACCTCTCAAAATACCGAGACCAACACCGAGCCTGGAACAACTGTATCTATTAAAAACTTAAGCAAAATTATAATCTAACTAATAAAAATAAAACTAAATAAGAAAATAACAATTTCTTGATTATGAAAATACAAGACACAATCAAGTTAGAAGTAAATAATGCCATTTCTCAATTAAGAATAGATATGGAGAATAGAACTGAATGTTTATCACAACAATATGAATGTATGCATATAAACATGGAAGTCATTAACAAGGAAATTAATACTCTGAAAAAACAATGTAACTCCCTAAAAGAAGATATTTTGCAGTTACAATCAAAATGTGGTAATTCTACTGAAACTACACCTAACAGTAACTGTAAAAAATTTGTTCTATATGGACTCCCTGAAATTCAACAAGAACACGAATATGACCAACATAAAAGAATTATTAAAATTTTCCGCAATATTTTGAACATAGATTTATTGGGCTACATTGAGGATACACGCAGAATTGGTAAATACAGAAATTATAACCGACCCATAATAATTGAACTAATCAGCAAAAGAATGTTAAAATACATTGTAAGTAATAGCCACTACTTTCAAGAAACTGGATTAACAATTGCAGAGCATTTAGATGAAAAAGCTCGTTTGATGAGGAAAGCTTTAAGAGAAGAAATGGTGAACGCGCGCGAAAGCGGTTTGTATGCGATTATACGAAACAACCAGCTAATTATAGAAGAAAAGAGGACAACATATAAAAAAAGTACAAGTCGAAACCTAGGAAAAAGTAATTTTAATATCCAAAATGAAAGAATACAAGAAAATCATACAAATAAAACATATGAAAATTGCCAAAACGGATTCTCTGAAACAAATAATACATTTCAAAAATAACCAACAATACCACATCTTATACCAAAATATACAAAGTTTGAATAACAAGCAACATATAATAGAAGCTTTTCTAGAAGAAAAACAAATATACCAAGCTGTTTGTCTGTCTGAAACCTGGTTGTCTCCGGGCAAACTCAGTTTGATACAATTTGATAACTACACTGTCGCAGCCCCCTTCTGTCGTGCAACAATGCAAGGCGGCGGGGTTTGTATATTACTAAACAACAACATTGAATATACAGAAATAGCAGAGATATCGCAAATGTCATTAGAATATGTTATAGAATTATGTGGAATAGAATTAGTTAAGGAAAATATATTATTAATTGTTTTGTACTGGAATGGGAAAGAAGAGGTTATATTTTATGATAGATTTAAATATCTATTAAATTACATAAAAAATAAACATTTCGCTTAAAATACTATAATAGGCGGAGACTTTAATATAAATATCTTAAAAAATAATTCGAAAACCAACGAATTTTTAGATCTTATATCGGAATTTAACTTTAAACAACACATAAAAAACCCAACTCACGGGCCCTCATGTTTGGAACTAATTTTAACTAACTTTAAAGATAGAAACCTAGGTAACACAGTCGAAGATTTTGGTCTGTCTGACCATCGCGGCACCACTTTAAAACTAAACATAGAACAAACTTGTAAATCGGATAACTTCTACACTTATAAACGAATATTTAACAATCATAATATGCAAAATTTTAAACTACATTTGAGTGAAATAATATGGTCACAATGTCTAACAAATACAAACAATATAAATGAAAATTACAAACTATTTATTGATATACTTACAAATACCCTTGATAAAACCATACCAAAGAAAAGAATACAAATAAAACAACATTTAAAAAAATATTGGCTCACCAAAGGTATTAAAAAATGTTTTAAAAATAAAAGACTTTTAAAATTATTTGTTAATAAAACAAATAACCTAACATTACTAAATTACCATAAAAAATATGAATCCATATTAAAAAGAGTAGTCATAATATCTCAACGTTTACAATACATCAATAGGATCAAAAATTCTGAAAATAAAATAAAAACTACTTGGAACATTATAAACGAGCGAACAAAAAAACGAAAAATTTGCAATAGAAACAATATAGGACTAGAAATAAACAATAAAATAGTTTCAGAACCAAAACAAGTAGCACACGCCTTCAATGATTTTTCCGCATCTATTGGTGAAAACAGCCAGTGTCACCAATCCCATAAACCCCCTCCAAGCACGTCGATGACCCTGCCTAATACAATGTTCTTAGCGCCTGTCACCACTAGTGAAATATTGAAAACCATAAAAAACCTAAAGAACAAAATTAGCCATGGTTATGACGAACTCCCACCAAAACTAATAAGATACTGTGCGGATGAACTCTGTGCACCCTACTGTTCTCTAATAAACCAATCGTTTGAACAAGGAACTTTTCCAGATTTATTGAAACATGCAATAATAAAACCTGTACATAAGAAAAACTCAAAAACAAATCCTAACAATTTCCGACCAATAGCAATGTTACCAACATCATCGAAAATTTTTGAACAAGCTATGTGTAACCGCGTATATAACTTTTTAGAAAAATTTAGAGCTTTCGTCACCCGGCAATATGGATTCCGTAAAAAGAGATCAACAATTCTAGCAGTTTATAAATTTATTCAAGAAACAATAGACATAATACAAGATAAGAAATACGCTGTAGGAATACTCTTAGATATGACAAAAGCATATGATAGAATCCAACATCCTATCTTACTAAATAAATTATATAAAATGGGCATTCGGGGTTTAGCGCACGATTGGTTTGTTTCTTACTTAAAAAATAGAGTTCAGTTTGTAGAAATAGACACATACAATGGGAAAAAAAATGAAAGTAAAAAAGTTAGATCGGAAGCAAGAAAAGTAAACTCCTCTATACCCCAAGGCAGTGTGCTCGGATGTCTGTTATTCTTGGTATACATAAACGACATGCCTGAAGTAATAAGAGAACACAGCATTTTGTTTGCTGACAACGTTCCATACTCTTCTCAACAATAAGAAATACAAATCTAAATATAAAACTTAGAAACATTTTTGATAAAACTACGAAATGGTTAAAAGAACATAATTTAGAGATTAACTATAACAAAACTAAATTAATAACTTTTCACCCACACCAACAAATTTCTTTAGATATAGATTTTGCATATAATAATAATAAAATTGATGTTACAAAACTGTTTAATCTGCTCGGTATTAACATAGATACACATATAAATTGGAAATCTCACATACAAAAACTACGAACTAAACTCAATTCTTTTTCATACGCCCTCCGTGAAGTGAAAAAGGCCACAAATCTGCAGACCGCCCTTATAACATATTATGCCTATGCCTACGCTTGGTTAAACTATGGTGTTATTCTTTGGGGGAACAGCACAGAGGCACCGGCACTCTTCATAGTTCAAAAAAAACTGATGCGTATTTTAGTTAACATAGACCCAACCAGTAGTTGTAGACCACATTTACGTCATCATAAAATATTAACACTGCCATGTCTCTATATTCTAGAAAATTGTAAATTTGTCCGTAAATACCCAGAGGTATACACAAAACGCAACTTACGCCAGCACAACAAGTTAACGCTGCCTAGATCCAGACTTGAGTTACACGCAAAGAGCCCCTATGTGATGTCTATCAAAATATATATAACAAGCTCCCCGATTGTCTGAGAAATACTACGGATTAAAAGCAGTTTATTAAAAAATTAAAACAATTACTTACAAAAAATTGTTATTACTCAGTTCATGAATATTTGGAAGATAATAAATTAAATAAGTAACAAATAAACCATAAAATAACTTAAAGTAAAATAAAAATTTTATTTTCGAAACTTACAAATCAGGTAAAATATCACTTCTCAAATAATAACATACAAGATAACATATTATACAAAAATATTAATTTATTATTAAATTATTGATATAAGCCCCTCTATCCCCTTTCAAATTGTTGTACCCAACAGGGTCCATGATGTATGTACCTACTATAATATTTTGTCACATGAATTTACCATTGTGGAACGCAATAAAGATTTGAATTTGAATTTAAAGGAGCAACGTAGCGCTTTATATTTAAATTATAAAATTTTTCTATACCATTAGAGCAGTAAAACTCATTGACAGTCTCCGAGATTTAACTGAAAACCTTATGATTGCCAGTGCCATGGGGCCATTAAGCTAGTGATTGACCAATGCGCCATCGAGGCTCTTATGTTTTTGAACGCATTCCGAAATAACTGCGTAAATCTTGAAGTCATTACACTAACCCACATTTATAAACCAAACCATTAAACTTACAGAATAAAAAAACTCCGACACTATTTGACAAACAAACAGTATGTCGTAGATCACAACAATGAACGTGCAGTAAACGCGGATGGAGTGCGGCGACCTGACGTACAGCACCATGGAGCATAGCCCGCCGAGTGTCGGCCATGCCATCCACATCGCTTGCAGCCACACCGAGTACAGCTTACTCTTCTTTATTGACTTAGCCCTCTTCATCCACTGCGAAACGTATAGAATTGTCAATGCTATCCCACTTTTGATGATTCATGTAATATACGAGGTATCTTTTCTTATTTGCTGCTAAAATGTGACAATGTAGATGAGGATGCCCAGTATCTAACAGCTTCTGAATTCTCGCTACTCCTGAAGATGCCAAAATCAATTAGGACAGGGATTAACTTAGAATTCATAAATGCATCATAATCAAATCGTTCTTTTTTTTCCAAATGGTCTGTTTATTTGTGGTATAAACAAGCAATCAAAATATTTGTGTTACTTTTTGGTGTCAGTATTTAGCATGGATGAGAACCCTGAATCCTGTTAATGTGGTTCAGTGGTTCTGGTTCTGGAGCTGAACAGAATCACGAAGAGTTCATGTTACAAATTCTGTAGTATTTGTTTAGTCGTCACATTAACAAATAACGATCGGTTTTTGAAATAATCCTTTATTGGCAGCAGCAGTGCTTTAAACAGCTCATTAAAAACCATTAATGTCAAATCTTTTTAGGGTCGAGGATGGAATATTTGTCAGTTGCTTTTATTTAATACGCACCGGTAAGAAAATAGTTGGGTTTCCCCTCGTGAGGTATGCTATAGATGATTCTGGAGGATCCCGAGGTCTGTTCTTCATCTGTATGTAATCATTCTCCGCCAATTCTGCGAGTCTTGCACTAAGCTGAAAAACAATTAAAATGTATGCGAAAAGGTATCACACCAGTTCGTTTCTGGCATTTTATAATCCAACATTGCCTACTGTGGGTTGGTAAACTTCATCTTTATTAATTAAGAGATATTTTGTCAGACTCTAGTCAACATAATATTTTAGGTCTGCGGGTTTCCTTACAATGTTGCCCTTCAGCGTTAGAGAGTTAATATGTTGTGAAACTTAAAAAGTAGTTCCTACATTTGGCAATAACCGAGATAGAATGTGCGACCTCAAGATTGAGAAGCCAGAAATTGTTTTTTTTTCCAATTAATGAGATAAGTATTGAGATAACATTTTAGAAAACTGGAATGAGGTATTTCATTGTTGAATAAAAAATGTAATCCTAGATGCTGATTAAAAGCGATCCTTGGGCAAATTGTGTAGATTATGATTGGAAATCCTGAAAAATATTTGTTATATAGTAAGTTATTTAAGTAAGGTAAGCAGTGAAGACCTAGACCTTATAAGACCTTACAATACCTTATCTTACCATCAGATGAGATAGAAGACAAACGTCTTAAGTATTTCAATAAAAAAAAAACCTATTTAAAAACGCATCGGTCCTACAAACTTTATGATCCAAAACAGTATAGAAGTCAACGATGGGTATAGATAAGATGTCCGCGGGCTGCTCCGTGCGGACTGTCACTTTGATAGCTCGCGGCTTCGGTCCACCCGTCAGCTGGCCGAAAATTGAACCCTGTGGAATGTTGTTATTACAGAATCTAATGATTATAGTGTCCGATGACATCAGATTTCTGATATAAGGCGCCTACTCACATAAACGTTTTTCATTTTATATCACATGTCACACATGTTAGGTAATTTATTGCAAAATAAATAAATACTTGTATTCAAAATCAAATCCCTTATTAAGTTTACATACACACACAAGCACATACACACACAAGTACTCACTCATACATAAACATACACTCATATTACAGTTGAGTTAATATAAAATTTAAGTTTATGAAGGACACAGGCTCGTTGTTAAATTCATTTAATAGGACAAGCAGTGTATGCTGAAATGCAAGTCCTAGGACTTAGTTCGGCAGCGACAGCTTTTGTTTGTATGGTCATATATTACAGCCTAAATTATTTTACAAAAACTGTACAATAAAGATTATTTATATTATTAAAAAAAAATAATTGGCTTTAAGATTTTTACTTATCAACAAGAAATACTAAATTACATTCTAATCCGAAGCATTTATTCACACAATGTACTACAAACTGCGTGCCAGCAATAGATGGACATGGCTTTCTGGCTGCCACAAAAAAAAAATATTACATGCTACCAACAGAAGTAATTACTATAATGATCGGAGAGCAATAAACAATAAGTTAAACAGTAACCATATGATGATTAGAGACAAACTAGATATTCATACTTCTAAGAGAAATAGACCCTTTGAAATAAAACAAACCTTTACAAGAGTACAAACTAATAGCATTGCTTTTAAATAAAATTCAAAAGATTTGACTCAAAAGACAAAAGAAAAAATTTATGAACAGAATAAGAATTACAAAAATAAAGAAAATAACAAAAAAGGAGCAATGCTTAAAAACCATTAACTACAGAGATGGAAATAGAGAGGACTCACGTTAAGAGGGAGAAAGCGGTCGAAGATAGTAATGCAGAGCTCACTATGCAAATGAATCGAAAACACGATTATACACGATTAAATACGAGAAAAGAGGATGTAGATAGCGCTCGGACCACACTAGCCAGAGACCAAGAGAGATGGTTACAGTTGGAGGCGGCCTATGTCCTTGGGAGCATACAGACAAATCATCTGAATCAATAAAACAATGTAAATTTTGTCTGAATAAACGCTATTATTAAGCAATAAAGATGACTCGAATTTTTTGTTTTGAAGTTTGTAACCTGCGTGAGAGTGGCGATGCGCTTGCCCCGCTGCGTAACGACGACGACGCCGCGATGCACGATGTACACCAAGGGCACGAGACGCATCTCCCGCATTATGTCCTCGCCCGGCAGCATGTGCAGCGCCTCGCACATGCTCGCCAGCACGCGCTGCTTGTGCCCACTGAAGTGCACCATCTCACATAAATTGTTCAGGGTACTGAATATAAAAACATTAATTGATTTATCAATCCTCTATGAAGGATACGCCTTCTATGTTCCATTAAAGCCAGGGATAGTTGGTATAATTTTAAGGAAGTGAGAAAGAATTGGCAAGATACTTCACAAAAATATTTGATAAATTAAATGAATATTTACAACTACATTTATTATTTTATAATACAACCTTAAGGTTTATCAAGTATTTTGGAGGATGACATCACTAGTTACCATATTTATCCTAAAACTTTAATTATAATAATAACTTATTTTAATTTTTATCTGGTTTCTTTTTCTAATATTTCTTTAGTTTATTTATCCGTTATCTAGTATCCATTACACAAGTTCTTAATGATACTTAATTTGGGCTTAGATTATGTGGTGTGATTGTTAGAAATATTATAATTATTGTCATCTTCATCATCATTTATAGATAACGGCGTTGCGCACGCGCTGCTAGCGCACAACCCTAGCGGACCGGATCCTCGCGATTGCTTTATGACCGAGTCTGCAGCGAGAAATTATAGTGATACTATAGTGTCTTCGCGCAATGTTCTTGCAGATGAATAATCTATCATATTTTACCAGAGTTTTAAAACTACCCACGTTTGGTTGCTGTATTACCCGTTACGAACTTTGTGTGATTATATCATATTGAAATTTTTGTATTCGTTAAGTGATTTGTAAATCTTAGAGAAAACCATAAAATTAACTAAAAGTCAAAAGAAACATTTTCAGAATTTCCAAAAAATTAATTAATAGTCTTAGCCTGTATTGAGTAATGTTCATTGAGGGACAATATTAAGAAAATGAGTGAACTTACTGTTTGTATAAGGCTAGCATAATATCCTGCCTTAACACTGTGCCCACTCTGTACATCATTGAGTTTATTATTTTCATCCCTGTGGACCTGTGGGAAATCACAGTATTAGTTCATATCCAAGGCACATCCTTATTTAATTATGAGTCTATTTAAATAATTAAAAATTTTAAATTCATAATAATCTTGAATACGTATAATAATAATAAATCCCCAATTAAACACAACTGTATGGCCTCCAAGTAAGCAGAGCTCGTGTTATGGATGACCGTATAGCGAACTGGGGGGGAACTGTAATATAAACAAAAATGACTCGAAAACAAACATCTGTATTGTTCACACAAATAAATACCCCTTTAAAATATAGACTATATTTGGGGTCAGTTCGATAAAGTTAAAAATACAAAAGTGGCAAAGAAAAATAATAAAGAAATATTATTTACTATTTGGTTTTTACAAACTTGTGTTGCTAAATTAGATTACACTGTTACTTTGTAATTAAATGTTACAAGAAATAATTAGATTAAGTCTTACCACACGTCCTAAATTGGAGATGTTTGGGCAGCAGATTGAACCCGTGGACAATTGTAATAAACGCATTAACTGTTTCTTCATGTACTTTCACTGTAAATCATCAATTATTGTTTATTCAATCAAATTTATATATTCTTTATTATGGGAGAAGTACAAACATGATTAATTTCTTTTAAACTTTTCAAATATTTTTAAGTTAACGGTTACAAAGCCACCCAGTTAGAGCTTTGGTTGAACAAGCGAGCAGCTTGCGCAACTACAAAGTGACTATACAATAAATTAAAGGCTACTTTAAAAATGCAACCTTTGCGATACTTATTTTATTTCAAAACTTGTCATAAGAACTTGTGGGCTATGTGCTATGAGCCGCCAAGAGTCTGGAAGGATCCAAGACACGTAGTCGACTTAATATCGCTCATGAGTACTGGACCCGTACCTGAGCAATGGCGCGCCACATAAATAACACTATTTACCTGTTTACCTGTATACTATATAGCTGTTTTATTAATGAGTATGCACATTTTTATGTGTTTTTTTATCAATTAGGATAAGAAGCATGTGATCAAAACGCCTGTAACGACGTTAATCAGCCTTGAAGCCATCCATCAGCTGGATTCTACGGTGCCGTTGGTACGGCTTAGTTAAGTTTGAAGCAATCCTTAATACAATATTATGCTTTAATATTTTTGGATAAGTTTGGCGCTTCAGTTTATTATTTTAGAATATAATTACTATGCTTCACTTATATATATTTCCTTGAAATTTCCATGTTTAAACAGCAATCGCTGCAAACATAAGTAAAAATTAAAAACGATCAAAATTTACAAAATAAAACAAAATCTAATCATGGGTCCTGATTTTGTTTACCTAAAGACCATCGAACATTCAGTTGACGCCACCACTGATACACGGTGTACCACCGTGGTAAACAAACATGTTGCTGATGGCAGCACGTGACAATCCATCGCTTAGCAAACCAATACTACAATGTGGCTTTAATACGAGCCCAAGAGCTTGATTATCCTACCACACTCGATAGGATCTTTTTATCTTAACCAGGGTATCAGAGTTAATCAAGAATCCTCTGGAAACTCTTCAAGTTTCTGAAGTGGTTTTAAAACTGCTTAAGGTAATAACAACCAGAATCGACGGTTCAATGTGCCGCGGGATGAAGGGAGAATTTTGACCACAAGGTTCATAAAAAAAATTACAAAACATTATTTGCTGATTTACAGTGAACTTGGATGAAGAAACAGTACACTGTCCACAAGTTCTAATGGCTGCCATTGTATTCATATTATATTATAAAAATAAACCTTGCAGAAATCTAAATGCTTACCGAATCCACCAATATTTGAAATGGTTTTGAACGCGCCTTCTTATTGCTTCTTCTACTCTTTCACTGGCAAGAAATTGTACAAGTTGATGTAATTGATCATGGAGTACCGAGTTTCTCCGAAAATATAAAAACATTATAGCTATGCTGAACATTTTTATATACCTGCAAACAAAAACATGAGCATGATATCACAGTAATTCAAATAATTTTTAAATAAGCCACACACTATGTCATTGAAGAAATTCATTTTGATTGATTTTACAGAAATATATATAAAAACAATTGTGCCGGTAAAGCAATTATTATTGTACTACAAACTAGAATACTTGCCAAAAAAGCACGTCCATGACTAGAAACGGAAAATACGAGAGCAGACTTATTTTTATAAGTTTAGAATTTGCAGGTTTTGCAAAGTTTGTTCCCATTGAAATTAATTGCGCTATTTGTAAAGACCTTCCATATAACTGGCAATAAAGCAAAAAGATAATGTATTAAAAATTGTTGATAAATGGATGGAAATAAATAACTAAATAAGTAGTATATACTACTTCTTACCGATATTTTTCGATAAGATATAGATTTTAAGCAAAGAAATGTCGCCCAAGTTCAAGCACTACACTTTAAACTTCCACTGTTAAAAAATTATAAGTTTTTTAAATCTTAGCCCCTTAGCTAACATAACTCTCGAAAGCATAAAGCATATCTTGGTTAAAAAGTTCAGCTAGGCTATGCATGATAAACCCGATGGTATCCAATTTGATAATCCCCACCAGGTGAGATAAAACAAAAATGATATCCAAGTTATTATTAAACGCTGTACTATCAGTAATATTACAGCAGTATGTTTGCTAATTATACTAAGTGTATTTAATGGATCACGCATTTACCTGTAAAAATTGTTCCTTTTTGTCTAGTCTAGCAACGTCATTATCAAAAAAGCATTTCCCATCATTTCTTAATGTTACATTTTTCAGAATCATGTTGTCGTCCCAGATTGCCTCATAACAAAGAGATAGAAGATGTTGCGACAAAACAAACTTCAAACACAATGACAAAATGTGCCATTTTAGTATCTGAAATTTTGTGAGACGTTATTCTTGTAGTTAGTTAATAAGGTAATCAAACGTATTATGCTCTTACCATTATAAGAGCTCCATTACTTCTTGGCATATCACTCAGATAATCACAGTAACTGAGGAAAATATACAAATGTGCGCAGTGAGCATAAGAATCCCACAATAATGCATGCAAGTCCCCTATGGATTTAGTTGTTAGAAAACTTAGAATAGGTTTCCATGGCAGCACTCCAATAAGGTCCAAAGTAAAACCCCGGGACATGTAACGAATAATGCGCTTTCCAGGAGCATAAACAAGTAGGCCCTTTTCATTATAATACCCCACCTAAAACAAAAAATATGTATGAATACATTGATAATATGGTTGAGGCCATGGCATATCCAGCATAACCTCGTTAAAAGATTTGGCCTGGAGATCGTAGCTTTATATTAACGAGAACTGTTTGTTGGTTATATCCGACAAAAAAGAGAGGTCATAGATTCATAGATTTCAGGTGATGCCTGAAATGTTAGAATTACCTCAGTCTTTACTCAGCTGTATGTTCAAATAAAAAGCGACTTTGTTTTATACAACATTGTGATGACAATTCAGTTATAAATAATGTCTGCCATTTTTGAAATTTGGATTGGTGTCACATGTTTATAGAATAGGTCGCTTTTTATTTGACTATTTAGCGAAGATAAGTAATTACAAATAATTTTGAACAAGTTGTTTATTTATTTAAAGGTATTTTCTTTAGCTTAAATTATATTTCGTCACTTCATTCTTCAGATATAATTAAACTTCGCACAGTTTCAGACTATGTCATTTGACTTATTCACAAAACTTTCCACTGAGCAGTGGTGCCGGTCCCGGTAGGTCTTCATTCTTTTTTCGTGCGTGATAACAAGTACACGTCTTATACCAACGAGTAACTTAACAGATTAATATTAAATATGTTAAAAAAATCAACAGAAGAAAAATTTGAAAGTTATAATAAAAAAAGTTCAAAAATTTGAATAAAAAATAAAGAATAAAGCCAAGCGACTCGTTTTATGATTTTTCATAAGTGATCGCGGGTATCTATAAACTATGTATATCGAAAAAATGCAGAAAACATGTGATATCTATATTATATCTGGTAGTCTTCTACTTGATGTTTCTTATTATAAACTATAATTTTGCTTAGTCGAAAAGATTCTAAAAATACGTGTTATCTATAATAGATAGACCACGTTATCGGCATAAATTCCTGGTAGACTTCTACGTGATCTTTATTATTATAAACCATAATTTAGCTTTTTCGAAAAGATGCAGAAAATGCGTATTATCTATAAAAGATATATCACGTTATCCGCATAAATTCTTGGCAGTCTTCTACCTGATGTTTCTTATTCCGATTAATGCTGTATAGTTCTCGTATGAAATTTTTTTTTCAATACATAATGTTTAAAATTTTTAATACGGATGAACAGTAAATGCGGTTAGTCTGAAAGGGATTTAACACAATATCTACATTACGTAATATTCTACTATTTCCATTGTTTTTTTCAAATCTGAAAGTCGTCATTAAAATTATTTACATATAATGATGAACCCAGTGGACGAATCTCTAGCTAGCCATTTTGGTTACCACAATACCCGAGAACTCTATGTAGACGCTCCCAGACTGAACTGGGCCAGTCGGGAGAATTATTTCCGACATGGATCCAGAGATTATTTCTGCCCGCGGGGCTTCAGGGGCTCCAGCAACAGCTCAGTTACGGAATAACCGCTATCAATAGGGGGATGGACTGAATGGACTAAAGTCATTAAAAAAAGAATAATAAAAAAGTACACCGAAGCTATGTAAGTACTCTCCAAACATCGACAGGTAACCGGTCAACCCAGTCGGGAAACTGGATGGGACCTCCTCCTTACCCGTCAATCAAGGGCTGGCGAGGGCAACGAAAAGTGCCAGTGCCTCCACTTCGGCGTTCAACGCGAAATTCAACCAGTCGGGGACTCGTGCACCGAATCAACTAGAATTCAGGTACACACAGGTCAAATCAGTTACTTTTACGATTATTTGCCTAAAAAAACAAATAATGAAACGATTTTAAAATAGATAAAATTCTGTTTCTCAATTCCATTTCATGATAAAATTACATAAGTATTTACTACCAAACATATTTTCTCGCATGGTGAAGAACGAAATATGATAATATCAATTAATGAATTGTTAGGCTTAGAGGCTATACTGAAATTCTTGTTAAACCTCAAGTGACCAGTTTATATCAAACAAATATAATAAATCAATATTTTTAGCGCCGAAACCTAACGGTGAGAAACGTTTCGTACTAAACCGAAAAAAAAATTATACAATTTTGTAGATAAAGTTACACTTTAAAACGGAATCTTATAAAATAGTTTCTAAATTAATTTTCCATAATGGTTTCTTAGCTAACATAGATAAGAAAGAAAATACCTACTTGTACCTATATTTGTTAATTAGAAAAAATATCTACGTTTTAATTTTGCAAGAAAACGATATGTTCGAGCCAACCACGTACGAGTTTACGGCCATGCAATATGGATTATCCGTCGCTCCGGGGTATTTACACAATTTATGCGCCAAGTTAAGAGTCACTTGTTGTGAATTTGGACAAAAATCGACTAGTACCGACAAAAACGGTAAAAATTGTAAGGCTTTAACATCGAACAGATCTCTATTTCTTTACCTAACGATAAGCGTTATAATAATAGATATATTTATGAAACTTAAAATATGCTCGATACGAGATTTTGCCAAACATATAAGTGTACTGGTCGCAGCCTACCCAGCTACAAAATAAGAACAACAACAAGGCAAAAATTAAACTCCCTAAATTACTGTTAGAAGATTTAATCTGGTAGAAAAGTATAAGTAAATATACCATTTCCTGTTCAATCACTTCGAAATTTATAAGATATATACAGATGCATTCAGAACAGGCTGGTGCGCAGTATTCCAAAACAAAAATTTTATGATTCTTGGAAACATGTTGAAAAAGAATACCATATCAATTATCTAGAACTACTAGCCGTTTCCTTAGGTTTCAAAAGTCCAGCCGGGGAAGAAAGAAATTGCGCAATATTATTACGTATTGAAAATACCACTGCTATTAGTTACGTCAATACGATGGATGGTACTCAATTTCCACATTTAAACACTCTTACTAGACACATTTGGCTGTGGTGCGAGGAACGTAATTTAGGAAAGAGTGGGCTCTTTCGGATAATGCTTTCAAAACGATACTCGATCAGTTTGGTCCGGTGGATATCGCCCTATGTATAGTAGTACCTATGCCAAATGTGACGCATTTGTAACCTGGAATCCTGAACCAGATGCAGTCGCAGTCGATGCGTTTACGATTAATTGGGCCTCTGCGTATTTTAAACCATTTCTTCCGTTTTCCCTTGTCTTAAAATGTGTAAGAAAAATAATTGATGATTAAGTCGAAATAGTGTTATAGTGTAGCCTACTTGCCCTCCCAGCCATGGATCCCTCTCTTAAATGCATTGCTGGTTTCAGAAATAATTTTCTTCAATACAACAAATAATTTAAGTAACTCCCATAACAGCACCAAAGCAAACCACTCCAGCCTTATCCTGGGTGCCGCGAGAAGCCACGGTTGGCCTTCAGAGATACAGCGATACAGAGATGAATTCAAATTAAATTATTCTGTTTATTTATTTAATTAATTTGGCAATTACCAAGTGTATAATAAACGCCTAAACGTTACTGGATTCTTAAATTATGTACTTAAGTAAGAAATGTAACTGATAAACGTATTTAAATTAATCATAATTTGTAAAGACAAAAGAAAACAAAACTTAATCTCTAAATAATCTACCTTGTTAATAAAATACTATCTGAAGAATGAAGTGACGAAATATAATAGATGATTAAACGAACTTCCAAGTGAAGTTCTATCGCTATTATATGAGTCGCTTCATTCGAAGATATATAAAGAACCCGTCCCTTTCGGAACCCATACAAAAGTTTTGTTTTTTTTTTTTTTTTTTTATTTAAAATTTGCACACATTATATTGTACAGGGTGGCTTAATGCCACAAGGCATTCTCTACCAGCCAACCTTTAGGTAGGAGAACCGGTGTAAACAAAGTTTCAAGAATGTGGGTCATGACAAAGAACATGGGTAAGGTAGGCTAATTATTATTAAGTAAAAGTATGAGATAAAAAATAATGAACCAAAACTAACAGAGAAAACACATAAAAGTATATCTACACAGATGTAACCATTAATAATAATTATTACATACATATACATACATCAATGTAAATGAAATAATACACATATATATAACATAATGAGATGAAATAATATAACATAATAACTTTTCAATGTTAATCCTAGAAGCAAATCATATCTTCTGCACCTCTCGTAGGAAAAGCTCTTTTAATCGAATTTTAAATTGATATTTGTTAGGAGCTTTCTTTATTTGAATTGGCAGTGCGTCCCATAAATGCACTGCTCTTACAGCGAAGGAAAACGAGTAAGATGCAGTGTTATGAACTGGTGTTGTTAGAAGCAGACTCTGGAGTGATCTTAGTTGTCTTTGATGTGTGGTATGAAGGAAGGAGAATTTATCTTTGAGGTACTGCGGGCAACAAGAATCAAAGAGCACAGAATATAGCACACACAAAAGACGAGTGTCGCGACGTCTACGTATTGGAAGCCATCGCAATTGTTCTCGGTAGAAAGATATGTGGTCAAATTTACGTAAGTTGAATATAAATCTGATACAATTATTAAGAAGCCGTTCTAGCCTGTTTAGTTGATTCTCACAGATACCCAAGTAGCATGTGTCAGCGTAGTCAATAATGGGTATGATCAGGGATTGCACCAGCATAATTTTAACTTTAGTTGGAAGGAAGTTTTTAAAGCGATATAGTGAGTGAAGTGCGTTATTGACTTTCTGACACACGCTTGTTACTTGTGGGTTCCACGATAATTTAGAATCAATTAAAAGCCCCAGATTTTTAACCACTGAACAAAAACTGATTGGCAACCCATCATAGGTTAATCTAGGAATATCAATCGCAGAGACACGGCCAACCATTTGCGGGCTTCCCACTACGACGGCCTGACACTTTAGAGGATTAACCATTACGCCGAAATCACAGGACCAGTCGTGTATGGCTTTAAGATTGCGGTTGAGGGTCTCAATCGCATCTGACACTTTGTCCCAGCTACAATGGCAGTACAACTGTAGGTCATCAGCGTAGAGATGATATGAGCAAGATAATGACGGTGTAACGTAATTAATAAATATTGAAAAGAGCAATGGGGATAGGATTCCACCTTGTGGTACACCAGCGCGCAGATAAGACCAGTTAGAAATACAGTCATTAATACGTACAGCTTGCTGGCGCCCACGAAGGTAAGAGGAAAACCAGTTAAGAGAAATGGGAGAAAAATTTAACGCGGAGAGGCAAGTGAGTAAAATGTCTGCATCCACACAGTTAAATGCGTTCGTAAAGTCTACCAGGACAATAAAAGTTAACTTCCGGTCGTCAATAGCTTTGCGCACATCATCCGTGACCTTAAGTAGTGCAGTTGTCGTGCTGTGACCCAAACGAAATCCAGACTGATAAGGATTTAGTAATCTATTTTCAGTGAGATATTTAAGAACTTGTCTATGAACTGCTCCCTCTATGATCTTAGACATGAATGGCAGGACAGATATTGGACGGATATCGTTAAGAGTGGTGGGATTCGGCTTTTTTGGGATTGGGCGGACAATTGCTTTTCGCCAGCATGCTGGGAACTGGCCAGAGTCAAGAGAATAATTAATAAGATAGGTAAGAACTGGTAGAATAGATTTCAAAATTAACACAATCATTCTTCGACTAAGACCGTCCCAACCTACAGCATTGGAGTGTAAGGAACGAACAAGTTTAGCTATATCGTCCTGGGTGACAGGTTCGAAATTAAAAATTGCAGTAGGTCGAGCTAACTCACTAAGTTTGGAGACTGTAATCTGTCTTGTTAGTCTGTCCAAGTCTGGAACAGAGGTAAAGTGGTTATTTAAAGTATTGGGATTAAATAACTTCTCGTCAAGATTAGGACGTAGTTTTCCCACACCGATAGAGTTTATAAATTTCCACTTCTGAGCTGGAGTTACATTGTTGAGGTTTTCAAAGAAATATCGACGCTTTGATGACCGACAAGCTTGATTGCAACTGTTTCTAGCAGTTTTGAATTCTAACCAACTCTCATCAGTGCGTAGCCTACGATATCTTTTATAGGCTTTATCTCTCTTTGTCATTGCCTGTCGCACATTCTCATTTAGCCATGGAGCTGGTGGACTTTTAACTTTAACTTGTTTAATGGGAGCATGTTTATCAAAAAGGGAAAGTATATTGTAATTTAGGATGTCCAGCTTGTCATCAATACAAGGTTTCGTATAAATAGAAGACCAGTCAATAGCCAATGCATCGTCTAATAAGTTGTCGATATTGATTTTAGCAAAGTTTCGCATCGGAATTATTGATGGTTTCATACGTAGAGGCTTGAGTTTGTACGCGAGGTAGACAAGGTCGTGCTTGGAAAACCCCGGAGCTAATAGCTGGCCAAATCGTAGTACCTTGTCTTTAGAGGACACTACCATTAAATCAAGCAACGTGGAGGAGTCGTTAGTGTGATGTGTCGGTAAGGTTGGTAAAATCTCTAAATTATTGGATTTAATAATGTCTGATAGTTTCTGTGCACGTTGAGTGTTTTCTAATAAACAAGTGTTAAAATCGCCCATTATAATTTTGTGAGGATTTCCCTGGCCGACGTTTTCTATCACCGTTTCAAAAGCATCGAAATAATTTATTTTTGGAGGACAATAAGTAACACCCAAGATGACTTTCACATTACTAACAATAACCTCAATAAATAAATACTCTGGGGCAGCCGCATAGTTAGATGGTGATTGAAATAATATATTAAATGATAAATTTTTGTGAAGGTAAATAGCCACTCCCCCGCCTCCTCTATTTATGCGGTCATTTCGGATCAGGATGTATCCAGGAATAGAAACTGAGGTAGAAGGAAGACTTGGTTTAAGCCAGGATTCTGATACCAATATTGCTTGAATATTGCTATCAGTAAAAGTTTCCAACAGCTCATTGTGGTGCGATGGTATACTCTGTGCGTTGATATGGCAAACGTTGAAGCTATTTTTGGTACTTTGCAACTCGTTCCTCAGATTCGTACCGAGTGTACAACAATCATCAAAGCTATTATTAAGAGAGGAACAAGCGGAAAAAAATGATTCGCCACCTGAGTGACTACAACTAGAGCTAGAATCTGACATAAATAGAAATGCTTAGATACAAAAAGAAAATTTAGCAGTATTAAAAAAGAAAAAAAAATATATTTATATATAATACAGAAAATAAATAAGTATATGATTTACAAAAATAAAAAGATGTATATAAATAATGGCAACACCTAACGTTAATTGCGTCTATCTTAACGTGTGTGACTCAAATCAAATAAGCTAACTTAACCCGTGAAACTAAAAAAGAAAAAAATCACAAACGGAATGGCTTGTCGCAAATAAACCCACGAAACTTATTCTATCTACCTGCCGGCTAGTGGTGTACACAACAGTAAAAAAAAAAATATAATAATAATACAACAATAGAAAATAGTGCAGTACAGAATTAATGTTGCAAGATATTGCTATAAAAATAATAATTAGCAAACTTATTCTTAACCTGGTAGCATTCACAATACAATAATTAAAAAAAAAAATAACAAAAAACTTCAAGTAGAAACACTGAGGAGCCATATGTAATTATACATTTCAATCACTCGTTGTCGACTTAATGTCAACGTCATACAAATGTCAACCAATCGACATAAATAAACTGCGCGTGAGTGAGATGGAAAATAACAGGAAAGAGAGAGAGAGAGATACCACTAACAAACAAAACATTGATTATAAATATTGCGATTGTAAATTATTATAATCTTCTTATGTGTTTAAATAAAAGTTACGCTAAATATGAGACTTACTTTCTAGTAGCCGTACGTTTGTTCTTAACCACGGGTTTAACCGCTGGTTTCGACGCTGGCGCAGCTGTTGTCGGGCTAGAAGGTGAGACATCTACGATGGCATCTACATCAGCAGGAGTTGCAACTCGGTGTCGGGCACCGTCACTTGTTAAGACGAAGATGTCTCCATCCCGAGTCCAGCACTTTGAGATGCCAAATTTTTCACGTGCTGACAAGAACGTTGTATGTCGGAGCTTCGTGAGAAACTCCGAGATGGTGATACCGGAGCCTTTCAAAGTAGTTTTGGAAAACCACACTTTATTGCGAACTTCATGATCCATAAAGCTGACCAATAAAGGCCTCGCACTACCGTTAGAACTAATGCCCAATCTTTGACCTCGGGAGATGCAATTTGAAGGTAAATTTGTGAGCTTCATCTTTTCTTTCACTATTTGTGTGGCAACTGTGATAACATTCTCATTCTTGCTTTCAGGGACTCCATGTATCAAAAGAATTTTCCGACGTCCTTGCATTTCCAGCCGATCAGTTTCTTTGGCAAGAAAATCTATTTGCCGCTGCAAATTAGCCAAATGTGACATGATGAATGTTTTGAAGCTGGTGAATTCAGGTGGCAGAGATGGTTGTACCTGTTCAAAGTGGGTCATTCTGTTGTTAAACAGTTCAGCCATATCCTTGATGGACTTCTTTAAGTCTTCCACAGTGTTTTCCATAGTGCAAGTGAAGTGAGGTTATAATGTAAAATTTGTTTTGAAAATGGACAGGAAAGTGAAGCTTTCAGGTGCACAATAGCTTAGCACTGCATAATATTTACTTATAATATGATTAAGCGATATATAGTAATTTATTTAAATAAAAAACCTAATGAGCTGGCAAAGTAAGTGTTTTCGTTTTTATTGCCTACCCCCAAAAATCTCTAATTTGATCTCTAAAAAATGAAGACTTGCCGGGACCGGAGTGGATCAAGTAAACAGACGGTGCCACTGCTAAGTAGAAAGTTTTTTGAATAAGTGAAATGAAATACTCTAAAACTGTGCAAAGTTACCTAGTACCTTAAAAAGACTAAGCGACTCATATAATAGCGATAAAACTTCACTTTGAAATTCGTTTCATCATCTATTATCTAGCACTACTGATAAAGCAATCATAACGTTTTGCATATCTTGTTCAGGTAGTATAAGACAATAAAAAAAGGGTCAATATTTACAATTTTAGATTTGCAAGTTATGTCAATAATGAACTTTAGACGTACGAATAATTTAAGAATCATATCCATTAGAGCCATCATGTCGTAAAAATAAATCATCCACTCCAAAACATATCTGTAGCTCATTCCCAAGGTGCCTGAAACAAGGACATTTTGTGAACACTAAGGCCTTTTTGCGTTTGTTGTTTTACAATATAATAAACAAATACTTAAATTCTTCAATTTGAAACCTAATATTTATTTTAATCGAAAACGAGAGCAAATCTCTCTCTTCATATTTCGTAGAAAAATTGTGAATAAACATCATAATCAGTGTGATTGCCAACTTAGACCGGTGTACTCCTTCAAAACAGCCGTTAACAACTTCCCTGAAACCTACAAGGCTTTTTGTTTATAGTTTTTTCTTAGGAAACTTGTTGTTTGGTATTATATAATTATATAATTACCAGCAATGGAGGACGTGATCACAGAAGCCAGAGCGATGATCACCCTGAACAGCAGCCACAGCTGAATGAACCTGGATTAAGATAATTTTTCACAATATTATTTAAGAAGTATATTACAGTTGCAGTGGAATGCACTTCGACGCGTACTTTATTGAGTGAACTTGCCTGTTGGACGGGTCGATCCAAGTTCGACTCCAAATGGCTCGCATGTGTTCCAACTTGTTTGTGTAGTCTCGACGGTATCCGAAATAATACCTCACATTCTTGATAAACTCTTGAAACGAAGTTTTATGCTGGACAACATCTGGTTTAGGTTCAACTTTCTGGTATTCCTATAAAAAAATTTTTCTTCTGAACCTTTAGCGATTTCAAATTTAGCATATTTTTTATTATGAGTAGATACATAAAAAGACAATTATTGGTTCGGACAATCGATAGTTTTGACGAAACATTTGATTACATGCTAAATTATGAGTAAAAAGTTTATGAGGCAAAATAGACAACCGTAGAAATGACTTTTGCATTTTACAGTATGTAAAATGTTTAGCGTCTCTAAATAACCTGAATAATTAAAAAAAATCTAATATTGTAAAACATTTATTTCAAAATGGTTACTTTCAAACTATTGCGACGAGACAGAAAATTGTTTTACATATACACACACACACACACACACAAAATCACGACACACACACAACCTCACACACAATAACACGCATAAACATAAAAACAAGGAGACAAATGAGTAAAAAATTATGTCCAATAAAAGTTATCCCGGCAATCGACTGATATTGTCTTAAGATTTTTTCAAAAACTATTTACGCAGTGAGAGTTAAGTGCCTAGAAAAATTAATAAAAATGTTCTCTCACCTCGTTATATTTCATTAAATACTTCAAAAAAATTTTTTGGAATACAGGACGTAGTTCCGAAATACATATTTGAAAATTTTTCTTTTCTTTGGGATAGTTGTTCAAAATTCTTTCGAAGATATGATAGCTAATAGTAAATATCTGAAATGAGTTGAGAAAATGGTTGCAATAAGCATTAATTACAACAATTAAAAAAATACATAAATAGGTAAAAAAACAGTCAGAGGTGGCAAGAGATATTCCAATTAGTAGAAATTTACTTATCACGTTTCATCCTGATTTAAGCTTCAAATAATTTTATGATAGTGTTTATATCATAATATAAGACTAAAATTTCCAAAAAAAATAAAAATTGCCAAACCAACCTGACAATCCGTGTAAGCTATATATGTTCTCATCGAGATTTTTCCAATAAATACAGAAGACAATGATAAAATTTCTCCATGCGGATGAGGTAGAGAAATAAATTTTCCATTTTTATCAAAATATTCACACATGATCTGCCCCTGAAAATACTAAGCGTACATTAATCAGGACGACGAACTTCACGAACAAACAGACATTACACATGTTTTATATAAACACTAGCAAAAGCCTGTAAATGAGGAGATTATACCCGAGGGCTTTTATCGTCCAAATTATCCTATAAGAAGCTTTACATAAAATTTTGTAATATACTTTCTTTAAATCTATTAGTAGGAAGACCTTGGATATGCTCAGGAATCTTATTATAAAAGTGTATACATTGACCCATGCATGATTTAGTTACTCTCTTTTTACGAACATCTAATTTTCTAATATATATTGGGAATGAAAAGTAAGAATATTTATTTCCTTAAATTTATATCACCCTTGACACTTTATGACACACAGACAGAATACACTACATATACAGTATACAGGCTATGAAAATCACCGGACTTGGAAGACATAATTGATTGCCTTTTCATTAATCTTTTCCTATCAATACTCACATACTATGGACTGTATAGGCAATTAAATATTACGGTTACTTAACTGAAGATACCAAGCTGTCAAGCTAGCGAAGGGTGACAGTTCTAGTTTAACATCCAACTTGAAGTACATATAACGTGGAGTGCCGCAGGGTTCTATACCTGGGTCGTTGTTGGTCATCATCTACAGTGCAGATCTTCAGATTACCACTTTTAAACTGATGATTTTTAGTTGTACATATTTGTAACGTTGCCATTGCTACTATGAAACTGAATGAAGATCTTAACAGAATTGCTGAGTGTTTGAAATTAAATGCATTTAGCTATCAATCCGCCGAAATCTAAATTCATAGTACTCGGTACAAAAACACAAATTTAAAAAAAAAACTAAAGCCAGAAACCGACTATAAGTATGGCTGGCACTATAGAATCAGTTAAAGAGACGAGGTCATTTGCGATTTAGTACTCATATTGTATAGCTGGTGAGAAGCTGTTTTTACACATTAAATGTGATTTACAAAATCATTGAATTGTTAAGTGAACAGAAACTAGTAACCCTTTGCGAGGCTTCGATACTGTCCAGATTGAATTACGGCAATCTTGTGTATGGTCCACGTCTACAATCTGTTCATCAGCACATGGTGCCGCGAGTGCAAAATGCTTGTTATAGATATTGTTTCGCAGCTACATCACACTACTTTTAAACAATGCATCCACCTTAAACATGATGATACGTTGGCACCTACATTTATCATCCTTAAGATTGACGTTGTGCATAGGGGAGGCCGGTATATCTGTTCAGCAAGTTAAGCTTCACAACATCTCGTGGCCCGTTTGGTTTAAGAAAAACTCGCATGCCATTGGAAAACCACAACACAGTCACATTTGAGGACAGTTTCCGACATCAGGCAGCGAGATATTGGAGCAATTTACCACCTCCCACAAGACAAGTTACAAATAAATTTACCTTCAGAAAACATATAAAACTGCACCTATTTTTTTTTAATTTTTTTTTTATTATTATTTTGCAAAAAATGTTAGTCGGCCCTCGAGGGCGTTATGGTCATATAGATTTGTTTCCAATCAATTTGTTAGCTTAATAAGCCACGATGTACTCTTATAGTGGGGTACTAAAGTATTAAAATTGACAAACAAAATGCACAAAGGAACTAACCTAGCCATGGCATTACAGAAGAAGTGTAAAATAAACTGGACCATTTAAAAAAGCAATGGCCAAAAAATATATATAAATTTAACCTGTTTCATTATTTATCTCCGAACGGAAAATGTTTTTCTAAAATAAAGTTGTTTTATTTTATTTTGTTATTATTTTACCATCTACCCTGGATGGTGTATTATGATGACTTATTTCTTTAAATCGCAAGTTTATTTTAATGTTTTTAATAATTGTTATATTAAAAAACAAAACTATTGCTCGCTTTTAAGTCTTTCAAATAATAATCAAGTTTTAAACATACTAATTCTTGGTCATTAAAATATTTTTTTTTATTGGTTAAGCAACAAAAATTTCGTTTTGTCAACAACCATCCTGTGGTTCCCCAATAGAGGCCCTTCAAATTGAAACAAAAACTCGCTGGCATTTGTAAGACAGAGCCTGTCCAGTATTCATAGAATGTATACAGGTCAGTGTTATTTGTCCATTCGCCATCTCGCGGTATAAATTACCATGGTATCTTTTTGTTGCATCATTTTGTTATTTATCTATGATGTTGACTCTGTAACTCGTTGATCCATATCTTCCTTTTCTTAATGTTTATCTATGAAATAATATACATATGTTTGTCTATGAAAATGTTAGTCCTTAATTGGCTGTCAGTGCAAAATAAAATTATGTTAACATTTATCTAAGAGCTGCGGACTCTGGGATAATGAAATAAATAAAATAAAATAAACGGATAACTCCATAACACCACCAAAATCGGAGGTATAAATATTAGTGTTTTAGAAAATTAGATTATCCAATATAGTTTCAACAATTATGATCTATCCTTAGGATTTTGCAATATTCTAGTTTAATGAAATCCGGTCTAAGCCGTAAACAAAACTATTTGGATTCAATATTTGAAGGTTAAAAGTTTTGTTATGTATTAATTAAGGCAATTTAATGGGGTTGACATATCCGGATGGATAAAAACCCTTAATAAATAAATATTAAATTAAAAAAGTTGTTGTTTAAGATGTGTAAGTAAAAGTTTTGTTGGGTCATTTTTTTTTCTTACAATATTTTTCGTCGCATGACCCTGAAATCTATGGCTTTAAAGAATAGTGGACTACACTTTTGAAATTATAGTTTTCCATGATTTAAAAATAAAATAAAAATAGGAGACTATGCCAAGTCCTATATAAAAATATTCGAATCCCTTTCTATGTGAAAAATAACGACAGCGTTAGCAGAAACTGTGTAACGGGAAAGAAAAAGAAGGGATTGATTTGGTCATGAAACAAAAGTATATAGTATTTCGCTGTATTCAAAATGAATTCTCTAATACCGAAAAATAAACTTACTTTTACTATCCATGTAACCGTATCACATTGTGTTCCGCAAGAAAATAAAGTTGCAAATTTAGGTATGATTCGAAATTGGGCATTATAAGCTAAGTCCTTTAATAAATTTGGGTCAGCGCCACGGAATGCTCGGCAATTACTTATTACGTTTTCTGCGTGTTGACCTTCAAAATTGTAATACACTTCAAAGGGCTCGTCCAGTAGTATGTCGTCGGGATCCAAGAATTTCACGCCATGGTACAGCTTCCAGTGACAGTCGATGTACTTGTCGATGCGTGTTAAAAGATTACTTTGTATATTCAGTTTTCTATACTTATTGAACATGGTGTTCACAAAGATCTGACAAGAAACGAACGGCCGGTACTTGTAATACAAAGATGCATATACATTTCCTTTTACAGATATATTAATACAAAAAAAAGCAAACGTTATAATCAATTTGAAGTATATGGTGTTAGGCGAAGTCGTCGAACAAGGACACACAAACAATAAACTGTACCACACTATCGGTATTTCGACCAAGGATTCAATGTTAGAGCCACAAAACAAGTAATCGTGATTTAATTCTGGAATATATTTGCTGCTTAGTAAATAAGCAATATAGCTCGAGATGTACACGAAGGAGCAAAAAGTGAACATATTTTTCAGTAACTCGTTTATAAAGAGATTGTTAGTGAAGGCATATTGTGTTGAATAGGATTCAACATAAAATATATATATTTTGAAGAGCCGACACAGCTGGAAAAGATTCTTGAGATGAGATAGACCAACTGCGTCAGACATCATGGGCAGCAGTGGGGTTGACATCAGATTGAGCAGAAACCGTACACTCGCGAGACGGTTAAACATTACCCTTATGTTACTGACATACAAGATATCTGACTGTCGTGGGACGCAGAGAACTAAGAACAAATCAATCAAGTAAATTATATTCGTCCAAAAATTAAAGTAACCAAACCAAACAGGTTGCTCATCATACTTTTTTAATGTTGGAGGATAGACGATAAATACTAAGATAACGACAATTTTTAATATTAATTCCCATACATAAAGAAATTTTGCAGATGGTACAAACAACCAAGGGAAAGATGCCCTTATAAGCAATTTTCTATTTAATGGTAGGTCGCTTATAACCAATTGGCCAATGTATTTTGAACAGTGGTAGTCCAGTTCATGGGGTATATCAAGCACAGCCATACGCCTCAGGTCTGTTTGACATTTTTTCCAAACTACAAGAACATTTTTAATCTGATGCCAGCGTATATTTAGCCACTGCAAACCTTCATTGTCTGTTCTGTCAACTACATTACATTTCTTTTTGATCTCGTGTAGGCCCCGTGCGTGCTGCAGCTTGTCACGCACTTGGCCTATTATTTTCCGTCTGTCACTTGGAAATCTGAGCAAAGATGCAATAATTACTTCCCGCATAACCATAAATACTTCACAGTAAGTAACGCAGCGAATTTTGATATTGCTTTTCAATGGCGGTATCATAAAGTTCGCATCTCCAAATGTGGTTCCACTTCTTAAAGTCAACAATGGGGATCGGCCGTCTTCTGTGCTTAAAAGCTCAATAATTCCTTTTTTCAAATATATGAGATTTCCGTTTGTATAACTTCCACTGAGAAAATCGCTGCCGGGAATTTTATAATCATAGATGACTCTATCAACTATATAACGCTTGTAAGACTCAGAAGTCGCTCTAAAGATCGGACTGTGATAGAAAATTGGCCATGCTAAGTCTTCTTTAATTCTTAGAATTAGATTATTTGGTAATTCTGAAAAGAATGGAGGTGTGACTAAAATACCAGAACGCCTGACCCATACAAATCTGTAAAAGTCTTTAACCATTTTAATTTCTTCTTCATCATCTGTGCGTATTCTTACGTCCTTAAGGACTCGCTCAACACGTGGTTGATAAGTATGAATTAGCTTAAAACGCAGCATGGCCTCACAGAACATCTTTGGGCTTATCAAATATGTTTCCAAAATATAGGCAATAATTTGAATGATGCACTGCGTAGATATTTCTATCATGGTTCGGGTGCGCACGCCGTGCGCCAAATAGTTCAGAACTGATGAAACTGTATACAGTGCCGCGTGGCTGTAAAGCTCCAAACTAATTTTAGTACGCATCTAAAACAAACAATCAAAACGTTAAATTAAATAAAACATTTTAAATATTTTATTTATTACACTTACTAACCGGTTCATCAAATTCAAGGAATAAGCGCCAATCGTAGTAAATGACGTCGTGAGTGCATCTGCCGCAGAGTCCATTAATGGTCAGCAGCAGCCAGAAGCACGTCAACACATTCGACGCTATAATGAAAAACACCGTAAAGCCAACACCGAGAGCCCACCGAGAGTGCGTCTTATACAAATTAAAGTATTGCCAAATCCGATAGGATCTGAAAGACATAATGAAAATATTAATGGTAATTATATTTTCGTACTTTTTTTATCCAAGCAAAAAGCGGAATTACATTTTCTTATCTGTTGGACTATTTCATAAAATATAAGAATCAGTTTCCATACATTAATGATATGTATATGTCAACGCTAATTTGGGGACGTGAAGTTAGCTCGTGACAGCCTCGAAATGGCCTTTTAAAAATGTCTTATACTCTTAATTTACTGGATCATAATCTCATTATCAATATAGGGTTGATAAAAAAAATCGTTCTTAAACCCTTAAGGCCCTTAAGGAACCACCCTTAAGCGAGCATACACAACCTCTACGCGGTGCAGAAGTGAAATTTATGATAATATATTTCACGTCCTTTTTTTTCTTTTCTTTATTTATTATTGAGAGTTTGGTCAAATATAGACCATGCCACTCTCATTGTAACCTTTTTTAACATTCTTACAGACTTAATGATACACTTACGCTCGATATAAAGCTAAACTTAATAGCAATTATATATCTATGTACCTCTACACATATACAATTATATTTATTTTATATAATACTCATATAGCAAGTCTTACACACATTTATGATATTTCTCATATTTCCAACTGACAATATGATTCTACTTATACCCTTCGTTTTAAACATATATTTACAATTTTAACTAGGGATTTGGCTTCATGAGAAAGAGGATGAGCTAATAAGGAGTTACATAGACCAACGTTATTTAAATTTAAATCATATTTTTGAAGGAATTCTTGTCTCTCTGCTTCGTTCCGGACATATTCCATGCGATGTGTGTTACATCTTCTATAACCTTGCACTCTGCGCAGTTAGGTGAATCTGTTTGATGCATCATGTATGCAAAAGCATTTAGTGGAATATGTCCTGAACGCAGCCGTAACATTATTACTATTTCACTTCTAGTAAGGTTTCCCCCTTCGAACCATGGTTTTGATCGGAGTGTTGGGCAGATCACTTTATGCCAAATTTTAGGGGAGGCACGCAAAGCTCCCTCTCCATAACATGTACAGCTGTACTACGATGAACCTTCCTATTATTCTTAAAAATTGATTTTGAATACGATCTAATTTTATTACATGAGTTTTTGCGCTGTTATCTATAAAGAAACTTGCATAGTCTAATTTACTTCGAACTAACGATATATACAAACGTCTGAGATGTGTTGGAAGGACCCCCCATCCGGCTCCGGTTAAAACTTTAAAGATGTTTATAGATTTAGCTGTCTCATTCTGTAATTCATTTTTGTGTTTCGACCATCTTAAAGACCTATCTAACCACAGTCCAAGGTATTTTATTTTATCAATATTTTCTAAAACTATATTATTTACGGATAAGTTTACTGGAATAGTCTTAAATTTATTAGTGAAAGTACACACTTTAGTCTTCACCGATGAGATTCCCAGTCCAACAGATCTAAGTAATGTTACAAGTATATCTAAAGCTTTCTGTATCGTATATGTAGCGTTAAACGATAATGTTCTGAAACTGTCACGTACAAAATAAAATCATCCGCGTATTGGGAAATTTTAATAAAATCTACATTGTCTATTTTTGTTTTACAAACCTTGCTTGTTACGATATTACATAACAGCGGCGACAGCGGGTCTCCTTGTGCCAAACCTAACCCAGTGGTACGACATATCTTTCCTGATTCTGTATTAATTGTAAAGTGCCATTCGTTTAAGAAGTTTCCTATGTACGTGCATATTGATTTTCCTGCATCAATTTCATTTAGAATTTGTAACAAACTTATCACATCTACATTATTATATGCGCTGTCTAGGTCGATGAAACAGGCTATAGTTGGTTTATGTTTTGAGCTAGTCAGATTTTCTAATGTAGATATACATCTTCTAAACCCCGTTGTATAATTACTTAAAATTTGGTTTCGTTCTACGTGCCATTCAATTCTGTACTTTAATATATTATGAAATATTTTACACAAACAACTCATCATTGAGATAGGCCGAAGCGCCGTAGGGGATGTTATAGATCTACCTGGTTTAGGTATAGGCACAATAGTTATCTTGCGCCACTGTTGTGGAATCGAACCTGTGGACAGTAGTATTGAACAGCTGTATTAAAATGCTTTTGGCAATTTCTGGAAGATTTTTTATCATTGAGTACGAAATATTGTCGTCTCCGGGTAAAGTATTTTTTCTACTAATACACACCTGTGACGGTTGTCTATTTCGACCTCTTTTTGTCAGTAAATTTTATTTTTTTGTCGTTCCCGACGTAATTTTAAACTACGAATTACGTAGTGTCGGAGAACGGCAATGTTTTGATTTGACAAGCCAGTCACGAAAAATTATCCATCATAACAACTAGAATCTATTTATTTATTATTGTTTCCGAGTTTATTATTCAAAATTACATGTTTATCAATTTTTTATTATCTACAATCAAAGTTATCATGAAATCAATAATTTATTTTTACGTACACGAGTGTGCGTAGCCAAAATTTTTGGTAAGGATTCTCATTCATTAAAATTTTATTTTGTTGTTACTTTTTCTTTTCAGATCAAATTTAATTGTATTAATGTTTCTGTTTTATTTTGTGTGACTATTTTTTATTTCAATTTTGTTTATATTTTTTGTTTGTATTTACAGGCATTTTTGTATATTTTTAATTTTACTGCAAAATAAACATAGAAGAGAGCTTTGGTATTTCCTTTCTGGACCCTCAATTACCACTCCGCAAACAACGCGTTACACACTGGCGCCGACCATTCAAACGCAGTTTATGGAGAAGAGAGGAGGAACAATATCAACAGAGGAATAGCAACATTAAAAATAATTTTTTATAATTATTATTGAGGTCAGGCATAAAACTTTATTTGTTACCATTTTCAACCATTAACATTCACTAGTTAGGTTATATATCTACTATAATATATCAAATTACTGCTAAATTATTCAGACATTTAAGTTTCTTTAGTTTCTTTCGTTATAATATCTTTGAAGAAATTTTCTGAAGGCACAACATTTATTCTATAACCCAGTAATTTCACTATTTAAATAACATTTTCTATTCATTTTCATCACTTGAAAATACGTATATTTTTAAGGCTCTTTTCTGCATAACGACTATTAACAAATTTATTTCACTTTAACATTTTTTTTTTTTGGATTTTGCAATGAATTTTTCACAACTAAATAAACCTGAAATAATTTATGAATTAAAAATCAGAAATATAAATTTTTCTTCGACGCAATCTGTAGACGAACTACGATCATTATTATTAAATATTAATGTAGATTCTGAAACAGAAATTTTACAAAATAGCCCTGAAGAATTTTCAGAGGATATTAATACCATTAAAAAAAATTTGCTAATTATCTCAGTGTGTAACGCGTTGTTTGCGGAGTGGTAATTGAGGGTCCAGAAAGGAAATACCAAAGCTCTCTTCTATGTTTATTTTGCAGTAAAATTAAAAATATACAAAAATGCCTGTAAATACAAACAAAAAATATAAACAAAATTGAAATAAAAAATAGTCACACAAAATAAAACAGAAACATTAATACAATTAAATTTGATCTGAAAAGAAAAAGTAACAACAAAATAAAATTTTAATGAATGAGAATCCTTACCAAAAATTTTGGCTACGCACACTCGTGTACGTAAAAATAAATTATTGATTTCATGATAACTTTGATTGTAGATAATAAAAAATTGATAAACATGTAATTTTGAATAATAAACTCGGAAACAATAATAAATAAATAGATTCTAGTTGTTATGATGGATAATTTTTCGTGACTGGCTTGTCAAATCAAAACATTGCCGTTCTCCGACACTACGTAATTCGTAGTTTAAAATTACGTCGGGAACGACAAAAAAATAAAATTTACTGACAAAAAGAGGTCGAAATAGACAACCGTCACACACCTCTAGTTCATTAATTGATATAGGGCCTTCTAAGATTATGTTATTATTACAAAAATGTGGAATTTTAGGGTTAACGTAATCGGGGGTTAATAATTTAAGCAGTTCAAAAGATACTATACTGTCCAAATGGCTAGAGGATGACTTTTTGAGACCTTTTACCCATTTCATCTTTTGTCAGACTTCATTTTGCGAAGTTGTACTAGATACTGAATCGCATTTTTGCCAGTTTTCTTTAGCTGCTATACGAATGAGCCTTTGCGCGTTGCGTATTTTTTCTTGTTACACATTGTAGTTATCTGGGATAGCGTTTTTTCTAAATTTCGTCAGAGCTAATCTACGTTCGGCTACCACTTTTGACAACGTGGGGTCCCAATATGGTTTCGAAGAAAAACTATTAGAAGGGTTATGGTTTATTCTGTATTTAGGGATGTGCATATCAGCAGCCCTATTAATGATATTTATAAATTCATCATACGATTGTTGTAAATTTTCAGACATTTGAAACGATAAAATTTCCTTATTCAAGAGCTTTTTATATGACACCCAATCCGCTAGTTTTAAATTCCTACGTGTAGAGTCCAATGAATTACTGTTCGAATTTATTGTAGATATTTTGATTATAAGGTGGTCGCAACCTAAACTTTCATTTAATACTATCCACTCAGATCAAACCCATGTTTGAACTAACTATAGATATATCAGGTGCAGATTTCTGTAAAACATTATCTACCAATTTTATTCGTGTAGGTTGACCTGTATTTAATGAAATTAGATTAGTATCAACCATAACGTCGCTAATTTGCACACCCCTAGTATCAGTTCTTGTTGACCAATTTGTATGGTGGCCGTTGAAATCCCCCAAAAATAACGTATTTTTTCCGCCCAAATTAAATAATTGTGGAAAGTCTCTTTGTAAAGTACGAACATTTGATGGGCAATAAATTGAGGCAATAAATTGAATATCTGAACAATTGAACACCTTTATCATAACCACTTCAATCGCAGTATTGGTAATATTTACATTAAGTTTTGAGCTTTAATTGATTTATGCGAACATATCATTACGCCACCATAGCCATCCTCTCTAACAGTTAACGCATTTGAAAGTTTTAGTATCACAATTCTCATGGTTTTGTGCACACTTGGGACAGACTATCTCATTCGCTGGACATCTCTTATATGTGTGACCTAACTTCCAACACCGAGAGCATTGAGATACTGGAAATATATACGGCTCAACTTTAATTTTTATTCTTTCTACCCATACATAGCCAGGTAGTGAAGCTCCTTTGAAACACAGCTTTACCGCTTCACTTGCAATCCATCCCTTAGCCTCTTCGTGACTTCTTCTTTGCAGACGCTACACCGATAGTAACTGTATTTTCAGGGCACTCGATACTCTTCATGATATCATCGTCTGTTATGGTTAAGTCCACGTTTTTTATTACGCCTAGTGAAGTATTTCTAGTCATAGCTCTATATAATTTCCACCCTTTTTCTGTGAGATCAGCGAATTTCTCACACTTTTCAGCATGGTACGCATCTTTAAAATCCAATCGGAATTTGTACGGATTTAAATACTTAGCGCGTTCTATTCCTGTTATTGCCAAGGATTTCAATAGTTTAGCTAATTCAAATATTTTAATCGCTTAAGTAAAGTTGATATTGCGATGTAGAACACGCGTTGTGATTGGTCGGTGTGAGTAGCGCGTCACCGCTACATCACTCCCCTCCAAGACCGAAGGTCGTAAGTAGCGTCTGTCTTCGGTTTTTGTGTAAGGTGAAGCTTGCCAGTCTCTCAGCTGATGGTTCCAGTGAGTCAGAACCAGGTGCCACGTAGTAGTCCACGGTGAATCGGGACTAACGCGGTGCATGTCCGACGATCCTCGGTGTGGGTCTGGGTCCTGTGGAGTTCGGAACAAGTCGCTCCAGTGAGTCGGAGACTATCCCAGGATGCTGAGGTGCAGACTTCCCAAGAGCGTCGGGGCAGTGCTGTGTCAGTGCGTAGTGGCTGGCCGGCTAAGTCGGCCAGGAGAGAAGTGCTCTTGCTTGTTGACCGGCTGAAGGTGCAGTGCTGCGTGTTGACCAGGAGAGAGGTGTTCTGCTTGTTGACCGACTAAGGGTGCAGGTGCTGTGCCAAGTCGCAGGTGGAGGGTAAGGGGTGGCGACCAGTCTTGCAAGGCGCTGCAAGGTCGTGGACGCTTATGCCCACGTGGTCTTGGAAGCTGGTTCTGGCGTGGAGTCTTCGCTGTTGTGCTCTCATGCAAGGCTGCTCATGTGCTCTGCTCGTGGTCACCTTTTTAGGGAATTTAACCACACGTTCCCACCTGTAATTGTGGTGCCCAGGCCGCGGCCCACGGCCCGACAATCGTTGTCGGAAAGTGATATATATTCTAATCGCTTAATGGTAAGGGAGCCCACGATGCTAAATGGGGATTTACTCAAACCAACCTTGGGTTGCAAAGCTTAGATGATAGGAAGAAAAAAAATGTTATATAATGTATACCTTTTCATCGGCGGGGGAAGCGGCTATAGATCTTGAAATATGTAAAAAAATACTTTTGCATGGACATACTCGAGCGCGTCAGATATTGATAGCATCAATGTCCTACGTATTTTTAATAATGTACGTATGTTATTCTGATCATTTGCATGATGTGGGTGGTCGTAAGTAAGGGTTGAAAATGGGAAAAAACAATTTTATCGATCGCGTCAGATTTTGTGAGGGGGTGTTAAGTGAACCTAAAAAAAAGCTCTCATTCAATAATCGGACGATTTCGATGTGACGCAAACTCACGGCCATTAGTATAATGTGCAAAAAATCGTCATTTTGAAATACTCAAGCGCGTCAAATTAAGATATATATGGTTCATCTTAATGTCCTAGACGTGCTGTCTCATAATCTGTCGATTATCTAGAAGACTCGCCTAATCTGACAAAAAAATTTCTTTCCTCTTTTTTCTTTTAATCATTGAACTTAATTAGGTCAGGAAATAGCATGCAAATAAAAAAAGTTTATGTTTTTTAGGTAGAGCACTAGTATTTATAAATTTTTTTTAATGCTACAAAAAAATTTTTTTTAATTATTATTTGATTAATTAATTGAATTAATCATCATCTTCATCAGTAAAATCATCTTCCTCTTTTGGCTAGATTATATCCTCAGATTGCGTATCTGTAGCAAAAAGATCATTAAAATATTAAACAATTTAAAAAAATAATGAAAAGTGTGTTTTTTAATTGTTGGAGAAAAGATATACCTGATTCTGGAGTATCCTCAAAAATATCAGGCGCTATGACTACATCTTCATACGCTTTCGGCAACTGATCACCTGCGAACCAGATCATTTTGAACTTTTTCGTCGACAACTTTCCATCCATAGTCCGTTGGTAAAAGATCAATAATTTTTGCATCATGGGCAGTACTCCACATGCATGCAATAAATCTTGTGCGTAACACTTGCTGAAGTAACTCCGATTGACAGGGTGGCAAGTTGCACGCGTCGCAATTCCGGACACTCAAGGACAGGAGAAGGGTTGAGATTTGTCTTTTAACTTGTACGTCTTATTGAAGACGATAACCCTGGCTTGATTGACATCGTCTTACTTCTTTAACCCATACAAGTGGCACGTAAAAGACTGTATGATGTTAAAAGAATCCTGCACATTATGCTCCTTTGTTCCCAAATCTAGAAAAGCTTCTTGAAAAATTCTGATTTCATCAGAAATTGCAAAGGTTTCTTTTTTACTCGTCGGTACAATGCTGGGTTGAAATCGCAACTAGTGAACGCATGCAAAGCTTGAAGCGCCTTTGAAATTTTTGGGCCTAAACTTTTGTAGAGAGCGGATACGTCGAGAGAAAAATAGATAGAGAAAGATTGAGAGAGGAATAGAAACGGGAATATAGACATCACGCAGCTGCACGCATTAAAACTTTATCGACGAATTTTTGTTATTTCGGCTTGTGGAAATAGTCAGATTATATATTTTTCGATAACCTTGAATTATTTCCTTCAAAATAAAAAAAAATTCAGCCACGCTCGAGAATGTCGAGATGACGTTTTTTTTACAACTTTGTAGCCCTCCCTTTTCTTAGTGAATCCCGAAATTCCCACTCCGAAATGGGCTCCCCTACTATAAGTAAAGTTGATATTGCGATGTAGAGTGATTGGTCGGTGTAAGTAGCGCGTCACCGCTACATATTCTATATTGTATAAAATTTATTTGCTTTTCGTTTGGCCACTAAGCTGAGATAAGTATAAGCTTTATAGATTTCAGCCTACGGTGTTGGTGTACCTACAAGATGATCTCGGTGAGCGCCAGGACGTTGGGGTAGAGCGCCACGGGCTTAGGGCAGTCCTCCTCGGCCGCCAGCACAAACAGCGGAATGACGCCCACGAAGTCGATCAGTAATAAAAACACAGATTTCGGCAAGTGTTCACGTCGCGATGCTATCTCTGTAATTTGTCTGGAAAAACATTTCTTTATTTTAATATACATATACGCCAGTTGGAAGCGTCGGTGGCATCCAAAGTTACCATCAGTTTTTACAAGTAAATTACGTTAATCCAAATTGACAGTGAAGGAAAACATCAAAAACTTAACACACATCTACTGAGGTAGACTTATAGAAGTCTGCCTTCTCTCATTAGGCAAGTGTGGTTGCTGTGATCAAAAAATTGTAATTCGCAAAAAAGCCCTCCAAAAAAAACCCCCCAAAAAAGTCTTCTTAGGAGAGATGGGAATGCTGTTAAACCATGTTTGCATCCTGTCAACACCTGTGCTAACTTTGTGCGGCCCTAAAAACTTAAAAATGTTTAAACTTTCTTCGTATTTTGGCTTGTTGCCCCTAACATATGCATTCAACGGAATAGCTGTCTTTTGCGCTTTCAAAGTGGACAACATTTTTTTAAATAACTTGTTTTCATAAATAAATGGTTCGCCAAATAATGAATAACCCTTGAGTATAACACATGCCATTAATTAAGATAATTATAGTCAAATTGGGAAACTTTGAACATTTTTTACAGTATTTGAGATATTACACCTGATTTATATTTATTACACTTTTATTTTATCGAATGAACAATGTCCTTCTGAATTGGTCTATTATATATATAGGTATATTTATAACGTGATGAATTTACGGAAAAAAACAATAGAATTACCCACAATGTTCTCCAAAAATCAAATTTAAAGTTACCATGAGTTTTGGGTAACTTTGAATGTATTTTTTATAAGGTGTAAGAACCTTTAATATTGGAATATTGTAAGGTTTGGGTATAGTTAAATGATGTATTTTTTTAAAGAATAACCTAATCTATGAAAATACATCTGCACTGACGTATAAATATGATAATAGATCGCCTTGTCTTGCCATAAAATCGAGTTAGACCAATTTGGTGGAAACAAATATCGTTATGAGAACTCAACAACATTATGCACGTAATTAAAGCTACGCAACATAATATTTTAATAATACGGGTAACTTCGAACCATTCAATATTATAACTTCGATTTTGAACGTACTAAAAACTTAATCAGTTTGACACAATATTCAATATAAATCAAAAACGGATAACGATTACACAATGATAATATATAAGCTACATTTTACAGAAAAACACAAAATCATACCTGTTTACAGTAAGTTTTATATTTTAAATCACGATTTCAAGCACTGAACCCCTCCAACAACTTCACTACGGAACGGCGTGTATTTTACAAAATTATGACATTATGAGTTTATTTTTTTACTTCGCATTTGCTACAAAACATTTCGGCGAGTTCTTTTACGCAGTCCTGATATTGAAACATCAAAACGTTTCCATATAAAAAAAATATAAATCTTTTTCACAACTTTGTTCAAAGTTAAACCTCAATTCAAAGTTACCCAACATATAAGTACGTAATCAATTTGATTCGAAATTATTACAATGGGCCTCTAGTTCTCTATACGTGGTTATCTCGAAACCACATGGCTTTCCACTAACTTCGGAAATCGAAAATCACAACGAACTTCCAAGTGAAGTTCTATCGCTATTATATTTCGTCACTTCATTCTTCAGATAGTATTTAATTAACAAGGTAGTCCTTTTAAAGTACTAGGTAACGTCGCACAGTTTTAGAGTATGTCATTTGACTTATTCAAAAAACTTTCCGTCTTTTTACTTGATCAACCCCGGTCCTGGCAAGTCTTCACTTTTTAGAGATCAAAACAAAACTTTTGTATGGGTTCCGAAAGGGACGGGTTCTTTATATATGTTCGAATGAAGCGACTCATATAATAGCGATAGAACTTCACTTGGAAGTTCGTTTAATCATCTATTATATTTCGTTACTTCATTCTTCAGATAGTATTTAATTAACAAGGTAGATTTTTAGAGACTAAGTTTTGTTTTCTTTTGTCTGTACAAATTATGATTAATTTAAATACGTTTATCAATTACATTTCTTACTTAAGTATATAATTTAAGAATCCAGTAACGTTTAGGCGTTTATTATACACTTGGTGATTGCCAAATTAATTAAATAAATAAACAGAATAATTTAATTGTAATTAATCTCTTTATCGGAAGGTGGTTATGGGTGGTTTGTACCTTTATTGAGTACGGACAAGGCAAAGTCGTTTAGTTGGTCTAATATAGGTTTATGGTAAAATTTTGTAAAGGCCTGAGAGTTTTAAGTCCACCCAGTCGTTACTCAGATAACCTACACTGAGCATGTGCCGTGTGCTGAGTGCGTTGAACACACTCCTGTCAACTCCGCTCGTACCTAGCGTCTGCTTTATCCACCGACGTAGCGTCTGACTCGACGCGGCTCTGTGAGGAGGCCTTTCATGTTACAAACAAGAACCCCGAGTTCGAAGCTTGAATATCTTTCGTCACAAAAAATATAATCTTTTAGAGTCGATACAGGACATATCATTATGTTATTTTTAAAGATTGGAAAGGATAACACAGGTTGCTTACGATTTGGGGCTGTGGTTTTAATGATGTATATTATGATTATGTGTACGGATGCAAAAACTATATTTTCTAATTTAATGTCTGGACCCTATGTCGGTGCATACGGCTAACGATGTAACGGTAACTTTTTGGTAATATTTTCAAAAGTTAAAGTAATATAAGGATATCACAGAGAAAGCTGATTAAGAACTAATTTGGATCCCAAGAAAATGTGTACTTCGATTTAGTTGTTTTCACTTTACAGGCTTCTTGCAAATTTGCCTCATCATTGCCCATATCTTCGCCTAGCAATATTTAATGAATGGTGTGAATTTAATGAACCGAATGAAAAAAAAACCCTTATTTAATTGCTCATTTAAAAAACAGAGAACTAATAAAACAGGTTTTTGAACATATCAGTATTACGTAACGTACAAAACTCCCACCATGACCTCAACGTGATGTTGTATTGACAAATAGTCATGGATGCCAGAGAAGCGAGCACCAACGTCAGGGTCTCTGGCGGACAGCCGCGCCGCGCAAACGCCGCCCAGAGCTTCTCCCGGCACTCAGGGTAAGGCTGGAGTGCTTTGCTTTGGTGCTGGTATGGGAGTTAATTAAATCTTTTGCTTCAATTCAAATCAATTATGTTACTCACACATTGAAAATGGGGAAAATGGAGGAAATAGTTAAAATTACGCAGAGGCCCAATTAATCGCAAACGCATCGATTGCGACTGCATACGGTTCAGGATACCTAGTTACAAATGCGTCACATTTGCAAGCAAACATTAAAGCAAAAATCCATAAATTACGTTCCTCGCCAAATGCCCTAACCAAATGTGTTTAGTTAGAGTATTTAAATGTGGAAATTGAATACCACCCATCCTATTGATGTAACTAATAGCGGTGGTATTTTCAATACGTTATAATATTGCACAATTTCTTTCTTCCCCGGCTGAACTTTTGAAGCCTAAGGAAACGGCTAGTAATTCTAGGTAATTGATATGGTATTCTTTTTCACTATGTTTCCAAAAATCATAAAATGTATTGGTTTGGAATACTGCGCCCCAGCCTGTTCTGAATGCATATGTATATATCTTATAAATTTGTGAAGTAATTGAACAGGAAATGGTATATTTACTTATACTTTTCTACCAGATTAAATCTTCTAGCAGTAATTTAGGGAGTTTAATTTTTGCCTCATAGTTGTACTTATTTTGTAGCTGGATAGGCTGCGACCAGTACACCTATATGTTTGGCAAAATCTCGTATCGAGCATATTTGAAGTTTCATACATTTATTTTTAATTACTTATTTACTTAAATCTTTATAAATTCTATATTTCGTATAAATTCGTTAAATAGTAAATATAATGTCTGGACCTGCAAATCCCGCGTCTTGTCTTATCAAACCCAAGGGCTTATCCCTAGTTTCTTTTAACGTTCGTAGCCTTAGTAGGTACTAACCTCCCTGAGCTCGAACCGTTCCTTCAGGACAACGAGCCAGACTTATTGCTTCTCCAAGAGACGTGGCTCACTCCAAACCGCACCAGGGGATTCGCTATTCCCAAATACGCGTTCACTTGTAACGATAGGTCCAAATCCGACGGTTACGGCGGCACAGCTATTTACTACAAAAGAGGTTTCCATTGCGCTTCTCTCCCTTCCCCTCCTCTTCTCAACATGGAAGCCACTGTGTGTAGATTGGCTATGACTGGTCATCCGACCGTCATCATAGCTTCAATCTACATACCTAGTGGCACCAGACCTATCCGTAGCGACTTCGAGGCCATTCTCGCCCTCGGCCATTCAGTCATTTATGTTCGCAGATTTTAACTCCAAACATACTGACTGGACGTGCCTATCGACTAACACCAGCGGTATCGCTCTTCTTAACATCACTGAGCAACTCGACTTCACTCCCACGTACTATCCCGACAACCCAAACCACTGTCCTGATATCCTCGATTTTGCGATCGTCAAACGAATCAACCTCGATCTCAGGTCTATCGAACCGCTCGATGACCTAGGATTTGATCACCGCCCCGTCTCCCTCGTGCTAGGACCACCTAACGATAACGTAACCTCTCCTAAGACCTTTACCAACTGGAAAGGTTTTAAAAATATTTTAGTTTCAGCCTTAGAGGCCCCGTACTCTCCGCTTGCGATCTCGCCCGACCAATTAGATAGCCCGGATAAAATAGACTCGATAGTCGATTCCCTCACTGATGCTATCAACTAAGCCATCAGTGTTAACGTAAAGGTTGCTAAGCAAGGCAAACCCACGCTTTCCTTAGCTGTTAGCAATCTTATTAAAGCTAAGAACGCGGCTCTTCGGAGAGCCAAGAAATATCCCACGCCCGCCTATAGATTAGCTGCAAATTAGCTACAACGTAAAATTAGGTCTTGCCTCGCAGAACTCCGAGACGCTCAGATGAACGATCTCATGGCGAATATCTTTCCGTCCCACCAAGCGTACTATAGTATGGCCCGCGCCTTACGCGTAGACACCGCCTCTCACGTTCCTCTTCTCACTCGTCCCGATGGCACTACTGCCTTCGAAGTCGAAGAGAAAGCCGAATGCTTCGCTGACAGCATTGCTGCACAATGCTCACCCAGCACGCAACCTGCGGATCCCTCTCACATCCAGGCGGTGGAGGACGAAGTACTTCGCAGAGACTCTCTTCCCATCACCGCCATCCCCGTCACAGTCTCTAATGACGAAATCTCGCTTCTCATTAGAAACCAAAAGTCCAAAAAAGCTCCGGTTGCGGATGGAATTTCCAACCACGCACTTAAGCACCTGCCTCAACAGGTGCTTACCTTGTAAGCTATCATTTTCAATACCTGCTTCAACCATAGCTACTTTCCAAAAGCTTGGAAAGAAGCGACAGTCATAGGCATTCCTAAGCCGGGTAAATCTCTGAATATATCCGTCTAATCACAACCCCATCAGCCTCCACAAGGCCATGTCTAAACTTCTCGAGAGAGTCATACTCTCTCGAATGCGGAACCATCTGTTTCCAACGGATGGCGATCCCCTCATTATTACCCATCAGTTCGGCTTTCGCGCTAAGCACTCCCGCCCACAGCAAGTCCATCGAATCGTCGAGTACATACTTGACGGCTTCTATCCGCGTCGTTATAAAACAGTCGCGGTTTTCTTTGACGTAGCCAGGGCTTTCGATAAAGTCTGGCCTAGTGGTCTTCTTTAAAAACGTTAATAGCGTCGTTTCTCAAAGACCGTACGTTTCGATTTAAATATGAAAGCACGCTTTCCGCGCCTCGTCCCATTAAGGCTGGAGTCCCTCAAGGCTCAGTCCTCGCCCCTCTGTTGTACACCGTGTACACCAACGACATTCCCATCCCGCCGAAAGGCGTCGAACTCGCCCTCTTTGCCGACGACACCGCACTCTACGCCAAAGATCACAGTGTCCCGCAGCTTGTAACCAGACCCCAAAAGGACGTAAACGCCCTCGGTGTATGGTTTAAAAAATGGCACATCGATGTGAATCCAGACCCCAAACGCCGTCGTCCCGCTGGCGATCCCCACGTTCGAATGTTAGGCATTCCCATCCCCTGGAAGCGCAGTACTAAATACTTAGACGTTATCTTAGATCCGAAGCTCTCTTTCAAGCCACACGTCGATAGAGTTTCGAAACTCGCCCGTCACTACTTAGGCCGCCTAAATAGCATGTTAGGTAGAAAAAGTAAAATGTCTTTCAGAAACAAACGTACACTTTACAAGGTCTGCGTTAGACCCGTCATGACATATGCCTCGCCGATCTTTGCCCACGCCAAACCCTCCCTCCTGCACAAACTGCAGGTAGTTCAAAATCTCTTTTGCCACAGGGCCACAAACGCACCGTGGTACGTGCGTAACGCGGACTTGCCCAGATATCTTGAACTGCCTACAGTACAACAACACCTCAAAACACTCTCTGAAGCGTTCTTCAAACGCTCCGAAACCCATCCCAATCCTCTAGTTCGAGATTCAGTCTCATATACTACTCCTGTCTTAGATTCGAAGTTCAAAGTCGTTAGGCCTAGGAATGCGCAAGCGTACTGTTCCACTAGACTGACATCCGATCTCGAAGCCCTTCTGGCCGCAAATTCTAATTCTAACGTAAATTCGAATTAATTCACATTTATTTTTCAATTTTTTTTTCTTAATTTAAATTTTTCATTTTCACCTTCAGTGCCATGAATTCACCTTCAGTGCTTTGAGCACCTTCAGTGCTATGTAAATCCCAGCGGGTGACCCCTTCTGGGCCCCGGTAGCGCGGCCTCTATCTCCAATTGGCTGTCGTGTAGATGAAGGCTGTGTGGCAAAAAATTGCACGAGTCATTCAGGGGTTTTTTTAGTGGGTATAGGCTCTGGTAGGCTGGGAGTGACGAGTCCCACATAACTCCGATCGCGTGCGCGGATTATGCGTTAGAGCATTTTTAATTCCTCCTGCCCTCTCCGTGGAGAGGTTCTGGATCAGGTTCGAGTTCTGGTCGGGGCAGTCATTGTTGTTGATATTGTATGTGTATATAAAGGTATGTTTATTCTGGGTTCCCCCCCCAGTTCTCTGTATGTTCATCCATAACACAAGCTCTGCTTACTTTGAGGCGCTTGTCTGGGGATATTTATTCTATGAAACTTTTCGACGGAACCGGATTTTTTATAGTTGTTTTCTTTTCAGCTCTTCGTATTGTATATAACTCGTTTTTTTCTATGTTTTTTTTTAAGACAGTGATAAATCTAAATCCTGTTAGTTTATGAAAGGCATAATATGTTGAGTAAATCAGTACTTAGTGACAGCCTAGTTTATGTAAACTTCAGATGATGAAATAATGAGAACACTAGGTAAATATTTAAAATTTAAGACATTTATGTCCAAGTTTTGGTATTGTTAATGCGCCCAAATTCTATGCTCCGGTTATTAGTTGTTTAGTGTACAAGTTCACACAGTATATGTACCGCTCTAGATTTCTTTATCGACTTCGTTATCGACAAACACTACATCGATGGTCGTTGTATCGACAGGTCAATGTGTCGACAGGTCACTGTTTCGACGGGTCACTGTAGCGAACGTTGACCAGGTCGATGCTACACTGCATCGACAGGACGCCATATCGTTGGTACTTTACATCGAGGGTACATCATAACGATGATTTGCCGACATTGAGCCGTAATTTTATAACAATGTTTTTCCAATGTGTAGTAAAATTCTGTTTGGGACTCAATAACTACACAACAATGTGAAGAATTGGTAGCACGAAGAATAAAGGCCGTGATCGATGCTAAAGGTGACGCCACTGAGAGGTAGACGAACTATTTTGCGCCGTTGAATGCGATCGATGAAGTTTAATGCGTGGATGGTTCCCCAAGAATTTATTATATTTTTTGTAAATAGGGAAATATTTTGTTACTTTTTTAATTGAAAATAAAGTTCATTACGAAAAATTGTTAATAAATAAATATATTATATCAACATCGACGAAACATATATATCGGTAACACAAGATTTACCATAAAAAAGGATTTAAGGGAAATTGATTCCAATAAACACAAAGGTTTGTTTCATGTTTTAAAATTGAATATTAAAAACTTTTTTTTAAATTCTGTCACAGTCGGCAAATGTGCAACGTTCCACCTGATGGGAAGTGGCGGCCGTGATATGATGCGTTGCCGACTTAGGTTGGATTGCCTTTGTTCCAGTAATAACATTGGCTGTTCCTTCCCTGTATCCGGAACACAGCCACGTAGACGGGGTTATTGTGGCGGTTAAATAGGAAGGACTACTAAGGTACCACAGTATCGCCCCAGACGAGATCGGAACATTAAAACAATTAGATAGAATTATATGACACCGCGAGGGGGACGTGGGCTGTGAATAATTAATTAGCATAATGTATGTAAGCTATCGCTATGTTGGATCGTTAATACATATGCCAATTAAATAATATTGAAATTTCTAATATAACTTACTATTTTAACAGAATCTCTAATAATTTAATTTGTAATTAGATCATACGCCAAACATCGTTTCTGAATACTTATTTCTTAAATGGTTAAGGTACAATTACTGTTGTAAATATTATTGCATAATCAATTATTGCAAATTTTGTAACAAACAGCTTAGTATTCATTTTGAATTGATTGATAAGTTTAATAAATATAAAGTATAATAATGATAGTTTCCTTTTGAAAAGCAAAGTTTTTAAATATGGATCGAGTTCAATTGACTATCCTGGAGTAAGATAAATTCTTGTGCCTTGTCAAGTACCAGTAAAGTAATTGCTTATTTATTCGTGTTTTCATTCGTAAAGCCATTTTTATTGGTTTTTAGTTATATTAAGATGGTATTATTTAAGTATTGTTGTCAATTAGAAGTTGTCATAATCGTGGTTTTATGTGGTCTGTGCCGCCATTGGTCAGGAGATGTTGGCCAATCGGGACACAGGTAATAAAACACGTGTTAAGTTTTCAATTTAGAAAATTAGGTAGACGATTATGATTTGTTCTTCGATTCTCGTCTGCGTGAGTTCGCTTTTAAAATATTTTGATACGTTTAAATATTGTTCAGTTTTTGAGTTACAATTAGATAATTTAGATTATGGTTATTTTTCTTTGTTTTCTAATTGTAACTTAATAATAAACCAAGTGTGGTAATTAACTATTGGAGATGTTTTTTAATAAACACAGTTATATTATAAGTTTGAGTTTCCATCTTATGTTCCAAATTTATTTATTTAACAATATATGTACACACATTAGAAAATATAAAAAATAAAAAAATAAACTAAAAATAAGTGAACGATAATGTACAAAGGCACAGCTTATTTCTAAAAGAAATTTCTTCCAGCTAGCCTGAGGCTGGAAAGTGTGACAAATTAACAAATTTAGTGCGTACTGCATACAAATATTAACAAACATCGTGCGATTATTAATTATTACAATTATAACAATATTAAAAATATAAATACATTCAAACATACATAAACATACGTATATATTAATACATACAAAATAAAAGTAAAAGTGAAAACTTGTAATTAGCCCTAACACAGCTATTTTCCATAACCATGTATAAATTAGCTGTAAGTTTTCCAAAAAGTGTTAAATAAAATAAAATAAAATAAAATAAAATAAAATAAAATAAAATAAAATAAAATAAAATAAAATAAAATAAAATAAAATAAAATAAAATAAAATAAAATAAAATAAAATAAAATAAAATATCAATGAATAGATATACATTTTCGTTGATACTGAAATACAAACTTAAGTTGTTGGACATCAGTGATTATCAAGGAAGGTACATGTTCACAAGTTAGAAATAAAATGATAAAAGTATAGTAAGTCTTAGGTTTGAGACAAATAGTGTTCCTTAACTCTTTTTTTTAAGATAGGCAATGATTTTGACTCTCGTATATGGTAAGGTAAAGAATTCCACAATCTGACAGCATGGACAGTGAACGAGTAGGAGTAGAAATCAGTTTTATGAGATTTAATTTGAAGGAGAGTACGTTTATGTGCTCTACAAAACGCATAATTAGAATGGGTAAACGTGAACCGCTCACACAGGTAAACTGGAGAGAATGGGTTAAAATGGACATTGAAAAGGGTACAGAGGATACGGGTGTTTCTACGCAAGCGGATGGGGAGCCACTGAAGCTTTTTGCGGTATTCTGAAACATGATCGAATTTTTTAAGCCCGAAAACGAAGCTTTATTTACTTAGCTTGCGTTTTACTTAAGACTTTCATAATGATTTTAGTTTTCAATTGTTAAAAGTTTTATTTGCTTTCTTCGATTTGTGATTTGTTGCAAGATGAGTGAACCCTTGAGCAAAACCGATAACCCAGATCAGGTTAACAGTCCTGTAATTTTTATTAATCCAAGCGATGCTCCCGCTTAGGTCTACACAAGATCTCTAATCACAACTTAGGTTATGTAATTTGACGATGAAAAATATATAATCAAACTTAAGTTAAAACTTTCAAAAAGAAACATACGTTCTAATCAAATTCAGATATTTATTTCTCAATATTGAAAAATGCTTGTTCTTATTGACGTCAAATAAAACATGACTTACAAACCAGTTCCGCAAAACCTTCGTGAACAAGAACTGACATGAAACTTCACGGGTATGTTTTTTTCAAAATCAATTTACAGAGTCTCTTTATGTCTATTTAAAATTATTCTTATCTGCATCTGTTAGCTCGGCAAGTCTCCCTCCCCCAAGTAAACACTACATTGAATACATATAAAAAAAAATTTCAATTGGCCATCTCCCACACAGCAAACTACAGGGGTTGCCCGCGCGCTCCGCGCTCCACCGTCAAGAGGGTCGCGCCTAAACCGGCGCCGCCGCTCACCTCCGCTAACTTCCCGCCGCTGCGCAACCGGAGTCCCCCGGAAGCAAAGCCCGTTCAGCCGACGCCTACTCCGGCTCTGTCTTGGAGGCAGCGTCCGGCCGTCCCGCCTGCACCTTCCCGACCCATCCCAGCTCCCGTAGCTTCCGTAGGGCCGCGTCCCGCTCCGTTATCCGTACCTCAGTCGTCGTTGGCTGAGGATATGAAGACCGTATTCGACGTCATCCAAAACGTCGATATTAACGAAATTTCCGTACTCGCACGTAAACTGCGAGCCGCCCGCTCTCCTCAAGAGCGTTTATTCGCGTTAGCCGAGCATCACTCGCTCCTAAGTTCGTTGTAAATTTATTTTTTATTCTTTTTATTTTTGTATAAAATCGTAAATAAGTAAATTATAATATCTAGACCCGCGAATCCCGCGTCCAGTCGTATTAAACCCAAGGGCTTATCCCTAGTATCTTTTAACGCTCGTAGTCTTAGCACTAACCTTCCCGAGATTAAACTGTTCCTTCAGAACAAAGAACCTGACCTATTCCTTCTCCAGGAGACATGGCTTACTCCAAACCGCTCCAGGGGATACGCTATTCCTAAGTACGCATTTACTCGCAACGATAGGCCCAACTCCGACGGTTACGGCGGCACCGCTATATATTACAAAAGAGGCTTCCATTGCTGTCCTCTCCCTACCCCTCCTCTCCTCAACATGGAGGCCACTGTGTGTAGATTGGCTATGACTGGTCATCCGACCATCATCATAGCTTCAATCTACGTACCTAGTGGTACCAGACCAATCCGCAGCGACTTTGAGGCCATTCTCGCCCTCGGCCATTCAGTCATTATGTTCGGAGACTTTAACTCCAAACATACTGACTGGACGTGCCTATCGACCAACACCAGCGGTATCGCTCTCCTCGACATCACTAACTCCCTTGACTTAGACGTCATATCCCCCATCACTCCCACTCACTATCCCAACAACCCGACCTATTCTCCTGACATCCTCGACTTTGCAATTATCAAGCGAATCAATCTTGATCTCAGGTCCATCGAACCGCTCGATGACCTAGGCTCCGACCATCGCCCCGTCTCCCTCGTGCTAGGCGCGCCAAACGATAATGTCACATCTCCTAAGACCTTTACCAACTGGAAAGGCTTTAAAAATACGTTAGTTTCAGCTTTAGAGGCACCGAACTCTCCGCTCGCGATTTCGCCCGAACAATTAGACAGCCCGATTAAAATAGATTCAGTAGTCGATACTCTCACTGATGCTATCAACTCAGCCATCAGCGACAACGTAATCATTGCTAAGCAAGGCAAACCCGCGCTTCCCTTAGCCGTTAGCAATCTCATTAAAGCTAAGAACGCGGCTCTCCGGAGAGCCAAGAAATATCCCACGCCCGCATATAGAACAGCTGCGAACCAGCTTCAACGTAAAGTTAGGTCTCGCCTCGCGGAACTCCGTGACACTCAGTTTAACGATCTCATGGAGAATATCTCCCCGTCCCACCAAGCGTATTATCGAATGGCCCGAGCTTTACGCGTAGACACCGCCTCTCACGTTCCTCCTCTCACTCGTCCCGACGGCACCATTGCCTTCGAAGTCGAAGAGAAAGCCGAATGCTTCGCCGACAGCATAGCGGCACAATGTTCGCCCAGCACGCAACCCGCGGATCCCTCCCACATCCAGGCGGTGGAGGACGAAGTTCTCCGCAGAGAATCTCTCCCTATCACCGACGACCCCGTCACAGTCTCTAATGATGAAATCTTGCTTCTCATTAGAAAGCAAAAGTCCAAAAAGGCTCCGGGTGCGGATGGAATTTCCAACCACGCACTTAAGCACCTGCCACAGCAGGTGCTTACCTTGTTAGCTATCATCTTCAATGCCTGCTTCGACCATAGCTACTTTCCAAAAGCCTGGAAAGAAGCGACAGTCATAGGCATTCCCAAGCCGGGTAAACCTCTGAACATCCCGGCTAATCACAGACCCATCAGCCTCCTCAAGGCAATGTCTAAACTTCTCGAAAGAGTCATACTCTCTCGAATGCGGAACCATCTGTTTCCAACGGATGGCGACCCTCTCATTATTCCCCACCAGTTCGGCTTTCGCGCTAAGCACTCCTGCCCTCAGCAAGTCCATCGAATCGTCGAGTACATTCTCGAAGGATTCTATCCGCATCGTAAAAAATCAATCGCGGTTCTCTTTGACGTAGCCAAGGCATTCGACAAAGTCTGGCACAGCGGTCTCGTTTTTAAACTCTATAAAATAGGCTTACCGGTTCGCCTAGTCAGATTAATCGCGTCGTTTCTTAAAGACCGTACGTTTCGATTCAAACATGAAGGCACGCTCTCCGCGCCTCGTCCCATAAAGGCTGGAGTCCCGCAAGGCTCAGTCCTCGCCCCTCTGCTGTACACCGTGTACACTAATGACATGCCCATCCCGCCGAAAGGCGTCGAACTCGCCCTCTTTGCAGACGATACCGCCCTTTACACTAAAGGTAAAAGGATCCCGTATAACATCACCAGACTCCAAAAGGCCGTAAACGCCCTCGGTGTTTGGTTTCAAAAATGGCGTATCGATGTCAACCCAGAAAAGAGTTCTGCCATTCTATTCGACCACAAACGTCGTAATCGCCGCAACGATCCCCACATTCGAATGTTAGGTATTCCCATCCCCTGGAAGCGCAGTATCAAATACTTAGGCGTCACCTTAGATCAGACGCTTTCTTTTAAGCCACATGTCGATAGAGTAACGAAACTCGCGCGTTTCTACTTAAGCCGCTTAAATAGTATGATAGGTAGAAAAAGTAAAATGTCTTTTAGAAATAAACGTACGCTTTATAAGGTCTGCGTTAGACCCGTCATGTCATATGCTTCGCCAGTCTTTGCCCACGCCAATCCCTCCGTCCTGTATAAGCTGCAGGTGGTTCAAAATCTCTTCTGCCGCAGGGCCACAGACGCACCTTGGTATGTGCGCAACGCGGACCTGCACAGAGATCTTGAACTGCCTACAGTGCAACAGCACCTCAAAACACTCTCAGAATCGTTCTTCAAACGCGCCGAATCCCATCCCAATCATCTTGTTCGAGATTCAGTCTCATATACTGCTCCTGTGTTAGATTCGAAATTCAAAGTCGCTAGGCCGAGAAACGCGCACACGGGCGAACCTACGCAGTTAACTTTAGCTCTCGAGGCCCTTCAGGCCGCAAATCCTAATTCTAACGTAAATTCTAATTCTAACGTAAATCCGAATTAATGCAATTTTTATTTTTTTTTTTCATTTTTAATGTTTTTATTTTTACTTTTCATTTTTGAGCACCTTCAGTGCTATGTGAATCTCAGCGGGTGACCCCTTAAGGGCCCCGCTGGCGCGGCCTCTTTCTCCAATTGGCCGTCGCTCAGATGAAGGCTGAGTGGCAAAAATGCACGAGCCGACAGGGGGTTTTTTAGTGGGTATGGTTCTGGTAGGCGTCGGGACGAGTCCCACATAACTCCGATCGCGCGCGCGGAGTATGCGTCAGAGCATTTTTTATGTCCTCCTGCCCTTCCCGTGGAGGGGAACCAAAAAAAAAAAAAAATTGGCCATCTGTTATGTAAACTCCAACAAAATTAAACACAGCAACTAATAGGACGTCGATAAAGTCTTTCCATACTTGGTATGTAATATTTTCTGTTTATATCTGTTACATACGTAATACATCTAGAGTTGCTTCTTTCTGGTTGATTTTGAAATTATGAACTATAATTACATTACACAAAATAAGTGCTTCTGTTCGATTAAATGAGCGAGTCTTAAGAAGAATTTCAATATAATGATTCCGTAATGGAATTGTGGCGGGGAATTATGGCCTTTATGGACATAATGCAGGGTAAGTAAGCGCTTTGACTCCAAAAAATGGTGATCAAGGACGCCGTTCGCCCTGGTTTTCCGGTTACGCACAAAGTCGACACATTTTTGAAATAGTGAAACCACAAGACACTTTTATCCCAGAATAGCTTGATATTCGGGTACCAAACAAGCTTATAGAAATAAACTTAATGCACCGTTTACTCATTTACGGTCCTCTATTAAAATGTCATGAACCTGGACCATTTTTAAAGAAGGTTCTCACTGGTGACAAAATTTGGACTGCTTAGGACTAGAACTTGCAAATAAGGCCATGGTTAGAGAGCGGTCAAGAACCACAGAAGTTCTATAGCACAGTAAAATATCAGTACATGAATCTTTGTGACATGAAATAAATTCGTAGAAAAAACTCATTACAGTTGACGACCTTACTGTAAAGTGACTTTTAATAATTTTTTTTTATTTGTGTTCTAAAATAACGCACAATGTTATAATAGCAAAACATTTGATAGCCCTTGTCTTGAGGTAATAAATAATACGATAATAAATTTTATTTATGGACTGATAATTTTGTTCGATAATTGAGTTACATAATGCTATAAGAAAATAATTCCACTATTTCTGTAGATAGGTACGTGTTGTTTTCATACTTTAAAAAAAATGAGTCTTAGAGGCGCTACCCAGATATTACGACAAGGCTGGTCTGAAGCAATTAAAATTACTGCACAATATTCAGTCTGTCCAGAACAGATCCATAATTTTCCTGTTTTACTGCTTACACACACACTCACTCACAATCACACACATGTATGATTTAAGTACGATACAAACTGTAATTGAAATTTTTGTTAATAACATTTTTTTATAATTATACATTTTTGTTCTGTAAATATAGTTTTTCAATTTTCATATATATATATATAATTTATAATGTTTTGTAAAAGTAAAATTTAGCATTTGAATACAATAAGCAGCGTAAAAAGGGTCCATTGTTAATGTCTGTGATACAGTCTTGCACTAATACAAACATTATCGAACTCTATTAATAAATAAACTCTTATTAACGTTTTGTTCTGTAAGTAATATGCCGGTCAGCACATACGACTCGACTCGCTAAAACCCGAACATAAACCAAGCGGCTTTTTCCCGAACATTCATGCTCATATTTTCGAATTTGCTACCAATTGCCGATTAACACCAGCTCCAATATGTGGGTAGCGCTCCCTGTACCTAAAACTAATCCAAAGGATATTTTTTAAACAGAACTAAAGTAGAACATACCTGTGCATTATATGTAGGCATAAATCTACTATTATAATAGGGTCGACTATAAACATCTTCAGATATAGAAAGATCGTTATGAACTGCGATGAGGTCTCCTGTTTACAAAAGAAGTAGTCCGGGGCGATGGAACTTAAGGGACCCTGGAACAAGGAAGTTGCTGAATAATTTGTAACAACATTATTATTAAGTGAATTGAATACTGTCATAATAAAAATAATTGATGTTCAAAATAAATATTTGTAAACTCCGGTCAAATATCGTAGTATTTTTTGAATCACAGGATAAAAAAATTGCTGTGACCATACGACAGGCCCTGGATACACTGCATGTCTAAATAAAGGCAAATTTGTTAAATAAAAATCGCTTGATTAAGGTCGTTATTGCGTTAATATATTAAATCCAAATTAAAGCTATGCTTTATTAAATACAAAAATACATCAGTGCACTGCAGCACATGTAACAAACACCGGTATGTTGGCGACTTTCACCTTTCCTTCTTCATAATGCTAAGTCAATTTCCTGATCGTCCGACTCACCCCTAGCGTTTTAATTATCACGGCTGCTACAACTATGCCTCTGAATAGAGGCTGAAACTGGAGGAATATAACGTTCCTCCACTCAATCCGATGCTTTTCCCCCTTCTCTTCCTCCAGATCCTCCAAGGTGTCATCGCGCATGTTGCTGGCTTATTATAATTATAACTTTATTTACTATTTAATAATTATATCTTAAATATCATTTTAAAATATTGCTTTATACATTTCGTAGCTTTTAATTACTAATATTTATAAAACCTGACATATTTTAGTGATGAAATTTCGACACACGCATGACATAAATTGTCTTCTGTCAACTGATTGTCCATTTTTTGCTCACAAGCTGGCTCATGGAACTTTATTTTCTGAAAGGTAAATCATGAGGGTCCGTATCATGACATCGAATAACACTTCGCAATTCTTTAAGTTCGATATGATGAACGTTCGATTTCATAAGCTATCGATGTAATGTGTTCGTTCTCACGAGTTTTAATGCAGTGTAACTCGGTGTCAAGATATAGACCCGTGTCCTTGTCTAGTGTTTCCATGTTCATATATATATATACTTTATTTTATTGCTTTACTTGGCAACAACAAGAGAAATCAAAAACTGATTAAACTAGCTAGTTATTACTTTTATTTTTATTATATCTTTTCAAAATAGTGTACATTCACGTCAATGCTACGCTACATCCGATGGAACCACTGAGAAAAGCACTTTGCTCACTCGCCCTTAGGGCCTCGACGGCCTTTTGAAACGCAGCCCCAGCTTCCGCGGCCTCCATAAAACTTTTTCCTTGAAGTTTTTCTTTTATTTTCGGGAATAAATAAAAGACGCAAGGTGCGAGGTTGAGGCTGTAAGGCGGGTGAGGTAGTAATTCCACGTTTGACGTTACCAAATAGTTGATCGTTCGCTGGCGGTATGCGACGAGGCGTTGTCTTGGTGAAGGAGGATCCTACTGCGAGATCGTTTCTCCCAATTTTTTTTACAAGACAAGTGGCAAACAATTATTAGTGTACAACTCCGCAGTGACTGTTTTTCGATCCTTTAAAACAATTGTCGCAAAATGAGCTGCCCTTCCGAAGAACGAGGTTGCCATCTTTTTTCCCACGCTTCGACCTTTTTATATTGTGCTAGATAATTGGTAAAATAATACTTAATTTTAATTTTGATTCGACTACCGTGGTTAAGTATTTATGAACATACAATTTTTAGCCAGGTTTCACGATGCATAAAATAAAAGGAATGAGGCGGATCAACGACAAACACAGTAAAGGCCACCTTAAAAAAAAACTATCGACAACTGTCCACTCTTCGCATAAGTCTTTTTAATTTTCTTCCTATCAAATGGGAATATACGGCCAAATCCTACATTTTGCGATAGCTTTGCGAAGCATTCTGAAAGATTTTACGAGACCGATTTTGATAAAATCTAAAATTATGATTTAATAAATAACAAAAAATGTGTTTGGGTGACTTTAGGGGCCGGTAGTACACCTACGTTTATTGATTAAAATGTACGCCATGTGGGTTTAAAAATAAACAGTATTCATATCCCAGTAATTTTCAGTTGTAAATTTTGTGAAACGAGAGGTAGAAATTGAACCGTTATCTTACTGAAAAAAAAACATTTGTTCGAATCCTTTAGTATTGACAAGTATGTGGGTCCGTAAGTTATTTTCACGAGTTGTACCACTTTCAAATAAATAAATGCATTAACCTTTTTTTGTGAAATAATTTTAGTTATTTATGATACTATACTAACATAATTTGTTTAGTTATTTGTCAACCGAGTGGTGTTGTGGTAAGTAGCCCTGCCTCATACGCCGAAGGTCCCAAGTTCGAGTCTTGGCCGGGGCATTTATTGTGTGATGAAAATAAATGTTTGTACTCGGGTCATGGTTGTTTATATACAAACATACAGATATATGTATGTTTATTCTGGGTTCCCCCCAGTATGCTGTTTGGTCATCCATAACACAAGCTCTGCTTACTTTTGGGCCATACAGTTGGTGTGTTTGTCTGGGGATTTATTATTATTATTAAAGATAAATAGTATTCAAATTCAAATTCAAATATTTATTCCTCATCATTGACAATTACCTTTTCTAACTGACGTCAAATAAAGCATGACTGTATCACCAGTTCGGAGGAACCTTCATGGAGAAGAACTGGCAAGAATCTTCATGTCCATGCAAAATAATTCTTATCTATTAGCTCGGCAAGTCTCCTTCCCCCCAAGTGTCCAAATGACGAACACCCTCAAACAGCACCCGTTCACGAGTTAACGCAGGATCCAGCTATCATCCTCCTCAACCATATTAGAGGGAAGTATATATTTTCTTAATTGCACGTACATTCGATACCGGCAATCCTTGTTAGTAATCTGTTCCAACGTAGAGCACTAGCTCTAGGTTGGAACAGATTACTAATCTACCCTACTCGTAACTTAATGTAATACCATGTAAGATGGTTCTGCAGACATACAATCATACACGGGCAGAACGATTTTTTAGGTTATGTTAGAAGTGCCGGTTCTCGTTTACATCCTATCTTGTTGCCCATAATCCTTTTATTAATACGCGTCTAATTAGATTTGATATGCAGAGATTAAAATCAGGTCCAAAGTCAAAAATTTTATTTATAATTTCAACTCTAGAACCGTTTATTTAAATTCGTTGTAGCCACCATTTTGAACATAATGTTTAGTTAAAAAAGTTTATTATTTATTCTTTAGTTGCTCGTTATTAAAATTGTTTCGACATTTTTTTGGCTACTGTACGGTGGACTTAGACCCACCTGATGGTAACTGGCATGGACATCATATATCGTAGGTGTTTTATTTGGTTAACTATTGTTTGACAAAAAACGTAAGACATAAGATCATTTTACAAACAACAAGCAAACTAATTATTATTTTATTACTTTAAAAAGAATCATTTGACAAAATACAGGTTTCGCAAATGTTTTACTGACTTTATCTCTTTATCTTAACAAAGACACTCTACTATGACATGGTTAATTAAAGAAAGGAATTCCAAATGGCGGTGCTTATCATGTTCTCTCGCTCGCACACTAGTGTCATCTATACTCACGCTCGCGCTTACGGTAAGTAAAAAAAATATTAGTCTTGATTTAAATAATATTCGTATTTTCAGTCTCGGTCGATTCTCGCTCCGATCGCCGCCCAGTGCGGACGTGCAAGACCCCGTTCTCCGTCGTTTGGTCCCTTCCCGATACTCCGTGGCGCTCAGTCTACTGACGTCACGGTTTAGCGTGTTGGTTCCGTGCTACGGTTTTCAAGGTTCTTTCTACTCCCTCTGAGTGCTATCGAAGTGCGTATTTTTCTTTGCGACTAAGCCCCTTAGTCTTCAAAGTTGTGACGGTTGTCTATTTCGACCTCTTTTTGTCAGTAAATTTTATTTTTTTTGTCGTTCCCGACGTAATTTTAAACTACGAATTACGTAGTGTCGGAGAACGGCAATGTTTTGATTTGACAAGCCAGTCACGAAAAATTATCCATCATAACAACTAGAATCTATTTATTTATTATTGTTTCCGAGTTTATTATTCAAAATTACATGTTTATCAATTTTTTTTATTATCTACAATCAAAGTTTTCATGAAATCAATAATTTATTTTTACGTACACGAGTGTGCGTAGCCAAAATTTTTGGCATTTTTGTATATTTTTTAATTTTACTGCAAAATAAACATAGAAGAGAGCTTTGGTATTTCCTTTCTGGACCCTCAATTACCACTCCGCAAACAACGCGTTACAAAGTGCTGTGCTAAGTAGTGTTGTGCTTGTGCTGAGTGCAGTGTTGTGCCCAGCGTAAGTAGTCTGGTTTCAGTGCAAAGGATACTTAACGGTGACAACGAATTTGTACTGAACCAGTCCTTTTTATTTTTATTTATTTCTCTTCTCTATTTTATTTATTTTTCTCATATTTTCATATTTATTCTTATCATATTTGTGTGTTCTCGTGTGTATTTGTCCTTTCTGTCGGTAAAGGTTGACCCTAACGCGGTCAACTCTTTACCTGCGTACCCTTTTTTAGGTTTCTAGGTAGCGGCCTTCGGCGTACTACGGTTAGTTTTAAGTTATTCTCCCCAGCCCCCCTACCGCTGGTAGGGAGGTTTGCCGCTAGGATTTTGCTAGGTTTTTAGGAACTAGGCATCTTTTATTATACTTATATTTATATATATTATTGTCCCAACACTCCCTAATGGATTCGCTAAGCGTTATTAACTTCGCGAACGCGTTCACCCAGGCGCTTGCTGCGGCAGGCGTCTCCATCCCCAAAGACATCCTAACGCAGGCCTTGCAGGCATCAATCGCGTCCCCGGCCCCTCAGGCCTCAATCCCGGCCCCTCAGGCCTCCAACGTCGAGACCCCTCAGGTCTTAAGCTCTCCCGCGTCTCCCGCCTCGTCCGAGATGGACTGCGAATCGGTCGCATCCTCTCACGCGTCGCGTCGTAAGCGTACCGCTCCCGGGAGCGACTCCGAACCCGCGTCTGATACGTCGTCAGATGCCGTCACCTTAACCGGCTCTCCTGAGCCCGCGTTTCAACTCGTCGCCAAGCGCTCCAAGAAGCGCTCTAAGAAAGCTTCGGTATCTTCAATACCCGAGCCCTCCCCGGTGTCTTCAACACCAGCCCCCGCGCCGTTAAAATCGCTCGTAGTAACCGCGTCTCCGTCGGTCACATCGAAGCCAGCGACGCGCTGCGCTCCCGTCCCGCCGAAGCCTCAGCTCCCTCCGCCCGTATTCCTGCGTGAAAAAGCGCGCTGGACCGCGGTTTCCAACTTGTGCAAAGTGCACAAAATTAACTACTTAAAAGCCGCCAACGCTGGCGATACAATCAAAATCCAATTAGCGACCGTCGTCGACTTCCGCGAGTTTACCAGGTTACTCGGATTAAACCAAATCGCATATCACACCTACGCCCTCCCGGAGGAGCGTAAGATCCGCGCTGTACTACGGGGCGTCCCGTTCGAACTCAGCAACGAAGACATTCTCGATGACCTTAAGTCTCAGGGTTTCCCGGTCACAGCAGTGCACAAGATGCACTCCAACCGCGGTAGGCGTTTTCCGTTAGCGCTAGTAATCCTGTCCAATACTCCCGACTCGAAGGAGATTTTCAAAGAGGCTCGCACAATCTGCGGACTCTCGAACATCTCCGTCGAGCGTCCCAACCCCCGCGGTCACCCTGGGCAGTGCCACCGCTGCCAGCTATATGGCCACGCAGCGGCTAACTGTTCAGCTCCCCCAGGTGCGTAAAGTGCCTGGATCCTCACTTCACTAAGGAGTGCACTCGCACTCCCGAATCCACTTCCCCCCCCTGCCTGTGTGCTGTGCGGCCAGTCCGGCCACACAGCTAACTACAGGGGTTGCCCGCGCGCTCCGCGCTCCACCACCAAGAGGGTCGCGCCTAAACCGGCGCCGCCACTCACTCCTGCCAACTTCCCGCCGCTGCGCAACCGGGGTCCCCCGGAAGCAAAGCCCGTTCAGCCGACGCCTACTCCGGCTTTGTCTTGGAGGCAGCGTCCGGCCGTCCCGCCTGCACCTTCCCGACCCATCCCAGCTCCCGTAGCTCCCGTAGGGCCGCGTCCCGCGTTGTTATCTTCCCCTCAGTCGTCGTTGGCTGAGGACATGAAGACCGTGTTCGACGTCATCCAAAACGTCGACATTAACGAAATCTCCGTACTCGCACGCAAACTGCGAGCCGCCCGCTCTCCTCAAGAGCGTTTATTCGCGTTAGCCGAGCATCACTCGCTCCTAAGTTCGTTGTAAATTCTTTTATTTTTGTAAATTTTAAATAAATAAATTTTAATGTCTAGACCCGCGAATCTCGCGTCCAGTCGTATTAAACCTAAGGGCTTATCCCTAGTATCTTTTAACGCTCGTAGCCTTAGCTCTAACCTTCCCGAGATTAAACTGTTCCTTCAGAACAACGACCCAGATCTTTTTCTTCTCCAGGAGACATGGCTCACTCCTAATCGCTCCAGGGGATTCGCGATTCCTAAATACGCGTTCACACGTAACGATAGACCTAACTGCGACGGTTTCGGCGGCACTGCTATCTACTACAAAAGAGGATTCCATTGCTGTCCTCTCCCTACCCCTCCTCTCCTTAACATGGAAGCCACCGTGTGTAGATTGGCTATGACTGGTCATCCGACCATCATCATAGCTTCAGTCTACATACCTTGTTGCACCAAACCTATCCGCAGCGACTTTGAGACCATTCTCGCCCTCGGCCGTTCAGTCATTATGTTCGGAGACTTTAACTCCAAACATACTGACTGGACGTGCCTATCAACCAACCAAAGCGGTATAGCTCTCCTCGACATCACCAACTTACTCGACTTAGACGTCGTCTCCCCTATCACTCCCACTCACTATCCCGACAACCCGAACCACTCTCCGGACATCCTCGACTTTGCAATCGTCAAGCATATCAACCTCGACCTCAGGTCTATCGAACCGCTCGATGACCTAGGTTCTGACCACCGCCCCGTCTCCCTCGTGCTAGGACCGCCTAACGTTAACGTCACTTCTCCTAAGACCTTTACCGACTGGAAAGGGTTTAAAAATACGATAGTTTCTGCCTTAGAGGCCCCAAACTCTCCGCTCGCGATCTCGCCCGATCAATTAGATAGCCCGGATAAAATAGATTCGTTAGTAAATTCTCTCACTGATGCTATCAACTCAGCCATCAGTGTAAACGAAAAGGTTGCTAAGAAAGGCAAACCCACGCTTCCCTTAGCCATTAGCAATCTTATTAAAGCTAAGAACGCGGCTCTCCGGAGAGCCAAGAAATATCCCACGCCCGCCTATAGAACAGCTGCGAATCAGCTACAACGCAAAGTTAGATCTCGCCTCGCGGAACTTCGAGACGCCCAGATGAACGATCTCATGGCGAATATCTCCCCGTCCCACCAAGCGTATTATCGAATGGCCCGAGCCTTACGCGTAGACGCCGCCTCTCACGTCCCTCCTCTCACTCGTCCCGATGGCTCTATCGCCTTCGAAGACGAAGAGAAAGCCGAATGCTTCGCTGACAGCGTTGCGTCTCAATGCTCGCCCAGCACGCAACCCGCGAATCCCAATCACATCAAAGCGGTGGAGGCCGAAGTCCTCCGTAGAAACTCTCTCCCCATCACCGCCGACCCCGTCACAGTCTCTAATGATGAAATCTCGCTTCACATCAAAAGTCAAAAGTCCAGAAAGGCTCCGGGTGCGGATGGTATTTCCAACCACGCACTTAAGCACCTGCCTCAACAGGTGCTTACCTTGTTAGCTATCATTTTCAATGCCTGCTTCGACCTTAGCTACTTTCCAAAAGCTTGGAAAGAAGCGACAGTCATAGGCATACCCAAGCCGGGTAAACCTCTTAATGTCCCGGCTAATCACAGACCCATCAGCCTCCTCAAGGCAATGTCTAAGCTTCTCGAGAGAGTCATACTCTCTCGAATGCGAAACCATCTGTTTCCAACGGACGGCGATCCTCTCATAATTCCCCACCAGTTCGGCTTTCGCGCTAAGCACTCCTGCCCTCAGCAAGTCCATCGAATCGTCGAGTACATACTCGACGGCTTCTATCCGAAACGAAAGAAAACGATCGCAGTTTTCTTTGACGTAGCCAAGGCTTTCGACAAAGTCTGGCACAGCGGTCTCGTTTATAAACTCTATAAAATAGGCTTACCGGCTCGCCTAGTCAGGATAATCGCGTCGTTTCTCAAAGACCGCACGTTTCATTTCAAACATGAAGGCACGCTCTCCGCGCCTCGTCCCATAAAGGCTGGAGTCCCTCAAGGCTCAGTCCTCGCCCCTCTTTTGTATACCGTATACACTAACGACATTCCCATCCCAGCTAAAGTCGTCGAACTCGCTCTCTTTGCCGACGACACTGCCCTTTACACCAAAGGCCGCAGAGCCTCGGGTCTCATCACCAGACTTCAAAAGGCTATTAACACCCTCGGTGCTTGGTTTAAAAAATGGCGTATCGATGTGAACCCAGAGAAGAGCTCTGCGGTTTACTTCGACTACAGACGCAGTCGTATCCCCGACAATCTCCAATTGAGAATGCAAGGCACTCCCATCCCCTGGAAGCGTAGTACTAAATATTTAGGCGTCATATTAGACCAGACGCTTTCATTCAATCCTCACGTCGATAGAGTAACGAAACTCGCACGTTTTTACCTAGGCCGGCTTTACAGTATGTTAGGTAGAAAAAGTAAAATGTCCTTCAGAAACAAACGTACGCTTTATAAGGTCTGCGTTAGACCAGTCATGTCATATGCTTCACCAGTCTTTGCACACGCCAAACCCTCCGTCCTGCACAAACTGCAGGTAGTTCAAAACCTCTTCTGCCGCAGGGCCACAAACGCACCTTGGTACGTGCGCAACGCGGACCTGCACAGAGATCTTGAACTGCCTACAGTACAACAGTATCTAAAAACACTCTCAGAATCGTTCTTCAAACGCGCCGAATCCCATCCCAATCCTCTTGTTCGAAAATCAGTCTCATATACTGCTCCTGTCCTAGATTCGGCATACAAAATCGCTAGACCGAGAAACGTGCACACAAGCGAACGTTTGAAGATAACCGTAGATCTCGAGGCCCTTCAGGCCGCAAATTCTAATTCTAACGTAAATCCGAATTAATGCAAATTTAATTTTCAATTTTTAATGTTTTCATTATTTACTTTTCATTTTTAATGTTTTTATTTTTATTTTACTTTTAATTTTTGAGCACCTTCAGTGCTATGTAAATCCCAGCGGGTGACCCCTTAAGGGCCCCGCTAGCGCGGCCTCTTTCTCCAATTGGCCGTCGCTCCGTTGAAGGCTGAGTGGCAAAAATGCACGAGCCGACAGGGGGTTTTTTTAGTGGGTATGGTTCTGGTAGGCGTCGGGACGAGTCCCACATAACTTTGGAATCGCGCCAGAGTATGCGTCAGAGCATTTTTATCCTCCTGCCCTTCCCGCGGAGGGGAATAAAAAAAAAAAAAAAAAACAGTCTCGGTCTGCGTGCGTTCTCGAGCGCACGTCGATCGCAGACGCCTTCCCGCTCTTTTAGCCCCCGCGCTAATTGAGCACCCAAATTTCATTGGTTGTTGTCGTAATATATAATTTCATAGTTGTATACCGTATTAAGTTTCTAACGCCGTTTTCACGGCGGACAGTGGCTCATTAACCGTACTTCTAATAAGTTTCTAACGCCGTTTTCACGGCGGACAGTGGCTTGTTAACCGTACTTCGTGGAACGTGAGCTTCGTCGACGGGAATTCGTTGTTCCAGGACTTCAAGTGCCGTGTTCGAGTAAGTTATCCGCGTCGTTCTCAACCGCCCTACTGCGTGTAGGGTGGTTTTGGGAAGTTAGTCATCGTTGTTAGGTTCATATATTGTCCCTCCCCAACCCCTCCGCAATGGCTTCCCTAAGCTCTGATGAGATTAGGAAGAAGTTAGTTGATAGTACCGGTGCTGAAGGCATATATATAAATGCTGACAAGTTCCGTTTCTTAGATTCTCTCATCCCTCATTTCATGACGATAATGTCCACAATGGCCCCTCAGGCCACCCCAGTTCCCCAGACCCCTCAGGTCTTAGGCCCTCCCGCGTCCCCTTCCTCCAGTGACATGGAGTGCGAAGTAGACGCCCCTCTGCGCCGCAAGCGCGCACCCGCGACTGAGTCTTCCTCGGACGCCACCCCAACTGGCCCTGAGCCTCCCTCTTTCACCCTTGTTAAAAAGCGCTCTAAGAAGCGCTCGAAACTAGACCCAGCGCCCTCGACGCCCGTCCCTACACCCCCTGCGGCGTCTTCAACGCCAGCTGCCCCGGTGTCTTCAACACCCGCTCCGGCCCCAACTTCTGTCAAGGCCAAGGTCCCACCACCCGTTTTCCTTCGGGAAAAGGGTAAATGGACTGAGGTCTCGACACTGTGCAATGAGCACAAGATCCTTTACACCCGAGCGGTAAACTCGGGTGAATCTATTAAAATCACTGTCTCGTCGATAGACGATTTCTGAGCTTTGACTAAGCTCCTCACCGATAAGCAATATGCTTATCACACTTATGCTCTGTCAGAAGAGCGTAAGATCAGAGCGGTACTCAGGGGAATCCCGTTCGAATTATCGAACGAGGCCATCCTGGAGGATCTGCAGTCCCAAGGCTTCCCGGCACTCGCGGTGCCTAAAATGCACAGCAAGTACGGGAGGCAACACCCTCTCGCTTTGGTGATTCTCGCCAACGTCCCCAAGTCCAGAGAGATCCTGAAAGGGGTTAGCTCTATTTGCGGCCTCTCTGGGATCTCAATCGAGGCGCCTCATCGCCGCGGTCATCCCGGCCAGTGCCATCGGTGCCAGTTGTACGGGCACGCGGCAGCCAACTGCCGCGCACCGCCCAGGTGCGTCAAGTGCCTGGTCCCGCACTTCACTAAGGAGTGCAATCGCACTCCTGAAACTCCCTCTCCTCCCGATTGCGTGCTTTGTGGCCAGTCCGGCCACACCGCAAATTACAAGGGCTGCCCTCGTGCACCCCGTTGTATGCGCTCCAATTTCAAAAGGGCGGCGCCCAAACAGGCCCCGCGCCTTTCTCAAGAAAACTTTCCGCCGCTGCGTAGCCGGGTTCCTCCGGCTTCTAAGCCTACACAGCCCAGGCCTGCCCCAGAAAACTGGAGGCAGCGCCCCGCATCAAATCCCATCCCGGCTCCTCGCCCATACAAACCCACTCCTCAATCCTCCGTAGCAGACGATATGCGTATCGTCTGCGACGCTATAAAAAATGTCGATGTTAGTGAAATCGCAGTCTTAGCCCGTAAACTTAGGGCTTCACGTACTCCGACAGAGCGTTTGCTAGCTCTGGCGGAGCATAGTTCCCTTCTCAATTCATTGTAGGTTCATTTAAATGAATTGATCCCTAAATCATGCTTCGGCCGACCTCTGCCCAGCCCCGGCTTCACCGGAGGCTGCCCAGAACGGCCACCAACTCATGTCCCTTTGAGCACCTTCAGTGCAACTTTCACTACAGGCGGAAGACCCGCTAGCGGGTCTCTGCCAGCGCGCCCATCTTCCCGACGGGTGTCGCTTCCGATGAAGGCTAACGGTAATAACTACAGCCAACAGGTGGTTTTTAGTGGGTAGGTGCCATTCTGGTGAGTCCCACATAACCCCCCCGCAGAGGAATTTACCTGCGGGCGGGTATGCATGACGCATCTTCCACCTCCCTCCCGCGAGGGTGCCTCGGCAGCAAAAAAAAAAAAAAAAAAATAATTCGTATTTTATTTTAACCAACATCATAATAAGGATTCTTCTGAAATTTTGTTTATTTACTTTGTCAGGTGTACAAAAATGGACATAAGGTCATTTCATCCAGAAAATAGCACTGTTTCTGAAAACAACAAAAACGTTCTAAAGATAATGGATGGCGCTACGTGTCTTTCAAACTTTCACGGCGACGAAGCCGCTGTCAGAAGCAAGTTTGAAAACCCGATCTTTTTTTATTATTTTTGAATTGAAAAAGTCTTTTGAAAATTGGTTTGCTAACTGTCAATGCAAGTACAAGCCGCCATTCTTTAATGAACCATGTTATATTACTAAACATTGCTTCAGAGTAAAACATTTATACAAGACATCCGCATTAGTAACTTGTTTATTAATTTTGTTATATGAAACAGTGCTGTACACACTACAATAACATTTCAACAAAGTTATAACATTTTTACAATGGTCGTATCTCACCCAGTTAAGGCTTGGTTATCCTTGATTTGCCACTTTTAAATCAATTTCACAGAATCAAATGATAGTTTCTGGATCCAAATTATGTATATTACAAAGTGAAGGATACTATCCAAACGAAACTGCCGATGAAAACATGATAGACTTAGTTTTATTGGGTAGAAACATCGTCTGAACACAGGTCTTTTCATATTCTTTTTTTTTCAGTTTTATTTTGATCATAGATTATTAAAAAGAATTGTACTACTAATACAAATATGTTTTTTTAAATTGTTCGGTTAATTTTATTTGTTATATTTTTAACGATCAAAAAAATCCCGGTTCGTATAAAAGTTTTAGGCTCGTATCAGTCACCGCTCAGGCGTTGTAAAGGTAGGAGCTGCGTTGTTTTTTTGCGCAACCCGTAACCATGGCAACGTTGACAAATATTGTAAAACTTGTACATAATATCGACACAATACAACAGTATGACCGCTTGCAATTAAATTTTAAGTAATATTTTTATTCACATTGCAATAGAACGCCTTGCAAAAGGATTGTGCACATCGGAATCAGACTCTTGAGAAGTGTTAATATATTGAGAAAAAGATTATTATTGTTTGGGTATTTCTGCATTGGAATCTGATGAACAATATTTTACCTCTGTTTATGTAGAAACCCAAACCAAAAATATTTAAAAAATAACTCTCATAACCTTCGAAATTAAAGCACCACTTCTATATTGTAAAATAGTTTAAACAATATATTATATTATAATTCATACCTTTCACTACAATTTAGCTTCTTAATTTGAAAAAAATGCTGAAGTATTCGTTTTTTGTCGGTCTGGTGGATTATTGATAATAGGTCTTTACCTATGAAACTGCCGTTTTGCCGTACTGGCCATTTCAAATGAAAATATTTCTTTTTTTGACTGATAATTCTAATTTCAAATTAATTTTATTTGACAAACATGGAATTCTTTTTCTAAAATCGTCATTTGTTTAATAGTTAGTGTTTTGTTTTCAACGCATTCGAACATTTTTCGTCATCATGGATAAGTTAAAAATTCGAGTAATTATGGAGTATGAGTACCGTCGTGGCAGCAAAGCGGCACAAGCGGCACGCAACATCAACGACGTTTACGGAGCGAACACTACAAACGAACGCACCACCCGTAATTGGTTTACCCGCTTCCGTTCTGGAAATTTTGACCTGAAAAATGAACCCCGTGGTCGTCTGAAAACTTTGGTCGACAATGACGAATTAAAGGCAATTGTGGAAGCTGATGAAACTCAATCCACGGCTGAATTAGCAGCAGCTTTCGACGTTAGCATCAAAACAATATTGGTCCATTTGTGTCAAATTGGCAAGGTAAAAAAGCTTGACAAATGGGTACCCCACGAACTCAATGACCGCCAGCGCGATGTACGCGTGGAGACGTGCCTTGCACTGCTCAGCAGGCATACAAATGAAGGAATTTTGAACCGCATTGTTACTTGTGACGAGAAATGGATCCTGTTTGACAATCGTAAGCGCTCCGCAAGTTGGTTGGACCCTGGTTCAGCACCCAAACAATGCCCTAAACGAAAACTTACCCCTAGAAAAGTGATGGTCACTGTTTGGTGGTCTAACGCGGTTGTAATTCATCACAGCTTCTTGCCAAACGGGACAAGCATTACTGCAGATGTGTACTGTGAAGAACTGAACACAATGATGGAGAAGCTCGCACGTCTCCAACCAGCTTTGGTCAATCGTTCGGCTCCACTGCTCCTGCACGACAACGCGCGACCTCATACTGCACAGCAGACGGTCTCCAAGCTACAAGAGTTGGGGTTGAAAGTTCTCCGTCATCCGCCGTACTCACCAGACCTTGCGCCTACAGACTTCTACTTTTTCCAGAATTTGGATAACTTCTTGGCGGGAAAAAAATTCAATACCCGAGAGGCAGTACAAAATGCCTTTGAAGAATTTGTTGCCTCCCGTCCAGCTGATTTCTTCAAGAAAGGCATCAATAAGCTACCAATGCGTTGGCAAAGATGCATTGATTACATGGGTGATTATTTTGATTAAAAGAAATAAAAAATATATTAAAAAATTACGCTTTATTTATTTCGTGAAAAACGGCAATTTCATAGGTAAAGACCTAATATTAATCATCAATTAAATTGATCATTGGTAAAAAAAAATTTACGAAAAATTCATCTGTTACACGAGTATTGCTTGCTCACGGAAATCTCCATACTATCTTCATTTACTGAGTTCTTATGAAATCAAACTGATTAGAACTACCACTGCAAGTCATAAAGCTTTTTTAAAAGTTAACAGGTTAATAACTAATAACGCAGCGAAAGATTCAATTGGAATTCGGAATAGATTATAAGTTTTTTATTAATCGTAGACTTTGAATACTGTATTATATATTATTTGTATGTGTATTATTATATTAACAATTTCGTCTTCCTGGTTCAGTACAATATAGAATGTTTGAATAAATAAATAAATAAATATTTCTAACAATCACACCACATTATCTAGCCCAAATTAAGTATCATTAAGAACTTGTGTTATGGATACTAGATAACGGATAAATAAACTTAAGAAATATATAAGCACACATAGATATTTTTTTTTCATGTATAAATATTAGAAATAAACTTTAATAAACATACATACACATCCATGACTAGAAAGAAATATAATAAAACATCTGCCCCTACCAGGATTCGAACCCGGGACCTCTGGCATGGAAGGCAAGGGTACTTACCTCCACACCAAACAGGCAAAGCAAAACAATTACAAATTCACAACAAAAACAATGTTCTTCAGGAAATCGAAATTCAGACAAAAATCAGAAAAAATAATAAGTATTCTAAAATAAATCTTATACTAGAAAAGATTTGTAGTGTTAAATAGTGGATTAAAAAGTTAATTTAAAATGTTGTCCACCTTCTGGCAACCACTTATAGTCGGCCAAAAGAGACATTTCAACTTGTATTAATTCTGTTAAAGCTGAGTTACGCTAACATAACTTTGGGAGCCCTTTCGGATGCATAATTTTTTTTATCATAATGTATTTTGGCATAACAGTTTCAGCATAAAGTTTTTTCGCATAAATTTAGATAAGCATTATATTATACACGCAGAATGGTTTCATTGCCATAAGTTTCACTTACTCTAATTTTCTTTATCATAATTTTATACAGCATAAATGTGAAGGACATAACTGTTATACGTATAAAGATAAATTTTCATAAAATACAAAACGCATAATAGAAGTATCCATAACCTCTAAAGTCATTAACGTAAAGTAAGAAAAAATCTTTTGGTGCCTAATTTATCAAGTATAGATCATATTTTGCGAAGCGCCAGGACCAAATTAAGTACCATTTCCAGCTTTTCACGAAAAGCGACTTCGTTTCAATTTGGTTTGTGTCGGTCAATTTGCGAGAAGTTGGCATTATGCGAAGTTGGCATTGTGAGAAATTGGCTTTCTGAGAAGTTGGCATTCTGAGAAGTTGGCATTTCGAGAAGTTGGCATTCTGAGAAGTTGTCATTTTGCGAGCGGTTGGCATTTTGCGAAGTTGGCATTATGAGATGAGAGGGGTTTCTTCATCTAATTTGAATGTACTCAAAACTTTAGGTGTGAAAATAGGTGGCGATGTTGCATTTATCACGTTGCTATATCGTCTGTAGCAACCAAAGAAGTGTAAAAAATTTTAGGTTATTAATTTTACAGTCCATTTATTTTTGTCAAATTATGATATTTTATGTGTATGACTTGTCAACTTTATGCCATAGCGTGAGATGCCAATAAATGTTAGGATAAGTAATCGTTATTGTAAAACCATTTATGCATGAACATTTTATGCTAATATATTATTATTATAAATGAAGTTATGGGGAAATAAAGTATGCCTTATGATTTATTCTGTATGATCGTTATGCGAAACAAGAATTATGCTAAAAAACGTTATGCAGCCTTATAATATGCCAATTAAATTTATGCATCCCAATACGGACCCCATACCTTTACCTTTACCGTGCTAAAATACTTTAAGTCCCCGTCTCATATATTCTAAAAAAGTTATTCAAGTTTCAAAAGTGTCAAGATTCCTGACATATCATAAATCATAAAATTGTATACAAATATTTTTCCTGCATGTTTTCCTTGGAAACGGAAGTTCGGAGATATTGCGATTTTGAAAAGAAGACAAAAGATATTCTCTCAGAAATTTCAAGGTTTGTGGGACTGAGGAAAAATAATTGCAATACTTTAAAGCGTTGGTGTCTCTAGGTCAAAATTTTATTTTGGTGATTACAATTAATAAGTATATCAGTGACTCCATTATTCAAAGTTATTCCAAGATATTAACATGGTTGAGGAGGGCGGTGGCTGGATCCCGCGTTAACTCGTGAACGGGTACCGGAGGTAGACTTGCCGAGCTAACAGATGCAGATAAGAATAAAATTGGTATAGACATAAGAAACACTGTAAATTTATTTTGAAAAAAAAAATACCCGTGAAGTTTCTTGGCAGTTCTTTTTTTACGAAGGTTTTTGCGAACTGGTGGTAGTGTAATGTTTTATTTGACGTCAATAAGAACAAGTTATTGTTAACTTTGAGAAATACATATCTGAATTTGAATTTGAATGTTGTCAAATATGCAAATTTTTGGGCCTTTTTTAGTCCATATCCAAAACACTTATTTTATCAAGTTGCCTTTGTAAATAATGTTTTTCAGTTTACCGCAATCCTGAAAAAACTGATATTTTTGATACTTAACTTTAGATGGATATATTTGGTAGGGACTTGTTCTTTTATTATTTGAATTAGGACCCAAAAGTCAGTACAAATCATAGTTCTGTGCGAATTTATGCAATAGTTTTAATCGGACCATGAAACTCTTCCGTCTGGCATGGGCTATTCTCATTTATGTATTTGTAGCAAGATGTTTCAAAGTTGGGGTACTTGCAAGCACTGTATGGCACACATATAGCAGAAGCTGCTAAAGCAAAACAGAAAAGAAATAACTATCGCGGAACGCCAAATCCATGTTTATCCATGCCATAATTTATCAAAGATAAATTACAATACCTTTGTACTTATGATTGTGGTTATGACACATGATTAATGCTAATCTGAACATACTAGATTATGTAATAATCTGTAATAATCAATATAATATAAAAATATTGCGATATTTACTAAGTCCTTGATAGCAGTGCAGTCCCAGTGCAGGCCCTGCTGTAAATCATATTTATACTCTGCCACGTCAAAGGTGTCATGTGAGTTTGCTGTCTTGGAGCTTTTGCGATGTTTGTTAGGCGCGCTGGGGATGCACTAAATACCTACTGGATGGATAAGACCCTTAAGCACAACTCACGCCATGCAACTTGCGTACAACGTTATTGCATCCCCAGAAAAATACACCAACAATCACTGCATTGAATTAGTGTATTATTAATTAATATTTTAATCTACGCAACCGGTGTAAGATAAAGATATGCCTACTTAACGGAGAAATACTTACTCCATGTTTACGCCCTGAATATGTGAATTCTGATCAAATAAATAACAAAAACGTTAATTTGCTAATTGCAATTTATTTGCAAAAAAACAGTTTAAAAAAACTAAAATATCACATGTATTTTTTAAAGGATACAGCAGTAAAATAATACAACTAAGGTAAAAAATTTTCATTACATTTACATTTGTATGTTCTTATACAAGGTGTTCAAAAAGTATTTTACAAAAAAATATTCCAGATTGAGTAAGTCTCCACCATTTGACTACAAAAAAACGTTTTTCGTTTGGACTTTTACGACGTCCAGCTTTACGACTTTTTGGACGTTTACGTTTTCTCTATTGTGCAACTACCTTCCAGCTGATCGCAAGGTCCGCGAGTTATCTGGAAAGGTGTGTGGCCGCGCGCTTTAAGTCTAAATGTTTAGAATTTTTTTATGGAAATACCATAAGTCCAAATGAAAAACGGTTTTTTGTAGTCGAATTGTGGAGACTTACTCAATCTGGAATATTTTTTTTGTAAAATACTTTTTTGAACACCCTTTATAACTATGTATATTCACTTAAATACAACAAAAATGATGGCAAGTTTACACAGAAAATACCAACAGCTTAGATTAAAGTAAAATAGTGGAAGGTAGGTAACTAGCTTCTGATGCATGGATCTCGAAAAATCTTGTCCCGATCGCTTTATTTAACTTAGTCGCAATCCGTTTGTCACTTTTAAATAAATAATAACTTTGCGAAAAGAACCGAGGCGACACGACACGAGTACGAACAAACTTTATTTCTTCTTGCTCGTGCGCCTTGCATTGCATCGGTCTGTCTCTTTCTCAGTTTCATTAAACTGTCATGAATCTGTGATATATTTTAATTTGTGTAAGTAACAAATCCATTGCTCGAGTACGGCATATAAGAACGTCACCTTTGTCCGCCATTTTATTTAAATCAGAGTACTACAAAAAAGCTTAGGAAGATTAGGAATACATTTCTAATAAACATAAAAAGAATTCTTAGACCCTATATGACATCATTCATAATTAATGCTACTTGGAATATGCAATCAATAATGCATTTAATCCATTTAACTATTTACTGCACCAGTTCGTATGTTCTTACGCATTTGCCGTCCCAGCGGTCACACGTTGATATCTGCAATAGAGACGAGAAGTATTTTTAAAAAGGACCCCATTTATTTTATTAAATGAAAACTTACTTAAAAATAAGCAACTTACATCTCGGTATTTTGAAAGGAAAGACATTTCCGTGCATTTCAGATTGCCTCGGAAAATAATTGTCCCTTCATTATAAAAATTATCAACAAAGCTAGCGTTCTTTTTGCTATGTACGTTAATGTTTAGCGACATTTTGGAGTTTTAATATGAATATCAAATTTGAACCCTATTTTGTTGTTCGATTTATTCATACTGAAGCATGATTATAGCAATTTTCGGAACTTGAAAAAGGTCATGGATTTTTTGTGCAGACTGTACAAAAATGTGTGAGTTCGTGTGGCGAAATACATATTATTGGTCGTTTCCTTGGACGAAACTGTTCTAAAAAAATTATGTATCGTTACTTACGGTGACGAGTTTGTTCCCGGAAAACTCTCGCACGTGGGTGGAGGTGCGGCCGTTGGACTCCACTTGTGTGTGCACCAGCTTCCCGTCCTGCAGGAAGAACTTGGACTTCACCTGACATTGGAAAATAAATTGTAGTTTAGTTGAGTGTAAAAAGTCACTAGCGGAGATTACTCTCTACCCAAATTTCTCATTTTGGTTGTTTGGCCCAAATGTTCGGTCCGGCAATTAATTGGCACTGCAGAGTAGCAAAATCGAATATTGACAATTACTTTTTCTTATTGACGTCAAATAAAACATGACTCTACCACCAGTTCGGAAAAACCTTCGTGAAGAAGAACTTGCAAGAAACTTCACGGGTACATTTTTTTCAAAATAAATTTACAGTCTCTTTATGTCTATATAAAGTTATTCTTATCTGCATCCGTTAGCTCGGCAAGTCTCCCTCCCCCCAAGTATCCAAACGACGAAGACCCTCAAACGGCAACCGTTCACGAGTTAACGCGGGATCCAGCCATCGCCCTCCTCAACCATATTAGCGGGAAGTGAGCGACCCGTCACCCGACGAAAATTTTGAGACAAAGTCACCCGGCTAATGTTGTTCGGGTTTAGGCGAGACGAGCCGAATCCACCGACCTGCGTATAGCCCAAATAGACTGCCAGATCCACACTAGCCGAATACGTATAGTAATTGCTTCTGGAGTAAATAGTGACTACGTTGCCTATGTAATGTTACGTCACGCGAGTAGCCAAAAGATTGAGGAGGAACGTACAGATCTAGAATTTTTTGAAACAATGTACAGCCATTGGCTATGTCCGAACACCATAAACAACAGACAGAGCAAATTGCACCCTGAGCTAACCGGATGTCAGCTAGTTAAAATATCTCTCTCCGTTACTTTCTATTTCTTTTGAACTGATAGAGACATAAAACTATATGGTCTAGCGTGAGCTAATCCAGAGCTGCGCAAGCGAGGCTTACATTACTAAACTGACATCCGTGCCATCCGTAGCAATTATTTCATATTTAAATCACTGTCATAATTGAGTACCTTGGCTGCAGATATCAAATCGACAAAAGCAAAGACAACGACTCCTAAAACAATAATTTAAATCTTATGTTTAAATACCTTCAAAATAGGAGGAGTTTTTCGTTCGCAATTATTTTTAATGCATGTTCGGACATTACCTTTTTCTAGAATAAACTCTTTGGCAGACGTCAGCTTAACCTCGGTCACAGCTCATAAAATTCTGATCTAAGTCGCGCAAATACGTTATCCTTCAACAAGTTTTATTAACATGGCAAAATTTTTAATAAGTACATGATTGAGTCAGCTGTTTTATTAAATAGGTTGTTATTATGACGATTTCTATACTCGTAAAACTTCCACATATGTTGTGTTGTTTATATCTTACAGATTGTAAAAATTTTCCTCGGATCTTATTTTTTTCGTTATTTTTTTTTATTATTCATTTTAATTACAGCGTGTTCGGCGTCATGGGTTATTTTGCCTTTGAGACGGCACCTAGCTGAGGTCCTTGTCACACAGAGGAGACCCGCATAGATCCTGAACCTGCTTACTTTATTACTTCGAAGATTATATTGCAGCAAAATACCTTTTAACCTTTTTAATTTCTAAACAGTTAGAATGACCCACTTATTACATAGTTTGCCGATTAAATACAAAATATTTTTCTTTAATAAAAATCTTCCACTACTATAGGGCAGACGATTTTCATAAAAATGAACATAAACTATCGGAGTCACTACTTTCTGTGGTTAGACAACGCAGTTTGATTAATAAGACTAGACTATCAGATTAATCATATAGATAGGTAATAACTCAAAACTCGTCTTTAACTCGTGTGTGGTACACACCGGTCCTAAGCTCTAGCTGAAATTCTAATTTTTTTAAAGACGAGTTTTGCTGATGCAGAGTTATGTAGCTCTTGTTACTCTTGGTTTGAATCTGTTTTTTTGTTTTGGATTGTTTTCCTGTTTTTGCAATCTGTAAAAATATTTTCTTTTTTTATATCTGTAAGTAAGATAATCCACCGAATGATATCTTTGTCCGTATGATACTTTGAAGATAAAAACATCTGCCACCTTATCAATGGTCTGATTTCTTTTGTATTATTCTTTGTCGTAATATGAATGAGTAATTAATTAGTAATTAAAGGATACGTACTATGATATGGTGACTTTTTAAAGAATATTATAGAAGGAAAGATAGATGGAAAAAGAGCGAAAGGAAAACCTAGAAGGAGCTACATGGACCAAATGAAAGAGAAAGTAAACGTTGGGTCGTATAGGGAAAAGAAAGTCAAAGCAGAGAATATAATGGAATGGCGATTAAAATTCGTCGAGAAAAGTTGGGTGTGTCTTTAAAAAGTAGTGACTTAGAGGCGATCTCGGAATTAAACAAAATTCGCCTAGACGTGAAATTATCAACAATGGCGAGTATGAATGGGAAAATTAAAGTACAATAAGTGGTTAACAATGGTAGTGGCAATGATGGTGTCAAGTAGTGGGTGAAAAGCAGGGTTAGGATTTCGATAAACCTAAAAAAAAAAAATTTTTTAATTATAGGACACGTACAAGATATTTCTAGCTTAGAGTGAAATGTACTCCTTGGTTTTTCTAATTTAACCACTTTTGTCTTCAGCTTTACTATTTGGCATATCAAACAAATGGAAAATACTGTTATACTTATCTGTACCTTGGCACCGTCAGCCCTGGTCTCATCAAACTCCTCGTCTAGTTTGAAGGTAGTATCGGTGTTCTTGATGGGCGTGAACATGCTCATGGTGTAGGAGCCATCAGCATTCTTGCGGAAAACGAGCGTGGGGGATACCGCTGTCGCCGCCTTGCGTCCCAGCAGCCCGATCTCTACAATACAGGAGTTAGATTAGCCTTGCAATTGAACATTTTTGTTGGTGTTTCAATTTTCATTAGTTGGGAAAGCTAATTTCAATAAAAAATTGACTTTTTTAGAGATATAGATGCAATAAATTCTAGGGTATGTTTGAAAGCATCAAGACAGTTTAATGATACTTTGAATGAAAATTACAAAATGCATTTGATAATTAATGTGCTGTTCTATTCATATCGAATATTTCATAGTAAGACATGATAAGACAGACTTCATACTTAAAATCGAAATACTCATAGCTAGAGGTAAATGAATTAAATTTTCCACGCCATAGTTGAAGCTCAAGAGGTTTTTTCATTTTAATGAAGGAACATATTTAATGTTCAACAAATATGTTTCACAAGGTACGAGAAAATCTTTAGTTTGAGTTTAATATATTTCAGCAAGATCACCTTTTTAATATTTTAAATAAACCTTTCATGGTTAAACTCTGTTAATAAGCTTATATCGGGCTTATATAGGGAAAGTGAAAGATAACTCTCAGGGAAGCCGCATTACAACAACATTACACTAAAATGAGTTTATTACAGTCTTACTACTAATAATTGATCCTTTTAACTTCTCGACCAGAAACTGCACGCCTCCCATAGTTAGTAATTAAAGTTTTCTTAAAACTAATACTTAGTAACTATAAATAAGAAGTTGAGTATAATGTATGCAAGAAAGATGTAAAGTAAACTTTTGTGGGTTATTGACCGCCGGCTGCCTAAGGGTGTTACCACACCAATCGATCGATCGTCGATCGACGCAATAGAATGTGTTTAGTACGTAAACTTTAGTTGTAATTTTTAAGCACCAAGCTTCGATTTAATGTATTGGTGATTAAATAAAAGATTAAAGGCCTTTGGAGGACTGCCTAATCGCTATTTATATAAATTACATTTGCACTGATATCAAATATTGATTTTATCGATCATGGTACTGGAGATCGGTAATCTGAAATTATCTTTGACAGATAGGTGTGCACCTGCGCATGCGATCTACTGATTCATATCGCATTCAAGTGCACTCTGATTATTATATTACACAAAGTACATAGTTCTACAGTTACCTATTGTACAAAGTATAACGCTATTGATTATCCATAAAAAATACCTACCTAGCGTGTCTAAAAAATGTCTAAGTGTTTTTATTGATTGCAAAAAATATTTAATAAATAATAACCTTAATATCTCATAAGCAATACCGATTGATCAGATCTAACGTTGCCCTTGAACATCGTTGACCTAAGGTAGGGTGATTGATGAAGTTTAAACAATTAACTGACAGTTCATAATATTAAAATAAGAATATTAAGTAATATCAATGCGATCACTGGCTGCATGATTTATTCCTTTACGCTAAACTTAACTGCGCTCATTTATGTGATTGTAGCTAAAACGAGTTCAGTTGCTATATTGTTTGTACTGTTTTCATAGCCGGCAAATGGGCACACGACCAACCTGATGGTAAGTCCACATCCGTAAACATGATGAAATTAATGATTCGTTGGCGACCGGGAATTATCTTTTTTCCAGTAATTTCAGTAGCTGTTCCTTTATAAGTTTTTATTTAATGGCGGACCAAATAAGTGCGAAAAGCTGGTTTTTCATGTTAGGAGTTCATTATCAATTGAGTAGGCATTCTCTTGATTTAATTAATCATTTATCACGTAAGTCAACCAAAAGGCCAGGTGAGTTAATGAGGCTCCTCGTACTGTATACATTTACAAACAACACCGAGCGACTATTCTCGTAAGATATAAGTTATTTGGAGTTTAAGCACGTAATAGTGATATCAAGAAAATTTTGTGTTAGTCTATGATAGAGCGACACAGCTGACCCCAGTGTCATGGAGTTTGACAGATCTTCGCTAGATGCCGGGTGCCGAGGCTCTCGCGAATATGACGCCACATCTACCTCGCCTAAAGAAGTTCGAAGTACACATGAATGTATAAATGTCTAATATTTATTTATTCTGTCTAGAAAACTTGATATACTCATGTCTACATATATATTACATAAAATACGAGAAGAGAAGCTGAAGAGCTTGGTTAGAAAATCACTTTTATGGATCGTTCGGTCCAAGTTTGACAATAATTTTGACATAACATAAACCGATCCTTGAGAAAACTAACCTTACCCAGAAACGTTCTAATGCTTGTAAGAAAAACAGTAATTATTAAACCGTGTGATACATTTCTCACGTTATGCACAAAAATGCAGTATGGTAACTCTCACTGCTACATTTCACAACATTTGACACAGATTCGGTGCCGCACTTACCTTAAAAATTATATAAGTGCGAAAATTCCGTTCTTGACTGAGCGGTTTATTCTACAAGTTACGTGCAGTGGACTACGGACTCACATTACTATGCGAAATATGTAAATAGTGTCGGGTTTAAAGGTAGACTGGATAAAATGTTCCATTACGTTTGTCGACTTGCTGTCATGATGACATTCTGGTATGTGGATTTAAGTTTGAAATCCTTGAATTTTATGATTATAAGACATCTTCGCTTCCTTACGTAGATCCTTAATAAGGGTCGAAATGTCAATGTGAATGTCATAGATATTCCCATTCCAGTTCATCATCAATCATCATCAAAATATTGTATAAAAAATATGTTTTACTAACTAAAATTTATAACAAATTTTTTTTATTTTAGAAATAATACCACTCCGTCGCTCAGAACTCTCCAAACTTTAGCCGCAGGCCAATTCTCATTCAGTGACATTATATCTCGAATTCTAGATGCAAATCTCTAGATATTTTCATCTCTACTGCTAACAAGTACCTACTAGTTATAGTATTAGTAGTAGTACATGTCATCGATATATGGTTCGACTTAAAAACAAATGGACTTCGGGCTTGCACTCAAATGCGACCGGGTAAATATGGAATGAAAATGCGTGAATATGCGTGAATATCATACCAGTCTTGATGTAATCAAGTATTTTAATTTATTCAGAAACCTTTAAATGTGTGGGTTAACTCGAGACACTTTGACGCCTTTGTGTATTACTAATAAAAAATACTTCATTTGAGCAATGTAATGGCTTAAGGCTGCCGGCCCACTAGAGCAGTGAGGAGAGGAGAGGAGCGAAGCTATGCCAAGATTAACCAATTGCATTAAATCTCCGCACCGCTTCAGTGGATTGGGTTTTGCGAACTAGTTTTAAAATTCACATATTTAAACGCGGAGGGGGATGCGGAGAGGTGAAACAGAGCAGTGAAGCAAAATGACTCAACTGAGTGTGCCCGTAACCTACCACCGCCTATGGAAAAACAGTACTACGCATTACTTTCTCGCTTCGCGTGTATGGTCAGATACACTCAGCAACTCCACCCCGCATTACTTTCTCGCTCCCCTCGGCTGCGCTCCAATGCATAGGCAAACCTTTTTCTACTTTGAACCTTCTACTTAAATGAACCTTTGGCCTGTGCGTCACAGCGATATTCGTAAGCACGGAGGTTGTTACGCAAAGCGCATATCTGTGCGTGTTGATGACGTATGTTTTAAACCTTGAACTTGTTAATCTTGTTTTTCGTGGCTCCTATATTTCCATTATGTTCTAGTTTATGTGGGCCGTGGTTATTCATACGATGCATAGACCAAAATATCAGTAAACCGTGACTAATGGGTGACACTCACTATTGACTCTTATAATTCTTCATTGAGTTCTTTTTCCATAGGTAATGAACCCTACATACTAATGTTTTGACGGATGATGTACATACATCTTACAAAACTGTAATGTTGCTGTAATATTGTTTCATTTTATTCTTCATAACAACATGAAACACTTTTTGATCGTGTTTTTTAAATACACAGGTAGAAAATCGTAAAATAAATAAATACACTTATAGGTTAGTAACAAAAAGGTCTGCGTGGTTTGGTAAACGTGAGGTTAATTAACTACGGTTACGATTGAGTGAACATTTAGTTGCTGCAACTGGATATTCCGTGCCCTTGTTACGGATTGATAGTCTTATCATACTAGTCATTCATTCAAGGTAATAGTAGTTTGACACAAGTACTTCGTGATTAGTTATTGCTAAATATGATTATAGGGCGCATAATCGATTGAGTGATCCTCTCTTCAATTGTAACAAAAATTAAGCAAGATTTAGTAAAAAATAGATAAAACATTACGGCAAACTAACAAAAATTTGTTAAGCCTGAGATAAAAATTAAATGGCCAATAAAGTGGATCACTCAAACCGCGCGCTTTAAGAAAACGTCATTATGTAGATCTACAGCCATTGCGGTTTTCATTGTCATATTAGAAAAATGTTAAAAATAGTTAAAACTAATAACAATTTGAGAATTCACTGGCACGTCCTGTTCCAATTTAATTTGGATCACTCACTCCGCACACAGGCCGTATGAGTGCTCTTAAAAATCATTACTATATACTAATTAAATACGTATTATTTTTGTTGTATAATATAAATAAACCCATGGATGAATTTGTGAAAGAATGAGTGTGACAAAACTAAATACCTACTTAAATATATTTCGTTGGAAGACTGAGATTGTATCCAAAATTGTTTATTGTTTTTTATTTTTATTTCAATCCACATGCACATCATTTCAGACTAATCTAGCAAATTAATATTTTTGTGTTATGAACAACTGCATAAATCAAAACATCTACAAATATTTAAAAATTTTTGGGTCTTCATTTGAATTTTTGAATATTTGTTTTTTTTTTAATATTCAATGTAGATACACCGATACGTGGTAAATAATGCAATCAGCTTGAACGATAAGACCTATCCGGATCAGTTCTAATCTTTAAGTGGACGAGCACCTTATCTGCCTTATACATATATATGCTCAAGATAATTCTTAAAGTCGGATTAGTACAGGCTAAAGTTTATGAAATATTTTATTGGCCAAGAAAAAGTGTCGGGTGATGCAAAGTGGACTTTATCCATGGATTTGGACATTGTACCCTGGTAAAAACAAAATCGCTTTAGTCAAGGCTTCAACCTGTTATTTAACGATATATTACATTTTAATATACTGTGGCATGGAACTTCACGGATATAATTTTTCCAAATAAATTAACAATGTATCTTGATGCCTATTACATAAAAATAAATATTATACAAAACAATTATTATCTGTATTTATTAGCTCAACGAACATCTAGACGCTCGGTGAACACACTTAAACGTCACTCCTTTACGAGTTAACGCGGGATCCAGTCATCGCCCACCTCAACCACATTAGAGGGAAGTGAGCGACCCCAATGGAAACAGAATCGAACTTTGCAAAAAAGGTTTGGATTTCGCTCCGTTCAACTTCTTTCCGATTTTGGTTCGTATTTAAGGGCCAAATACTAAAATGTTACAACATGATTCATTTACCGGTATACCTAATGAGACATTACGGAAATAATTAGGTTACAAAACTATCAATACGCAGACAATTGGTATGTTGATTTTTACTTTTGTGTTTGTACAAAATTAGGTAGATCGCTAAATTAGGTAGGCGTTATCAAAAAAGCTGTTTAAAACTATGGCATTTTAAACGATCGATATCTCCGCGCCTATTCCTTGTTATTTATCACAATTTCATCACATATATATTCTGTTAGTGTCATGAACAACGGTAATCATTTTTGGAATGGTTCTACCTACTTTCATCATTTCAATTTTATTGATTTTAATGCATTTAAATATCGCATTTCCATGATTGCAATAAAAATATACAAAATTTTATAATTTAAAAGGCCCTCGTTAATGCTTTACTGAAAACGCGTTTAAATTTATTTAGAATGTTCCGTCTGATTGTTCTAAATAATAATTTTGTGTCTGAAACTTACCTAAAACTTTCAAAAATTCATCGAAATTCTCCGAAGTTTTCAACTTGTAAGTCTTATTTAAGTGTTCGTCAAACATTTTGTCCGTCACACGCACGTCTCATCCACTCTGCGGCGCGACACCGAGTAAGCCCGCGACATAAATATTGTTTCAACGACCTGCCATCTATTACAAAGTACTCGTCTGACTTTCCGTAATTTAACAAAAGATTTGTTTTTTGCCAAATGGCGTGTAGAAAATTATTTTTGTCACGTGAATCCAACTGAATTGGAATTAAAGAATATTAAATTTTTTTTTGGTTTTGCGGATTTTCATAAGTAGGGTTGCGGATTTTCATTATGTTGAAATTAATATTAATAATAGGATATTGAGATATAAATGATGTATTTTAGTTGTTGTTATCTCAAAAGCCTTTGTTTCATTTTTTCGGTTATTTTTTTATGTTCAAAACTAGACAACGTATGCAGTCTGCAATGATTATTTTAAAAAATAATATCGTTTACCAAAAATACCAGATATTCTTCGAAGTTCTCTGATGAGAACAGCTTGCATTTCTTGTCCAAACAGTTATCCAACATTTTATGTTCTATAGAAAACCGTAACTATTACCAAACCAGTTTTTTTCTGAACGATGCCACCACTTATGCCTGTGTTAAATATATGTTGGTATCTTTCCCACTGCACTTTCGTATGAGTTGTGTTTCTACTGCGGTTGTATTGGTTTAAGCAAATAAAATATAAGAAAAAAATATCTCAGAGATGATCCTGAAGGTAAATATGAGCCATAGAGCTGACTTTTTTGATGTTACACTGAGTGCCAACCCCTTTACTTTTTCGTCTATCCATAGTAGTGTGTCATAGACCATAAGTCCTAATTCATAATTGCGTCTAAGTGGATGGCTCTAACTAAACGTTGGGTAAAAATAGTACCGTCCATCCTGAAACAGAACCAGTTGCTTGAACTGAACAAGTTTCTCAAAGAAACAATGTATAAGTATTTTTTAAGAGATGATTTATACATCTAGGCAGGCTTTTTCTCCCTCACCGTTATTTTACATTCTTTACAAAACATGTTGGAAGTTTTTGTTAGTATAAAATTAATTTAAGGGAACTTTCCATCACTGATAAGCCTTTAGTTGAACGCGGATTATAGCTGAATCTGTTATTAACTATTCTTAGTAGAACATGCTAACAGCAGAGAGCAAGCAACTGAATATCATCGCCATGCTTGCAGAGTTTCTTAAGAATACAGTCTACCTGTTAACTTGAATATTCTGCGTTTGAAAAGTGATGGAACACAGAGTGAAGCTTGTTAATAGGTTTACTGATCTAAGTCACATTGGTAAGTGGTGTAATTAAGATGGAACCTAATTATGTTCTAACGAAAATATGTGGTTGAGTCGGGCTAGGTTTACTGTCAAAATAAGATTTTATTGTCAACTTCCTAGTTGAAGCTACGTGTGGTGAAAAATTATGACAAGCAATAGTCAGCTGCAATGCAATGGTACACGGTTTATATTTGCAAGTGATTTAATTAATTCATATTTCTTTATACGTCAATTTTATATTAGACCACTGTCCATTTGTTTTTATGTCAATGTTAATTACATTTGATACTTTCATTTATTGACATTATTTTTTAAGAAAAGAGTTGTATTGAGATTTCTCGCAGTGCCTAGTGATTACCTTAATAATAATAATATAGCTTGTGATAGCTTGAAAATAACAAAACTGATTTGTCATTCATAAAATACGCAGTATTTTCCTACATGCATAATTGCCTAGTATTTTCCTAAATGTACTTCCATGCGTTGAGGGTTAAATTTACTATAGTTATATGAGATAAAGCTTGGGAAACAAAAACATTCTTCAATTAATTAACCTGCCAACGACGCGAAACGTGTGGAGCCTAGGAAATATCAACAGGAAATTATCGTATTTTTGAGACTATAGGTGCCTGGGGTCTATGTGTTATACGATTTCTATACCGGTTTGTGAGTGAAACTCGCGACCCTAACGCTGAAACCTATTTTGCACAGTAATAATAAATAATAGTAATAAATCCCCAGACAAGCACACCAACTGTACGGCCAAAGTAAGCAACGCTTGTGTTATGGATGACCATACAGCGAACTAGGGGGGAACCCAGAATAAACATACTTATATAAATATCAACAACCATGACCCGAGAACAAACGCTTATGTTAACCACAGAAATGAATTATTCTGTAATATATATTATAATGATAATAATAATATATAATAAATATAATAAATAATAATATTCTATATATAAAATAATGATCGAACTTCACTTGCGAAGTTCGTTTGATCATCTATTATATTTCATTCACTTCATTCTTCAGATATAAAAATACCAGGTAGATGTTTAGAGACAGAAATTTTGTAATTTTCTTTGAAAGGCTAATCTATCTATAGGTAAAGTAATTCAAAATACAAATGTTTTATCAATGATATATTGAATCAATGTATTTATAAAATCATAATCAATCCATAATTAACTAACAATAATGTAATTAAATTCAGTACTTATATTAATATCTTATAAAATAGTACTTAACTTACAATTAATTAACGACATCAATTATTATTAAAGCAGACAGGATTCGCGAAAACACCTTTATCTAAAATTGGAAGATTGTAAAAACGCGCAAACATCTGCGAACTATGAGTCCATCCGGCGGTTTTCCTTATTAATTCCAGTGAATGTCCAGCAGAACGCACCGTGGACGTGGCGGCTTGCCGCGTGCTGTGCGCGCTGAACGTCGCCACGTCCACGCCGCTCTCCGCCAGCGCCTGCTTTATTCATCTACTGATTGTTTGAGTAGTCGCCGCCTTGTGTGGTGCTTTCACTGTTATTAATAACCTATCTACAGAATTTCTCATTTCCTTAGTTATCATTAAATAGTCTTTGATAGACCTGACCTATGACTATTTAATGTACCGTAGGCTACGCCTTTATGAAATTGGTCATTAAGAAATATTAAAACTGCTAGTATGGAACAAACATATGGGTCTGTGTTGTTTTTAAAACAAAATTGCCACCACAACTTGTAAGTCACGCTATACTGAGATATTGTATTTATCGTTAAGGAAGCCATCATTAAGTCTAGACAGACGTCCGGCACGCCATGCCTCGAGAACGCGCCCCGCTGCACCCAAGGAAAGGTGATGCAGGTGCTGCTCCCTGAAAGAAGAATGCAGGAGATTCAGATTTGCATCCAAGAACAATATGTCTGACATTAATAAGGTACACAGTATTGGAAACAAAGGCTGTGAGGGCCAATATGGAAAAACTAAAATACCTTCAGCTTTGTCGTTTATGATCTTTTGAAGACGTTTTAATATCAGGGGGAAGGTGGAAACATATAGAAAAAGGAATCCCACTTTACCGTGAAAGTATCTACGGTAAGTACATCAGGATCCAGTTTCCAAGAAAATCTTTTACATTTAGCATTGGTACGAGATGCGAAAAGATCTATGTCTGGCTTACCAAATTTGCTTACTACAATTTTAAATGCATTATTACTTAATGACCATTCTATATCAGTATTAACTTTTCTTGATTCTTGATCCGCTGCTATGTTATCTTTCGTCTTTATATGTAAGAAGCAGTTAACCAAATATTCCGCACCTCACACCATTGTCAAAGTTCACGTGTTAATTCACGTAAGAGTATTAACGCGTAAGAGTATTGAACAGTAATTATAATTTTTTGCAATCCAAAATATACCGCCAATAGTTCCAATACAATAAGTAGTACCATTACAATAAGCACCCCAGCCGGACCTAGATGCATCAGTGAGTATTTCCATAACATAAGTAATAGGTTTATGAGAACTAGAGTTCTTGAAAATGTTTGCTGTCCACCATTGTAAATCAGGTATAATTTCTATGGATGGTTTAAAGTTGGCGTCATAGTCATTATGGAGTTTTTGCAAAGTAAGAAACTTTTCACGTTCAAGACGTTTGGTGTACAACCAACCATACTTTATAGCGGGATAAGCAGCTGTTAGCATACCAATAAATTTGGCAAATTCCCTTATACTGCAATAAGGAACCAATATAAAATTTTTTGCTAAACAATCTATGTCCCGACGTTTTTCGTCAAGTAAAGATAAGGTCATATTTACTGAGTCATAAATAAATCCTAAATACTTGCGAATTTTATTGGGTACTAATGAGCTTTTATCCTTGTATATCACGAATCCCAAACATTCTAATAGTTTTATTGTTTTTCTGACATTTAGCAAGCAATCTTCATACGTAAGCCCTAGGCATAAAATATCATCTAAAAATGATACTGATTGGAAACCACGTTTTCTTAGAGAGGAAATTACTTATTTTATAATTTTTGTGAAGGTTCTAGGCGCAGAAGATAAACCGTAAGGCATTGCATTAAATTCAAACAAAGAATCTCCCTTTCCATTATAATTATATTGAAATCTTAATAATTTTCGCTGATAGCGATTAATAGGAACTAATAAATAAGATTCTTTGAGATCTATTGTGGTCATAAAACCATTTTCTTGGATCATTTTTGACGCTGTCCTAAAATCTTCCATCTTAAAATGATATTTATTGACAAAATGGTTAAATGTTTTTAATTTAAGTATAAAACGTTTGCCGCCATTAGATTTTGGGGCTAAAAATATACTCGAAATATACTGATCTGTATGCGGTTTACATTCTGAGATTGCTCCTAAAGTCATATGATTTTGTATAGCTAATTTCATGTCGTCCATTTCGTTAACTGAAAAATTATTATTAGGTATAAAATTTAGTACAACCTTTTTTGAAAATTATATAGTATATCCGTCACTTATCCACTGTAATACTACTTGATTCTTAGTAATAGATAGCCAACAGTTGTAAAAATATTGCAGTCGGCCTGAATGTACCTGAGTTATTGCCTGGTCACACGTGGGCGACCCCTGGACGACGCCCGCGTGTTCGTCGTGGGCAGAGGTCGGCGATATGTTGCTGGGACCGGGTACCCTACTAGGCGCCCCCCCCCCTGCTCGACGCCGCCTAGCGAGGAGGGCCCATCCAGTTTCCCTGGTACTGTGTTCTCGGTATGGATGATGGTGGTGGTTTTTGAATAGCTGGTTTGAATGTTGTGGGTTTTTTAATTTGCTGGCTTTGTTTTTCAATCGCCCTAGAGGCTTTTATTTTCTCAGGCAAATCACTCCCAAAGAGGGTTTCGTCCCTTTGTCTATTTTGTAAAACTGAAAGGAAGGATTTTTCGAGGCGCGGTGTTATCAGTTTTGCCCTAATTTGCGTTTCTATGTAATGTAGATCTGTGAGGATTCTGCATCCATCTGTGAGTACTATTATGACCTGCACTTTATCTTCTCCGAGTAATAGTAAGGTAATCGCTTTACTAATAGCGGCAATTCCTTGACCAAGTTGATCTTGCTTGATTAAAATGTTCTTGTCCCTATTTCGGGTTATGTCAGCGACAGCTGCAGATATTTCGGGATTTAAGGTTGGAACTTTAAGAAGTTTACAATTTTCGGGGATGAGATATTCTTTCAGAAGTGTCTCCATTGTATCTTTTGCAAGACCTTTTGAGCATCGGAAGCCATCGTTGGGCTAAAGACTGATGAATATTTTCACTGAAACCAGGATGTTCATCGAAGGCTTCTCCCAAGGCTAATAGGAGCTCTGGGTCCAGTTCTGTAACCTCATTGTTTGCAGTTCCAGCAATTGACTCTGAATGTGCAGTGTCGAGCGTGATATTAGGTGCAGTCCCTTCTATGATACCGGGTAGTGCACCTTCAAGACGTTCTTGTGTGATTTCATTGGTCGTATTCACTTCTACTTCGCATGGCGAGGGTCCGATTTCTATAAGTGAATAATGAATTCTTTAAGAATTTATTAACCGTCAAAATCAATTGTTAAAAACGTTTTTCCCTAAGAAATCTATTTTCATATAATATAATCTATTTAATAAGTCTATTTAAATTTTTTATGTATAAAAATTCAGAGACATACGACGATTGGAGTTATTCAATATGATTTCTTTCTTCTTTTATATTCAAAAATAGGAATAAAAACATTGTAAATATCACGATTTTTACGTAAATTTTAATGTCAGTGACCAAATAGTTTATACGCTTTAGTAACTTTCCATTAAATATTTCATCAAGGAAGTACCCTCAAAAAAAAAAAAAATATTGCATCACGCTAGACTTTGGTCTAACTTATGGATGCCTAACAACAGTACATATGTTTAAATGTTAATATGATGATACATATTAAGATCTCTTGTAACATTTAGACAAGTCTGTTCTTATGTTAACCTCGCGTTGTAATATTTTCAACTTATGAGGCTGATATACATTTTGTATTCACAAAGTCAGCTTGTGTTTGCTACGTAGCATACATGTAAAATTTTAAATTGATATGAAAAGTTTCTATAATGTAAAATTTTTAATAAAATTAAAACTTACCTTCGTTTTCTTCGGAATCGGAAGAAGAGGAATACACAATCACACGGCGTCGATATTTCTACTTATTTTCTAATTTACGAATTTTATTTTTATAATATTCGATTTTATCAGCCTTACGTTTAGGCATAATGAAATTATTTTTTATAAAGAAAAAAAACAGATGCGCTCGTTGCCACGCACGAAAAAAGAATGAGATCCGACCCAAGTCGCGGGAACTGTCAAAGGTAAGAAGGATATTTTTTTCTTTCTAAATTTACCCCCTCTTAAATATGTGCGTAGTGTTGCCTGTATGATAAAAGGACTACCTGGTATTTATATATCTGAAGAATGAAGTTAATATATATACAATATACAATATAAATATAATTAAAATAAAAGCATATTTTCTAACACAATAGTTACCTATATTTTAAATATTTTTCATAAGGTGCGCTACCTTCATATTCGGGCCGGCGCGTATGTGCAGATGTGAACGTTTGGGAATGCCACCCAGCATGTTTAGTTAGATATAGAAAAGTTATGAAATTAATACAATATTTTCTCTGGGCCATATTTAAATTTACAAAAATACGAACTACATATAAGGTCCATTTGGGTACCTAGCACAATGAACGTACATCCTATAAATGACTCACAACGAGACCCTTGTAATGCAAGTATATCTTGAAGGGCTGATAGATTGAGCAACAGCTAAGGTAACTTTTATCTTGAGGATAAGTTTGACACTTGACAAGACTTTTTATAGAAATTATGTTAAAATCTCAAATATTTCTAATGATAAAAGTTATCGGAGTCTACAGGGCGTCCCACGGCTATGCCAAGTGGAGGGCAAGTACTTTGAATTATGTAGATGGGACATTTTACTGAAAGAAGACATTATTTTAATTTAAAAAACAATTGAAATTGTTTTTATATTTAAAAAAAAAATTACAAGGTTGAACGAGGAATCGAACGCACTACACGAGAAAAAAAAATTACCCTGTAGTTAAATCGTACTGCTCGAAAGGCTTTATCATAAGGATTATATTTTGCTTAATCCATTGTGTCAGAAACAAAAAGAAGACCATGAATATTAATATTTTTAATACAAAATTAATCAATTTATCGAATGCTCAAAATGGGTCCCATTCTTTTGAATACAAAGTAGCACTCTTTTGATTAATTCGCTACATCGATTTTTTGATCATGTGGTGGATATTTAGAACAATACGCCTGTATTACTTACGCCTATATTTATTACAATATGCTATAGATTTTCAACAAACTTTTACAATTTCGTATTTCTCAAAAATAAAAGAATAATTCTTCAAACATAATTTTATATTCATTAATGCAAAAAATTAAGTATCTAATTTATATAGTGTACTTAAAAGAATTTTATCAGAATTTAAAGTTGAGGTCGACGTACGTATATTGTTGTGGCAAATTCATCAAAGTTTTGAGTTCGCGAATGGAACGTCGTTGTTATACTTTTCGATAAAGCTTCTTTAAATAGACAAAAAAGCTAGATATAGCGATTTTGTACTTTTTTTTAATTTCATCGATACATCAAGAACAGAGCAAATACTATTAACTAATAATTTGCTTCCTGATAATGTCAGGGGACAACAATGTACCTCTTAACATAGTTACCATGGTAGTTTTGGATAACATCGTCCTACAGTCTTTTTAACCCACCTTACCTTACACCTTTTTTAACCCAAAAACCTTCGTTGTAGTGGAGTGTCTTATGTTAAAATTTTATCTGGGATGGTACTAGAATCCTTCCTATTTTAACCGTCATAATAATCAGATTTACGTGGTTATGTTCTAAGATAAGGAATAGTTAGTTCAATTACTGGAACAGCGTTAATCCCGTCCTAAGCCTACGGCCTACGGTCAGCAACGCCTCATTAATCTATAATCAATAAATAATATTACAATTAAATAATCGCATCTAAACTTTGTATAAGCACGGATTCCTTTTACCACACGGTGGATCGCATGCTCGTTTGAAGGTTATGACAAAGTTAAAAAAAACTTTTTACAGTGCGTACGAGTTAAAGAATTATTTTTAGAATATTATTAAATTAATCCAATACATGATATTAATATTTAAATTTAAGCAAATTTAAAGCAGTTATTTTACATTTAACAGTCACTAGATGCTGAGTTTCTTGACACGTTTTCATTTCATTAATCTTGAATTAAACTTAGATATCTTTAGAACTATACCGTAAAGGTTATTCAGTATTTGTATTGATTTTTGTTATTAACTAACTATTTGTAAAATTGATATTTTAATCCTAATAGTTGCTAAGTCCGTGCAAATTTTGTCTAATTTTGAGACTATATACGTAAATTTACATTTATACATGCAAGAAATAATATCGCAAATGCTGTCAAACGAGAGAAAAATTCCTCATTGACAATTCGTTTCAAAACTCATTTGCAAAGGTTTAATTCAAACTTCAAGAATAGGTAAGAACAGTACCAACAGCTCACTATGACTTAAGTAGCCTCACTTTATTCAAAAATGTCCTTCATTCCAGACTTGAGGCAGACCTCATCTGCGTCCGGACCCGTTCGGACGTGTTTGACGGTCGCTCCCGGCTGCCGAGTCACGATTGTTGTCTCACGACTTCTCTCGTACCAATACTCAAACGCCACTCTCAGATTCGTTCTGCGTCCGGCCCCGCTCGGACGTGTTCGCGGTCGCCCAGCCGTTGAGTCACGATTGTCGTCTCACGACGTCAACTCGTAGCAACACTCATACGCTGTTAGCCTCTGTAGGGCTTACTCTGCGGTCGGTTTCGATCGGCTGCAAGTAAGTCGGTCTCTTGCACAGCAACAACAGAGCTGAGCTTACCGCGGTCGATTAAATTCGATAGTGGTTCGCGAAGCTCGGGCTGTTTTTCTGGCTGCGTACCTGACGCTTGGCGCTTGCTACGTAGTCGGAGACTCGCTCTGCGGCCGGCCCCTGGCCGGTCGTAACGTAGTCAATCCCGCACTCTGTGCACCCCTCGAAGTAAAAACCTCACTTCGGTGAGTGCAGCAACAACAGGGTTGAGCTTACCGCGGTCGATTAAATTCGATAGTGGTTTGCAAGACTCGGGCTGTCTTTCTGGCTGCGTACTCGACGCTTGGCGCCTGTACGTAGTCAGAGACTCTCTCTGTGGCCGGCTCCGGCCGGTCGTAACGTAGTCAATCCCGCACTTTTAGTGCAACCCAACTCCGTCAGGTCTACGGCCGGTTTTTGTTGTCAATTTATTGACGACACACTCCGTAGTAGACTCGCGTTTGATCAGGTGGATACTTAACGGCGACAACTAAGCCTGATAGCGTTGCCCCGGTGCGCTTCCAAGGCCCTTCAGGCCAAGGGGAAACCGGCTGACCCGATCCCATTGCACTTGGGCCTTTCCCAGGGTGACGGTACAGTGCTGTCCGAGCTAGGGGCACCACCTCGCGTCGTCCCCAGCCCCCCTACCGCGGGTAGGGAGGTTTAGGTGCTAGGTTTGCTAGGGAACCTAGGCATTCTTATATATTTATATATTATATATCGTAGGACCAAGCCCTCCCAATGGACCAGCAAAGCTTGGTAAACTTTGCTAGGTCGTTCGCCCAGGCGCTCGTTGCGTCCGGCGCCAGCATATCGTATGACGTACTAACGCAGGCCTTACAGGCAACTATCGCGTCCCCGGCCCCTCAGGCCTCAACCCCGGCCCCTCAGGCCTCCAACGTCGAGACCCCTCAGGTCTTAAGCTCTCCCGCGTCTCCCGCCTCGTCCGAGATGGACTGCGAATCGGTCGCATCCTCTCACGCGTCGCGTCGTAAGCGTACCGCTCCCGGGAGCGACTCCGAACCCGCGTCTGATACGTCGTCAGATGCCGTCACCTTAACCGGCTCTCCTGAGCCCGCGTTTCAACTCGTCGCCAAGCGCTCCAAGAAGCGCTCTAAGAAAGCTTCGGTATCTTCAATACCCGAGCCCTCCCTGGTGTCTTCAACACCAGCCCCCGCGCCGTTAAAATCGCTCGTAGTAACCGCGTCTCCGTCGGTCACATCAAAGCCAGCGACGCGCTGCGCTCCCGTCCCGCCGAAGCCTCAGCTCCCTCCCCCCGTCTTCCTGTGTGAAAAAGCGCACTGGACCGCGGTTTCAAACTTGTGCAAAGTGCACAAAATTAATTACTTAAAAGCCGCCAACGCTGGCGATACAATCAAGATTCAAGTAGCGACCGTCGACGACTTCCGCGCGTTTACCAGGTTACTCGGATTAAACCAAATCGCGTATCACGCCTACGCCCTCCCGGAGGAGCGTAAGATCCGCGCAGTACTACGGGGCGTCCCGTTCGAACTCAGCAACGAAGACATACTCGATGACCTTAAGTCTCAGGGTTTCCCGGTCACAGCAGTGCACAAGATGCACTCCAACCGCGGTAGGCGTTTTCCGTTAGCGCTAGTAATCCTGTCCAATACTCCCAACTCGAAGGAGATTTTCAAAGAGGCTCGCACAATCTGCGGACTCTCGAACATCTCCGTCGAGCGTCCCAACCCCCGCGGTCACCCTGGGCAGTGCCACCGCTGCCAGCTATATGGCCACGCAGCGGCTAACGGTTCAGCTCCCCCCAGGTGCGTAAAGTGCCTGGATCCTCACTTCACTAAGGAGTGCACTCGCACTCCCGAATCCACTTCCCCCCCTGCCTGTGTGCTGGTCGGCCAGTCCGGCCACACAGCAAACTACAGGGGTTGCCCGCGCGCTCCACGCTCCACCACCAAGAGGGTCGCGCCTAAACCGTCGCCGCCACTCACTCCTGCTAACTTCCCGCCGCTGCGCAACCGGGGTCCCCCGGAAGCAAAGCCCGTTCAGCCGACGCCTACTCCGGCTCTGTCCTGGAGGCAGCGTCCGGCCGTCCCGCCTGCACCTTCCCGACCCATCCCAGCTCCCGTAGCTCCCGTAGGGCCGCGTCCCGCGTTGTCATCTTCCCCTCAGTCGTCGTTGGCTGAGGACATGAAGACCGTGTTCGACGTCATCCAAAACGTCGACATTAACGAAATTTCCGTACTCGCACGCAAACTGCGAGCCGCCCGCTCTCCTCAAGAGCGATTATTCGCGTTAGCCGAGCATCACTCGCTCCTAAGTTCGTTGTAAATTCTTTTATTTTTGTAAATTTTAAATAAATAAATTTTAATGTCTAGACCCGCGAATCTCGCGTCCAGTCGTATTAAACCTAAGGGCTTATCCCTAGTATCTTTTAACGCTCGTAGCCTTAGCTCTAACCTTCCCGAGATTAAACTGTTCCTTCAGAACAACGACCCAGATCTTTTTCTTCTCCAGGAGACATGGCTCACTCCTAATCGCTCCAGGGGATTCGCGATTCCTAAGTACGCGTTTACACGTAACGATAGGCCTAACTGCGACGGTTTCGGCGGCACTGCTATCTACTACAAAAGAGGATTCCATTGCTGTCCTCTCCCTACCCCTCCTCTCCTTAACATGGAAGCCACCGTGTGTAGATTAGCTATGACCGGTCATCCGACCATCATCATAGCCTCAGTCTACATACCTTGTGGCACCAAACCTATCCGCAGCGACTTTGAGACCATTCTCGCCCTCGGCCGTTCAGTCATTATGTTCTGAGACTTTAACTCCAAACATACTGACTGGACGTGCCTATCAACCAACCAAAGCGGTATAGCTCTCCTCGACATCACCAACTTACTCGACTTAGACGTCGTCTCCCCTATCACTCCCACTCACTATCCCGACAACCCGAACCACTCTCCTGACATCCTCGACTTTGCAATCGTCAAGCATATCAACCTCGACCTCAGGTCTATCGAACCGCTCGATGACCTAGGTTCTGACCACCGCCCCGTCTCCCTCGTGCTAGGACCGCCTAACGTTAACGTCACTTCTCCTAAGACCTTTACCGACTGGAAAGGTTTTAAAATACGATAGTTTCTGCCTTAGAGGCCCCAAACTCTCCGCTCGCGATCTCGCCCGATCAATTAGATAGCCCGGATAAAATAGACTCGTTAGTAAATTCTCTCACTGATGCTATCAACTCAGCCATCAGTGTAAACGAAAAGGTTGCTAAGAAAGGCAAACCCACGCTTCCCTTAGCCATTAGCAATCTTATTAAAGCTAAGAACGCGGCTCTCCGGAGAGCCAAGAAATATCCCACGCCCGCCTATAGAACAGCTGCGAATCAGCTACAACGCAAAGTTAGATCTCGCCTCGCGGAACTCCGAGACGCCCAGATGAACGATCTCATGGCGAATATCTCCCCGTCCCACCAAGCGTATTATCGAATGGCCCGAGCCTTACGCGTAGACGCCGCCTCTCACGTCCCTCCTCTCACTCGTCCCGATGGCTCTATCGCCTTCGAAGACGAAGAGAAAGCCGAATGCTTCGCTGACAGCGTTGCGTCTCAATGCTCGCCCAGCACGCAACCCGCGAATCCCAATCACATCAAAGCGGTGGAGGCCGAAGTCCTCCGTAGAAACTCTCTCCCCATCACCGCCGACCCCGTCACAGTCTCTAATGATGAAATCTCGCTTCACATCAAAAGTCAAAAGTCCAGAAAGGCTCCGGGTGCGGATGGTATTTCCAACCACGCACTTAAGCACCTGCCTCAACAGGTGCTTACCTTGTTAGCTATCATTTTCAATGCCTGCTTCGACCTTAGCTACTTTCCAAAAGCTTGGAAAGAAGCGACAGTCATAGGCATACCCAAGCCGGGTAAACCTCTTAATGTCCCGGCTAATCACAGACCCATCAGCCTCCTCAAGGCAATGTCTAAACTTCTCGAGAGAGTCATACTCTCTCGAATGCGGAACCATCTGTTTCCAACGGACGGCGATCCTCTCATAATTCCCCACCAGTTCGGCTTTCGCGCTAAGCACTCCTGCCCTCAGCAAGTCCATCGAATCGTCGAGTACATACTCGACGGCTTCTATCCGAAACGAAAGAAAACGATCGCAGTTTTCTTTGACGTAGCCAAGGCTTTCGACAAAGTCTGGCACAGCGGTCTCGTTTATAAACTCTATAAAATAGGCTTACCGGCTCGCCTAGTTAGGATAATCGCGTCGTTTCTCAAAGACCGCACGTTTCGTTTCAAACATGAAGGCACGCTCTCCGCGCCTCGTCCCATAAAGGCTGGAGTCCCTCAAGGCTCAGTCCTCGCCCCTCTTTTGTATACCGTATACACTAACGACATTCCCATCCCAGCTAAAGTCGTCGAACTCGCTCTCTTTGCCGACGACACTGCCCTTTACACCAAAGGCCGCAGAGCCTCGGGACTCGTCACCAGACTTCAAAAGGCTATTAACACCCTCGGTGCTTGGTTTAAAAAATGGCGTATCGATGTGAACCCAGAGAAGAGCTCTGCGGTTTACTTCGACTACAGACGCAGTCGTATCCCCGACAATCTCCAATTGAGAATGCAAGGCACTCCCATCCCCTGGAAGCGCAGTACCAAATATGTTTGGGACTGGTAAGAAATAATGCACTGGTTCGAAGGACCTTAGGTTTTGGAGAGTATTAAATAACGCATTAAAGTAAAAATTGCAAGTATTGATTTAAATGAGGAGAATCACGGACCCCTGCCTCAAATAAGGAAGAAAAGATTGCACAAACCTCGAGTTTCCACCGCCAGTCTCCGTCAGTAGTCTCAATGTTCATGCACATAGGTAAAGGGCGTCTTCCAGGCAGCTAGCTTAGCTCTTAGAAACGTTCTGATAGTCCAGCACTTCACAAATAGCACAGTGTAGACAAAACGAAGCTCACAACATAGGAAAACACAGTTTAAAGTATTATTCAAAGTATTTAAAATTAAGCAGAGCAGCGCCCATGCAGATTCGACATACGTCAAGCAACCGAACGTCGGTCACCCGCGATTTGTGTTGTTTTTATTCTACCTACATTTGAGGCAAGAACCGTACAAAATATTTAGGCGTCATATTAGACCAGACGCTTTCATTCAATCCTCACGTCATGTTAGGTAGAAAAAGTAAAATGTCCTTCAGAAACAAACGTACGCTTTATAAGGTCTGCGTTAGACCAGTCATGTCATATGCTTCGCCAGTCTTTGCTCACGCCAAACCCTCCGTCCTGCACAAACTGCAGGTAGTTCAAAACCTCTTTTGCCGCAGGGCCACAAACGCACCTTGGTACGTGCGCAACGCGGACCTGCACAGAGATCTTGAACTGCCTACAGTACAACAGTATCTAAAAACACTCTCAGAATCGTTCTTCAAACGCGCCGAATCCCATCCCAATCCTCTTATTCGTAAATCAGTCTCATATACTGCAGGCTGTCCTGGATTCGGCATACAAAATCGCTAGACCGAGAAACGCGCACACAAGCGAACGTTCGAAGATAACCGTAGATCTCGAGGCCCTTCAGGCCGCAAATTCTAATTCTAACGTAAATTCTAATTCTAACGTAAATCCGAATTAATGCAAATTTAATTTTTCAATTTTTAATGTTTTCATTAATTACTTTTCATTTTTAATGTTTTTATTTTACTTTTAATTTTTGAGCACCTTCAGTGCTATGTAAAACCCAGCGGGTGACCCCTTAAGGGCCCCGCTAGCGCGGCTTCTTTCTCCAATTGGCCGTCGCTCAGATGAAGGCTGAGTGGCAAAAATGCACGAGCCGACAGGGGGTTTTTAGTGGGTATGGTTCTGGTAGGCGTCGGGACGAGTCCCACATAACTTTGGAATCGCGCCAGAGTATGCGTCAGAGCATTTTTATCCTCCTGCCCTTCCCGCGGAGGGGAACAAAAAAAAAAAAACAGACTTGAGGCGACGTGCTACGTAACTAGGACTCAACACTGTTAAGGACGATGTCTACACGTCACTGAGCATGCCGCAGATCTTGGTGCTACACTGTCGGCTGCACCTCGCCATGTGTATTTCTGGGCATAACCTTAGACGCCAAACTGCAGTGGGGACCGCATGTTGATGGTTTAGCGAAAAGGCTTGGCTCTGCCGCATATGCTGTTAAAAAAATTAGACAAATTTCAAATGAAACAACTGCTCGATTAGTCTATTTTGGTTACTTCCACAGCCTCATGACATATGGTATTCTGCTGTGGGGGAGTGCTGCCGACATCGATGCTATATTTATTCTGCAGAAAAGGGCTGTTCGCGCAATCTATCAGCTCGGTCCAAGGGTGTCACTTAGAAGTAAATTTAAGGAAATAAATATTCTTACCTTCCATTCACAATATATTTTAGAAAATTTAATGTATGTTAAAAAGAACATAACCTTGTTCAAAAGAAAAAAAGATCTGCACAATGTTAACACAAGAGGAAGAAATATGCTGGCAGCTCATAATAGCAGGCTTCATAAAGTCACTAACTCATTCATGGGTCAATGTATACGCTTTTATAATAAGGTTCCTGAGGATATCCAAGGTCTTCCTGTTGACAAATTCAAAGAAACTATAAAGGAGAAGTTGTGTGCTAGAGCATATTATAAACTATCCGATTATTTGGATGATAAAAGCCCTTGGGTATAATTCCCTCATTAACAGGATTGTACTAGTATTTGTAACAAAGCATGTGTAATGTGTCTGTTTGTGCGATGAGTTCTTCGTCCCGATGAATATCTAAAGCGTCATTGTCACTAAAGTACGTCTTCTTATGGTAGCGTCGGGTGACGGGTCGCTCACTTCCCTCTAATATGGTTGAGGAGGGCGATGGCTGGATCCCGCGTTAACTCGTGAACGGGTGCCGTTTGAGGGTGTTCGTCGTTTGGATACTTGGGGGGAGGGAGACTTGCCGGGCTAACAGATGCAGAAAAGAATAATTTTGTATAGACATAAAGAGACTCTGTAAATTTATTTTGAAAAAAAATATACCCGTGAAGTTTCTTGCCAGTTCTTCTTCACGAAGGTTTTTTTCGAACTGGTGGTAGAATCATGTTTTATTTGACGTCAATAAGAACAAGTAATTGTCAATGTTGAGAAATAAATATTTCATTTCATTTCATTTGTGTGTCTCTTCACGCTGCATATTATTAGGCAGTCTTTGATGCACTTGCCCATGTCCAGCGCGTTGTTCAGGGATATTGGCACTGGAATAAAAGGAAAAGTCTTAGGGCTATGACTACGTCGGCATATTATTTAGACTCAGCTTAGACTCTTCAAAATACAATAATACTACAAAATACAAATAAAAGCATGAATGGCCGTTTTCTGCAGAATCAATAGTATCAATTTCAGCAGCACTCCCCCACAACAAAATGTCATATGTCAAGAGGCTATGAAAGTAACCGAAATTTTGCAGAAAATTGGGCAGTTGTTTCATTTGAAATTTGTCAAATTTTTTTTAACAGCATATGCGGCAGAGCCCAGCCTTTTCACTCACCTATTAACATGCGGTCCCCACTGGAGTTTGCGGTCCCCACAGAAGTTTGGCGTCTAAGGTTAATCCCAGAAACACATTTAAGTTTACAGGGGTCAGTTCCTATCTCTTTAATACAAGGTTTGTATTTACCTGTTTAACATTTGGCAAAGTTAACTTAACAAATTTAGTTTTGTTTTCATTGAGGAGCAAATTATTAGCTGAGAACCACTTCTCTGCATTAGAGATACATTCGTTTACTGCTCGTCAGTTTCATGGCTTTTGAATTTAAAAAAGAAGGAAGTTTTATCAGCAAAAAATATGAGCTCGTATTGATTATTAAGCAAGGATGGCAAATTATTGACATGTACTAAAATTAGGATAGGACCTGGGGCACACCCATTGTCAATGCCGATCCTGATGATTTTTCTCCACTTATTGCAACTTTCTGTTTTCTATTAGAAATATACGATTTATTCAAGCCAAGCGCTCGGTTTGTTTATGCCGTAATGGTGCAGTATAGCCTAAGTTACTCCTAAATAATATTGCTAATATCCTAAATATCATTAGATTTACGTTTTCTTTCTTCTTCGTGTAAGTCAATATTGGTACTTACGGCCAAAGGCTTCTATCATAAAAAAGAAATATCCATGAACAATGATTCGCAAAAAGTTTCATAGCAGAGGCCTTTTAAAGTAAAACTTTTTTTAACTTCGAAGTATCAAAGCACAATAATTGCTTCAATATTAGGTGCTGAAATCAGAAGAAATTTAATAAATGTTCTAAATGAGATGACTATCCTTGCAAGTGTCTTAATGTCAAACGCCTTAATTAAAGACTATAAAGGAAAGGTTTATCGTCTAGTCAAGAATATTTTTGTCTGAAAAGAATTGCAAGTAAGCTTTTCTTTCATTTGAAATGACGATAAAAATGTGATAAACCCATATACTTTCTTAAAATACTGGTATTTTACTGTACGGAGACATTTGTGATCATAAAGAACCAACTGACAGATAAAATATCAGCAAGAACGAGGGCTTTTAGTTTCTTTTTTTTTAAAGATATTTCTGTCAAAACTAGATGGCGTTGAAAAAAACTCAAGATTTAATGTCAATCTCTTTGTTGACTGATCGTATATTTATGATATGTATATATTTGTAACAGTTAGATAGATAGATAGATAGATAAAAACTTTATTTGCCAAAAATGGTAACACATTATTTTTTTCAATTCACTTTTTCAGAAAATATATGGACTAAGGACACAATTAAAATGTTGTATATAGTCAAAAGTGACACATTAAAAATATATATACATTTCATAATATAAACATTTTAACACAGTAAAACAAAAATAGAATTAATGGTAAAAATGAGACAATAGAACGGTTTACATTAAAAGAACCGAAATCCTACAATTCAAATTACAGTGAAATTCGGAAATGCTATGCTACCAAAAGGCAAAAAGGCTATAGCTCAGCTCTAAGTCGCTTGTAGCGAAACGCTGATTTTCAGCTACTGCCAAATAATTACTAAATAGGAAAGGTATAAAGGAATACAATAAATACAATAAATTCTAAATAAACAAAAACCTCAATTACACGCAATATAAGTAAGTGCAGTAAATAAGATAACGATGATTATAGTATAGGTACTTATACATATAATTAAAAGTAATAGAAGTAATTATGTGGTTAGTTTAGGTTCAAATATATCTAATTCATAACTTTTACATATTCAAAAATAATAACATGACATGTTAATCTAAATATGATAGTAGTTACATAGTTAAGAAGTGAATTAGTTTTCAGTTTTCGATACCAATCTATTTTTTGAAAATCTCAAAGCATCTGTTGGTCTAAGTAAAGTTTTTTTGTTTTTAATTTAAATGTTGCTTTAGATTTCAGATTCCTTATTGGTGGTGGTATATCGTTCCAACATTTTGTAGCATGGTAACGAAAACTGCCTGTGAAAATTTTAATTTGGAAAATAAGTATTCTGGGCTTTTAAAATTGACTATGTCGAATAATAAAGAAGCAAGGTGCAACTTTCTGCGATACGCCATATTCAAAATTGCCACATTGTTTAAAAATGGAGTTATATGACTCCTTGGAGGTACATTAAAACAGAACCTACAACAGGCGTTCTGTACACGTTGAATTAGACGAGTAGTTTTATATAAAAGTCTAGGGCCATAAACAAGGTCCGCATAATTAAGCCGAGACAGTACGAGCGATTCACAAACCAAAATTCTAGACCTTTTGGATAATAAATGTCTTATTTTATATAACACTTTTAATCTATAAAAGCAAGACCTCACCAGGCCTTCGACGTGATTTTCGAAGCGCAGCTGATTATCGAAAAGAACTCCTAGATTTTTTGACTCATCAACACGACAGATACTTTGTCCCTTAATGCTGACTACAGGGTTATGAATACTTATTTTGTTAATCTGTGATTTTGAGCCTAGGATGAGAAACTTGGATTTATCCGGATTTAAAACTAGGGAGTTTCTAACCGACCACTCTGCTATTCTGTCTAGATCTTCGTTTAGTTTTAACACCGCTTGTGACATTTTATCGGGTACTTCAGAGATGTACAGTTGAACATCGTCGGCATAGAGATGGTACTTGCAATTTCTAATCTCGTTACAAAGATCTGCACTGTATAAAATGAATAACAGGGGCCCAAGAATAGAGCCCTGGGGAACACCACGGCTTACAGGCTTCGGATTAGAAATCAAGAAAGTGCCATCAGATCTTCGGAGCTTCACCGATTGGCAACGCCCGGAGAGGTAATTAGCAAACCATCGTACCGCAAGAGGATCCAAACCATGGGAATACAATTTCGCGAGTAATAAAGAAATGTCAATACTTTCAAAAGCGCGGGAAAAGTCTAAGAGTGTTAAGACCGTACCACGTCCTACATCTTGTTCCGCAAGAATGTTATCAGTCACATCTAGTAACGCGGTGACTGTGCCACGGCCTTTACAAAAGCCTGACTGGAGCGAGGGCAAGATGTTATTTTGCTCTATATATGCTTAAATTTGAAAATATACAGCCTTTTCTAATACTTTAGAAAGAAAAGGAAGTATACTGATGGGCCTGATATCTCTCAATTCCAGAGGGTGAGTAGTTGTAGGTATAGGACTAACCAAAGCATCCTTCCATATTTGCGGGACGACGCCAGTCAGCTAAGATTGATTTATTATTAATGTTAACATAGGTAATGTTCTAGGCAATGTCAGAATGATCATATCTCTACTGATATTGTCATTGCCCATGAGGTTAGACTTTATAGACATAATTAATTTCAGTACAGCAGCCTCTTCAACCGGCTTAAAGGAGAAGGATGAATTAACATTAATATTCAAAAATTTATTGATTTCCGATAAAGATGCCAAATAATCACATGTAGGTATATTCAAAAAGTAATCATTTATCCTGTTAGCATCATTCAGACACTCAGGGAGACAATCACTCTTACTGGGATCTCTTAATATTTTGTTTTTAAGGGTTTTCCAAAAGGTAGAACTGTTTTTTATATTTGAATTAATAAAAAAATCAAAGTAAGCTCGCTTCTCATTATAAATACTGCTTTTTACCAACTTTTTCAAATCTTTATAATAGTTATTATCACAGTTATTATTAAATCACAGACCCATCAGCCTCCTCAAGGCAATGTCTAAACTTCTCGAAAGAGTCATACTCTCTCGAATGCGGAACCATCTGTTTCCAACGGATGGCGACCCTCTCATTATTCCCCACCAGTTCGGCTTTCGCGCTAAGCACTCCTGCCCTCAGCAAGTCCATCGAATTGTCGAGTACATACTCGAAGGATTCTATCCGCATCGTAAAAAATCAATCGCGGTTCTCTTTGACGTGGCCAAGGCATTCGACAAAGTCTGGCACAGCGGTCTCGTTTTTAAACTCTATAAAATAGGCTTACCGGTTCGCCTAGTCAGATTAATCGCGTCGTTTCTTAAAGACCGTACGTTTCGATTCAAACATGAAGGCACGCTCTCCGCGCCTCGTCCCATAAAGGCTGGAGTCCCGCAAGGCTCAGTCCTCGCCCCTCTGCTGTACACCGTGTACACTAACGACATCCCCATCCCGCCGAAAGGCGTCGAACTCGCCCTCTTTGCAGACAATACCGCCCTTTACACTAAAGGTCAAAGGATCCCGTATAACATCACCAGACTCCAAAAGGCCGTAAACGCCCTCGGTGTTTGTTTTCAAAAAATGGCGTATCGATGTCAACCCGGAAAAGAGTTCTGCTATTCAATTCGACCACAAACGTCGTAATCGCTACAACGATCCTCACATTCGAATGTTAGGTACTCCCATCCCCTGGAAGCGCAGTATTAAATACTTAGGCGTCACCTTAGATCAGAAGCTTTCTTTCAAGCCACACGTCGATAGAGTAACGAAACTCGCGCGTTTCTACTTAAGCCGCCTAAATAGTATGATAGGTAGAAAAAGTAAAATGTCTATTAGAAATAAACGTACGCTCTATAAGGTCTGCATTAGACCCGTTATGTCATATGCTTCGTCAGTCTTTGCCCACGCCAATCCCTCCGTCCTGTATAAGCTGCAGGTAGTTCAAAATCTCTTCTGCCGCAGGGCCACAGACGCACCTTGGTATGTGCGCAACGCGGACCTGCACAGAGTGGAGTTTTGAGGAGACGAGGTGGGCTATATTTTTTGCAATCAAGGTAACATTTTCGTTTTTCGTCTGAGTTACGCCCTGTATTTCGAGGTTACTATCTCGCATATATTGTTCTATTGAATTTATCTTTTCATTTAAACCAGATACAGCTAAACGAAGAGAGTCACACACGGACTTTAATTCTATATTTTCTTTAACAATTTTACTCGTTGTAATTAAATCATCGTACTGTGAGCTAACGTACTGGACGCTCGTCTGTAAGTCACGCAGTTTTTCGTTTATTGGCGCTAGTTCCGAGCGCAATGTGGTACGAATTTCATTTCGTATCATTAAAAGTAACTCACTGTCCTCTGAACTACTGGCCGATACGGGCTTGCTGCGGTGAGTCACATTACAAACTGGAGAGACGTCTGTATCACTGGCACTGCGATCCAGCGGCGGCGCCACCGAAATACGCCGATTCGTGTTATCCCTTTTAGGAATAAGGTTTTTACAACGGGGGCAGGTCCATGCTTCTCTGCGATCCTTACTTGCGGGCCCAGAAGCACAAAAGCTATTAAATCTTTTTTCAGAAACACCGGCGCATATTATGTCATATGTACTAGTGCAGCTGCTACATTTGAAGTATTCTTTGCCTTTGATCGAATTGAGACAGCCTGCACAGGTATTTTTTGATGCCATTAATAACAATTTAAAACAATTTATTATTCAAGTAGGTAACTTTTATAATCAGCGCCGCGCCCTCTATATTTAAGATTAACAACCTTTTTGTAAGTCTTGGTGTTCAAAATGATCGCTTAGTTAGATAGATCGATGGATACAACCAGTTCATCCAAGATTGACTAGATGTCGCTACTTTATTTTTTAATTAAATTATTTTATATGATCTCCTAATTATATAAAGTGCTTTTTTGTCACAGAAATAGTTTTAGCTGCACTCTTACTGTAACGGGGTATCGCCGTTTAAGTCGGTTAACAAAATCGAGCCAATTATAGGCTAAAGTTCAAGGTTCAATTAGGTATAAACACAAAGAAATTGACAAGTCACAGCAAACCTTTGGCGAGTTCTCTTTGTTATTATTTGAAACACAGAAATATGTCCCGTACGCAATGAACGTGGTAAAATTGTTTCAGATTTGTGATATAAATCTATAATATTAGTTATTTATTACAGTATTGATAACACACAGTATTGTTAACACAGTAATTGTTTGTTTATAAACACTCGTATGGTGTTTATTTTAAATGTTGTTTTTTTTAGTATTGACACACAAACACCGGTCACAAACACTAATACACAATATTTGTAGAATACTTAAGACAAATTCACTATAATTTCAGTTATCTATACACTTTACTATTTTTTAGAAATATTTATATACGGAGACGATATTCACTGTGTTAGAAATATTTATATACGGAGACGATAGTTACATATTTATCATATATTTATTTTCAGTCACACACACACACACACATCTTATAAACGATTAATAATTTAGTGTTCCTTTACGTAGATTAGGTTATTTTATTTTAATGGTTTGTGTAAAGTTTACTGAAATTGATATCTATGGCTCCTTCACCTTGCACCGTACACATAGCAAGAACCAGTGACGAATGATTCATATTCAAAAGAAGCCCTTTCGGGCGCATATTTCTTTTTGTCTATCACTCACTCAGTCATTGCTGTCATGTCATACTTTTTTGGCATATAACCTACTCCTCAATATAAAAACTTGTCTGCACTCAAAATTTGCACTTTAATAAAAGGAGATAAGCACCTGTACAAACACTACAAACTAACCATTTCTTGATTTGGTCCAAAAATATAATACAATATTTTAATATACACTAAAAAGTGTGATAACAACTATACTGTAACTACCGCCTGAATTTTATTTCAATTTTGCAACTCAAATATTGAAACCATAAAGTTACGTAATTGCACATCACTGTGTAAATGATTGGCCTTATTTGCTGAGCAATTTCCTGTTTAATATTTATAAACTTTATGGTTGTTGGGAGAGCTGCCACTTTTGCTAGATAGTATCGAGAAATTAATAACAAGAGTTCCGATAAAAAAAAGCTATATTTTTTTATCATGGTGTGGACACCTTTGCGGCCTTATAACTGGCAAGATCGTGATGATTCAAATCACATAAGAAATTATACTTTGAAACTATATAGAGCCTAAAAAGATGCCTCAAATAAACACTTCCCTTACTAAAATTTTGTGATTTTCTTTTTTCGATGGTTTAGATACTGCACTTCCCCAGTTTGGCGGAGTGTATTGTGTTTGAGATCCAGTTCCATGTGGACTGGCGGTGTACACGATGACAATTATTTGAAAAACATTTTGACTCTTCTTTAATTTTTAATAAATAATATTTATTCCGTATACAACGTATACAAACCTTGAACTTAGCTGATATATTATACTCATTTCTTCATCCAGGAATTAGATTGTGTAGTAATTTGATCCGTTAATTCTTATGATATTTATTAGACCTACCTATTTTTTTTTGACGCCGGAAATTCGTCATGGATACCCGACCCCAGCGGGGGCCGAAGTCGGGTTATGCCGGACTCGTACCGGCTAAAAACCTGCGGCTTCCATCTGGACGCACGGAGTCTGGTCAAGAGGAGCTTGCGCATTCGTTCGCGCCCCGACAGCGTTGGCCAGCGCTCTGTGCAGCGCTGGTGACGTCCCGAGAGGGTCGGGTCCGTCTCTAATCGTCCCTCATGAGTTGGTGCGTAGGAAGCGCACGCGCCATTGGAGCCCTGGACCGGAGGCGGGTTCCCCCGAACCCGCCACTGAAGGCTCATGGGACTGCGGGAGAGGGAGGCTTTCGGCAATGAAAGCCGCCCTCCGGCGTCCCGTGCGTTGGCGACGAAGCGGAAGGGAGGCTGCATCATCTTCCCTCGCCCCCTCCGCCACCCCCTTCGCGAATTTACTAAATTTACCATGCAAGTTAACAGCCAATGCGCAAGCTTCGGCCGTTTTCGAAACCAAGTTTTCAAAGAAGAATAAAAATTATATATTCGGAACCGAATGCGAAAAGAGAAAGTTCTATTTTCGGAAACTTCTTTGATAAGAACTCAGTTTAATAAGATGTCATTTCTCAGTTAGACTTTGGCATAAACTCATAGGGATGACAATTGGAATTTTAAACAAACCTTAATTTCGGTTGTCTTACAAGAATCATAAAATCTCACATTACTTCTTAAGATATTCATGGTCACAGGTCTCAAAAATTATTTATTTTTAAAAAACTCGCTTTAAATGGTCCATGACTATTATTTTACATCTGATAATTCAATTGACGCGTAAACGTTTCTATAAGTTACCCGTAACCTAATATACACGCTCAGTGTTTTTGAAATAGAGCGCGGACACCGTACTGCGTTAGGTATTCGTAAATCATAAAATAAAGTCAGGAAATTAATTATTTGCATTTCATTTATTTGAATAACTACAAAAATGAAAGAAATTCTTGATCACTATATTTTAGTTACTTCTGTTGTGGGTTAAGAGCGAGAATGGATATGTTAATGGTACCCAGCAACATATCCATTCATTTTTTTTTATTGAATCCATTCATTTCATTTAATCAAGTCAATCACGACGACTCAATGGTCCCACATACACGTTAAAAAATAACTTAACCGTGTAAAAAAGGGGTCTGCATTATTCTATTACAATAAATAGAAATTAGATCATAATAGTTGCCTTCGCAAGACCACTAATTTATTCATAGGTAAATTTTTACGCTATTATTATAAAATTCCTAAGGACAACCAAGGATATCCTTCTCACTGACAAAGGAGTTGTTTCCATTAGTATAGGCTCTGGGACTAGGTTACGAGCGCACCGGAAGATAATTGAGAACATATGTACTAACACAAAATAAATATAAATTTCGTTCATAACATGGTACTATAAGCGCACACTTTCTTTGAAAATCAGTGAGGTTCAAATATAGACCGCCATACTTATTGTGCCTTTTTTTTTCGGGGGGGAAAATGCATTACGCCTATCACCGGGCGCAGGGGGCACCCGAGTGGTTATATGGTACTCCCGTATAGGCTAATGAGACCCACGGTATACCCACTAAAAACCCCCCCATCTTCCTCTTCGCCGCCTTGTGACGGGATACGGAAACGCTCTCGCACACATCCGCGACCCCGCCGGCAGCAACCGCCCACAAGCAGCTCCATCGCGAAAGCCCGCAGGCCCTCCACGATGGGTGCACCAGAGATGCCCCTCCCTCCTCGGCCTCCACCAGTACTGTAGCAGACTCCCCCCGAGTCTGCTACTAGGAGGCCATGGATACCAGATAACTGGTACCCGGTGGCAGATCAGGTCTGTGGTTCTGCCACCAACCACACCTCGGCCGCAGAGGATATCGCAAGCGGCCCACCGCAATACCGACATGCCTCTTCCTCTGCGGCCCCACCAGTGCCGTTTTGACGGAACGGCCCCGCCAGCTCGCAGGGGGTAGGGAGAGTGGCGCACCGTAATACCAACACGCCTTTGCCCCGGCGATCCAACCACGGCCGCAGACGATAGGAAGAACGGCGCACCGAAAAATCTAAAAGAAATCTCTTCTAGCCGACCTGTGAGAGGAGAGATTAGTATATAACAAAGTAGTGTGTTCCTAATTTAAACATACATAAATTATATACTTAATACCGTAAATAAACTTACACATACTCATATACATATATAAATTAAATAAAATACAATAAAATATAAACAATCTAAAATGCCAATATAAATGCCAAAACAATAAATAACTTACTTAATAAGTGAAAATTAGTGGTCTTTACCTCTTTTTAAAGATAAGTTGTGTTTCTGACTCGTAAGTAGTAGTAGTAGTGTTTAATTTACCATTTGTAATAAAATCTAAATAACGCTTTGTAAAAAAAAGAGATTTTACACGCAAATTCTAACAGAAGCTATCTAACCTAGAGAACGAGACAACACTACTACAAATTCTGAAAGCTGTAACAAAACTCAGAAACCTAAAAAGGATTCAATCACATTGTGCCGCACCGACGCAAATCCAGTAACCTCAACCAATGGACAGGCCCTAAGTACGAAAAAAACGTGCATACCTAAACTTGAAAAATAACATGAAATGGCGTCCATTTTTAGGGTTGCACAACGAGTATCGAATGTAGGTACTATCGATATTTTAGAACTAAATATTGAACTTGAAATATAATATTATTTAATGATCTTTTGTAAGAGATTGACGTAAATGAAATAATCATAGTTTATGCTTTATTTACATACATTATAATTCTTTTAATATAAAAAATAAAAAAACTATACAGTTTTTTTCTTATTCCTGATATAGTCGCGTCAAATTAGCCATAAAAATAGTGGTCAGTTAGCATTTATTCTCAACATGCTGAATTTCGGTACAGACCTGGGGTACACTATTATAAATAAAACACCGAAAGATCCCATGTTTGCTTAAAACGTTATTCAAGGTCAAGCATCAAAGTTTTCGGTTCAATCAATTAAAGTCTGCCTTATCTTCAATGATTACGATTCATAAATAGACAAAACAACTACCTGCCTATTCAATAACAAAATTAACAATTCTAAGCAAACTTAATTCTCTCTTTCTTCACGCCTTTTTGTTTCAAAAATACACGCACAACGGCAAGCAAAGCAAAAACCGTTTCGATATGATTTACTGCGTAAGCGCCTGTTATCATTTGCATAGAAGGTATGAAAAATAAAAACATATTAATAATGATCATCGATATCTGGTTAAATAATCAAAGCTCCGGAGCACCTTTTGACAGCTTTTTTTGACTGAAATTTAGCAATAAATGGCGATTTGTGCCACACTAGCCACCTGCTATGTCGTCACTACACGATTGATATTTTAGTGACAACATTCAAAAATAGTACTATCTCTTTCTTTTATTAGCATTTTTGTATAAGTAGAGGGAGACAACTAAGTTCTTCCTCTTCTGTGATTCGATATACATAACTAATTATTTATATAGGACATTACGACTACTCCATGTATATTTATCACCTCGCTGCGCAAATCAGGTGAGTACATGACATTAGACTTGACAGAATGACAGTTTTGACAGAGACATATAAAGAATTACTATCGTTCATAAACGCTGATAGGAAACAGCAGACTTAACAGTGCTGCCATATACATTTTAGAAAACAAAAATGTGCGCTGCAGATATGTAGTTTCCTATCACTTTACACAAACAAATACAACAGTCTGATTTACGAGACACTATGAAGTAAGACGCACTGAAGATCCATTTCTCCAGTAGATGGCGCGGCGGCGACATCTTACGTACCGTGGACGAAACAAAAGCGAACTAGAAATAGAGATAGAGATAACTAGAAATTACGAAGTTCACTAATAGGGCTAATAGATGGCGCTAACAATCACCCTTATAGACAACTACTTATTTAAGTAAACTGTGTACTAAAAAATGTGTGTCAGATGTAAAAAGTTGTACGCTCCTTTAATTGCATCACTAAACGATTAGTAAACTATGAATATTAGTAGGATAAATAAAACACAAACTAAGCACACCGAATTTTATTATCACAAAGTGAACGTACAATGTGCTGTACAACATAACAGGTTTGGAAATAGTGGGGTTTGTCTGGGAATTAACACAAAGAGCACTACTTACATTCCGTATTACTTTCATAAGTGCTTCATTTAAGTACATGAAACAGATTTCATTTTTATTTTTTAGGGCAAGAGTCATTTGATTCTATTAATTATTATTATTATTAGTATTCTCTTCAACTTGACTTGATTGTCTTCAAAATTGTATCAAATAAACTAACAAAAAAAATTTAAGTGTTGTAAACACAGCGTTGAACATTTTTAAGCATAAACTGTTTTATGATTTAATTTATAACATACGCTTTTGTTTCACGACATAAAATACCTTCATTTTCAACTATTCGATAATAGTATAAACATAGCTACTTACAGAACCTACTGATATCACAATTTTACAAGGAAACTTTTCAAGTTTTTTCTAAACTATTTTATCTTATTTACAACATTACGTGCAGATAATAATGTTACCAATGTTAAAGTGAAACAAAAAGACTAATAGTTTTATTCCTACAAACTAATGAATTGATGTAGAAATCTTAATTCATTAAAAGTTGTTTAATAGTGGAATACATTTTGTATCATCTGGATCATTATGGTGACGGATCGTCATTAAAAACAAATATTTGAACAATCATCCCTGATCTATTGTCTGCATATAACATTTGCAAATTTTGAGGTTAGGTTAACCAAGTTAGTTCCGTTATAATTCAAATTCTAATACTTTATTTAAGCTATACTATAGCCATATTCTTAAAATTGACATGGAATAATAAGATAAAACATAACTCACACTTATATAAACAGCTAACAAACATTTACTTAAAATAATCAAAATAGAAAAATTCGAAATGTGCAATGGTTACGGAATTGTCAATGAGACGCTACTCAGGCGTGGCGGTGCGCGCGATCTCGGCGAGGCGGCGTCGGTGCAGCTTGGTGGAAGCGGTGACAGGCAGTGCGTCTGCCCACACCACGCCGCCTCGCAGCTGCTTTGCGTCCGACAGCCGATCTGTAGGGCAAATTAAGAGGGTTATGTGCGCGATTTTAATGGACTGTATAGTGGTCGCAGGTGCTGCCAGGAGGCAAACTAGGACTTTAAGATTACCGATTTATGAAAATTTAAAATGGTGCCCAGTTAAATATTATATAATATATTATATAATTATATATTTAATCAGTTTATTGCGGTCACTGTTGGACGTAATCCTTTCTATAAGCACGCTGACTATTCCTATCCTGAGCTAATCTCATCCGTCCTCTCCCAACCACTCTCTTCAAGTCATCTGTCCACCACACCGTAGATCGTCCTACACTACGTCTACCGTAGAATTACAGAAACAGAAAATTTACTTCCTGACCTAAATAGAAAAGCATCGTTTATTTGGACAATATCAGCACCTGTGCCCTTATAAGTTTAGTTACACCTCAAAATGAGATTAAATAGAATGGATCGGACTACACTATCTTCTTCTTTACACATTCAAGCAGACACCTCTTTCTATAAAGCGGTGCTTGTTTTTTAGTTTCGTGACATTGGATTCGTACATTTAGATTTGTGTACTGGTTTCCTCTCTATAATCTATTATTTTTATTACCGCCTATACATCCACAATATTGGTCTGAAGATCCTTGGTCTATATAACAATAGCACATGCCTATATGCTCTTTAATAAACATTATCATAATAATGCACGGAAAAGAACCGTAATAGAATAACTTTGTATTGTTACTCTCAATGGAACCAAATAGAAAATACTCTGACCCCGTCCCTATATCCTTAGTTTACTCATATACAACCTCCTTCTCAATGTCAATATTCATAGGTCAAATGGTATTCAAGATTTAGTCAGTAAGTAAAGACAGATAAGTGTCCCTAATATAGGTTTATATACGGTATATATACAGGGTTATACTGACCCATCTCGTTGAATAAGCCTATTTAATCTTCCAGTGAGGACGCCTGCTAGCGAAAAATAATACCCGACCCTGTTTAGGCCAAACGTCACGCATCACCTTTAATAAAGTCCTTGATTTCTTGTGCTGTGACAGCGACGCCGGGCCGGCGCACCACGACAGCCACCAGCAAGTCCCCGCATGTCGGATCCGGGCGTCCGGCTACGCCCGCCTCCAGCACGCCAGAGTGCTGCCGCAATGTGGCTTCGATCTCCGCCGGGGAGATCTGAGAGTGGAAAATAGCATATCTATACTTGTGAGAAAGTATATGTTTCTGTATCACAGCAAAGAAGTTGCAATAAAACGAAAATCAGATTGGATCCACATCGGCCATTGTCAAAAGAAAGTTTTGAAACTAGTTTCCGAGAAAAGAACTTTAATTCTTCTTTAAAACTGGTTTCCAAAAAATTCGTAAGATTGGTAACGAAAAATAAAAATTGTTTCTGTTTTCAAAACCGTTTAATGATATTATATCAAAGTAAAATTTTGGCTTCAAGTCAAAGAAACAGTAATCTAAAACGTTGTACAAACCTTTATTCGGCATTTAAAAAATTATCTTAAAATATTATAAAATCGACCATCATTAATAGCAAAACTAGATATTTTAGTTTCGACTACAACGTCGCTATTTCATCACGTTCCAGTGAGTGCAAGATGTATTTCAAATTCCAACCCATTTGAAACCTGAGAAATTTTTAAACATCGTAAGCAATTTAGATCAAAAAAGTTCGTATACCAATAATTGCAGGGTGTGTGAACAACTTTGAAGCCATGGTTAATACTTGGAAAAAGTCTTAGTACACCTTTGGTATTTTCTGTGTATCTAAATAGTTTACTTACGTTAAGCATCACACTCTGATCACCACTAGTATATCAAGATACTGATCTCAAAAATACAGAACAAGTAAGCTTAAGTACTACGTGCGCCGTCGAAACTCACCTGGTATCCCTTATACTTAAGCAGCAGCTTGAGTCGGTCCACGAAATAGTAGTACCAGCGCTCGTCGCGGTAGAAGATGTCACCGGTTTTGAACCATCGGCCATCCACGAACGACTCGGCGGTGGCAGTGGGGTTGTTGTAGTACTCCTGGAATTGAAATCATATCTACCAGCATCAGTGCTGAGCGAGGGGAATCAAACCAAAATATTTTGTTAAATTAATTTACAACAGAAACTTTTAATGAACGTCGAATGAACCCGAACATTTTGTACATTGCTTTTTAAAAGGTAAACCGAGAAGATACAAGCCGACGAAAAAAAACCTTTCGGCACTATTTGAAAATGTTCTATACATAGAATAGAAGGTATACAATTTGATTGCAACATTACAAAAACAAAACCAAAATAGCTGATTGTGCGGGGATTGGGTCATTCTTTAAGAGTTAAATAAAACACTTATAATGTCACTTCGGTATGCCAAAATTAGGACATATTTTACAATAATAAACCCTTATTATTGTAAAATATCACAAACTACGGACCTCTATAAGTATTTGTATTTTCATAAATAATTTTATAGGTATAAATATGTCCTAATTTTGGCATACAGAAGTGACATTATTAGTGTTTCATTTAACTCCAAAAAGAATGACCCGGTTATGACATATCACGGCTAAACGCAGAATTTTTATTTTATTTTTCAGAAAAAGAATCAGAAAAAATCTAGGGTTATTAATATAACGCCCATTTGTGACGTAGCTTTTGATGTTATAGTAAACTTTTTGACGTTATGTTGCCTAAATAGTTTTCTGTAACTTATTGAAGGACAGGGATTGAACTGTTTTCAGTATTTTGTAAAAACAACGTATTAACATTCTGATAAATAATTTGGTGCTCTTAACCAGCCTAAATTTTGGAGACGCAAACTTATGTTCGTTGATAGTTCTTACAAAGTAATCATCGCCATGGATATCTTCCTATGTTTGAAATTTATTAACATTCTTATGAAGACACAAAATATTTTAATAAATATGTTGTAATGCATGATGCAAGTGTTACCAATCAAGGGTCTTTAAATTTTTTGCAGGGATTCTCTATTTCCAAATGTAATTTCAAAATTTCCATGAATAGTCTTTTTCTGCAGAGTGAAAATCGTGTCTGCGGCATTTTTCCACTATAAAGGAGAAAGGAGAGGGCGCCAAAATAACTAATTTATTAATGTCTTTTATGATTTTTGTTTAATGCCCTCTATAATTACAGTCTAATTCCTGGTAATTGTAAATTGCGCGTTATAATTTAATCTGCACTTATTCAGAATAAAGCAAACGAAAGCATTTCTTAATCTATGACTGTCGGACCAACTTAGACAGAAATATATCTTAATTATTTCAATAGCGTTGTTAAGTGGAACGTTTGAAATAAAATAATATCGCCCAAAATGTGAAAGAACAATATGAAAGACTTAAGTATAAAGCAACAACAAAATTGCTCACCTTGATGATACTGGGTCCCGCAAGCCACAGCTCCCCCGGCGTGTGCGGCTGTGTAATCTCCATCTGCGTCTCCGGGTCCACCAGCTGGAAATTGGATGGGCACACATATCTTAGTTTTCTGATAAGCAATTGTCAAGAAGTCATTTAAAACGTTTCAACGGATCGCGCGACCGCTTAGAGCATAAAAATATTTTGGATACAAATTGGTTACTATCTTCGTAGCCGCAACCCACCGGTTTATGAGCGGCGTTCTCACCCATCGAGATCTTATTCGAAAGTGTTTTATTCATCAATATTAAAAGTGATTATTATTTTAGATTAATGATGCGTTGCAGACCGTAAGCTTAAGTTGGAATATTCCAGGATTGGCAGTATATAGCTCTCCCTTCGCTGTAACCGGTACACAACCACATAATCGTGGTTACAATGGCGTTCAACGTACTAATGCCTAGATTACCACCCTAGACGAGAACTTTCAACAAGAAATTCTACGAATGCCAAATCTAATTATTATCAGCAAGTTTGAATCCTGCTTAAAACCAAGACCGAGATAATTATAACTTTATTAATTTAAGGATGTATGTTAAATGCATATACTTGTCTAACTATCCAAAAATTTAATATATAATATATATAATAATAAAATATATAAAAGGAATATATGACAAAGCTCATCACGCTGCATCGATTGGAAAAAATAAAAAGGCACTTATCCGATGATTTGAAGGATATATTTGTGAATAAAATCCCCATTTAACTCCGTGTTATTCGTACCGGAAGTTGACGAAATCGAACTAAAATGATAAAAAAGTATATGTATCGTAGTCAAACACGGCCAAAAAAAAATGATTTTTAGAAACTTCAAATTTATTTCATTTTTTCGCGAAACAAAAACCGCTGTTCCGATGTTGTTATGGAAATATTCATGGTTCACTTTGGACGTTTCATTAGCGTTCTCTGATCTTGTACTCGGCCACAAATATCAAATTGCGCATTAATTTTATTAAAACTCGTAAATTATTAAACAAAATGACATAACTTTTTCATTGGAAATTATAAAATGCAAACAGAAATGATTAATGATAGATGTACTGCGGATTTGATCATACATACCTACCCCCTTAAAAACACTACGTTTGAAACGGTACATAAAAAAATGAAGAGGAACGTCAGCTAATGAAAGCGCATTTACAAAATAGGTACCATTTTCCATATAATTCAATCAAAAGTAATTAAAAAAGGAACCTGGTTACTCTGAGTTTGAAAATCATATTCGATATTTGTTATTGGCTTTTGGACATGCCCTTAATTCTTTATATCGTTTAGTTTTAAAGATATTGATCATCGCAATGAATGTGAGCAGGACAAGGTACTTACGCGGTAGTCGAGGTAGGGCATCCTTCGTCCGACGGAGCGCGGTGGCGGCAGTTCAGTCTGGAACGCGACGCCCGTTACCTCTGTCATGCCGTACGCGTTGAACACCTCCGTGTGCGGGGACAGCGCCTGAACCAAAAAAAAAAAAACTATTATCTACTTCACATACTTACTGTCATCGATAGACAAATATCCTAGCTTCAACATCCTAGAGTACAAAGGGGTGGGGTACAGTAGGCGCAAAGTGGTTGGCGCCAGAATATACATCAATACGTAATTAGTAAACATATCTATGATGCGAGAACTTAGGTAAATTTCAGACAATGGGTTAATTAACTCTGGAAAATAAAACCTAATAAAAAAATTGATATTCGTACAGTATACCAAGCGAGCGATTCGAATATATGCAGATGAATTTTAACTGACCTCATATTACTTCAACAAAACTTGTTTTACTAACAAATGTACGCTGCTGGACCACCAATTTAGAGTATATAAATCAGCAACTTAACACTTCCCACAATTTAGCAACTTTTTAGATATTTTCAAATAAACTAACAAATAACTAAGTATGACAAACTACTATTCAAATTGCACTCGGCTAAAGAAAACTCGAAAGATATATATACTATATATACTATATATGCGATATATATACTACCTAGTTTGTGAATGCAGCCTAAAAATAACTCACATAAAGTTATAAGGCATTTGACCTTGACATCGTGCATTAATTACTGCAATGAAATCGACCTTGGCTTTGCATCCAGTATCATGCCATTCATCATAATTACAGCTGAGCCCTACTGCATTGTGCACGCCCAACTTGTCTGCATAGCTCTGTTCAAAGGGTAATTGGATAATAATATGGCAGCTGTAGAGCTAAATATATTTAAGATTCCGTTTATCGTTACGTTTAGACGTTTCGAGAAGAATTTGTTAATTATTGTTGAAAATTAAGAGGTCTGTATCAAATTTTTCAATATTACTTTGATCCATTTGATCATAAAGGGGTAAGTCAATTTTAGGCCGTCAGTGAGCTTTTTGTTTCAGCACTTAGTGGATGAATGGAATGCACGATAATTCGTATCATTTATGTAAATGTGTGACGGTTGTCTATTTCGACCTCTTTTTGTCAGTAAATTTTATTTTTTTGTCGTTTCCGACGTAATTTTAAACTAGGAATTACGTAGTGTCGGAGAACGGCAATGTTTTGATTTGACAAGTCAGTCACGAAAAATTATTCATCAAAGCAACTTGAATCTATTTATTTATTATTTTTTCCGAGTTTATCATTCAAAATTATATAGTTAAGATATTTTATTATCTAAAATCAAAGTTTATTTTTACGTTCACGAGTGTGCGTAGCCAAAATTGTTGGCATCTTTGTATATTTTAAATTTTACCGAAAAAATAAACACAGGAGAGAATTTTGTGTTTTATTGAAACTACGCTACATACTGGCGCCCGAATATTCAAACGTAGCTTATTGAGATGAGAGGAGAAATTGCAACAGAAGGAACAGAAGGAACAAAAGGAACAGAAGAATTGCAACATTAAAAATAATTTTTTTATAATTATTATTGAGGTCAGGCATAAAACTTTATTTGTTACCATTTTCAATCATTAACATTCACTATAATATATTTATATATGTATCTACTATAATATATCTACTATAATATATCAAAATACTGCTAAATTATTCAGACATTTAAGTTTCTTTAGTTTCTTTCGTTATAATATCCTTGAAGAAATTTTCTGAAGACACAACATTCTATAACCCAGTATTTTTTTTTTCATATATACAGGATGTTTTTTCAAAAAAATTCTTCTATAGGATGTTAATATTAATTTTCATTTTGCTTTTAATTATTATTTTTTTTTTTGTTTTTGATTGTTCTTTCATTTAGCAGATTATATATTAAAATTCGATATGTATATGCAGTTTATTTTGATTTGGTTTGAATTTGAAATTTTACTAAAAAAAATCTTTCAGATTTTTTTTTCCCGGCCCCCGGGGTATTGTGACGGTTGTCTATTTCGACCTCTTTTTGTCAGTAAATTTTATTTTTTTGTCGTTTCCGACGTAATTTTAAACTAGGAATTACGTAGTGTCGGAGAACGGCAATGTTTTGATTTGACAAGTCAGTCACGAAAAATTATTCATCAAAGCAACTTGAATCTATTTATTTATTATTTTTTCCGAGTTTATCATTCAAAATTATATAGTTAAGATATTTTATTATCTAAAATCAAAGTTTATTTTTACGTTCACGAGTGTGCGTAGCCAAAATTGTTGGCATCTTTGTATATTTTAAATTTTACCGAAAAAATAAACACAGGAGAGAATTTTGTGTTTTATTGAAACTACGCTACAAATGATTATTAAAAAAACTATCAGGACTAAAATATTTCTCAATAAAATGATCCCAATTAATAAGAAACTAAACGTGAGGAGTCTCCATACAATAGCTGCGCAACGTTTGGGTTTCTGATTCAATGCAAAAGAAGTTTTGCTGGTGGCTTATTCTAAAGATAAAGGCACAAAGCTTGTCATACAGTAAAGTAACGTAAACATTAAAGTAAACATATGAAGTATACATTTAAAACTAAATAAATAAAATCAAAATACATATTACAAACTTAATTATGTTAATTGTACAATTTTGCAAAGCATTATTTCGATTGCAACTATAACTTTTTGTGAGTTTTGTTTTTTTTAGTTCGAGATCCCTATCACCAAATTTCAAAATTCAAATACGTCAGTCCAATATTCACTCTGTTATTTTGCAACAAGTGGATGTGCTCTTTCGGCTTTCCCTTTTTTTGACTTTTTTTCTTCCAATGTTATTTCCTTTTTGATTTTCCTTTATATTAGAACGTATTTTATCATAAAATAAACTTAATTATCAAAAAAACTCCTGAGTTAGACAGTAAGAACTCAAGGTAAAACAAGCTTCATAAGCGCGGAAGGTTAAACTTGTTTGCGTCTATTAAAGTTGCACGGGGCTAGCAAAATTTGCCGAGAAGGTGTCTAAACGCGACAAACACTTGCTTCGGGTCGAGAGATAATATGGCTCAGTAGCGTCAGTTTCTCGCATTTTGAGACCTCCTCGACTTGTCACGGGTACAGACCTCTTCCTTTAAAAGCCTTTAGGTTAGTCTAATGTATAAATGTGTTTTCTTTCTATATTCTAATAAAGATTTTGGACACGTGACTTGTGTTGTACGTAAGATTTCCTTTGACTTCATTATAATTTAAATACCAAAAACAAAAAAATTTGTTCAATAACCTTTTAAATATGGTTTATGACTATATAGAAAATCTATAAAAATAATCATGACGGTATTATATGCTGAAACATCATCGGCCGACGGCTACTATGGACTTAAGCCTTTGTGATTTTGAGTAGAATGATCAAATAACGTTATGGAAATTCAAAATCATGCACCATTAAACTCATGTTCGACAAGTTGGTTGCGGTCAATCACCGGGCAATTTTGACCGTGGCCTTCCTTACTGCAATCGTATCATATCGTATGCGAGTAATTATGTGTTATCATGTTGTTTGCGAATCATGATGACTTGGTCTTTTGAGTAAAACATTTACGCGGGAGCAATTTGAACACAAACAATGACACGTGCTACTTTGTACACATAAATATTTTATTTTCTTCTTGAATATTAGGTCTTTACCTATGAAATTGCCGTTTTTCACGAAATAAATGAAGCGTAATTTTTTTATATATTTTTTATTTCTATGAATCAAAATAATCACCCATGCAATCAATGCATCTTTGCCAACGCATTGGTGGCTTATTGATGCTTTTCTTGAATAAATCAGCTGGACGGGAGGCAACAAATTCTTCAAAGGCATTTTGTACTGCCTCTCGGGTATTGAATGTTTTTCCCGCCAAGAAGTTATCCAAATTCTGGAAAAAGTAGAAGTCTGTAGGCGCAAGGTCTGGTGAGTACGGCGGATGACGGAGAACTTCCAACCCCAACTCTTGTAGCTTGGAGACCGTCTGCTGTGCAGTATGAGGTCGCGCGTTGTCGTGCAGGAGCAGTGGAGCCGAACGATTGACCAAAGCTGGTTGGAGACGTGCGAGCTTCTCCATCATTGTGTTCAGTTCTTCACAGTACACATCTGCAGTAATGCTTGTCCCGTTTGGCAAGAAGCTGTGATGAATTACACCCGCGTTAGACCACCAAACAGTGACCATCACTTTTCTAGGGGTAAGTTTTCGTTTAGGGCATTGTTTGGGTGCTGAACCAGGGTCCAACCAACTTGCTGAGCGCTTACGATTGTCAAACAGGATCCATTTCTCGTCACAAGTAACAATGCGGTTCAGAATTCCTTCATTTGTATGCCTGCTGAGCAGTGCAAGGCACGTCTCCACGCGTACTTCGCGCTGGCGGTCATTGAGTTCGTGGGGTACCCATTTGTCAAGCTTTTTTACCTTGCCAATTTGACGCAAATGGACCAATATTGTTTTGATGCTAACGTCGAAAGCTGCTGCTAATTCAGCCGTGGATTGAGTTTTATCAGCTTCCACAATTGCCTTTAATTCGTCATTGTCGACCAAAGTTTTCGGACGACCACGGGGTTCATTTTTCAGGTCAAAATTTCCAGAACGGAAGCGGGTAAACCAATAACGGGTGGTGCGTTCGTTTGTAGTGTTCGCTCCGTTGATGTTGCGTGCCGCTTGTGGCGCTTTGCTGCCAAGACGGTACTCATGCTTCATAATTACTCGAATTTTTAACTTATCCATGATGACGAAAAATGTTCGAATGCGTTGAAAACAAAACACTAACTATTAAACAAATGACGATTTTAGAAAAATAATTCCATGTTTGTCAAATAAAATTAATTTGAAATTAGAATTATCAGTCAAAAAAAAATATTTTCATTTGAAATGGCCAGTACGGCAAAACGGCAGTTTCATAGGTAAAGACCTATTATTTATTTACATTTATTAAATATGCGAGAACAAAATTAAAACTATTTTATTTTATTGACACTATTTAATAATATTCAAAACCTATTTCTGCATTCTGTGTTTATATTTTTAAAGCCGATACTTTTTGATTCACGATGCGTCGCCCGAAACATAAGTTTCAATAAAATGATCTTTTTACTGGCCGATATTTCGTCTTACTTGGAACACAAAATAGGTAATTCTTATAAAATTTATGATCATACGTAATGTTTCAAAATGCATATATCACAGCTGCTTTTCAGGACATTTTACAATAATAAATGCATGACATATATAATTAATTATCTATATAATTAGTTATTTACGGCAGATATTTCATGCGTTTATTTTAACTCTACAAAAATAACAAGCGGTTCAACGACATCCCTACATTGTAAATAAATATATTTTATGGAAATACAAAGAAATTCTTAGTTATCACAATGTACAGTATCCGTATCTAATAAATAATAAGCTATACTTATTCTTTGCCGATTGCCGGCTATATCTAGTTAAATAGCCCAAGTTCCGATTTTAATATGCGTACAAATTTATTGGTAACAATAATTAGAATTCTAGAATGTACAAATAAGTGTATTAAATTAATAATTATAAGATATAAACATGCTACAAATAAAAAAATACACCTGATTTTCTCCAGAAAACATACGTAGAAGTATGCCGGTCAGACTTCTCAGGCTACACCAAGATTTATAACCACAGTAAATAAATCAGCATTTTAGGTTAACTTACTACCGGATTAACTTACCATCACTCCTGTGCTCTGAGCCACGAGACCAAAGCTGAACTGAACTGAATTTAAGCAACCACGTAACCAACAATCAAGAAATACTGATGTTCAGCCCCTCGTATGACCGCACATCTTTCGCTTGCTGGTCTTTAATTTTTAAAAAGTTACAAGTGACCTTGATTTCAGCGACCAAGTCTTCAGACACGGCGCTGCCGCCCAGCATGATGGTGTCGAAGGAGGAGAAGTCGCAGCGCGCGCGCTCCATCAGTAGTGAGGTCACCATCGTCGGGGACATAATCGTGTAGTCTGGCTGCGATCAAACAAACTTTGTTTATTGATTTAATACTTATCCGTATGTGTTTAGAAGGTTTTTACTCAACGTCAATTCTATTACAATCAATCAATATATCAAAATTTAGGCAAAAAGGAAATATATTAGTCTACCACACTTGAAATAGCTTTACAGGACTGAGTGGCCCTGCCTCATATGCTGAAGGTCCCGGGAACAAGTCCTGGTTGGGGCACTCATTTGTGTGATGAACACAGATGTCTGTTTTCGGATCATGGTTATTTATATTTATACAAATGTATGTTTATTCTGGGTCCCCCCAGTTCGCTGTATGGTCATCCATAACGCAAGCTCTGCTTACTTTGGGGCCATACAGTTTGTGTGTTTGTCTGGGGATTTAATCAATTTTTTTTCTTTTTCTCGGCGTCTGCCGGTACATGTGTACATGTGGTGACATGGACCTAAGCCATGTATACATGAGGCCTACGTAGGTTATGTTGCCACTGATGGGTGGCGCTGTCTGTTTGGATAATGGACGTAATATACTAAACAGGACCGCGTACTTGCAGCTATAAAGCGAGCCGACCGAGATAGGTAGTACAGAGGCCGCGTGTCCCTTTCTAACAGGGTGACAATAAGATTTTGCTATTTGAGGAAAATTCGAACTGGCAATCTACCTACTACTAAACACACAGGTATTGAAGTTATTAGTAATGAGAAGCTCAATGGCACAGTCAACGTAGGCATTTTTAAGCACTTATGCATGTTAAACAGCCCCAGGCGGTGTAGTGGACTTGGATGAGTGACCCAATGGGCAAAAAAATATCTCGAGGTTCTCCGTATTCCAGAAGGCACGTTAGTCTGGCTCTCACTCCACTGGCTATCACTGTAATAAGAATATTATATGATGATGATAATAATCAGATGCCTTTTAGGCAACTAGAAAAATCGGACACTAGTGTTGACCAATTACACACACGAAGAACAAACAATAGGAATGGTACTATTCTGGGGGATAAGAGATGGAATATGAAATAATAGTACAAATAGTATAACGTATTTTTTTAGTAATTGATTTTTATGCTACACTCTTACATTTGTTAAGTAAATACAGTTAAAATGATGACAGTAATGATTTTAAGTTTAAAATTAAAGTAATACTTTAACATACTCGCTAAACCATTTCGTTTAAACAGGACTAAATAAAATGGTTTTAGTAACAAAACTAAGTATAATTTGAAATTATAATAAAAGGTATAATAGTAATATCCTTACCACGAGAGGAATCGTTGGTATAGCTTCGGCTTTTAATAATTGGCGGGAATTATAAAAGCAGGAAGGTTCGATGTGACGACTGCATACGTCAGAGTTTTTTGTATTTTTTGTATTTTTGCTTCACTTGTATACTGCTGAGCCACTTTTTTCGCATTTCTTAATTTTTTGGCAAACTGTAATCATAGTATAACACTCAGGACCTTACTCGACCACACAATTAATACATTACAAGAATTCATGGCCACCATAATTGTTAGATTTACAATAATGTTATTTTTAGCTTACCTGTGGAACGATATATTGCAACTACGGTATGATTCACTTGGACAAGTATAAACGAAACACTTTTTCACCATTTTAACTTATGGTACGCCTTAGAATTGTTTTAATACGAACGATTTTTATGACAAACAACAAGTACAGGGTTACCATAAGAAGTAAAAAAAGTAGGCAAAATAATAATGTACTTATGTTTTTTAAATTTAGGAATATATTTAAAGAAATAGATGCATATAAATTTGTCGATTATCAATTATTAATATAACATTTAAATACAAGTGCTTCTGATTTTGATTAGGAAAAAATTTTTGATGCTGGCAAGTTGTGAGAACGAGACACATAGCCTCTGTCTGTCATTGCTATCTCTGTAGGCTCGGATTAGCCTCTGTGGAAGCCGCAACAAGATGTAAACTTTATCACGTTGAAATAGTGTTTATTTTCGGAAATGCAAATTTTCACAGTTATCGGTCCTGTTTAGTTATTACGTCCATTGTTTGGATTGAGAGGTCATTGTATTGACTTTATTTTCCTAGTTTGTGTTTATTTGAATAACTTGTATGTAGACAACCTATTCTAAATTGTTTTGAGAATTGTTGGCTAAACTGACAAGTCTTTTCTAAAGGTTGCCTGCATTGACTGAACTTTTAAAAGGGTGGATTTATAGAATTCTTCCAATAGTGCTGCGTTCCGTTTGCCGATTACAGCGCTCACAGCGCTCATATACCCGTTCCGATTGCCCGTGAGCGCGCTCACAGCGATATCGATACGTCATCAATGACGCCATAAACGCCGCCATCTTCCCGCTCACAGTGCCCAAGCTACGGAGCATGGTCGCTGTGAGCGGCCTGTCAAAACTGACACATGACGTTACTTTGTTGATGTTTTTATTAGTCGATTAAAGATTTTAAAAGCTTGCTTATTAATTTACTTTTGTAATAATATAAAAAAATGGCTCCTGCTTCATTCAGGGTCAAAGATCTTAATGAAATTGTAACTTTAGCACTTCCGATTGCAATAGCACTTATAGCGCGCTGAAACGAATCGGAACGGTTTTGAGCACTTTTAGCGCTGTAAGCGCTGTAATCGGCAAACGGAACGCAGCATAGCTTTGTAGTCGCGAGTTTTTATTATTTTTACTAACAATCCATATATGACTAAATTCTTATGCACCAGTCAATAACTGCCGTCAAAAATATTATAAGCTTAGTGGCAATAGCACCAAAATACGTTAGTTCTCAAAAAGTATATAGATTCTTAAATGGACTTGTTTTAATTTACAATATATAACGCTTTTTATAGCACTTGTTTGTGTAAGTCGTTTATAAAAAGTTGCTAAGTTTGATAAGTTTTTAAATAATTTATACAAAATAAATTTATTTCAGCAAATAAAAAAACATGGCTGGATAGGTCTACCCTATACTTCTCAAAAAGACGGTACGTAAGCTCCGGCGTGACGTTTTCGGAGGACATAAGCCTCGTGTAGCGGAACAGCGGTGATATCGTAAACTGCACCAGCGCAGTTAGCCACTGCATCGGCGAGGGAACAAACGTCATGCGAATGGGGGACGGGAACTCGGAGTATCTACCCCTGGAAATAAAAATGATTTTTTTATAAACGCCCAACTACATTCAATCTAACGAAACTGGGTAACGTTTGTGAAGCTAATAAGTTACTTCTTGTCCAAAATAAGGCGAACCCAATTGTTATTACGTAAATTAACAATAATGTTCTTTAATAACAAATAAGTGATCAACACAAATGCTAAAAACAAATGTTCAAACCCTTTTAAATCATTCAGTGATTGAGCCACCGTAGTAGTGAGAAATCATATGGGAAAAAATGTGTTAAAATTTACCCTGAACTGTTAAAAAGGTGGGGCGCCGCGGCGTACATTTTGTATCTCAATAACAAGATAAAAAGTACTTCTAATAAGTCGCAGAGAACTTGGAACACTTTAAGTAGCGTATTTGGAAAAGTTAAGGACCGAAATATGAGTTTAAGCATATCATTAATAAAATTATTTCACTGATATTCCAGTTTCAACTAGTTAATTGCTACATTCGTGGCAGATGCTAAAATTGCTAAAAAGAATCTTAAAAGAGTCCGAAGTAGGTTTAAAATTGTTAGCTTTTTTCCCTCTCAGTCTACATATAAGACCATTTAAAAGTCGACGTCTTACCGTCTTTAAGCTTTTGTGTTTTTACGTTTCTCAAGTGATGTACATGTGTTTTAGTTTTTTGTATTGGTTTAGATAAAGGTGACGTTTTACGATAAATATGTGACAGCGCTGTGACCACTATCCATGGCACTCATAATGAACAGGTTATGAGCAGGTTATGTTAATATTTTATTTAGGTTATGAGTGAGCAGGTTACGATAAGAATTTCGCAAACAAACTACGGTCACCTACTATTTACTTATTATCCCGCCAAATGTCACCGAACAAAGGAAAACACAACCATGGCTTTATACATGTATATCAAATGAAATGGTAGGGGTAATTCTTACCACATATAAGGTCCCGATATAACAAAGTTTTTGTGCGTGGCAGCGGCGGATTTAGGCAGCCCTGTGGTTCCACTCGTCGGTATTAGAACGCTAATGGTTTCTTCAGGGTCAAAGTCTTCGGGTCTGGAATATATAAAAATATTATTTATTATTATTATACGCCGGAGGTACCAGGTTCGAGTCCTGGCCAGGGCATTTTGTTTATTTATTTATTCATTAATTTGTGTGATGAACATAAATGTTTGTTCTCGGGTCATGGTTGATATATGTATGTTTTATTCTGGGTCCCCCCCCCAGTTCGCTGTATAGTTATCCATAACAAAGTTACGTTGGGGCCATTAAGTTGGTGCATTTGTTTAGGGAATTTAAAAAAAACAATGTCATTTTAATTACTGTCTTTCATATATTGAGTTATAATTAAATATGAATGTACCCTTCAATTCTACTGTGACCTTTATTTCGATTCCAACTTACAGAGGCCGAATGTACCCTTTCATTCTACTGTGACCTTTATTTAGATTCCAAGTTACTGAGACCGAGTGTACCCTTTCATTCTACTGTGACCTTTATTTAGATTCCAAGTTACAGAGACCGAGTGTACATTTAATTCTACTGTGACCTTTATTTAGATTTCAAGTTACTGAGACCGAGTGTACCCTTTCATTCTACTGTGACCTTTATTTAGATTCCAAGTTACAGAGACCGAGTGTACCCTTTCATTCTACTGTGACCTTTATTTAGATTCCAAGATACAGAGACCGAGTGTACATTTAATTCTACTGTGACCTTTATTTAGATTCCAAGTTACAGAGACCGAGTGTACATTTAATTCTACTGTGACCTTTATTTAGATTCCAAGTTACAGAGACCGAATGTACCCCTTCATTCTACTGTGACCTTTATTTAGATTCCAAGTTACAGAGACCGAGTGTACATTTAATTCTACTGTGACCTTTATTTAGATTTCAAGTTACTGAGACCGAGTGTACCCTTTCATTCTACTGTGACCTTTATTTAGATTCCAAGTTACAGAGACCGAGTGTACCCTTTCATTCTACTGTGACCTTTATTTAGATTCCAAGTTACAGAGACCGAGTGTACATTTAATTCTACTGTGACCTTTATTTAGATTCCAAGTTACAGAGACCGAGTGTACATTTAATTCTACTGTGACCTTTATTTAGATTCCAAGTTACAGAGACCGAATGTACCCCTTCATTCTACTGTGACCTTTATTTAGATTCCAAGTTACAGAGACCGAATGTACCCTTTCATTCTACTGTAACCTTTATTTAGATTCCAAGTTACTGAGACCGAGTGTACCCTTTCATTCTACTGTGACCTTTATTTAGATTCCAAGTTACAGAGACCGAGTGTACATTTAATTCTACTGTGACCTTTATTTAGATTCCAAGTTACAGAGACCGAGTGTACATTTAATTCTACTGTGACCTTTATTTAGATTTCAAGTTACTGAGACCGAGTGTACCCTTTCATTCTACTGTGACCTTTATTTAGATTCCAAGTGACAGAGACCGAGTGTACATTTAATTCTACTGTGACCTTTATTTAGATTCCAAGTTACAGAGACCGAATGTACCCTTTCATTCTACTGTAACCTTTATTTAGATTCCAAGTTACAGAGACCGAGTGTACATTTAATTCTACTGTGACCTTTATTTAGATTCCAAGTTACAGAGACCGAGTGTACATTTAATTCTACTGTGACCTTTATTTAGATTTCAAGTTACTGAGACCGAGGGTACCCTTTCATTCTACTGTGACCTTTATTTAGATTCCAAGTTACAGAGACCGAGTGTACCCTTTCATTCTACTGTGACCTTTATTTAGATTCCAAGTTACAGAGACCGAGTGTACATTTAATTCTACTGTGACCTTTATTTAGATTCCAAGTTACAGAGACCGAGTGTACATTTAATTCTACTGTGACCTTTATTTAGATTCCAAGTTACAGAGACCGAATGTACCCCTTCATTCTACTGTGACCTTTATTTAGATTCCAAGTTACAGAGACCGAATGTACCCTTTCATTCTACTGTAACCTTTATTTAGATTCCAAGTTACTGAGACCGAGTGTACCCTTTCATTCTACTGTGACCTTTATTTAGATTCCAAGTTACAGAGACCGAGTGTACATTTAATTTTACTGTGACCTTTATTTAGATTCCAAGTTACAGAGACCGAGTGTACATTTAATTCTACTGTGACCTTTATTTAGATTCCAAGTTACAGAGACCGAGTGTACATTTAATTCTACTGTAACCTTTATTTAGATTCCAAGTTACTGAGACCGAGTGTACATTTAATTCTACTGTGACCTTTATTTAGATTCCAAATTACAGAGACCGAGTGTACATTTAATTCTACTGTGACCTTTATTTAGATTCCAAGTTACAGAGACCGAGTGTACATTTAATTCTACTGTAACCTTTATTTAGATTCCAAGTTACAGAGACCGAGTGTACATTTAATTCTACTGTGACCTTTATTTAGATTCCAAGTTACAGAGACCGAGTGTACATTTAATTCTACTGTGACCTTTATTTAGATTTCAAGTTACTGAGACCGAGTGTACCCTTTCATTCTACTGTGACCTTTATTTAGATTCCAAGTTACAGAGACCGAGTGTACCCTTTCATTCTACTGTGACCTTTATTTAGATTCCAAGTTACAGAGACCGAGTGTACATTTAATTCTACTGTGACCTTTATTTAGATTCCAAGTTACAGAGACCGAGTGTACATTTAATTCTACTGTGACCTTTATTTAGATTCCAAATTACAGAGACCGAGTGTACATTTAATTCTACTGTGACCTTTATTTAGATTCCAAGTTACAGAGACCGAATGTACCCTTTCATTCTACTGTAACCTTTATTTAGATTCCAAGTTACAGAGACCGAGTGTACATTTAATTCTACTGTGACCTTTATTTAGATTCCAAGTTACAGAGACCGAGTGTACATTTAATTCTACTGTGACCTTTATTTAGATTTCAAGTTACTGAGACCGAGTGTACCCTTTCATTCTACTGTGACCTTTATTTAGATTCCAAGTTACAGAGACCGAGTGTACCCTTTCATTCTACTGTGACCTTTATTTGGATTCCAAGTTACAGAGACCGAGTGTACATTTAATTCTACTGTGACCTTTATTTAGATTCCAAGTTACAGAGACCGAGTGTACATTTAATTCTACTGTGACCTTTATTTAGATTCCAAGTTACAGAGACCGAATGTACCCCTTCATTCTACTGTGACCTTTATTTAGATTCCAAGTTACAGAGACCGAATGTACCCTTTCATTCTACTGTAACCTTTATTTAGATTCCAAGTTACTGAGACCGAGTGTACCCTTTCATTCTACTGTGACCTTTATTTAGATTCCAAGTTACAGAGACCGAGTGTACATTTAATTCTACTGTGACCTTTATTTAGATTCCAAATTACAGAGACCGAGTGTACATTTAATTCTACTGTGACCTTTATTTAGATTCCAAGTTACAGAGACCGAGTGTACATTTAATTCTACTGTAACCTTTATTTAGATTCCAAGTTACAGAGACCGAGTGTACATTTAATTCTACTATGACCTTTATTTAGATTCCAAGTTACAGAGACCGAATGTACCCTTTCATTCTACTGTAACCTTTATTTAGATTCCAAGTTACAGAGACCGAGTGTACATTTAATTCTACTGTGACCTTTTTTTAGATTCCAAGTTACAGAGACCGAGTGTACATTTAATTCTACTGTGACCTTTATTTAGATTTCAAGTTACTGAGACCGAGTGTACCCTTTCATTCTACTGTGACCTTTATTTAGATTCCAAGTTACAGAGACCGAGTGTACATTTAATTCTACTGTGACCTTTATTTAGATTCCAAGTTACAGAGACCGAATGTACCCTTTCATTCTACTGTAACCTTTATTTAGATTCCAAGTTACAGAGACCGAATGTACCCTTTAATTTTACAATGACCTTTTTATTTCGATTTCTGGCTGCATGTTCTTAGTTGTTAGACTGTTTTTGTCCCATCACTGTTGTGAGAACGATAATGGTAAATTCTCTTCAATATTTTATTTTATTTAATTCACGTCAATAATTTGTACAATTTCTTTATCCCCTATAGCTCTAAATAGGTACCTATATCCACTTGACACCTTTTTATTTTGACTGTCCCTAAAATTATAATTAAAATTTAAAGACTGATAACCAAACAACACTATTACGACCGTATTACGTGATGATGTCCACAAATCACAGACTTGTTAATTGTGAATCTTGTTTTAGTAATAAATTAAGCATAAAACAAAACTCTGATCAAGGATCTTAAGGCTGGTTTTCCACCAAAGCTGTGCGAGGAAGCTTGGCTGGGTTTTAAGAAAAATCGACCAATCGGATTACTTCATTTTCTTAGCCTTGCTTATTTCAACTCTGGTGGAAAAGGGCGAGGTTTTTGAACATATAAACCGATATACGAGAATTCAAGTTAAGAATGCTAGTTAAGGACACAACGATGCACATAAAATGGTGACAATAAAAGGATGGGCACAATTATATGGATCCGGTCTCAACTCATGTAACAAGTTACAAGACTTGTTCGGCCTCTTCGAAAATTATAGAAAATTCACGGACTTTTTTGTAGTAATATTCAGTTTCGTACGTGACTTGGCAGATTAAAAATGACGCGTTGACTTAGCAACAGCATTATTCGCATCCTGGATAATATAGAGTAATACATATTTAGTAACCCTTTCAATTGTTTTTATATTCTGAATTCAAACAAATTTGAATATTCAACAATTCCAAATTTTAAATTGCCGGTAAACGTGTGAACTCAACACTTAAAAGGCAATCCATAAATTGTTACTTCTATTATATTAAATTCGATGGTGCAGTTTGAGAAAGTGACGTTTTACTTGGAAGAACTTTCCTTCTTCCAAGTTTTTTTTTGTTCCCCTCCACGGAGGAGGATAAAAAATGCTCTGACGCATACTCCGTGCGGGCGATCGGAGTTATGTGGGACTTGCTCCGAGCCTACCAGAGCCCTACCCACTAAAAAAACCCCCTGAATGACTCGTGCAATTTTTTGCCTCACAGCTTTCATCTGAGGCGATGGCCAATTGGAGAAAGAGGCCGCGCTAGCGGGGCCCAGAAGGGGACACCCACTGGGTTTTACATAGCACTGAAAGTGCTCAAAGATCTGAATGTCTAAATGAATATCTAAAGCGTCATTGTCACTAAAGTCTTCTACTGTGCGTCTACTAAACGTCTTCTTATGGTAGCGTCGGGTGACGGGTCGCTCACTTCCCTCCAATATGATGAGGAGGGCGATGGCTGGATCCCGCGCTAACTCGTGAACGGGTGCCGTTTGAAGGTGTTCGTCGTTTGGATATTTAGGGGAGGGAGACTTGCCGAGCTAACAGATGCAGAAAAGAATAATTTTGTATAGACATAAAGAGTCTCTGTAAATTTATTACATTACACATTACATTATATACCCGTGAAGTTTCTTGCCAGTTCTTCTTCACGAAGGTTTTTTCGAACTGGTGGTAGAATCATGTTTTATTTGACGTCAATAAGAACAAGTAATTGTCAATGTTGAGAAATAAATATTTCATTTCATTTCATTTCATTTCAGCACTGATGGTGAATTCATAGCAGTGAACGTGCTCAAAATTGCAAGAGAAGATAAATTAAATTACATTAATAGAAGTTAAGTTAATTCGAATTTGCGTTAGAATTGGAAGTAGCGGCCAGAAGGGCTTCGAGATCTAATGACAGTCTGGTGGAAGAGTACGCTTGCGCATTCCTAGGCCTAGCGACTTTGAACTTCGAATCGAGAACAGGGGTAATATAAGAGGCTGAAGCTCGAACTAAGGGATTGGGGTGGGTTTCGGAGCGTGTAAAGAACGCTTCCTAGAGCGTTTTGAGGTGCTGTTGCACTGTAGGCAGTTCAAGATCTCTGTGCAGGTCCACGTTACGCACGTGCCATTGTGCGTTTGTGGCCCTGCGGCAGAAGAGATTTTGAACCACCTGCAGTTTGTGCAGGAGGGAGGGTTTGGCGTGGGTAAAGATTGGCGAGGCATATGTCATGACGGGTCTAACGCAGACCTTATAAAGTGTACGTTTGTTTCTAAAAGACATTTTACTTTTCCTACCTAACATACTATTTAGGCGGCCTAAGTAAAGAAAGTGAAAGAAAGCGTCGGATCTAAGGTGACGACTAAGTATTTAGTACTGCGCAGAACTCTTTTCAGGGTTCACATCGATGCGCCATTTTTGAAACCATACACCGAGGGCGTTTACGGCCTTGTGGAGTCTGGTGACGAGCTGCGGGACTTTTGGTGTAAAGGGCGGTAAAGAGGCAAAGAGGGTGAGTTCGGCGCCTTTCGATGGGATGGGAATGTCATTGGTGTACAACAAAGGAGCGAAGGCTGAGCCTTGAGGGACTCCAGCCTTTATGGGCTGAGGCGCGGAAAGCGTGCCTTCATATTTAAATCGAAACGTACGGTCTTTGAGAAACGACGCAAATATCCTGACTAGGCGATCCGGTAAGCCTATTTTGTAGAGTTTATAAACGAGACCGCTGTGCCAGACTTTATTGAAAGCCTTGGCTACGTCGAAGAAGACTGCGACCGCTTTATAACGTCGCCAATAGAAGCCGTCGAGAATGTACTCGACTATACGGTGTACTTGCTGAGGGCAAGAGTGCTTAGCGCGAAAACCGAACTGATGGGGAATGATGAGGGGATCGCCATTCGTTGGAAACAGATGGTTCCTCATTCGAGAGAGTATGACTCATTCGAGAGAGTATGACTCTTTCGAGAAGTTTAGCCAAAGACTTGAGGAGGCTAATGGGTCTGTGATTAGCCGGGATATTCAGAGGTTCACCCGGTTTGGGAATGCCTATGACTGTCGCTTCTTTCAAAGCTTTTGGAAAGTAGCTAAGGTCGAAGCAACCATTAAAGATGATATCTAACAAGGTAAGCACCTGTTGCGGCAGATGCTTAAGTGCATGGTTTCGAGATTCCATCCGCACCCGGAGCCTTTTTGGAGTTTTGACGTCTAATGAGAAGAGAGATTTCGTCATTAGACACTGTGAGTCCCTGCGGAGGACTTCGTCCTCCACCGCCTCGATGTGGGAGGAATTCGTGGGTTGCGTGCTGGGCGAGCATTGAGAGGCAACGCTATCAGCGAAGCATTCGGCTTTCTCTTCGACTTCGAAGGCAGTAGTGTCGTCGGGACGAATGAGAGGAGGAACGTGAGAAGCGGCGTCTATACGTAGGGCTCGGGCCATGCTATAATACGCTTGGTGGGACGGGGAGTAAGATCGTTCATTTGAGCGTCTCGGGATTCCGTGAGGCAAGACATAACTTTACGTTGCAGCTGATCTATAGACGGGCGTGGAATAAAGCTTGGCTCTCCGGAGAGCCGAGTTCTTAGCTTTAATAAGATTGCTAATGGCTAAGGGAATTGTGAGTTTGCCTTGCTTAGCAACCTTTTCGTTGTCACTGATGGCTGAGTTGATAGCATCAGTGAGGGAATCGACTTCGGAGTCTATTTTATCCGGGCTATCTAATTGGTCGGGTGAGATCGCGAGCGGAGATTTCGGGGCCTCTAAAGCTGAAATAAACGTATTTTTAAAACCTTTCCAGTTGGTAAAGGTCTTAGGAGAGGTGACGTTATCGTTAGGCGGCCCTAGCACTAGGCAGACGGCGCGTGAACGGAGCCTAGGTCATCGAGCGGTTCGATAGACCTGAGATCGAGGTTGATTCGTTTGATGATCGCAAAATCGAGGATATCAGGAGAGTGGTTTGGGTTGTCGGGATAGTGAGTGGGAGCGATGGGAGAGATGACCTCTAAGTCAAGTTGCTCAGTGATGTTAAGGAGAGCATACTGCTGGTGTTAGTCGATAGGCACGTCCAGTCAGTATGTTTGGAGTTACAATCTCTGAACAGAATGACTAAATGGCCGAGGGCGAAGATGGCCTCAAAATCGCTGCGGATTGGACTGGTGCCACTAGGTATGTAGATTGAAGCTATGATGATGGTCGGATGACCAGTCATAGCCAATCTACATACAGTGGCCTCCATGTTGAGGAAAGGAGGGGCAGGGAGGAACCCTCTTTTGTAATAGATAGCGGTGCCGCCGAAACCGTCGGGGTTGGGCCTATCTTTACGGGTGAACACGTAATTAGGAATAGCGAATCCCCTGGAGCAGTTTGGAGTGAGCCACGTTTCTTGAAGAAGCAATAAGTCTGGCTTGTTGTTCTGAAGGAACCGTTTGAGCTCAGAAAGGTTAGTATTAAGGCTACGAACGTTAAAAGAAACTAGGGATAAGCCCTTGGGTTTGATATGACAGGACGCGGGATTTGCGGGTCTAGACATCATATTTACTTATTTAACGAATTTATACGAAAAATAGAATTGAGAAAGAGTTAGGAAGCGAGTGATGCTCGGCTAACGCAAATAGACGCTCTTGAGGAGAGCGGGCGGCTCGCAGTTTGTGTGCGAGTACGGAGATTTCCTTAATGTCGACGTTTTGAATGACGTCAAACACGGTCTTCATGTCCTCAGCCAACGATGACGGATGAAGACGACGAAGCGGGACGCGAGCCTACGGGAGCTACGGGAGCTGGGATAGGACGGGAAGGTGCAGGTGGAGCGGCCGGACGCTGCCTCCAGGACAGAGCCGGAGTAGGCGTCGGCTGAACGGGCTTTGCTTCCGGGGGACCCCGGTTGCGCAGCGGCGGGAAGTTGGCAGGAGTGAGCGGCGGTGCCGGTTTAGGCGCGGCCCTCTTTGCGGAGGAGCGCAGAGCGCGCGGACTGTGTGGCCAGACTGGCCGCACAGCACACATGCAGGGGGGGAAGTGGAGTCCGGAGTGTAAGTGCACTCCTTCGTAATGTGGGGATCTAGGCACTTTACGCACCTGGGAGGGACAGAGCAATTTGCCGCTGCGTGGCCGTAAAGCTGGCAACGCACTATGGAAAATGGTAGAACAACGGCATATCAAAAATCGTTTTCATTGAGTCGTTACTGACGAACTTTTAAAGATTAATTGTATAGTATAATAGTGTAACTTCAAATTAACATAGTTTTTTTGGATGAATTATACTTGGGATAAATATTTACTTACATCACAAATTATAATTCTTAAGAATGTTAATGTCTGGACTTCTTGCTATAGCACATTAAATTTAATTTCCTTCGGAAACTTGTGAGAATAGATACAAAGTGTTATGCATTTCTAAAAAGCTCATAGCATGTAGATTTAAAATCAAGTGTAATTTTATAGATTTTATGATTATATTTCTTTAAAAAAAATTACAACAAGTGAGGAGAAAAAAGACACGTGTCGTGCGGTTTTAGAAGTTATCGCGAAAAGTATGATACAACTCACGAAACAGAAAACCTCTTCTATTGAGGTTTCTAATGTTGTACACATTCATTTGCTTGGTTTGCGGTAGTTTTTAGTTTTTTACTGATAATAGGGCGTTTTATCTACATTTTGCACTCATTTTCTGGTATAAATTTAATCAACAAAATGTCAATTATCAACAAAAATCACACTACCCACATTTATGAAATTATATAAAGAGGGTAGGCCATTTAATAAAGCTATTACAATTTTGTAACTAAACGTTATGTACCGATGACCACATGTACCAACATGTGACACTTCCAAACATTTTTCTTATGTGCCTACGTGGTACAAGGGACACTTGACGGGTTAAGTAAACAGTAAGTGTTTTGAAAAGTAACCAGTATTTGTGGTTTATTATTTTTTTAATTAAATAATTTATTAATTAAATATTAGCTTCATTCGTAGAAGTCTCCATAAAATAGTTGATTTATAGGGTTATAGGAATGATTGTGACCAAGCATAAGTTTTGATTTTGTAATATAATTTTTAAATATAGGAAATTATAGTCACTTCAGAATGTAAGGACTCATTTTTATATAACGACATATTTTTTATATTCTTCCTAGTGAATATGATTTATTACTCACTGCAGTCCTTATCCTTGGCTGTATAGCATTTGCCTTTGCCGGCGAGTTTGAGATAAAAACATAACTTGAAAACGAAACATTTTCGATTATGGACTGTTTTGGACCGTTTTGTAAGTGCCTTGGTTTTGTTCTGATGATTTGCGATTCTTGTAGTTATTTTATTTGACCTGGACTGTTTGTTGGGCTCAGATACTTAATAACGTGACTTTATAAGCCTTTGTCCCTAAGGATTCCGATAGATTGCGCTTACGACGAGATATCGCTGTGCGTTATTATCATGGTTGATTGGTGATATTAGTAATTACCTGTGTAAATGTAGGTAAATTAAAATCATAACCTCAAAGTTAGTACTTATTGAAAATTATTATTATTATTATGGTTTCTAGACATACTCCATAATATATGTTGTGGATAAAGTGGATCCGGAATTTATGTCCTGTAGTTTTAAATATTTTTGACTTCGTAACGCTCCACTTTTACTCTAACTAAAACCATGTATGGCGATCTGCCAATTTTCTTTGTTCTTACAACCTAGTAATATCTAGCACGAAGTGAGCGTGGTGCGAGCAGCCTGCGACAAGCCATAATGAAAATTTTAGTTAATAAAGAGACAAAACAGGCAAAACGACATGTTGTTTGATAAATCTGCTAATATACCACTCACGTGAGACATTGACACATAAACAAAGGGTTTTCAGCGCCTCTATCGGTAGTTTAAGGAATCATTTTACGATATGATCAAATAAATTTGGGCATTTCCCAGAGGAGCCACGCGTTTGTTGGCCGTATCAACAAACGATTTCTTATCATTATCTGGCCAAACGACAGTTGACCTTTTCATGAAATCATCGAACATTTCATGATGTGGGTAATTATAAAATATGGCAATGACATATACTTAGGTAAATATAAGCTAAACAGCATACAAATAAAAACTTTCTGAAACCTGAAAAGCGAATAAAGTTTCAAATATTGGAGGTCAATCTAAAAATTTACCACCTTAGGGTATAAGAGAAGTATTACACAGCTCACCTGTAATGCCTAGGTAATAAGATTTCTCACTTATTTATTTTTCCGTATTTCTACCACGTTCCTTTGTACAAAAATAGAGTACTCACTGGAACTCGTCAACACTGATGTCGTCTCCATACTTGTCGAGGAACTTGGCAAAGCTGCACAGATAATCGCCCTGGTCAAATGTCACGATCTGACAGCGGATGTCGAGCTCATTGAGTGCCAGCTGCACGTCCGGCGCCTTTTCACTCTGACAGAAGACCAAGCATGGCCGGTTGTTCGCGAAGGTTTCACGTAGCTCACCTGTAATTATATGATAACTATTATGTCTTTACTTGTTGTATTACGAGCTAAAAGTGCCTATCAGTGCTGGGTTAAGAATCCGAGACAGTACAGTATTTTACCGTGACAGGTGCCGATGGCGCATAAAAATCTGTAAATTTATATAATTTAAATAAAAATTCTTAGGCTTTTTTCATAACACAAGCTCTGCTTACTTTGGGGTATACAGTTGGTGTATTTGTCTGGAGATTTATTATTATAATTCTTTCGTTCACTGTCGATTATTTATACACGGATAATTTACCTTCCATCGCTGTATATCTCACCGCATTTTTAATATTAAAACTTTGTAAAAATTCACGTTTAAAATTAATTTATTCCAGAAAAGTACAGTACAAAAGGTTTTCAAAGAAGCATATAAAGTACTTTCACATACCTCGCTAACTATACACAGGTACTATTGATATTTCATTAGGTAAGTACAAACCACTTTGGATTACATTATTTTGGGTACCGTACCTAAAGTAGGTTTCCGATTCTAATTTGAATATAACTTTGTATTGTTCAGTTACTCATGACCCCTTGTACTCTTCTTAAACAATTTTGAGAACTTGAACTATCCGCTTCGCCCACTCGTATATCGATAGCCTTGAGTGGGACAATTATATACGACCTTACCTTATGGCAATGAGAGTAGTAGGTTAAACTAATAGTATTTAGGTTCACTTTCTCTCTCACGTCTCTCTCTTTTAATTGAGACAAATGGCAATCGTGCTCCAAGTGGAATGTCGCGTCAATTCCTATTGAAAAGGGAACCGATAATTCACCGCCTTTTACTTCGCCTTTTGCGTAAAGACCATTGAAAGTGTGTATCCTTAAAAAACGGCACAGCTCAAATTGGCATAGTTAAATCCTGTCGCAGCTGATGTTCATCAACCACCGCCTGCACTAGAACTTAATTCTATCACACTACATCGTTGTTGTCAAGGAGCGTGTCGAGTGTGCAGACAAGTCAAGCTTTTTAAAGGGTAGTCGTGGGCTGTTGATAGGTGGAAATTCGTCGCAAAAAATGACTTAGTTATATTAACCTTATTATAAATATAATAAACCGCGAACAATTAAATTTCTGGACATGAAACTAATTCAAAATATGTAAATTCACTGTGATTTTTATGAGTGGAATTTAGTTTTAACGTCGGCAATACCAATTTTTTTTCCCCAATAACAAGCGAAAAGAACGGACTACACGTACGTGATTGTCGAGTCACTCACTCAGCCGTGCCGTCAAATGGCCGCCATTCTGATACTCGTTTGTTTGGCTTTGTTCCATGCGCTTGAGTTGTTTTATGGTTTTCATATTTTTTTGGGACTTACGCTTGTTATACGGACTAACTACGATTCTTATTTACTTGAATACTATCTGCTTCCCTACCGGATCCCGAGAACCCGCCCTACACGACGATAATTAGTTTTGTTCCCTTGGATACCCGAGTTCAAAGTGAACAAAATAGTGATATAAATCATTTAAAATAGCATTCTCATAACCTAACTAAACTATGTATGACGCTACTAAAATATCTTATATCTTAACTTCTAGAAGTATAAATGTTTTCAAACTTTAAGTGAATACTTAGAATGTATTTTTCTTATAGAAAAAACAATTTTCAACTTGTTAAAATCATAGCCCAGAAATGTATGGGACGGTATCTGCCTCCTTTACAAATTGCCAGAACTTTGGCTTAAGCGATTTAAATCCTGTGATTTATTTCAGCCTCGAAGATCTTTTATCACCTTGACGATATATACCTTATCGTCAAGGACCGTCCCTTTATTCAATTATCTCTCCCTTTGTCCTCCAAAAAAAAGTTACGCTGCCCGTAAAAATAGTCCCGCTTTCCGAAACCGTGCGAAAATTGTGTTATTATTAACTTAACTACTGCAGTTCTTTGTTACACTTGAACGTAAACTTAACATACATACATATAATAATTTCATACACACACATATATACATATTCGCGTACTGTTATCATTTGTCATAATTTATCTCGACTTCCTTTTTTGTGTTTCCCTCTGTTGTTTGTTTTCTGTTTAATGTAGTGTCAATTAATCCTAAAAATTAAGATAATTATTATTGTACACTATAAATTGATTTTAAAATTGTAAACTTGATATTGGCAGTCTGTTTAACCCGGCGAGAGTGTGGTGAAAAAATGTAACAAGGAGTATGAGGCAGGGTATGACATACCCGTCTACAAAATTGGCTGTAAAACTTAATTCTCAATGAAAACCATTTTATTAAGTATTTTTTTATTATCATAAGACTATATTATAACGTATTGGAAATAAAATATCTGTGCTATTTTAACAATTTTTATATTTTAATTAACTAGAAACAGATCAGTACATATTTTCACCGAAAATTTTCACTCTCTCAGAAAAACTATAAAGAAAAAAAAAGAAAATAACTTTTAAGAAAAAAATCTTCTAGGTGTGATAAAACATGAAATAAGCAACTATATAAACGAAAAAACGAAAAACAAAATTGTTAGGAACATCTTAGAAACTTGAGTTCAAATCAGTGCAGTTTTCGCAAAAAAATGTTGCGTGCTCCATACAGATAGCCTTTCCACAGCTTGCACGTGTGTATTTTGTCGTACGGTCCTTTTTGTATGAGCAATCTCCGCATCTGACGTAACGACCAGGAACATTTTGAGTCGGTGAAAGTGGTTCGTTAATCTGGGAAGAGATTCTTTTGCGTATGTATGTCGGAATATTTTTTTGGTCTTTTCGCAACTTCAGGTGTTCATAAACTAAAGCCAAGCCTAAGTTACGGATGGAATCGGTTCGTTTAGTGTCTTGGCGCTGATTTTCACGAAAAATAATATTTGCATTGACAGCAGCTATATTCAACACACCGTAAAAAATAGTCATAGGCCAGCGCTTGCTATTGCGCGACACATTGTAACTACCACGCTGTTCGTCGACAACATCTACTCCGGCTTTAGTTGAATTGTAGAATGTTATCATTTTTGGCTTTTTCTGGTGTCCTGTCGCGCTATCAATTTTGTCGTCATGATGTAGGCTTGACATTACTATGACCACTTTACTCTTTTTAGGGGCATAGGAGACCATAGAAACATCTTTTTGATGACCAAACATGGAACTTCCTGGAGTATTTCTCTTCTTAAAAAATGCGGCTGGTATACATCTTTTATTTTTTCTCATAGTTCCATAGTTCCTGTGCTCATTTAGCAAATGCATTATCAACTCGTAACTGGTAAACCAGTTATCAAAAGTTATGTTGCGATTCGTGCGCGATACGGGCTGGACCAGTCTTTCTACAACATCAAAAGCCTTGTTGCTTACAGAATATGGGCCTATAGGTTGTTTTCCAGCATATACTTCTAAATTTACTGTGTAGAAAGATTTTGCATCAACAAGAGCTAGGACTTTGATGCCGTACTTGGCAGGTTTGCTGGGAATGTAAACGCGAAATCCACATCGACCCCTGAATGCGAAAAGCATTTCATCTATCGTCATATACTCGTGAGGGGTGTAAGTTTTCTGGCAGCAGTCGACAAACTTTTAAAAATATTCCAACATTGTAACTCGGTATTTGCTTGTTTTGCTGCTCCTTTTACGCCTGGCTGTTCGACTATTATGTTTTCAGATCTCGTACGTACATTGGTTCTTAGAGGTCGTTTATAACATTTTTGGCCATCTTTTGACTTGTAATGCGGTGCATGGACCTCAAGTGCTGGACGGCGGCGTGTTCTCAAAACAGACAGCGGGATATTGTTTTCAGAGTCATTGGAACCAGCACTATTTTCATTTGGCTCAGATTCATCGTGATCGGTTATCTCTTGCTCAGTATCAGAGTGAAGATTTTGTTCACTACAATGGTCAGATTCTTCTCCAGAACTTGCCTCGTCGGAAGTATTTTCTAGTACTTCTTCCACTATGGACCGAAGTCGTTTTTCTTCACTAATAACGTTCATTTTCTACTGATGCAACAAAAAAAGCAAGTTATAAAGGTAAAAAAAGGAATGTTAGTTTTTGTAGCCAAATATATACATCCACTATGTGGCAGGGTATGACATACCCGAACGCGGTTTGCAAGCGTGTTACTCAAGCGCAGACTGCCGCGACACTGCGATCACGCCACTATCCCCTCCCGCACCTCTTTAACTCCAGCTACTCAAAGCAACAATAGGTTTGAAGGTCACAAACAAAACATACACGCAGTTAAGTAACACGGTGGGTATGACATACCCTGCCACACTCTCGCCGGGTTAAGCAATTAAATACAAGCAATAGTAAATAAGACCGTTGGCTCTGGAAAAAAAATATATAATATAAAAAAATCTCGTTCCAGTTATAGATCCCAGTTCTTAAGGCGATATTGATAATTATACGTGAATCCACAAACTAACGTGTCAAACCAAATGTGTTGTTCTGAAAAATATTAATGTAACTGAAACTTTTGTTGCTAAATATATGTTCAATTTGCAATAATAACAAACTATATAACATAACATAACATACTTTACGTACCACGCAGCAATACCATCTATAGGCAGAATGCATTTATCAAAAGAGCAAGTAGGTACTTTTTTAACATTTTGACTAAGAGCAATAAGGATAATGATATTGACCTATTTAATGTCTCCAAATCTAAATTAAAACAGATTATGAGTGGTAAGTTTTTCTTGGATTAGGCTTAACTTAATTTTAGTATTTGATTACAATTGTTGATTTTTTTTCTCTTCTTATTTGCTTGTAGTATTTAAATTTCACTTTTATTTTTTTTTATTTATCTTCTCTCTCTTTGTAAACGTATATAACCTATAAGTGGAAACTTGTAATTGGCCATCAGCTTCAATACGTATTTTGGACGTGTTGTTATGAAAGAATATAAAAAATGTACCTAGCTGTAAGTTGCCTTAAAAGTCATAAAATAAAATAAAATATCTTTAGAGATATAGAAATATATTTGAAAATATGTAATTTTTTATTGATAGCCTGCTTATTGATGTAAATAAACAGATATCTGGTTTTGGGTAAAAAAATAAATGGTTACGTTAGGTATTTACCAATATAGAGAATGGGGTTCCACGCCGCGATAAATATAGTCCTGATGCGTTTTTTTTCTTCATTTTATCCCATGCCGTATCAAAGTAAATCCATGACACAATCAGCTCTTGGGGGGCTTATTTAGTGTTTCCGCGGAAACTTTAACATTTTCAATGATGAAATGAAATGAAATATTTATTTCTCAACATTGACAATTACTTGTTCTTATTGATGTCAAATAAAACATGACTCTACCTACGGTTCGAAAAAATCTTCGTGAAGAAGAACTGGCAAGAAACTTCACGGGTATATTCTTTTCAAAATAAATTTACAGAGTCTCTTTATGTCTATAAAAAATTATTCTTATCTGCATCCGTTAGCTCGGCAAGTCTCCCTCCCCCCAAGTATCCAAACGACGAACACCCTCAGACGGCACCCGTTCACGAGTTAACACGGGATCCAGCTATCGCCCTCCTTAACCAATTAATTTACATCAAATGACATAGTGGAAGTGTTTTAGTCATTCTTGTATACTACTTTTGAGAGAGTTAAATAATGAATGTTGGTTTCTTGAACCAAGCTGTAGAATTAAGAGTTTTCCATAGCAGCATTGCCTCTAATCAAATCTTAGGAGGTATAAAATAAATAATTAGGTTTTTTTAATTTTTACCGTTGGTTCATCAACAAGCCTGTATGCATCAGAATAATAACATAGGTACTAGACGCGGTGGATGTCCTTCAATAGAACTGGTCGATAAACACAAATATCTTGGGTTATTCATAGGTAGTCGCCCCAAGTTGACGGAACATATAAACTATGTTTGTGACTATTCAAAGGCAAATCTTGCCAAATTTAGTACTTTGAAATATAAATACCAATTCCATATTTATACAACTATATGACTCATTCTTGGAGACTGCTAAAATCATGTTGGATTGAAATAACTTAATAATTTTAGATATTAATTAAACAAAAAATATGTAGGATTAAAATATCGTTAAATAAAGTGATCTCATTAACAAACCAGCTTGATTTCCTTAAAAAAATATTACTCTAAGATATAATTTTACTTTGATTTTCTCCCTCCGTTGTCTGTTGGATTTCACTTTCATAAGTTTCACGGGCCTAGAAAAATATTAAATAAATATTAAATCTTTTCTTTATATACTCCTATAATTAAATAAGTCCTCGTGTACAACATACTATCAAAAATAAAAATTTGGCATTGTTTTATTGATAATAATCTTATGTTCTCAAAAAGACCGCAAGTTCGCATAGCCTTCCGTGGTCATACATAAAATGGGGATTTATTTTTTTAAAAACTGACGACACTGGGATATTTTTGCTTTCTACCCACATTGACGTTGACATTTAAACATTACTGCAGCGTTTTACCGGCTGAATGCAAATGCAGTATCACAAATCACAAAAAAAACATTATCACTGTGAATAATTTTGTGTAAAAGATCAAAGTTTCCTTCTGTTCCTGTTGTATACGTATACGTAGCTACGTATTTAAAATAAAAATATAATTTGATATTGCCATTCTAGATAATAGGATTTTGAATTGAAAATACAAATTGATATGTAATAAACTCAAAACTCAAACAAACCATTATATTTATGAAGAATGTTTATTTTATTGTTAAGTCATTTAAATAGCTTTTGTTTATTTATGAATACTTACATTTTTGAATTTAAATAATGGCTTGCATTTGTTTTCCGTCTCACCTGATGGAAAGTGGCGATGAAGACGATGATATTAACGCCTCTCCACGAGGTACCTATTCATTGTACTTTTGAAAATTCCTGGGTTCTATTTAATAATATTTCTAACAATCACACCACATTATCTAGCCCAAATTAAGTATCATTAAGAACTTGTGTTATGGATACTAGATAACGGATAAATAAACTTAAAAAATATATAAACACACGTAAATATTTTTTTTTATATATAAACATTAGAAGTAAACTTAAATAAACGTAAATACACATCCATGACTAGAAAGCAAATATAATAAAATATCTGCCCCTACCAGGATTCGAACCCGGGACCTCTGGCATGGAAGGCAAGGCTACTTACCAACATACCAAACAGGCCGTAATATTCTATAAATTGTTTGGAACAAACCAGGAAGGATTTGTTGAAGCATTTAATTCGTGTTTTAGGTGTTTCATCTACATAAGGATGTAAATTGTTTATTTTTAAGGTACCTAAAAAAGACTTAATGGAATAAAAAAAGAAAAAATTAGGGAGCAGTAAAAGATTGTGATGCGAAGGAACATCAAAGAAAAGATCGGCAAACATACTAAAGAAAAACGGAGGAAAAAAATTAAAGCTATAAATGAAAACTATAGCCCTTGAATGCACACATGCTTGTATAAGCATGTAGAAGCATCTTCAGGCATCAGACGAAAAAGGGTTATAAATTTTTGTTCACAGAACAGTTCAGACTCTGGTAATGGTGTTCCTAAGAACTCACTTTTGGATGATTCTTATAATTATTTGTCTACAGAGTATGATAAAATACTTAACAAAAGCCAAACAAACGTACACAAGAAAATATATACCGCATATACTCGAATGTGCCACTGATAGTGACTCCGACCGTTCCATTAAAATAGAATGTAATGTTACAGAAGATAATTCTCCGAACCATTCAAATGATCTCAGTAACAAATACATTTGTTCGTTCTTTGATTCTGATGACAGTATTTTATAAATTGGATCTGTGTCATTTCCAATGCCTTTAACCACAGAAATGACTATCCCTTCTGTGGTCAATTCGATTATATTTTTTATTTGCTTTCTGCTGACGATCAATTGAATGATGAAAATTAAAATAAGAAAAGAGATTTATTTATTTTTTTCTAAGAAGACTCTTGTTTTAGTTACTTCGCTATCGTTGATTATACTACAAATTATAGTATCTTCTGTGGTCGTACTGGTAATTTCTGTTACCATTAATTTAAGATTTTTTTACAATATCTTCCGTAAAAGTGATAAACGATCTCATTTCGTAATATTTTCAATTTAAAGTTATTGTGTTTCGCATTTAATAAATGAATAAAAATGTAGTTACAGTATTTTATTTTCCTATTTAAATTGGCCTAAACAAGAATGAGAATTCTCTAGGAGAATAATATAATCGCAAATGGATTGTTCAGTAGGTACGTTCAGTACGGTCATCTTCAAAACTCATCTGAATATGTTTTTTAAACTTAGAATACTTAAAAAAGATAGCCGGGTTAAAGTTCAAATCAAAGATGACTACAGCAGGTTGTTTCAGTTCTGCGATGTTCTACCCATTCAAGAAAAAATTAAATACAATTTACACGCCGAACATTATTTTAATAAAAATATACAATAATGAAAACGTGCGGACTCCTTGAACCACTAACAACAAATTAGCAACATCAAAAATAACATTTCTATTTGATTAATAATTTTCCAAATGAAGTGAAAATTAAAAAACTCTATAACCGTTACTTAGTACTCTGAAAAGTCTTACATAATTATTCAACACTCTTTATACGCTACTCAAAAAATGAGTGACTCACGCACACACGTGCAAGTACACAAAAGAATACTCGATCACAACTGCCAATATTATAAATATGTATTATAAACTGATTATATATTATACATTACAAATAAATTTAGTAATTCTGAACTCGTGAACTTGTTTGTTAAAGATATTAATATGTTCAATTTAAGTATTGAACATATTAATACTAAATACTATAAATACTAAAGTATGTTTCTTAAAAACAGTTATCTACCGACGATGTCCGTTTCTAAGCGATGTACGGTAGAACTGTATTAAGTTTACCTTACATTGTTTTTAAGTATTTGTAGCGTTGAAGTACGAAATTTTTTAAACAAATAATATAATGTGTTTTTTTTTGGTTTATTTTAAAATTGCACTGCCCATCAGTCTGTAATTGTTTAAAATATTTATCTTGATTTAAGCAGGGTTGCCTGGAAGAGATCGCTCTGTAGTGATAAGGCCGCCCAAATTGCATTTCTGTATTTTTATTTTACATTTTGTATATTTTATTTTTTGCTGTTTTTTCTTTTTATTGGCAATAAAGTGTTTATTATTATTATTATTAAGAAAAATTATAATCATTTTTTTTTTATTTATAATACTTATGGCTGGGACTGACTCGTAAATTTTCAATAGGTATAGTATTGTAACGCAGGATGAAATTGATGAATTTCAAAAAAAATATTTTATCACGTTATAAAAAAAATTCTCGTAGTTATTTAGTGCTTATTACCTTAAGGAACATGCTACAAATTGATTTCTACTTTAGTCTTAATTTTACTTAAATGAAGTATCGGGCAAAAGCAAGTAAAATATATATCAAGTAACCAAATTCAATAAATCACTCACTAACGCCATAGGTCCGGTCCATCGGCGACACGATGATACCGAGATACAAAGCTGCGTAGAAGGGAATGCTGACGTCCAAGTGGTTGGGAGCCATTATGGCCACTACATCACCCTGCTGAAGGCCGAGTTTCCTGAAGCAAGTGGCACACTTCACCGACTTCTGTAGAGCTGTCCCAAACGTGATCATTTCGTCCTTGGCGCCGTCGATCTGGGAAGGAAAACTTCATCAAGTCAATGCACACTTTATGTTTGATGAAACTGTATTTTTAAATTTCCACAAGTAATTACTTAGTAAACTTACCCTTACTTATAACTATAACTTATATTATAAAAATGATTGATAAAAATAAAATATCAGAAGATAGGTTATGTTTTATCATTACTTCCAAAAAAAATGGCTCTAGTACTACGACACATACATTTACTCACAAAAACGCGATTATAATACTCCCCAACATGAAAGAGATAGAATGCAGAAAACATTGGCTTGGAAGCAAGACAAAATATTTTTGGTATAATTTCATTACTATTTGTATCTTCATATTTTGTCGGTTCGGTTCACGTAGGCACTAAACCATATGACATGTGAAATCAGAGGAACAAGATTTTTGAGGGGCCTCGGGAGCTTGTCTTGTTTCAAAAGCCTCCCTCAAAAAAATTAAATCAAATTTCTGGATAAAATATAGTCTACCATTACTCCTGAACAACGTTGCTTTTAACCGTAGTTTTCTTTTTTTGTTTGGCAATTTATTTTTTTTGCAATTACATATAAACAAACAAATCAGATTAATGTTTAAGCTTCACTCTAGCAACACGTGCCTATCATATCAATAATGGTTTAGAGTGTAGTGTGCACATGACAAAACAGAAAAAATCCAAATAATCTTTCTTTTTAATAATACAATGTATTTTTACAATGCGGATGCATCTTTGATGTTTGTTTGCTTAATAAATACCCTGGAAACTTATACTTTTCACTAACATTCATAAAAGAGTTTACAAACGTTAGATAGATTCATATACGCGACAGTTCAAGATATAGCAGACCAAAAAGTTTCATTGCTCTCATATCACGGATACCCAGCATCTACCTTGCGTTACGGAATTATATTGTGGGGCAACTCGGTAGACACAAAAAATGTGTAAGGGCAGGTAGCAAGTGCGGGACATATAGATAGTAGCAGACCGACTTTTAGAAACTTGAAAATTCTACCATTGCCTTGTTGTATATTTGTGGGGTATGCTTATTTGAAAAAGCGCATCCAAACTTGTTCCCAAAAAACCGCAATATGATTTCTGGTTATGGAAGACATGCAGAAAAGCTTTATACACCAGCACAACGGCTCTGTATTTTTCAAAAAATAGTTTGTATGACAGTTTATATTTTCAATAAACTACCCCTAAATGTAAAAACCTTACCCATGAATGTGTTTTAAAAAATACTTTTTAACTTACTTATCTAAATGACAAATCTATTGAGACCGTTTAATTATTATTATTGTTCTAATTGTAATGCTATATTTTGATTCATTTATTGAATATTTATTGTGAAAATTAAAAATTGTAAAATAATATTACCTTTATACATCACAACTTGTTTGCATTGCGACACTTGTTGGTAGGACGTTGTGGAACGTAGTACTATTTAACGACCTTCTTGTAATGGCTACCTCGCAAAAATAAATAAAAAATTTCATTTCATTTGAACGTAGATTAACTTTTATTTACAGCAAAATTAATTTAAATGTATGTAAGTCTTTTATAAATAAACCTGCATAACAATGTAACAGTAGTAACATAAAACATTTAAATAAGACTTATAAGGGTATATTACATTATTTTTTATATACTATTTATTTTTATACTGTAGGTATATATTTACAAAAGAAAACAAAAATGTTGTAAACAAGGATGTTTGCTGCCAGAAAAAAATAAAAAATGACGTGAATTATAGTGGCTGCAACAAAAGTCAAAGGATGCAGAAAAAAACTTAAACTTAAAAGTACTTTAATACTTTAATACGCTGACTGCTTCGCCACCGACAGGCAATCTAAGTTATTGACTTCTCTTAAATTCTGGCAACTGGATATCTGACTGGTGGGCTCGACGACTAATAAGTAATTGATTTATTTTACATAGAGATGATTTAGTCAAGGTATATACCACCTGGTATATAACCTTACATAGTATCCTATCATTCGGATTATTTATTCCTACGAAAACCTCTGATATGAACGGCAATCAAAGATTCATTTTACAGTTTTATCAGAGATGCATTGAAGACAGGATAATGCATTCTATCTTGACAAAAATATAGCTTAGCTTTCATGTTTAGCATAACTCTGAACAGTCAAATTTTATAACTCGACATGATGATTATTTTGATATTGAATATACTGGGTATTTTTTTCTGCCGTGCTGTTAGAAGATTCGCACGTGGTCTTTGCTCAAAGATATAGCCAAAAAGGAAAATCTGGTCTTCAAATAAATTCTACGATGCCTGCCAATACTCGGCACCATCCATTGGATCGAACAGAAATCTAAATAGTCGTCGCTTCATTTTAAATATTTTCAATACTAAATGCCAATTATTTTAATACACTTTTCAAATAAGTTTAAAAAAATTGGTAGCCGTATTCATATTTTTCAATATTTCATAGAAGTAAGTGTCTCTTACGGATGATTTGTCAATCGTCCGATAACCTTTATCTAAAGGATATCTGTCATTCTATAGAAATTATGTTAAATCCTCAAAATTATTCTACTGAGAAAAGTTATCAGAGCAAAGAAAAATCAAATGATTTTTCTGTAGTCTGTACGGCGAGTTTCGAATATTAAAAAATCTGATATACCTTCATACAAAATCATACGAAAATAAAAAACTTTTTTTGGACTCAACAGCAACGTATCATTAATATGAACCAATTTATGCCAAACTTAAAATATCCTCCTGCAGATAGATATATTTCAAATAAAATAGCGTTTAGTGATTTTACCTTGAATAACAATATGAAGTACCTGCATGACGAAGTCTGGAGCGTCGCGGAAGCTCTGCAGCAGCAGCTTGCCGAGGTGGAAGCGGTCAGCGGCGCGGCCGGAGGCAGCCACCACGCGCGCCGCCGCCGCCTGCACCCACCAATGAACGCGGTCGCTCGCGAACCGCTCCCTGACACCTCCTGCACCACTCATCTCACTTGAACCAACAGGCTTTTATAGAAAGCGACAATGAACTTATCAAACTGTTTGAAAAATATTATTATCTCATAGTTATCTACTTGAATGCAGAAAGGAGCAAAGTTTTTTAATTCGCTGTCGGTCGCGTCTGAGCAAGCTCAATGTCAATCTAGTTATACCGGGCTGGGGCTAAGTCCAGCGGCTTTATATAAACTTAGTATATACTTAAACCAGTACAAGGCGACTCCACATCTATTATGTACCAAGTAGGCGGTTTTGAATGAATTTTCAATGTACTTAATACGTTTTTTTATTTTTATTTTTTTTTTCATGTTAGTGGACTGACTCACTATGTCATACGGGTAGAATTATGCTGCAATTTCGTATCAATTATGTTTAATGGATTTAAGATATCAAAAACTGGTTTTTTTATTCAAATTAGTCTTTGTATCCAAACAAATGAATCTGGAAATTGTTGTAGGTTTGGCTCAAAAACTGTTTGTCATCTAACAAGGTGTAATTCGAACTCATCACGGGATTCTATTAGCTCTGACATTACGTTTAAACAAAAAGTGTTATAAAAAATATTATAATAGAATGACAAATTAATCGAAGCGTGAAATAAAACTTTTTTCAATAAAACGCTTACCAAATGCTGATTGCTTTTTATTTCACTATTATTTTTATAAAGCGGAAAGATTTGTTCGCGTGGTTGTTTGTTTATTTATTTCTTATCGATAAGCTCTCATGACGCAAACGTAGTGGGTAGTGGCTACGCCGGAAGTCCCAGGTTCGAGTCCAGGCCGGGGTGTTGTGATGAACACAGATGTTTGTTATCGGGTCATGGTTGTTTATACTTATATATGTATGTTTATTCTGGGCTTTTTCCAGTTCGCCGTATGGTTAGGTGCCCAAGATGAAATAGGGGCGAGATCCTGCTCCGAGAAGGACCTTGTGCGCAAATCGTAATGATGATACGAACCATTGACCTTATAAACAATTTTAACTATTCCGCAGTTTTCAACCTTGTTATTCTTAACTTTACTAAAACTTGAAAATTCGCTTGAAATTTCTCAACAATGGTAATTGTATCTTGACATCAGTCTTATCGTCTGTAGTTATCAATAACTACTAACAATAACACACCTTATATTGTATTAATAAGGTGTGATATTGTTTGTATAATATAATAATAATACTCTTTATTGCACACCATACAAATACAAAAAATAGCATAAGCAGGAAATAAAAAGAAAGAAGCTTATACAGAATGTAGAAAAGGTGGCCCGATCACTACATAGTGATTACTTCCAGACAACCTTAGGTATACAGTAGGAAACCTTGTACTTGTAACAGAATATAATTATATAATTATAATATAAATATGATGCTTATAATAGTATATAGTAATAGTATATAATAACATAAATACATACATATACATAATTATAAAAGAGATTAAGGTGATATTTGATGCTGCATGTCTTCTTTTAGAGTCTACTAGAATTTCTATACTTTGTAAAGGTAAACTCTTTAACCATCTTTTTAAAGGAATATACAGTTTGAGCTGATTTAATCTTAAACGGGAGCTCGTTCCATAGCGATACTACGTGCACCGTGAATTATTTACTGAACTGTGATGTGGTATGTCGTGGCGTAGCTAACAGCAAATTATTAGACGAACGCAGTTATCTTTCGAGGGTACTGTGTAGGAAATGGAATCTGGATTTCAAGTATTGTGGAGTATTTGGGTTGAACAGTATCTGATACAGCAGACAGAGAAAATGGGTATTCCGACAAAGGCGACTAGGAAGCCACTTGAGCTTAGAGCGGTGTTCTGAGATGTGGTCATATTTGCGTAAACCAAATATTAACCTCATACATACATTCTGAAGGCGCTCAAGCTTATTAAGTTGATCTTTAGTAAGGTCCAGATAGCAGTCATCAGCAATATAATAGATAATATTGGCTGCTACAAGATGGTTGGTATATAAATTACTCAAAAAACGAGAGAAATTGGCTAAATTTGTTAGTACTGGACAATGAGAATTAATTAACTATATTATATGGAATGTATGATGAATTTGAGACTACAGACAAGACTTGTTTAGTTCTTGACCCGAGCGTTCTTAAGATTGAAATGTCGCTGTTATCGCCGCATTTTGAATATCTATGACAATGTGCGCCCGCATTAATAGTTATTCCGGGAGTTGTTTATTGAATGTAGGGTGTCCATACTTTGAGTTTTTGATTAAAAAAAATTTGTTTGAAAAAAAAAATCAAATAAGACAAATTTAAAAAAATTAGTAATACATTGCATTGTCCAGTAGCTTAGTTAGAAACACAGTTTTTTAATCACGTAAAAAAACTCACCTTGTATACCGGGTCGGTCCGGGACGGTCTTTACCGTTCGGAAAATGGATACAGTAATAAAATTGTCTTGCGTATTGAAATCAAACAATTTGTTTACTGTATGTATTCGTTTATTGCTTGCGTCAAAACGATATAACGTTGCCCTGAGCGCGGTATTCTGAGATCCCATCGGAATACGTCAACCGTACTACAAATTTGTTTTACTGACTTGCTCTACATTTTTAATTTTCAAATATGATTGACGTATTTCTTTTAAATCCTAGCAAACCTTTTTAATACAACGTCTGCCAAATTCCGATGCGCTTGTAAGGCCAAGCCGTCGCGGTACGTATCTATACAACGAATGTGAAAAAAAACATCGGCTCTTCAACCGGGTCAGACGCCAAAATTTTTGATTATTTATAAAACACATTGCAACGAATTTATAAAACAATGTTTTAACATTATATAACATTACCATTGCTCTTATTTATTAAAGAAGTATCAACCAACTTCTACGTAATAGAATTAAAGTGTCAGAAAGTTGCCAAAATCTATCTACAGTCTCACAGTAACAACCTCGCTAACAGAAGCAAGGAACCGAACTAAGTGGAAGTAATTAACAGCCACAGCGCCTCGGAACTTTCTAAGATACGACCTTCAGTAATGAAAAACACGACCTTGAAGAAAAGTCACACCGAACCAATCAGGTTCTGTTATTTATAGAGACGTTACTGTCATAGTAAATCTTGATAAATGCGAAGACAACGTAGACTTGACAGAGAGTCCGTGACATCTGTTACATTCGACGGCAACAGAGTCCGTCAATATAAGATGCATTTCATATTCACGAATCAAAAATGTAAAAAAATGTTTTATAATACTACAAAATGTACCCCGCTAATGACCTTTCAATAATCTCTTTTTAAGTAAGTGCAATTTCAAATAAAGTAAATATGAAATGCGACTCATTCTTTATTTTAAATTCATGTTTAAACAACATTTTGTCAAAATGTATATCTTAGTGGTAATTTTTTAGCCCCTGGTGACTTCTCCAGCGGTTTCTGCAAGCTATATTATCTTAATGGTCGTTTCTGGGTTTTCTTATGTGTGGATGAATTCGAAGCGTGAGCCAGGACCCTAACAAAATCCCAAGCGTCTCCCAAGGTTTTACCCTTCCCACATATTGTCATAAATATTTACTTTCTGGCGCATTATGTTTATAATGTTTAGCCTGTCTTATTTGTTTTCTTTTAATAATACTAGGTTAAGTAATAAACATACGAGAAAAACAAATATTTTTCGATGCAATATATTTTGTAAAAACATAAAAAACATGTTTGGGAACCATTGATCAATCATTTTCTTTATGGCAGTTCTTTGCATAGATTTTTAATAAGCGATTATAAATATAAATATAAACAGCATTATATCATTTTTTTTATTTGCAAATATCGTAATCTTAACTCTTGCAAAGCTGATTCGTGTCTTGCACCTGTTCCCTTTTAGTTATAACATTGTTGGTTGGGCAGTAGGGTTCGTGTCGATGTTTTGTTTCATAAACGTTATTTAATTGTTTGACTTTTAATTATTAGCTAGTATCGTTGGGAAGTAGCATATGATTTACAAAACTAGGTATTGCACTGATGTTTCAAATGTACAACGTTGCATACTTAAAATTTAACACAAGAATTACATCATGTTAAGAACAAAGGATAAAATTCCCTAACCACCTGTGTTAATCTCACAAATAACTATCCAGAGCAGGACTCGAACGTCGCTGCTTTATCTGGCAGGCATACCCACTACGTTTGATTTAAATTAAGTTATGTATGTCGTACTTCTTGTAACATATTTTTCTTTCTGTTTTTAGGCTTAAGAAATAATAATAATGTACACTAAAAATATTATCGAACGCACCCCATTCCCACTATTCCCTTTTTTTCTAGATAGACGGTAGTATGCCCAGCCGATTGGTTCAGTACTGTTCCACAGTTATAACAACGAGTGAATCTTACTGGTCCAACTTGCGTCAGAGGATACAGCTTCTGTTTCAATGTAACTACAAAATTACTAGTTAGCAGCTGAAATTACCAAAAAGTCCCCAAGAAAAAGTCAACAAGGGAACAATTATTAAAAAATAGCACTGTACATTAACTACATTTTGTTCGCAGGTCCGCTTTCCTGTTGCAATTACCATGTGTTTGCAAAAAGTCATGATCGTCGGTTGCGTAGTTAAGACGTGAAGGCGTAAATAACAAACCAAACCTAACTAACTCACTTATATTTTTTTTTAATCGATAGAACTTTGTTTTATCGTTCGGAAAATATCAACGATCCTGAGCAACTTATCCAAATAAACATGAAAAATAAAACTTTTGCCAATTTAGTACAACGGTTCAATCTTTTTTTTTTTTCATTGCGCTATGTGTTCTTCGGGAAGTTTGTTCAGAGTCGTGGTATGATACATTTTATTTTACATGCTTCTGCCTGGCTTAAAACTAGTCATACAAAGTTACAAAAAAATATTTTTTCAAAACTACTAGGTGTAACAAAACTGTGAATGAAAACATTGGAGATAAAAGATCAAGAAATTGACCAACTTGAAATCGTAAAAAAGCCTACTTACGCCATGTTGTAACACCATCTACCTATAAATATACAGACCCAAAATTGCTAGGGATCTTAACATAATTTCTTATAATTTAAAATTAAATCTAACAATTTCTTATATGATTTGAATAGTGAAATATATTACATCTCCAATAAAAACAATAAACAGTGATGAAAATGTAATAGTTTTCAGTTTTGTGTAAAGATGTTACACGGTAGAAACATATGCATTGCTTCGGCGCATTCTTTTATAAACTTCCAAGTTCAGTACTACCGTACCTACCACCTTGTAACTGATTCTCCATTTATGTTTAAATTATGGATCGAACTGTTTCAAGAACCAGACACTGGTAAATATATTATGTGAAGGAGGTAAGTAGCTTTGTTACTGAATAATATATGCTGGTAAATGAATGACGATTTCAAAGACATCATCAGTATATATTCTAAGTTACAAGGATAACATACATAAGGTACAATATATACTATGAACTTCAGTAAATTTTTGAGTATTAGGTATGGTAAAATTATTGTTGTTCATATATAACATAAAAGGTAATTGAATCAGAATTTATAAAATTTACTCGACGACCTAGTCGTGTAGTGGTTAGTATAGCCCTGCCTCATAAGCCGGAGGTCCCAGGTTCGAGTCCTATTCGGTTCGGAGTCCGGTTCCGAGGGCATTCATTTGTGTGATGAAGATAAATGTTTGTTCTCTGGTCATTTTTTTTTGTTCCCCGTTTGGGCAGGAGGCAAAAAATGCATTTCCGCATGCCTCTCGCGCGCGTTACAAGGCATCCGGGACTAGCTCCTAATGAGCACTACCCTCTAAAAAACCCCCTGTCGGCTCGTGCAATTTTTTGCCACTCAGCCTTCATCTGAGCGACGGCCAATTGGAGAAAGAGGCCGCGCTAGCGGGGCCCAGAAGAGGTCACCCACTGGGATTACATAGCACTGAAGGTGCTCAAAGCACTGAAGGTGAATACATAGCACTGAAGGTGAATACATAGCACTGAAGGTGCTCAAAATGAAAAGTAAATAATTTAAAAAAAAATTGAAAATTGCAAAATAAAATTGAATTAATTTGGATTTACGTTAGAATTAGGATTTACGTTAGAATTAGAATTTACGTTAGGATTAGAATTTGCGGCCAGAAGGGCTTCGAGATCGGCTGACAGTCTGGTGGAAGAGTACGCTTGCGCATTCCTAGGCCTAGCGACTTTGAAGTTCGAATCTAAGACAGGAGTAGTATATGAGACTGAATCACGAACTAGAGGATTGGGATGGGTTTCGGAGCGTTTGAAGAACGCTTCAGAGAGTGTTTTGAGGTGTTGTTGTACTGTAGGCAGTTCAAGATCTCTATGCAAGTCCGTGTTACGCACGTACCACGGTGCGTTTGTGGCCGTGCGGCAAAAGAGGTGTTGAACTACCTGCAGTTTTGCAAGACGGAGGGTTTGGCGTGGGCAAAGACTGGCGAGGCATATGTCATGACTGGTCTAACGCAGACCTTGTAAAGTGACCGTTTGTTTCTTAAAGACATTTTACTGTTTCTACCTAACATGCTATTTAGGCGGCCTAAGTAGTGACGAGCGAGTTTCGAAACTCTTTCGACGTGTGGCTTGAAAGAAAGCGTCGGATCTAATGTGACGCCTAAGTATTTAGTACTGCGCTTCCAGGGGATGGGAATGCCTAACATTCGAACGTGGGGATCGCCAGCGGGACGACGGCGTTTGTGGTCGAAGCGCATCGCAGAACTCTTTTCAGGGTTCACATCGATGCGCCATTTTTGAAACCATACACCAAGGGCGTTTACGGCCTTTTGGAGTCTGGTTACAAGGTGCGGAACACTGTGGCCTTTGGTATAGAGTGTGGTGTCGTCGGCAAAGAGGGCGAGTTCGACGCCTTTTGGCGGGATGAGAATGTCGTTGGTGTACACGGTGTACAACAGAGGGGCGAGGACTGAGCCTTGAGGGACTCCATCCTTTATGGGACGAGGCGCGGAAAGCGTGCCTTCATGTTTAAATCGAAACGTACGGTCTTTGAGAAACGACGCTATTAACCTGACTAGGCGATCCGGTAAGCCTATTTTGTAGAGTTTATAAACGAGACCGCTGTGCCAGACTTTGTCGAAAGCCTTGGCTACGTCAAAAAAAACGCGGCTGTTTTATAACGACGCGGATAGAAACCGTCAAGTATGTACTCGACGATTCGATGGACTTGCTGAGGGCAGGAGTGCGTAGCGCGAAATGCGAACTAATGGGGACTGCATGTTTACTCTGGGTTCCCCCCCAGTTCGCTGTATGGTCATCCATAACACAAGCTCCGCTTATTTCGGGGCCTTACAGTTCGTGTGATTGTCTGGGGATTTATTGTTATTACTTGTTCACTGAAAATTTCAAATATATTTAGTTTTTGGCATAGATAGAATACAAAAGAAGTGTAGGGACACTACCAGTTTTTGTTGGGTGGGAACATTGGATCAAAAGTTAAGTAATTGTCTTTGATTTAAGTAAAAAGCGATAGATACTAGAGATACGAGTTAACATTACGTATCTCAAAAATGGCTCTATTATCACCACAGAAACTCATACACATAAAAGAGATAGAACGATGCAAAACATGGGATTGCGAGCAAGAAAAAATATTTCATGGTCATACATTAGTTTGTATTCGTGTCGTGTCGTATATTGTCGCTTTGGTTCGAGCAGTGACTAAATCATGTGACAAGTAAAATAAAGCGATCGAGAACAATATATTTGAGGAATATGCTTCAGGAGCTTTTCGCCTATCTCTGCCATTTTACTTTAATCCTGTGCCGTCTTCAGTGACATTACTTGTCCTACTCTTAAAAAATTAAGTCGCGTGCTAACCCCCATCCCTTTTATAACTTTAAAAATTACACCGTGGTCACCGAGGAACGAAATATTTTTTTTCCTTTTCCCGTAAATCCAAGATTTGATTAAATTTGGGACTTCAGAATGATTTAATAAATATGTGACGGGAGAGGATTGTGGGCACTTATTCCTCAGTTAACGTATTCTTCGTTTTTTTTTAAATTTGACTTTAATGTTTTTAGCAAGTAAATAGATTATTCAGGGAAAAGCTGATTTAAATTATAAGAACTCAAAGATGAGAAAATGACTGGATAGCAACACCATATAATTAGGTTTGCTCTCACCATTTTCAAACACATAAATATAACAAAAAAAAAAGAACGTAAATAAAAACACCCTACTAGTATAATTGTCACGACTTAGTTATATTAGCTTTCTTAACGAAGAAAATAATCATTTATTATGTAGTAAGAAAGCATATAAAATAGAAATTCATTAAAATATAAATAACAACCAATAACAACATCGTAAATAAAAGTTATATGGAACCGAATTCTAACACTCATTATACTGATCTTAGATTTATGCTTCGAAAGCGTATTACTCAGAGGAATCTATGATCCCGAATCGCCGGCTTTAACTAGTTCAGCGATTTCAATTTTCACCTGCATTATGCCTATAAAGATGTAAAAACTTATTACAAAACATAGTAAAATTAACATTTGAAGGATAAAATTTTTCTTTGATTCAACTATACAATAATGTATGGAATTGTATCCTTTTTTCATAACATGATGTAATTCTTGTGTTAAATTTTAAGTACGCAACGTTGTACATTTGAAACATCAGTTCAATACCTAGTTTTGTAAATCATATGTTACTTCCCAACGATGCTACTTAATAATTAAAAGTCAAACAATTAAATAACGTTTATGAAACAAAACTTCGACACTAACCCTACCACCCAACGAACAATGTTATAACTAAAAAGGGAACAGGGGCAAGACAAGAATCAGCTTTGCAAGAGTTAAGATTACGATATTTGCAAATAAAAAAAATTATGTAATGCTGTTTATAATCGCTTATTAAAAATCCATGGAAAGAACTGCCATTATCAAAATAATTAATCAATGGTTCCCAAACATGTTTTTATCATTTTACAAAATATATTGCATCGAAAAATATTTGTTTTTCTAGTATGTTTTTGCCTAGTATTATTAAAGTGAAGAAAATAAATAAGGTAGCCTAAAAATTATTAACATAATGCGCCAGAAAGTAAAAATTTATGACAATATGTGAGAAAGGTAAAACCTTGGGAGACGCTTGGGATTTTGCTAGGGTCCTGGCTTACGCTTCAAATTCATCCCCACACATAAAAAAACCCAGAGACGACCAATAAGATAATATAACTTGCAGAAACCGCTGGAGAAGTCACCAGGGGGTAAAAAATTACCACTAAGACAAACATTTTGACAAAATGTTGTTTAAACATGAATTTAAGATAAATAATGAGTCGGGTTTCATATTTACTTTATTTGAAATTACACCTACTTAAAAAGAGATTATTGAAAGGTCATTAGCGGGGTACATTTTGTAGTATTATAAAACATTTTTTAACATTTTTGATTCGTGAATATGAAATGCATCTTATATTGACGGACTCTCTTGCCGTCGAATGTAACAGATGTCACGGACACTCTGTCAAGTCTACGTTGTCTTCGCATTTATCAAGATTTACGACAGTAACGTCTCTATAAATAACAGAACCTGATTGGTTTGGTGTGACTTTTCTTCAAAGTCGTGTTTTTCATTACTGAAGGTCGTATCTCAGAAAGTTCTGTGATACGACCGTATGGTCTGTGGCTGTTAATTCCTCCCACTTAGTTCGGTTCCTTGCTTCTGTTAGCGAGGTTGTTACTGTGAGACTGTAGATAGATTTTGGCAACTTTCTGACACTTTAATTCTATTACGTAGAAGGTGGCTGCAGCTGTCATTGCTAAATGGCATTTTTAATACTTCTTTAATAAATAAGAGCAATGGTAATGTTGTATAATGTTAAAACATTGTTTTATAAATTCGTTGCAATGTGTTTTATAAATAACCTAAAATTTTGGCGCCTGACCCGTTTGATGACCCGAATTTTTTTTCATATTCGCTGTATAGTTACGTACCACGACGGCTTGGCCTTACAAGCGCATCGGAATTTGGCAGACGTTGTATTTAAAAGGTTTGCTAGGATTTAAAAGAAATAAGTCAATCATATTTGAAAATTAAAAATGTAGAGCAAGACAGAAAGTCAAATTTGTAGTACGGTTGACATATTCCGATGGGGTCCACGCCCAGGGCCACGTTATATTCGTTTTGACGCAAGAATGAACTGCCTGCGTCTGTTTTTCCAGAAAACTATAGTCCTAGTTATTTCAAGCGTCAAGTGAATAGGTATCTCGTGGATAGACGTGTAACACCTTCGTCTTCATCGTCACTTTCCATCAGGTGAGATAGAATCAATAAAAAAAAGGCGCTAAACGAATACATGCAGAAATCAAATTGTTTGATTTCAATACGCAAGACAATTTTATTACTGTATCCATTTGCCGAACGGTAAAGACCCTCACCCGGTATTCAAAGTGTATAAGCTACTGGAATATGCAATGTATCAACTAATTTGTTTAAATTAGTCTTATTTGATATTTATTTTTCAAACAATTTTTTTATCAAAATCTCAAAGTATGGACGCCCTACATTCAATAAATAATTTACATCTAGTGGATAGTTTTTCAGATCACATTACTTATACTTCTAAGGCTGGAATTCATTAAACTCCCGGAATAACTATTAATGCGGGCGCACATTGTCATAGATATTCAAAATGCGGCGATAACAGCGACATTTCAATCATAAGAACGCTCGGGTCAAGAACTAAACAAGTCTTGTCTGTAGTCTCAAATTCATCATACATTCCATATAATATAGTTAATTAATTCTCATTGTCAAGTACTGACAAATTTAGCCGATATCTCTCGTTTTTTGAGTAATTTATATACCAACCATCTTGTAGCAGCCAAATTACTTAAAGAATATTATCTATTATATTGCTGATGACTGCTATCTGGACCTTACTGAAGATCAACTTAATAAGCTTGAGCGCCTTCAGAATGTATGTATGAGGTTAATATTTGGTTTACGCAAATATGACCACATCTCAGAACACCGCTCTAAGCTCAAGTGGCTTCCTAGTCGCCTTCGTCGGAATAGGGTTGTTTGAGGGTGTTCGTCGTTTGGATACTTGGGGGGAGGGAGACTTGCCGGGCTAACAGATGCAGAAAAGAATAATTTTGTATAGACATAAAGAGACTCTGTAAATTTATTTTGAAAAAAATATACCCGTGAAGTTTCTTGCCAGTTCTTCTTCACGAAGGTTTTTTTCGAACTGGTGGTAGAATCATGTTTTATTTGACGTCAATAAGAACAAGTAATTGTCAATGTTGAGAAATAAATATTTCATTTCATTTCATTTCATTTCACCCATTTTCTCTGTCTGCTGTATCAGATACTGTTCAACCCAAATACTCCACAATACTTGAAATCCAGATTCCATTTCCTACACGAAAGACAACTGCGCTCGTCTAATAATTTGCTGTTAGCTACGCCACGCAAAATGCGGCGATAACAGCGACATTTCAATCATAAAATTGCACACGAGCTTTAGATTGGTACCGAAATAGGCATCCGTTACGTAATGTACCCACACGAAAAATATTTAATAAACTTATTTAATCATACGAGGAATGCCGCAGGATTTCATAGAAAATATGTATTTTCAACAAGATGGAGCCCCGCACATAATAGTCTAATTGCCACAGACTTTCTCAATTATCACCTTCAAGATAACTGGATTGGTACAAACGGCCCCATTAAATGGCCCGCAAGATCGCTTGACATCACGCCTCTTGACTTTTTCTTATGGGCTTCAGTAAAAGATGAAATCTACAAATCAAATTACGACACTGTAGAGGATTTGACTACAGCCTTAGAAAACATTTTAACACATATGCACCCCATGAAAATACGATACGCAATTTTACATTCGTTACCCAAAAGAATTAATCTTTGCATTCAGCAGCACGGCTACCATTTTGAACATTTATTGAAATAAAATAGTATAATATAAAATATATTATAATAATAATATAAAATAGTAATAATATAAAATATATTATTGATGGGTTTTTCTTTTATACCACATTGTTTACAGAGATTTTGACCAGGTTCGATTCCCGGTTATGTATGAGAGTTAAGAAATAAGTTTAAATGTGATTATTATTAAATATAAAATCGACGCCATGGTTCCTAAGAACAGATTTCGCTATTTCTCATAGTTTCTGACTTCTCCATACTGACCCCTTTGGATTGTACACCCGGTATACTCCATTTATCTTATAATTTATTTTTTCTACTTTATTAAGCCTTAAAATTCCAGAATATTTATGATTCGCAAGAAAAACCAATAACATTCTCGTCGCATATCCAATCGACATTTTATTTTCATATTGTTATAATTTCCAGATTCGCTAACGTTTAAAAAATATTTCAACTCTAACTAGAGTCGCACCAATTACTGTTCCCACAGTTAATAATTAAACTAGTAATTCCTACTTAAGCCGTAATGATCACCACAAATTATTCTAGAAAATGATACCCCTTGGTTAAAACCAGTTTATAATTTATGCCGTATTTTCAATGCTCAGGTAACTTTATCCGTAGAATAACTTTGAGAATCAAGCATAATTTCTAGGGAAAGTATTGCCGTATCAAAGTTATTCTATTGATTAAACTTATCAAAGCAATGAAAAAACGGTCCTTAGTGAAATAGTTGGCTATGAAAAACGTCGAATATACAACACATAATTCAATGCAGCACATTTTTACTGAATCTGTTCATATTGCACGATACGCATTTCTTATATTGCACTCTAAACTCATTTTATTTACAATATGAATTTCAATTGAAGTTTCTTCATGAGTTGAAGTCTACGCTTATGTCTTTTTTTATAATGTTGGCATCAACAACAGATGTATATGTCGTTGCCCTATCGTAGAATTGCCCACATTATTAATTTTTTTATTATCCCCAGACAAACACACCAACTGTATGACCTTAAAAGTAAGCAGTGCTTGTGTTATGGATGACCGTACAGCGAACAGGGTGGAACCCACAATACGCGTACAAATATAAATATCAACAACCATGACCCGAGAACAAAAATCTATGTTCTTCGTACAAATGAATGCCCCGGCCAGGACTCGAACCTGGGACCTCCGGCGTTTGAGGCAGGGATACTAACCACACGTCTCCTAAATAGTCGCATTGATCGACTGTCATTAGAACATTAATCCGATTCACGAACGCGTCAGTAAAGAAAAAGCTAGGATTGTATGTTTTACTTATCCGAAAGTAATCGGAAAAGTAGATAATTTATAGATTGGTCTTAATTTATAGATCTATTTAGTTTATAGATATTAGACTCGCGCTATAAACTATATACTTAGCGTAGAGTAGAATATGCAAAGCCTTAGTTAAACAATTATACTGTAAAAGAAGTGAAGTAGTTGCTAAACTAAACAATTAAAAAAAAGCTTGTATCCAAAATGCATTGGAAAATAATCATAATTAAAAACTTTCAGACACTTACAGCTAGAACACCCACGCCTTATGCTTATCATATCAGGCAGACAGTGCATTAGCGCTCCATCTAACAGTGGATTTTAGTAATTCTCCAAAACCGCTGTTGGCAAGTGCCATGGTAAATAAACTGACTACTGCTGTAAACTGACTGACTGAGATACTGACACTGAACACTGCGATGTTCCTGGTAAGGGTGTTTCGGAATAAAATGGTAAAACTCAGTGGTAACGCCATCTAGTTATCTATTAAGAAACAAATTCTTATGTGTGCTACCTCACCTTCCGTCCCTTTTCTCTCGCCTTGCATTACATCCGTCGAACGATTGACAATAAGTAATAGTAAGATAAGTTTCTGTCGTTCTAAGCATACCGCCGGGTGCTGATTTTAGCACCTCGTCTCCCGCGCCGGTATTCTTACATAATATCAGATACACATTAAGCAACTTAAATATTTGGACAAAATCAAACCAACGCGGAAAAGCGAAGAAACCTGAATAACGTGGCACCAAGGTCAAAGTCCACCAATCACCCCAGGATAACCCAACCATCTGAGCTGTGGATTGCAGGACCGACCAGCAGAAGACAGGTTAGTTCGAGACTTCCCTTTTCTGTCTTCGTTATTTGCTCCTTTATTTTATGGAATCCAGATTTCGCATTTTGGCGTGTCCAGTCAGCATTATAAAATCATTTGCTCACACTTAACTGCGATAAAACTTAATGTATTCCTTCTGCAATTCGAGCGATAATAGAATCTCTTGCGAACTTTGTCATCAATGCTCACTCGTACTTGGAATCAAACGAAGGTCACAGCTTCTGCCAAATCGTGTACAGATCTAGCGTCATTAAGTAGGTACCTTGGCGTCTTAATGGACAGCGAATTGAGCTGGTACCAACAAATTGAATCGTTGTCATTAAGAGTAGTTCGTTTTGTCTCAATCTTCAAAAACTTGAGAATCTTTACAAACCAAAATAGAGGAAAAGAAACTTATTTTAGGGAGCAACTTACATATTGTATACTAGTATATTAAAATTTTCTAAGAATCGTGTTTTAAATTTAATAATAATTTAATCATACTTTGTGCTAACTAATATCAAAATTGTGTTTTGTCTAGTTATCTTTCTAAAATATATATTTTTTATTATTTGTAGAAAAAGGCATATCATCGACATAGGAAAAATTAATGATCAATTCTGGTGTATATGGGTGGCAAATTTTGCAGTCGTTTCAGTAAACCGTCAGCTGCAAACACTTTTCTGCCGAAGTACTTCATCTGCAGTTTCCAGAATAATGAGGAAACAAAATATAAACCAAGGTTTTTAACAAAATTACTATATGGAACATGAAACCCGTCGAAGGTTGTTGTTTAAATTTTTTTTCAAGTTGCCCTAAGCTACCAATGGCAATTACCTGAGTTTTCCCAGGGTTTGTGTCTCATGTCCAGTCCATGTTGTTCATGTTGTTTACTCCGTCCAGAGATGAAAAAAAAAATTGAATTTGTGCTGTCTATTGCGAAGTTTATGTTGTCAGTGTTAGCCTGAATGCTAACTGTAAATCATCATCAAATGCAGTGTAAATCATCTGCATTCTTGTAAAACACTAGGAAGAAAAACATAGAAAATAGCACTCCAACTTGTGGTATATCAGCAGCAGTTGGACACAACGAGGACACGCTATCCTCGACGGATATCCGCTGCCGCCAGCCATACAGATGCCATGCTTATCCTGCCTGATCCAAACTGCCTTGCCTTGGCTACATTATTTTTTTAAGGCCCCGAATACTCTGGCACATACTAGTAGTTAAATACTAAATTTAAAAAAAAACGCATAAAAATCAACGGTGCAAAGAAATATCAACGCAACAAAGAATGAAAAAATTTAAGTCACTTCATCATGTGATCTTTAAAATAATAAAACGACTTGTCCTCTCTTCTCGTAACGGACAACACGTCTCCTATACTTAATCAAGTAAAACTCAAAATAAAATGGTTCAAATTCAAGTAAACATGTCTGTACCGTATACACTCACGATCCAGAACCAGATTTGAAGCTAATAATCAACTGGACAAATTTTTATATGGACAGTTATTGTGCAACCTTTGAATCTATTGAAACTAAACTTAACCAATTATTAGTTAACGGTTAAAGGCTTATCTTCCCCACTTGTTTGTCAAGTTTATTGAGGCAACTAGCGCCATCTCTAAGTGAATGTTGGCACTAAATGCTCCCTAGTTAGTTTAGGTACTACGGATAGAAGGCGCCGTGAAGTCATATTTTTCGCTAAAACCTTATTGAAAGTTTAATTTTTATATTTACAGGTATCAGGCATTAAGAGCAAATTATTATCTGAGATGGTAATCAGTAAATAATTTAAATTCTGGTTGAAAAAATTTTAAAATGCATGTTTTCATTGCTGAACCAAACTAAAGCTCCATTTTATATAAATAAATAAAAACACAAATTATAGTTATATATTTATTTTCTTTCTAATTTTTTAATTTTATTATAATGTCCATTGTAAATTGCTCTCCCAAAATTTAAAACTTTATTTGTATAAAATCAAAATCAACAAAAAGTTATCTATCAGTCTCTGGCTGTTACTCGCGGTTGTACTCGGCTGTTACTCCTGCATAGGTAAAATGTGGTAACGATGTCCTGCTTGCAAAAAAAAATAAAAGACTTAATAAGTTTAAGAAACCAAATTCCAACAACACGGAAGGTAAAAATCTAAACAAACTGTAACACAAGTATAATATTGCAAAGATAACATAAAAATATCGTTTTTTTTTTTTAATAGCTTGCGTAGCTACGTAGTACGTAGTACGTACGGCTTCGGCTGTACGGTGGTGTGTTTGTATTTTGAGGTTAATGTAAATTTGCTAAATTCGATACCTATTAAGAGCTTTCAATCATATTCATCGTAAGTATAATCTTCGTTCACTTCTGTATTGATATTCATTCCATGAATACCTGAAACAATTTATAAATAAAAACATTTTGAACAAAATTCAACTTTGTAATGAAGGGAGAAAGAAAGTTTTCTAAGGTATTTAAAGAAAGAGTTAAATACCTTTAGAAGTTGAAGCAGGTTCTTCAATATTCCCTTCAATTGAACAATTGGGAAACTTTTCCCAATTCATTCAACACCAACCGATGGACCTCAAACAATGTTCATGATTTGAGCTTTTTATATGCGTACGAATAAATAAGAGATATAGTACTCACGACTACCGAATAGCATATTGATTAGCACCTCATACGCCGGAAGTCCCAGGTTCGAGTCCTGGTCGGGGCATTCATTTGTCTAATGAACACAGATGTTTGTTTTGGCGGTCGTGGTTGTTTATATTTTTATATGTATGTTTATTCTGGGTTCCACCCAGTTCGCTGTATGGTTATCCATGACACAAGCTCTGCTGTGTCATGCTGCTCTGCTACTTTGGAGCCATTCAATTGGTGTGTTTGTCTGGGGATTAACTATTCTCTATGCTACTTTTCATATCGACATTATTACTTTCACGCGAACTAAGCCGGGGACAAAAGATCTTCGAAGATTTTTAATCACGATATGATATAGTTCAATAACTTGTTCAACATTTATTTAATTCTAGTTCAGAGAGGATACTGGTGAAAAGATAAGCTGTAAAAGATAAGATAAACTGATAAAAGTTAATTATTATTTTCACTAAAATAAGATATAAACATGTGATAAATTGCATAGTAACATTTAGCATCATCAACTACTAAATTACTTTGGTATCTTAAAGCCTGGTTCATGCGTTATCACTTATATTAGGTCTTTACCTATGAAATTGCCGTTTTTCACGAAATAAATGAAGCGTAATTTTTTTATATATTTTTTATTTCTATTAATCATAATAATCACCCATGCAATCAATGCATCTTTGCCAACGCATTGGTAGCTTATTGATGCCTTTCTTGAAGAAATCAGCTGGACGGGAGGCAACAAATTCTTCAAAGGCATTTTGTACTGCCTCTCGGGTATTGAATTTTTTTCCCGCGAAGAAGTTATCCAAATTCTGGAAAAAGTAGAAGTCTGTAGGCGCAAGGTCTGGTGAGTACGGCGGATGACGGAGAACTTCCAACACCAACTCTTGTAGCTTGGAGACCGTCTGCTGTGCAGTATGAGGTCGCGCGTTGTCGTGCAGGAGCAGTGGAGCCGAACGATTGACCAAAGCTGGTTGGAGACGTGCGAGCTTCTCCATCATTGTGTTCAGTTCTTTACAGTACACATCTGCAGTAATGCTTGTCCCGTTTGGCAAGAAGCTGTGATGAATTACACCCGCGTTAGACCACCAAACAGTGACCATCACTTTTCTAGGGGTAAGTTTTCGTTTAGGGCATTGTTTGGGTGCTGAACCAGGGTCCAACCAACTTGCTGAGCGCTTACGATTGTCAAACAGGATCCATTTCTCGTCACAAGTAACAATGCGGTTCAGAATTCCTTCATTTGTATGCCTGCTGAGCAGTGCAAGGCACGTCTCCACGCGTACTTCGCGCTGGCGGTCATTGAGTTCGTGGGGTACCCATTTGTCAAGCTTTTTTATCTTGCCAATTTGACGCAAATGGACCAATATTGTTTTGATGCTAACGTCGAAAGCTGCTGCTAATTCAGCCGTGGATTGAGTTTCATCAGCTTCCACAATTGCCTTTAATTCGTCATTGTCGACCAAAGTTTTCGGACAACCACGGGGTCCATTTTTCAGGTCAAAATTTCCAGAACGGAAGCGGGTAAACCAATAACGGGTGGTGCGTTCGTTTGTAGTGTTCGCTCCGTAAACGTCGTTGATGTTGCGTGCCGCTTGTGCCGCTTTGCTGCCACGACGGTACTCATACTCCATAATTACTCGAATTTTTAACTTATCCATGATGACGAAAAATATTCGAATGCGTTGAAAACAAAACACTAACTATTAAACAAATGACGATTTTAGAAAAAGAATTCCATGTTTGTCAAATAAAATTAATTTGAATATAATTATCAGTCAAAAAAAAAATATTTTCATTTGAAATGGCCAGTACGGCAAAACGGCAGTTTCACAGGTAAAGACCTATTATTTGTAGAATTATAAATATAAATAAGTACAAAATCTTTTGAATATTTAAGAGATAACCCTCACCATGAAATACGACCTAGAATAAGTGAACTTTTGTAAAGAAGATTTGCCAATGAAATGAACGTACTTATAATAAAATAGTTCCAATTACTATTCATACATTTACTGTATAAAATATGATGAAAGATATCAATATGTACAATGACAAAACACTATATAATTCAAGAAACATATTTTTAACCTTCCCATACCCGCGCACGGTGTCACAGACCGAAAATTCAGGACACAATTTAACTGTTTTTTTTTTTTTCAATAGTACCTATAATGATATGATTACTAAAATAACCACTGAAAAATCTACCTGTTTAATTATATACTATCTGAAGAATGAAGCGACGTAATATAAGAGATGATTAAACGAACTTCCAAGTGAAGTTCTACCGCTATTATATGAGTCGCTCCATTCGAAGATAATAAAGGAGGGACGGCCTCCCGGAACCCATACAAAAGTTTTGTTTTGATTTCTAAAACATGAAGACTTGCTGGGACCGGGGTAGATCAAGTAAACAGACGGAAGTTTTTTGAATAAGTCAAATGGCATACCCTAAACCTGTGCGAAGTTACCTAGTACCTTAAAAGGACTACCTATTTAATTGTTTACTATCTTCTATATTTAAAGATGTTTTATTATTTGTCTCTCTTTCAACTTTTTCGAGATAATAAAATCTTAACTTAAAAATAACAAATTGCGTAAGATATAAAATTTACATGAGAATAATACAAATATCAATTTTGTCCAATAAAGTAGGCATTCCTGCATAAATTATAGTACAATTTTTTCGTATATTCTGAACAAAGCCAGATTTATAGGAACATAGGACGGCGTGGCCTTCACTGCTATATTTTAAGTGGTATTACTTCCTTTAAGAGGTATAATTTAATTTAGTGTAGAAAAAGGAATTCTTATTTGTCTGTAAAGATTTTTCTGTTTCAAAGAATATAATATATCGCCAGTTTTATTTTTTTGTTACGTAAGTGGATAATATTGACGGCCTGTTTGGTATGTTGGTAAGTAGCCTTGCCTTCCATGCCAGAGGTCCCGGGTTCGAATCCTGGTAGGGGCAGATATATTTGCTTTCTAGTCATGGATGTGTATTTACGTTTATTTAAGTTTATTTCTAATATTTATATATAAAAAAAAAAAATAATTTACGTGTGTTTATATATTTCTTAAGTTTATTTATCCGTTATCTAGTATCCATAACACAAGTTCTTTAATGATACTTAATTTGGGCTAGATAATGTGGTGTAATTGTTAGAAATATTTATTATTTATTTATTTATTATTATAAATAATAAATGTCGGTCTCATATTTTACGGGAACCAAAACAGTGTAGTTTTTTCTTTCAAGCAAATGGTATATTGTACGTACCGAGCGTATAGTTTATTAGTAAGTACAAATATTGCAAAATGTTTGATACTCGTATAAGATCATATTTTAGAGATATCTGTTAATGACATTCTGTAAGTCAAAAAAAAATTTAAACCTTCTAGGCATCTAAAAATATATTGTATTGAAACTTCCCCAATGAGAAATGTCTTCGTATGAAATGAAAATATGACCTCTATTGAACTATTTTAGGGATAAAATGCATTATTGCAAGTTTAGCTTTAGCTCACTTTATTAATGCCGGTGGTAAAGATTTATCCTCACTACAAAAAAGGAGTGCAAAGTCGCATCGTCTATATAAGCGCGCTAACTTCTACTTCTACTACTAGACCGCTAGTAGACCCGGCAGTCTTCCAGTAGTACTTTAAGCTTGTAAGTACTACTGCACCTCAAAGGCCAAACAACCTCAAGCGTTACTGGGGAGAATAAAAACCATACAGTAAGAAGCTAAGCAACGTCTTATAAGATAGACAAAGTCGGAACTCACGACAACATAGAGGCAGACTGACCATATATCAATATACAGGGTGTTAGCGTTAGTACTGAGCATCGTTTCGGGGTGGCACTTAAAGATGAATAGTAACAAAAACTATTTGGCCGAATTCAGTGCATAAAAAAAGTTAACAACTTTTGAATTTTTTCGTTTTTTTTATTTAAATATTTCTGAATGCAAATTACTCAATAAAATTGAAAGCCTTGCAGTTTAATAAATACACTTTCAAAATAAAACATAGCATGTATTGCCCAATCAAAATTAACTATAGAATTTTAGCTTTAAAAAAATGCAAAGAACACCCATCTTTTTTACAAAATGTAACCTTAAAAACGAAAAATTCCCCAAAAGCATGTACTTTATTAAAATTTTATCATCTAGGACATTTTTACTGCAATCCACAATTTATTTCATATCTTTAAGTTTACGGTTTCAAAATTACGACTGTTTGAATTTATCCTATCATATTTTAAATTAATAAATAAAATCATCGACCTGACAACAAAAAAAAAAACATAATAATTTTTTTATATAACATATGTACTTTAGACATAAAATATGTATAACTACTTTCAGCTTTACTTTTGTCCCTACAAAGAGGAATCATTACATAACAATACTACTAAATAATATACATATATTCAAATATTTATTTCTCTCAATATGTTGTTATTTTTATATAAACAGAGTGACTCTACCACCAGTTCGGAAAAAACTTTCGTGAAGAAGAACTGCCAAGAAACTTCAAGGGTATATTACTTTTCAAAATAAATTTACAATGTCTCCTTATGTCTACACGAAATTATTCTTATCTGCATCTGTTAGCTCGGCAAGTCTCCCCACAAGTATCCAAACGATGAACACTCTCAAATGGCTCCCGTTCACGAGTTAACGCGGGATCCAGCCATCGCCGTCCTCAACCGTATGAGAGGGAAGTGAGCGACCCGTCACCCGACGCTACAAAAGACGTAATTTAGAGACAATTACGCTTTTGACCTCATGAAATTCGATAACATTTAATACAACATCATAAAATTAAATTGGTACATCTATAAAATAATGTGTAATACATTAGGTAAGTAAGGAAAATAAAAAAAGGATATTATAAAAAAATTACTGCAAAATGGTAGTATTTGTACTAGAAATATTTCTTGTTATTATTTACCTTGTTATTCTTATATAAGTCTATTGGGAATAGACAAAAATAACAGTTGGATGATATTCTCGTTTAGTCTTACGATTGTTATTTCGTAGTTCGGCGGATACAGTAGCACTTTCCAAAGTTACCTTCAGCCTTTCCACCAAGTCCGATAGAAGTGTCTCATTTTTATAAAAAAAAGTTAATTAAAACTCGATCAATCTTCCTTTGTTTGTCTAGGAGTACCTGTGGCAGTCTTCAAAGTACAAAACTTGTTCTGTCAAAACTTGTTCGACGTGATATATTAGGTCTTTACCTATGAAATTGCCGTTTTTCACGAAATAAATGAAGCGTAATTTTTTTATATATTTTTTATTTCTATTAATAAAAATAATCACCCATGCAATCAATGCATCTTTGCCAACGCATTGGTAGCTTATTGATGCCTTTCTTGAAGAAATCAGCTGGACGGGAGGCAACAAATTCTTCAAAGGCATTAGAAGTTATCCAAATTCTGGAAAAAGTAGAAGTCTGTAGGCGCAAGGTCTGGTGAGTACGGCGGATGACGGAGAACTTCCAACCCCAACTCTTGTAGCTTGGAGACCGTCTGCTGTGCAGTATTAGGTCGCGCGTTGTCGTGCAGGAGCAGTGGAGCCGAACGATTGACCAAAGCTGGTTGGAGACGTGCGAGCTTCTCCATCATTGTGTTCAGTTCTTCACAGTACACATCTGCAGTAATGCTTGTCCCGTTTGGCAAGAAGCTGTGATGAATTACACCCGCGTTAGACCACCAAACAGTGAGCATCGCTATTCTAGGGGTAAGTTTTCGTTTAGGGCATTGTTTGGGCGCTGAACCAGGGTCCAACCAACTTGCTGAGCGCTTACGATTGTCAAAGAGGATCCATTTCTCGTCACAAGTAACAATGCGGTTCAGAATTCCTTCATTTGTATGCCTGCTGAGCAGTGCAAGGCACGTCTCCACGCGTACTTCGCGCTGGCGGTCATTGAGTTCGTGGGGTACCCATTTGTCAAGCTTTTTTACCTTGCCAATTTGACGCAAATGGACCAATATTGTTTTGATGCTAACGTCGAAAGCTGCTGCTAATTCAGCCGTGGATTGAGTTTCATCAGCTTCCACAATTGCCTTTAATTCGTCATTGTCGACCAAAGTTTTCGGACGACCACGGGGTTCATTTTTCAGGTCAAAATTTCCAGAACGGAAGCGGGTAAACCAATAACGGGTGGCGCGTTCGTTTGTAGTGTTCGCTCCGTAAACGTCGTTGATGTTGCGTGCCGCTTGTGCCGCTTTGCTGCCACGATGGTACTCATACTCCATAATTACTCGAATTTTTAACTTATCCATGATGATGAAAAATGTTCGAATGCGTTGAAAACAAAACACTAACTATTAAACAAATGACGATTTTAAAAAAAGAATTCCATGTTTGTCAAATAAAATTAATTTGAAATTAGAATTATCAGTCAAAAAAAAAAAAATTTCATTTGAAATGGCCAGTACGGCAAAACGGCAGTTTCATAGGTAAAGACCTATTATTATGTACGTCAGCGATGTTTTAATCTGTCATTTACTACCCACGAGCGAAAAGGATCCTCCCTCAACGGCATCTGAGTGCAGACCGAGGATAATTTATTTCATTGCGAACTATTTCGACATTACCTGCCAAAGCAAAATAGCCCAGTGTGATAAAAATGACATATCTCGTAATCAGGAAAAGTATAAAAATTTGCTTTTATATATTCTTGCGATCAGTTCTATTTTAGTAAAGCGATGTGTATCTAACTATAACAATAAATGAAATGAGGAAGGCCCTATCTACCATTGGCAATTGCAACTTTTTACTATTACTTTACTATTATTCTGTAACAACCAATGACATATTACATATAGACAGGTTATCCACTTTCAAAAATGACAACGCAAATGCAAGGCATTTGCCCGCTATTTGTCACAGTCTTGTGCAACCCAAATCACGGCTAAACGTCAAACAAAACTGAATCCCTATTCTGTGTTTTTTAATACCGTACAATGCCTTTTTAGGTGTTTAGACAGTGTAGGCATTAATTTTTAATTTTTTTTTATTTTAAATTTAGCTTTTTAATTAACAGTAATTACACTGTTACTGTTAAAGATATAGATAGAATAAACGTTTCTTTTAATGCGTAAGATCTATTTTTTTATAACTATCACATTTATTATTTTATTTTGCTATTTAAAATGACGTTTTAAAATTGACATGGCCATTCGTTTCAAGAAACTCGAAGAGTGAGATGTAATATGATTTTGTATGTGGGAGTAAAAGAGACAACGCTATAGAGTTTCAACATTTACGTTCTACGTCACGTACGCTTGCGACCAATTAGTGCGTACCAACATCACGAAGTACATAGTTATCTCTTTCTTGCAACAAGTGAACCGTATTATTCTTCTCCAACAAATTATATTACTCTATATATCGGGTAGGTATCTATAGTTACGTTGACGCCGTTTTTTTGTGCGGTAATGTTTGGGTATGACTTGTCTATATGTAATATGTCATTGGTAAACAACACACACCTACTTACTGCCTTACCGTGCCCATTGCCGACCATGAAATTGTACAACAACATCTTATGGCAAGGTTTAAAATAAAATACAAGTTATGTTTATTCGAGATATTGTATTATTGTTAAAACGTTCACATCACTTTATGCTGTCATTCACTTTGTTCCGCACTTTGCTGTTGCTTCCGCGCGGTGCACTGCTTGGAGTACAGAGCCTCTAACTTCTGGACATCGATTGAACTCAAACCTTGCCAGTGCCCCATAGACCACCCATCGTTCTGAAAACAAAGATATTGTCTAAAATCCATTGTCAAACGAGCCGTATGACTTAAAGTAAGATAGGCTTGTGTAACAGATAAAACAAACAGAAAGCTTTACCAGTTGCTGGAACCAATAGGTGTAGTTTCGACTTTTGCAATAGAAAATAAAAGCAGTTTATAAAAACAAACTAAAAACTGAGTACTAGCACATCCAAAATAGTACCAGTTAGCATTTAAATCCAATTATTGTAGCTTATATGCAGAACTTTAAATTTTTTTTTATCATGTACTCGAAGCTCTTCACGCCGTTGTTTGTAAACGTCAGAATTCGTATATGGTATTTTTTTTTTAAATAAAACCCCAGACAAACACACCAACTGTATGGCCCCAAAGTGAGCAGACCTTCGGTTATAGATGACCATACAGTGAACGGGGGGGGGGCATAATAAACATACACATATAAATATCCACAACCATGCATCGAGATCCAAACATCTGTGTTCATCACACAAATGAATGGCCCGTTCAGGACTCTTAACCTGGGACCTCCGGCATTTTAGACAAGGCTAGTAACCGCTACGCTACTCAGTCGTCAAGATTTGGGATTAATGTTACAGATTTGATTTCGTTTATATGTGTATATTTATGAGGTACTTTTGTACATACATAGCGAAAACAAAAAGAAGTAGCGTTCTATAAAATAAGTGCGAGAAAAAGGCGCCATACAATAACCGCCAAAAAATGATTCAGTGTTTTGATTATTTTAACCTGAACTCAGAATGGCCGGTCATCAAAAATACATAATGTCAATGATCTGTCATGTTATATGAAAAGATTTTATTTTGCGAGCCAATATTAGTCCATTGAAATGTTACATAAAATTTACGTTTCTTTGAGGACGCAATTTTATTTTTGGAACATGTAGGGGCGGTCAGTCGAAGCTTAACCCCAAGTTTGCGGGGTTGCCACTCTTGTCCCGCGGCCGCCATCTTGTAAAAAGGTGTGAGAACGCGTTTTTCGCTATTTCTGCTAAAGCATTGATTCGTACAAAAAATTTGTAAAAATATAATTTGTAGCGAATTGCTTTGTCTACAATTTTGTTTGTAGTATTTTTTATCGTAAAATCAAAAACAAAGAAGTTATAAGCAAAAACGTGCATAAAATTATCAAAAATATTTTATGCTTATAACATTTTTTTACATTTTACAAAGAAAATTACTTTAGACCACCAGCTAACAACAACTAACTAAGGATGTTTCTCCATAATTTTTATGAGTTTTCTTTCTTCTTTTCATCTTGAAAAAGCATGCAGAAACTGAATTTCTCGAAAATGCACACTCCTCTAAGAAATTATTGTACCAAACAAAAATTGTTTAGGTTTTATAGGAAAAGAGTCAATAATAAATAAGTTAAATTATAGGAATGTAACAAAAATTTTTTGAAAGGCGGTGTACAAAAAAAAACATAAAATGAAGGTAAACATTTCGTTTTGACCGGATTCTTATGAGTATTGACGAACCCGGTCAACTTTGGAGTGCTGTAAAATCGTTATAAATGAATATAATTTAAAAAAATATTAGATAAAAATAGGTGTTTGTTAAAAGACCATCTACAAGATTGGTCTGAAGTAAATTTCTTGTAAAATGTAAAAATAAAGTTATAAAACAAAAAAGAATTTTTTTTGAGAAATTTGGCATTTTTTTGCTTATAACTTCTTTGTTTTTGATTTTACGGTAAAAAGTTACAATTGTAAAAATTGTAGACAAAGCAATTTGCTACAAATTATGTTTTCACCAATTTTTTGTATGATTAATACTTTAGCAGATATAGACAAAAAGCGTTCTCACCCCTTTTTCCAAGATGGTGGCCGCGGGACAAGGGTGGCAACCCCACAAACCTGGGGTTAAGCTTCGACTGACATCTACCACATGTCCCAAAAATAAAATTGCGTCCTCAAAGAAATATAAATTTAGGCCTATACATTGTAACATTTCAATGGACTATATGGAAATTACCGGCAATTTAATGAAAATATGAAAAAAAAAATCCATCAAACTTTAAGGATTCAAAATATTTTATTTCATCATAGGTTAAAAAAAATGTACGCTTTATGAAAGTCTATTTTTCTAAGTCTTCATCGACATTGCGTAAATACAACTTTACTTCGGCTTTAAAATGGTATTATGGGTGGACTGAGAGGAAAGACGACGAAAAAATAACCTCTTGGAACTCTTTTATACAAACATCTTTTATAAAATACTTGTGGTAGAAGGTATACAAAAAAATACAACAAACCAAATTTGGTAGAAGGTTTAAAAATACAAATACAAGGTATAAAAGGATGGCGACATGAAAGAAACACGCACATGACAGCTAATTATGCGTACTGATTAGGGATACCTCCATTTTCGATATGAATAAGAAAGAAGTCACTCACCCAGATGGGGTACATGATACTTTTGGCTCCGTTCTTGATCTGCAGCCACGGGTAGTGCATCACACTCTGGTAGTCGTAGGGGAACCCGACCGAAGCAGCCGGGGGTAGCACGTTTTTCATTTCTTTACTAACTTCTGTAAAGTGTTAATTTAATATTCAGTGAAACGTGTTGTTGCCAGATACAGCTGTGTAGTCAGTGCCATCAGTTTGGCATCTAATAAAAATTTTTTGAAAGCTTCCTACGAAACCTAAGACTTTAGGTGAAAAATTATTTGTTCACAAATTTTGCCTGTAATTTCAATGGCTGGAGCCGGCAACGAAAGTTAGAACTAGGATACTCTGAAGTGTTACCCTAGACGAGTTATAATTTTAATTTGAGTAATGATACTTTTTTGAAGGACATTCATGCGTCTACATAAATATATATTTACTTATTATCTTAGAATGACTTAAAAAAACCGGTAATAAATTGAATTAAAATTTTAGCGCAATATTGCAATGGCAACTACTTCAGTATACAGGGTGGAAATTTGTAATGCCACCTGGAGTTAAAGTACTCAATATAGCATGTTTTACTCTATCTAAACATTCTTAGAATTTTAAACATTACTTACAAACACAAAAAATCTGTATTCAAAGGTTTTGAAAATAAGTTTGCTACGCCCGTGAAACGAAACTGTAAAATTCCTGAAAATTAACACCCTGTACTTTTAAGGCATCAATCAACAGAGTTTAGCGTAAGTATCATATGAATTAAAGATTATCAAAAACATCATGAAATCATATACATTTAATAACAAGAACAAGATAAAACACCTCCACACAAGGGTGCGTGAGATCAATTATTTTGATAAAAATTATTAACATAATTTACTTATAAAAATTCAAAAAAACTATTATGTTAATGAAAATTTTTTTTAATTCTGTAAGGAAGTCATAGTATATTGTTTCTAGATTGTGTAGTGGCCCCAAAATACAACTAGTGTTTGTTATATAAGAAATTAAACTTTCTAGGTATGTTTGCTCTTCCGCGAATATGGATCAAAGAGTAAGGTGATAAAAAAAACCAAAACTTACCGGGGCTCATATTATTCCAATCCAAAAATAGGTATGAATCGCGGTCGTGCATGTTGTGTTGATGGTCCAATCCCAAAACATGGACGAACAAATGTAGCAACGTGTTCACCGAATTAAAACAATCTTGGTTTATTTCTAGGACCTGTGATAAAAATGTATCTTTTCCCAAAACAATTTAAATCTTTTCAATATTAGACACTAACAACCTAACCAGGTGTTATCAAATGATCAACAGAAAGAAAATAGTTATTATACTAGAAAAAATTAATTGAGGCTACTGAGATTACTTTTGTTCGGTCTTGGTCTTGCTGTCGAAGTGGGCTTGCAAATTCTAAAAGCTAACATCCAATGTTAAGAATGGTGTGGAGTAGCGCCAATGTAGCCCTGGGTGCTTGCCATAGATCCATGTGACATGTAAGACCTTTTTACTCTGATGACAAAATTATGTATTCTAGAACTAATCAACGTTGGGAGAAAATTGATTGAAGAGGAGTTTGCTAATTTTACGCACTAGATCCTGTACAACGAGTGGAAGGCTTCATACATAGGAAATAGTCTATCACTAACAATTGTTGAAGACAAGTGTCTCCAAATTCCGCTATTCCATTTTTGAGTATTTTTGTATCGAATAACTACCAGCCACCGTTTTACAATCACTCATGTACAGTGTTATAATCATATCCCTACGTGCTGTAGTTACTTAAAAGGAACAATTTGTTTTGCACAAATCAAATCAAAACAACTTTAGGACACACTAAACCATGCGACCACTGATGTTCTTGCGGGTGAACTGACAGCAGTCCATGGCTTGAGTTGTCGGTAAGTTCTATATGCAAGAAGAGCTGTGAGTGGTCGATTGAGTAGCGCATCGCTGCATTCTTCCAACTTACTGGGTTAGCCTTAGGCTTGCCAGGTTCTGGGCAGGCACATCCGCTTGTCGAAGATCGAGTCAGGACCAATATGTTATCTGCATGTCTCCTAGTAGCCTGTCGTTTGGTGCGTTTACCTGAAATTCATATTAAAATTGTTTAAATTCTGAATTTTACATGCTTCAAAACGACTCCAAACTCTTCAAGCTTTCAAATTATACTAGGGATAGCAAATTTTAACAATTTCATGAGATGGTTCGTAATTTTGCATCAAGTTAATAAAAAGTATGATTGTAATATAATTTCTAGGCAAACTGAATTGTGAAATCACGTGATGAATAAAGAATAATGACTGAATAAAAAAAAACAAATCTAGATTCATAGCACAAGTAACCAGTACTTAAATAAAGTTATAATTATGTTACATCTTTATCAAATGACTAGTTTTTTATAAGAAATTGAAAGGGAAAACAAAAATGATGTCCGAAATTAGTGTTTACACCAAATAAAAAAAACACTCACTAGTTGTATTCTGAGCACTAGACCTCCTTTCCGCATCGCCATCTTTTTGAGGCTGTGTTGTATTTTCAGCATCAGACGACGGCGTGGCGTCAAAGGGTTTCCCCTCTCCTTCATCATTGGTTGGTAGTTCAGAGTCAGAAACCTTGTCAGAACCTGTGCCCGCAGCCACTGTGTCAGAGCCGGAGTCACGACTTTTGTGCTTCGACTTATCAGTTTTGTTATCTTCAGGGGGTCCAGCGTCTTGGAATACTATACAAGTCTCTTTTTGAATGTGGTTGATCACAGCTGCTATGTTATCTCTTTCTTCGACGGCTTTAGAAATAAAATTGTGATCGTATTTAATTGAAATGAAATGAAATATTTATTTCTCAACATTGACAAATAGTTGTTCTTATTGATGTCAAATAAAACATGACTCTACCACCAGCTCGAAAAAACCTTCGTGAAGAAGAACTGGCAAGAAACTTCACGGGTATATTTTTTTCAAAATAAATTTACAGAGTCTCTTTATGTCTATACAAAGTTATTCTTATCTGCATCCGTTAGCTCGGCAAGTCGTCCTCCCCCCAAGTATCCAAACGACGAACACCCTCAAACGGCACCCGTTCATGAGTTAACGCGGGATCCAACCATCGCCCTTCTGAACCATATTAGAGGGAAGTGAGCGACCCGTCACCCAACGCTACCATAAGTAGACGTACTTTAGTGACAATGACGCTTTAGATATTCATTGGTACGAAGAATTCAACGAACAAACAGACACATTACACATGTTTTGTTACAAATACTAGTACAATCCTGTTAATGAGGGGATTATACCCAAGGGCTTTTATCATCCAAATAATCGGATAGTTTATGTTGATAGTTTTTGCTTGAGTAAAAAATATACACCCACTTGGAGTTGCCCGCGGTTTCGCTCGCTTATACCACGCAATAGTGCTTTTTTCTTAAGTTATTAAAATGTTGAGATGAGATGCTCTATCCGCATGTCGAAGCACATTCGTCACATCTCATAGTAAAAATACCAAGAAACGTAAAGTGATTCTCATTCATTTATCTTTTATCAAAATATTTGCTATTCTAGATATATTGAGATTTTTCAAAATCTAATGATAATAATATGGTATATCCCAACATGAAGTTGCAGATATGATTGATAGTCAAAAAAGCTAACTGACTACTGGCTAACATTAGGTCGATGTGGATATTTAGTTCATTATTCGTGTTTTTATAACAATTTCTGTGGTTCATTACTCTCGGTAGTATTTTTTGTTTAAATGAATTACATAATCCGAACAAAGAGCTGTAAGATAATCATCTCGAAATCAAAAAAAGTTTTCTTAAAAATCGAATACCAGGAAAAGATATTTAGTGTCCATGTAGTCTTGAACTAGGCTATTTACATAAAAATTAAGATTTGAATTTTTTGTATGTTATTTTTGTAATAGATGACACAATAACTACAATCTATTTTAAAAATTCTTTTGCTCAAAGGTAGCTACATTATCGTTGAGTAATTAAAATAAATTAGACCTTTATAAAAATAACAATAACTTAACCTAAGGTATCAACAATTTGCCAACAACAATAATCAAACATTTTTTGTATTGATCTGACTGGTTAACTTTCATTCAAATCCGTTCAGCCGTTTTTGCGTAATTGAATAACAAACTTTCAAAACTTTCACAATTTTAATATAAATGGAATACATCCATTCTCACCTTCATAACGGTTTTTATATTGCTCAAAGTCATTTACATAACAGTATTTAATACAATGACGACATAAAATTACTTAATTTGTTGTCAAATATTTGCCGTTAAAGTTATTTGCAATTGTCAGGCGTTCGTCTTCCATTTCGCCCGATGGACAGTGACGATGAATAATAATAATAACTTTTTTATTATCTCAGAAAAGTGTTACAAGCTTATGTGAAGTCTCTGACCCCTAAACTAAACAAAGTTTGTATTTTAGGGATCAGCGCCCTCTCCCATTTCAATTTCTTAAAAGTATGTACAGTTTTAATTTAAAAAATGGATTTTTATAATTATACATTACAGTTCACTGAATTAATAAATATGCGTGTACCTAATGAATAATGAATTTGTATTAAATTATAAATTTTTATATTGTATGATATGAAAGTTTACATGAAGAAATCCATTACATTTAGTTTCCAGCATTAGGTTTGGTATGTAAATAATTTTTCAGTTTGAAAATAGACCATGGATAATAACCAGACCCTAATCTTTTTTTACATTCATACACTGTTTGGGGGAAGAAGTTTAAAATTTTATTTATTTTATTGTAGAGGTGCACAGAGAGGAAAAAGTATTGCCTTTTAGCGAACGTAGTATGACAGTTGATTGTGTTTGTAATATTAGGAATCCTACGCTTATTACGATAAATCTCAGGATCGTAATAAGTATTATTATGTTGATTCGTTATAAAACTGAGAATAAATAATTGCCGAACTGTTAATATTTGCCATTCTTAGTACAGTTATTTTGTTGGATATCTATATGGTTTAGATAACATAGTTTTTAACAGACATCTTTGTGCTCTTTTAAGCCTAATAAGGTAGGTCTTACATGGGCCACCCCAGGTGTTTATGCAATATCTCATAATTGATTGGGCTAAAGCAAATTAAACAGTACGCAAAAAGTTAAACTCCGCTATATGCCATAATTTTTTTAAAGTCCAAATGAGTTTACGCGTTCGTGTCGTTACTAGTTGAATGTGAGGAAGCCAACTTAATTTTTCATCCAACAGCACACCAAGATACTTTACAGTTTTAGATTTTGTTAGTTTAAGACAGGAGCATATCTGAGTTAATTTTAGATCACAAGAGTTTATCTTAATTTCGATATTTGCAGATGGGGCGCTATCAATATGAAATTTAATATAGATAGATTTTGATGTATTTAAGTTAAGTAAATTGTCTTTGACCCTTTGAACTCCCTTTTCAGGAGTAGATAGAACCTCACTCCAATTCTTCCATTTAAAAAATAGGGCCGTATCATCAGCATATGTAAACAATTTACCATTGTATAGGGACATATTGCACATGTCATTAATATAAATAAGGAAGAGTCTTGGGCTAAGAACGCTTCCTTAGTGGACTCCAAAAGTGACAGTTGCATCAGAGCTAATGAAGTTTTTGATTTTTACCCTCTGCACTCGATCACTGAGGAAGTCTCTGAAAATTTTCAAAGCAAAATCCCTGATTCCTATGCTTTTCAACTTTTGCACAAGAGTAAGTATCTAGACGGTATCGAAGGCTTTTGCCAAATCCAGAAAAACACCGAGATATTTTTGTTTTTTTTGCATTTTATCACCCACGCACTTTGTCAAGCTATTTACTGTTTCTTTTGTGCTGATGCCCGATCTAAATCCAAATTGGGAGAGGGATAAAATTTTGAACTTCTCTAGAAATTTTATCAAACGGTTACTAAGTAATCTTTCAAGAAAGGGCTGATAACACAGAAATTGGTCTACAATGTTCGATACTGTCCCGAGCACCATCCCTATATACAGGAGTAATAAGGGAGCTTTTAAATACTTTGGGAAAACAGCCCTGTTTAAAGCAGACATTAAAAAGCATTGTAAGCGGAGATAGAATGATATTCTTAGTCATTTTAAGAAATACTGCTGCGATGGAGTTCCAGCCTACAGCACAGTCATTTTTGAGGCCTAACAGAATCGATTCTACTGCGGTTACATCAGGTGGATCGAGCACAAAGACGTGTCACGCTTGCTCAAGAGGAACCTATTCACGCTACTTTTTAAAACACTAGGTTCATACTTTTCCATTCTGTACATTAATTATATACAAAAGAAAAATAAAATATTACCATTAGGTAATTAAGAAGAATGTACCCGTTTAAATAAGGTACCTCATGGATAGGTGTGTAACGTTATACTATCCATCAGGTAAAGTGGACCACAAAGGCCAACATTAAAAATATAAAAAACTATAAATTTTACATAAACTTTTGGTCAGGGCTGTTCTAGGGTGGTATTTCTTCCACAACCGTTTAATTTATAAACTGACGTTTCAAACATGTAATAGTAGTTCTTTTGACGCTGAAAGGAAGGTACGCACGCAGACGGTTCAAATCATTTGTACGGCTGGCCCTTTGTGTACTTTTGCTCGTAAATATGTAATTTAATGTTGTGGCAGCCGTTATGTTGTCGAAACATGTTCTCTTCGCTTTCTGTGCAATCTGTACATTTTAATGTTTACTACGCAAACTCAGTCACTGTATACATACAAGCTTAACGCCACACAGCACCGCGCCCATAAATGTACAGTTAAATTACAAGAACAAACGCATTTCTAAATAAAGCTTACGATTAGCAAAACGTCATTTATCAATATTTCTCCTTGGGTCATTGTATTGAGGGAGATTCCCCGAACAGGGATTTACACACACTAACTACACCAGAGTATCACAAAATCCACATCCAATGACGCGTTCTAGACTGTGAAAACGTAAAGACATATACTTACAGAATTCTAACTTGTCTCGGATCATGTAATTAACTACGCCGTACGGCCACAATCTGTCTTTAAAGTAATCTTCAATTTCGCTACGCTCTATCTTCGGTGGTTCCAGTTGGCCCTTCACCACACTGGGGCAGGTGCTGAGCAGGTACTGGCGGTTTCTTTCAACGCACTCTTTACCGAATACTATTCCAATTTTCGCTAGATCTCCTTCGCTTAAACCTTCTCTCTGTCCAAGTTTTGTATCCAGCTGCCGTTGAAGAATTAATAAAAGCGTTTATAATTAAATGATAATGACATCATAATGTATAGGGGTAACTATTATCGCAAAAATAAATGAACCTGGGACCTTCGGCGTATGAGACGGGGCAACTAACCACTACGCCACTTGACCGTCAAACTTAGACTTAGATATGAAGGAAGAAAAAGGAAAGGCCAGTGATCCAAACCAAGGAAACCTACGAGCATATATAAATACAAATATATGTTTCAGAAATAAATAAACATATACATTTATCATTAATAATAATGTCCATGTGCACGGATAGAAATCCCATTAACATCAGCATAGCATGCTCGTTAGCCGGCTATGTAAATATTGAAAGAAGGAAAAGTTTCATTAATAGGCGTAAAAAAAAATAGATTCATATAATGAAAACTCGTGCCTACAAGTCTTTTAAATTATTTCTTTCTTGTCGTAGTCAAGCTGTATACCTAATTACCTATTTCACTTATTTTACAATGTTGACCATAGAGTGCCGAGAGGTTTGTTTTCTCCTATTCACGTGTTTTTTTTTTATCTATAATGGAATACAATATTTTGATTTGGATTTGATTAGAAAAATTACACAATTTGTCTAAATGCACCCTTTTTCAAGGATCTGCCAATGTAAGCAACCTTTATAATCGACTTGTTAGTGTAGCCAACATTACTAAACACAAATTAGAACCGAAAGTTAACATAAAAGTTATTCAAATAAATACAAACTAGGAAATGATAGTCGATACAATAACTTTTCAATCCTACAGCTAGCGCCACCCATCAGCGACAACATGAACTTCGTTAGCTAGAGAACTTTCCAACAATGAATACCGCAAATCATGACAAATATACAAAATGAAATAAAAATCAATATCAAAAGATTCTATCTGTGTTGCCATTATTATATTTCTTTTTTATTATCACTATTAAAAATGTTTGCTATAGTTAGTTATATTTGTTGTGTTTGATGTAAGATTGTATCAAGAAATTGTACAATTTATTGTACAAAACACTTATTTTTATTTGGTGTTTTTATACTTTTTAACTTGTATACCTTTTTACAATATATATTTTTACGTTTGTTACATAAAACAGAATATAAAAATCTATGTTTTTTTACTGTCAATACTTGTGTAACGATTCTACTCCATTTTTTGTAAGAATCGGTAGTATTTTAAAGGCTTATAACCTAACAAATTATTTAATGGCTTTCACATAAATTCAAATTCAAGAAAATAAAATGACTTTACTAAGATGCTCACTAAAAGACACAGTGAAAATGTTGCCATTGTTTTTTGAGGCTGTATTACTGTATTGAGTATTGTATTACTGTATTGAGTATTGTATTACTGTATTGAGTATTGTATTACTGTATTGAGTATTGTATTACTGTATTGAGTATTGTATTACTGTATTGAGTATTGTATTGCTGTATTGAGTATTGTATTAAATTGTTTTATTCAAATATTACGTTATTTATTATTGGTTTTACCTTACTGAAGATGGTAACTTTGCCATTTTTGGAGAAGGCTTTAGCAGGGTAATGTAGAATGCTGGAATAGTCATAGCCAATGCTGGGGAACGGATCTTCAGCCCGTCTGTAGAAATATTTTTTATAACCTGCAAAACCAATTTTAAGTTATCAAGCTGGTTCAGTGTTACTCTCCGGTCTCTAAGTTTATTTCGGAATTCTGTATTTGAAATTGTAGTTTTCATAATAGTAATTGAATATAGGTAAAATTGTAAATATAGGTTTGAAAAAAAATTTGCAAGTACTAAAGACTTTCATCATGACTTTCATCATAACTTTTATCTTGAAGCGCAAACTTAGTTGGGCACTCAGCAAATATTAAACGACTTTGGCTGGGAAGAGTTAATGCATCCTCCACACAACTCTGACTTAGCATCTTTAGATTTCAACTTATATCGATCTCTTAAAAAAGTTGATATCAAAAGAGGACTGTGACAGATATTTGATCAGAAGTCTTAAACTTCTACAACTACGCGCGTCACTATCGAATCAATGAAAACTGAATAACTGACTCAAACTCTTATATTCCTTAAAATTTATATCAAAATCATTACCCTGGCGTAAGAACACGGATCGTTTATATTTATAATTTAAATATTTGAAGACAAACTCATTGATTGGGCAAGTGATATAGGATACGGACCTAGGCTTAGAACGGCGTATATTGAAACTACCTATAGATAAATATTATATGGATAGTATATTGAATTAAGCAGAGGTAGTTTCAATATACGACGTCCTAAGCCGAGGTCCGTGCCCTCTCGGGTGCCCTTAGGCGTATCGTGTGTAGGAGTTAGTTTAAGATGCGGCTAAGCGCCGTCAGCGCTAAGCTACAACGTCCAGTGAAATTCAAAAGGCCCGTGGGGCCATAAATAAACTGTCCATTTAGAAAAATAAAAGAAAAGGGCAAGTGATAATGAAATTAAATGAAATATTTATAACTCAATGTTGACAATTACTTGTTCTTATTGACGTCAAATAAAACATGGAAAAAAACTTCACTTGTATATTTTTTTCAAAAATAAATTTACAGAGTCTCTTTATGTCTATACAAAGTTATTCTTATCTGCATCCGTTAACTCGGCAAGTCTCCCTCCCCCCAAGTATCCAAATGACGAACATCCTCAAATGGCACCCGTTCACGAGTTACCGCGGGATCCAGCCATCTCTTCTCTCAATATTTTGTTAAGATCTCATCTAGAGTGGTATCACTGGCCTTTCTAGAATTAAGATATGCTTAAATACCTATAAGTGGACCGTGTATCCAACTGTCAGCTATATCTAATTTAATTGAATGATAAGGTTTGACTTGCCAGGTTTAATGTTATCCCACAGGACTGTGATGTATTGGTTCCGGTCTGGACGCGTGTGCTCGTGCGAGAATCCCAGTTGATGCATTACCTCGTGCACTATCTGACCCGTCGCCATGCAGTCGTAGCCTAGCACCACAATCTGCAAATAATTGTGTTACTTGTTCGAAGCTGGCTTTTTAAACATCTGAATTTAGCATTGCTGGTAAAACTTGCCAGTTAAATAATCAAAATCAAAATCAAATTAAATCAAATCATTTTTATTTCAGACCATGTGCCAATGGACATGAAAAATAATGGCTAGCCTTATTTATTTATCTATTATTTACACTTCAATACACCTTTATAACAAGAAATACCATTAAAAATATTTTATTATACAATAAGGTTATATTTGGCGGTCTTATCGCTACACAGCAATCTCTACCAGACAACCAGAAACGTTGATGTTAGAATCAAGATTTATATCAGGTTCGACATATATGAAAGTCTAACATTTTAATTTCCTTAAAAACTACAAACACACACAAATATTACTTACATATACAACACTTACGTAATAAAGAATTTAAAAAATAATAATAATAAAAAATACATATACAGGGTGTCCAGAAAGTGAAGGATTTTCCTTAAACTGCGGATAGGTCTATTCATTTCCTACCTCAAAAATAAAAAAGCTTCTGGTAAAAGTCTCATAATTTTTGAGTTATCGGTACGTCTAGATTTCTTTTTGAAAAAAATATTTTTTCTATTTGAGGCATGCCATTTTGACAAGGTCCCGTTATTTTAAAGTACTCGTAGTTACTTAAGTCATTAAACTCAATGCCAAATTATTTCCTAAAATGTTAAAAAAACCGGTAAAAACAAGTTTTCCAAAAAAAAATTTTCGTACTTTTTCTAACAGCTAACTTTGATAGCCTGTGGTTTTGATAAAATGTACTTAGCTGATCAGACCAAGAACCTTAAAAATGGTTTAGGTAATTAACATTACTTTTAAAACTATTTTTTTATGATTTCACTATACTATTTCCATTTCTTTATTTTCTCGATGACAGCTCCTGTGAAAACTTGTGCGAGCGTTTTTTCACATTATGTATGCATTATTTTATAAAAATATATATAATACCAGAGTCGGAGAAACTGATAGGGATGGAGCTATAGCGATAAACGTAACAAACGATAACTGTCATCGAGAAAATAAAGAAATGGAAATAGTATAATGCGGGCAGGTCGATTTTCTGAATTTACAGTACAAACATACAATTGACATAAAGTTACTGTGAAAGTCTTTTTCCATTGGTAAACCTTAAAAAAGCACGCTACAATGAAGTTAATCATGAAACCGACTTTTTAGTGTCATGCTTGACTGTGTTCGGTTCTGACGTACTCTCCTATTTTCTCACAACGAATTTCTTCGAGCTAGGCTTAAACAATGACCAGATACGAGTACACGCCTAGCGAGTACGCTGATATTCATCTTGTTTATGATGAATGCCATTGCAACGCTTCCAAAGCCACTGAACGCTATGCAGAAAGGTATCAATTATTTTCCGATGAAAGAATTTTTTTAAATAACATAAACTTTCACCAGAAGTAAAGGCTTTCCAGAAAGAATTTTCATGTATAGATACAAATAAAAGATACTAAATCTTTATTTTAATTTTATGCTGAACATTTTTTATAGTAGATTATACTAAAATAACTAAAAGTAAATTCTTATTTTTGTATTGCTACAGGTATCGCGTGTTTATTAAAACCATCTGGCGTGTGCCGAAGGACGGTTGCCAGGACTAAGTCACAAGTAGAAAATGAGTTTTTCAATAAAATACTTTGGGGCGACGAATCCTCGTGCAGAAAAGATGGGTACCTAAATATGCACAATTTACATAGCTGGCAACTGGAAAACCCTCATCTCACATGCCAGGATCGGTCTCAAACCCAATTTAAAACAATTGGACTGGAATATTAAATGGTCAAGGAAAATTGCCTTCTTGATTTCTTTTACTGGGGTTGTTTAAATATTTAGTCTAGGCGACGGAGACTTTCAACATTACCCAGCTATGAAAAAAATAGAGCTGCAGAACAAATTTCAAGACAAGGACACGCTCGCTACGTAAAAAGATCCTTTATAAAAAGATGTAATGTGTAAGGGCAAATGACGGGCATTTTGTATATTTATCATAAAGTACCAAATTAATTAACTGATAATTTGTATGTATGGGTATACTGTATTTATTTCATTCTTATACGATCATATTCTTACATTTAAATGAACTAAGCACATTCCAAAAATCTACCTTCCTGCATTTGTACTATCTTTAAAAAAAGTTTCAATGTTATGTTAAATACCTATACCATTTTGGAATACTCCACAAACCAACCTATACCAAGCAAATTTTTAAGGTTCTTGGCACGATCAGCTTAGTACATTTTTTAAAACCATAGGCTATCAAAGGTAGCTGTTAGAAAAAGTACGAAATTTTTTTTTGGAAAAGTTGTTTTTACAGATTTTTTTTACATTTTAGGAAATAATTTGGCGTTGTTTTTAATGTAAACTGCGAGTACTTTAAAAAATGGGGCCTAAAAATGTCTTTATTTGTCAAAATTCAAAAAAATCTAGAAATACCGATAAATCAAAAATTATGAGACTTTTACCAGAACTTTTTTGTTTTTGAGGTAGGAAATAAATAGACCTATCCGCAGGTGAAGGATTATCCTTCACTTTCTGGACACCCTGTATAAATACATATATATTCACTTAGTTATAAACTTTTGATAAAAAGTGTTTCTTCAAGTTGATTTTAAAAGAATTATTAATTATCCTTCACCTTACTACACGTAATTTTTCTAGCCTGGTTTATCTCTGGTGGAAAAGAATTTATCGAAATTCAGACTTCGAAATATACATAATAAGTAAAGGCATATAAGCGAGAAATGTGTAAAACTGTTTAACTTGGTCAGACATTTGTAGTATTAACATTTATACCGCTTTCCCGTTTTATTACGTTTCAGAACACCAGTCAGCTTCCTTCACATCTTTGGAGTTTAATCCTGATATATAATATTTCATAGCCAACAATAAAGTCGCCTTTGTTATGTATAAACTATTTAATCAGAATTTAGGATGTCACAAAATGTCATTACTATCCATTGTCCCAAATAAAACTTATATAGTATGTTAACCCATAATAAAACATGTCCTAAAATTGAAAGTGAATACATCGTAAAGAAAATCCATAAAAGTCACTTTTAAAACTTATAAAATAAAATATAAAAACAATTATAGTTACAACTAGATTTTCCGCAAATCACTACGTAGTACATAACAAAGTCCCCCTTCGCGTCCGTCTGTCGGTCTAAAAGCGATAGGCACAAAACCTACCGAACGGCTTCTCATACAGTTTTTACTGATCGTCGATGGTTTTATACTTAAAATAAAGAACAGAATGAAACATAAGTCGTAAACAGAAATATACGTTACTTACTGCTTAACTTTAAACATATGGACGTGACAACAGGCAAAAATATGCAAACGTGGTTTGATAATAAGTTAATAAAAAAAAATTGTTTTAAGTTTACTAAGTCTTATGTTCACCCTAATTGCTACGTTAAACTGTCATAGACCCATAGCATGTGACTATATTCGAATAGGGTGACCACAAGTTTGGTGTTTTTGCTATCTAAAATTATTATCAATAAAGTTTAATTGTTTTATTGTTTCTGAGTTAATGCATGTAAGCAACGAATTTGCATGTCAGTATTCATGCAAGCATGCATTAATTATTTTTACTATGTAAGGACAAACGTGTTCATGGCTACCAAAATTAGAAGATGAGTATATTATATAAACTATTACTATGAATAATGAAGTTGAGAACTAATAAACTAGTAGGTAATTGAAAAAAAAATTATAGTTTCGTATTTATACGGATGCAAACTTTATGAGACAAAGGGTTATCCCGGGTTTAGAAATATACGTATCAACAGAATCCAGGCAAATTATATTTTCTATCAAATAACTAAAATACTATGAAGAGTAAGTGGAAGAATTATAGATTATTTTAAGGTCTTTGATAATACATTTCGTAAAATTTAATGCAATAATTTAAATTTCGGTCTTCAATAAAAACATTTCCTGATTTTTGTTGTGTTTTTAAGAATAAGTATTTTTTTACTCACCGTAGAAAATTTGAGTAAAAAACTTTATTTATTTTTCAATCAGTCTTAATTAAAATTCAAAAAAAAAAGAAAAATATTGTTATTAATAATCAGTGTTGCCCCCACTTACATTAATGACACATTGACATCCATTTTTCATACTTAAAATTAAATTGTCAATGTCTTCCTGCGGTATGAGGTCCCATGTTCTTTGCAAGTGTTCGTGAAGTCGTTGTTCCGTCGTCAAATTTGGTGGGAAACCTCTCAAAGCTCTTCGTTGTAACACGTCCCAGGCATGCTCGACAGGATTTAAGTCGGGCGAGTGTGCAGGCCAATCCAAAACTTGAATATCGTGGTCTCGGAGAGCGGCCGACACCAGCCGCGCCGTATGGAAAGAAGCATTATCGCGCCTGAGAATAAATTCCTGGCCCATTAGGATTCTGCGTGGGACAATAACAGACTCTAGGTATTTATGTGCATGCTGCCTTGGATCAAAACGAGCTAGGTTCGTCCGCCAAGCCTAATACCTGCCTACACCATGATTGTCCCACCTTGGTATGAGTGGACCTTCTGAGGGTGCCGTAGACGGCTAACTCTGCCTGGAGTTCTCCAAACGCGTATTCTTCGTGAATCCTGATGCCGATGAAACCCAAACCGAGACTCGTTGGTGATTCACACCAAATACCCTTGTTCGTCACTCCATGGTAAATGCTCCCGAGCCCACGAAAGCCGCCGACCGCGTCTGCCACGTTTTCGAGCACAGTTTGATCGCTTACCAGCAGCTTGTGGTCCTACTGGAGCCTTTGTATTGGGTTGTCTTCCAGCGGTCCTTTGGAGAAATCGATCCTGTCCCTGCGTAGTAATACGATTTCTACCTGTGTGCCGTTCAGCCATAACCCCTGTATTGTGATATCGTGACCACAACCATGATATCACGTTTTGGCCGGTGAGTAGGGCAACGACGCGTTGAATAGCACCATTTTCTAACATGCCCATTTCATCTAGACTCAAATAACGCCGTGACATTACTCTTAAAGCTCACAAAATCTTCAATTAATATCAATAAAACAATTTTAATTTTCCTGAACGAAACGAATTACTTACTATCAATTTTACCGCCGTGTTTTGTTTTTTCTTTTGCTTTTTTTATTTACATTTTTAATTTTGGAAATAGAATAAAAAGGTTTCAATCTGTATATAAACTTTTTTATGGAAACTAATAAAGAATTTAAACTATAAAGACGTAAATGATTTAGGATTATTAAATTCATAGATTCGGTTGATGTGTGTATACTGACCTGCACACCATGATTCTCCTTATACTCGTTACTGTGGACACATTGTCGAATTCCCGCTGGGTTGGTGATGTAAAGCCACTCTACATCACTCAGGGACTCCTTATCAACTGGTTTTTGATGCAGCTTCTGAAGACGGATGCACGTGGCCTTCTCAAAGTAATCGAACGCTTTATCTATTGTAGAAGCCAGCTCCGAATCTGCGTTGTAAATTTGAGTTATTTGCCACAAACACATCCTATATCTCATTACACCCATACCACCACATAGCGATATCAGCCTCACCAAAATGAAGAAGTGGTTTGAAGCTATTTGTATGCTTCTATTATACTTTCACATTTATTATTAGCATTATAATATTATTTGGGTGGACAGACTAAACACCTACTTTTGAATTAACATTTAGGCATGTGGGTTTCGCAGCGATTTTTTCTTTACAGTTAGTTTAGTCGATAGAGCAATTATGTTTATATGATGTACAATTCATTAGTACATTTTAATGGATCTTTTTTCGTACACAGGACGTGGAACATTTTTGTTAGCCAAATAAAATGCAGGTTTTTAGCGTAAAATTAAAAAGCCACACATGCTACTTTCAATTAGATGAGTAAGAAAGCAATAGGGTATTTAACTTTTTTACATATTTAAATAGTTTATTAACGGTAAAGAAATATTGAAAAAGTAACAATATGTTAACAACCAAAAGTTTTCTAGATACAGTGATATGTTTAAGGAGCTGGTGAGGGGCACCGAAAAGCGCTCCATACCAAACAAAACATATTAAAAATTGTATGAGCGTTTGGATAAAATATATAATAGCTACTTCGATATTGTTATTATTATAAAGCGTTTATATGGATGCTGTCAATGCATGATTTTTTTCTAAATAAATAATAAAAAGTTGCATTTTCAATTGGTGTCAAACCCTTTTTCATAATTGTACTTATAAAAAGTGGACACTTACCATAAGTGTTGGGATCTGTAAAATATGGCACGATTCCGTGCTTCCATTTCTTAGGCCATTTAATAGTATCCACAGTCCCTTCTTCACCTGGACCATACTTCTGTTCTTCGTGTTCTAGGGCCAGACCGAGTATAGCAGGAGCGAAGTCAAACCTACGGCTGCCAGTTTTCTGAAAGTAATTTTGTCTTATTTACAATCAAAACAAATCCTATTTTACTTTCTTGTAGCCAGCAAACGACCCACGTCTGCTCATTTTATTCTAGGTGTTTTATTTATTGTCAGTAATTGCACTATTTATTAACTTGCATGCTGTTTAATAACCGCAAATGTATGCTGTGTTTCCCTTTAATAAATACAACCATGTAAATGTAATTATTACGGCGGTCAACATAGAAAGGGCCGTAATACCACCGTAGACGAGATCTCAAAAAGATGCTTCCACAAAAAACCACTCACTAAGAAACAACGCATAGTTTCCAAGTTACAATTTTCTATGTTACTGTAATTTCTGAGGCTATTCTTTTCCTTCAATTGACACATCACTACGTCATCATGGCTGTTAAGAAGAAAATTAGTACCACCGCAGTCAAGCTGGAATCAAACTCTACTCCAATTGAAACGAAACTCTACAACCAGTTAAGCTGACGAAGCTAATGCTGACGGCCTGTTTGGTGTGGAGGTAAGTACCCTAGCCTTTCACGCCAGAGGTCCCGGGTTCGAATCCTGGTAGAGGCAGTAATTTTATCATATTTGCTTTCTAGTCATGTATGTATGTTTATTTAAGTTTATTTCTAATATTTATTTATGAAAAAAAATATATCTATGTGTGTTTATATATTTCTTAAGTTTATTTATCCGTTATCTAGTATCCATAACACAAGTTCTTAATGATACTTAATTTTGGCTAGAAAATGTGGTGTGATTGTTACAAAAAAAAAATGGCAAAATGTCAATGTCAAGGTACTACTTTTGTTTTGATAAATTGCGCTAAGGACGATATAATCATTACATTTTGTACACTAGGAGTTATAAGTCGGGTATAGTTTGTATCCATGTCATCGTATAGTTTCTCCACTATATCCTCAACGCGTTGTAGTTGGTTCGGGTCTCCTATGGTCAGCTCAGGGTCAGACATTTCTATGTCTCTCTTGGTGCGTTTGAATCTCTTGCTTATTTTCTCTTCCTTTAAGTCCTTCTCCTCTTGATTATTTTTAGTCTCAGCGTTGAAAATTTTGCACATTTCGAGCGTATCCTGTCGCTTTTTTTCAACCAGTTTCTCGTCAACTGTTCAAAAATAAAGTTATTTCTGATTACTTAATAGACGACCGAGTAGCGTAGTGGATAGTACCCTTGCTTCATACGCCGGCGGTCCCAGGTTCGAGTCCTGATCGAGGCATTCATTTGTGTGTGAATACAGATGTTTGTTCTTGGGCCATAGTTGTTGATATTTATATATGTATGTTTATTCTGCGTTTCCCCCCCAGTTCGCTGTATGGTCATCCACAACACAACCTCTTACTTTCTTACTTTAGGGCCACACAGTTGGTACGTTAGATCTTGAATCTTAACGTAAAAAATTCTAAATGTAACTGTAAAAATTTTCCTATCGCTTATAATTTTCGTATTACCGGTGTGGCCATTACGTAGTCTTCCGAGAGAATGGTTTAGCAAATGCGAATAATATTTGTCGATTCGAATATTATTCACAATTTGTTATATTAGCAATTAGGTACTACTAAGGGTTTAACATATTCAAATTATTTATAAAATTTTGACACTAGTAAACGAGTGTTTGAGTCCATTTCGTTTGTTTTGACAAGTCCAACGTATTACACATAATGGCGAGCTTATATGACGATGAATTCAAATTGCCATTCGAGATTAATTTTTTACAATTTAAATAACAAATATAAAAATATTTATATATATAAAATAAGTATAGAACGACTTTTAAACTAAAAAAAAAACCAAATAACTTTTTATTGGACTGGGATGTCTACCCAACTAGCTGTTATCGCCAAATGATTCTCTTTGAGTTTGGTACCTGCAGCATCGTGGAAAAGACAATTGTGCAGAATAGAAAGTTAAATTATGGTAGCGTCGGGTGAGTAGTCGCTTACTTCCCTCTAATAAGGTTGAGGAGGGCAATGGTTGGATCCCGCGTTAACTCGGGAACGGGTGCCGTTTGAGGGTTATCGTCGTTTGGATACTTGGGGGGAGGGAGTCTTGCCGAAGTAACAGATGCAGATAAGAATAAATTTGTACAGACATAAAGAGACAGTATAAATTGACTTTGAAAAAAATATACTCGTGAAGTTTCTGGCCAGTTCTTCATCAAGATTTTCCTGAACGGGTGGTAGAGTCATGTTTTATTTGAAGTCAAAGAGAACAAATAATTGTCAATGTTGAGAAATAAATGTTTGAATTTGAATTTGAAAGAAAGAACTGAAATAGTGCGTGGCTCGCGCCTCGAATGCAACATGTTATATAAACCTTGAACACGCAACAAGTACAGTGCAATACTAATCGACGTTTGATGAATTAGTCTGTAAAGTCGGCTACAGATTATTATACTTTTGAGCAGTTTGGTTCTTCTAGGGTCTTTCGAAAATACGTAAGTCAGTGCCACAAATTTAAATATTCGTAGCCAAATATCGGTTATTATCCTAAACTCAATCATCCCATTAATAAACTAAATATCCTCTTTGGCTATAATAACCTACATGTTACATTTTAAGGTCTGTTTGTAAAAGAGTGCCGAGAGGTTTTCCCGCCGGCTTTTGTTTCTCTCAGTCTACCCATAATACCTTTTAAAAGCTGAAGTAAAGTTGTATTTCTCGATGAAGATGAAGGAAAAGAAGACCTCACCAAGTGTATCATTCTTTTCACCTATGATGAAATAAAATATATTGATTTTGTAACGTGGAAGGTTAGTGTAGAATGATGTGACCAAAACTGCCAGCAATATTTATATGCCATAATATTTGTTTAAAAGAGTACAACGAAAGGCCGTAATAATATAAGATTTGAATAATTTTATTAACACATGAATTTTAAAGCACAAATGTTTAATACATGATTTCTAAATATAATATGTTTTTCTATGTTGTTCAGAGTATACGATACGACGTATACCATGTCGAGCGAAAATATAAATAAAGTGATTAAATAATGCTTGATCAGTCGTTTTTTCTGACATTCTTCGTCTAAGTTTAAACATGAATTAAACTGTACAAATTAACAAAGAAGGTTTACGTTGGAAGTAGGCAAACCTACACCGTTACAGGTCGACATGCAGCCTCTTTGCGGAATAGTTTGTCCTAGGTTTCACCAACGCCTTTCGTCAAACTCCAAATAGATTCCAGTTTTAACCTAGAAGAACCCACTTATTCCGTCAAACGTCAAAAGAAAAATATGTAATCTGTTCCGTAAAAATAATGCTGCAGCACTTTACAGCTGGACAAATGTCCGATTTCCTATGTACACAACATTTTAGAAGCAGCATATCTTTTGTTATTCAGGACGAAACAGTGAGGAAAAAGAACTTTGACACATACATACATACATAAATAAATAACCATTCACACTGTAAAGCCCCCATAACAGACACAAATCTACTCTAAGCGTGCTAGTATTCCTGCACGCTTTCACCCGCCTTGCTCCCGATCTCCTGAGAACATCGGGATAAAATGTAGCCTAATTTACCATTGGGTAAATGGTAAAACAAATCTTGACATTGATTCGCTAGTTTTGGAATTTATGGACTGCGTAACGACAAACAAATATATGTATCGTTCATATGATCTTATTCTTCTTCTTTCGTGCGAGAGTGGCGACCTCTAGTGTCAGAGTTGATCCTGCTGCCTCTGGAATACCGATAGAGGCCTCTGACGTATAATGTAAAAAAATATTAAAACAAAATTAGCGCAAGCCGAGCGAACGATGTTGAGCGCCGTACAGTAACGTTCGGCCAAGCGCCCTTATCAATATTAAAAACTCTGAATAAAGCATAAAACTTTCAACCAAACAGCTCTTTTGTTGAATGTCTAATTCAATTATCACCCGATGTCTAATTCAGTTACCCTCAACATAAATCTAATCTATTTTACACACGTAATTAATGATGTTACTTACTCTCGCGTACATTGAGGTTTCGTATTAGTGCTAATGTTAAAGATACATTTATAACCAAAAATAGTAATACTTTGGTGTACATTTTATCTTAAAATATTTATTTCGTGTGCAGTCATAAATTTGATATTAGAATTACATTTCGCAAATCGCAAAAGCGATATTAACTTTTTATGTTTGGAAGTTATTGTTCGGGAAAGAAATTATTGAACAATAAATCGTACTTTTTTCAAATCAGATTAACAGTAAGATTTTTTCAAACGATTGGGAGCTCAGCATCTTTACTGTACAGTTATCATTCATCAGGTTAATACAAGTGTTTGCGTGGTATACGACTGCCCTCGGGCACATCAATTAGTTAATAAAAGCACCCCTTAGTATAGATTAGGCCAAACTAATCTGTTAATACTTTATGTATACGTCATCTAAATCTAGATTTCCTAAATGAAATCTAAAATTAAGATCATTAAGTAACCATTTTATGCGGCTTTAACCTATATGCGGCTGATAGAGGTTTATACCTTTTGTCATTCTGTTTTTTTATAAGATAGCCGGCAAAAAAGCAGGCGACCCACCAGACTGTGAACGATATCCGGGTGCCGGGTATTTCATTAATCGGAGGAATTTTCTCCAATTTATTGGTTCTTATATTCAATCGATCAAATCATTTATTTCACGAAAGAATAACTTTTTACAAACATGTTTATAAATATATTTTACATAACAATCATGATACTAATTGACACAACATTTTGTTAGAAAAATAACACTCTTGTAAAGAAAAAAAAAGAAAAAACTATAACAATTAAAAAAACTCTTCAACATATCCGTTAGGATTTGACAAGAAATAAATGTATCTGAAGTTATTATCAAATAATTTTATATTTAACTTTCTGTGGGGTGATAATTTATAATTACAATGATTATCACTCCCGATTTTAATTTTCCGAAAACGGTGGGTAATTTAAAAGAACAACTTTAAAATATACCTTGGAATATCTATTAACGATTAATGTCCGAGCAAAGGTCTCAGCTAGGATTCTATTTGTTTCTGGAACGTAATAATAATATCAATAAGTTTTACCTTAAACTGCTTATTCTTGTTGACATTACATAAAGCATGGCTCTACCATACAATACTTGTGCCTTCGAGAAATACCTTCGTGAACAAGAACTGGAGAGGAGCTGACAAGTGTTATTTTTTCAAAATAAATTTACACTGGCTCTTATGTCTATATAAAATTATTATCTGCATCTGTTGGCTCGCCAAGTCCCCCACAAATTATGCAAACGACGAATATCCTCAGACAGCACCCGTTTAAGTAACGCAGGACCCGGGCCATTCCTCTTCCTCAACCATATTGGAGGGAAGTTAGTGATCCATCACAACACGCTACCGTAAGAAGACGTACTTTAGTGACAATGAAACTTTATACAATAATCGGTACGACCAATTGCATTAATTGCATTAAGTTGTGTCTTTTGTTTATCGGAATGTTGTTGGCAGATTTTTTGCTCGCACTCCGACTTCCTCGCATAACATTGGTGGATAGGCAGACTAATACCGCAAAGGCTGAGTTTGCTATGAAACTACAAAGACAGGACAGCTTATTAATTATTTTAGTCTCGCTTAGCTCATGGCTCCCCTCGCTCCTGCACAAACTGCAGGTAGTTTAAAATCTCTTCTGCCGCAGGGCCACAAACGCACACTGGTACGTGCGTAACGTGGACCTGCACAGGGATCTTGAACTACCTACAGTAGAGCAACATCTCAAAACACTTTCGGAAGCCATCCCAATCATTAAATTCTTAGATTGTGTTGCAACATGAATGAATGAATAAAAGTTTTTTTATTACATACATTGCAAAAACATATGAACACAAAAAATATACAAATAGAAAACAGAATTTTGGAAGAAAAAAAGAAAAACTAAACTTAAACATATTACGAACATAAATTAAAAATACTTTCAAATCAATTTTGCATGCACTGCAGCGAACAAAAGGCTACAGCTCAGCAAAGGTCCTGATGACGTCAGACCTCAAGACACTGGTTTTCAGTTTTGTTTTTTTTGCTTCGAAATGGACAGTTTATTTATGGCCCTATGGGCCTTTTCAATTTCACCGGACTTTGTAGCTTAGCACTGACGGCGCTTAGCTGGAACTAAAACTACTCCTACATACGATATGCCTAAGGGCACCCGAGAGGGTACGGACCTCGGCTTAGGACGTCGTACATTGAAACTACCACTGGTTCGGAAGGATCATCTACTGCCAAAGAACCAGCAAGAAACTCAGTAGGAATGCGTACGATGCATTAGCCTGGCCCACCGGTGGGTTAGGCGATTCGAATGCCGTGTTGCCCTATTTCTAACTGGAACACCGGCGTTCCTTGTTGTAATATCATCGTCGGGATCTGTTAAGACGTTACGCGAACGCCTATAACGAACCCCCACGTCTGGGTTGGCTGTGTATTCAGATGACTTACTGACCAGCGGGTTGGGATGGTGGGGAGCATTATCGAAGTGGCGTTTAGACGCCAACTTCATGAATGATGCAATGGTGGGCAGTTCGAGATCCTTGTGCAGATGTAAGTTGCGGACATAGGGCGGGGCCCCGATGCATTTGCTTAAGAACCTATTTTGAATAACCTGCAAGTGATTGAGGTTCGACTTGCTGGCGTGAGCGAAAGCCACACTGGCATATGTCATGATGGGGAGGATGCAAGTTTTGTAAAGTGTAAGCTTATTTCTAAGCGACATGTTACTCTTCTTGCAGATTAAACTCAAACTCATTTATTTCACAAATTACTACAGCAACAAAATATAACAATAAAAGCACTTACACACACACATTAGGGGGTGCAGCCTACCCATGACGAAGGCTCCCGTCCCGGATGCGTTTTCTGTGATCCGCGAATGTTAGTCCATTATCTAAAGTGACTCCTAAATACTTGACTTTATTAGCCCATGGGATCGGAGTACCAAACAAAGTGATCTGACTTAATCTTTTGGAGGGTTTCCTAGAGGTTGTCCTAGAGCAGGTTGAGGGAGAAAAGTACACTGCTGCACTTTTTTCTGGGTTGACTTCTATTCTCCATTTCCTAAACCAAGCGCCTAACGCGTTGGCTGCGGATTGAAGTATTCTAGTTAGCCTACGTAGATTCCTATCAGATGTGTATAGAGCGGTGTCGTCTGCAAAGAGCGCTAGGTCTACTTTCTCCGTCCTCGGTATGTCACTAGTGTACAGTGAAAACAAAGTTGGAGAAAGCACCGAGCCTTGTGGGACACCGGCTAATACAGGACGGGGATTGGAGAGTGCACCTTCCAATCTGTAGCGAAAGGTTCGACAGTGGAGAAAGTCTCGTATGATGTGCACGAGGCGGTCTGGCGCGACAAGTTCAAAGAGCTTATATAATAAGCCGTTGTGCCAGACCTTGTCGAAAGCTTCAGCCACGTCAAAGAAAAGCGCACCCGTGCCTATCGGTTTTTGATCTACGTTCCTTTGCTCCAAGATGTGGTCCGTGATGCGGTGCACCCGTTGGACGCAGGAGTTACGGGACCTAAAGCCGAACTGATCATCCTGTAACAGGTGCTTCAAATGGATGACCTCTCGGAGCCTGTTCAAAATGATTCTTTCGTAAAATTTGCCTATCGCGCTAAGCAAGCTAATAGGACGGTAGCTTGTAGGTAGATTAACCGGTTTTCCGGGTTTCCTAATACCTATGACAATCGCTTCCTTCCACGTTTGCGGAAAGGAGCAGTTTGTTAGTAAGTTATTGAAAATAACTACTAAGAGTTGTATGAGTGCGAGTGGGAGAGCTTTCAGAACCCTGTTTGGTATTTCGTCTGAACCTGGAGCTTTCTGCTGTTTTAAGTTTTTAATTATTGTCTGTACCTCTTCCACCGTTACCGGTTGGAGGGTGTCAGTTGTTGGGTTGCCGCATTTAGTTTCGACTGTGCTATTCACAATTTCTATGTGGAGGGCGTTGGTGCTTTCTGTACTCGGTGTACATTGTTGGGCTAAGCTATCGGCTAGGGTTTCAACTTTTTCGGAGTCATTGAAGGCGGGAGTCATTGGCGGAGGCCTAAGGAGCAGAGGCATCGATGACGCGATAGAGTCCATCTTAAGAGACTTCGCCAAGCTCCAGTAAGCCAGATGCGAAGGCGAAATCTCTTTAAGAAGCTCGTCCCAGTTGTTAGACCACAGTTCGCTTATGCGAGATGTAACATCTCGCTGTAGGGCCCTCATATGGATGCGGTTTGCCTCGGTCGGAGCGTAATCGTACGCCCGGATAGCTGCGTTCGTTGCTCTCAACAACTCCCTCACATCCTCAGGCAGGATCCAGCGGTTTTTGTGATGCCAAACAACAAATTGGCTAGGTGGAGTTCTCGACGCAGCGCCATCTTCAACATACCTTCGGCGTTGATATATGGGGTGACATGAGTACGGGGAGGGATCTTAAAACAAAACCGCGCACACGCATTCTGCACCCGCTGTACAATGCGATCCGTACGCGCAAGCAACCTCGGTCCGTAAACCAAGCTGCCGTAAGACATTCTGGAGAGAATAAGCGCATCGCACAATTGAATACGCAAATCTACGCTCAGAAAGTCACGTATACGATACAAAATGCTAAGCTTGTAGAAGCACATCTTAATTGCATTCATCACGTGATTCTCAAAGCGCAGTTGCTCATCAATCATCACCCCCAGATTACGAGCCTCTGTCACCCTAGCTACTCGTTCACCCATAACAAACACGTTGGGATCATGAGCAGATATAGCGAGGATCTGCCTTGGAGAGCCTAAGATCATTAGTTTGTTCTTATTTGGGTTTATGACAAGGGTATTCGCTTCCGACCAGGACGAGATCCTCGCTAAATCCTCATTAATTTTGCCCACCGCCGCTGTCGTCCCTTTTGGATCAAAAGAAAGATACAACTGGGTGTCATCGGCGTACATATGGTACTGGCAGTGGCGGATGTTCGTGCACAAATCGGCTGTATATAACGTAAATAGCAGGGGCCCTAAAATAGATCCCTGTGGAACGCCTCTGGTGACGAGAGATGCTTTGGAAAACCTATGTTCCCCGTCCCTGCCTATCAATCTCACCATCTGAGAACGATTGCTTAGGTAACTCGAAAACCACCCAACAGCAGTGTGATTGAAACCATAGTAAGTCATTTTAGCTAATAGTAGCGGAATATTAATTGCGTCGAAGGCTCTCGAGTAATCAAGAAGTACCATTATAGTTACCAGGCCTCGATCCTGTGCGGCCAAAACATTGTCCGTGATGTCTAATAGTGCAGTGACTGTACCGTGTGATTTTCTAAATCCCGATTGAAATATCGGCAGTATAGCATTTTTCTCGACGTAAGCGTTCAATTGAGTATGTACGACACGTTCTAATATTTTTGAAATAGTCGAGAGAATGCTGACTGGACGCACATCATTTATGTCTTCCGGTCTTTTAGTACGTGTGCTTCGTCAACGGGGTTAAAAACAAAAACGGAGGAGCCGTGGCGGTTGCCCTCGAAATGAGATATGAGAGGTAAAGAAGCGTGACTTCCACCAGGTACCGAAAGAAAATGGCATACGTTTCTTAAAAGTTGATGACGTCATGGGTACAAACACCACGTCCCCGTAATTTAATTTAGATAACATAAGAGATCCACATAAAAGAACTCTAAGGTCTGTTGAAATTAATTCTCTGATGCTATAAAGGACCTTCAATCTAAAATATGCGGATCTTACTACTTCTTGAACATGCTTTTCACATTTTAGACCGCAAACCATCATGGTCCCCAAATTACGCGCTTCAGTTACGATAGGAATTGTTTGACCGCCAATGCTTACTGATAGATTTTGAGCCCTATCTTTAAGAATTTGTGTCTTAGTACCCAGTATCATAAGTTTTGATTTATTAGGATTCAAAACTAAACCATTACGCTTTGGCCAATCAGCTACTTTATTTAAGTCATTAGTAAATTTACAAACAGCGTCACTGACTTCATCAGTTTTAAAAGATGTACACAATCTTTTATGTACACAATCAATTATAATGATGATATCAGCCGTGTACGTAATGAAAAGTGGATCCCTGGGGCACTCCTTTTTGTACTGTAAGAGCAGTGGAGACTAGTTCTTCACTATTCGGTGTGCGTATTTTAAAACCCTAGGAACGACCCCTAAGATAGCTGCTAAACCATTCAATTGACTTAGAATCCACACCATAATAGGTTAGTTTGGAGAGCAAAAGTGGAATAATAATACAGTCGAAAGCTCTTAAGAACTCCAAAAGAGCAAGTAAAGTTGCTTGACCTATATCCTGTTCAGCAAGAATAATATCAGTTATATCCAAGATAGCATGTTGTACAAAGCCCACTTCTAAAAACAGATTGCCTAACAGGTAAAATATTATTAATTTCAAGAAACAGTCTTAGCTGAATATAAACCACTCTTTCTAAAATCTTAGATAAAAGGTCAAGATGCTTATAGGCCTGAGATCCTTATAAGATTGCTAAGAAAGAATTTTCGGTAACGGACTTATTAATGCAGTCTTCCACTGTTCTGGGAATGTTGAGGTTGCGATGGAAAGGATTACAATATGCGTAACTATATTTAAAGTATGAGGAAGTGTTAACATCACCATGTCTCTCGTTTTTCCATCGTGGCCCTGATCCTTGACTTCATCGACAAAATTATTTTTGCAGATTGATGCACGCTAACTGTCTGAAGTTTAAAAGATTCGTTAGAGTATCTATGTTCAAAGTAGTATATTTCAGATAATGGCACCGTTGCTGATCCTAAAACATCAAGAAAAAAATTATTTATATCATTAGGGTTTTGCAAGTTGTCTGGTAGCACGTTGCTTTTACCATTAAATTTAATCTCCTTCTTGAAATTATTCCACAACAGTTTCGGATATTTTAGATTAAAGTTTAAATACTGATCAAAATAAGTTTTTTTCTCGCTCAATATTGCAGAAGACACTGTCATGTAACTAGAACCATCACAAAACCGTTAAATCTCCGGAAAATACAAATATGGGTTGCATTATTTTAGCAATGGTTAAAATGACGTCATAACTAACGCTAACAATAACTGATCGATTTTGACCGGTTAGTGCTATAGTTTTATCTGACAAAGTGTAGATGTATAGAATCTAACAATAGCGAACAATAAAATAGTGCAAAACAGCTGTTTAATTTTAAAGTCATTGTTATTGATTTTGTTAAAGGTAATTTTAACTAAGTTTAACAATAACTGAGCCTGTGATGTAACTCACCCTTGGAACGACCATTAAGATAGCTACTAAACCATTCTTCTTCATCAAAGCGTGAACACATCCTTAGCTTTTGAAAATGAAATCCCAATGGCGCATTTTTTTAAATATAACCCCATAGCTTTCTTGCACAATCTTTTAATACTTTAGTGAATACGCAACAGCCGCAACACGACGTGCCAAGACAAGACTTATGTCTCGAATTATATCACTGATATGATTGACATAATCGCATTCATTCGTTCATTTTTATACTACGCTAAGATAGCCTGAGGCACAGCAAGAAATCATGTCGCATGGTCGAACCGTTCACCCCTTAAGATCCATTCCAAGACTTAGACTAATCAATTTCTTGCCTTGTTACTTGAGTCTTAGTTGCCCGTGCTACGCCTGCTGCATTCAATGCTCGAGAACAAATCACTAGATGAAGGCGTGACTATAGTCCGAAACCAAGCTTAAGTAAGGTCACTGTAAAAATGATTATTATTATGAGCGTATTTCAAATTCAAATATTTATTTCTCGACATTGACAATTACTTGTTGACGTAATATCTCTACCACCAGTACGAGAGACCTTCGAAGAAACTTACAGGTTGACTCTACAACAAATTGTAAAGATCTGTCTTTCACTAATTCGCAATAAGTAGATTACATGTACCCGTTCCGAATCCCTGTGAGCGAATTCACGACGGATGTCAATACGTCATCATGATGACTTCCAGGTCACGGTGCCCAAGCTAAGGTGCTCCTTAGCTTTGGTCGCTCTGAGCGATCTGTCCAAACTGACTCATGACGTTTTCATTGTTGATGTTTTTATTTAGGTTATTACAGATTTTAGAAGCTTGCTTATTGATTTTATTTTGTAATAATATAAAAAAATGGCTCATGGTACAATCAGGGTCGAAAATCTTAATGAAGATATACCTTGATACGACCTTTATAACGTTTCCGAATTAACGGTTTAAATATCGGCAAATAACGTTATTTTCATAAAGTTAAAAAAATATCGTTATAATAAGTAGCGGTAATCAAGATTCAATTCAAATAAATTACACTACTAATTTAACGTTAAAATAGTGTCACTTTTTTTGTTACTTCTGGCGACGTTGCCACTCCGTCAAAGTGAGCGAGTTTTCGTTGGTGGCTCTTTTTGGGGGTTAGGATGCTCTTCGGATCGCTTGAAAAAAGCGGTGGAGAGCGTCCTAAGCGTTGTAGGTAAGTCGAGACCCTTGTGCAGGTCTGCGTTACGCACGTACTTTGGAGCATCCGTGGTCCTGCGGCAGAAGAAATTTTGGACTACCCGCAGCTAATACAAATAGGAGTGAATTGGCTTGTTTGGCATGGGCAAAGATTGGGGTGGCATACGTCATGACTGGTCTGACGCAAACCCTAAAAAGCGTTCGCTTGTTCCTAAGAGACATTTTACAGTGCCGGCCCATACTGTTTAGGCGGGCCATGTACAGACGGGCGAGTTTGGTAACGGGATGGGCGTACCTAGCAATCGGATATGGGGATCGCAGGGGCGACGGCGTTTATGTTCGAAGCGCTCGTAGAGCTTTTCTCTGGATTTACATTTTTGTCACAATATTTTTCAATTATAAAACCAATAATAAAATATCAAATTACCTACTTACCATTATATTCCTTAGAGTACATCTCACACTTTATAAATATTTTGCGATCAGCTCGGGTAATACCGGTGTGTCTTGTTATACGATACGGTGCGGTGCCTGGCTACCAAATTATTTCAACTCCTACAAACTTATGGTTACAAGTCAAATTAGATAGTAAAAGAGACAGAAATAATATCAATAAAGTTACCGATACTATCACAGGTAACTTTATTACATATACCGGTAAAAAATTTGAAAATTATCGATACCTTTCACAACGTTACTTTACCTATAACATTACCTTTGGTATTGTTACCTCCCTTAATAACGATACTTCTGTTTGTAAGAGATAACGTTACCAATTTTGTAACGTTATTCCAAGCCCTGCCTTGATATTTAAGAGAGGAACAATTAGAATTTTAGTGCGCTATTTACCGTTTCGATTGAAATAGCAAAAATATCACTTTTAGCGCGCTTAAACGAATCGGAACGGTTATGAGCAGTTTTGAGCGGCTATCGGAACGGACCCCAAAAAGTTATGGGCTGCGTGGATGCAGACCTATATTTTACCTCTGGATAAAGTACAGTAGTTCAAGAAAGTGGTCTACCACTTTTGACAAATCTTCCTGTGTAACCGAATTACCAGTAAATTAAAGTCTACTAGCGCCCCGCCCACCCCGGCTTCGCACGGGTCTATGTCATTGTATTTGAAATCTGTAATATCTTCGAAAATATTAATTTAAATTACACGCTGTAAAGGGCCATATTTAAAAATATTATATGCACAATGTATTTAAGTTACTTAATTGGATAAGGATTATTGCTGTACTGCTTAAAATCGATTCGTAAATAAGCCATTATTTCGCGTAAAAAGTAAAGGATCAAAAATGGTTATTGTGGGTTATCTCTAATAGATAGACATATACCATCGCGGACTTTTTTGTAGACCTTTTTAAGGTGTACAATACTGTAGCATATTATTTTGATCTTTCTAGTGTGGTTCAGCCAGCGTTTGCAATGTAAGTGCAGAAAAATCTGTTTATTTACGACATCACATTAGAAACCTCTGAGATTATCAATGTTCTTCATCTATAATGCATGTATAAATCTTCCTCTTGAACCACTCTATTTATTTAAAAAAACCGCATCAAAATCTGTTGCGTAGTTTTAAAGATATAAGCATACATAGGGACATACATACAGCGGGAAGCGACTTTGTTTTATACTATGTAGTGATAACTGTCAGAATATTATTCAAGAGAAAAATCAACGTTGTTCTTTTATGTCGTGCAAATGAATTTCACCTTGAGATGAATGACCACATTTCTGGCCGATTGTACCTGGGTAAATTTGGGGTAAGGCGATGAATACAGATGTCGTTTTTAGATAGTTGGTAGAGAGAATAGATCGTGTCTGAATATTCAAAACAGTTGTCGCTTTCAAAAGCTGACAATTTATGTATTGTTGAGCGGCAAGGCCAGCCCGAAGCAATTACAATAAATATTTAGCTCGTGCCGATTGGGAAGTCCATTCGAGATACATATATTAATAATAATTCTCTTTATGGCTCACCGTACAATTACGAGATGTTAAAACAACATAAAGGTCAATTGGGATCAAAAACCCGACCTGTACAAGCCGGGCGGCATTTTTCCTGAACACTTATTCGCTTTTGCCGCCTGGCAGTGCTCGGCTCATTTGAGCTTGAATTTATGGTAGTGGTAATGGTAATTAATGGTCGGTAGGTACATTCTTCTAACACACTAAGTACTAGTTATAAGTAATAGGTTATTTTCTAGGTTAAAAAAAACATAAAAGGAGGAATATTATGGAATTTTCGAAATACGTTCCTTATCCGTCTTATAAAAGTAGATGCTAATTTTCTTTTTGTTCGCTTATGAACAGGCGAAGATCAGCAAACTATAGTGACTTTTCGTATAATTAAAATCAGGGTGTTCATATGATTTAAACGATATCAATATGTTCAAAAAAAATTCTAAACCCAAATATCATTCTTAACAAAAACAATCATGACCCAATATCGCATATTAGCAAAGAATGATCCTATCCAAATTTTACATGCATTGAAGAATCAATGCCTACTTTAAAGTGTTATTTAATTCATAAACTATGTGTTATCTCACTACAAGAAATCCACGTGTTAAAAACCCGTTAGGCGAGCCCAACAGTTTCACTCGTCTTTCTGACGTTTTCGCGAATTCAAATTTAGAAAGTTTTTTTTTTAATCACACTAGCACAGGTTGAACAAGGTTGCGATGCCTGCCAGCTGTATCGTGCCACTTGTTTTTCCAGCCAGTATCACTATGTCAGTAAAACAGAACACACGTCGCTTAAGTTAAACTTTGTGAACCAAATTGTTTTATCGAAATTCCGTGTTGTAAATCGTAGTGTCTGGTCCTAATAGGGATTTATTTTGTTTGGATTTTAGTTTGGTAAGTTATTTTATTCATAAACTTTATTTAATTGCTTTAGGTAGCTGTGAAATTGCTGATTTACTTCGTGTATAGTTCAGCTGACCATGCAGTTTTTATCACGGTAAATAGTTCATAAGTTATATAATTTACGTCTCTTCAGCATAATTTTAAAATGTATTATCTTTTAATAAGTACATGTACATATAGTTTATGTTCTTAGTTTCTTTCTGTAAACATAAAATTATATGAACTTGTTTGGGTCCCGTTACAGAATTCCGATTTTGAGTACACGGTTATTCAGTTCGCAAAAATAAGCTCTGCATAATTTTTTGTTGATTTGAATTTGAATTTGGATTCGAATCGGTTTATTTCAATTCTAACTAGAATTTTTTTTTATTTATTTTAATATAGATTAATTATATATAACTAGGAACATCAGGGAATACTATTTTTTTTACTATTTTCATAGCTGCGTGACCCATGATGGTAAGTGGCATCGGTACCCATGGACATAATTTATGTTAGATATTTTCATTATTAATATTGCCTGTGATTATTATATCGACTAATGATGCGTGGCCGACCGTAGGTTCCGGTTGGAACTGCCTTTGTTCCAGTAACTACACTGGATGTTCCGTCCCTTTAACCGGAAGACGACCACGCAAACGTGATTATTATGGTGGTCAAAATAGGAATGACTGTAGAACCGTCACAGACGAGATCTTAACAAAACAAACTCTACTATCAACTAAAGGAAAATAGTATGAACAAAGGAATCGCTTGTGGTAAAGGCTTATTTGCTTTCACTCAATATCCTTATGCTGGTTCTTTGGCAGTCGATGACCCTTCCGAAGCTGTGGCAGTTTCGATATACGACGTCCTAAGCCGAAGTCCGTGCCCTCTCGGGTGCCCTTAGGCGTATCGTATGCAGGAGTAGATTAGGTTCCGGCTAAGCGCCCTCAGCGCTAGGCCACAAAGTCCGGTGCAAAGGCTAATGCCATAAATAGACTGTCCATTTCAAGAAAAAAATGGTAGAAAACATATAATTGCGGTTACGACAACATTATGCTTTCTAATATTTGATGAATATTACTCCAATAGAAATACTAAAAATATTCATAAAAACTTATTAATTAAAATGAAAAAAAATATTTATTATTTTAGCAAACTCAAAACTCGCATTCAAAAAGTCGAACAGAATTGTGTAAAATGCATTAAACCTAGATTTATATTTATAAAAAATCATAGTTTATGGGTTGGAAGGGTTTTGATGAAAAAAAAAGAGTTATAGTCTTATTGAAATACGTCCTCGGCAGCATCCGACCCACCTGGCGGTGAGCAGCATCCACGCCCTTTGGCATCATTAGTCGCAGGTCTTAATAATGACTTCCATTCCAATTTTGTCTTCTATTTAATCTTTAACAGACTTTCTTTCTCCATGAACTGTATCAGCGGGACTAGGTTAGAATTCATAGATTAAAATAATATATATTCGACAAATTTAAAGCAGCTCTAACATTTTCTACCTTGGAACAGTACAGTTTAGGTCTAAAATTCACTGCCTGTTATTTTGACTGATACGTTATGATGCTATGACAAATATTTGTCGATCTTCCATAACCTACTTCTTGGATAAAAGGTTTTACAAACGTGATGTGATAAAAAGCATTGTTATGGACACGATGGTCCTCATAAATAACCTTCTTAATCGATGTACAAGTAGTAGCAGAAGAAGAATATGCCTCATACGCCGGAGGTCCCAGGTTCGAGTCCTGACCAGGGCATTAACTTGTGTGAGTAACACAAATGTCTGTTCTCGGTTCATCGGATCTCGGTTATATTTATTTATGTTTGCATATTCTAGGTTCAATAGCTGTATGGTCATCCATAAGACAAGCTCTGCTTACTTGGGGCCATACAGTTGATATGCTCTTCTGGAGATAGAATTTTTTTTTTAGGAAATAATACAGTTTTTTGGCGACCTTTTTGACGACCGAGTGGTGTAGTGGTAAAAGTAGCATTGCCTCATACGCCGAAAGTCCCAGGTGCGAGTCCTGGCCGGGGCATTCATTTGTGTAATGAACACAGATGTTTGTTCTCGGGTCATGGTTGTTTGTATTTATATATGTATGTTTATTGTGGGTTCCCCTCCAGTTCGCTGTATGGTCATCCATAACACAATTTCTGCTCACTTTGGGGCCGCACAGTTGGTGGGATTTAAAAAAAATTACCTATTTAATGATTATCTGCTGGGACCTTAGTCTTATCCAACTAAGGGGTGGTTTGTGGCAACTTAAAGTCCACCCCGCTGGCCTCAGAGACTCGGAGGCGCAGTGGTTAAGATGCTGGTTCTATTTCTTAAGATCCCGGTTGCAATCCCAGTAACTGTCAATTATACCAATGTATTTTTACAACTTATTTGCAAAACTGCGCAGTTCGAATATTATTATAATAAAAATCATTATCGATATTATTAAATGTGTGATAGTTAGCTGTAATAACTGTAACACTTCTGGATTTATTGAATAATTAATAATAATTATAATACTTACCTACTTGTTTTTGTTTCAATATCATTTTCAAACGATAGACAAAATATCGTAAATTATTTAACATTATTTTAAATGAACCATTTCAAATCAATTAATGAATTCTACCATTTTCCAATGTAGACTTAGGTTAGCATTATCTTATAAACCTTAGTGGTTTTCTTATGCTAATTTGTATATTATTTTCTTTAATTTAAGTTTTTTATTATGATAATATATGAAAAAAATATATATATTTCATTTTTTACAATTTAGTATTATGTTAAGTACTAATTTTGCGCAGCGTTCATCGATAGAAATCGACGCCCAAATTCTGCTCCCCTTTTGGCCCCTTTGCCTTTCTACAAAGTATTTTTGGCATCGTATTATTTTTCTACCCTTGTTTTTCTTTCTTTCAATTTGACGTAATTACTTGCCAACTATTTTTTAAAAAGCTTCAATATTTTACAAAAGTACCCGCCTATAAACCGTTGTTTCAATTTTCACATATTTACACGCAAAAATACATGCAAAAATATTACGTGTACGGGCATAAAACGTACAATTTTAAATTATCCCTTACGATACTTTAAATAAAGTTCACATACAAACCTTGCAAAAGTACCATCATTTGAAATATACGAAATCATCCATCAACTTTCATTTGTTCCTCATCTTACTTTCTTTAAAGAATACCTTTAGTTTCTTCTAAAATGAACCTTACCATTAAAGCAATACGGTGTATTTTGTGTGCCGGTCAGTTCTGTTACGTTACGTTGAAGGAATGGTCACGGTACTTAGATGTTGCATAGCCGCTGAGGTCATCAACCTGACTTACAGTTGATCTAAAGTAATCAGTGAATTACGTATGATTTACTTAGTCAAGTAATTTTAAGTAAAAAGCATCCAAGTAAATCTCTCCTTAAAAATAAGTACTTAAAAAAAAAGTTGACCTAAAAATGTTACGGTGCGAAATCACATGGTCTTGGTCCTTTCGTTTCCTTTACTTGGAATCGGCTGTTCATTTCTGTACACCATTTCAAAGATTACCGTTAAAGAAATATGAGTATATTATTACGTGTAATTCCTTTAAACATTTTAGAGGGGTATTAAAACAGGCTTTCCTAAACTGTTGTTCGTATCGTGACACAAAGATGTTTGTAAGAAAATTTATTTCGGGCTTTCGCGGTACATAAAGTTTTTTAACTATACATAATACCACGTGACTTTTTGTGTTGTTTGGAAAAGGTATGATAGAAGAAGAAGGTACTATGTAGCGAAAATGAAACAATAAACTTTTCATACTCTATTTAAAGGTCAGTAGCCAATTTTGTATGGGAAAAGAGTCAACCGGTACAATTAGGTTAATAATTACGAAAACCCTGTGAAAAAAGTGATTATTTTCTCACACAATCCGTTTAGCGTGTTGCTAGCATACTACTTCTTAGCTATAAAATGCTCTCTTCTAAACATACCCTTTATTAAAAGAAAAACAATGAAATGAACTAACAAAGAATTTAAAATTTGCGAATAGAGCTCTTGGTCAGAAAATCATTATAGTAAAAAAACCTGTTCCGTACGTGCGTAACTAATTATTTAATTTTTACATTTTAATAAGGAAAAAATAATAATAAACAAATATATTGTAGGTATAAACAAAATTACGGAGTTTTAAATATTATGACAGGTGATGTTTCTGCGTAGCTTTTTATGGATTTTGACATTTTGACAATTATTTTGAACTAAGGCTAAAATAATTTATCAGAATTACTACCTAGATCACAATCAAACCAATTGGATAAAATATATACCAACCACAGGTCGGTCGTAATTTCTCTCACCAATCGTTATTATGGATATTTCACAACAAAAGCAATATTTATCAGCAGTTATTGTTAACATTGAACGAATCAAAACTATGTTTGACAAGACCATTTAGTTTATTAGTAGAGCGCTAGAAATTTCGAGACCCATAGGATTTTCTAAAATAAAGTCTTCGTTACATCCGAACAATGAACGAGGAAAAAATCTGTAAAATCGGACCTTTCGTTGCAGATTGTAAAAATCACAAATAAACCTCTTTACAATATTAATAATTTGTTACATTGTTGCAATAATGTGCGTGTAGATATAATCGGCTCAATTGACGGAGGCCCAGGCTGAGGGCGAGATTCGCCTGCACGATGTTCGGTCTTTTACAGGCGCCCCGCTTACTAAGGTACGACGACACTGCATTCGGATTTCGGGATTCGAATACGAATCAGAGCTTGCAACAAAGCTCCCGGCTGCACCTAAAGTCCAGTAATATTATTTTAATACCACGCTATCTGTCAAATAAGTTTCAGTTATTGATTCAATTATCATTAGGGTTGTAACTTCGGGTTATAATTGTATTAAAGGTAGACCGACGGAAAAAACCGACGGAAAAAAACTCTCTGCACTCTTTGGCAAAAATAATGAGATGACTAATGACCATTATTCGTTTTCGCAGCATGATCATTAAATTATTCAAAGATTGTATTCTTGGACTGATCACCCACTAATCATCGTATAGACCCAGGCTTTTATAGTGAGCAGATACCTATTTTCTTTTAAGAACACATTATTATTATAAAGTTGTGTGCATCGTTACCTACTAGTATCACACTCAATTGAGATATATTATATTTTGTTAGCCATAACATTTGCATATACTCGTACAAAAAGCAAAGAAGCGATTGCTATTCAAACATAATCCCTAAGTTTAGAACAGTTCTGTTCTTTTTTAATTTGTCATGGTTTTCATTAGGAATTTTTAGCTATCATCAAATACATTTTCCTGCTAGTAACTGGAGATAGTTTTGATAGCTATACAGCAACAGTGTGTGCATGTCAAAAATTTACTGACTGTACATGCACACCAAAACAAGGAGAACACGGTTAGACAAGATGGCGGCGGCCACACAAAGTTAAGTTGCATATTTACGTGCACACGCACACATAAGTCCGCGCGCACAAATGTCGCCTATGTCGCGTTGGTTTTAGTCACTGAATATATAATTGAAATACGTGAGCCTGACAACTATGCCAACTGTATGATAATAACACTACAGATACCTCGGAACTTATTCTCCCGTTCATGATTATCTACACCGTTATAGAGGATTTGAAAATACAGGCCGATGGGTACGGTTGGCGTTCTTGGCACAAATCAACAAAATAGTGAATTCCTGTTGGAATAATCGCAGGTTCTATCAGTAATTAAACTTGCCTTTCCCTCCAATTCATCTAACATTAAATTCCAAAGCGGAGTAAATTAAAAACTTTTTCTTATCTATATGCAACAAGCGAAGTTTGTCTAATAATATACCACACGGCGAAAATTCATGAAACTAGCAAAGCGAAAGATAATTAATGTTAAAGACGTTGCGTGAAAAATTGGTTAACAAGGTTGAATACATATTTTTATTGGACATAATAAAAAAAAGATACAGGTTCTTGCAAAAATATGATCTAATAACCTAAATATGGCGCTAATATCGTTCGATATTACAGCATAGGCAGTGATCCGGGACCTTACCGGTTATTTCACGTAACCACTAGATTTGATTGCATTAACCACTTGTTAATTAGATCGTAATTGGGGTATGCGTGTGGAAGAATCGCGTTTTCGGGTTTTCCAACATTTGTTACTGATTGTACAATCAAATTAGGGTTTTAGAGTAAATAGTATTAGATTTATTAAAAAAGTATGAACATTTTTGGTAACAAATTGAATCAAAATACATCCGACGTTTAGTCGCGTACGAGCCAATACCACAGCCATCTTGGATTATATTATAAATATCAAGTAAGTAATATCTCACTAATATTATAGAAGGGAAAGAACGTCTGTGTCGGTTTGTTAGGTACTTTTTTGGTGTTCGCCGTTTAGATAATTGGGGGAGAGAGACTTGCCAAACGTCCAGATGCAGATAAAAATAATTTTGTATAGACATAAAGAGTCATTGTAAATTTATTTGAAAAAAAATATACCCGTGAAGTTTCTAACCAGTTCTTCTTGACGAAAGTTTTTCCGAACTGGTGGTAAAGCCATGCTTTATTTCACGTCAATGAAAATAAGGAATCGTCAATGAAGAGAAATAAATATTTGAATTTGAACTTCTTCACCATCAAACCGCTTTATAGAGATAAAGGCCGGAACTTATGTAGCACCAACAATGGCGAAAAACAAGTCAAATTTAGGTTATCCTTTTAAATTTGCATCTTTTATAATTTATTTTGTATATAAACTCTCAATGTGCAGAACCTATTTTAACCATTGTTGCACTGTTAGAGAGCTATGTTGTTCCGAAGAAACACAGGTCATTCAGTCATTTATAGTCAGAAAATAGATTAATATATATATATATATATATATATATATATATATATATATATATATATATATATTGCGTACGCAAATCCGCCATAACTGTGATACGAAAACCAGGGGCTACTTTCGTACGGTATTTTAACTTGCAACAAGAAAGCACTGTCACTAAATCTTAAAGGAAACATACATTCAAGAATCTTAAATCAATGGGAGTAATGAAAATAAAAGCAGATATCTTCGATTTAATTATAAAAAAGCATTCTCTAAATAAATACCAGTTTGAAAAACTGTAAATTTTAGAATCACCAACGGCTTCTAATTTTAGTTTTTACAATTATACTTACAAATATTATTAAACGGACAAAAAGAAAGTGTTTTTGACGGGTGATAATTAAACAGACTACTTTTTAATAGCATTATTCGCCTCTAAAAATCTACATTGCCTTCTAAATTACTAAGTCAGCCACAATTTGCGAGCGTCTGAATGATTCTATCTTAGCCACTAAAAATATGCTGTTGCATGATGTTTTTGCCATAAAGTTTTGAATTATCATTCAATTTCGATTATGGCGCTTCGCCGGGTGCTGCCGCACCACTACAGCCAACATTAACCTAACCCAAATTTAACTATTACGCTTTCTATAGAATATTTAGTAAGTGTTGCAAAAAAATTACTTTATTAGAGGCTATTTCATTTTCCCGTGGCTTAGTTATAAAATTAGAAGTTTGATCACATGGCTATAAAGAAATCTGTGGATTGACTTATAATTTCCCATTTTTGAATAATGTAATGTGCTTAATGTCGATATGTATGTTTGTCCTTGGCCTATTTACTCTGCCAAAGCAGATTGATAGATCGGCCATGACATCTTGATTGTGCGAATGGCGTAGAATATTTTTACTAGACTACGAAAGAAGGGTAGATTTTTTAGAATTTGGCTCGAATTCAGCAGATATTTCGGATTCCTACAGCGCTATCTTCACAATTCAAAAGAGTAGCTGTTTAATCATCCACCCTTACGCCGGGTAATTCTCTTTTTGGTTTTTTCTCTTGTAGCTTATGTTATTCTTTTTCTTTACTGATTTCATGCCGGCAAAAGCGCACACTACCCACCAGATGGTAAGTAGCAATCGCGCCCATGGACATAATTAATCGTAGGTGTTCTTTTTAAATGCGATTACTATATCGACTAATGGTGCGTTGCCGACCATCGGCTTCAGTTGCAATTGCCTTTGTTCAAATCATTAATAATAATAATAATAATAATAATAAATCCCCAGACAAACACACCAACTGTATGGCCCCAAAGTAAGCAGAGCTTGTGTTATGGATGACCATAGTCAACTGGGGGGATCCCAGAGGCAACATACATATATAAATATAAACAACCATGACCCGAGACCAAATATTTATGTTCATTATGATTCGAACCTGGGACCTCCGGCGTATGAGGCAGGGACTACTAACCATTACGCTACTCGGTCGTCGCCCCTTTTTTGACATTACTTATCTAGTTACTATGTTGCTTTGTAAATGTTTTAATTATGTAAATAAACTAAAATTATGTTCCTTTCTTACTTACTTCATTATGAAACACTGCATACCCACCATCAATGCAATGAGGATTAGATTTTATAGACGTAAATTACAAAATGGCGACCAGTGGCGGATTTACACATTTATCGGCCATTCAAATTTTGCCGCTCCTACTGATTTTTTGTTCCCCTACTGGCTACTTTCAGTATTTTTTCATAAACGGACGTTAGAGTAATCTATTTACTGTACAGTACTAAAATATTGTAATTTTTGTTAAATTCTCGACTCATTTCCTCCGTGTATGTCTTTACTTTATTTATTTTATTTATTTATTTTCTTTTCTTTATTTCTGGTCTTTACCTATGAAATTGCCGTTTTTCACGAAATAAATGAAGCGTAATTTTTTTATATATTTTTTATTTCTATTAATCAAAATAATCACCCATGCAATCAATGCATCTTTGCCAACGCATTGGTAGCCTATTGATGCTTTTCTTGAAGAAATCAGCTGGACGGGAGGCAACAAATTCTTCAAAGGCATTTTGTACTGCCTCTCGGGTATTGAATTTTTTTCCCGCCAAGAAGTTATCTAAATTCTGGAAAAAGTAGAAGTCTGTAGGCGCAAGGTCTGGTGAGTACGGCGGATGACGGAGAACTTCCAACCCCAACTCTTGTAGCTTGGAGACCGTCTGCTGTGCAGTATGAGGTCGCGCGTTGTCGTGCAGGAGCAGTGGAGCCAAACGATTGACCAAAGCTGGTTGGAGACGTGCGAGCTTCTCCATCATTGTGTTCAGTTCTTCACAGTACACATCTGCAGTAATGCTTGTCCCGTTTGGCAAGAAGCTGTGATGAATTACACCCGCGTGAGACCACCAAACAGTGACCATCACTTTTCTAGGGGTAAGTTTTCGTTTAGGGCATTGTTTGGGTGCTGAACCAGGGTCCAAACAACTTGCTGAACGCTTACGATTGTCAAACAGGATCCATTTCTCGTCACAAGTAACAATGCGGTTCAGAATTTCTTCATTTGTATGCCTGCTGAGCAGTGCAAGGCACGTGTACACGCGTACTTCGCGCTGGCGGTCTTTGAGTTCGTGGGGTACCCATTTGTCAAGCTTTTTTACCTTGCCAATTTGACGCAAATGGACCAATATTGTTTTGATGCTAACGTCGAAAGCTGCTGCTAATTTAGCCGTGGATTGAGTTTCATCAGCTTCCACAAAAGTTTTCGGACGACCACGGGGTTCATTTTTCAGGTCAAAATTTCCAGAACGGAAGCGGGTAAACCAATAACGGGTAGTGCGTTCGTTTGTAGTGTTCGCTCCGTAAACGTCGTTGATGTTGCGTGCCGCTTGTGCCGCTTTGCTGCCACGACGGTACTCATACTCCATAATTACTCGAATTTTTAACTTATCCATGATGACGAAAAATGTTCGAATGCGTTGAAAACAAAACACTAACTATTAAACAAATGACGATTTTAGAAAAAGAATTCCATGTTTGTCAAATAAAATTAATTTGAAATTAGAATTATCAGTCAAAAAAAAAATATATTTTCATTTGAAATGGCCAGTACGGCAAAACGGCAGTTTCATAGGTAAAGACCTATTATAATAATGCTTTTTTTTTTTCATTTCTATAAGACAAAAAAAAATTTTTGGGTTCAATTTGCCCCTAAAATCTGCCGCCCTAGGCTCCAGCCTACTCAGCCTGCTGGTAAATCCGCCACTGAAATTGACAGATAAATTTAAAATTTCAATCATTCAGAGCTTTAACCTAACTTCATCTCATTATTTTCAGCAGATCCTGATCAAGACAGCCGGTCGTATGATGGCCGCCACGAAATATTCGCACCCGTTCATGCGCGGACTCAAGCCGGCGCCCGAAGGGCATGAAGAGGAGATGCAGCAGATCAGGGAATGGTGAGTATCCTATTCACATTTTCAGAGTTCTGAAACCATTGTACAGTAAAAATCTATTCCACTCATATAGTTTCGCGTTGTGAAGTAAAGGGGTCACAAAATAGTTTGGTGAATAAGAGATTTTTTTAGTTAAAGTCGATATCTGATGCTGATCGTAAGTGGAGTCTGCACCCGTAGACATAGTTATTACATCACAGATGACAATTAAAATTATGCTTGTTGGTGTGTTTTACCCTGTGACTGTAGGATCACAGAACCATGAGTCATATTTATATTAAAATTTTTGACATTTGCTGTAAGATAGGATCACAGAAACAGGTCTTGCATATTGAATTTTCACATTTATTTTAATGTTTTTCCCGATACAAAATCCATCTTATTACGCATCCGTTAATGTGACCGTAAAGCACTCCTTAGTATAGAATTTGCTTAGTAAATCTAGACTCCGATAAGGTAAAATAAATTCGCTAAGCAAAATCTATCAAATATTTAGAAGCGCCTTTTGAAGTCTCTGATTGCGGCCATAAGCTCGGATCTTTCTTGTTTGAATAACAACCTTTATTTATTAAAATAACAAAAGATCTTATTCATTAATTTAAGAGAATCTAAACCGCAAAATTGTTGTTAGGATGCCGTACGGCGAACCCAGAATATAGTTTACCAGACAAATTAAGGCCCAGATCAAGGACTCGAACCTGGGACCCCCGGCTTAGGCAGGACTATTTTCAAATAAGCTTTGGTAATATACCATATTTAGCTGTTGAGAATCTATCAATAATTTCCGACTTGAATTCATTTTGCACCAAATAGTTTCACTTTTTTAAACAAGCAAAGCCTCGGAATTTTCTACGAAAATATAATGCAAACAATCATGAATAATTAATGTGTTGAATATTATATTGTTTAGTTAACCTATCCAAATAGTCATTTTGACAGTTCCCTGACAGTGCTCATATTAAGACGTGATTTTCTAGTCTCTTCGACGTCGCGTCGTCGTGGTTTGAATTTATAATTATTATTCTTAGTGTTTTTTGGTTTCGAATAAGGAAAAAATAATGGAATTACTTGTGTGAAATATAATAATAAGGTATAATACCATATTTATTTATTTGGCGAAAACAACAGATTCTTGGAAGGTAGTTTCATTTGAAAAACAATATAACAATAGTGGTTGCATACATCCTTAAAATTCTCACATTATAGTGTAATTAATATCTAAATTAAGAAAAATTTCAACTGTAGTTCTGATGGAAGTTTCATATTACCTACGATGAATGGATAGTTGGACATTCATAGCAAAGAAAAACAATTTTGATGAAGACGAGAATGTGGCGCGCTTTTTCGGATTCCTCTTGCAAGTATCAGAATTAAACGTTTTAGGAAATCACAGACGCAGGCAGCGTCACCTACGCATTGACAGTGTAAACCAAATGAGAGTTATAGACTGTTCAAATTATTTGTACTCGCAGTCATAAGTGTGCTTAAGCTTGTATATTCAGCAACTGTTTTTTTTTGCTGCCGAGGCACCCTCGCGGGAGGGAGGTGGAAGATGCGTCATGCATACCGCCCGCAGGTAAAGTCCTCTGCGGGGGGTTATGTGGGACTCACCAGAATGGCACCTACCCACTAAAAACCACTTGTTGGCTGTAGTTATTACCGTTAGCCTTCATCGGAAGCGACACCCGTAGGGAAGTTGGGCGCGCTGGCGGAGACCCGCTAGCGTGTCTTCCGCCTGCAGTGAAAGTTGCACTGAAGGTGCTCAAAGGGACATGAGTTGGTGGCCGTTCTGGGTAGCCTCCGGTGAAGCCGGGGCTGGGCAGAGGTCGGCCGAAGCATGATTTAGGGATCAATTCATTTAAATGAACCTATAATGAATTGAGAAGGGAACTATGCTCCGCCAGAGCTAGCAAACGCTCTGTCGGAGTACGTGAAGCCCTAAGTTTACGGGCTAAGACTGCGATTTCACTAACATCGATATTTTTCATAGCGTCGTAGACGATACGCATATCGTCTGCTACGGAGGATTGAGGAGTGGGTTTGTATGGGCGAAGAGCCGGGATGGGATTCGATGCGATCCAGTTTTCTGGGGCAGGCCTGGACTGTGTAGGCTTTGCAGCCGGAGGAACCCGGCTACGCAGCGGCGGAAAGTTTTCTTGAGAAAGGCGCGGGGCCTGTTTGGGTGCCGCCCTCTTGGAATTGGAGCGCATACAACGGAATGCACGAGAGCAGCCCCTGTAATTTGCGGTGTGGCCGGACTGGCCACAAAGCACGCAATCGGGAGGAGAGGGAGTTTCAGGAGTGCGATTGCACTCCTTAGTGAAGTGAGGGACCAGGCACTTGACGCACCTGGGCGGTGCGCGGCAGTTGGCCGCCGCGTGCCCGTACAACTGGCACCGATGGCACTGGCCGGGATGACCGCGGCGATGAGGCGCCTCGATCGAGATCCCAGAGAGGCCGCATATAGAGCTAACCCCTTTCAGGATCTCCCTGGACTTGGGGACGTTGGCGAGAACCACCAAAGCGAGAGGGTGTTGCCTCCCGTACTTGCTGTGCATTTTATGCACCGCGAGTGCCGGTGTGCAGATCCTCCAGGATAGCCTCGTTCGATAATTCGAACGGGACTCCCCTGAGTACCGCTCTGATCTTACGCTCTTCTGACAGAGCATAAGTATGATAAGCGTATTGCTTATCGGTGAGGAGCTTTGTTAAAGCACGAAAGTCGTCTATCGACGAGACTAAGATTTTAATATTAGGTCTTTACCTATGAAATTGCCGTTTTTCTAATTTTTCTTAATTTTTTTATATATTTTTTATTTCTATTAATCAAAATAATCACCCATGCAATCATTGCATCTTTGCCAACGCATTGGTAGCTTATTGATGCCTTTCTTGAAGAAATCAGCTGGACGGGAGGCAACAAATTCTTCAAAGGCATTTTGTACTGCCTCTCGGGTATTGAATTTTTTCCCGCCAAGAAGTTATCCAAATTCTGGAAAAAGTAGAAGTCTGTAGGCGCAAGGTCTGGTGAGTACGGCGGATGACGGAGAACTTCCAACCCCAACTCTTGTAGCTTGGAGACCGTCTGCTGTGCAGTATGAGGTCGCGCGTTGTCGTGCAGGAGCAGTGGAGCCGAACGATTGACCAAAGCTGGTTGGAGAAGTACGAGCTTCTCCATCATTGTGTTCAGTTCTTCACAGTACACATCTGCAGTAATGCTTGTCCCGTTTGGCAAGAAGCTGTGATGAATAACACCCGCGTTAGACCACCAAACAGTGACCATCACTTTTCTAGGGGTAAGTTTTCGTTTATGGCATTGTTTGGGTGCTGAACCAGGGTCCAACCAACTTGCTGAGCGCTTACGATTGTCAAACAGGATCCATGTCTCGTCACAAGTAACAATGCGGTTCAGAATTCCTTCATTTGTATGCCTGCTGAGCAGTGCAAGGCACGTCTCCACGCGTACTTCGCGCTGGCGGTCATTGAGTTCGTGGGGTACCCATTTTTCAAGCTTTTTTACCTTGCCAATTTGACGCAAATGGACCAATATTGTTTTGATGCTAACGTCGAAAGCTGCTGCTAATTCAGCCGTGGATTGAGTTTCATCAGCTTCCACAATTGCCTTTAATTCGTCATTGTCGACCAAAGTTTTCGGACAACCACGGGGTTCATTTTTCAGGTCAAAATTTCCAGAACGGAAGCGGGTAAACCAATAACGGGTGGTGCGTTCGTTTGTAGTGTTCGCTCCGTAAACGTCGTTGATGTTGCGTGCCGCTTGTGCCGCTTTGCTGCCACGACGGTACTCATACTCCATAATTACTCGAATTTTTAACTTATCCATGATGACGAAAAATGTTCGAATGTGTTGAAAACAAAACACTAACTATTAAACAAATGACGATTTTAGAAAAAGAATTCCATGTTTGTCAAATAAAATTAATTTGAATATAATTATCAGTCAAAAAAAAAATATTTTCATTTGAAATGGCCAGTACGGCAAAACGGCAGTTTCATAGGTAAAGACCTATTAGATTCACCCGAGTTGGCCGCTCGGGTGTAATGAATCTTGTGCTTATTGCACAATGTCGAAACCTCAGTCCATTTACCCTTTTCCCGAAGGAAAACGGGTGGTGGGACCTTGGCCTTGACAGAAGTTGGGGCCGGAGCGGGGGTTGAAGACACCGGGGCAGCTGGCGTTGAAGACGCCGCAGGGGGTGTAGGGACGGGCGTCGAGGGCGCCGGGTCTTGTTTCGAGCGCTTCTTTGAGCGCTTCTTAACAAGCGTAAAAGAGGGAGACTCAGGGCCAGTTGGGCTGGCGTCCGAGGATGACTCGGTCGTGGGTGCGCGCTTGCGGCGCGGAGGGGCGTCTACTTCGCACTCCATGTCACTGGAGGAAGGGGACGCTGGAGAGCCTAAGACCAGAGGGGACTGGGGTGGCCTGAGGGGCCATTAGGGGAATTAACGCCATGATATGCGGGATAAGAGAATCAAGGAAACGATACTTATCAGCATTTATAGACATGCCTTCAGCACCGGTAGTTTCAAGTAACTTCTTCCTAATCTCATCACAGCTTAGGGAAGCCATTGCGGAGGGGTTAGGGAGGCACAACAATATATAAATATATATACTATGAACCTATCAACGATGACTAACTTCCTAAAATCACCCTACACGCAGTAGGGCGGTTGAGGACGACGCGGATAACTTACTCGAACACGAAGACTCGAGGCACCTGGAACAACGAATTCCCGTCGACGAAGCTCACGTTCCACGAAGTACGGTTAACAACCCACTGTCCGCCGTGAAAACGGCGTTGAAACTTATTAGATGTACGGTTAAAACCCACTTTCCGCCGTGAAAACGGCGTTAGAAACTTATTACGGTATACAACTATGAAATTATTTGTTACGGCAACAACCAGTGAAATTTGGGTGCTCGATTAGCGCGGAGGCTAAGGGAGCGGGAAGGCGTCTGCGATCGACGTGCGCTAGAGAACGCACGCATACCGAGACTGATTCAGCAACTGTGTGTGCGTGACCAAAATGTACTGTTTGTACACGCACACTAAGCGGACGCGAACATGGTTTGTCAAGATGACAAGATGGCGACGGCCACTCACAGTTACATATTTACAAACACATGCACGCATAGTACCTCGCACGCATATGAGTTGAACCTGTTTGTGGAGGTCCTGGGATTGAATCCTGGTAGAGGCAGATATTTTATTATATTTGCTTTCTAGTCATGGATGTGTATGTATGTTTATTTAAGTTTATTTCTAGTATTTATATATGAAAAAAAATCTATTTGTGCTTATATATTTCTTAAGTTTATGTATCCGCTATCTAGTAACCATAACACAAGTTCTTAATGATACTTAATTTGGGCTAGATAATGTGGTGTGATTGTTAGAAATATTTATTATTATTATTATTATTATATTTCTTCTGAATCCAGCACCTTTGTGAGGGCTCAACACAAACAAAAAAACAAAATCTTTCCTTTTGTTCTAATAGGATAGGTAAAGTCAGTTAAAGTCAACAATAAGTGATTTTCTTTTGTACCAATATTCTGACATATACTAAGACTCAATCTAACGGCTATTTTAGGTACTCTGAAAGATTTGTAAAAAGTGGTTGGCTTTCTTGGACAGGTGAACATTAAAACATTTGATTCAATTTCATCCGGGTTCAAATGCATTGTTAACCTGTAGTATCACAAATCTTCTTAATTTCAAGTTTGTTTGGGAATCTAATGGGTTTCTTGATCTTTATTGCAGCGAAGTCTGTATACGATAATCAAACAAGGCTTGTATGCCATTCATGCGATGGTTTGAAGGTCTCAGGTTCAGAACCGGTTCATTTACGTTATATTATATAAGTAACCAGTCGTTGACCTTTATTAAATCAAAGTTTAGTTTAAATTTGCAAGTTAATAACTAGTTTTCTCTTGCGACTATTCAAGAGCCTATGATCCACTACCGCGCCCCTGGACGGCATTGTAGATGGTATTGTTAGAATTTATTGATTATCAATTAATGACGCGTTATCGATCAAAAGCTTTAGCGCGAAATGCCTTGAAATGAAATATTTATTTCTCAACATTGACAATCACTTGTTCTTATTGACGTCAAATAAAACATGATTCTACCACCAGTTCGAAAAAACCTTCGTGAAGAAGAACTGGCAAGAAACTTCACGGGTATATATTTTTTTCAAAATAAATTTACAGAGTCCCTTTATGTCTTAACAAAACTATTCTTATCTGCATCTGTTAGCTCGGCAAGTCTCCCTCCCCCAAGTATCCAAACGACGAACACCCTCAAACGGCACCCGTTCACGAGTTAACGCGGGATCCAGACTTTGCAGTTATTGCATTTACTGTTCCTTCTCCTTAACTGCAGCACAACCATGTTAACTTGAATATACTGATGGTTAAAATAGAAAGGATCGTTCCAGTCTAGATCTTAACAAAAGAATATCTACTTTTGCTATATGAAGATGTAGAAACTTGAAACTCTCTGATACAGTATTTTCTTTTAAAGCTTAAATTTTCCAAAATACCTTTCTTAACATTTTTATACGCTTGACTGTGTTCATATGGAAAATAACAAAAAATCTTTAAATAATTATTTGATTAGTCGCATTGTTTTGTCTCAAATACCTATTTATTACAAACTCAAATAATTCGCGGTTCTCACATGTATTATCCAACATATCCCCTATCGAGTCACGTTTTTGTCGGACTAAAAATCCCTTCGCTGTTCTATTCACAAAGTTCTTAATCTCGAGAAGTTTTTGGGATGTTACTACTAAATAATTAACCTTTTCAAATGTGAAAAAGTTCTTGAAAACGGTGCACACAAACAAACAATTTTACCTCTTAATCATAATAGTATAGATTTCTTCACTCTGATAGCATGATTAAATATTTTAGCCCTTGGCACATACTTGAATTTATATTCAATTTAAAAAAAAAGCAGAACCTTTAAACACTCAACGTTTAGAATCTCGGGCGTTTGTAATTTCTTTGTAGTATACCCAGATGAAATAATCTATAGCAATTTTGCGAAAATTCATTAAAAAAATCGTAACTTCCTATCGAAAATTATGAAAAATCGTATAACATACATAAGGGTGATTCAGATACCTCTCAATACGAGGCACCTAAAAATATTTTTTGACGTCACTTTCTGGCCATGTATTGATTTTGTTAAGTATTTGAAGAGATGTAACGGTACTAAAATTATTACTGCAAATTAAATTGTTGTTCTATTTCGAGGAGATTTTGATAAAGTATAAATATGTTTATTAGAACCTTATTTATAGTAAATTATTTTTCTATTTTTAAAAGATAAAAATATTTTTTACAGAGTGCGCTCGACTGCTCGGGTTGGGGTCATGGGAGTCTGGGTTATGGTTGCAGGCACTTCTGTCATCTAACTTGGGGACCCTTTTTGACAACCATAGCTTTAGGCTAGCCTGTAGTTTGAATAAGTTTGTGTTTGCGATCTGGTGAAAACTCTCCAATTTCGTATTTAAATTTTACAAACAGAGTAAAATTTGTGACAAAATTTTACCACTAAGTACCTAAATTCCATCTTTCTACCATTCTTCAGCTATAGGTATATTCTGTCAAAGCTATGCGAAGAAACTCGGTAATGTGAGAAAAAAAATGGACCGATAAACACACTTTATTTATATTTGCTGGATTTTTATTAGCACATAGCCGAAATTCCTTGAACACTATTGGTGGACCACAGCCTAAATATTCAGATTCTTCATGATATATTACGCTATCGTTCATATAATCTCGGTATTATTTCTGTCTTGTTGCTTATAGTCACGTAGTTGTATGTGTTATTTTATTAAGCTCGATTAACAGTAATAAACTTAATGGCTTAAGACTATAATTATTCTAAATGACGTTGTCTTGCAGTATTATGTCAGGTAAATGGAAATGAGAATAATAGAAGTTAATTTTATTATAAAATCCTGTAACCAACTCACTTATGATGTGCGTGTGTTGCATCTAACTGATACCGAAAATTCGTTGGGAAATATTACCGATCGAGGAAAACCGAATTTGACTTTTCGAGCACTCAACTCTCTTTATGTATAATATGCTTTATTATTTGATAAAAATGATATAATTGTCCTTTCTTTCTTCTGAAAGAAGTTCTAATTAAATCTATGGTACAAAAACATTTTTTTTTTTCAGGATGAAAACGCAAGTGCATTTGCCGTACATCTCGGACGAATACGTGATTCTGTTCCTACATTCCAATTATTTCAAAGTCAAGGAGACTAAGGACACCATAGAATGCTACTTTACCTTGAGAGCGAATAGTCCGGACCTCTTTGCCAATAGAGACCCGCTGTTGCCCAAAAATAAGACCATTTTAGACATAACGTAAGTATTAACATTAGTGTTTTAAATCTCCATTTTAGAACATTTAATCAATGGTGTAAGGCAAAAAAAGGCTTTTGGCTTAAGTAACAGAGACCATTTCAGTTTTTCTGTAAAACTTCCCGTGTCTTCTTCTTAAACAAATACGCTGATCTCTTTAAAAATCAAAAAAAGTGCTTGGTAGGCATACATTTTATTAATCATGTCGAAGTTTAAAAGCCTACCTTTGAACTTTATCCTAACTGGTATTTTGTAGGTGCCATTCTTATCAAAATTTAATTGATTGTTAATTTAAAATCAAATTTATTCGAGTTCATCAGTGCACACAAGAACCGGTTTGCGATCGAGATTTCGAAGACTTAGTTGTGGGCTTTTTATTTAATTTAACATGCCTTTATGCGACATATTTTTCCTTTTAAATGTAATTATAATAAAAACCAAATTTAATTTGACAATTAACAACAAACGGCCCCAAGGTAATGACCTCGTCTCCGACCCCAGAAAGCCGGGTAAGAATACCGGGAAGGTCATTTTGAGTGATGAAAACTGAAGTTTCTGAATGAAAACTGAAGACGGATCCTGAATTAATGATTGATTTCGACGGCCGAGTGATGTGGTAGCCCTGCCTCACACGGAGGCCCCAGGTTCGACTCCTGGTCGGGACAATTCATTTGTGTGATGAACAAAGATGTCTGTTTTCGGGTCATGGTTGTTGATATTTGTATATGTATGTTTTTTCTGGGTTAGTTCGCTTTATGGCCATCCATAACTCAAGCTCTGCTTACTTTGGGACCATACAGTTGGTGTGTTTGTCAGGGGATTTATTTATTTATATGCTCCTAAGCCCATTACATTGCATTAAATTCGGTCAGACTTTGGCTGAGACTATACAAATAGAGCGCTAGTTTCTCAACCTCTCTTGACAAGTGGCATTCGACGATAGAATAGATTGATAAATGGAATAAATGGATGAAATTGATATAAGCTTACGAAAAGTTCAGTCGAAGGCATATGTCAGTTTTATACATTTGCCATTCTCTCCACTTTTCTATTCTATAGTCGAATGCCACTTGTCTAAGCCCTCTGATAGTCTAAAGCTGAAATGTATTAAGCGTACTTGGAGTTATCCCAGCTAAATGGTTAAATAAAAAGCGACATTGGTTATGCGACATTTGTGTCGCTTGTTTTTAGAATATGTGTACTATACTGTATCAAACTAAGTCGCTTTTTATTTGACCATTCAGTTGAATTAAGTCAAACTACTTACTCTTTATACGCCTAAGTATCGTTTTCTTCGCATTCACACAGTCAGATGTTTATGTAAGTCGCTCTCAATCATAGACTCTGCTTTGCAAATCTAGACTTAGATTGACTATAGATTAAGTATGAATTAGCGGAATGCGGCTATGACTGTCTGAATCGTCACAAAAATAACACAATAAAAGTCGAATAAATTACACGTCAAAGAGTAATAAAAAAAATTTATCACAATTTAATTATTAAAAAATAAAATGGGTCACATAATTTTTTACTCAAAAATTAAAATATCTGTGAAACTTGCCACATCCGATTAGGGTATTACGTGACACAATCTGTCGCAGATAATCTCTTCTTTAACCACCCGAAAGGAATGTGTCGAAAAACCAGTAACATTATGTATTTAAGCCTATTTTGGGTCATATCGATGTTTTTTGGTTTGCGCCTAAGCAGGCACACTCCGCGGGGAGGGAGGAGGTAATTGCGTCATGCGTACCCCGCAGCCAGTCTGCAGGGTGATGTGGGACTCACCAGAGTGGCACCTACCCACTAAAAACCACCTTCACGGCTGCGGCAAGAGATTGCTAAAGAGCCTTTATTGGAGCGAGCATTAACTTCTCCTTATAATGCGTATTGTAATCATTGTAATTATAAATCGTTTGAAATTGTTGCAAATCAAAGTAAAGGTTAGCAGGTTAATGTCAGTAATGTATTTATTACCTTATAATTGTGATTGTGTGTTAATAGGGGTCAGGTGCATACCTAGCTATCATGATTTATCACGTATCGTGAGTACTGTCGGGAAGTAAAGACAAATGTCTTCAGAATGGAGAAGTAACTCAAAATGGTTCGTGGAAGCCTTTAAGGTTATCGAAATATAATTCTTTTTAATATATTTATTATATTTTTATTATTATATAGAAATATAATTAAACAGAAATAATATTGGTATAATAATAACATGTTATTCCTCATTCTTTTGATGTATAAACAAAGAAGTGTTACGTTTATTTATAAAGTTATAAAAAATGTATTCTATAAAAAAAGAACTTCAAAATCTTTTAACTACTTAAGATAGAGCATAATAAGAATAATTAAAAGTAAATAAGTAGTAATTAAAACCTTGTTAGTAAATTCGTAGATAGAATCAAAAGTCTTTAACTAATGATATATTTTTATTCACATAAGTTTTGTTTCTGACTCTACATGCGCGTGCGACTATCAATTATAATTGAATGGATATGTCTTGATTGTGTGAATTATGAACCTTGTCTATTACGAGTTTTATTCAATAATCTTGTAAGTAATTACTGTTATTCGATTTTAATTGTTCCTTGGGAAGTTCCTTTCCTTAAACTATATTCTGCTGAAAAGGTATTTCGTTTGGAAGTTAAAATTATTGACGAAATATGATAAACCATAACTAAAATCAAATTGCTGGAAGGTTTTAAAAGGTGTGGTAAAACCACAAAGGCATTTTATTCACATCTAAACCATTCGATAGAAATTTTATTTGCTAAATAAACCTATTAAGTACAAGGTCTCAGATTTTCACCGATCATGCCTACCAAGGTTCCTAACTTAGGTTTAATAGATTGTATAAAACAAAACTTTGTGCACACAAATTCAAGATACATTTTGAGTCGACTGACACAAGCAAACTTTATAAAACTGTCTTGCTTGTATCGCTGACTTCTCAACTGATGTTCCGGGATACATCCCCGCATTCGATAAGGGTACAATCGGGGAACTCAGCGGAGGCACAGGCTAGAGCGAGAATCGAGTCTGAGGCTGCACCAATTTTTAACCAAATTTGTCCATTATTGAACTGACTGTCAAAAAACCATACAAGTAATTGTACGAGTACATGCAAATTTACGGAGTTTCAAGACGTGTATACAACTGTCGACTCGAAGAGTGCTGAGGGCACTCTATACTTCTATGCTACTCGTATTAATATAAAAAAGAAATATTTGTTTGTTAACGTAAACCGAAAAACTCCGAATTAACCGAGCTGATTTTAATTCACCGTTAGGAACATACATTAAGGCATAGGCATATGCATAGTTTATATAGGAATTCCCACGGAGGCTATGCGGGTGAAATATATAACATACTCCTAGTAGAGTCAACAGCTTATCAAGCTACCACAAAATGTGGCAGTTTGTTCCTCAGTTGATTTTGAGCTTTTTTTGTTTTGAAAATTGATTAACAAAATTTGAAATTTTTGAGTATATTTACTTTTGAATATAATATTTAATATAGATTGCTTGAAACATTTTCATTGGGAGAAGCTAATGTCCCTGCAGCAGGATATTATCAGTATTGTAGTGAACACATTTCACACATTTAAAATTTAATAAAAATTATATACGTCACTTCCCTCTAATATGGTTGAAGAGGGCTATGGCTGGATCCCGCGTTAACTCGTGAACGAGTGACGTTTGAGGGTGTTCGTTGTTTGGGTAGTTGGAAGGAGACTTGCCGAGCTAACAGATGCAGATAAGAATAATTTTATATAGACTTAAAGAGACACTGTAAATTTATTTTGGAAAAATTATACCCGTGAAGTTTCTTGCCATTTCTTCTTTCTGGTAAAGTCGTTTAACGTCAATAAGCACAAGAAATAAATGTTTGAATTTGACTCCTACTGTCCGAATCTATGGACACATCAACCACTCACTCACAATAATTTATCTTTTTCCAGACAAATGGTCGCTCTTCCAAAGCTGACCACCGAAGGCTACCACGTGCTTCTCTACCGGCTGTCGGACTTTGACTATAGCAAGCTGAACTTTGCTGATGCCGTGCGTGTCTTCTGCATGTTCAATGACATCAAGCTGTCAGAAGACAACCTCTCTGAGGGGTATATTGTCATCTTTGACATGAAAGGCTGCAGTTTGGGACATCTGACGAGAGTAACTTTACCGGCTTTGAGGGCGTTTATGCTTTATATTCAGGTATGTTTAAACATAATTGATATCGAATGGCCCGAGCTTTACGCGTAGACACCGCCTCTCACGTTCCTCCTCTCACTCGTCCCGACGGCACCATTGCCTTCGAAGTCGAAGAGAAAGCCGAATGCTTCGCCGACAGCATAGCGGCACAATGTTCGCCCAGCACGCAACCCGCGGATCCCTCCCACATCCAGGCGGTGGAGGACGAAGTTCTCCGCAGAGAATCTCTCCCTATCACCGACGACCCCGTCACAGTCTCTAATGATGAAATCTTGCTTCTCATTAGAAAGCAAAAGTCCAAAAAGGCTCCGGGTGCGGATGGAATTTCCAACCACGCACTTAAGCACCTGCCACAACAGGTGCTTACCTTGTTAGCTATCATCTTCAATGCCTGCTTCGACCATAGCTACTTTCCAAAAGCCTGGAAAGAAGCGACAGTCATAGGCATTCCCAAGCCGGGTAAACCTCTGAACATCCCGGCTAATCACAGACCCATCAGCCTCCTCAAGGCAATGTCTAAACTTCTCGAAAGAGTCATACTCTCTCGAATGCGGAACCATCTGTTTCCAACGGATGGCGACCCTCTCATTATTCCCCACCAGTTCGGCTTTCGCGCTAAGCACTCCTGCCCTCAGCAAGTCCATCGAATCGTCGAGTACATTCTCGAAGGATTCTATCCGCATCGTAAAAAATCAATCGCGGTTCTCTTTGACGTAGCCAAGGCATTCGACAAAGTCTGGCACAGCGGTCTCGTTTTTAAACTCTATAAAATAGGCTTACCGGTTCGCCTAGTCAGATTAATCGCGTCGTTTCTTAAAGACCGTACGTTTCGATTCAAACATGAAGGCACGCTCTCCGCGCCTCGTCCCATAAAGGCTGGAGTCCCGCAAGGCTCAGTCCTCGCCCCTCTGCTGTACACCGTGTACACTAATGACATGCCCATCCCGCCGAAAGGCGTCGAACTCGCCCTCTTTGCAGACGATACCGCCCTTTACACTAAAGGTAAAAGGATCCCGTATAACATCACCAGACTCCAAAAGGCCGTAAACGCCCTCGGTGTTTGGTTTCAAAAATGGCGTATCGATGTCAACCCAGAAAAGAGTTCTGCCATTCTATTCGACCACAAACGTCGTAATCGCTGCAACGATCCCCACATTCGAATGTTAGGTATTCCCATCCCCTGGAAGCGCAGTATCAAATACTTAGGCGTCACCTTAGATCAGACGCTTTCTTTTAAGCCACACGTCGATAGAGTAACGAAACTCGCGCGTTTCTACTTAAGCCGCTTAAATAGTATGATAGGTAGAAAAAGTAAAATGTCTTTTAGAAATAAGCGTACGCTTTATAAGGTCTGCGTTAGACCCGTCATGTCATATGCTTCGCCAGTCTTTGCCCACGCCAATCCCTCCGTCCTGTATAAGCTGCAGGTAGTTCAAAATCTCTTCTGCCGCAGGGCCACAGACGCACCTTGGTATGTGCGCAACGCGGACCTGCACAGAGATCTTGAACTACCTACAGTGCAACAGCTCCTCAAAACACTCTCAGAATCGTTCCGTCGCCGAATCCCATCCCAATCATCTTGTTCGAGATTCAGTCTCATATACTGCTCCTGTGTTAGATTCGAAATTCAAAGTCGCTAGGCCGAGAAACGCGCACACGGGCGAACCTACGCAGTTAACTTTAGCTCTCGAGGCCCTTCAGGCCGCAAATCCTAATTCTAACGTAAATCCGAATTAATGCAATTTTTATTTTTTCATTTTTAATGTTTTTATTTTTACTTTTCATTTTTGAGCACCTTCAGTGCTATGTGAATCTCAGCGGGTGACCCCTTAAGGGCCCCGCTGGCGCGGCCTCTTTCTCCAATTGGCCGTCGCTCAGATGAAGGCTGAGTGGCAAAAATGCACGAGCCGACAGGGGGTTTTTTAGTGGGTATGGTTCTGGTAGGCGTCGGGACGAGTCCCACATAACTCCGATCGCGCGCGCGGAGTATGCGTCAGAGCATTTTTTATGTCCTCCTGCCCTTCCCGTGGAGGGGAAACAAAAAAAAAAAAAAAACATAATTGGATAAGATTTTGATCTAATCAAATGAAGTTTATATTTAATAATATATATTTTGTCCTCCAAATATTTGGAGGACAAAGGGGCGTGAGATTAAAGTCCCCACAGGCTATTTCTGTCTCTGTTTGTGAAAAATAAAATATATATATTATGTAAACAGCTTGGATGCGGCATGTCATTAGCACGTACAATAAGCTGTCATGTGTGTATTTCTTTCATGTCGTCGTCAAATTGTATACCTTCTACCCCAAGTATTTTATAAAAGAATGCCAAGAGGTTTTTTTCCTCCGGCTTTGTTCCTCCTCAGTGCACCTACAATACCTTCCCAATACCAATACCAATACCAAGCCAAAGTTAAGTTGTATTTACGCAATTTCGATGAAGATGATAAAACACCTCTCAACACCTATGATGAAATAAAATATATTTTAATTTTGGTTAACAGCAGGGTGGTCACAAATGAAATGTTCATTATTTTAAAAATGTTATTTCCATATGACATAACCTCAAATATGTTTTGAAACCTAAACTGGGTAGACGCGGGATAAAAATTTGCCAAAAATTAATTTGCGGGGTTACGCACTTATAAGTGTGTTGATGTATATTTTAATGTTTATAGTAATTTACGTAAGTAGTTATCGTCTCAGCATTAGGTTATAGCCAATCAGCGGCAGTAAGAACACTTTTTCTAATACGGTAATCTCATTGGCTAGTATCTATAGTTGCATCGATTACTCACTGCATTCTTAAAGCAAACGAACTATAGCATTTTTTAGCTCGTGTTTTACATTTTCATAGAGAAACGTCTATTTTAAGGAGTCATGGAACTATTATGATTGAACAAATCAGCGCATTCATTCATTTCACACCCTGGAAATCACAAAAAGAAATCACGTTGTTTAATTAGCACCTTATAACGACATTTTTGTACAGATTACCCGGTCTACGCCCCATTTCTTTTTTCTCTATTTCAAGATTTCCAACATTAATACATACTTACCTCCTTTCAGACCGCTCACCCATGCCGACTTAAGAAGATCCACGTAGTCCATACTGTGTCCTTCATCAACCAAGTCATGTGTCTCGTTAAACCGCTCATCCAATCCAACCTGCTGAATCTCCTGAATTTCTCCTCCGACGGTCCTGCTTCTGTGGTGGACAAGGAACTCCTCCCAGAAGACTATGGCGGCCTTCAACCTTCTGTGAAGAGTCTACACGAACAGCAGAGGAAGAACATGGAAGAAAACTATAGAGACTGGTTGATAGAGTCAGAAATATTCAAAGTAGATGAAAAGAAGAGGGTAAAGAAGCCGAGTAGGGGCATGTTTGCGAGTTTCACGAGTAGCTTCAAGAGTTTGGATATTGACTGATAGGAGTGGGAGTGACAGCGCGAGGGACCGGATTGCCTTGTACGGGGATGTTGCGTTTCTTGTTCTTTATTTTACTGGCAACAGTCATATTATTTCAATTACTAGCAGGTCTCGCGTGCGTTGATAAACTGCTAGGTTACTTCTAAAAGCCTTTTAAGTTAACTGTTGTTTAAAATATTTAAGCGAACGATCTGAAGTTTCACGTATTGTAGCTTGAGTTCTTGCAAGCAAATCAATATTTTCGTCAATATACTGTTGGCACTGAGGAAGCAGTTTTGTTTAAGTACGTATATGAAAAGTAAGACTAGATACCACGTACCTATTGAGTTTGACACGTATTTTTATATCTACATTTTTGTTGGTTATTTTAATGCAAATTAAGTATAGCAAGCAACCTCGTACAAGGACAAAAAGAAAACATCTTATAAAGCGTATGACATATCAGAACTCACACTTTAGTTTATAATCTATATTTGACTATATGTTTTTTATAGTTACATGTATTTTTATACACCGTTACATTTTTGGATGTGGTTACATATTATGCTTATTAATTTTTAAGTCATGAAATAATGCACTGTTAATTTTGTTCAACTTAGATCTACATTTTACCTATTCATAATGTAAATAATTTAATGATAGATTATTTGCTTGTGTAAAACACAAACAAATATAATTTTACTACCTATTTTTATACTCTATGCAATATTAAAAGCTTTTTATAATTAATTGGAAGAAACTATACCTAAGGGTAAGGTTTAAGAGCAGCCTGTCACTCTCTTATGAGTCATAAGTGATAGAGACAGCCTATATCTTAAGATAAACAGGGTTTATACAAAAAATTATAACGTCCCCTTATAAAATGCGTAGAATAAAATACAGTGTAAGCAGCAACTCTGTTTGTAGTTTGCATACAGTGCACAATATCTACATATTTTATATATGTCATCAAAATAATTCATGGTTCCAGTTAATTTTTTATCGTGCAAACCAAAAAGTTTAATACACAGGCTAATAGACCAAAAGAGGTTATGAACAACACAACCTCCGCGCGCTCCGATAACATATGACAATCGACAGCGCGCCAAAATTTGAAATGTCTTGTCATTTGAAAGGCAGCAATCTTGGATTTCAACAAAACTGAAACGCAGATGCACCTAAGATAATTTAACGGACCAATCAGCACGCGCGAATACACTGCAAATGCGAGCGTTTATTGGCTCGTTACATTTGACTAAAGCGCAATTTATAAGAGAGCTCAAGATTTGTGCCAAGATTTTCTAGCAAATCAAAGGGGTACTGTAATTCAAATTCATGTCTTCCAGTGATATATTTTTTTATCTTTATAGCTTTTAAATATTTGTAAATACGGGGATTAGTGTAAGAACCTAGTAGTTATGAATATTTGTGATGTCACAAGACCAATATTTTATCTTTTTTTGAATTTTAATTGCTATGCCAAATTTTTGTATAGTACTTATTAGTGTTGATATTCTCCTCAAATTCTAAGAAAAATTATATATGTGCACTGTTTGTACATACATTGATATATTTTTATAAATAAATAATTTTATAGAGATTTGTATTCTTTTATTATTTCCTTTCTGTTAATATTTTGAACAACATCGAAGTGAATTAATATAATTTAATTAGTAATGAATAATAATTGTTTTTTTTATAAAATCAATAAACAATATTATATCCATTCAAAACTTACGTTTAATTATGATGTCCATGTTTGCGGGTCAGGTGGATAGCGTTACAGAAAGGATTATCACGTTAAGTACTTTGATTGCTAAATTATTGCAATGTCAATTAAGATAGATATTCCCCTTGAGACGGTACAATGGTGCACTACGCCCACACGCGACTGACGGTACCTACTCAAATATTGGTTCGTTTTGAGAAAAAATTATCTTTACGAAGCGAAACTAACCCATTAAATTTCAGAACCTTAGTCATTTTTGACGACCGAGTGGTGTAGTGGTAAGTAACCTTGCCTCATACGCCGAAGGTCACAGGTTCGAGTCCTGGCCGGGGCATTCATTTGTATGATGAACACAGATGTTTGTTCTCGGGTCATTGTTGTTTGTATTTATATATGTATGTTTATTCTGGGTTCCCCCCCCCCTTCGCTGTATGGTCATCCATAACACAATCTCTGCTTACTTTGGGGCCATACAGTTGGTGTGTTCGTCTGGGGATTTATTTAATATTTATTTAGTTTCAACGATAATACAACCCACAATTACGAAAAACAGTTTCAGAAAACTTATTTCACCTATGTAGGTATAGGTACTGCTAACGTGTTAGTAGGTACCTGTATATTTGTAAATAATGAATATATAAAATGTTTGCACGAACCACTTGCTATCATGTAAAAAATATATGATCAAATAAAATACCTAGTTAATTATTTTTTTAATAAATTAATTTTACTCGCGTGCAAACTAGATTGCGCTAGTTTACTTGCAATACTAGAGGTTCCCTCTGGCGCGTTTCGCATAACACTTAATGTGTCTGTAATGGTGCAAAAATTTGAATCAAATAAGCAGTCAGAGGTTTTGCCTACAGGTGAACAAACAACCAACCTTTCCTTTGATAATTTTAGTATCGACACCTCATTACGTAATAAAAAAGCTATTAAATGGCGTAACTTTGTAATGAAAAGGGTGTGAAGATTGGTATGCTCATAAAAATTAACAATAAAACTACAAAACTCACAAGAACACATAACTGCAGTACAAACTAACATATGGAGATATGAATTGGAGACACTGAATCCCCTGAGACCCCTAGAACGACTCATTCGTTAATTAATTTGAGATGTTTTTTTATTAATATACTTATTATTATTAATAACATTTGGAGCATTAAATACATTTGGTTCCGAACTTAATGTAGAACTGAAACCTGAAATAGAGTTTTTATTCCTATTTTTATAACCAAAAGACTGGACCGAGAGTGAAAACTAAAAGATAATGCATGACGTTATTCTTAATAAAAAATACGAAGGTGTTTCAATGAATTTTCGACGAAAATCGATAGGTCATCTTCACCGACCGTAGACTTCAGTGGAAATTCGCCTTTACTGGTCGTCCATACGGTGGTTCGCGTGGTTTCACTTGTGATATTATGGCTTTCAAAAAAGGAAAGTGTCTAGCACCACCCCAGAAATTCTTCAGTCAATCAATGAAATGCTTTAGTTAATTAATGAAATTTTTCAGTTAATTAAAGAAATTCTTTAGTTAACCAATGAAATTCTTCAGTCAATCAATGCAATTCTTCAGTTAATAAAAATTACCTGATGAGACTTGTCCACGGCACTCAATGAAATATCTTCTATTGAATAGATATAGCTATAATAATAATTGATTAGATTAGGAATACCAATGTTCCCTTTTCATATGAAACACTAAGTTAGAACTTGTAGAGTAAACATGTTGAGTAATTAAAAAAATTACCAATGGAATAAATTACACTTTCTAATTATTTACAGCAATCAATCATCGAAAGATCGCTTTTAGCGATAAGGCCACCTTTACCCATCTAATATTTAATTTAGTATAGTTGTAAGGTTTTCTTTTTTGTATGTGAGCAATAAAGCGTCTTTATTATTATTATCAATAATTAAGTTATTTGATAACAATAAACTTAGTAACATTGTTTGTATTCACCACTGAAATGTTAAATATTGACTAACTATTGAATAAATTTGGACCAAGGTTTCTTTCATAAGTTTTCACGATTCATTACACTTAATAAAACGGATTCTCTCGTGACTACGGTGCCTGTAAAGACATTTTTTTTTAAATGGACTGATTATTTTTGGCCCTATGGGTCTTTTAAATTTCACCGGACTTTGTAGCGCTGACGGCGCTTAGCCGGATCGTATCGGATACGCTTAAGTATGTATTAGTCGTCGTATATTGAACTACCACAGGTTCGGAAGGGTCATCTACTGCCAAAGAAACAAGCCAAGCCAGAAACTCAGAAATGCCGTGTTACCCTATTTCTAACTGGAACGCCGGCGTTCCTTATTGTAGTAGCGTCGTCGGGATCTGTTAAGACGTTACGCCGACGCCTATAACGAACCGCTGCGTCTGGGTTGGCTGTGTACTCAGCTGATTTATAGACTAGCGGGTTGGGATTAGGGCTTGCAACCCGATTAACCGAATAACCGAAAAACCCGAATAACCAACATATTAAAACTCGGTTTTTTTCTGCAAAAAAGCCGGGTTTTTCGGGTTTTTCGGGTTTTTGTATTCATGCATGTCAAATCAAATCAAATCATTTATTTGTTTGTACAAATATAGGGAAATACATAAGATGTTTTATAATGTTAACATATATTGAGCTCGTGCCATACCAGCTCTACCATTGTGGCATGTACATAAGTAGTATTACACAGTCATTTTTAGTATGTCTAGAAGCTTGTCATTATACACAGATTCATTTTAATTTATTTAGTTAGAGTTACTTTTACACACAGTCATTTAACAATTTATTTATTGGTCCAAACATCATAAATAGTCATAATACAATTGAATTTGTTTTTACCTACATTCTTTGTCATTGATATAATCGAGTACCATTTCTTAGTTCTTTCTTCTTCTGTTCTTTGTTATTATAATTATTAATTTATTTAATGGATTTTGGTAATTTATTGTATATATTCGGGGCCATCTTTCAGCAAACAATGCGGTACTCCGAGGTGGAGCACAAATAGTATCCTTGTGTCTTCTACTATTTAGTTTTTCAAACAAGTTGAAATTTTTTTTATACAAATAGGGCTGTTGCAAAAAATTTATTTATTCTGCTGCACTCACTCTCTATATTATGCTCTTTCCATTTCAGATTAGTGTCAACTATTAATCCTAAAAATGTTGTACATTTAATTTCTTTTAGTTCTTGTCCGCAAAAGTCAATATTAAATGATGTTGAGTTACTATGTCTATTTGTGAAATTCATTGTATGTGTTTTACTCAAATGAATTGTTAGATTATGTGTCATTAGTCAGTTCATTACTAAAGTCAATGTATTTTGGATGAAATGAAATGAAATGAAATATTTATTTCTCAACATTGACAATTACTTGTTCTTATTGACGTCGAATAGATGTCAGGATGTCATTTTTGAGTATATTTATGTTCTTATATACACAAAATAATAATAATAATAATAATAATGTTCTTATGCTAATGAAGTATGTTATTATTATGTAAGTGATGTATGAAATTGTACGCGACTTTTCTAAAACCTCAAAATCTTCATGTTTTTCAAGAAAAAAATTGTTCAGCAATTTTTTTTTCACGAGTTTTGGGGGAATGTAACACTTACATCTTTTATGGTCCTTATAGTGTAATGTTCTTTATTGGTATTTTTGGCTTTTCTTAATTTTTCTTAATATATTGTTTACTTTATTGACAATCACGTCAATTCAATTTTTATTATTATTATTATTATTATTTTGTTTTATGGCAATCAGCTGTTGTTACGACACAATAACTATTTCTGCCAATTTCAAGTATTAGTATACACACGTACTACACGAGGTTAATAATTTTGTAGCGATCAGTTGAGTAGAACTTGCAGTATCTCGAGCATTGAGTTACCTTGAACAATACAAAAACAGGGGGATGAAATAAGTTTTTACAGATATTTTCAACATAGAAGAGTATAATTTATAAAGGCGTCTGGCCATTGTTAAGAAGAAGATTAGCAATAGGGGATAACTTTTTAGCAACGGAGGACGGTAGTGGGATGTCTTCAAATTTTGAAAGAATGTTCAAAACTAGGGAAATCAGGAGTTCTAAAAAATTGTCATTAGGGGAGCAGGAAGAAGTAGGGGGGAAGGCATTATCAGATTTAGTAGATGGAGGGTTAGCAATAATAGCATTATGGGCAATTTTGTCATAGCCTGGAGATAAAGACGGACTGGGTTTTGATGGTTTGTATATTGTTTTTTTGTAAGAAAGATTCAGTGAAGGAGAACTTTTAGAAGCATCTGCGTACGATTTTTTAACTGAAGGGAAGAGGGATGATGCTTCCTTGAATGATATGTTCTTTTGGGACATGGTGATTTTAATATTCTTTTGCCGGGAATGTTCCGGGCAAGATTTGTCAGTTGCTAAATGAGGGCCTGAGCATTGCAGGCAGGAAACTTCAGAGGATGCAGGACAAGAGTCACCTGAGTGAGTTTGTGCACATCTGAAGCAACGAGCACTGGATCGGCATTGGGCTTTCACATGGCCAAATCTACAACAGTTTAAGCATTGTATGGAAGGCAAAATGTATGGATCAACGGTTAATGATGAGTTAAAAATAAACACTTTATCAGGTAAGCATTGTCCAGAGAAAGTGATCACTACAGATCCTGTGGGGGTCCAAGTGGAACCAGACTCCATGGACACTTTTCTGTTTAAGCGACGCGCCTTCAAAATTGTTATATCACCTTGGCTTGTGGAGATTGTTGATACAACTTCCTCCATAGACCATGAAGTTGGGATCCCGCGGATTAGCTCCATTCTTGTTATATTATATGTAGGAATTAAAGCTATATAGTTATGAGATTTAAGACTCGGGTTTCTGAGTAACTCGTTTGCTGCACAAGCAGATGAGAATTCTACAGAGACCCGATTTCTGCCAACACTCTTTATACCATCATTTTTAATATTTTTAATGTTTGATGTAAATAAAAATTTTCCAAAATTTAAATGATTAAATGTACTGCCTGACTTAGGGTGAGTTTCTGACCTGGACACATGAACAATGAAAGGACCTTTGTCAGAAGGATGGTAAGATTTTTCTTCTAAAAGACTTGGATGAGTGTAAATAAGGTTATTGGTTTGAGATGGAAGAGCATTCGAAACAGATTTTTAGGAGTAGGGGACGAATCCCGATTTATACTTGGACGTTTTCTTGTTTGCACATGTTGAGAGAAAGGGTCAGGGGAGTTGTTGACATCAGCAATTCAATTTTTTTATGACAGCAATGGAGCCTGCCAAACAAGCTAACAAAACAAGCTTCTTGCAAAACTGTTGTAAGAAAATATACTTGATTCCTGGCTAATAAGATTAAATTCAAAATTTCAAATTGCGGTTCCAAAGGAATGCGATCCCGACTATATAAGGCGATTGCTGGCTTTAGAACGGATTCGCTCCGATGAAGGCTGTACAGCATTTCCATGCTACAGCCGGCAAGGTGGTTTTTAGTGGGTAGATGCCACTTTGGTGAGTTCCACATCACCGTCGCGGAAGTCGGTTTCCTGCGGCGGTATGCATGATGCATCTTCCACCTGCCTCCCAAAAGGGTGTTGCTTAGGCGGCATAACAAAAAAAACTAAGAACGGCTGTCTATTTCAAGTCGTCCTGCCGATAACATCTCTAGTCTATTTCAAGTCGCCCTGCCGATAACATCTCCAGTCTATTTCAAATCGTCCTGCCGATAACATCTCCAGTCTATTTCAAGCCGTCCTGCCGATAACATCTCCAGTCTTCTGCAAGTAACTCTGAAGCTGCCTCATGCAGAAGCTACCTGAAGCTGCCTCGTGTTGAAAACCCCGACATTGTAGCCTGATCCTGCTCCTGCTGCTGACCCTGATGATCCTGCCTACCTCCTACTCCTACTCCTCCTGCCTGCTGATCCTGTTTACCACCTCAACCTGCCTGCTGATCCAACCTGCTCCTCATGTTCCTGCTCTCATTGATCCTGCACACGCCAGAGCGCCAGTCGGCGCCTAAGCGTCTCCACTGACCCTGCACGCGCCTAAGCGCCTTCGCCGTGAAAGCCTTCGCGGTGACCCCTTCGACTAAGTCATGTCCCTTACAGTTTTTTTGAATAAAAACTTTTATTACGTGACGACTGGATCCGTGTGATGGTAAGTAAGGTCCAGTCCGACAGACCATAAATTTGAAGAGTGGCAGTGCTGAATGTAGCCAATCTATAAGGGCAGGCCTTTCAATGTTGGAATACCACATAGTCATTCTAAACGATATAAGCCTTTTATTTTTTGAATTTCGATGCAAAATAACTATTTTCTCAAGTCTGAATTTTGAGACGAATTTAATCCTTTACGACTGGAATGATTAGATACCTATTGGATAGGATTGTAACATCTAAGACATCACTTTTAGGGTATGGAAGTGCTAAATCAATATAAAAAAATCTTCCTTACACGGAAACCTTATTAACACTGTAATGATTAATAACTCTTACGTATCACAGAAAATAATATTATTTATTGCATTGTCCTTGTTTCGCTTGTGTTTATGTTACGGCATAAATTAAGCTAAACTGTGTTTGTTCAAAATGCTTTAAAGATCTGGTTAAAATATTTATGATTATTATAATGACAATGAAATGTTTTAGTTTTTTTCTGAACAATATCAATGAGTTAAAGCGATTTTTCTTACATTTATTTTTGACATTTTTCTACGGAAGTGCATTTAAGGCTATTACTTCATATGTTTGGAAACCCTCGGATAATAGTCACATGAATGGTTTGAATGAGCAGGTGAGTTTTAATAGTATGTAAGATTTTTTGCAGTAACGTGTAATCTTTGAGCGTTTTCAGTAATTAAATAAAATGTTTTAAATAGGAATTTTGAATTATGGAATGCCTAAGTCAAGGATGTAATACCTAATCTTTTCGTCAATTAATAATCGGTCACCCACAAATTAGTTTTTTTTTTTGAGTCAGTTACCGGTTCCTGGAGTCGGTGGAGTAGCTGGGACAGGGTCTATTCATGCTTAGCCTTTGCCTCCAGACACGGCTTTGTTAAGGCCAATTGAGGCGCCACCGATGGTTATTCTTGTCTCCAAGGAACCTGCGCTGGGTGTTCTTGTGTAAAAATTCAAATTCAACACTATGTATTTGCTAGAATATGGTACATTTGCACATATTCTAGCAAATACTGGATATTACTTAATGTTAAAATGTATACTTTCAGACAAACCACAATCACGAAGCGTGCAAATATATTATGTATTTTACACATGAAAATTTATTATATTAGTAACATAATTAAAAAAATAGGAAGCCAATAGAAATATAATGCAATTAAAAACAATAAAATTGAATAAAACGATTTAGAAATCTTACGTCACATACTTAAATTATTTGTCCTTTGTATATAACCAATGGTATAATAACTTTTATTAATTAAACATTTGTATATTTGGCGCTTGAATGGAACAAGAGTTTATAATTTATAATCATTTGGTAAGGTTGTGTAGTGGTTGCCATACAATAATAATGTCAAGTAAGAGACGTCTGTGAGGCACATACGACTTATTTTTTTAAATAATTAATTCTTCTTAATTTTGGTTTTGAAACTAAAATAATCGGACTCATGTGTGAATAATATAAGTTTTTTCAACAAGTCTATTACATGTATACAAGTAATCATTTATTAAATTGTTTGAATCTTAATTTTTACAGATGATTCAAGAGTTTTAGATGCAAGGATAGTTTATTTTGAACGCCAAATTAATTTATAAGTTGAAGAATGTAACATTGTTTTTAAAGAACCTCAAGAATTTTAGTATTCTGCTGAGGTATTGTCCATGTGTCTAAATTATTTTATTAAAGGGAACGTTCCATTACTTTTAGAGATACCGAGGTAGGGTTACGGCTCTTACAATTTTCAGGATACATGTCAAATACTAGCTTTCTCCTGCTGTTGGAATAGTTCCAAAAATCGTTTCTTATTAGATTCCTAGGTAAAAGCGATTTGTTTGCCATATCAGTCGTCCTTTGAAAAACTGGTTTCAGCTCTGCATAAAATAATTTATTTACTGCACTTAATCATATAAAAGATCGCTTTTTGTCCTTTACAGGAACGTATTATTTAATATAAAAAAAAACCTAATTCATCAGAACAGTGATCCCGCCGTTTAAGTAAGCGTTAAGTAATCGTAAGTAAGATTAGCAGCTCGAGAATTCGGTCAGTGGGCCTAGTAGTGACTTAGTAGTAGGGCCCATTGAGGCGGCGCGCGCTTCCGTGACGTCACAAGTCTCGCGCGCATGCGTCCCGCTATCGAACGCTCAGCGAACCAGCCGGTCTCCACTCCGCCCAAACTATTCATACTTTTCTATTTTACTCATCACACAAGTTAACCACTCAATTTAGGACGAATTTAACAAAATCAAACAGTGCATCAGTTATATGTTTCACAATCGCGAAGCGAAGTTGAAGAGTAGATGAAAGGAGTCAAGGAAAAATGGCAGAGACCGAGTCCGACGGGACCCGTGCGCGGATTTTGTAGTTTTCCGCGATATGTGTCTTGTTATATAAATGTTACGCAAGTTTAAGACAAAGTGGCTTGTAGAAGGTGGAATTATTGTTAGGACACCTCTTAAACTGCTGCTCTGATCGCCGATGTAACCAGGGCCTCTTACTGTAAGTACCTTAGAACTTATCCACTTGAGCTTAATCTACGATATTGTAGCTGTCTTTAATCACCTAAACTCACCTAAGCCACACTAAATTTCGCGTCAATTCATTATAAAATGAAACTATAATACATACACATCAGTAGAAAACGTTCTTAGGTCTTAAAAGCAACATGGCGTTTAAGTTTCAAAAATATCAATAACTGAAAAGTTTTTGATTCGAGCTGTATTTAATCGATCATTTGTTGGCTCCATAATCTCTAACTATGAACCGTGGTTTTCTTAAATCAAAAGAACAAGACGATGGAAATAATGTTATGTCCTTGGGTAGTTATGAATTATTCATATTACATTTTATTTGTCATGTCGGAATATCTAGAATCGAACCAAATCAACTCAGCACGTATGAAAACATGTTATCTACGATATCTGGTCGCGTAATGGAAATTACAACCATGTTTTTGTCGACATATTTTATGTTAATTTATAAATTCGGTACAAGATTGGTTTTTGATTTACCTGTTTAATATACTGTGATGCATGAATATTTCAATTCATTACTTTAAATAATTAACAAATAATAATTCTGTAAGTGTTAATGATTTTAGCAATATCTCAAAGCTTAAAACAATCATAAATAAAAACTAATATTTTTTGTAGCGTATTATTTTCTTATAATTATTAATTTGATATGCTTAGGGCTGACTTTGCAATGTTTTGATAACTTTTGTCAGAAGAATAATTTTCAGAATTTGACATAATTTTTATGTCAACTGTCATAGTTATTCTTCGTATAATATTCATCACACGATTGAAAAGTGAGCCCTTGTCTGTACTTTGTGGAATTGTATATATTTTCAAAGTTTTTGAATAAAAACTTCAATCTTACGCAAATCCTATACTTCACTTCTTCTACTCTTTTATAATACTAAAAATGATTATTGATGCACTCTTTGTCTATAAATGTTTCCCACAGTATGAAAAGATCTGTTCTGTGTCTGAACTTAAAAATTTTTTTTGGATCTTTTGAACCTTTTTTTAAGTCAGTTTAATACCAACCCATACATCCCAGCAATAGCGACTACTTACTAAAAGAAAACGGCTATGAATCTCTACTAGGCAACTCATATAATACAGGTTAAACTAGTGGGCTGTGACGTCGTGACAGCACTGTAACCAAGTAATACATTTTTTTTTTTTTAATAAAGAGTGTTAAAGCTCCCGTAATAACAGCGCCCAACAAACTGAATATAAGCAGGCAATATAGGCTCTCTCGTTCTCCAAACGAGATCCCATTATTGATGTGGAAGCTGTGGTTTAAAGAGACAGATTCTAGGTCTAGATGGGGTCAATGGACACTTTGTCAGAATTACAATCTCTGCGATTCATCATTTGTTGCTGAGATATTTTATTTCGATTATTATCAGATAGTTGAAATTTGCTGGGACATAATTGCAAGCCTCAAACTAACTTCTTAGCATAACAAAATATCGACACGGTCAAAAGATGCTTTCGCTTATAACACCGCTAACCTTTCTTGTCGTAATTATAAGAAAGTCGGTCATCTAGAGCTATATCCGGTCAAATGCTTACCTACCAATGAACTGAAAATATCAATGTTTATTTAGCAACCAAAACCACTCTTATACCCTACTACATAGGTAATATATTTGAGAATATATTTTATTCTTCTATATATACTATAATATAACTTTTATTCTTAGACATGTTTTTTGTTAATAATGCACTTTTTTTTTCTTCTATGTCAAAAACAATAAAATTAATAGTTACAAACTTTAATTATGCTATGAAGCTTCGAAATGTGAAGAATTATAACACCCTTTAGAAACATTTTACTTAGATTAAGACACTTTGGAACATGAAAACAGAAGTTACATTCCAAAATAGAGATTATAATAATAATCCAACATATAACAAGTGCATGTAAAACAGTAGCCCAAACTGATTACAAACACCGACATGATCAAGCAGCTTATATTATTCATCAAAAACTGGCCTATCAGTATAGTTCAGTTGAATCCTTACATCCATACTACAAATACAATCCAGAGCCCTTCTTAGAAAGTTCAACAGCAAAATTATACTTTGACAGGGCTCTCCTAACAGACCGTACAGTTCATTACAATAGACCAGACATTACACTCATAGATAAAATAAAGAATACCGGATTTCTTACAGACATAGCTGTACCAAACACTGCTAATTTGCAAAGTACAATAGCTACGAAACTCTCAAAGTACGTGGAACTGAAAGACGAAATACGCGAATATGGTTACATCAGCAATTGCAGTGATTCCGAAACAACTTCATCAATCTCTATAAAGTTTAGACCTCCCTGCAAACCTCTTTCAAGTATTACAAAAAGCAATTATACTCAACACATGCAAATTAGTTAGAAAATTTCTACAAACCGACCAAAACACCGAACTTGATATCTCTCAGGATCCACAGCTCCTCCTTCCTGCGAATTAACCTTAATGTACACTTGGTTTAGGCCCGTGTGCGTTAAAATACCGGTAAATGCTGAAAATATGAAAATATAAAAAAATAATAATAATTAGCTGAAAGGTCGTTGATTTGCGTAGTTAATGGTTTTGGCTGTCGCGTTGCGTATGTCTGGATGAGTTCTCTGGCGCCAAGGAGTCTGCTTGGCAGCCATCTCAGACGAACCACGAATCGGGTCACCGCTCCCTGTAGGCTCTACCCAGACGCCTTCGCGCCGCCAGAAGCAATATCCATTTCAAGGTGAATAGAAAACTTTGTTCGTGATTTTTGTCAGGGGTTGTGTTGAGTGTGAAAATTGGGAAAAGTTTGTTTGTAGAGCTGTTGATGTTGATGGCTTTGTTGTGTTCAATTTGAATAATTATTAGGGTTTCGAACTTTTTGAAAGTAATTAGACATGGTTAAACACCTATTTATATACTCAAGTCAAAGTAAATAATTCCCGATGAATAACATTTATACCCTGTAAAACTATCACAACTGGCAGTTATAAGATATTTTTAGTTGGGTCAAATCCGTGGTCTAAATGTGTTGCCAGCTCACCGACTATTAATATTTCTTTTTATTTCCCGACAAACAAATGAGTACTTCTACTCAGTAGAAAATCTCCTGACACAGATATCATACAGGTATATAGGTACCCTGACTATGTAGTGGAGGGGGGGGGGGGTGAATCAACTAAATACCTACCCAGTTTGGACTTCATTTATTGTGAGAAAATAGCAAATACTTGTGCGTGGGCGGCGTGCGGATTCGTAATAACAAAAGCCTATTCATTTTGTTTTATCTTTTGAGATCGGTCTATCTCTATTTAAATTCGTATTATTTCTTTTAAAAAGTAGACCTTATTCGTGATGCTAAGATGAGGATCTAAGGCTCGATCATCAAGTATTTTGTAAGCTTTTGTTATTGATCGCACTTTTGCTGTGTACAGCTACATTTAATTTAATTTTTACCATTCATTTTTATTAAGCACTTGAAAACCAACCACTCTTACTACTCGTTTTTCTGTAATAAACTTAATTTCATTCTAAAAGTCGCATTAACAGCATGACGTCAAAACCGCGTGGAATGGAGCAATTTTAATACTTCGACCAACATATATTTACAGTCAAGTTTGGCGTCATAGTGAGAGTCATGGCGTTTCAATACGATTACCTTACAATAAGTTTAGTTCAGAATTTTGCCACTTCGGCAGATAACTTGGTCGGATTGTATAGTTTGTGTCACAGAACCGTGAGTCAACAAGGTTTTATTGATTTATGTTTTATCGCAACACCCTTTATCAGAGATGACGAAAAGCGATAGTAGGATATTATTCAAGGGTTTTTACATTATACCTACTAAAATAACTAAGAAGGGACGATTTCTTTTTTCATCCCAATTACGTGAAAAGGTTGTTTTTATTCGTTAACGAAATCTTTTACGACAATAATATGCGTTAACAGTTACGTATCTGGTAAGATAAAGAGTTTTGAATTTCAAATATTCAATACTCATTAGTCGAGTTTCTTATATACAGAGCTCGTCCGGGACGGGATATATAGGTAATAACCACGTTTACAGTGCAGCTACTGGAACAAAGGCAACTCCAACAGAGGCCTATGTTCGGCAACTTATAATTATAATACACGTCACACAACATGGCGGCTCCGAAGTATCTGCGAGACGCTGCACAGAACACGAGCGTGGGTGTGTGCGGGGCGCGGGGCGCGGGCAGCAGGCTTTAAACATGAACTGCAGCTTACTTCAGAGCCGCCATGTTGTGTGACGCGCATAATACTCGATATATCAATCAAGTTCAATATTGATATAAAACACCTACGAGTATTGATGTCCATGAGTGTTGATTCCACTTACCTTCCATCAATCTATTTATTTATTTATTTTTATTTAAAAAAAAAGTAACACCACATCATACTTATTTACAGTTATACAAGAGTTTCAAAACATAAATTTAAATAAATAAAAATAATAATAAAATAATAATAATTAAATTAAATAAATTTAAATTTCTAATATGCGCAACTATAATGGGGTAAACATAAACTGCCAACGGCTATGAAAATAGTAAAAATAAAGCAATCAAATTTGAATACTAGAGAATTATTTATCAAAAGAAGTCCTTAGTCGCTTTTGCTTATCTAATAGGTTCTCAGGATGTGCCTTTTTCATTCTGTTATGAAATTCACGGTGTTACCGTAATGGATTTATTTTATACAGTTAAAATACACCACTTAAACTATTTCCATTTCTTTATTTTCTCGATGACAGTTATCGTTTGTTAACTTTCACAGAGACTTTCATCGAGAAAATAAAGAAATAGAAATAGTATAAATTACATTGTACTTACTATAGGAAAAGTGGCCAAATGGCAGATTGACCGCGTTAGGTTGCTATTGATGGCCGTTGCTTCATGTCACTTGTGTGTCCAAACAGATTAAGTAGTTAAGTTCGTAAGTTCAATGAAGATGAACAGTGATGAATGTCAAGCAATTCGTCAATCGGTACTTAGATATGTGATAAACGAGATTTTGGACAAATTCAGAGAAGAATTTGTTTCGGAAATTAAACCCTCTAGAAGAATATGTATTTTTCTAAATTTTTCACCTCGTTTATTCCACAAGCATTTCTATTTTAAATATTCATCAACAAATTTTTAAGTTGAAACTGAACTCCACTCCGACATTTTGAAAAAAAAAAGAAAAATGGGAAATAAATACGAGTTCTTGCCGCCACCCGCTTAAGTGAGAAGCCCCGCCCACCCACTTATACAAAAAATAGAACGAATCCTAATCTATTTAATCACTTGCGTACTAAATTTTAACTTACCACTTGTCACTTAACTGACTGTTTACTCGTAATTTTTAACTTAAAATTTAGTCACCAACTTAACTATTTAACGCGTGTAAACCGGCCATTAGGGTCACTCGACGACTAGTTTTTTTTATTTCACAAGAAGTCTATGAGTTCTATAAAATAACCTTACCTAAATGTACGTATCTCCTATGTTTGACACTTTCCGCGTCGTAGGAAAATGGAAGGCCGCGGGTGTCTATCCAGGTAGAAACCTATACCAGCGACTTTCTTCCATATCCATATTCCACTGTACCAATGTCATATTATTAGGCCATCAGCCATCGTCACAAAAAAACCCCGACGGTTCAAGTAGCGACAGAGATTGGTGGTGACAAGCGGCCGGCGGATGATGTCGTTTAAGGGTGTTACCACACCAATCGATCGATCGTCGATCGACGCCATCGGTCGATGGTAGAATGGAACAGTCGACGTCGATGTACAGTTTTACCAGACCTACGTATTCATATATGTGATTATAGATTTCAAAACTGTCACCTTTCAACTAAGTATTAATTCAAAAAATGGTGTTAACACACTGTAAGTCTATATAGATAGTAGTATAGATAGTTGTATTATTACAGATATTTGATTATGAATGGGTTTTCCACTAGAACACGTGCTACCGAATATTATTTCACTTGAGTACAAAATAACTTCTGATCGCTTAGTTATTAGGTAGTTTTAGAAGAGTTCCTGTTGTTAAGATTTCTTCTGGGCGGTACTACATTTTGACCGCCGTAATAATGACGTCACATGTTTGTGTTCCGGATAAGGGGAGGGAACGGCCCGTGCCAGTCCTGGAACAAAGACAATTCTAATTGAAGCCAACGATATAAAACGCATCTTATAAATATAATGAATAGAACATCTTTTACTAATAGTGGTACTAAATGTTCATGGGTGCTTTTTGGCAAATAGAAAAAAAATAATATTGAAACTTTTCACCTAACTTTTTAACCTTATATTCAAGCCTTTGTTCCGAATTTAAAACAGTGCTCTACATAAAACCACCATGTTTCCTCCTTTTGATGCGTACTCCAATTGAATCAATTTCATTGAAATCCTCGTACCTAAAGGAGGTGACGGGCCGAAAGTAGTTTTGAAATAAATTATCTAAAAAGAGAAAAAGCACGATTCTCAATGATCGCAAACATAGAATGTTATAGATACAGCTGCTGGTTTTAACTATCCCACCTAGGACTAACCAATAACACTGAAGAACTATTGCATTGTACTTTTGGGTTGTAGTCTTCAGAGTAACTTGCACAAGACTGAAATTATAAAATATTAAAAAAAGAATTCCAATATCTTAATTACCTATTGACCTTAAGGGCTTTGTTCCGCACCGTTCGCGGGTTAAAAATTCGCTCACTGACTGATGTGCATACAGCCTGGATTGTAAAATATGTTACTTATTTTGCCGCAGACATCGCAACGATCTTCACTGTACAGAAAAGGACTAATTATGAAATATATAAATTAGGAAATAGAGAATCTCTAAAAGAAAAGTTAAAAGAAATTGGAATATGACAATATTTTGTGCATTCACAAGAATATTAATATATTCAAAACTAAGAAATATAACCATGACGATGATTAATATGTAAGAACTAGGAACGACTGTAAGTTAGTGTTTCCAAGATTTAGGCTGGCTAAAAGCAGTAAATCGTTTATTGGAATGTCAATACTTTGTTACACTAAAATACCGAAATCAGTTCAATCCCTACCCCTCAATATAATAATAAGTTAAGAAAACTATTAAAAAACACTATTCCAAAAAGCTTATTATATGCTAATAATATTTTATAAGCTTATTATAAGATCATTTTGTTGACAAAAGGGCGTGGAATTGAAATCCCCTCAGGCTATTTCTGTTTCTGTTTGTGAAAAATAATATACATATACAATGCAAATACCTTGGCTGCGGCAAATCATTATCACGCACAATTAGCTGTCATGTGTGTTTCTTTCACATCTTCGTCAAATATACCTTCTACCCCAAGTATTTTATAAAATATTTTTTTATAAAAGAGTCTCGAGAGGTTTTTTTCCACGACATTTTTCCTCTCAGTCTACCTATAATACCTTTGCTGTATTTACCTACGCAATCTTAACGAAAATGAAGAAAAAGAAGCGTATCAACAAGTATAAATTTTTTTACCTATGAAATAAAAATATTTAGATTTATTTGAATTTGGGGTCAATCTTAGTTTTTTGGACGAGCAGTCTTGTTAAATCTCGTCTTGTTAAAAGTCTTTAAATCTTGGATTGAATAAACGAAAATAGAAAAATATTTTGAAATACAGGCAAAACCAAGTAATTTGTTTACATAACGTTGAGAGCTGGTTGTTTCGGTAAAAGTAATCTCCATGCGGATATGTACCTTTTAACAGTGTGTAACAATATAGCAGCAACGGAGGAGCTTCACTTTTATGGACTCAACCCATAACATGAAATGAAATACACAAAATAACATCTGTTGTATACATTGTTACTTATATCTTAAAATAAATGAGATTCTCTGATTCTTGTTTTTAATAAAAAGGAGATTTTAGAAGAAGAATAATTTTTTTAAGGAAATAGAATTATAATCATAACATAGGTTATTCCAAATAATCTACCAATAATAATTACATTAACAAAAATAGAAGAAAAGTCGGGTTGTTAAGAACGTTTTGGTCGTATCATCAATAAAAAACATCTGAAGAGATTCAAATGTAGTTTAATTAACAATAAGCCAATTACATAATGCTTTCATATTTTTTATAAAAAAGATATAATATAACTAAATTCAATAGTTATTGCAACTACATTTGAACTTACTCTAAATTTGTCAATAAGAATGTTCCCCGCCGTATTTGCATATCAGTAACAAGATAGTCATAAAATTGGTTTTAAGGAGACAAAAATTTTAATAAAGATTTTTAAAAAAAGAAGACAGAAATAACAAAACTGAAAAGTTGGAAGGTCACGATAATGAGTTTAGGGTTGTCATTGACAATCATTTGTACTGATAAAAAATATATTGGCAGCGTTGAGAACGATTTTAAACGCTTCAGGTATCAATTTCAAATTCAAATATTTATTTCTCAACATTGACAATTACTTGTCATTATGACATCAAATAAAACATGACTCTACCACCAGTTCGGAAAAACCTTCGTGAAGAAGAACTGGCAAGAAACTTCACGAGTATAATTTTTCCAAATAAATAATTATAATCAATTCCCAGACAAACACACCAATAATAAATTTACGATGTCTCTTTATGTCTATTCAAAATTATTCATTCTGCATCTGTTCGTTTGGCAAGTGTCCCTCCCCCAACTATCCAAACGGTAATCACCCTCAAACCTGACGGTCAAGATCCAGCCATCGACTAACTCAGAGCTCAGCGCCTGTGACAGCTGAATAAACGCTTTAAGCAAGCAGTGTGAAACGAAAATCTTTAATTTAAGCAACTTTTGGTTAATTGAACAAAAAACGTGCTTCAGAAATAATTTGGATTTACGAAGACGCGTTCAATAATACGCGAATATGTTGTATTATTTGAAATATACGAATAGTTAATACTTGGAAAATATTGTGAAATCTATGGCCTTTGATTGCGTTCAACGTGATACTTCGAACACGAAACTCCAACACTATGGCGCTAAGCTCGCAACATTTAAATAGTATAACTCAGAGGGTTGAGGTTAACTGTAAAAGGTTATCTGGGTCGGTTGTGGGAATAGAGTTCCTCAAGGTGCAATACTGGGCTCATTTATGTTTTTAGCAAAATTTGAACGATTGATGTACCTTACCACGCACGCCCGTCGTCGTGACTGATGAGATAGTATTGGTTTCTAATGATTTCTTTATTGTCCAACAACGAGGACAAAATTAATTGCGATGGCTTAAACAATGTTGTACAGTTGTTTAATGCACGTAATCACCAAATTAGTCAAAACAACAAGTCCATCCTAGTGAGTAATGTTGTTGTACTAAAGAATAATTATAAATTATGACAAATTTCATTGGGTAGCTCATATCTCACAGCTGGTAAGTAGACTAAGTTCTAAGGATTTCAATCAAGTGCATTGCGAAAACCAATATACTAGACAATTTAAATGTTGCCATACAGATTTAATTGCAGATCTTTTTTTGATGTCTTGCGCTGCATGATTTTGTTAGGACATCACTGACATTCGCAACGTTAAATGAAACAAGTCGTTCTTTTTTTAATAGTAATAATAAATAAATCGCAGGCAAACACACCAAGTGTAGCGCCGCAAAGTAAGCAGACCTTGTATTATGGACCATATGAACTGGGGGGGAACCCAGAATAAACGACTATGACCCGAGAACAAACATCTGTGTTCATCACACAAATGGATGCTCCGAGCAGGACTTGAACCTGGAACCTCCGGCGTATAACACTGGGATATCCACTACCCCAATCGGCCGCCATAAAGTATGAAAATAAAGTCGACTCAAACAGAGTGTTTTGTACATTCTGATAAAACAAATTCTGACTTAATAATCTAGAATGTTCGTTATGCCTTAATATAGTGTCAATCGCTAGGTACGGAAATATTTTGACCAACTACCTCTTTGTCAAAGGTTATCAAAAGGAAAATGCGACACATTGATGAGCCCTCATTCGCCTAAATGTGCGGCCATTGAGACCTGTTAATCGTTAATTGTAAAGTGACAGTACTTAACTTACTTACATTTTGATAATAACTTTGAACCAGAACATGAGCTACGGGAGCATGCCCGGTGGCGACACCGATGTGCTTTCCCGCCGATTGCGTGACGCTGAGCGTGCTCGAGCCGATGCTGAACGAGCGCACGCCGACGCGCTCGCACAGCTCCGCTCGGCTCAGCGCTCGCCACTCGACTCGCTTAACGTCGAGAATCTGCAGTCCAGAGTTCGGGAGTTGGAGAAAAAGGTAAACTAGAGTTAGGATTAAAAAATCATAACCTTCAAACTTTACTGGCAACGAATCTCCACGCATGTCAGTCAGAGTTATCTAATGAACTATCATTGAGTTCTGTGTTGTTAATTTTACAGGTTAGAAGCTTAAACTGCTTAGCATATACTTTAATTCTATCACCTTCTTCGTTTTTGCAGGCTGCACTAGAAACCGTGCGATGCGAGGAGCTGCAATTAGAACTGTCGGCAGCACTGCGTGCGCGTGGCACCGGTGTCACGTGGTCGAATACTCAGCAGCAACCAGCTTCGGAGATTGAGCGTATTATGGCCAAGATAGAGCAGGACAACCGCATCCTAGCTGAATTGGAGCACTCTAGATCCACTACTCATGGTATTTTTGCTTCTCTTTGTTTTACATTATTTGTAACACATATGCTATTTTAGATTTAAAACTTAAGATGGCATGAAGATTGCCGCATTGATTTTTAATTGTATGATAATAAAAGAAATGTTTAATACGTTTATGTACCCTTATAAATCATAAATTATTTGAATAATGTCTTCAGGTATGCAACAGAGTGGTTCCAATCAAGGTTTAGGCGAGTACCACTCTCCAACGCATTCGCCGCTGCCGCACTCATACACCCATAGTTCGGGGCACGGCATGCACGGAAGCCATGGGGGACATGCGGGGCTTGGAGGGCATGGAGGCCACACCGCCATTTGCCAGAGCAGCACCATGCCCACCCTGTCGTCACTTCACGCCACCGGCCAGTTTACAGCACCCAGCTCCAACTCGGTCAACTACTCCATAAGCGCGCACAATCCGACCTCCTACACTAACCCTGTGTCAGCCTACACTTCAAACACCTACGGACTACCCAACACTCACCAAGTGACGTTCACGAATCCTGTGACTGCTCCTCTTGTAAATAACATGAACCAAATCTCAAGCACACTAGCGGGGTTACAGAGCAATCTACAGAACATCACAGGTAACGTCCCTCAGATCACTTTGGGCAGCGGATTGACTCATCCAACTCTGACCGGTACTATGGCAGGCTCTGGCCTAACTAGCTGTCTAAACAACGTGCAAAGCAGCTTATCCGGAGGCTTGACGAGCACTTTAGGAGGCATGCAGTCGACGTTCACCAGCGGCATAGGTAATACATTAACGAACTTGACATCTGGTGCTCAACTTGGAGGTTTGAATACGAGTTTGACAGGAACGAACGCATATGGAACGACAGGAACTTACACGAATCCATTGCTTTCAAGTGGTTTGGGAACTAACATGAATATCAAATTGAAGCCGTTAGATGATATCGACCTAGCAATTGGACGTTATGGAACTACGTCCAGTGGAGTAGGGCGAGTGGCCACTCCTGTGACGCCACATCAACCTTCCTGGGGACTAGGTTTAGATAGCCAATTTGGAACTGATAGACTAGGTGGCTTAGATTCAAGTTTTGGCCATGATAGAAACCAAAGGACGTTATCAAGAATGATGCCCAATAGCGGGATGGATATGGATGGTGAGCTATGTTGATATTTTATCTATACTTAAGCATTATTTATTATTTTGATTCATATGTACATTAAATGTTACAGTTCGGAACACTCATTACATGAACGGTGGGGTATCAGCAGAAGGGCAAGTTGACATGCTGGACATTCCGGGTAAAGGACGGTGTTGCGTCTATATAGCCCGATTCTCATATGACCCACCAGAGTGAGTTCTATACGTTTTGCTTATTGTAATAATGTTTGTGAAACACAGTGTTTTATTTAAGACTACTTCTTTTATTCTTTGTTTCTAGGATGGAAGGCACAGAAGGGGAACTATCGATTTGTGCTGGAGATTACTTATTAGTCTGGGGACCACCAGATCCGAACGCGTCAATGCTAGATGCAGAGTTATTAGATGGCCGTCGTGGTTTGGTTCCCGCTAATTTTGTACAAAGATTAATAGGAGAGGATCTGCTTGAGTTCCACCAGGTAATATCACATTAGATTTATTGTACAATCTTGATATCTTTTGTAGACTTTATTTTGTTTATAATAACTTTTCATCTGCTGAAGAACATTATTCAAGTTCGACTCTGAAACAGTCTGACTTAATTAAACATATTGTACTCGAGTAAAAGTTGGATAGTAAAATAAATACTAACCTCATTCTCAACACTGAAGTACGGCGATATAACTTTAGGAAACCAACTTTTATACTTAATCTATTTAGTTTAACTAATAATGTTTTATATTCGATTTCTTTTATAAAGTGTCTAGTACATTCCACTGTCTACAGGCCGTCATAGCAACTCTTCGCGACGCGGATGAATCTGCGACAACAGCCATCAGCGACCTGTCGCTCAGCCGAGATGTGGCTCGCCTTAGCGAGGTGGCTGACATCAGTGAAGGCCCTGAAGATGATGATAACGGTAAGCAGAAACGAGCACCTTCACACTAATATCTAAACTATATTTTTTGTACTATTCGATACGTAATTTCGCTAAAATGTTCATTAAATTACTTACCTCTTAGGTACATACTTAATGAAGCATAAATGCACAATCATTACCTTAACAACATAGATTTTGCTTTAATTAGCAATGGATTTAGCTTATGCTTTGACATTTGTAACCCAAATTTCGTTTCATTTAAGTAAAATAATCGAAATTTCAAAAATCAGCGCATGCCGACGAATGTTATTCATTTTATTTATATATACTTGCCGTGTTTTAACGGTGAAAAAGATTTAGATTAGCAAACAGCTGAAACACAGCTTCCAGATAGAGTAGAATCAATTTTATTTGTAGCAATAGATCTATAGCGGAACCTTTGTCCTTTCCCCCATCCCCTTTCAAATTGGACTTCGCCGCACGCTTCTCCGCATAAATCACTGTCACTTCGCCTGCCTGGCCGCACTCCATACGCAATCTACCTCCGACCTGAACAGCCAAGCTGTTTTTCTCGTCGCTAGTGCCCGCGCCGCGGCAGCTGACACTGGAAAGGCAGCTGAACAAGTCGGTGCTGATTGGCTGGACGGCGCCCGAGGGAGTCCAGCAGGCCAACATCGAAAGCTACCACGTTTACGTCGATGGCGTCCTGAAAACCACGGTGAAAGCCACCGAGCGAACGCGAGCGCTTGTTGAAGGCGTCGACTCCAATCGGGTAAGAACATCGTTAGATTCTTAGACTATTAAGCTCGATTTAGTTTCCACAGTAGAATCGGTCGTTATCATGCACTTTGTAATTATAAGTATCAGTATCCGATGGATTCACTGTGATATAAATTTATTCGATCGTGTAGGTATCATCTACATCTGCATGTTTAATCTGAACATTCATTTCTTGAATTTACTAAAAGATTAAAGACTAAATATTGATTTTAAGATTCAATACGATGTACAGGTTCAATAATTTTTTGTTTGATAGCCACATCGCATCAGCGTTCGTTCCGTGACAGTATCTCGGCGAACGTCAAGAGATGCTGCTTGCACAATGGTGATTGGGAGAGACACGGCAAACATGGGTCCTACATGCGTTCGTGCAAGTGGGGTGACGTGCTCACAAGCTGTGATATCCTGGCTCCCAGCAAACTCAAACCATCAGCACGTAGTTTGTGTTAACAACGTAGAGGTATCTTATTTTTTGCTAAAGATATTATATTATTAATCTGATATCTGTAATATCGAAAATGTATTTACTTGTGTCTTGTCATCACAGGTCCGGACAGTCAAACCTGGAGTGTATCGTCATACGATCACTGGCTTATCACCAAGCACTCAGTATCGTGTAACGATCAGAGCGAAACATTTGAGAGCTGGTCCGCCTTCCGGAATGACTGTCGAGGAAGCCCCCGGTGCCTATACGGACTTCAGAACGCTACCCAAAGGACTACCAGACCCACCGAATGAGATCGTGGTTCGTTATTATATATAAATTTATAATTAGCATGATGTGCCAAGCATGTTTTAATACAATTATTTATTCCAACATCTACATCACATTCCATGCCGATTCCGAAATAACTTTTTAATTACGAAACTTAAATTCTCTGTCAAAAATAAAAACCTATCGATAACGGTGCAAATATTAAAAACTATTTGCTCATGCACAGAAAGATGCTTGCCCAAAGTTTCACAACGACTGTGATTTGTTGTAACTCTGTAAACACAAATTATAACACATCCTTTCTTTGAAATGGTCACGACTTCAAAGCACACAGCACACCCAAAACTCTCGAGGAAGTCGCGTCAATCGCAACCATAAATCCAGCTCCAGGACAAAATTACTATACCCTGTCGCTGTGCCCGAAGCTTAGTTCCTCTCAGTGTGGTGTTCCCCTGCGTCTTTGTGGCTGATAATTCTTTGTCCAGGCAAAATTCTGTTTCCAAACCCGATTGGCTAGTGTTAATTTGGCTGGATTGTTGGTGGTGATTGGTGCGGTTGTGCAGGTGGAGGCGGGGCCGCAGGACGGTACCCTGCTCGTCACGTGGCAGCCGGTGCTGCGCCCGCCAGCGTCCGGCCCGGTCACTGGCTACGCGGTCTACGCGGATGGCAAGAAGGTCACGGACGTCGATTCGCCGACCGGCGATCATGCTCTCATCGATATCGGGAAATTGATCGGCCTTAATCCTAAATGTGTCACAGTGAGTATGAATACGATTTGATGAGTTATTTACATTTATGCAGTTTGTTACTTACAAACATAAGTATGCTGAGAAATTCCCAGCGCAAACTACAAGCCTGCTGTTAAAACACCTAATATTTTAATTACAGGTTCGTACAAAATCCCGCGATAGTCAGTCCAGCGACAGCGCTCCGACACCAATACCTCCGCAAGTGTTGCGAGGTGTGGTATCGAGAATGCCTCGTGGCCCCCAAGGTCACAACCAGCAAATGCCTCCCGGCTACCGGGGCCCCGGGGGTCCCCACCAGCGCCCACAGCCTTATCAACAGCAGCAACAAGTATTGGATCATGATGAGAATTTATCGGACAAAGAAATTTTCCCTTCTACCAACCGACATGATCAGCACGCGGCTCAGGTGATAACTTAGTTTGATTTACTGAAAGTCTTGTGTCGTTTGATCAGAATATAATTGACAATGAAACCATGGTTTAAGAATTAAAAATCGAAGTCCTATGACAAATAAAAAATCAACCCATAAGATATTGATAAAAGAGTAATAATTTCAATGCAGGGGTATATTTAACTACACATCGAAAATAACTAAATCTCGTATGAGGCTAATAATACACAATGAGATCCAAAAATCCTTGTTTTTTCTAATTGAATAAAATAAAATCATTTTTATAATAATAACATAAATAAAGTTACTTAAAAACCTTATGTAGAAATAAAAGTTATAATATTTTGGACACACCCTTTTCAGTCACATGATATATTTACATAAGCTTTCAATGTTACTGCTACCTTAAGTCAAGTCTAAGTAATTAATTTGTATTGTAAAATATTTTTTAAATAAATGCAAATATCTGATATGTAGCTAAATATTCCCATAGATTTTCCTAAACAGACAAGTATTATATGTTGTCAAAGCACCTTGATTACATTTGGTTTGCGGTTCAATGTTGTAAATTTTATGTGTAATTTCGATTTGATGTTTAATTTTGCCAGTGTATTTCTTTATGGTGTTCATTCAGTAATTATTAGCGTTAAGAGCTTCATATTTTTAATTTCATATCTGATGATCTTCTTCGTCTGTGTCTTCTTAGCTATCATTACAATTGGTGTCATTATGCTCTTGAACGAGATAAACGATTGCTTTAATAATATCTTTATTTTAATATTTTTTTATAACAATGTATATCAAAACAAATCGTTTATCACGTTTAGTATAAGTGTTGCAAACTGCACTCTTTATTCTCTCCTTATAAATCTGTCGCTGGCATCTTCTAAATGTCCAGTAGTGTTGCCAAAGTATTGATTCGACGTAATGACCATGGACGGCATCTACATAGCTATGCACTCGGCTCCAGATTACAAAATTGACTGCATTCCGCTTGCGACTAGATCAGTTCGGTAGTATCTAGTGCTATTGATACCCTGAACAGCACGACACCAACAGATACCTCCTAGACAGAAGAGCTTGTACTTTGTGACACAGACATTCATGAAGCTCATGGGTAGTTGATCATGCCACTTAGAGTAAACCTTACTTCGCAGCTCACATAACTGTTATACACCTTTCCGTAGCCCGCAAGTGGATTCGGCACAGGCCTCCTAAAGAGTATATTCGACAAAATAACCCCTTCGGTAAGGAATTTTAACACGTCTTTTACTATTTTTTCATTTTAACAAACTTTTTATGAACACAATTTTTATTTAGCGTTGATATTGTTTTGTTTAATGAGTTGTTAGTTATTTTGTTTTGTTTTGGTTTTTTGGATTTTGTCATTAACTTACACGTTTGATTTGGAGTACTCTGATAGTGTCATATTATACCATGACAATGTAGCCATGTACGTAACTAATTATATACTTAACAATAATGTTTCGTTTGAGTATGCTTTATAACACAATGTAGAGGAAAATATATGAGTAGAACAACTATATGTTAGCTAATTTTGGCTATATAATTTTCTATTTATTCCTGTAAGAATATGTAATTAAATGTGAGATTCCTAGGAAGATATTATTAGATCTTCAAATCTTTACTATCATAGAGAAAAGGAATTCCAAAAATCAGTTTCAAAAAAGACATATTTTAAAGCACAAGTTTTTTAAAACGCATAGGCATACTCGTATAGAAGTTTGTAACTAGAACAAAAATCTCATGAACAAATACCAAACAACAGACTTATAGAGTGCATATACTACGACTTCGATCTTCAGTATTTCCATTTCACTTCCTCTTTACCTGCCAGCTTTGTCTGTTTCATCACGTACCGAATGCATTGATGACATGCAGTCAGCCTAATGAGAGAAGCTTCTTATTGTTCATCATTTTTTTTAAAACCTTAAAACTCTCTGTTTCTGTAATGTCGTTATCATTTTTATTTGTATTGCATCATCACTCAGTGTACCATATGGTTTCATAAACTAATTTGTTTTTGTGCGAACCAATTTTTTAAACAATTGACCATGTGGTTAGCAATCGGGGATACCGGCCATCGAAATCACGAAAGAGGGCGCCACGGAGCTGTGTAGTGAAGACGAAGACTGTTCACGGCGGCGAGCGCAGGTCTGCGATCCTTGCTCTCCGTGTGCTGTCTGTGTGCTAGCACTCACTTTGCCTCTTTCTCAACTCTGAGCGATTTTTTCCGTTCACGAGTCCTTACTGTTCCGACCACTTTTTGATGTTCAGTGTTGTCACTTCCACTTATTTCGTCTTTAATGTCTGATGCAAATGGTGGCACGCAGCCCTAACACAATTACTTCCACGTAAAGCACTAATTCGAATCTCAACATATAAGAATAGATCTAGAATGTAACAGAACTGTGACACAAAAACTGACATGATCCACTTGAAGCAGCATGACGCGTATGACTGTTACTGCATGTTGTCTTGGCTTAGCCGCGAAACACATAACCCCTTTCTTCCACACACCTCTCACAACATCTCAGTCGTTAAACGTCGTATGTTCCTTGTTATGGAAATAATCTTAAATTATTTTAACTTTCTGAGTATAAAATCAGTTAAAATATTCTGCAAGTACCAGTAATTGTTAGGAAAGTACAAGTCGAGTATAAACATTTTAATCTCTTCTTTAACCACAAGGTGACAGGCATTTTGGAAGCAATAATAAGCTATCTAACTGCTATGAATGATGGTTTCAAGTGTAAGCGCTGCACGCTAGCTTTCGTTGTGCATGGGGGTTGAATAGAGCTACAAAGGAATGTAATTTTTTTTACCGTGCCAAGGAGAAGGTAATTTTTCTTATTGCTTTTACCGCAAAACGCCAAAGGAAATGAAATGGCTATAGGCTTGACAATTGCTATTGGCTTTCTAATGGAAAATCTAACCTTATTAATGTGTTGGTTCGTACGGACGTCAGCAGCAACCGTGCCCACCTGCGCAAGCGTCGCAGCAGCCATCGGGTCAGCAGTACCCGAGTACACAAGCCTACCATGGCACGCAGCAACCCCCATATCAACAACCCGGCCAGTACCAAAGTAGCCAGCAGCCCCAGTACCAAGGACAGCCGCAGCAGTACCAAAACGCACAGCAGAGACCACAGCAAGACCGAGCGCGCCCAACTAACCCGCACCAGGTATCGAGTAGAACTCTACTGCCACCTTAATTTTAGATTTACCATTCTTCTTATAACGAAAGTTTCCATAGCAACAGGGACAACAAGGCATGCCTCCGTACGGCCCTCGGGGGCCTCAGCCGGGACCTAGGGGCCCTCCATCTGGACAACGGCTTCCACAGCAACCAGGCCACCCACAATCGAAGAGGAGTCGGTATTTCATTGCACTGTTCGATTACGATCCAGTAACAATGAGCCCTAATCCAGAGAGTTGTGATGAGGAGCTACCTTTCAGCGAAGGAGATACCATAAAGGTATTAAAACAATTGGTTTTGTCTTTCTTTTTTTTTTCAAAAGTTCAAGTTGATAATACCGGTAAATGTTCTGAATCAGGTCTGGGGAGATAAAGACGCAGATGGATTTTATTGGGGAGAATGTCGCGGAAGAAGAGGTTATGTCCCCCACAATATGGTGGTGGAAGTTTCTGACCAAGACCCAGCAAACCAAGCATCAGCCGCCAAGCCTAGAGATCGATGGAACGATGCGTACGCGAACCAGCCTGTCAGAAGAATGGTAGCCCTCTACGATTACGACCCCCAGGAATTAAGTCCAAATGTGGATGCAGATGTGAGTACTAATCGAAGTCATACATTAGATCTTACAACATAAGTGTAGTCATACTTTAGGTAGGTTTCAACGTGAATAATATATTTTTGGACAGCTGTTTTAAGTCTACATGCAGCGTTACTCGAAATTTCAGGCTGAGCTGAGTTTTCACACTGGGCAAATAATTCACGTGTACGGCGAGATGGATGACGATGGCTTCTATATGGCAGAGATCGATGGCGTTAGAGGGCTGGTACCTAGTAACTTCCTAGCTGATGCCAGTGATCAATACGCTCAAGGAGGCCAGACGAGTCAAGGTAATTGTTACATCAATTGGAAATCTAAAGTCATTATTTCAAAATATAAGTAGTTGTTAAGTTATAGTTAAGAATTCAGGTATATCTTTTAGTTACCTCTTTATGTACCAGAAATTATGGCATTTTAAAAAAAAAAGGTTATTTCTTATATTACGAACCAAACGACGATATTACCTGAAACTTCAAATAAGAGGGGTTTGTCAGTTTCATAGTAATATACCAATGTATGGCTATTTATGGATGGCCATGAAGATTTAAGTACCAATTCGAAAACTTGTCGGTAAAAAAGTAAAAGCAATAAAAAAATAGACAACTAGATTCGAATTTGTTCTTGTTATTTTTTTCCAAGGTTATTGTAAACTGAGTTATAGCCATTACACCTATTTTTCTCTCGTAGGTGGGCCTCCAGGAAGAATGCAGAACAGCGGAATTCCTGGAGGCAGCGCGGGAAGAGGGAGAGGAGCAGTCATGGGTCCGGGAGCCAGAGGTCCAGCTCCGGCTCCGAGAGAGGTCAACCCTCAGGCGCGCAACCACAGGAAACCAGGTAAAAGCAACATTAAAACTATCTGATTTACGCTGTAAACCTGAGTTCTTGACTACTAATGCGCTGATTACGAGGACTGTTTAAAATTGTGTTTTTTTTTATTGGTTTTTAATCCTAAAGTCAGTAGTCTTTAATCCTAAAGTCAGTAGTCTTTAAAACTTTTTTCAGATAACTTACAGCTGTAGTCAAGAACACAGCCTCATAGACCCCTGTTAGTTGTAAGTTTGGTAAGTTCAGTGAAGTCGCACAGGGGCGAAGTCGATCACTGAGAGCTTTGAGTGTTTCATGTTTGCACCTTGGACTTGCTATGTTACTATACTGAAAAAGCTAGCTATCTCGCTCTGGTAACCTCTATCATCTTTCCTGTACACGGTCTTATGATTGCGATCTGACTCAGATAAAAAAGATGCGGTTTTTTTCATTGAGCTTCAGAATTCCGTTTTGCTGGTCGTTTACCTGATGTACGATTGTTTTATTTATGTTTTGAGTTTAATTTAAAAATACAAAGTTTTGTCTTATATGTGCGCACTGTGACAAATTTAAACAGTAAATAAAACATGGCCATATCTGGTAACAGTTGTATAATTAAATAACTCTCTTCAATATAAAATTTATGATTCGTAAATAAAAAATTGTTTATTATATACCAACTATTGATTTTTATAACAAAGTTGATCATAAGCTACTTAATATAAAGCAAATTTATTAGTTAGATCGAATAATTTGAAATGACCAGCGAAACGGAAAAGTTTTGATATGCGAGTCCGGTTGCGATCAACGGAGCACAAAAGACTCTTGGCTCGTTGCCACAAATGCTTTTCAGAATGCCTCTTTCTTATTACATGCATAAATACTTATTTATTAATAATAATACTTATTTAATACAGAAAAGTCTGCCTGATTTGTGGCTACGAGTTTAGTGTACACTTTGCTATTTAAACACTATCTTGGATGACACATTCACAAACATCGAACAAAATAAAATGTAATATTAACTGACTAAATAAAAAGATATAATTTTAATCAAAGATAGCCGGAAACACAATACTGTACAACAACCAGAAATAACGTTTTATTTTTTTCCATTCACCTATCCTATCTATCCTGATTTATTTTTCGTTTGGATTTAATTTATTTTTTATTTTTGGAAGACGCGGTAAAGTTGACAAGGGTGGGGCGGTTAATACATGCAACATAGTTCTCACTGCGCGGGCTGCGATGCGCGTGAGGTGTGATCCAAGATTCCAGTGGTTGTCTGTGGTCACTATATATGTTGTGTGTATTGTCTGTTCGCTAGATGCCTGCCCTCTTCCCCCTTCTCAGTTAGACCACAACACATCCGCCAGTAATCCAGAACAGGCGAATGCTCAGGTAAAAAAACGTTTCTAATGGACCCACGAAATTACTTTCTCAAATTTACTATGCAACATTATTTATCTTTATTTTTAACTGTCACCTTCATTTTGGAAGTTCTCACTTCACCTTCATTTGTTTATTTGTTTTCTTCTTCTTTGCTACCATGTATATGATCGATGCATATTACGAGTAATACAGATTTGTCATGATCTAGTTTCAAGTCCATTTAGAATGCTACATATTTAATTAAACTCTCATTGGACCATTACATGTAGACACATCATGAACCTAATCAAATTCATGTCAAATAACCACATAACTACACTCGTTAATTTCACCACTAACATAATCATTTTCAACAGTATATTAAGTAAAAAGGATACATTTTTATTATCATCGTTAATATACTCAACAATAAATAACCTCAAAATTTGCATAAAACATGTTTCTAAACAGTAGAATCGCTTGTAAGTGTAATTGGTTGATATAACAAAAATATTGTTTTTATATTTCGGAATGCTTATTGTAGAGTCAGATTTCAACTGCATGATCAAAATGCACTTGTCAAAATAACAGCAACACCAACAGTAAATAAAAGTCTAGTTGTTAATTATTTTTCTTAGTGTTTAAATGCATGAAACCCATGTCCTGCACAAAAGAGATCTTCGAAAAATAATTATGAATTTTGTTGTCTTTTTTCTAAAAGCACTACTCCCCGAGTTTTTGATAAATTTCATGAAGATATACCAGATGCATCAAAGAAACGAAAATGCATTTAGTGTCGGTAACCTTATAGCTTGAATTCCATCGATATGACTACCTGATGCACGGTTGAATTTTGTGGACAGATAGCTCTCTCGGCACTTAAACGAGCTTCAGTAAAAAGACTAAGTTAACGCGTCTTATCATCACCTCACCACTACATGTCCATCAAGAGCTGGTTATCTGTCACATTGTAGATTTCAATGAGAATAAAGTGAGATCGTGGAGAATAAAGAATTTCAAATCTTACACATATCTATGAATCTTTACCAAACGCCTATCAATTTTCAAAAATATTATTTAACTATAATTTTGATTTAAAATATTGGACAGTGTTCTGGGTAAAATTGTCAAGACGACCGTCTCTCAGGATAGGCTTTTGGGATGATTGATCTTCTAGAGAATGATCTCTTATGCACATCTATATAGCCAAGTCGCAAGCGATAGGTAGCGACACGAAATTCTTTCTTATTCAGGATCACACTTTGGATTAAGAAGTTGTTTTAATGAGTTGTTAAACTGTCAGGCAGCAGCGGCGGCGGCGGCGGCGAGGGCGAGAGGCGCGAGCGCACCGGTGAGCACGGCGGCCCGCACGAGCGCTGGTAGCGGGGCAACGCCGCTGCAGTCCCCTGCGGCGCCGGCTCCGCCCTCCCCCGCGCGCCGCCCGCCCCCCGCGCTCCTACCCACCCCCGCGCCACCCCTCAACGCCCAGAACCCCACGCAGCCCAATCTCATGCAAAAGTTCTCCGAGATGACCGCCCCCGGCAACGACATCCTCAGTAAAGGAAAGGAACTCATCTTCATGAAGTTCGGCCTCGGCGGCAAATAATGCCGCGGCGGGCGCCACCGCGCCCTCCTCACCTCTCTCCCCTTGCGGATCGGATCTGCTGCGACTGTCCTGTTCTTGTCTACCTTGATGGTACTATAACGATGTTGTAAATAAATTCAATAAACGCACAGTTTAGTGAATATTCAAGTATTAGTGCAGTCTCGATAGTCCCACGGTTGAACTTGTATACACTCTAGTCGTGATCATTTCTTGTACTTATTCTCCCGTCTATTAGATTAGTTGTGGCCACTTTGTTGAGTGAATTGTTGACACAGTTTAGTTGATTAATATGTAACTGTATCGGTTCGTATTGTATTTTGTACAATGTTTAGATAAATATGTTGAACTCAGTACTGTACACTGTTCTATAGCGACTTTCGTGCGCTAGTTGTTTACGAAAGATTACATTGAAACTAATGAAGGGTTTTTTTTATTGTCAAATTGTACCAATTGAACATTTTAATGATAATATCAATATTTAGGCCTTTAACCGTCCTTCTATTATGATTTATATTGAACACATATTTGCATGAAATATCACAATGATTTTAATATTACAATTTGAAAGACTCTAACGGAATATTACAACTTTACTGCCACGACAGATGTCGCTGATAATGCTTAAAATGAATATTGTATCTTGTAGATTTGCAGAATATATCAATTTATTTGTTGTGATTATTTATTATAATTTTAGGGTACCTTTGTTATACCTACTTATATAAATATACTAATAGAAATTACTCTCAAATGTAAGCTTCACTTATCTGCGGCTGATTGCGTATGTTCATTTCCAATGCAACCTCTAAATAATAATTATTATATTATTATATTAATATTCAAGCGATAATATATAAATCTACTCTGTGATACTTAGTAGGATTCGGTATTATAGAGAAAGATCGATTAAATGCATAAAGAAGGGGTTAAATTTGAATAATCTTCTGTAATTAGGCAGAATTTATTACAAGAGATACATTTCTGGATACTGGAACTAGTAAGAGTTTAATTGAACCCTTATATAAATGCGTAACAGCGTTATCAACAGATAAGAACATGGAAAACTAAAATAAAATACGCGGATTCTTATCATAACCTAGCGCAACATTAACCAAGGTATTAAAAATCGAAACAGCCTTCTATCCAAACGAAACTTACAATTAGTATTGCATTGCAATCATTAAAACTATCGCTTTATAATGTTCTGTCTTAGTTGAATACGTAGCTTCGTTGATGGATTTCTAACTAAAGCACAGTCTCTGAATGAGCAGCTGTTATATTCAAAATACCAGAACGTTTCGTAATTGCGTGAAGAACAAATTATAATCCTGGCCACCGAGTCGTGGCGGTCGAATTTTTTATGAATTCTTGATCTGGCAACACTATTTTCTTGTCAAATTAACTACCTATTAATAAATAATAAATTAAATTACCTTGTTAGATAATTAGGTACATTACTACCTAGTTTTAAGAAAAATCATTAGAAAAATATCTTTATTATTGAGAGAGTTTTAGCCCTTTGGATTATGTTACTCCCATGAAGTACAATTCAATGAGATTCATAACAACATAAGTAATTACCTAATAAACTTAATATTTGAATACATTATTTAATTACAGGAAGAAGAATATCTTAATATGAAAACTATTTTGCAGTAAATATTTAGTATTTTTCAACTGCCACGACTCGCCCCTCTATCTATTTATTGACAATAATTATTGGTGTATCACCGCCCTTAAATCATATCTTGATGATAAAATACAATATCTCACACGCAACGTAACTCTCTGGAAATATTCTTATCTAAAAATGGGATCCAAATAAACGGCTTTGAAATTATGTTTCTGTAATGGTTCTTCATAAAATTTAAATTTTTTTTTAAATAATGTTTTAAGGAAGGGCTCAGAAAAAACACTTTTTGGCCGTACTTCATCGCGTTTAATTATATTTTTGCATTTTAACTCAACGTTTGGGTACCTGTACAGAAACCAGTGACCACGGTATTTGAAAAGGTCAAGTTAAACCTTAACAATATAATTAAACGCAATAAATCCCGTTTAAAAGATTTTTATTCAATATAATTTATCGTGAAAACTTAAGTAAATATTAAGGACCCAGGTGACTTATTTAGTTAGAAATTATGCTATCTATCATTTATGCGATGGGCCCAAGCGATCAGGGAGAAATGTACAGTTTACGCTTTTTATTTGTAAAAATGGAAAAGATGCTCCCCCATGATGATCCCCACTCACACCTAATTCTGCATAGCTACTGCTTATATAACCAAATTTGTGATAGAATTATAATATGAAGACTTTGAAAGAAGAGTTGGCATAAATAAACTTAAACTGTTTTGCAAACGTAAAAATCATACTTGCATAATTAAGTATTATAATATACAACTGTAATGTAAGATTATAATGCTTACTTTTTCTTTGATAACCAAACCAAAGAATTAATTCTTAATTTTTTTCTGTATTTTCTGTAATAATTAATGATTTGTTCACTGTTAAATGCTTATAGATTGCCTTATAACTTCGTGTATACGACCAAGTGTGCGACGGAGAAGAAACTCCATTATAAAAACTTACCAAGACAGACAGAAAAAGCAAACCTTTGCACCTAACCATTTTGGCCAAGTTGTCTAGGCAGTCAAGGGCGGCGTTCCATCTATGTTAACATTTCTTTTTACAACGTACTTGCCATAGGAATCTCTTAGTTCCGATTTTATCTACAGAGAAGTGTACGGTTTTACACAACTGTAAAATGGTAAATTTGATTGGTAGTTAATCGGATAAGGAAAAACATACAACAATGTTTCTACTGCTAATTAAATGATGATCACGGCTCTTGGGTTCACATGAATTGGGCTTGCTTTGCTTTTTTCAGAAAATTATGATCCTTAGATGTACAATCTTTTTTAAAGAGGCGCAAGCTTTCAGCGCCTTAGACTCCACTTTCAGCAGATGGTAAAATCTGGAAAAAAATACTTTAAGAAACATTGCTATTTCTGGATCAAATGACAAAGCCAAAACGCCGTCTCAATTGAATATCAACCTATAAGCATTTCAAGACAGTATTTTTTTTTTTGTTTTATTAGATATACAAAATCTTTTTTACTTGTATTATGAATAAATAAGGATGCTTGAAAGGTAGGCTACGTGAGTTTGCTCATTTCGTACAAGGGATTTTTAGCGAGAACTTGGTATAATGCGTCTGTCTAAAGTACTTATCTAACTCTTGTCACTTAGTACCTTATCACAAATATCCTAATTAGCTTGCGAATCCTAATATAACTAAAACATTGAATATAATAATTAATGATATATAAATGTATAACCCCACAATTTCTCAATACGTACGATTATATAATATGTATATTAAAATTTGTTGTACATAAAATGACGCCTGGAGGTTTTTTAGCAAAGCACGACTTTTGGCTAACATATCTAAATATATAAACGAAGTATTTAAAAGTTTTTCTATCGTTCATGATTATATTAGAATTAATAAGTACTTAACTGGTTCCAAGTTGTTCACTTGTTTATATAATTATATAAATTAAATTAAAAAATGTTAAAAATCTGTATTCATATCTTTTATCGCAACAATATGTATGGTTATTTATACTTAAATGTATAATGAGAATACATTATGTATATTATAAACGTGCATTTATGGTGTGCATAATTTAATAAATATATATATAGAATACTGTATATTAAACTTACTTAAATTGGATTATGGCAACAATGTAATGGAATATTCCACCAATGTACCAATGAAATTGCTGAGACAGAAATAAATAAAACAAATGCCGCTTCTTTATATAATTTGTATATTTAGTTATATACCCTGATTTAGTAATAAAATTTAATTTAAAATAATAAAATAAAATTTAAATATTCTTGCAATTTTCACATAAAAGGCCAAAAATTCTACCCTGAGGTACAACGACTTAGTAGGTCCCTTCACAAATCTTTTTAAAATACTATTTTTAAATATCATGACTTTGATATGGTCACGGTCCAACCACTAACTGTAACGTAAGAAAATGTTGTGTAATTGATAGGACCATACAACGAAAAATTCGAATACAATGGAAAAGATGAATGGCTCCTGAAGAAAGCTCATTGATTATACGAGCATTTAGCGATTTAGCGTTCGATTTCGTGTTCGCCCTCGTCTTCCTACCAGTCGCGTGATCGACCTTGGTACGGGCTAGTACAGCAACGAGCGCATGCTTTGTATGGAACACCAGGTCCACTTTGCGCAGGTCCGTGCCATTTATGCAGTACCGTTGTTTTATTTACAGAACCAATGACATTGACGTGTTCTCGTGTCTAAACTATTTTGCATGTTGGAGTTTGAGATACTTGGAAGGACGAGCACTTTTAGAGTGAAAAATCTCTACCAGGATACTGCTCCAGGAACTTCATAGTTTGTCTCGCCTTGTTCCTTTTATCCAAGAGTTCATATAGCAGACATTTGTAATCAAACAGTGATGTTTTCTAATAAAACTTCAATACAACTCGTCGCATCTACATTGGCTTTTTAGGTTTATTTTACGTGCCCATTTTTGGATGTACTAATGTGATATTCTTACTCCCAAAAGAGATTTTTTTCTCACAACTTTCTATCTTCTACCATCGTCAGTTCTGGTAGGCCTTAAGAATATGTCTATCAATTCATTACCCAAGGAAAAGAAGAATGAAACAAAACAATTGATTATTTAAATGTGCAGGGTACTTTGATTACACTTTATATTATTCAGCTGGCTAGTACTGTGGTTCATCGAACCACTGATATATTTTTGGTTCATTGTAATCAAAACTGTATTCTAGACATTTTTTATTCAGAAACCTGAAAACGAAGTTTAGTTTGTATTTTTTCTGTGGACAATGATAAGATAGGCATCATGGTACAAATTTAAGGTAAAGTTTACTGAAATTCGCACCTAAGCATTAGACGAAATGCGATGGACGTAGTACAAAATGCAAATTATGATAATGACTTTATTTTTAACTTAAGTGTTAAGTTTTGTTACAATTTTCAGTTACAATTTCTTTTTTGTACTTGTATCGTCATTTATAGAATCAGAATTCAAAACAGAACTTATCTACTAAATACACCATTCAGTAACCTTCGAAATGGGTATAGTAATAATCATGTAAAGACTTACTTATCAAGTAGACAGACAGTTCAGCCAGTCTCATCAAGAAAAAAGATGACTGTTTCAGTAAGACCAATTTTATGTATCCAGATCGCTTTCAAAGTTGTTTTTGGATTTTAGTTGAAGTAGCAAATATATTTGGAAACAAAATCTCGTGGCAGCTAGTTTCAATAAATCCCGTGATTTATAGTCGTTTAAAAATGCAGTCAGCCAGTTAGGCGGCAGGTCCCTCTACTCTCATATGGGTACAATGTATTAAACTAACTTAAAACAATATAAGGAAATATGAAATCTAACTTACCCTCCCCGCTGCTTGCAGCCGGCTATAGGGTAATCAGATTTGAAGCATTTCGTGCCGAGTAAATTGAAGTAAATATTCCCGATTATGTTGGACGAATCGCTGTTCACTTTTTTGAGGCATTGATGGAACTTCCCATCACATGAACAATGCAGCCTGTAAATCAAACAAATGAGTACCTATACAACGGGACTAAGTAAAGCAACAAAAAGCAGATAAAGCAAAAAGATAGAATTTACTGTGTTTCTAATACAGCATTCGCAAACTCTACAAAATACATTTTTAATTGAATATCGTCGTTGAATATAGTCGTGCGTTATAATAAAATCCCCAGAGAAACAAAAGTAAGTAGTCAAAAGGCCCCAAAGTAAGCAGAGCTTGTGTCATGGATGACCATACAGCGAAGGGGCGGGAACCCAGAATATACGTTCATAATATATGTATGATCAACAACCATTACCCGAGCCTGGGACCTCCGGCGTATGAGGCAGGGTCCGAGTGGTGTACCCACTACATCACTCGGCCGTTGATAAATATTGACAAACGAGTGACTCTATGACAGTGCACTGAAACTTTGTAGGATTTTTATTGTGATTGCTACATCTTTGATTAGGTTACGAGTTCTCCGAAGAAAGAACTTTCAATGTAATTCTCAGTTTTTGTAGCATTGTCTGAAGTAGGTGCCGAAATTGGGTTTCGTTGTATTAATCTCTAGTTGTTCCAGAATTGGTATTATATGGGATGGGAATGTATGGTTTAATGGCTTTTTTCAAAGAGACTAATCACGCTTGTGTTTTAAAAGGATTGAGTTTAACTAGATTGGTCTCATTTCAGTCAAGATTTTTTGCTCCCAGCTTAAAACTAAGTATCTGTGCCGCCAACACTAGAAACTGGAGGTAGTCATTTCTATCATGGACACAGACGTAAAAGTTTATGTTGAGATGCAATAGATATTTTCTATTACCATACTATGTAAGCTAATTCTCAGTTCCGTCAGGTCGCTTCTGTTTACAACATAAGTTTCACATGGGATAAAACAACAGAATCGCTTATCCATCACAACTACACTAGGAAGATTAGTAGTGGACTAAGAAGTAATGACGTCAGGAGGAAGTGGACTAAATTAGAACCTCGCAAGGATTCAGAGACAAGAGTCCAATAATTTCGCAATTCCACAATGCATCTAGCATACTACAGCTTTATAAAAGTGCAGCCTTAGTGTGTTTTTCTGGAGATTCTATGCTTCATTTCAGCGATTTCGTCGTACAAAGCCGATGAACATTTTTTTCTGGATAAAACCTACCTCGTATAAAACAGAGTATTAGTTATATTATGTTTACTATTTCCCGCTGGAATGGTATCGGGACAGTGGTCGTGTGCGCGGCAGCAGGCGTCGGTTTCTTTGGAGGAGCCCAAATCTTCGTCGCTTTCTGCGTCGTTGCCCGGGCCGCACCATTTCGTCCCTTGAAGTTACAATAAAAAACTGTATTAACTATTCTAGAATGACGATTATAAACCCTTACTCGAACAAAATAAACTGCTTTTGGATTTATAATAGCAATAACAATGTTTATTTTTCTTAGTTACAATAGCTGCTTAAGAATATTGGACAGGTTTGTCTGTATTCGTCTTGAATTTACGTATATTTGGTCTGGCAGCACTTAAATTAAGGTGAACTTGCGACCCAAATCAGGAATTACAGCGGAGGCAGATGCGGTCTCAGAAGGAGGCGGAGTAGCGATGCCCGGAGCAAGGAGCATCCTCAACTCCCAGCGTAGCAAAACTGGCATGCCGAGGGGATGGTGATTGTGTGCAAACTTATCGTGTTCGAAGTGCCCAGCTCGGATTGACCGCGGGTTATGCACTCAATGATTCCGTGGGCACCGAGGGAATTTTAGTCGGTAAGAGCCCGGCATACAGATTCAAAAAAAATGGTTAAGCTGTATTGTATATGTGAGTTAATAAAAAAAGGACGTTATGGCAACAGAGACGGGTAGTTTTTCTGTTGTAGTGGTGATGTGGTAGTTTCACAGTCTTTATGTCTATTTCAAGACAAGCATTTTAAATCAGTGTTATCTAACTACTTAGTATATATCAGTTCATTATTGGGTAGAATACCATTACGTTGACTTGGTTTCATGACCTTATTGGTTAGATATAATACCTAAGGCAAACTTTTAAGACCTTAATAAAATCGCCACTGCTACATCTTGTCGTCTATTTTCCTAGACGTGGCTTTTGCTCTGAAATGTCTTTTGTAGTTAATAAAAGTATCAAAAATTCATATACACCGTGTAAGAAGCAATGCTCTATCGACTGTTACCAAACGTTAACTTACCTGGAAAAATCAACTTAACATGCTCTTTTAATTTCTCTAAAAGCAATTCAACAAAATCTTCAGCGTCATCGCCGTATTTTTCAAACAAAGTGTATAAATTCTCATCACTGGTATCCCAACAGCAAACAGCATTCAGAAAAAAAACAACTAAGGGAACTGCTATCATTATTTTAGCCATTTTTATTACTGCAATGTGTATCGCGCCTAAAAGACCAGCAGTAACTAAACTAAATTATCACATTTAACTAAAGCAATATTCTTATAAAACCATATATATTTTTTTAATGATTGATACTAATTTATGACAAATCATTCTTTAAACTTTTATGATACATTTGCATCATTTTGTATTATTTAAATATGTAGTGTAAAGGTTATTAAAATATATGTAATTATAGTTCATAAAGACAAGGTTATAAAATAAAAAATACCATTAAAACATTACAGTAATCTAAGCATATAACAAAACTGTTACTAGTTGACTTTGTCCCCGAGAGACTTTATTAACTTGACCGATATAGCTCGAAGAATCAGCAAGCCGAAGTGGCGATGAGCACCATTCGGGCTGATGGCCGATGGAACAGATAGCTGTTGAAATGACCCAGTAGGTCAAATGTTTTGAATTGTAGTTAACAATTTTTATAAATGGCCAACTATCACATGATAGTAGTGTCATCCGTACCCATTGACATCATTAACCGAAGGTGTTTTATTTATTAATATTGATTGTGATTACCATAATATTTCCTTAAGTTATCACGATTCATTATACCGGGTGAAACATATTATTAATATTGATTGTGATTACCATAATATTTCCTTAAGTTATCACGATTCATTATACCGGGTGAAACATAAGTCGTACACTGAAATATGTGTTTTGTTTAACTTTAGTTTAAACTTGTGGACGTGACAACAGGCAAAAATATGAAAAAACATATAAAATATTCGTTAGTTAAAATTTCTTTTTTATTTGCTGAGTCTCATGGTCAACCTAATTACTACGTTAAACTGTCATATACCAAACAATACATTTACAACAAGCTGAAAATCTGTAAAATCGTTCAATATATAATTATGAATAAAATTTGAAAGTTCCCCATCTTTCCCCTGTATGGAAAAAAATATATGCAAGGTCAAAGGTCAAAAAATTAATTTTTCGCGATTTCCAGCAAGAGGGTAAGTATCAATATTTTTTTCCTACGAGCCACCATTTCTGAGATATAACGAATGAAAAAGTTGTAAAAGTTATAATCGTCGTAATATGCACAACTTTCCACGCCACCTATGAGTAAGTGTACTTAGCGCGTTTTTTTTAACGTTTTTTCCCCAGTAGGCCTATTCCACGGGTCGGTTATGATCCATTATGATAATTTGAAACTATTGCAAAAAAACGGAAATTAGCAGACTAGAAAAAGACAGGTAAGCGAAATTCAATATTTACAATTATATATTAATATTGAATTTCGCTTGTTTATTTTAATGGTGAAAAGCCACTCCTTGGATTTTATTATTATTATTTATAGACTTCTGCCGTATTTTGTTTTTTGAGATCGATTGTGTATTTATATTTTCAAAATTTTTAAATATTTTTAGTTTCTAGTTTCAAATGCCCTACACTTATATCTTCCATGACGGCTGCTAAACAAATCTTAGGCGCAAATGTAGTTTATGTATCGGAAAGAAGATAACGGATTAGTAGAAATTAGTAGAAACTTGTACTTGTAGAAGTGTAAAACAGTACCGCACTACACATGAAATCATATTTGTCATAGGCATGGGACTGATGTCTTGTAGCTGTCAGTGCACTAAATGCGACTAAATGAGCTTGATGCAATTGCCTGTTATTGGAGTAACAAAAAATCTACAGCGGATGTCATCGTCTCTATACGTAGTAATAATAATAATAAAACTTTATTTGAGACCAAAGTCTAAAAAAGAAATTTATTATATCTACGTTAGTAAGCACAATTTATTTTTATTTTATTTTACATTTAACAAAAGGTGACAATTGTCGCAATTCATTCCAGATCGACGTGTCGTCGTAAGTTCTCCGTGAACAGGTGGATACCTAGCGGTGTTAACTAAGCCAGTTAGCGTTGCCCCGGTGCGCTTTATAAGCCCTTCAGGCGTTATAACCCCCCTACTGCGGGTAGGGTGGTTTAGGAAGTTAGTCTTCGTTGGTAGGTTCATAGTATATTTATTTATATATTGTTGTTCCTCCCCAAACCCTCCGTATTGGCCTCGCGGGATATACGCACGATAGCAACGACTCGCGGGAGGCCGTTGCTATCACCATGAAGGTATTCATTGATACCCTCGCGTCCCTGGGGATTAATATTCTCCCGTCCGTGTTCGATCACAAAGATTCCTCCCACCCCTCAGACCTCCCGCTCTCCCGCCTCCAGTGACATGGAGTGTGAAACGGACGCCCCTTCGCGCCATAAGCACACCGCTCCCAAGAGCACACTCGTGACCGAGTAATCCTCGGACGCAACCCTAACTGGCTCTGAGCCACCCTCTTTCACCCTCGTTAAGAAGCGTTCGAAACAAGCCCCGGCGTCCTCAACACCCGCCTCAGGTCCCACCACCCATATTCCTCCGGGAAAAGGGAAGGCGGTCCGAGGTCTCCAACTTGCGCAAAGTGCACAAGATTTAATACACCCGAGCTTCCAACTCGGGTGATTCTATTAGGGTTATTGTCTCGTCTATAGACGACTTCCGAGGCCTAAGCTCCTCACCGGTAAGCAAATTGCTTACCACACTTACGCTCTCCCAGAAGAGCGTAAAGTTAGAGTGGTACTCAGGGGAGTCCCGTTCGAATTATCGAACGAGGACATTCTCGAGGACCTCCAGTGCCAAGGCTTCCCGGCACTCGCGGTGCATAAAATGCACAGCAGGTAGGGAAGGCGTCACCCTCTCGCTTTGGTGGTTCTCGCCAACGTCCCTAAATCCAGGGAAAATTTCAGAGGGGCTAGCACTATATGCAGCCTCTCTGGAATCTCAATCGAGGCGCCTCATCGCCGCGGTCACCCGGGGCAGTGCCACCGCTGCCAATTATACGGGCATGCGGCGGCCAATTGCGCCGCCCCGCCCAGGTGCGTAAAGTGCCTGGTACCTCGCTTCACCAAGGAGTGCAATCGCACTCCTGATACTCCCTCTCCTCCAGAGTGCGTGCTTTATGGCCAGTCCGGCCACGCCACAAACTACAGGGGCTGCCCTCGTGCACCCCGATTCATACATAATGTTATTCGTCTTTTCTAAATATCAATCACAACCAAGTACGAACATAGTAATAACATGATTTAATAGTAAGATTTGGCTCTCCAAATCATCTTTACACAATTTGGCGAGACATACCCGTGCAAGACCGAAACGACAAGTTATTATGCTAGTAACTCTTGATATGTTTTACTGGTTCTCCTAAGTAAATTCAAGTTCAATTATTTATTTTTCTACATTGACAATTACTCGTTCTTATTGACGTCAAATAAAGCATGACTCTACCAATAGCGTGGATAACCTTCGTGAAAAAGAACTGGCAAGAAACTTCACGTGTATATTAAGTAGAAAAGACCATCCAAATTAGGTAAAGCTTTCAGAATACAAAAACCAACATCATATTATCTTAAATGCATCATAACCTTGAATATTAGAGTATTTTCGCATAATTATCAAGCGGTATGTGTTTTTTGCTTCTGCAGAACGCCCACCTCGTTCGCTCGGGTTGCGCTAATTAACTTATCAACATAATAGCTAGCTGATTAGCTGAAGAAATCCATTTAACCAATCGTCTAGCTGTTTAGTTAATGTCTAATTCCAGCTTCCACCTGGAATTGGTGGAATTTCGAGACGCCACCTGGAAAGTACTCTAAATACTAGAGATAGCAAGTTTATAGATAAGATAGCAAGGAAGCATTATCTTACTTTAAAGAGAAGAATAACTGAATTCAAAGATATTTGAAAATACACTCACCACGTAATGGAGTCGAACTGACCGTAATACGAAAAATTACACCCTGGATTTTTATAACATCAATCAAGTCAAATATATCAAATCTCCCAAATAAATCACCTTTACTCAAGGGTGCGGATTACTTATTTTAATATTTAACTTTTATTATCCTTAATGTGTCTTTGTTAAATAACGAAATGCTATTAATGTAACAAAATAACAATTACCATTACACGTATTCTTGGTACAGACTTTTTTTTATCATTCCATATAGATTTTTATATCATTATAAGGATCAGATCTAACAAACATGGTGATTTAAATGAGAGAAAAGCCATGAAACTTAACAATAATATTTGCAATAGTGACGGTAGAATTCTTGATACATACTAACATTACGAGTGCACATTTGTATCGATGATTTGAGTAAACTTGATTCTTTCCACCCTCAATTTGTGTTGACTTTGCTAAACATAAAACCTAAATATTTAAACTGTTTAATAAAATGTAAATATAATATGATAAGGCAAATTATGACAACTTATTATTGAATTAAAATCTATCAAATTCAAATTCAAATTCAAATATTTTATAAATATCGTAAATATATCCACGTGATCATTATGAATATCAATCACTGAGAGAACGTTGTTATAAATTATACCAGGAGTGTTACCGCGAATACAGGCTACATGTAATAATATTAATCAATTATTGTTTCTTCTCTCACACAGTACCTACAAAGTAAATTTATGTTTCCAAAAGAAAGTACATTGCAAAAATAAATCTGTGTGAGAGACTGGTGTCTGTACTAGGAGATCTGTATGACAGAATACCTGCCTCTCCAGCTCTAGACTGGGTGGATAACATGGTAGGTAGTGTGATATGTATTTGTACTATAAATTATAATAAGGTTTATTTAGAAAATTAGGTATATGTTATATATGTATGTGTGTGCGTGTGTGTATGTGCATGTGTGTGCATATGCGCGCGCGTGCGCGTGTGTGTTCCCGTGTCTATGAGCAATCACGATACAATCTTGAATAGATCCTCAGTCTGAGCATATTCAAGGTTTTTTAACCAGGCAGTTACCTTTTTTTTACATTCTGTTTTTGTAAGGGGATATATATCAATCTCTTGCTCAATGTAGAAGCAAACACCACAAAAATCCCCAAATATTCTAGCAGTTCGTTAACAGTAAGAGGAAAAACGTTTCATCTATTCCTGCTTCAGTTCACTTGGATGGCACGGTTGCACAGACTGGCCAAGATGTTGCCAATCTGTTTGCCCAACACTTTTCATCAGCTTTTGGCACTAATAGTAATATGAAAACGTCCTATGCCTCCCCATCAAACAATAGAATAAATGTATGTACTATACGGTTTACTGAGTGTGATGTAGCCAAAAAACTAAGATCTCTTGACATTTCCAAAGGTAGTGGACCCGATGGTATCCCTCCGCTGTTTTTAAACGGTGCCGCTTTGCTGTGACCCTGCTCCTAAAACTTATATACAACAGACCTTTAGAAAAGGGATTATTCCATCGGAATTTAAAAAGGCCAGAATCGTACCTATTCACAAAAAAGGCGAAACTGATAATGTAAAAATTATCGTCCAATTTCTATATTATCTTGTATTTCTAAAGTATTTGAGTCACTTTTATGCCCTATTTTAACTCGACATTCGACCTTCATTCTGTAAATTCCAGCCAACATGGCGTTCGCAAAGGTCGATCTGTGCAAACGAATCTAGTCTCCTTTACATTTAATGTGAGTGCTCAACTTGATACTGGTCATGAAATGGACGCCATAAACACGGGTTTCAACAGCGTTTTCGATCGAGTAAATCATAGCATTCATTTGCGCAAGCTTGCGATGCATGGCGTCCATGGTTCTCTTTTGAAATGGTTTGCTTCTTATCTTAAAAAAAGAACTCAAACGGTAGCAGTAAAAGGATATTAGTCTAGAAGTTATTTTCCCAATTCCGCGTACCACAGGGTTCTCATCTTGGACCTCTATTATTATTTTCATTGTTTATTGATGACATTACTAAAGACATCGTTGTAAATATTCCATGTTTACTATTGACCATCAGATATACAGAACCATAAATTCTCTGAATGATGAGTATGATACTTGTGCAGAACGATTTGTACAGAATTGAAGCGTGGTGCAATAATAATTTAATGGACCTAAATGTCAAGAAATGTAACTATATAAAATTAACCAGAAAAAGGCAACCAGGTACGTCCTGAATGGTACTGGTATACAACAGGTTGATGAGGTTCGCGACTTGGGTGTTATCTTTAATAAAAAATTTGACTTAATCTCTCATATGTAGATACCATTGTAAAAAAATCCTCACAGTTACTAGGCTTCATAAAACGTAACACTAAAGAATTTCACCAGCGCACTAAGATTAATACTAAGGTATTCTTTAATGCACTGGTGTCATTTGGAGTATGACAGTACAGTGTGCAACCAGTGGTATGCTGTTCAATCTCAGCGTGCGGAGAGGTTACAGCGAGCGTTCACCCGACATCTCGCTTTTGTATCTCAGGATAATTCACATTGGATCAACCTCTTTTGTTCTTTAAATTATCTTCTTTGCGAGATCGTAGAAAGCTGCAGCTGCAAGCTGCACGTTGTGTTCCTTTATAAAATTGTCAGGTGCTATAATTTTAGTCCAGAAATTTTAGAACAACTTACATTTACCGTCCCCAGAACACTGCCACGTCATCCTGTAACTAAAGTGTTCAGTCCTCCTTTTGTGCGTACTAATGTAGGGAAAAACTCACCCATTGTTAGAATGGTACATCAAATTAATGCTGTCAGTAACCCATTACTAAATAATGATATTCATTTTGACTCATTTCACAAATTCCGTTCCAAAGTTAAAGACTGTTTCTAAATCCTGGCTCTTCTTCTTTCGTTTAAAATTTAAGTTATATTTTCAGTAATATATTGTACTTCATCACACATAATTTGAAATAATAATTTGATTTATTGTTTTTTTTTTTGTGCAATTTGTACAGGCCCATATTTGGTGTGAACATAGGTTTTGTATACAACAACATTGGTGTATACAACATACCTTATTTATTATTTATTATACTGAAATTCATATGTGTACACTGTTGAAGTGTCCTTATAAATAAAAAGTAAACATTATTTGAATGGATATCAAAAACGAATAGATAACAAAGAAACAAAATACTTAGGTATTTGTTGTTCGAAGCAAGCTCTATTTTGTTGCATCCACCAAAATGTATTAAAATTAAAATTAAAATATTCAATTAAAATATATTTCAAATGTTTATTGCTTATTGTGGTGAATATTTATAACTTTACTATGAACCTTAGTATTTAACTTCAAAAATAATAATAATAAATTACAAATTGTAATTATATGATTGAAGGTAAATACGGCAGGAAGGGCATCTAAACTCGAAATAGGTTTATAAACTGAGCGATTGAGTTTTGATAACGTTGAAAAAGTTTTTGTATAACTTAAGTACCTATGGACAATACATTCCTAAAGTTATAATTCATACACTCATTTTTTCCTAACTTAATTATCACACCTGTATTTGTGTATATGTATGTGTGTACGTGTGTGTAGTTTTTTGTAACATTCAAGTAATGTTACCAGACCAGATCTGGGAACCCCTTGAAATGGCGTCACCATTTTTTATCATCGCCAATGTCCTTTCTTTCAATACTCTTGATATTGAATTTTAATCAGGCTGTAACCCTGTTTTATATATATTTATGATATGAAAGTTATTATTGTAGGAATTGTGTAAGTTTGAACTTATTACTATTTATACTCTGAGTGTGCCACTGCATTATATTAATTGTATCCATTATTTGGAATAACTATTGCTATTTCTGAATGTATATTGTAGTATTTCCTTGATTGAAGTTGCATTTATGGGCTGATTATCTTTATGATTTGAAATTATTGTTGTTATGGCTTTTGTTAAAATTGTTCATAAATAAGTCAGAATTGGTTAAGGCTTGTATCTGTGTATCCAGTGATTTGCTTGGAAATGTGGAATATTGTACGAAAATGGTTTTAATTTTACTTTTGTCAACTTTGAGCTTTTCTATGTATTGGGAATGACACCAAACTATCTATATATATAAATATATTTTTGGGACTATCATTTTCTGAAGTTTTTATTTTCAGAATATATCGAAAAGATTTCCCTATTACTACAAAATTTCACAATGTGGCCAATCCGTAGGCAATGTAGACACAGCTTTATGGGAGTTATGTATACGCTGACTTCACGTCTCCAAGAGTCAAGTTATACATAATGATAATAGTAACAAACCCCGAGGCAAACACACCAATAGGATGGCCCCAAAGGAAGCAGAGCTTGTGTTATGGTTGACCATAGAGCGAACTGGGGGGGATCCCAGAATAAACATACCTACATATATAAATATAAACAACCGTGACCCGAAATAAACATCCGTGTTCATTACGCAAATGAATGCCCCGGCCAGGACTCGAACCTGGGACCTCCGGCGTATGAGGCAGGGCAACCCAATACTCTACTCGGCCATCAAACTACTGTGGCAGTTCTATTGAAGTGAACGTGACTGCAGTAGTCTGTGTGGGCAAGTATTCACCAGCACTCTTGGAGCTAGCTCATTGGAGAGTCCTGTTGGGACCGAAGTGAGAACCCCGGTCAATTCTGTGTCTGCAGTTGGAATGGAGGCTGTTATTACTCATTCTTACAAAAACCTTTTGGGTCAAATGTGATAGCCACACGGAGCTTGTTGAGAGGGCGCAGGTCTAAAACGCCACAACGAAATGCCTCCTAATAGCTGCGGATATCGTTGTCGTTAAACTGCCGCATTTCATCTTAGTGTGAAAGGAAACAATGTATTCTTACTTTAAACATTAGGAAACTTTAAATATTTGGTACTTTCTGGTTTGCGGAGGATGAGAACGAGGATTTGGAGGACCAGTCGCTGAGTGTTTCGGGTGTAGCGTTGATATATCCTTTTTTCTTTTCTTCACCCTACCTATTGTCAAGTATCACATCGCATAATAGAATAATGTGTATTATATTAACTAATAATTAATACAAATTTAACTATTTACAAATAAATAAAATTGGATTTTGTTAGTTAAAGTTTTGATCACCAAAAAGATCAATCGCAAACATTGTATGAATAAGTTTCAGGCTGTATGATAGAGTACAGAGGGTGGAATTTTTAATGCCACCTGGAGGGAAAGTACTCTAAACAATAGAGATAGCAAATTTTACTCCAAGGTAAAGTAAACTAAAGTAAAATTCTATCTCTATTATTTAGAGTACTTTCCCTCCAGGTGGCATCAAAAAATTCCACCCTGTATGTAAGTGTGTGAAAAATAAAAGACGTGCGAAATGCATTCCGCCTTCATTCGTAATTGTTTACTCAAATTCGCATTTTACTTACTTTTATTCAAAAAAAATGTGTTTCTTCCTCAAGTAGTGAGAATGAAAGTATTATATTGACTTCAGAGAATATTGTATCGGGCACTAAAAATCAGTGACGTAAACTTAAAAATAATTTTCTGTTTGAAAAGTTTTGAAGTCTCTCATTTCGTATAGATTAATAAGCTTTTGTTTTAAATAGGCTATAAATAAATTACGCACCGCGCTCACTTCGTCGTTCGGCTTGCGCAAATCGCAGGGTATCAAGTTTATAAGAAAATAACTAACAAATAGCATATTACTTGCTTCATCGTTACTATTCAACGTGGCTGATAGCTGGTTAACTTAACAAATCCGTTCAACCAAACCGCTGGCTGTTTGGTTAAAAAAAAAATTTATATGAAGATTATGTGGAGACCTGATAGAAATTCGTGTGGCTTCATTAATGTTTGGCCTCCAATAATCGATGACTGCGACGATCGAGCATAGGATCGGTTGGAAGCATAGAATATGCATAATGAACATAGATCATTCCCCCCCCCATTTCGTGTATGGTCATCCATAACACAAGCTCTGCTGGGGGCCATACAGTTGGTGTGTTTCTCTGCAGATTTATTATTATTACTACTTATTACAATAATACTTTTGGTGACGAGACGATGTGAAAAACAGAATTTCATGAAATATACAACATGGCGTGAAGTTGAGAATCTAACAAATTTAAACTCAGAACAAAAACACATGAATATAAATTATTGTAGCTTAGTTAATACGCGCAAAGAGTGTTTTTTTTTGTACTTTTGTCACAGTTACTAAACATTTTCTTATAAGATATAAGTTAAAGTTTAAATTATTGACATCAAATTAAGTCTGCAATATATAGTTAGTACAGTGCACGAAGACGCGCCCACTACCAGTTTGTTCTATGGTCACACGTTTCAATGTAGTAATGTAGAGCAGAAACATAGTGGGGGACATCTTTGTGAATTACGCTAATTATACACAGAACTTTTAATAGAGAGAAATAGAAATGGCGTGCGAGCCGGCGGCGCGAGCCAAGCAAATGTCCTGTAGGACTCACACTCCAATTATTATGCGATTCAAAAGAGAATAGGAACGTCAATGACCTCTATTTGTCCATGTCACTTGAAAATGATGGTCTTCAAAGAAAACTTGTTTGCAAAAAAATAACGAATTATTTTACTTTATTTGTTACAGTATTATATCATAAAAAAATTCGAAATACAACTATATTAAAACAAGAACTGTATAAGTTAATAAAAAGGCACAAACCAACTATGTCCTAGATAATATTTACAACTCTCACGGTTTTGAAATATTGAGGCTGCCACCTTACAAATGTGATTTAAGCGTAGGGTGGCAGACAAAAACGTCAAAAAGTTAAAAAGCCAAAATGAGAGTTTGACGCTAGAAGCAATTGCTTGCTTAAATAAATTATTTCTTTGTACTGCAAGAAAATTCAAACAAAGGCATTTGTATTTATCTCTATTATAAGTTCTGTGGAAATATACTTTACCTTGAAATATGGTTCTGCTTTTTGTTTTATTTTCAGAAGAGACATTGGGCTCAGCTATTTGGTTCCGTGTATCTATATTCAATCCGAGGTGCCAACAAACCGTGTAATCTTGTAAACCAAGTATAATCGCTAGCACCATAACACCTTTAATCATTTTTCAATTTCTGCTCATATAACAAAGTATACAAGTCAGAACGCCTTCTGACATGGCATTTAGACAAATGACTACCGATCATTCTACTCTTTGTAAGGAACTGAAACGATTTTGATTATCAACGTGGATACGGTTCTGCAACCCTATTACAGGCGTAATAGGTGATAAAACACACAATGATATGACACCAGGACAGTTCATTCGGTACACATTTTTACTAGAGATCGATTCCCCGATCTGTTCATCTAAAATACATATTATTAACTTACTCGAGAAGTAGCTTCAACAACTTATACATAAGTATTAGGTACAGAAATAAAAAATATGGTACTATATATGGTAATTATAATGAAAAAAAGGCTAGTAAATAAGCATCATTTTTCCTTGTCGTTATTTAAATTTTTTAACGAGGCTTCATAAACAAAATGGCAGTGCTACTACGAGGCAATATCGAACATTGGTCAGTTTGAATTTGCAATAAATATTACTTTTTAAATAGAAAATTAGAATAACAATTTAAATTTTGTCTTTTAAATTTTTAACTGTTCATCTCCAAACTACGTTGCAATTTGTTTTTTACTACAATGTATAAAGTAATTATGAACAGTTTTTATTTAAAAACCTAATCTACAGGCGAAGTTTTAAATCGGTGAAGGATTCAGAAATGCTTTCGGTTAACCGCGGTACAGACAAATCTTAATATCGAGCAATTGGGTATTTGACACGACTTGAAAATGCAAATGTTTATAATTTATTTATAAAACAACAGTTATTTTGTCCCAAAACATGTTTTAAAAAATAAAGTTTTCTAAGTTATCGAAATTAGATAGATTAGAAAACTTAAAAAAAAAGCAACAAACTTATTATAAAATATGCTATTTTTTGTATTATGGCTTACTGGCATTAAATTTAACAATGTTTATTATGACAGTACACTACGTAGCTATTATATATTTTATCCCGATGCCATACAATTTTTAGTATGATTTAAACGTTGTGACGTCACAAGTCGATACCGTTTGGTATGGAGAGTTTTGCGGTGCCGCGCAGCAGCTCCTCTAACACATCGCTGTATCCAGAAAACGATTGATTTAAAACATACTGTTACTTTCTGCAATATTTCATTACTGTTGGTAAACGGTAACGGTAAGGTAGTGACTGAGAAGATAAAAAATCAAAGTCTTGGCGTAAAAGTAGGTAATGTTCTTATAGACAAAGTAACCTCAGCAAAAAATCTCGGAGTATTAATGGACGAAAATTTAAGATTTGAAAATCATGTACTTAATACTGTTAAAAATTGCTACTATAGACTTAAAGTATTATACCAGATACGTCAACATCTCAGTATAGAATTAAGAATATATCTGTGTGAAAGTCTCATCTTGTCAAAATTAAACTACGCCGACTCTGTAATAGGTCACTGTTTATTAGCTCGTACAAAGAAATTTATACAGCGTATGCAAAACTCTTGCGCTAGATTCTGCTTCCCTATTCCACCCCGAAGTCACATAACGCCATACCTAAATAGAAGTAACCTGTTGAACATGGAATCGCGACGAAAACTTCATTTTGCCATCTTACTCTTCGGTGTTATTAAACACCAAAATCCTCCATATCTTTTTGATAAGCTTAAGTTTACAGATCCAACTGCTAGAAGATGTAACCGACTTGTATGTCCTGCACATAAAACGACTGCGTTCCGCGGTAGTTTCCGATACGCCGCAACCAAGTGTTGGAATGACATCCCCCCACCACTGAAAGACTGTAGTTCTATAAAACATTTCAAAACTAGATATAAAGAGCATATTTTGAAACTGCAAAAGTCAGGGATGAATTAACAAATAGGTACAGAGAGAAATTAGAATGTTAACACAAGAAAAAAAAGTAATAATAATAATAAATAAATAAAATAAAAATAAATAAATTAATATAAAAAAATCTAAATGGAACTTGCATAATGCTTGTAGCCTGGAATATATGTGCATCTACAAACAAACAAGTAAATAAAATCTTAAACTATTTCTTGGATGTATTATATTGTATATGTATTTGTTAATTTTTAGTTAGTGCGTTACTGTATTTTTGTTGTTAAGTTTTATGTACTGTGCTTTAAAATAAGTAAATGGTTATTTGTATGCAGGGTTTTATATCTTAATCAATAAATACAAGTGTCCCCTTGTCCCTAGCCCTTTTCAATTTGTAGTAGACTATGTAAAACAGTAGATGGGTAATTAAAAGGTTTGGATAATTTCATTTCATTTCCATAGTTTTATGTAAGATAATATGATTTTGGCAGACAAAAAAGCAGAAAAAAAAAAATTATCAAAATTGTCAAGTATAGCATATTTATTTTGTATATTTATAATATATTTACAAAAGCAATAAAATAAGATATGAACACAATTTGCTTTGTTATAAAAATGTTTACTGTTATAAGTCCGTACAAGTTCCTTCGCTTTATATAGAATACTTTATAGATTTTTGTTATATTTTTAGAAACTAGCACTGGGGCGTCCGCAGAAAACCAGCGTCGTGGCTCCTGCCGCGACATAAAGCTGAGCGGAGACCATTTTGATGACCATATTGAGCTTATATGTATGTTACGAAATAAGTAAACAAATTATTATTGTTAAACTTAGAAACTATTTTAGTTTTAAGGTTAAATTGTGTATGGTATCAAATAAACATTTTTCTTTCTTTCTTTCTTTCTTTAAACTATTTAAATACGTAATACATTTTTTTGTCAAATACCCAATTGTTAGTCTCTGTATCGTTGTTTCAAATTTTCATACCGTACAACTAGAAACTACTTGCTTTGAAAGACCAAATTAATATTACTGTAAAATCATAATATCTTACTCGATTGAAAAGTTTCAAATTCTGGGGTAAGAGGAAATAAAAACGTAATCTTCGTACTTTCACTCGTACTTACAATCTGGCATTGCTCGGGGGAGGGACGTCAGAAAACGGCGAACGCCACAATGTGGCCTGTTAAACAAAACCTTTGGTACTAGGCATTATAGCTAGTTTTAGAATTTGACCGATTGTCGATCTGACCCCTACTTACCTTATACCTACTTACACACATATGATTTAATGCTATAACTCTTCTGCTATCATTTACTAGTATATACTTCAGAAATACACTCGTTTTTAAAATCATTACGAAGAGAAAACTGTCTTCAAAGATCTCTGGAATTTTCTTCTGGGTGTATCTGTGGATTATGCATGGTTTCTTTTCTTTATTGGAGTTAATTTAGTTCCAACTTACCATAGAAAACGAATTTTGGAGCGTTTTTTGATATGTCCAAGTTTCTGCACCTTAATTGCATCACATGTGCAACGCGTTGCTGGAACACACCACACGAAAGCTGTACCTGGTCTTTGCTTCACAGACTTGTAACTTTCTGTTATGGAAGAAGAGATCTGCTAAAATATTCCCCTCACTGATAATTTGAACCTTTTGACACACAACAATTCGAATTTTAAACTGTGAAAAGCTTCTTCCAAATGTTTTACTTTTGTATATTTTTTCCTTTTCTTTTAATTTTGGAAGGTCTGTTTCATTTTGGGAAAGTTTCATCAAAATCCGAAGGTAGGCAGATCATTTATGAGGCATAAGTTGATGGTAGCTAAATGAGCTAATTTTGGAATTATTATCAATATTTTCTAACAATCAGGAAAAATTAAAAAGGCCATAATTTCATTATTATTTTAATAAGTTAAATATGTAACGCACTTTGGTCTCACAAATTAATTATAGTAATATTATATTTTGCTAGCTAATACTTCGGAACATCGAACCACTGGTATAGTTTTGGTTGTTTGTAATCATATTTATATTCCAGGCATTTTTCATTCAGCCACCTGAAAGAGAACGTTTATTTTTACTATTTAAGGTGAAATCACGCTAGGTTATATTAGATGCGATTAGGTCTTTTTGTATCACAGCTAGATCCATTGCTTGTTTAGTTTCTTTCAATTAATGTATAATCTTAAAAGGCCTGATTAACTGTTGCAATTTTAATACACAACTTAGCCCTGCCTCACACGCCAAAGGCCCCAGATTCGAGCATTCATTTGTGTGATGAACACAGATGTCTGATCTCGGGTCATGGTTGTTTATATTTAAATAATGTATGTTTATTCTGGGCTGTATAGTCATCGATAATACAAGCTCCGCTTACTTGGGAGCAATACGGTTGGTGTATGTGTCTGGGGATTTATTATTATTATTATTGACTCACCCTCCCCACCGCCTACAACCGGCTATCGGGTAATAAGATTTGAAGCATTTAGTCCCGAGCATGTTGAAATACATTTGTCCTATCGTATAGGAGGTTTTGCTGTTCACTTTTCTGAGGCACTGACGGAACTTCTCGTCGCACTTGCAATGGAGCCTGTGAGCAATACAAATGAATATATAAATTTTGATGTTCTTTTTCCGAATTTTGACAGATCCACCTCGAATCATGGCCGTTCGCACTGCCATATTTCAAATGGTATCTAAAAGAAGTTATCTGACACATTTCACAACATCATACAGTGAACTACACTTTGCGGCGCGAAATTTTACGAAAAATCGGTACTTACTATATAAATTGAAGGAATTTTTTCCAATAAAAAATTACAGATATTTTTATAGTAAAATGAATCAGAAAACTGCTTTTAGCGCGCTAAGAGCAAAGATACGAGGTGGCTCTGTTCAAATTCAAAAATAACACATTGAAATCTAGAAAATGACCCATTTTAAAAGCTCCCGAAAAACTTTCAAGGTAAAACTACCAAATCACTGTACTAAATAGAAAGTAGCTGAGACAGTCAAATTCACATTCTGTACTTATATAAATAAATAATTAATTACGCAATAAAGAAATAGACCCACAGTCTCACGCAGAGACGTTTGATTGTCAGTTAAGGTGCACCTTAATATAGACTTAGAGAAAAGATTTAGAAGAAATCTAGATATAACTAAAGTGTAGATTCACTAAGAACAATTTATAATAAGGAGTGCCTTAAGAACCACTAAACAGTTATGAAAGCGGCCGAAAATGATTTAGGTATCTTAAAGTTAAATATTTAATAACTTACATAGTGCATAGGTACGCTGGTATATTTATTTATTAGAAGTAGAGATACAATCACATACCTACCTAATTTCAAAGGAAGAAGAGAAATCTACTTTTTTGTAAAATAATAATACTTTTCAATGCTCGATATGTTTAATACCACTTAATACTCAAAAATACCCGTATACTTCTTAGGAATACGGGTTTTCTCATGGCTTTCCCCTCACTTCACCGTTAGAGCAGTCATCTATAAATACAAAAGCTATAAATCAGTAAAAAAATATCGCATCATGTACCGATGCCCATCACCGGGACCGTCCGTGCCGTAATCACTATCGCTACCTTTATTTTTAATTTTATTGCCATTATTGGATTTTATAAAGGCATTTTTATAATTAATGACACAAACGCGCGCGCGTGCTGTGGGATGTAATCAGGCGGCTAGACGTGTTGTACACCACTCCACGGATAGTAACGCTATTTGTCCCTACCAAGGTTACCTTACGAAGACGGAAAGACGAATGTAATTCAGCGTCCCCGACCCCAATTACATCCGTCTGAAATGGAAGGTGGTGGAAAGTGTGATATTACCGTTCATTGGCATGAGGCTGTGGCGTACTCACTCGCTTTATGTTTTACGTTTGTGGACGTAAGATTGATTGATTGACGCTGAAGCGATTGAAACGCCAGGCGTGAGTTAAAAAACACAGGAGAGACTGACCGGTTATCGTACGTTGTGTACAACTAACAATTAATTCATACTATGTTCATACGTGGTTCATATGCGGACATTAACATTAAAATAACTACTGTATATTAATTATGTGAACACGCTACCTAATAAATTAATATCTACAAGACATAGAGGTTTCTTATTGAAGCATCACCCGATATAACCTCTATAAGGCGAAGTAGCCTTTTTTTTTAAAATGCAAAATAATTATATAAAATTGATGATTCATGCAGCGTATAACAATATACATTATTTATTTGAAATAAACTATTATGAATCTAGGGTGTCTCGATATATAAACAGACTCGAACGCACAATGGACTAGAGCGAGAGCCGTAATGTCATATTACAATGAGAAAATCCTCATTAAATTAGAATTGCGGTGTCGTTCTTACTTGACGTACATGCTTGGCAATGGGGATCTGGTATTTACACACAGTCAATATACATTGTTGAAACTTAAAATAAAATGAGAAAGCGGCAGAATAATGCAAAGACGTGACGTGCGAGCGAGACGGTTATCGTGTCAGATCGCTTCGGTTCTTTTCTGACCGAATTAAATCAAGCGGAGGGGATTTATGATGTCTATTTTACTTTAATATGTAAGTTATATACAGAATATGCTCCAGGCTAGAATATCTTAAAATTAAATAAGTAATTTCAGCATACTAGCACAGAACAATATTTCCTGGATAGTACCTACCTCGTATAGTATGAAGTATTAGTAAGATTATATTTGGTGTTGCCCGCTAGAATGACATCGGGACAGAGGTCGTGTTCACGGCAGCAGGCGTCGGATTCTTTGGAAGGGCCCAAGTCTTCGTAGTTGTCTGCTTCGTTGCCGGCACCGCACCATTTAGTCCCTTGAAATTAGAATACAATTAAAATACAAATGTAGATAAACCCCATGCAAGGACAGTCGTTTTACATGGTTTTATAAAGAATGCGTACAAGACGACCAGGGTAGAGATCAAGCATTAAGTACCGTATCCATCGCAAGGCAGCTATGTGATGGGGATGGAAAAATCCACTAAAAGGAGTACTTAATTTTTATTACTATTTTTTATAATTTGCACTCATGGACACCATTAATCGTAGGCATTTTCATTATAAATGCATTATAAATGCATATAATGCATTTTCATTATAAAAGGCATTTTCATGCTAAATGGGGTGAAAGAGACAGTGCACAAATAGAACAATATTATAATTTTTGTAATTCTAAATTAAGAGATATTGACTTTCCTTCGGCTTTTTGTAATTGTGCAGAAAAATTTTGTGATAGCGATAGCCATAAGCTAGTAATAGCTTGTACAGTGAAATTATTTCTATACTTACACAAGCTGCAGTAAAATGTTACAAAGTGAAATTGCGTAAAAAACATAAATATGTAACGGGCTGGAACAGGCACGTAAGTGCCGCACATGGGGAGGCACGGCTTTGGTTTCAACAATGGGTCCTTTATGGGAAATCAAAGGCTGGCTATGTGTACAATAAAATGTGTGATTCCAGAAAATATTTTAAATTTAAATTAAAGTATTGTCAGAACAACGAAGCTCAAATAAAAATAGACATAATTGCCAAGAATCACGCGAATAAGGACTTTAAAAGTTTTTGGAAAAATACCAACAGTTTGAACCCTAGCCGAGTCTTCCTGTGAGTGTGGGGGTGCATATGAGCCCATCCATATTGCTAATATGTTTCAGCGTCATTTTAGCGTACGGTCACCAGTCACATCGACATCGCAGGTTTTCAATGCCGGACAGCTCCAAGGTGACATTCAAGTTAGATTTTCAGCCAAAGACGTGGCGTCCGTAATCAGAAAAATGATGAGGGGTAAGTCTCCTGGACATGATAGCTTGAGCATCGAACACCTAAAATACGCAGGTATCCACTTACCTCGGGTACTTAGTATGTTATTTAACCTATGTATTAGTCATTCTTATATACCTGATGACCTCATGTATACGGTTGTTGTTCCAATAGTCAAAAATAAAACAGCTGATGCCTCCGATGTATCCAACTACAGGCCTATATCACTGGCTACTATTGTAGCTAAAGTCCTGGACAGCTTGCTCAACAAACATTTAAGTGCACATTTGCAGTTGCACGATGCACAGTTTGGCTTCAGGCCGGGTTTGTCAACTGAATCTGCAATACTATGTCTCAAGCAGACTGTCCATTACTACACAGTGAGAAAAACACCAGTCTATGCCTGTTACTTGGATCTATCGAAGGCATTTGATCTCGTATCTTATGATATCCTGTGGCAAAAGCTACAGACTGAAACGGACTTGCCTCCTGAGATTATAAAAATGTTTGGTTATTGGTACAACCACCAAAAGAATATGGTAAAGTGGGCAGGGGCACAGTCGGACGTATATGGGTTGGAGTGCGGGGTGAGGCAGGGGGGGTTGAGCTCCCCCAGTCTCTTCAACTTGTATATGAACCGATTGATCGAGGAGCTCCGCAGTACTAAAATTGGTTGTCACGTAGACGGGGTTTGTGTTAACAATATTAGTTACGCGGATGATATGGTGCTGCTGAGCCCGTCGATAGGAGCCCTCAAAAAACTGCTCAAAATATGCGAGTCGTATGCTGTGGCCCATGGCCTCAAATACAATGCAACTAAGAGCGAAATGATGATATTTAAAGCAGGTCAAAAGTGTTACAAAAATGCTACTTTACTAACACTAGGCGGGACATCACTGAAGCTTGTTCATCAGTTTAAGTATTTGGGTCACTGGGTAACAGACAATTTGAATGATGACCTTGACATAGAGAGGGAGCGTAGGGCTCTATGTGTGCGTAGTAACATGGTGGCCCGTAGATTTGCACGTTGTAGTAAACAAGTTAAACTGTCGTTATTTAAAGCGTACTGCCAGACCTTCTACACGTGCGGTCTATGGGTCAATTACTCGCAGCGGGTGTATGGCACACTACGGGTGCAGTATAAAAATGCGTTTAGGAGGTTGTTTGCGTTGCCTCGTTTTTGCAGTGGGTCGATTATGTTTGCTGAGGCGCAGACTGATTGCTTCTATGCTATCATTCGCAAGCGAAGCTCCTCGCTGCTTATGCGCGTACGGGCCACCGCGAACAGCATCTTGGACATGTTGGCAAATAGGTGGGATTCCCCGTTGTTACGACTTTGGATAGGTGTACCCACTAAAAACCCCCCCATCTTCCTCCTCGCCGCCTTGTGACGGGGCCACGGGAACGCTCTCGCACACATCCGCGACCCCGCCGGCGGCAGCCACCCACATGCGGCTCCATCAAACAGCCCGAAGGCCCTCCACGATGGGCGCACCAGATGGTTAGGTGCGCCTCCCTCCTCGGCCTCCACCAGTACTGTAGCAGACTCCCCCCAAGTCTGCTACTAGGAGGCCATGGGTACCAGATAACTGGTACCCGGTGGCAGATCGGGTCTGTGGTTCTGCCACCGACCACATCTCGGCCGCAGACGATAGGGCAAGCGGCGCACCGCAATACCGACATGCCTCTTCCTCTGCGGCCCCACCAGTGCCGCTTCCACGGAACGGCCCCGCCGGCTCGCAGGGGGTAGGGAGAGTGGCGCACCGTGATACCAACACGCCTCTCCCCCTGCGATCCCTCCACGGCCGCAGAAGATAGGGAGAACGGCGCACCGTAATACCGGCACTCCTCTTCTTCTGCGGTCCCACCTCCAAGCGCGTCCTCAGCGGACTTCCTCAGCCCACTGGGAGCGCCCTCCTCGGGCCAGCCGGAGGCCCCAACAGGCCGGCCCTGGTTGCCTCTTAGTTCACCGTGGGTGACCAGTCCACGGTTACTAAGCCCCCCCGCCACGACAAGGCGGGCAACCATCGGGGGGGTTTGGATAGGTGTACATGCGAAGGGAAGTCAACCCGGCGCATGTCTAAATTAAATTTTAATAACCACCCAACTACCGACATTTTATTTTAAATTTAAATATTTTTTTTTTATACTTTGATATTAATTATAATTTTAATAATTGTTTTTCTTTTGGCTTTTTAATTTATATTACTTTTATAACATTTTTCATAAGCTATATTTTGAATTTAAATTTAATGATTTTTAAACATGTTTGATCTTTTAATTTTATTTTAATGTTTGTTGGACTCTCCGTTAGTTAATTTCTGATCTCAATGTATTACTAACATTATTTTAAGTCCATTATTACTAACACCTATAGATTAAGTATCTGAAATAAATATATTATGATTTTTTTTTATTTGATTATTAATATTACATGTGATTATTATATATTAATAATGCCGTGCCAACCGTAGGCTCCAGGTGGAATTGCCTTTATTCCACTTTTTTGCTTTTGACCGGAATTCAACCGCGTAAACGTCGGGTAACGTCGGGTGACGGGTCGCTCACTTCCCTTAATATGGTTGAGGAGCGCGATGGCTGGATCCCGCGTTAACTCGTGAACAGGTGCCGTTTGAGGGTTTTCTTCGTTTGGATATTTCGGGGGAGGGAGACTCGCCGAGCTTACACATACAGATAAGAATAATTTTGTATAGACATAAAGAGACTGTAAATTTATTTTGAAAAAAAAAAAAAAAAAAAAATACCCGTTAAGTTTCTTGCTTCTTCAGTTCTTCTTCACGAAGGTTTTTCCGAACTGGTGGTAGAGACATGCTTTATTTGACGTCAATAAGAACAAGTAATTGTCAATTTTGAGAAAATAATAAATATTTCATATTTCAATATATATATTTCATTTCATATACAGGGTGGTTTTATGAGAAGGGCGGTGATGGCCAAGTCCGAAACCACGAGAGTTAGGGAAGAGTCGTGAAAGGAGTCATGACCTCGATTTATAAGAAAACAATAACTGCATATTTATTTCTTTTTAAATCTTTTACTTTTGTCGGAAATGGACCCGAATGATTTTTCAAAAAAAAATACATCTTGTGTTTTATAATAGAAAATAATATTTCCTATGGGGTTATGTAAAGAATGAACTTTACAAAGCTCATTACGAAACAGTTGAGAGCCTACAAAGCTCATTGCTTGGTATTGTATCGAGGATAAATCCTGTCATGGTATCTAATGCAGTAAAGTCTCTAGAGAGACGTATAAACTTATCAATGGAAATCATTTTGAGCAACTTATTAGTTTGGTAAAATTGAGATACTAAAAGTAAATCGTAAAAATTTGCTATTTGCTTTCATTTTTAGTAAAACGTTTATTTGCAAAGATTGATCCTTTTCAGCAACAGAATCCATTGGTTCAGTAATACGGGATGTAATTTTTTTTTTGAAAAATCATTCGGGTCCATTTCCGTCAAAAGTAAAAGAATTTTGAAAAAAATAAATATGCAGTTATTGTTTTCTTATAAATTGAGGGCATGACTCCTTTCACGAAATGAAATGAAATGAAATATTTATTTCTCAACATTGACAATTACTTGTTCTTATTGACGTCAAATAAAACATGACTCTACCACCAGTTCGGAAAAACCTTCCTGAAGATGAACTGGCAAGAAACTTCACGGGTATATTTTTTCAAAATAAATTTACAGAGTCTCTTTATGTCTATACAAAATTATTCGTATCTGCCTCCCTCCCCCCCCCCCAAGTATCCAAACGACGAACACCCTCAAACGGCACCCGTTCACGAGTTAACGCGGGATCCAGCCATCGCCCTCCTCATCCATATTATAGGGAAGTGAGCGACCCGTCACCCGACGCTACCATAAGAAGACGTACTTTAGTAACAATGACGCTTTAGATATTCATCGGGACGAAGAACTCAACGAACAAACAGACACATTACACATGTTTTGTTACAAATACTAGTACAATCCTGTTAATGAGTGGATTATACCCAAGGGCTTTTATCATCCAAATAATCGGATAGTTTATAATATGCTTTTGCACACAACTTCTGCTTTATAGTTTCTTTGAATTTGTCTATATTATTTGAATTTGTCTTATTATAAAAGCGTATACATTGACCCATGAATGAGTTAGTGACTTTATGAAGCCTACTATTACGAAGTGTCAGCATATTTCTTCCTCTTGTGTTAAAATTGTGCAGATCTTTTTCTTCTTTTGAACAAGGTTATGTTCTTTTTTACATACAAAAATTTTCTAAAATATATTGTGAATGGAAAGTAAGAATATTTATTTCCTCAAATTTACTTCTAAGTGACACCCTTGGACAGAGCTGATAGATAGCGCGAACAGCCCTTTTCTGTAGAATAAATATAGTATCGATGTCGGCAGCACTCCCCCACAACAGAATACCATATGTCATGAGGCTGTGGAAGTAACCAAAATAGACTAATCGAGCAGTTGTTTCATTTGAAATTTGTCTCATTTTTTAACAGCATATGCGGCAGAGCCAAGCCTTTTCGCTAAACCATCAACATGCGGTCCCCACTGGAGTTTGGCGTCTAAGGTTATTCCCAGAAATACAGATGATTTTACGAGCGTCAGTTCCTGGCTCTTAACTACAATATTTGTGTTTACCTGTTTGACATTTGGCAATGTAAACTTAACACATTTCGTTTTTTTTTTTCATTGAGGAAAAAACTCTACTTTTCTCTAACTCTCATGGTTTCGGACTTGGCCATCACCGCCCTTCTCAAAAAACCACCCTGTGGAAATCTTTGACATCATTCAGAAGCGGTTACACACGCTACGGTCGCTTCCATTTGTAAATGTTTTACATTTCTTTATCCTCCATCTGTACTTGATTGAGTTTTCTCTGTACAATATAAAGTAATCCATATTTTCCGAGGATTATTTCATAACAAGCATTGTACTATTTATTTTTTTATTTATTATTTATTAAAGTTCTTACCGTCGGGAGCTCATTTGTACTTAGTTTTTGTAATATGATAGGTAATTAGCTTAATGACTTGGGTCCACCAAAATATTCATGCGTATAGTAGTTATGCATAGGTTATGAAAGGAGACCATGAAAATGTATTCTTTTCTACCATATATTTATAATAATAAATAAAAAAGAGTTTACGTTACAATATTGCTAAAGTGCCGGTACTTAACGAATTTAATTTATGTTTTTTTTCTTTTTACGAAAAAGCTATACACTTATTTTTTGAAATTAAGCTATATAAGCAAATCACCAAAGAGTCAGTTAAAAAAATCTATACAACTTAGCTACATTAAATTCAAACGTCGAATTCTTATGACAAAGTTCTGTGAACTTTATCGGCGATTCGATGTCACTTGAATTGAGTAGGTACAATGGGCCGCCGACAAATTGTACACCTTCTAAGCCATGTATCAAACATTTTTTCTTATAAAAGCGTTTGTTTTTCTGCCGGCTTTTTTTTTCTCTCTTCCTACCTATAATACCTTTGATAAAGTTCAAAATTGTACGTGTTTGCTTTACTTCCATTATGTTATTTTTTTTAAGGTAAAAAAAAAAATTTGATTTAAACTGTTTGACACTCGGCGGAAGCCCAGGCTGAGTTTGAACACCGCTTGCGCTGTTTGGTATCTTGGTCTTTTATAGGCGCCTACCAGAAGACGACGATGGCGCTACAAAGGGTTTGAATGCGAATTCGACCCTGAGCCAAGTCACCCGGCTGTACGTACATGAAACATAAACAAGCAGAATTTTATTAAACTGTCTGTCCGCAGCCACTTTGTTTATTGGATTGGATTACATATTGCTCTGTATCATAAAATTTCTGATGTCTGTGCCTTTAAGCACAGTTGATGGCTGATCCGGGGTTCCAACTGAAAGTCAGGGTCGGGAAGGAGCATGCACTACTGTGCATGGCTAAAGGTATACATTTTTTTTTTGTTGAAAAGTATTTTTATATTTCAAAACACATTTCAAAAATCCTTCAAACGCCTAGCACTGCTCCAATGTCACTTAACTCAACTTACCTGGAAAAATCAACTTCAAACGCTCTTGAAACTCCTCTAAAGTCATTTCTTCGAAATCCTCCGTTTCATTAAACACATCATTGGATCTTTCACTTAAACTTGTCAAATTAATATCATTGATAACCCAACACCGCGCTGCATTTGGAAGTACCGCGACCATTGCCACTGTCATCATGATGCTAACCATTTTATTACTTTTTGTTATTTTTTTTTAATGCACTTAACAATGACTTATGAAAACAATTGATGTTCAAAAAGGTAATTACCAAATGAACAGTTTAAAGACGCGCCATCTCACCATTGTTTTATACGTTAATGTTTTTGGGTTACGGTACGAGCATGGGGGCGGAACAAGCGGTTTTTGGATGCCAAAAAGTTTATCATTTTACATTTTAATTTGTGGTAATTGAGCAAGATCGCAAGTGTGTATTAATTCGTGGGTGTTATTTATTGACGCGTTGTCTATGCTATCAGCTGGAATAGATTGTAATTTCGCTAGTCACAAACATTTCTGATATTCACTTCTTTATTTATTTGTCGGCCGAGTGGAGTATTGGTTTCGAGTCCTATTCGGGGCATTTATTTGTGTGATGAACACAAACGTTTGTTCTCGTTTGTTGTTTACGATGTTTTAACATAACACAAGATCTGCTTCTTTTGGGGCCATACAGTTGGTGTGTTTGTCTGGGGATTAATTATTTATTTATTTATAAGATAGCATTTGGTTTTTTTATCTTTGAGTTTGAATGAGATTTGCAGTTATCTATAAAATAGCACAATACAGCATCAAACAACGACGCAGGTTGGTGACTATTAACCATTTCAAAGGTAATTGGATAATGAAACATCAATTTTTATGTTCAATTCGTGAACCTGCATTATACAAATAGCCGTATAACTTTGGCAGACATACAGTAATTATTTTATCTCGATTAACAAGATAAACAACGGTATTCGTAGTAATTTACTCGAAATTTCCTACACTCAATGCAACCTCAGTTATGGGGTTTCGGTATTTTAGTAGTAAATTTCTCCCTTGACTTGAGGCCTGTTCTCATTGAAGTTGAAGGCTTGACGTTTAATCAAGTCGAGGTTAATCCCAGCGTACCTTAACTCAACTGATAAACCATTTAAATGTTTTTCATATTTTGGCACTTAATACGTATTTCGAGTTTTCTTTTCACCCAAACTGACCGTTTATCTGACATATAAACCTAACCTTAGATGAACGTAACCAACACGATATCAAATTCAGCCAACTTTACTACAAAAAATGACGTCACTATTCCACTCAGCCTCACGAGGAAAAAATTCAACGACCAAGAATACCGATTTCAAATGAGATTTGAGAAATTCCTTCAAACTTCCTTAGCTGAGGTTCATTGAGGATATCTCGAGTACCTAACCTTCTAAGAATACGGGTGAAAGTTCAACTTTAACTTCTTATTCTATTTCTCAAATTATTTCAGGAATAGTTAAATTACCTATTTAAATGGTTCTTTTCAAGATGTTACCTCGCATGAAAGCACAGTTTTCCAGTTACAATTCGGTATGTTAAGAAAAAGTAATCTGATTCTAATTCAAAGACTATTTCGAGATATTAGATTTTTAATATATATTTTGTTACTAAAAGCGCGCAGATAAAAGTGATTAAGCTAATATTAACAAAATAGCGTTAAATAATTTTAATAACAGTCAAATAACATATAGAGGATATGACGTCATAAAGTAGCATCATTTTCTTTTTTGTTAAACTGTCGTGTCAATGTTTTCCTAAAAATATCTGTCATCAAGAATCTGTAGAAAATGACAAACTTTTCAATGCGATTTAAAAAAGATATTACCTATTTAAAAAAGAATTTAAGAAGAGTTGAAGAAAGAAGAAGATTTAAAAAAGATATACCTACCTATTCCGTGCTGTCGATTTTTTTTAAGAAATACGAATTTCTTTAAAATGAAATACTGGACAGAAATAAGATATATTCGGATTGTTTTCTAAAATACGTAATTCTTTTAGAAAAAAAAAATTAAAAGCATTTGGCTCATAATAACTTTACGTACCGAATTATTAATCCTCGCTTCCGCGTATGTTAAGTCCTCGCCATTATTCAGTTTAATTTACTAAGCCACCGAAGGCCTTATCCGAAATTCATGTAAATTTTCTGATAATTATAAGCCTCACAGTAAGGGCTTTAGGCAGTAGTATGACTATCAAAACCGGATGTCAAATATGTCTGTCAACGTTGGCTAATGAAGGAAAGGTCGAAAATAGTTTCCTTCCGGAAACAAATTCAGGGACAAATTCCTGGTCGAAAATAACTAGTACACCAGTCAAGTGTTAGGAAAACTATTACCTTATATTACATGTTACTAACTACAATAATATTTGAAATGTTTTACTTTATTTTATATACATCTAGGTATCATATATGTTTATACTATACATGTAATTGAAAATAACTAATTTACAAACAATACTGATAAGGCATTTGTACCTTAAATAGTACTTATTTTATAATGTGTCTTATATTAATAATTTTTAATTTAGTGTCTCAATATACTCTGAAAGAAATGGCTTTGCGCGGCTGAGCGTGCGCGTTACCCTGTATTCGGTGTCATCGGAAGAACAGCGGTGCAACTGTCCTTAAGTTAAGGAAAAAAAGCTGAGTTGTCGCCCTTTGGCACACACAATACAAACAAATCGACCTCGTGTTTTGCGGAATTTGTGTATATGTTTTTGATTTAAGCTATTCTGTGTGTTTCTATTATTTATTTACTTTTTTGCCAGTTTTTGTAATATTTTTCTTTTGTTTTGTTATTGTGTGTTTTAATAAGATGCTTTCTTTCTTTGTAATTTAATTTTTGTAATTTTACGTTTCAGTGACAATAGTAAAATACGCTGTTTTTTTCGTAACGGACTGTTTTTATGGCCCTATCGGTATTTTCAATTTCACCAGACTTACGGCCTAGCGCTGAGGGCGCTTAGCCGGAACTTAAACTACTCCTGCATGCGATACGCCTAAGTACACCTGAGTGAGTACGGACCTCGGCTTAGGACATCGTATATTGAAACTGCCACTGGTTCGGAAAGGACAAAAACTACGCCGTAAAATTCAGCTGTTTCGACGGTTCCTGAGATACAGCTCATCGACACACGCAGGGACAGGCTTAAGAGGCTTTTAGGTGGTTTACTATTCATTAATTTGTTTGTTTCATTCGCCATGTTTCAGTCGAAATGAAACGTCTGAACGCGAAATGGAACAAGACCGAATGAATTCAATAACCTCTCAACTAGCAGAGCAATAAATGTCATTTTCGCTAAACTGGCAGTGTTAGCGACGCATCATGAAATGGATTCGGCATAATAGGGACATAGCCATTCAAATAGTTTTGTAAATAACGCTAGTCCACGCCCTCACTACTTGCGCCCGTCCTCGGATAGGTGGTTATTTTCGAGTGTGACGTAAGCAAGTACTAATAAGATTCTTATAGGAAATTATGATGTTATAGGAACCTAGGTATAGGTATATTTTGAATTCTATTTTGATAACATTGATTTATGGTTGAATTGATGATGTTTGTGTTTAATAAAGTTCTTAGAGATTTCATTGGTATAATATAAGCATAATATGAGAAGCTTATGTATGTTTTGGATAGAATTTAGACCTAGGTTATTTGTAAAATACTGATTTGTTCAGATTTGTCATAATTGTGGTAAATTTATGGTTATTTCTTATCAGATTAGGTAGATAATAGTAGATATAACGTTATTGTATATAGGTTCATATAATAAAGTACGCATTTGAAGTAGTAAATGACGTATTATGGTTAGATATTTTCTCGTTGAATAACTACGTAATTATAGGGTTTATTGTTATGGTTTATTGATAATAATGTGTAAATTGCTTTCTTTTATTGAAATGTAATAATTATTTTCATGGTGTTTTACGTATTTGAAGAGAAATAACGAGAAAACCTTTGTTGTTGTATATGTTCCTAATTGGTAGTTATATCTTGTTTGATTATGTTAAAATCTAATTGTAATTAGAATGTTTGCATATTTTAATAATGTAAAATGATAAAATTATGTTTGTAACCGTTTCGCCTTAGGTACAATGTTAGGCTAAGTAAACAGTCTGCCGGCGCAAACGGTGTTTTGAGATAGTCTTTGTTCTAGAAAGTTTTTTGTATTTAATTTTATCAAATTGGTATTTATGTAAACATGTAGGAATCGTTTCGCTCTATTATTTGAATATAATATTGTAATAGTTTTGCTTAATAGTTTGAAAGATAATTCGATGTAAAGTTTAGAATCCAAGTAAAATTTAAGTGTAATTAGGTGCCAATTGCACAAACGCGCCAGCCAATCAGAGCGCTGGAATTATTTAGGGCGAAATTTGTATACAAGGCGCACGCCGAGCTTTGGAAGTCAGTTCGGTGCCTGCAGCGAAGAAAACAACAACTAATAAGAAGAAAGAAAAAGTCTAATAAGAAGAAAGAAAAAGTCTAAGAAGAAAAGTTCAGAAGAATCCAACTAGAAGAAAGAAAGTGTTGTTCGGTGAATCCGGAGGCCAGTGAAGACCCAAGAACACATAAGCGCTGTTCGGTGTATCCGGAGGCCAGTGAAGAGGTCTGAAGAAAGAAGCTGAACTACAGGAACGATTGCGGTTCATAGGCTTATTTAAACTTAAGGTTTAATTGTATACGCAATAAACGTTCCTACTTTGAAGATTTGTGTTGTTTTCACTGCGCTCCAACCTGCACTCGATCAAGTCGGGTGTCACCCCGTGGTTAGTCAGGTCGTGGTGTCTTCGGGGCCAAAGGGTACATACGGCGGCATCTTCTCCAGCCGGCGCAACAAAACTACGCGCAACAGTTTTCCTGGTCCTTCGAGCCGAGATCCTGGATCAAGAAGATGCCAACCACACGGTCGACTGGAAGAACGAAGCCCACCACCGCCACGGAGTCTTCGAGGGACTGGAGCGCAGCCACGCCGACAGAGACGACAGACACGATGGGGTCGTCTACGGGGTCGACGTTGACACCAGGGGCACCAACGCACCCCGCCGGAGGAGCGCCTGAAGCACGCCACGCCGAAGGTTGCACCGTACCGCCAGCAATGGATGGGGTTGCGTCAAGGGGCGCTGCGGACGAAGAGGCACGGTTCGCGGTACCAGCGCCCGTGGAACCCAGGAGGGTTGGTTCCACCACCAGGTCGAGGGCTTCCAGAAGAAGAGAAGCCGAATTGAAAATGGAGATAGCCCAGAGGAAGCTGGATCTCGCCGAGGCCGAACTGGAGCTCGTGCGGGTCGAGTCCGGCAGCGAAGAGGACTTCGCAGACGAGGAGCGGCAGCACCACGTGGAGGAGTGGCTACAGAAGACCGAGAGGAGAGCGAGGGTAATGCCACCCTTGGTGCCGCCGTCGCGACCACCGTCACCACCACCACCACCGCGGCTACCACAGCCGCCGCCTGCATCGAGGAAGACCGACATCCAGGAGTTGGCTGAAGCATTGAGAAAGCTACCTAGAGGCCGGTCGGAAGCTGTACACATCGAGCTTCCCAACTTCGACGGCGCCGCAGAAGAATGGCTGGCGTTCAAGAGGACTTTCGAAGACACGGCACCCAGCTTCAGTCACGTGCAGAACCTGGCCAGATTACGGAAGGCGCTGCAAGGCAGGGCGCGAGAGGCAGTGAAGAGCCTCTTGTTTACGGCGGAGCATCCCAACGAAGTCATGAGGGGGCTACAACTGAGGTTCGGAAGACCCGAAGCTCTGGCAACTGCGGAGCTGGAGAAGCTGGAGAACCTGCCACGGGTCACAGAGGATCCGAACGACGTGAGCACGTTCTACAGCCACGTGAGGAACGCCGTGGCCACGATCAAGGCAATGGGGGCAAGTAAGTACTTAGATGCCCTTAGAACCACGAGGGCCCTCATTGCAAAGATGCCGACTACAATGAAGCACCGGTGGATCGCATACAAGAGGACGAATCCTGACGAAGAACTTCGGGACATGGAAGTCATGAACGCATTCCTGGAGGCTGAAAGCGAATGGTACGCGGAAATAGCCGACCCTGAAGTATCCTGGAAGAAAGAAGACCGTCAGCGATCTGCACCACCGAAGACATCATGGGGCCACGAGCGAAGACCAGTGAAGAAGGTTCACTACGTGCAGGGGAATGAAGAGCACCCCCGCAAGAATCGGTGTCCAGTGTGTAACGGCGAACACTGGATTTACGAATGCAGGAAGTTCAAAGAAGCAAACCTTAGTCAAAAGTACGAAATGGCTAAGAAGGCAATTTTATGCTTCAGGTGTCTACGAGGAAGACATTCAAGGAAGACCTGCAGGGCAGCAGATTGCAAGAAGTGCGGAAGATGGCACCACACCAGTCTTCATGATGAAAGCCGTCCACCAGCAGCTGTTGGGGATAGAGAAGAATCCCGCTGCAATGTCTCCAGTCGCAGAGAAGAGCCCAAGGAAGTCGTCACCTCCGTGCACACTGCCAGTGATGGGCAGGTGTATCTGAAGATGATCCCAGTGGACCTGTATGGACCGAAGGGCGCAGCACGCGTACTGGCCCTTCTGGATGAGGGGTCAACAGTCACGTTATTGGATGCTGGGGTGGCGCAGATGATTGGGGCTGAAGGCAAGGCGAGTCCGATAACTATCGAGACAATTGGAGAACATGGAATCAAGAGGTGTGACTCGCAGAAGATAAGCGTCAAGATCAAGGGAGCTCATCGTAAGAAGAAGGAAACAATTGAAGTTCGAACAATCGACAGTTTAAAGCTCTCAAGACAAGGTGTGGATCGAGGTGTCATCCAAGGATGCTCGCACCTGCAAGGCATTCAAGGTCAACTACTATATGAAGATGAAGAGCCAAAACTTCTCATCGGGCAAGACAACTGGGGTCTCATCGTCACGAGAAGACTTAAGAAAGGGAAAAGGTCCGATCCAGTTGCATCACTAACGAGCTTGGGATGGGTCCTCCATGGGCGTCACAACGGGAAGACGTCACCAGTACAGTTCGTCAACCACAGCAGACTCATCGAAGAAGATGAGACAGAAGCCTTGGTGCGGCGACACTTCGACATCGAATCAATCAGAGTGCAGCCTCGCCGCCCGAGCAACGACGCAGACCAACGAGCGCTTGAGGTCCTGCAGTCAACGACGAAGCGCCTTCCAGAGGGGAGGTTTGAATCCGGGCTGCTGTGGAAGAGTGAAGACGAAACCCTCCCAAACAACTACGTGCAAGCTCATCGACGTCTTATTGGGATCGAAAGGAAATTGGACAAGGATGCAACCCTGAAGACGTCATATGAAGACCAGATGAAGAAGCTGATACAAAATGGTTATGCAGAGAAGGCTCCAGTATCAACGACCGCTGGAAGAACATTTTATTTGCCGCATTTTGCGGTAATGCATCCCGTGAAGAAGAAGCCAAGGATAGTCCTGGATGCTGCTGCCAAATTTGACGGGAAGTGCCTGAACGACGCACTCCTGCCGGGACCAGATCTTCTGCAATCGCTATTTGGGGTGCTTGTGAGGTTCAGAGAGAAGCCGGTCGCCGTCGTCGCCGACATTCAAGATATGTTCCTGAGGGTACAGATGCGTGAAGAGGACCGCGACAGCCTGAGGTTCCTGTGGCGCGGCGACAGAAGAAATGGGACACCAGACGAATACCGAATGTGCTCAGTGGTGTTTGGTGCGGCTTTATCACCATCTACGGCGATATTTGTCATGAATAAGAACGCAGAAGACTTCAGAGAAGATTACCCGGCGGCAGTGGAAGCCATCAAGAAGAATCATTATATGGATGATTATTTGCAGAGCTTTGCCACAGAGGAAGATGCAAGAAGGATCGCGCATCAGGTGCAAAGCATTCACGCAAAGGCAGGCTTCCACTTGAGGGGATGGAGCAGCAACAGGCCGAAGATCCTCGACGGGATAGGAGATCAGCTCAAAGAAGACAGCACAGAACTGGTTGCTGAAGAGAAGACCCTTGGGCTGAGATGGCTGATGGCAGAAGACTTGCTGGCCTTCAACGTTGGGTTCCGGAATACCAGCCCGGACATACTCGAAGGCAAGAAGACGCCGACGAAGAGAGAAGTCACCAGCGCCATGATGTCCGGCTTCGACCCCCTGGGCCTTGCTACCCCAGTCTTAATTCAGGGGCATAAGCTGATTCGGGACATATGGCGTGGGGAGATCGGCTGGGACGACGAGATTCCCGAAGACCAGCGAGCAGCCTGGGCCAAATACGTGAAGGAAGTGTCCATATTGAGAGACCTTCCAATACTCAGATGCATCTCACCGAAAATGGAAAAGGCAGCGAGTCAACAGGAAACCCGGTGGAAGTTCATACCACCTGGCTGTCCAAACATGGGCGGCGCTTGGGAAAGGCTCGTACGATCGGTGAAGACGGCTCTGACGACGGTGCTGCAGTCCAGGACACCACAAGAGGAAGTCCTACACACGCTGATGACTGAAGTCGAACACGTGGTGAACTCGAGGCCACTCACCCACGTTAACGTAGACCCTGACGACGAGGAAGCTCTAACGCCGAACCACTTTTTACTTGGCAGATCTTGTGGAGCACCGGCGCCTGGAGAGTTTGCAGACATCGAGCTCGTCGGAAGGGCAACGTGGAAGACGGCACAACGGCTGACGGATCACTTCTGGAACAGGTGGATCAAGGAGTATCTGCCTACCCTGCTGCCGAAGAAGGTCAACGGAGCAGCAACGCAGGATCCGCGCGTTGGCGACATTGTCATGGTCGTCGACGCAACACTGCCGAGGAACACCTGGCCGAGAGGAAGAGTTCACCGAGTCTACCCTGGACCTGATGGGAGAGTTCGAGTTCTGGACGTGCAGACACCATGGGGGATCCTGAGGCGACCAACGAGACGGGTCGTCATCCTGGTTCCAGCTGCAGCGTCGCAACCGCAGGATGGAGTGCTACGCACTGCGGGGGAGACTGTTAGCGACGCATCATGAAATGGATTCGGCATAATAGGGACATAGCCATTCAAATAGTTTTGTAAATAACGCTAGTCCACGCCCTCACTACTTGCGCCCGTCCTCGGATAGGTGGTTATTTTCGAGTGTGACGTAAGCAAGTACTAATAAGATTCTTATAGGAAATTATGATGTTATAGGAACCTAGGTATAGGTATATTTTGAATTCTATTTTGATAACATTGATTTATGGTTGAATTGATGATGTTTGTGTTTAATAAAGTTCTTAGAGATTTCATTGGTATAATATAAGCATAATATGAGAAGCTTATGTATGTTTTGGATAGAATTTAGACCTAGGTTATTTGTAAAATACTGATTTGTTCAGATTTGTCATAATTGTGGTAAATTTATGGTTATTTCTTATCAGATTAGGTAGATAATAGTAGATATAACGTTATTGTATATAGGTTCATATAATAAAGTACGCATTTGAAGTAGTAAATGACGTATTATGGTTAGATATTTTCTCGTTGAATAACTACGTAATTATAGGGTTTATTGTTATGGTTTATTGATAATAATGTATAAATTGCTTTCTTTTATTGAAATGTAATAATTATTTTCATGGTGTTTTACGTATTTGAAGAGAAATAACGAGAAAACCTTTGTTGTTGTATATGTTCCTAATTGGTAGTTATATCTTGTTTGATTATGTTAAAATCTAATTGTAATTAGAAGGTTTGCATATTTTAATAATGTAAAATGATAAAATTATGTTTGTAACCGTTTCGCCTTAGGTACAATGTTAGGCTAAGTAAACAGTCTGCCGGCGCAAACGGTGTTTTGAGATAGTCTTTGTTCTAGAAAGTTTTTTGTATTTAATTTTATCAAATTGGTATTTATGTAAACATGTAGGAATCGTTTCGCTCTATTATTTGAATATAATATTGTAATAGTTTTGCTTAATAGTTTGAAAGATAATTCGATGTAAAGTTTAGAATCCAAGTAAAATTTAAGTGTAATTAGGTGCCAATTGCACAAACGCGCCAGCCAATCAGAGCGCTGGAATTATTTAGGGCGAAATTTGTATAAAAGGCGCACGCCGAGCTTTGGAAGTCAGTTCGGTGCCTGCAGCGAAGAAAACAACAACTAATAAGAAGAAAGAAAAAGTCTAATAAGAAGAAAGAAAAAGTCTAAGAAGAAAAGTTCAGAAGAATCCAACTAGAAGAAAGAAAGTGTTGTTCGGTGAATCCGGAGGCCAGTGAAGACCCAAGAACACATAAGCGCTGTTCGGTGTATCCGGAGGCCAGTGAAGAGGTCTGAAGAAAGAAGCTGAACTACAGGAACGATTGCGGTTCATAGGCTTATTTAAACTTAAGGTTTAATTGTATACGCAATAAACGTTCCTACTTTGAAGATTTGTGTTGTTTTCACTGCGCTCCAACCTGCACTCGATCAAGTCGGGTGTCACCCCGTGGTTAGTCAGGTCGTGGTGTCTTCGGGGCCAAAGGGTACATACGGCGGCATCTTCTCCAGCCGGCGCAACAAAACTACGCGCAACAGGCAGGCTTCTTTTGAGGTGTCGGCCGCGCGCCACTGGCTCGGGTTACACTATTTATATTTTCTGGGCAAATACAAACAAAACCATGCTTGAAATTTATACCGGCGTGTTCGTCATGAATTAAGCTAACTGTTTGTTTAATAATTTCAATAGTTAAGTGTGTGATTTTGTTTCGAGTTCAAGGTAAATCTAGAGCTAACGATTTTTCCCACTTTCTTGTATCTAAATTCAAAGAATGAAGAAATAAAACAGTAAGTAAGTACAACAGTTTTTGTTTTATTTATAACAAATAACATTACTTTAACTTATTCCATCAAAAAAATTGGCCTCTCAGAACATTCTTTTTAAACAACGATCCTTAGAAACAAGGCGCGCCATAAACCACGGATGGACGCCTGTTTTTTAATTATTTTTTTGGCGAAAAGTTATTCCAAGTGACGTCTCCTGACATTAAAAATGCGATCCTTGTTTAGCCTTCTACTCATTTATTCAATCGCACGGATTGCGTGCGTAAACTGTGTCACGCCTGCGACGTGGTGGCGCTGCAGGAGACTTGGCTGCTGCCGCACGACCTGGGCTTCCTGGGGAGCATCGACAGCGACTTCGCCTTCACGGCCACCTCGGCCGTCGATACTGCAGCCGGTGTGCTGCGCGGGAGACCTCACGGCGGGGTGGCCTTACTCTGGAGGAAGTCTACGTTTCCCAGGGTAAATATACTGAAGTGTAGTAGTGTTCGGCTTGCTGCGATAAAAATGCCACTTGATGATCGGTGTATTCTGTTCTTCTCAGTAGATATGCCTACTGATAAAAGTGAGAATTTAGTGGGATTCACTGAGTGTTTTAGTGAAATGGCGGCTATAATTGAGAGTCATTGTGTGGAGTCCGTGTTTATGCTGGGAGACTATAACGCACACCCCGGTAAGTATTTTTCAATTGAACTTTTGTCGTTTTGTTCTGAACAACGGTGGTCGTGCGTGGACTTGGAACCGTCGGACACGTATACGTTTGTGAGTGAGGCGAACGGTAGCCGCCGCTGGCTGGATCACTGCGTGGTAACAAGCGCAGCCCGCCCGTCTGTACTTTCTGTAACTGTTCTCTATGATACCTTCTGGTCTGACCATTTTCCTATATTATTAGAATGTAATTTAAATGTAATTAATACCAAAATTGTATACCCTAGAACACATATCAATAAGATAGTATGGGGGAACGTGATAAGGAACAAATACTAATGTATCACAATATTTGTCATGGACGGTTGAAAAAAATAGATTTTCCCGAGGAGTTAAAAAAATGATGCGACGGTAGGTGTGATAGGGAGGAGCATAGACATGTAAACTTAGGCAGTATTAGTGAGCAATATGTATGAAAATATAATTTGTATACTGTCGGAAGCCGCCGCGTGTAGCCATAATATTGAAAAAAGAAGTGTAAACAAATACATTCCTGGTTGGAATAAGCACGTCCGGGACGCGCACGCTAGAGCTCTACTTAATTTATAAAACTGGATACAACATGATAGACCCGATTTTGGTTTTTTATATAGTGAGATGCAGGAATCAAGGAAACTTTTTAAAGCTAAATTAAAATGGTGACAAACCAAGAGCAAGTAAAAATGAATATCTTAGCTGAAAATTACAAAAATAAAAATTTCAGTCACTTTTGGAAAAATACAAATAAGCAAAAGCATAAGTCCAGCCTTCCCATGTGCGTCTCGGGTGCGCATGGTGCTGAAAACACCGCGTTTAAGCAACAGTTTAAAGTAGAATCGCCGCTGAGTCCGTCGCTGCAGATGTCCGATGCCGGGGTGTGCAGTCCTACGCGTAGTGTCAATTTTACCGCTAAAGAAATAGAAAAAGTAGTGAAGAGTACGGTCAGAGGAAGGAAATCCCCGGGTCATGATCATCTCAGCATGGAACATTTGCAGCATGCGGGTGTTCACTTGCCTAGGGTTTTATCAATGTTTTTTAATTTTTGTATTGCTCATTGTTTTTTACCTGAGAACTTAATGCGCACAATTGTTGTACCAATTACTAAGATTAAAACAGGTGATACGTCTGACGTTTGCAGTTATAGGCCAATTTCTCTTGCAACTGTTATTGCAAAGGTGCTGGACAGTTTGCTTAGTAGGTGTTTGAATAAACATGTCTCGCTTAGTGAGTTCGGTTTTAGACAGGGCCTTTCCACCGAGAGTGCTACCTATATTGTGCCTTAAGCGGACTGTTCAGTACTACACTTCTAGAAAGACACCAGTGTTTGCATGTTATTTAGATCTGAGCAAAGCTTTTGATCTCATGTCCTATGACATCTTATGGAATAAAATAAAATTAGAGACTGACGTACCTGACGAAATTGTATCGCTTTTTAGGTTTTGGTATAATAGCCAAAAAATAGTGTGAGATGGGCTGGTGAATATTCTGAGGAATACAAACTTGAGCTCTCCCTCATGTATATATATATATATATATATATATACAAGCTGATCGATGGTCTGAGCAGTACTGGTGTCGGATGTCACATAGACGGCGTTTGTATAAACAATATAAGTTATGCTGATGACATGATCCTGCTTAGTCCATCGATTGGTGCGTTAAAAAAGCTGCTGAACTTTTGTGAGTCATACGCGGTGGCTCAAGGGCTTAAATACAACGCGGTAAAAAGCAAGTATATGATATTTAGACCAGATCAGAAACGTTACACTAAAATACCTAAAATGACTCTTTGCGGAAGTCCATTAAAAAAAGTTGAACGTTTTAAGTATTTAGGTCATTGGGTCACGGATGACATGACAGATAATCTGGACATCGAGAGGGAACGCAGGTCGCTGTCTGATCGTTGTAATATGTTGGCCCGCAGATTTGCAAAATGCACACATAATGTAAAAAATATTCTTCTCAAAGCTTTTTGTCAATCATTTCTATACATGCAGTCTGTGGGTTGCGCAAACGCTGCGCATCGTTACTTCAGCGTATACGGCGCACTCCCAACACCATCCTGGACACGTGAGAGGGCCGCTGGGACGCCAATGTTAGCCTGCTGGTAAGAAAGGCACAAAAGCCAAGTTGGGAATTAAATAATGTTTATATTTTTTGTTTATTGTGATTTTTCTTGTGTTTCTATACTTACATCTAGTCTCTAAGTTTAAAATTGTTACTAACCGATATATGGATTACTTGTGGTCTGAAATAAATTACTTATTATTATTATTATAATAACAACCCCTGCCATAACCGGGTGTCGCTCCGATGAAGGCTGCATAGCATTCCAATGCCACAGCGATCAAGGTGGTTTTTAGTGGGTAGGTGCAGGGCCGGATTTAGGGGCGAGCAACGGGAGCTGCAGCCCCGGGTCTCCACAAAAATGGCATCCCCACAATAGAGATTAATAAGAAAAGTGATTTCGAAAAGCTTTTCTGTATTTATAAAAAAAATTGTGTTTTACCATTAAAACTTTTACAAAGTAAAAACTTACACAAATATGTCCACAAATTATTATTATTATTTATTTTTTATTTTATATGGAAATTAATTTGGGGCCTCCACTCCTTTATTGCCCCAGGGCCTCCAGACCTCTAAATCTGGCCCTGGTTAGGTGCCACTCTGGTGAGTCCCCAGACGGCTGCGGAGGTATGCATGACGCATCTTCCACCTCTCTTCCCGCGGAGGCTACTGCTTATGAGGCCAAAAAAAAGTGTACCAGCTTGTGCTACGAGTATTGCAGGAACAAAGGCAATTCAAACCGAAGGCAACGCATCAATAATCTATATTCCAATTTATTATTCACAACCAATATTAAAGTATTTTGTCATTTTGGTATCTACATGGCTAACTAGCAAGTTCGCTTAACGTATCTCAAACTAAAATAACTTTAAAGATCCCCCGTGGTTTTGAGTTGAATACGTTTCCTGCCGGATAAGGCTTTGAGAATGACGTAATTGAAAAGGTAAGACACACATTTTTTTAACTGAGTTGGTAACAACATGTTACCAGCAATATTTTGCGATAACTTTACTCGACATAAGAACTGAAAGTGAACAGGATCTTCATGATTTTTGGATAATACACAGCCACAGACTTTCAAGAAATAAACTTGCACCTACTATTATTATGAAAAAGAAAGTTTTTTTTGTTTGTTTGTTAATGTTTAATCCAATGAACATTTTAAAGTTTTTTCCAATGAGTGGTGCTTCATTCAGAAGAATCAAAGGCTATGTTTTATTTATCCCGAAATTTTTACGGGACTTAAGTCCGGGACGTCTAGTATCAAATATTTACGTTGACCCCTCCCTCTTTTGTGTACTTAAATAAGTCTTATTCTTGCAATTGATAAGTATACGATGGGCTTTTGACAATGAAACCTCTCAATCTAGCTGTGTTCATCATATTGAATTAAATTCAACCTTGAGGTTATAACGAATGGTTAAAAGTAAGGATCACATTAATGCGAAATTGCTAACTTGAATACTTACTCCTATATTTTAAAGTTATCTTGTTACTTTTGAAGAATTTAAAATTAACTTTTTGTACTCCATATTATAAATATTTCATTGCCCATTTCATCGCAACCCGCATGCATATGCCGCCAAATAAATTTAATCCAAAACTGGGTCAATGGCAGGTGATCATATAGAGTTTAATCATATTAAGGTTAATGCGAACCAATTGGTACATAGGTTGGTAAATAGGTACCATTACCGAACAATTAGAGAAGACGTAACATTATGGAAACCGAATGTCACTGAGGCTTTAAGTATAGGTTTATACTACTATAGGCATCCTACGAATGACAATGTTGCAATCGACATCGATAGTACGTAAAAGAAGATTAATGATTACTCTTTAAAAAATCACATAGAAAGAGTATTGGTACATACAAAAAATAACAAATTAAATGTGGTCTTCAGCCAAGGAAAGGTACACTAAAAGGTACACAAAATCTTAGGTAAGTCTGCGCTGTTTTAGAACGAAAATCAAAAACTTCAGTTCCTTCGTCGTTTCATATTTTTGACATTGACAGTTGGTCAGAGGAGTCAGTTTGTTTACACTTTTTGTAGTTAATGAAAACTTAGGCATTTCCTTATCATAATAGAGATTAATATATTTCCTTGAAACACTTGAGATAAATGAATTTGTGTTTAACAAATACAAATATCAACAAAGATGGAAAACCTGAAAAATATATGGAAACCCGAATGTAAGGACGACCTATTCATATCCGTTTTTCTAATAGATATTTTGATCTAATTATGAGTAATTTTACAGTATACCGAATTCAAATGGAAGCACCGCTACCAAAGCGTATAGTTTGTGAAAATTGTCCTGACACGCCTGAGTTTTATGGAAAAGAATACCATGGAGTAATGGGTCACAAAGAAGCCACATTACTTCTCGAAAATGAGTCAAATGGGGCCTTTCTTATAAGAAAAGGCAACCACCATAATGATTTTTACACATTAACTTGGCGGTAAATAATATTTTTCATTTTCCGTTTTGATTTGTCTTTTGGCTTGTATAAATATCAATAGCATATTTATCTTTCAGATTCAATGACAAAGTTCATCATTATAAACTTTATTATGATGGTACACATTATATAAAAGATAAAAGGTATGATACAATTTACGATTTAGTGGCAGATGGCCTTATAACATGTCACATGGAACTCAAAGCACAACATATTCTTGAAATGATTAACTCCAGAGTTAATTATACAGAAAGCCCTTATGTTACACTGAATAGAAAAAAGTTGAAGACCTTGTCTAACATACAACAGTAAGTATTATTTATCATATTATGAATATTATATAGAAGACTAAATGAAATGTAAAATATGATCATCAAGTATTAATTACTTACTATAACAGATATCTAATAGTTTTGGGGTTAAAAGAACAATTCTTTGTAAAAAAAAAGTGGTAGTGCTGTATGTATGTGTACTTTGACAAATCCTGGCCACTTGAAGATATGTTAACTGTTCCAGTACAAATTTCAGGAAACCAAAAAATGTATCTGCTTATTGTTTTTCAGTTCCTATTTTCATGTTATGAGTGTTTACTTGCAAAATACCTTATGGAGAAGAAAATTGACTACACAGACTACAGTGATATTGATAAAATAAAATTATTTTCCTAAAACTGCATAAGTTTTTCTGTCTGTTCCAGTTTTAAAACTTTAATTTTTGCAAATCAAGGAAGAACAAGGCTTTTTTAGTACTGTGTGATGTGGCATTGAAGTAGAGTGCCAAAACATATTGTCAAGATTTGTGAATTCTATCTGCATTCACATTATTTTGAAGTATGATATTGTGAATAAGAGTATTTATCAATAATGCAATTTTAATTCTTCTAATTAATTGATTTGCAGGCAACCAACAAGACCCAATCCTGTGATAATGAATTCTGAACACAGTTTAGTTGAACTGGACAAGAAACCTTTAATCTCTTTAACACCAATGTTAGAAGACAATCCGTTAATGCCCAAATATACAAAGAACCACAGTTTTAAAGTGCACACATTTAAGGGATTGAACTGGTGTGAGTTCTGCGCTAATTTCCTTTGGGGTTTCACCGCTCAAGGAGTTAAGTGTGAAGGTTAGATGTATTTTTAATGCTTTTGTTATTAATGTTACTTTTTTAACAAGATGGCTAAATCTAGACTTAATCTTTCACCGGAAGTGAATTATCTTTGTCTGGACTTGCCTGGTCATTAAATTCACTGACATGTATAGCCCAAAAATTTTATTTTAGGTTATTAAATTTGCATATAATAAACAATACTTAGCTTGTGTTATAGATGTGCAAATTGTTCAATGCTTACAAAAGAAGATGTAAGATTTCATTAAGGTTTTCTTTAAAAAGTAAAATCATTGAACTTCTTTGATGCCACTGACATACAGTGATAGTACTCCATGATGACTCATGTACCAAATTGGGGATATCCGGAAACATCCAAAACATTTATTTTTATCACACAAATACTCCTACAAACACTCCTATCCAGCTTTAGACCATCTTATGTGAAAGGTAGGCACTGCTATTTTGAGTTACATCATGAGACATTACATACAATACAACTAAGTCACACTAAGGCATTGTTTCCACAATAGCTGTGTCAGAAATCGACCAATCAGATATCTTTATTTTCTTGGCCTTGCTTGACTGTTCTGTAGCCGTCTAATGGAAAAGGGCTTATCAGAGCGAGGTTTTTTGCTCATACAAAAAGACGTTATGCGCGGTTTACACATATTAAGTTGGTAACAACATTTTAAGTTACTACACTTCTTTTGTGTGTCCATCCTCGTTAAGTAGTTAAGCTCATAAGTTCGATAACGATGGACATGGACGTAACTTAAGGAATTCTTTAATACCATACTTACTTAGATTTGTAAATAATGAGATTTGTGACAATTTCGCTTCACAACATATTCGAGACGAATTCGTTTCGGTAAATAAGATCTGTGGATGACTTGTTTTTTTTTTATCGGAAGTATTTACTGCGTATGTTCAACAAGCATTCCTATTTTAAATATTCTTCAATAAACTTTAAAGTAGAGTCTAAACTCCACTATGAAATTTTGAAAAAAAGGAAAGAAAAATGCGAGACATGTATGAGCTCTTGCCACTAACCGCTTTGTCAACCTATGCACTTAACTAATAATCATGTCCAAACGCGTTAAGTGAGAAGCCCCGCCCACCTACCTATACGAAAAATAGAACGAATCTTAATCTACTTAATCACTTGCGTACTAATGCTGCGTTCCGTTTGCCGATTACAGCGCTCACAGCGCTAAAAGTGCTCAAAACCGTTCCGATTCGTTTGAGCGCGCTAAAAGTGTTATTAGTGATATTGCAATCGGAACGGTAAATAGCGCGCTAACATTCTGATTGTTCGTCGATTAAGTCTAAAGTTATAATTTTATTAAGATCTTTGACCCTGAATGAAGCAGGAGCCATTTTTTTACATTATTACGAAAGAAAATTAACAAGCAAGCTTTTAAAATCTTTAATCGACTAATAAAAACATCAACAAAGTAACGTCATGTGTCAGTTTTGACAGGCCGTTCACAGGGACCATGCTCCGTAGCGTTGGCACTGTGAGCGGTAAGATGGCGGCGTTTATGACGTCATTGATGACGTATCGATATCGCTGTGAGCGCGCTCACGGGCAAACGGAACGGGTATATGAGCGCTGTGAGCGCTGTAATCGGCAAACAGAACGCAGCATAAATTTAAACTTACCACCTGTCACGTAACTGACTGTTTACACGTAATTTTTAACAAAAAAATTTTGTTACAAACTTAACCACTTAACGCGCGTAAACCAGCCATTAGTAGGAGGCGTGCGACTAAAGCTAGTTGAAACTTGACAAAGTTAAAATCAAAAGAGCTACCCGTCTTCACACGACATAGCTTCTTAGCAACTATTTGATGAGCAGCCTTAATTATTATGGTCAAAACGATTACCATACTTTTTAAATAGTTTACCTGACGACATACGACAAGAAAGCAACAAAAATAAATTTAAATTTAAATTAAAAATACATTTATTGTCTACATTAAAAAAAATTACATGTTACTAGTAGATAATTATTAATGAGACTCTCGTTCCCGCAGTCAAACTGTTAAACAGTTTTGCGGGACTGTAATTTAGTTATAAGATTGTTTTGTATACTTAATAAATAAATAAAAAAAAAAACAAGAGATGCATCGAGTAGAGTGATTGGTCTGTTATGGCTCCTAACAAAATAGTAGGAGGCGTGCGACTAAAGCTAGTTGAAACTTGACAAAGTTAAATTCAAAAGAGCTACCCGTCTTCACACGACATAGCTTCTTAGCAACTATTTGATGAGAAGCCTTAAAACACAAGAGATGCATCGAGTACTGCTCTGTGATTGGTCTGTTATGGCTCCTAACAAAACTCCGCATATTTTAATCTTTCACCTTCAGCATGCTTCTCTACGGCTGGTTTTTGTCAGCTTTCACTATAATTAATAACATTATTTCTTTGCAGAATGTGGTTTCATAGCCCACTCAAAATGTTCAGAAAGAGTGCCCAATCATTGTGTACCGGATCTCAAGAAACTTCGAGGTGTTTTCGGTATAGACCTCACAACGCTACTGAATGCAACCAATAGCACCTTGCCATTCGTAGTAAGAATGTGTGTGAACGAGATAGAAGCGCGAGGCATGGATGCCGAAGGAATTTACAGAGTATCCGGCTTCGCTGATGAAATTGAAGCTCTCAAACTGGCGTTTGATAAAGGTATGTAACTGAAGTACACTTGTACTTGTACTTTAATTTGTAGTACACGTCACACAACTTGGCGGCTCTGAAGTATCTGCACAGAACACGGACGTGGGTGTATGCGGGGTGCGGGGCGCGGGCAGCAGGCTTTAGACATGAACTGCAGCTTACTTCGTAACCGCCATGTTGTGTGACGCGCATAATAAGTTCGAGCTCTTTTTTCCAAAGATTTGCAGTGACCTGGCTTTGTTTGCTGACCGTTCAGTTCGACTCAAAAGACGAAATTTGTTTTTCTATAGTCAGGGCCTAAAAAATTACATATCTGCATTTTACTTAATTTCAAGTTGACTCGTAAATGTTTAGATTACAAACTTAATTTTATTTTTCTTCTTTTTTTTCGCTATAGTATTTTGGTACAAAGTTTCTATTGTTCAAATTGTAATTGGTATATCCTAACGAACAGAAAGTTCTCATCAATATCAACTACACTATAGAAATATATTTCTGATTATAGGTACTCGAATAGATTACAAATACACCTCGACTAGTTAGATGCATTTACTTTTGTTTAGATCTGGTTGTGTTCCAGTTAAAGGAAAGGAAATGAACAATATTGATGATAGAGAGGAACAAAGGCCAATCCTACTGAAACGGCTGAGTGGCGAGTGGTAGCCGTGCCTTATGCGCTGGAGATCCCAGGTTTGGCATTTACTTGTGTGATGAACATTTATTCTGGGTTTCCCCCCAGTTCGCTGTATGGTCATCCACAATACAAGATCTGCTTACTTTGGGGTCATATAGTTGGTGTGTGTGTCTGGGGTTTTTATTGTTTTTGTTATTTAATATGTACGGTTGGCAAACGATCACTAAGTAATCATTTCAATTGGAGTATTATTTGAGCTTTCAATTCCAGATGGTGAAGCGGCAGATCTCAGCGTATTTAGTAATATAAACGTAGTAGCTGGCACACTCAAGTTGTACTTAAGACTGCTTCCGGTCCCTTTGATCACATTTGATGTACACCCGAAACTGGTGCTAGCTGTTCGTAAGTAATTTTTAATTCGGATTCATTATTAATTGTATAAATTAAAGTACATGGCAAGTTATAATGAAAATAAATAGTCATTAAATCAGGAGTCGATCAAACTTAATCAAATGCAATTAAGAGATTTGTTTTGAATCAAAACCTAATGAAATCAATGCTTACGCTTACGAACTGTTTAAATGGTTACTCAACTTTTTTTTAAGTGATCTTAGTTTGACTTTTTAATATTTTGAAACCTTCTTCGTTGTCGCCAAAATTTCTGTTGCAATTTCGATCGAGGAATGCATAGACTACAATAATTGAAAACACACATTTTAAGGTAAAGAGGGAAGATTAATAAATCAAATTCATATAATTACACAATTGTACCAGATAACTATTGACCATTCATTTGTTTTGTTCACTCTATTTTTAAAACTCCGGGTATTAGTGTGAAAAGAGTGTATAAGTTCAAAAAAAACTTTGTCTTGTCTATCTATATCTGGAAGTGAATGTATAAGGTTTAGTCTACGCATTCATACGCCATGAGATTGCGTGGGATGTGGTTTGGATGCAGGTAATTCAACTCCAATCTAAAAGGATTTCTCGTATAAATCGCTTAGTAGATACGACTTTTTGTTATGCTTCCGATAATCCGGTGTAGGAAAGGAGGTGGCTCTTAAGGGCATTTCATTAAAGCCCACCCGTAAATTTCCCCTTTATAACAAATCGATGTTGCATTGTTTGCAGAGATGAAGTCGACAAGCGTGCAAATAAATATGTTGCGCGAATGCCTGGATATGCTGCCTCCAGCCCACTTCAACTGCTTGCAGTATATGGTCCAGCATCTGTATAGGTTTGTCTCACTCATTCTTTTTTTCTGTTAAAGCAGTCATCAAGCGCAGTGGAATTATCGTCTGATATTGGTCCTTAGTTGAGTAGACCATGTCCTATGGTGTCCTAATGGTGGGATTATTAAGGCTGTTGTGGAAACTAACTTGTCTGTGACTTGGCTCACTCGAACTACACTTTATTGTGTAGCTAAAATATCTCTTATGAATAAAGGTTGCTGTTTCAAAACTTATTAAAAATTGCTATACGGAAATTTTCTTGTTGCAACAAACTCACGAAGTCAACAAAAGTGAGGTGTAATTTGTTGAGTTTTAAAGTTAAATAACTAGAGTTAATGCTTTTCTCCAAATTCTTTAAATTCGATAAGTGAGAAATAGTTTTTTATCATGTCTACAGTCAAATATTACAATTTGAATATCCCTTTTCTTTCTTATAAAATACAGTAAAAAAAAAGTCTGTACTTGAAAACCAAGATCAAATCTAAAATATTTATTTTCTAATTTTCAGAGTATCACAACAAGCAGAAGTGAACAAAATGAGCGCGCACAATCTCAGCACGGTTTTCGCGCCAACTCTCGTAGCTACGCCGCCCGCCATTACAGATTTGGCGTTTGAAATTCGAGCGTTGCAAGCGTTGATTGAATATTGCCCACAGATCTATTATGGTGACAAGTGATAGAATTGACTGATCAATAGGTACTATTAGGTTTTACCCTCAATTAGGTATTAGGCTTGTTTTAGAATGCTTCTCAAACTCTGTTTTCTGTACTCTGAACGTGCGATGTTCGTCTATTACAAATTGGAGGCTATGATGTTCTTTCATGAGATAAGAATATATCTTAGTACTGATTGTGGAAGTTATCATTGAACAAAAATTCGATCACATCTGCGCATTCAATGAATATTTTTAATGATTTTAAATAACAATGTCAACTATTTTTATGTATTCCGTCTCGCCCGGAACATTTCCTTTTGCAATAACTAGTACTTTGGTGCTTATGATTTTGCTACAATGTGTTTTTTAGGACAGTTGAAGCAAACAAACGTCAGATTTATGACAACGTCAAAAGAAAACGATACATATCGCTCCGATGTACAATACACGCATTTGTATCGCTTAAGCATCTTTCCGCGTCTCATAGTACAGGGTGGTGAGCGGGGCTTGAGATAAGTGGGGTAAATAAATACTAAATTCAAACTTTTCCTAACTGTTTCATCTTACTATTTTTGCCTGCGATAAAAACTTAACGTATCTTCTCCTATATACAAATCGCCTAAGGGTACACGATTGGGTACGAATCTCGGCTTAGGAATTTCTTTCTCAACATTGACAACTACTTGTTCATGTTGACGTGAAATAAAGCATGACTACCACCAGTTCGGAAAAACCGTCGTGAGAAAAAACTTTGAAGAACTCTACGGGTATATTTACAATGTCTCTTAGCTCGGCAAGTCTCTCCCCCAACTATCCAAACGACGAACATCCTCAAACGGCACCTGCTCACGACGTCAACCAGGCATCGCCAGGTGGGCGAAGCGATTCGAATACCGTGTTGCCCTATTTCTAATTGGGAGGCCGGCGTTCCTTCATATAATTGAGTACTCGGGATCTATGAAACGTTTAACCAACCGCTGCGTCAGGATTAGCTGTGTAGGCAGCTAACTTATCTATTGATCAGCGGTTGTTGTTATTTTGTTAGACCAACGAATATAAGAGGTGATTCTAAAATGTGTGCAATGGTTATTTTAGTATTTTGATATTATATAATTCCTGTAAAATTAATTTCTTGTAATGAAACATGTATGTCAAGGTTGATACAATGTTGATAACACACATTAAACAACCAATTTTCTTTTATTATCACAAAAACGAAAATGCATTTATAGGTAGCTCTATTTTAGATAAATAATTTTGTATTAAGACAAATCTCTTGTATTATCTAGAAATTAAGCCTTAGGTAATATATATCTATAACTATTTAAATGATGATTTTAAGTGCAATTTGTATATCTTATTTTATGTGATATTCGAACTTTTAAATCTTTAAAAGATATCTTGACCATTCCAGGTTGTGTTATATGAATTGGTTTAAAAAAATAAACTCACCAAAAATTGTTTTTTTTTATTCTGTGTATTGTTCAATAAAAGTAAAATTAAACTTATATTTATTATTGCTTCTTTCTTTTTTTTTTAGGAATCTCTTCAATGCTTGTACAGTTGTCTTGTTGGAACTTCTTAAGATCAGCGCAAAATAGTACCTAAAATGATAAAAATAAATTACATGCCAGATAACAATTATATCAATATTACTTACTAGTCTCCAGAATCACAAATAACGTCACAGCAATTTCATGCTTTTGGGCCCTTACCACTGTCACAAATTCCATTGTTTGTATGAAATAACTACATATAATTTGGACGTAGTTTAGCAATAGTGATCCAACCCACAAAAAAGTCAAAAGAATAAAAGCCGGTCGACGTCGATCGACGGTCGATCAATTGGTGTGGTAACCCCTTAGCGCGTGTTTGACGTTTTGTGGGTTGGATCCTTATTGCTACACTACATCCAATTATTGATTGCCTTTAAGACAACATTAGGATATTCTGAATATACAAGGTGGAAATGATAAGTCACCTCACTCAACAATTTTTAAGCTTGACACAGTATATCCGAAAACTGGTCCTCAAAATCCTTTACAAGCTCTATCAAAATGTATCAATAATGGTTTATAAAACAAGCTGGATCTATATAATATCTGATTTTGATGTTTCCAGTTTCCATACATTGAGTATAAGTGAGATATTTATATTAATAAAACGATTAAAACTCATTTAATAAACTAGTAATTTTGTTCTTACCTAAAATTATATAAAAAGACATTAGTCTACTTTGTTTAAACTCATGGTATATTCCCGATGAATGTCACATAGCCATACTAAATGTATGGCAGCTGGAAAAATCGTATTTTTGGATTGATCTAGTTTATTGAATATGCCATTATTGCCATACACATATACCTTTCTGATAGAACTTAAGAACTTACATGATCAGCTTTCCAATATCCTGTATATTTTAGAATAATGACTTATTTCCCGCCCTGTATGTCCACCGAAGCAGTAATGGAAATCATTGAGCTACAATAATTTCCACCAAAAAGATTACTTCCTAATCACAACAGGCATAAGATAATGAACTTTGCATAGTTTTGTCTGATGATTTCCCGGTATACAATTTTGGTGCTTATTTGAGTGTTAAATTATTTTATTTTGATAATTTCTTCTGATGGCTAAACATGTATCATAAAAATCCTCATACTTATGTGAAAACTTTCCTGATCAAAACTTACTGTATGAGCCCACCCAGCCATATCTCCGTATAGGTTTCTAAAGAAATCTCCTATCTCTGCATACATCTTATCGGAGACATTCTTCTTGCCCCGAAGATGGGGTAGATAGTTCTGACTTGCTATTTGATAAACATGAGTATCTACAGGTAAGGCTTCTAAATGATTTAGTGACATTAAGCAGATGCAATCAGCAACCTTAAAAAAAATAAGAATTATTTTTTAATAAAACTAACAAAGTTTTACCATTGACATTTTAAACTTATACCATATGAAGCTAATATAAAAATCACTAGTTTCTTTCAACTGTACTAATTTAAATCATTGAAAAATTATGACCTTATCTTTCAGCAATCAATAATTTTTTTTATCTCAATGTTAATGCTTTGACAATTTTATTAGACATCAAATTTTATGTAGTGTAAAATTATAAATTATCAAAAAGAAATATACCTTAGGCCCGATACCATGTAGCTTCATCAATTCTTGCTTTGCATCTTTATATTTCATATCCATTAAACTATTAAACCACTCTTGCCCACCCCAATCAACAATTTGGCTTGCTGATTTTTGAATAAATTTAGATCTGTAGCCAAAACCAAGCTGCCTTAATTTTGATTCAACCTATAGTAAAAAAAATCCTTTTTGAACATATCTTATGTTTAGAGAAAAAATAAGAAATAATTATTTTAAAGATTTTGTTTATCAAATGATTAATGACACAATACTTGCTAGTGTGACTTATTAAACAACAGCTTAAATATTTATGTATGACAAACTTTTAAATTTGAATCATGACAACTTACTTCTGGCTGTGCCAGTTTATCAACTTCTGGGAATGCAAAATATTTGACACCATCATGCATACAGATTTCTTCTCCAAAATGTGTGCACAGCTTTTCAACTAAACTAGATATTCTATAATACATACAAAAATATGTTTAAAGGATAATTAAGAAAAGCAACACACACTGAACATTTCTTGATTTTCAATTTGCTAATAACATGGAACAACTATTGTTTACCTTGATATGTGGTTATTTTGGCTGCAAATAAAGGAAAATAAGTTTTCTACAGGTTCCTGAGAAAGCATCCTAATGCCATAGAAATGTTCACAGGCAGACTTGAAAACTTCATCTTTCTCTGACCACTCTTTGAAATAATTACATAAATTCAATTCCAAACGAAAATACTGTTTTAATAATTCTGCAATGTTTTTATTTGAACCACTTTTGTGTTTTAACAATGATCCAATAACTTTGTATTTTATGTAATTTTCTTCTTGTTTTAATTTCCATACAGTTTTGCTAAAAATGCCAGTCCATTCATTGTCTTCCTTATTGAAGGTCCATCTGAATATGACAATTTAAAAATTTATATGAATTTCGACAACTAATTGACTATAAAAAATATTTGCCTGTGCTTACAAAAGCTGCAAGGAGAAACTCCTGTACAAAATAGTCCAAGTTTCTATCTAAACGCAAGGTGTTCTTCATATAACAAATTTAACTTATTAAATAGCTGGGTAGGTTATACATTATTTTGGTTAATAATAATTGTAAATTAAAAGCCAGAAGCTTACCTAAAACTTTGACCACCTGATAAAGTGCCCAATAAATGTAACTCCTTATGATTGCATACAATTTTGCTCCAAGCCATGGTTTAAACAGGTTTTAGAGAGCGAATTTTGTGGGTGTTTAATACATATTTTTAGTACAAATTGTTTAAAAACTCAATTGGCGGTTATCAACCTACTGCAAAACAAATCAAACTTGTTTTTTTTTTAATTCTTTACCTAAAACAAACTTGTTTCAAAGTCAAACTAACGTCAAAATATATCGCTGTCAAATTAAAATGTTTATTTTTGGTGATGTTCATCTTATAAGAAAAGTAAGTAACTACGCCATACAGCCTGGTCTGACAAATAAATCTGTTTTTGATTATGATGATAATGATATTTTGAATATGAATGAAGACGTTGGAGGTGAAAAACAATAGTAAAGTGATAGTGCGACTTTACTATCAACAAAAACGTTTTAAAGGATTGTCTACACTCTCTCTTGCAGTTTCTATTTTATGCACATTTCTATGAGTACTTTGAGCACTTTACATCATCATTATTATACACGAAACATTTGTTAAGGCACACAAAAAAGTAAAATCAGAGACGAGGAAATTTTGCTCTCTCGAAACCCTGCCAAAAAGTCTCATGTTAAAATGCGTTCATCCATTGCTGCGGATAACGAAACCCAAGCGTGCACTGAACCAATTAATGTATTGGGCACTCAGTATGGAACCACGTTTAGAAAGCCTAGCTAGAGCCACTAGAGCGTAAAAATGGACAGACAATTTAAATCTATCACAGTCGTAGGTAAGCAATGGTTACGAGTTGTGTAGAACCGAATGTGTATAAAAAAATTATTTACCTAGATACATAAAATACAAACTAAATGATTAAATATAAAAGTATTTTATCTCTAAACATACCGTATTAATAAGCACCCTTAAAGACTGGTCTCGTAACTTACAATAATTTACCATTAACAGACTCATAACAATATGAAGTATTACTTAAGCGAATAGACATTTTTATCATAACTCCTTCTTCATACAACTGACGCGACAAAGGCCTCACAAAAGATTTCCACATGGTCCCCATCCATTGCCATTCTGACCTGATTGTGCATCAAAGTTTGATAAATCAGTATTTTGAGTAATAATCATTTCCTACTAATTTATGCCAGAACTACAAAGGGTAATAAAAGTCACATTATTTTATTTAATCACATTTTCTCAGTAATTTATTCAAAGTCTTATCAACTTATAATCAACCTTAAAAAATGAAATCGAGAGATCAGCCTTTTAAATAAACAGACATGTTAATTAATAATAAAAACATAAATATTCTACAACAAAATTAGTTAATTAACTAAAAATAAAATTAGTTTTCTTTGACATATAACTATGGCTAAGACTTGCCACAATTGCTACTTTTTAGCTACATATCAATCACAAAATAGAAATAATCAAAAAACATATTTTTGTATGATGGTAAAACTGATCCCTGGTACAAATGACCCTTCCGGAAAATTAATTATAAATAATTTATTAGTCAGATTCGCCCATACATATATTCGCAAATATAAATAGACTCCTGAGGCGTACATTCTTCATGAGCCTAAAACTGGAACTAAATGGTTCCATACATACAACGCAAAACCATTATTCTTCTTTTTCGCCTTCACTGCTTTCACAGTTATATGTTGTTGCTGTTTTCTTTTTCTGGCTAGAGGTACACTTTTTCACGGGGTTATTTGTACCACGAGGTACATTGAAACGGTACCATTGTCCCCAGCGATGTCGTTACTATTGCCCCAAAGTAGCTAACTTAAAGAAAAGTCATATCATTATTATCTGATAGTTTTAATATTTATCGAAAATTCCGATTGTTCGATATTCATTTAAACTGGCAATAACAATTACCTGAAGAAAAAGCTTTTACTTTATGTATTGAAGCCATTAAAACATTACGAAAAAGCTCACCATGGCTTGCTGAAAATCAAAAATTCTCCGGCGCCGGCGACTTAGGGGCATATAGACTCATATAGCGCGTGTTCTGGCACACTCATACGTGCAAAGTTTAGCTCAGTAGTTAAAATATTGATGTTGGTACTATTGACCCGTGCTACTATTGTACCCGGTCTACCTTACTTAGGGCAACATTAGCACCTGAGATTGATTGATAGTCACCTGACACGTCTGGATTATGGTCATAAAAGATAAGTATTTTTAAATAGTCTATCGTGACCACGGCAACTGCAAAGATGCCGAAACGTCGAAATAATTTTAAAATTAACTAAAATATACGCGATAATATCCGGTAAAAAGTGTTTTATTTATAAGTATTTTTGCTGAATTATAAGTGAAATGAAGATTTGTCATTAGAAAATTGATATTTATATAGCTATTTAGTGATAATTAAATCTGTGAATCTTCCTAAATAAATAAAAACATAAAAATAAATAACAGTTTGTTAAAGTAATAAGACGTAATCTAAAAAAGTTGTACGAAGCTTTCAAATATATACCTACCACAAACACTTTCATAAATGCACCGAATATCTTTAAATTACCTAATCGGAATAAAATGGTTACGCGTTGAATCGACTGAAAATTTAGTTATATAGGTAGTACCATTAAAAAAATAGAATAGACATAAAATACAATTATTTAAAAAAATATTAGTTTTTGTATTAGTATGCGATGCCTCACCCCAGTGGTTGCGAAACTAGCACGTTTGATTGGCGCTATGTACTTTATGGTCAAACCAAAGTACTTTCTATGGAGTCACCCTGTAAAAAATGGTCTCCCTGAGTATCCTGCCAGTGTTAATACAGCTTTTGTTTCCAGCTTAGCACGCGTACTTTAAAGGCATTTGGAACTACTGCTCGGCTAAGCTAATTAGTTCACTGTCAAACGTAACGTGCTTTATGTCGAATACGAGTATATATAGTACAAGAACTTGTGCACGCGACAATGCACGAATTGTACGCTCTCCCCAAAGCGCCAAGAATGCGGTTTGACAAGATGGCGGCTACCACACAAAATTAAGTGCCATATTTACAAGCACATGCACATAGCGCCTCGCGTACAAATAAGTTGCACCATTTAAAGCGAAAAGTGTTATTTATTTGTCAAGTGTTTTGTATGCCCGTTTTCAGGCAATAAGGGTTGAATAGGGGGCGGTCATGTTTCGCCCGTTCGTTTAGTTGTCTTGATCGAGAGGTACATTCAATAGGTACCTAAGTACTTGAGTTGGAACTGAGACACTAACTCTAGAAATGGTTAAAATTACTACTCTTTTATATAATTCTTAAATACAAAAGAAGAATAAAAACGTTTGATAAATTAACATAAAATGACAATCCTTTTTTAATTCTTTATCAGTTTTCTTTTCTTGATGGGTTAATCTCGCAGAGATTATGTCACCCTCACAGCAACCAAAACGAACAATAACTAAAAAATTCAAAAATCACTTATTTACCTACGCTCTAATGCTATTCCAACGAATTTATACAGAACTCTGCTGCATTCGAGTTTGGGGCAGCCAGTATAACATTACACTGACCGATTAGGTTCGTGAAATGATTGGTCACTTCCTCCTTCCGAATAATAACAATCATGTTTTTTAATATATAGTTCTTAATGTTTCCAGGTCAAAACAATGATGCTTAAGATATGGATACATTCACAGCAAACAACAAAAATACGTTGGTTCGTCGTTGAAACTTGGTAGGCGTAACGGCTACCAACGGCTAATTAAGAACCAATAGGAATTTAATTATAATTCCACACAACGTTGTTTTTGTAAGTTTAATAAATCAAATTAGTAAATTACATAATTTAATAAATACATTGTAAATTGCCCTTTTTCGTATCAAATCGGAAAATGTCGATCACACAAAAATATACGCAACAAATAAAACGTAAAGGATTGAACATGAACAATTTTACAACTTAATTTTGTTTTGAAATTATGATAATGACAAGATATTGAGGAAAACAGTTCACCCCTTGAAATCAAGATGGTGGCTAACGCAGTGACCGATGGTCACCATTTTGAATTTACACTCACGGGACCCCAGCGGTAACATATAATGTTGGCCTAAAATTTTCGACTTCAATGCTAATCCAACCGGGACTGGTTGAGGCTGCGTCAGGTGAACGTTATTTTAATATGCAAGACACAGAGTTTTTATTGAAAACTAATTAAATGGATGCGGCAACACTGAATGTTCCCAATAAAATAAACAAATTCCTTCACACTATTTTATTAAATAAATACGTTTACAATATACACTAAAAAAAATGAGCATTTTATTTACTTAATTACAATGAGTAATAATATCATGGCATTATCCCCAGTCAAGGGACTCTACAGTCGTATGAATAAACCTCTCGCGTCATCTTGAGAGTCGGAAAGAGCAAGAAGAAGCTGTTTCGGTATAGAAATTAATATTTGTCTCGCTTCTTGAGATGATGCATAATTTGAGTGATGTTTATTACACGCTATGAATACCAGCTTATTTGTTGCTTGCTGAGACACCAATACAAGGAATTATGATCGATCCTTAGATATTCCCAATTATCAATCCTATTTAATCATGCCAGAATGTATATAAACAAAAACCAAGACACGGATTGTAAAGAAAAAGCTGCTTTGGAACTGTGTAAGTATGATGTGTTATCTGTCACTTTCTTGGATCACTATTACACTTAATGGCATTCATTTCTTTATTATATTATAAGTAAAGTAAGTAGAAAACAATTGGTCAATAATCCCAATGACCTCTATAGTTACAGAAGACGTTACAACTTTGCAGTGACTCGATGCTCTCACAAGAGGTGATAAATGTACTTATAATTTTCATTTATAAAAAAGACGGCATTACTCAATTGTTCTATAGAACATTACGTCATCGGACAAAATAAGATAATTTTTTCAATTTTTCTGTAGGACTACCTACTAGCCGTTGTCCTGAGCTCATCTATCAGTGACGTTATAGTACAAAATATAATTCAATTTTTTCCAAACCTTTCATGATGTTGCAGTACTGTAAGGTTACACATTTGAGCATAAATAATTATTTCAGTGGCCAGTCTGATACATTTGTGCCTTATAACATTTGGGAAATAAAACTATATGTTCTATGGAAATTATTTGTTCATTTTGTCCCATGTCATCATGTTCTATGGAATAAAATGGGAACTACCGAAAAAAATATAAAAAACTCAAGAAACCAATATTGCCAAAAGTCTTAAATTTTGCAGTTATGCGCATTTAAATTTAGTTCGAAAGAACATTTAATTAATTACAAATAATTAATTATAATATAATTTACATTTTATTAATGCTAATTTTATGAGCATAAATCATCATAACTAGGCCTTTTTAGGCCCTAAAATTATCGGTCAATTCTTTTCATTATTCAATAACTTTCACAATTTTTAGAGTAGTATCTAAAAAAATTATCAATACAATATTCTCGTGACTTATTTACCTAAATGTAAGAATTTCGTTTTATCAGCACAATTTTTAAAAGCCTTTTAAAAGCCTTAATTTTTTATTTTCCAATGAATTTAGTAGGCAAATCGGATTTTCTCCATAGTTAAAACACAGAATCAGCATTAGCGTTTCATTAAGAAGCCCACCTACAGAATTTATCAATCTATTATAAATGACCATTGTAACTTTTGAAAAATGAAGGTGAAATTCAAAAGGGACCAACTTGAAACTTTTCTTGAACCCAGCGCCAAAGAAAATATAAAAATATAAAAATGCATTGAGAGCTATCTCCTGTACCCGACTTCAACGTGACAGTTAAAAACACTAACAGTGTGACTTGGATTTAAAAAAAGGTCAAGTTGTTAACGCACATATTGACAAAAAATGTACATGAGCTACTTTCAACGCCGAGGGCGTTGGCAGCATGATCAATATTGTCTATGTATGTAACAATAATGTGCTTAGCCAAATTGCCTTCTTCCTTACGACACACATTAGGATTTGCTTTCTTTTTCTCGTTTATTTTTATTTCTGATTTGCTCTTAAATCGATTTTTTATTGTACTAATCTCAGTGTTAAATGCAAATAAATCTATTTCTTTCTTCTTTATCGGTTTCATATTGCCAAATAATTTTACGCCAATTCACATATCCATCCAGTAAAGTAGGATGCCATCGACTCATCTTATCAAAGCACATCAAACATTCATCACATATTGTATCCAAGCGAGGTATTGAGCGGCGTCCGTGAATACAATGTACTCGTTGAGGTTACAGGAGTGGTCTCCGGACTCGGCGCGGAGAGACAGGGAGACAACTCCACGGAGCCTCCACTGCCCGTTGTCGAGCAGATACAATCCGGCTCCGGAGTCCCCGAGACAGGGGCCGGCTCCGTTACGGTCGCCTGTTGAAAGGAGATAGTTATTTGGAGAATTAGAAGTAATGTATATGAGTCACAAAAATAACAAAACTCTTATCGAATCGCCTACAGCAAGAGTTCTTGGTTAAAATGATTTAAACTCGATTATAGTTGATATGGGCGGTGCGGTCTCACTCTAATATTTTCTTTCTCTAGTATGATTACTGAAAGATTTCTTTACAAAATATGCAAATAATGCTTGTATCTAAAATCATTTTCATGTAAATGGGAGCACACCCGTGAAAGAATTCTGAACGTAACAATATATTATCTAAATATTAACCCATCATCCCCATAACATAACCCACCCATCAATATTAACCCAGTTTATTGCTACATGCGCTATAAAAATGTTATGTTATTTATTACTCAGAACAGTCAGAACTTTATTTTACCTTTTAAGAAGGTTAGATAATTAATCGTGAGGTCACTAAGGGCCGACTTATATCAAATCTACTACCTTCATTTGTATATGCGTTAATGTGTGAGAACTGCTAGGTATTATTTAAGTATTTCTTAGCCGTCTTAAATGTAAACCCATAGTGATGTCGAAATAAATAAAAGGAAAAGCCGTACTTACCAGCACAGAGGGTATAAGCCGACGTCAGCTTGTGGAAATCGGGTTTGCTAGCGCGGCAGGTGGCGGTGCTGACGATGGGCATGCGCACCATGCGCGGCTCCCCGCGCCCGGCTGCTCCCAGTTCACTCTGGCCCCACCCGGTCACCTGGCAAGAGAATTTCATTGTACAGTAAAATTATAAACGTGATAAATTCTTTCGTACGACCCGTTGTCTTAAACTAAATTTAAATTAATTTGATTTTACCTATCCCATTGAAATTAGCCTTACTCACTAACTAACTTAGGGCGTATTTTCATGTAATTTATAATCAAACATTTATTAACTCCGATATAAGTCTTAGGTATATGGGATTCTTCACGATGTTTTCCTTGACAGTTACAGCAGTGCACTTAATGGCAGTCACTACTGTCTACAAGTGCTCGGGTCGCTCACTTCCCTCTAATATGGTTGAGGAGGGCGATGGCTGAATCCCGAGTTAACTCGTGAACGGGTGCCGTTTGAGGGTGTTCGTCGTTTGGATACTCGGGGGAGGGAGAGTTGCCGAGCGTTAGCTGTTAAGGTGCAGATAAGAACAATTTTGTATAGACATAAAGAGACACTGTAAATTGAGTTTGAAAAAAATATACCCGTGAGTTTCTTGCCAGTTCTTCACGAAGGTATATCCGAACTGGGGGTAGAGTCATGTGTTATTTGACGTCAATAAGAACAAGTAGTGTGTAGTGTGTTTAATGATATTCACAAAAAATAAGAAATGACATTTAGAAATTAAATTCCAAAATTGCTGAAATGAGGTATTTGAGCGTAAGCAAGTGACACTATATTATAATCTTAAGATTTCATCCAAATCCAGTTATTACTGTAAAAAAAATGGATAACGCACATACTACAATCGATACATACGTGATAACGTATGTTTCGTGTACAATGTTTGTTGAGACATTAGCAACATATAGTTTTCTACTAATTCTACTAATTTCTAATTCTCTACTGAATCTCAGGGGAAAAAGATACAACCTGAGACGGTATTTTATTTGTAGTCCAAGGACTGATTGCAAATGTATAAATAATAATAATTACATATATTTACTGGAAGAATACTGGAATACCATGTATTTCCTGAATTCCACCTCAGCACCGGCATCGGTTGTTGAGTGACCCCGCATGGAACTAAATTGCTTACAAGTCATTAACCTATTGCCATAAAAATGTGAAAGTAATTGATTTAAAATTAATTTCTCAAAAATCATACTGAGCGTTTGTAGTATAGATATAGATCTAAATTTATTAGGGTCAGTCGTACTACCTGCTTTAATTACCAATGACCTTACTTAATATCATTTCATAAATATGTTATGAAATGATATTAAGTAAGGTCATCACAGGAAATTCACCATTATCAACACAGTCATTAAAAATACTGGCTAAGTGCGGGGCTATACCATCAATGACTGATTGAATAATTTTAACAAAAATTCTATGTAATTCGGCAGTATTTTATACTTGCTTTTAAATGCGTTCAAAACTTGTGGAACAGTAACATGTTTAAATTTGAAAATCATATCGCATTAATAAACATTTTTCTTGAGCAGTGACTGTACAAGATTGGAATATGAATTAAGACTCAAAGCAATCGACACAGGGACGCCAATTAAAAAAATGTCAAATGCTTCAGAAACTTCTCTGTCAGTTGACAACAATTTATCATCATTTTTAAATCATATTCATCATAGTCATAGTCCTTTGCTTTCCCGGTGTCCTGATTATAAATATTCCATGTAGTTTTTGAAATATTAGTACTAAATTTAATTTATTATTAATGTAATTTGATTTAGCTACACTGAATACTCGTTTAAATCATTTTGAATACTTTTTACCATATCATAAAATGTGTTATTATGATTATAAGTTACATATTTCATTCTACAATTCATATAATCTATTTCTACTTTTGCATATTCCCACTGTTACTCAGTCACTGAACCTAAGTATATTATTATTTACACATATTTTTCTTTTTTTTGCAAAAACTGAACCATGCTCATATTTTATTATATTATGGATAGAGTTATATTGAGCGATAAGATCTCCATAGTAATCAAATTTAAACGGCTTTTCAGATACATTATATATAAATGTTTCAAGCCGATTCTCATTCATGGGTATAAAGGTATCTAGAGGGCAAATATTAAAAGAGGTCAACTGTTCTTTATGATTCGATCGAAGTTTAGTGACTATTACGAAGTTAAGTATATGACATTATCTTTGTAAAAATAAATATTATCAATGTATCTTGTAAACTATTAAACTAAGTATATGTATAATTGTAAACTATTAAATTAGTACGGTTCTTTGGGCAAATTTTATTATTATAAATCTATCCAAATATTTAATAAAACCTTTTTTTAATTCAATATCCTAATTGTTTTGAAAAGGTATTTCCTTGTTTTATGCAATTTATATTTGTACATTTAATTATAATTATGATTTGACAGTTATATAAATTCAATATAATTTTAATTGTAAACCCGGACTTAGCATGATAACCTATGTTGACATCATGTATATAGGCACGCTGAAACAACCGCAGCATATGTTTGGACTTTAAACATAATTTAAGACCTATTTGTAATACCATATACCAGCAAATAATGAATTTATAATTTTTATTAAGGTACTTACAACGCCTGAAGACCCGACTACTTTATTGAGATCACTGCTGCCCGTCCACAGGCAAGCCGGTCTGATGTTCACTGAGAACTGCACTCTCTTGTCAAATGTAACTACTAGAATGTCATCTGAAACACGAATGCACAGTAATTTTTATCAGTAAACACACAGAATGCGGTTATATTGTGATTTACAAACAAAACACATTTAAAATTGAAAAATAAATCAGTTGAGAGAATCCGTCGGGCTTTCCTAATCTATTCGGGCAATAATGGCATTTCTTAAATTACGAAGGTACGTTGTATAATCAGTCATTTCGAACACAACTACTAGAGGGTTTTAATGTGTTTCTAGTTTCTTAATTTCCTTTCTAGAGCTTAGGCATTACATTTGCTGATACATGTGTTAAACAGAGTCAGCAACATTTACCAAAATATGCTTTCCTTTTTAACAGGACCTAACTCATACGCTTTCTATGATTCTAAATAAATTGAGATATATCGCCTTCTCCATCAAAAGGCAGTTAATAAATATGGATCTGATATTGAAATTATACGTTCGATACCGTCCTAAAAATGTCAAATAACAATAAATAACTTCGTACCTCTCAAAAACACCTCTGTCCAAACATCACAACACTTACTAGCTAATGTAGAGGAGTTATACGACTCGTGTATAGCTGCCGACGCCAGCGTCCTCGTGACAATGAAGTCGTCGCCCCAGTCCTCCAGGTTGTAGACTCCGACCTTCACCACGATGTCTCTGATGCTGAGGTAGGTGCTCTTTGTCTGCATGCAGTGGGCAGCTGGAAATGTTAAGGTTAAAATGCAAAATAATTTAATTCATAAAGAACTCCTAAAGAGTCAGACTTTGCCTTTTTAAGGGGTATTTATCGGTGACCATCAATAAAAAGCCGTCGGAGACAAAATCTCTTTCTGAAAAGAAAGTTCTCATGAAAGAAATAAAGCACATCGATCTTTGATTATAGTAAAATAGCGGTATGTAGGTGAGTTTTTGTATTAAGGACCTTAAAATTAATTTGGTATAACCACTGATACATTTACCCAAACTAAGTGAATTATGTTGGGCCCCGACGTAAAAGATGTAGAACAATGCAAAACGTGGGCTTGCGAGCAAGACTAAATATTTCATGTCCGTGTAATTTCGTTTGTTTTCGTGCCGTGTCGGATATTGTCGGTTCGGTTCGCGCAGTGCCAAGTTCACGGTTTAGTAAAATCAGGCGACCGGATACAAGATTTTTGAGGTCCATGACTTAGGAGATTGTCACTTATCTTCTGCTATTTTACTTTAATCAAAAAGACTTAGATTTCTACTTTTTACATTATCTAATGCGAGGGGTCAGGCCGGGGACAGATTGGGGCATAGCTATCACCGTGCGTATTTTTCGTTAATACTTATTAGCCATATCTAAGATCTTAAGATAATGTTCCCATCGACATAGCCCAAAACAATATTTATTAATACGACTGAGCGAACTTTGTCTTAACTCTCTGTATTTTAACCGTGTAAAAAATACGGGCGTTGACTAACGTAACTACAAATTAATAGTAATAAATCAAACACACTAATAAATTACAAAAAAAAAAACATCTTAGCCATTGACAAAACCTTAGGAAATCAATACATGAACGCAACTTACCAGTAATGACATGTCGATCAGAGACCAACGTGCCAGAGCAGATGAAGTTAAGTCCTCCATCTTTTCTCTTGTAAATGGCCACGAGCCACGGCCAGTCCCCCTTGGAGAAAGACTCGCCGTTGTAGATCAGTGGCACTCTTGTGTTGCCTCCAGCTGAAACTCCGCACTGGATGTCACTTGATCCTTCATTTGGTCGTTGTGTTGTTCTGTGAACATTTACATTTATGTATGTGTACATTACTGTGGGACAGCTCATGTTATTTTAGTTAATTATTTTTACTGTAAATTTTTTCTAATATATGTTTCACTAACTTTGCTAGTAATGTCCGAAAATTATCATAAATAATAAAAAAACTATTTTTAAAGAAGAAAGAGCGTGCTCGTCTTTTTGCCGTACGAACTTGGGAATCAGGGCTCTGGTTGCAGGTTCTGCCATCTTCCAACGTTTCAACTCTTTTAGAGAGCCAGCTTTCGGATAACTTGTAGTTTAAAAGTTGGTGCAAAACTATGTGCTGAGCACCGTTGCCATTGTGGCGTATTGGTTGATGAACTTGTTGCAGATCATCACACCACGCCGATTTGAACGACATCCGGGTGCTTGTCACCTCCAACTCTCCCTCGGCACTCGAACTATCGGGACTATAACGTGACGATGACAAGCGGCGTAATAGTATGACTCTTTATGACTGTACCGTGGAAAATGAGTAGGCCACTGGTATGGGATGAAACCGTAGACATGCTCGCGGCCTCCCATCATCCTACGACGAATGTTGAAACTCGCTTGACTGCCAACTACGCGAAAAGTGTGAAGTATAGGAAATATCAACAAAAAACAAAAGACAAGTTCCAATTTTTGAAACTTCTTATGTCAAAATAATGAAATCCTGGGTTCAGAGTGCTCGTAGACTTTGCAGTGAACTTCAAAACAATTGGCGATGAAACAGTTATTCTGCCAGTCTTTTGGTCACTTTGTCCCGTGTACAAAGTAATTTAGGCGTTTTCTTCATATGTCATTATTTTTCATTATCCTATTTATTAATTCAAATTAAACGAAAAATAACGCGATTGTGTGATATATGACCGCTTTCATGAATACCTCAAATCATAAAATAAAAAAGTACTTACAATTCTGGTGTTCTATCAACAAGTGCTGGAGGTATTTTTGTTGTTGTTGTCGTTGTCGTAGCTGGCATACTCTGAGTCGTAGCTGGCAAACTCTGAGTCGTAGCTGGCAAACTCTGAGTCGTAGCCTTAGGTACAACTTGATTCAAGTCCGGTCGTTTCGGTGGATTATTGTCAGGGACCTTTGAAGGGTCTTTCTGCGGGAATTGGTTGTCAGAGTCTGGTATAGCTTCGATAATCAGAAATTCTTGATCTTCGTACTGGGGCTTATTTTGATTTTGGTAAACGGGCTTTTTACCAGGGTGATATGGCCTATTTTGGTTTGTAGGATAAATTGGTTTATTTTGATTTTTCGAAGGGTTTAGATTTTGCTGTAAGTAGCTTTGAATGAGCTGACCCTCATTCTGGTAGACTACTCCGTTATTGTTTAGATTTGGTAAATCTATTACAGTCACTTCAAATTGTGGATTGTTTTGAGAACTGTTGAATTTCTGTTTGATGATGTCTGAAAAGTAAATAATTTTTAGAGTTTTTTGTCTGTAAAAATAGTGCAAGACGGTGTAAAATTTCATTGTCTAAATAGAAAAAATGACCTGGATTAACACAAAAACTAATTTTATCCCTAAATGAAGAGAATTTAAACAAATTTAATTTGGAAAAAATTAATTTATATTAGTGGAGTACTCACCATATAAGTGTTTTTTAATATTATCAGGAGGTTCAGTGACAACTGGGGGAGGCAGGCCTTGGATGAAGCCTGTTTTAAGATGCAGTAAGTTTCGCAGGCTCAATGTAGTCACGTAATGCGTTGTAGTCGGTATATCTGGAAATTTCAATAATTTTATTGATTATAGATTTTGACTAAAGAAACTAAATCTACAAATACGATCCCATAGTGGGGATTCCTTTGTGTAATTTATAGTTGGCTAATGGATATACAGCGCACTCACAAAAAATAAATACAGAATATATACTGAACATATAAATAGAACATATATTTGGATTTTAAACAAAAGTCTTGGTCGGCCGCAATAAGTTTTTTTTTATATTTATTGATCAACAGCAATTGCGAAGAAAAACAATTCGATCTGAAACTATCTCTTGTAGGAGACATTCTTTTCGCTACATATATTATGAAGTTCTCAGTTATTAATACACATTAAATATTTTTAAATTAATGTGATTTTTGGTATCTAAGTAATAAAAATAAATACCTAAATTTTCTTTCGTCGTCCATATAATCCGTACATCAGTCAACAAGCTGTGACGTCACATATTAGCCACTAAAATAGATCTAAAGCCCAATAAATGCTCTATTCATGGTTTTTACGACTGTGGTAGTTAGCTGTACTTATTTAATATTTATTGTTATATGGATATTACATATCGTAATTACAAGAATTACACTGTTTAGCTTTATCGACGTTCAGGCACATAACGCCAGAAAAATCTCTGGGTATTAAGACTCCTTTCTATTCTATTCTATCTAGGTATTATTATAGATAACAATCTAAGCTTCAACCAACATATTGACTTGCTCTCGGCCAGGATCCGTAAATTAATTTATATCTTTAGAAATCTACGGCATTCTGCTGACTTTGACGTAATCAAAATGGTTTACTTATCGCTGTGCCAATCAGTTATTTCTTACTGTATTACATCATGGGGAGGGTCGGACAAAACTAAATTGATCAGTTTAGAAAGAGCGCAAAGAACCGTTTTAAAAGTGAGTCTGTTCTTGCCTTTTCGATTCCCCACTAAAGATCTTTACTCTCGTTTCGATGTTTTATCCGTAAGACAGCTTTTCATCCTCTTCACTATTCTAAAACAGCACTCTTTGCTGAAATTTGACCCCTCTGCCAAAGTGAATAAACGGCACAAACACTCAGTCTGTCATTCCATTAAATTGTGGTCCACTGCCATGTCGGGTAGATTTTTTGGATTCTTAGGAGGATATTTATATAACAAAATTAATAAAGAGATTGATATATATCCCCTTACAAAAAATGAATGTAAAAAAAAGGTAACTGCCTGGTTGAAAAAGCTCGATTATGCTCAGACTGAGGATCTATTCAAGATTTTATCATGATTGCTCATAGATACGAGTATGCACACACGCACACCTATATACACATACGCATGCGTACTATTCACTAAGACACACACACACACACGCATATACATACGCGCAGTTGCGCGCACATACACACACGCACATACCACACATACATATATAACATATACCTTATTTTTAATATAAACCTTATTATAAATTATAGTACCATCACATATCACACTATTTACCATGTTATCCACCTAGGCCAGAGTTGGAGAGGCTGGTAATCTGTCATACAGGTCTCCTAGTACAGACACCAGTCTCTCACATACTTACTTATTTTTTTACTTACCTTTGCAATGGTTACTTATTTTTGCAATGTACTTTCTAAATTTCGTTATAGTAAACATAAAATGTACTTTATTCTGTGTGAGAGAAGAAACAATAAATCAATTATTATTATTAATTATTATTCTAACTGTTTTGTTAATGAATTTCCGTAAAAACTTTATTAATTTATATTCAATAATGACTGTTTATCTTCTAGGATTCTTCTTTGATAAAGGGTCCTGTTTATGTAGTGGTAGCGAGCCTGAGTAAATCCATACTTGAGGGTCGATTTCCTTAGTTTAGTTATATACGAAGAAATTTATTGTGGCAAATCAATAGTCACATAATTGCTACTTACTCTAAAACGTAATTTGCAGAATATAAATGTTTAAGTTAGCAAGGTTCGCACATTGCTCAAACACTTCCTCTATAACAAAAAGTTCTACAAGTATTGATTATAAACAAATGAACAACATTACCACACAATAGTAATTTTTTTAAACTTTTTAAATTAATGAAATCAAAATTTTTAGTTTCAACAATTTATTGTTTTTAAAGACATTGAGTTAAAGTTTCAGACTTATTATGTATTCTGTAGATTCGGCTATCCGTTTTGAAATGCCTCAAATAAGACAATTTAATAAAAAATTCCTCAATTTTCAAGACTGAATGCACGGGACGTTTGCTTCCTCATCTTTATCTCCACAATAGGTTTAATTAATTTTAAGCATTAAATATGACACATACCTCCTTGACCAAAACAAATGATATTATCATTGACAGTTAATGAGGTCAGCTTCGGTAGGGCGGATCTCGGAGGGAAGCGGACTCGAAAGCTGATTCTATGACCATTGTTGTACTGATTCTGAAGCAAGTTTGTCCCTATAGGCTCCAAACTGCCAACGTCATTCTGAAAAAGACATTTTGTTATTACCACAGTAAAGGACATCTGTTTATTGAGATTTATTAGCCGCCACACTCAGAGACGACAAATAGTTACTTAGGGCGACCTTAATTATAGATTTTGCTTAACAAATAAAGACTTAGATGAATTAAGTGTAAATTAGCTTAGCAAAATCTATTGTTTGGAGTGCCATTTGGCTCCTATGAGTGAAGCTGTAAGAGTTACAGTTTGCGAACCAATAATTAGACAAAATATTTTGATTTCATTTGGTTTTCGTAGCAATAATTGTAAATTGCGCAACAATCACACCAAATGCCAAATACTAATGAAAGCAAAGACTGTTTTGTAGATGACCGTATAGTGAACTAAGACAGACCGAGAATACACTGAAAAATACCGGGTGTGCTTTTTTACTTTTCGGAAAATTTTCACATGGACCATGATTCTGAGAAACTTTCCCAGACTCTAGATGCAAGTTTGATGATGCAAGAAGATGCAGCGGTAAATTTTGTATGGAGAATCGATTTTTTTCTCGTTTTCGCTTTACGGTGCCTTTCATAAACAGAAAATATCCAACAGCTATGTTCATCACAGAATGCTACTTCTATCATAAGCAAACCTAGAACGTCTGACTACGATGAGCTCGAAGACAACCAGCGACGAGTTGGAAATCATAGTCAAAATATGTTCCAAATTGTGTTGTTTTTTGTTAAATGATCGAATTTGAATTTAATACGGAGAAGATAAGTTTTGCACAAATTATTATAAAATTTAGAGACAGATTACTTATTGATCATTTATACATTTTACTACAACAACTACTAGGCTTTAAGAAGCCTGTGGAGTTTCATTATTTTAAGGTATAGTAAGAGTGTCGCGTCCTTTTTCAGACATTTTACGTCGGAAAAATAAAAAAAGAGTAAATATGGGTGTCATATAAGTCGCGTAATTTCAAACTCGGATAAATCCACTCTACCTACTTAGGAGATATTTAAAAAAAACTGATAATAATCTGAATTCGATGAGACAGTATTTTTTAATTAAGACAACAGCAATGATTAGAAATGGGCTCGTTCAACAGAATGAACAATAGAACCACACATTCTTTTAAAATTATAATTTTTAGATTGGATTTACCTTAATTGGATAAAATTGAATTTAATATGTATTTTTGAAAAAACTCTAAGTGGATTTATAGAATTTTGATTGAACATTTCTGGATTTATCTAGATTTGAAAAATTTGATTATAAGAAGAATTAGGGATGTGATGGTGAAGTAACGGAATACTATCGACAGTAAAATTTGTAGTAGCTAACTAAATACCTAAATTAAGTACCTACCTATACAAAAAATAATACGAACTAAATGCGGATATTTAGTCATATTTACAAAAAAATTGTAAATTTTCAATCACTTTAAAAGATTATAAACAAAATTCAAAAATTCTTCTGAGTCATCTTCTTCATTTTCTTCTTCGTTCATCGCGCGCCCTATCACATTTTCACTGCTAAGCACTTTTTTGTACTAATTGCGCCAAAGATGCCCACTCTTAAGCAATATTTCTGTTGTATGGCTGACACCAAGTGCAGTTTTTCTGGTTTAAATTTTTGAACCGTTGGGCCGCGTTTATTGATTGTTTTAGCAACCTCTGTACCAGAATAGTAAGACATTAAGATAAGACACAAATCTGACGGCACAGTCATGTATTATGTAAGAATACTAAATTCCTTCATACTTATCTATTCAATGCATCCAAACTATTCTGTAACAGCGGAACAACAACATAATAAATAAATGACGATTTGCACAACACTAGTGCTAAGTCAGGACTTCGGAACGACGCGTAGCAGATGTACTATACTTGCCATATTTTCGCGCTTTCCTCTTCTTACGACGGATTTCTATATTAGGCCGTTTGCGTTGTCTATATTTGGTGGCACAATTTTGATGGAGTTATCCATTGGAACTCGCTAATTAATATAAATAAACAAAAAAAGCAGGCGAACACAGTGTTGTTTTAGCAAAGATTACGTCATATGACGGCCATTTTGAGCAAAATGCAATTCGCTGATTGGCTTGGATGGATTTACAGACATTTGAAAAAAATCTGCCTAATGGATCTATCTAATTTTGATAAAATATAAAGGTTTTAACGGTTTTTTTTCTCCAAAACTCTGTGGATTTATGTCCAACTGATAAAACGGTTTGAAAACTTGATTTTTACATTTTCTATTGATACCAAAATCTTATAATTTCTCATAATTGGATTTATCCGAGTTTGAAGTTACGCGACACATATCTTCGTCACTTTCCCTCGGGGGAAAAGAGAGATCTGACTTAACCAGTCCAAATTTAAAATGTCAACATTATTTTAGTGTTTGTTTTACACGTTTCATACAATTTATCAGCCTTTAAATAAGGAACCTAAATAAATAAAAAGCCAATAAATTTCTTAAAGGTTAATCAAAACACGGTAACTTTCCGTAGGAAGCTGATGATCGTTTATTAACTCGTGGACTTTGGCACTTTTTATCACTGTTCTATTTTAAGAATTTCTAGAAGTATCTTTGACTCGGAGAATGATCAAAAAGTTTTCGAAGATCATCGTTGAATCCGTGATACACGTTTTAAATTCATGATGTTGAAGACATTGCAAAAGCACGTGTCGGGCTTGATAAATGACCCTTCTCGGTATATAATGTACCGTGCAAAAATTATTTGTTTTATGGATTATACATATATATATAAGTATATAAATTATATAATTATATATATATAAATTAGTTAGGAGCTATGTTCTATCTATAGTTATTTATTTCTCTTTCGTTGTTTTCCTTTTTCCGATTTTTCTTGTATTTAATTATATTAAATATCACAAAAAGGGAACTTCCTTAAATTTTTAGTTTTACTTGCCTCGGTACATGTGCCGTCGTATAATCTTAACCACATCTAAACTTATTAGTAAGTATATTATAGATAGGAAAGTTTGTTTGTTAGCTATATTACTCATTTTACCTAAGTAAATAATGAAACTACTGTTTACATTTTTATAATTCCTCAAAATTTACGTAACGTAACTTTCAATTTTCCATTTGCCAGATCAGTTAAAGGTTAAAGGAATATATTTCGCTGATACCGGAATTGAACACGGGCTTATAACCAAAAAACCAGTGTCCACACTTTTTAGGACGTAGTGTGGAAACTAGCTCAACGTGGTCCAACCTAAACATTACTCCTGGAAGATCAACTTTGGCAATCAGGAAGAACAGCAATGGTTACATTTTGCAGGCTTTTGGCCTTGAGACTATGTTGTCCTGGGTTTAGGGTGCTCATGGACTCACCAGTGAAATTTCAAAACGATTAGTGAGCGACAAAATGTTTATCGATAGCTTTGCCTTACGTACAAAGTAATCTAGACGTTGTTCTATGTTTCTTTTTCTGTCCAAGATTCCTATAGTTAATTTGTAAATATACTTTTATGTTACAAAGGACAGACGTATGAATTGTTTCAAATAAAGCTTGCTTTGAACAAAGCAAATAACAATAAATTGTATGCATCGGTATTATAGAAGTTAAATGATTCTTGTTATGTCACTATTTGGAATAAAAATAAAACGCTACTTTTACATGAAGTGAATGGTTTATTACAGAAAAAAAATCGCAGCATAATATAGACACTTCGTCAGTATCTTAGATAAACCAATAAGGAAAATTAAGATAATGCACCGAGGCAATGTTCTGCAGACAAGACTCAAAGTACTTAAGTATCCAAACAATACTTTGTAAATAATGAATAACCTATCAATTATAAGTAGAATTTGGAATACCTACGCAAAAGTATATAAGGTCATGAAGTATGTATTTTTGATTCTCTGGAAAAATTACTGATATGTATTTAATGTTAATAATTGATTATTAAAGTAAAAAAGTATCGCGACGAGGACTGTACTGTACTAATTCGATATAAGAATTATAATTACAGTCAATTTGATAATTATAAGTATTTTATTATAGCAGACCACTCAGAAAGTTTTGTAAAAAAATATAATGTATGGAACAATGGCGTCAAAGAAAATATTGGGTGTCATAGAAAGAAAAACATAGTTTGCGTGGGGAACATTTTCGTGCAATGATTTTTTACATCTATAATTTAAACTTAAAACCTCATTAACAGTTTAATCTACTTCATTAGCTTTTATGAACCAGGCGCACTCTGAAGCACTGTGCACCGCTGGCATGGCGAATTTAAGTGCGGTCACTTAAATTTAAAGCATGAAGAAAGAAGTGGTCTTCCATTGACTGCTGTTACAAAAGAAAGCGTGCTACAAATGTAACAATGCGATTGAACAAAACCGGCGAATCACATACGACGAGATGAATCTGCAGATTGGATCGGGAAGTGTTCATGCTATTGTACAAAAACACCTTTGCGTAAGGAGGATTGAGCATTGGAGAAGACACAGTTAAGCTAAAAAGACACTAATCAGAATTTGGACTTTCCAGCTTTGTACCTGTAACTTATAGGTCCGTGTTAATAAACTCGACTCAACTCATGCGTCATCTTCAGAAGCGAAAGAGATATTATTACCCTAAAACATTATTACTGTCGAGTTCTTTCTCACTCTCAAGTTATTTATTAACAGGCCTTAGTCATAATTTATCATACATCTAGCCATGATGACAAAGTCAATCCCTTTTTCGAAATCCAACCGCTCAAAATTCATCATACAGTCCATCAGTTTTAAAAGAGACGAACTTTACAAATGTAAATAAGGATCAATGCGAGACGTTTTAACACAGTATGCCTAATACATGCCAGTTGCCACAATAAACTAAGATACAAAACCTAGTGTAATAAAATGCTGTGTCGCCTACGATGTTTTGGGGAAGCACGAACAATAATAACAGTTCTGTAGATAGGTTTTGCTTTATGGGAAAATATTTCGAAACTGTCCTTTCGTGATGCAATACATAAAACTGAAATGTATATTTGAATACTAAATCGGGTTTATTGTCACTAAAGTACGTTTTCTTATGGTAGCGTCGGGTGACGGGTCGCTCACTTCCCTTAATATGGTTGAGGGGGGCGATGGCTGGATCCCGCGTTAACTCGTGAACGGGTGCCGTTTGAGGGTGTTCGTCGTTTGGATACTTGGACGGAGGGAGACTTGCCGAACTAACAGACGCAGATAAGAATAATTTTGTGTAGACATAAAGAGACACTGTAAATTTATTTTGATAAAAATATACCCGTGAAGTTTCTTGCCAGTTCATCTTCAGGAAGGTTTATCCGAACTGGTGGTAGAGTCATGTTTTATTTGACGCCAATACAAAGAAGTAATAGTCAATGTTGAGAAATAAATATTTTAATTTAAATTTCAATTTGGTTTCAATGGATTATGTATAATTTGGTGCGTACTATTTATGTGAGTTTATGAAATCATTTAAGTTTTTTATTTAACTATCTACTAAGCATGCAATGTCATGAAATAGTAATACAAAGAACAATAGAATATTCTTTGCAGTATTTACTTTTCCATGTTTATTTTGATGAAATTAAAATAGTTTTAAGACTAAGCGTCTTCCAATACTAATGTGATAAAAATAAATGTTTTATTTGTTTAGTAATTGTATAAGAATTACTGTTGCAATCCAGCCTTTTGGCTACGTTGCCTTCAATAGATTCTAGTTCCGATGGTTTCGGTGCAGCTTTTTTTATTTTAGTGTATTTCGTCCTTATTATTATTATTAATTTTTAACATACTAATAATTGATGTTTAATAGTAATAAATAAATAATAATAAAGTATGAAAGTACTAAAGCGTCCCTACTATATAGAAATAGTAGTTATTCATATTAATGAGCTAGATTTTTTCAAGTAAAAAGACGTCTGTTTTATCAAATCCTAGGCAAAAATACTATTTTATAGCTAGTTATTTTTAATTATTGGTGCGAATTTTGTGAGGTTTTTTGGGATATTTTTCTTAAAAACGTCGGAACCAGCCTCTCGTATTTTCCTTATTTTTTTAGAATCTTTTGTATTGGTGTTGTTTATATCTTAAATCGCAATGCTTTGGCATATAAGTAAGTACATCGCAAATTGGGTATTTAAATACTACTTTACACTATTAATGTGGAGGATAAGGGTACGTTGCGACATCGATAACTGTCACACTTTTACGATTGTGTTCACTTTCGTATGAAACTTCAATTATATTGACTGGTTTGCTTTTTATAGCTTTTGTCAGCAATTACGATTACGTGAATTCTTGTTTCTCATTACAAATTCAGGGTGAACAGTAGTAAGTATATTTTCCAGGTCGTAATCTATAGGTATTTGTACCTACCAAAATAAAAGCAAATAAGCAAATAAACCAAGTGTTTTTACGTGACAATATTAAATATCTTAACATCCGTCCATACGTATTCCCAAACGTTTACATTATTTATATATGCAACATTATGTGATGTGTAGACTCTATTCTATACCGAGCCTCACGCAAACGCATGTTCCACAATTTGACAATCCAAATTTTAATGCAAAACTTGCAAGTACCTACTTGCTTTCCAAAAATCATCTTAAGCGCAAAAACACTCCAAAATTTGCAGTAATTTCCTTTTACATTTCCTAGTTTCCTAATTTAATTAGCTCTGTTTGAACATTCCTAACGAATGACAACAAAAAATCAACATTCGGACAGTAAAAACTTGAAAAACTAGTTCCTTTTAAAAAACTCTGTATGTGCTAAAACAAATTTTGTGTCCAAACATTTGCAAAACATTTTACATTTTTTTGGTTTTCTATTAAAATAAGCGCTGTTTGACCGGTCCTATCGAACGACATCAAAAAGTTTCCATTCGGACATGCAGTTTTTGTCAAATCATAATAATCATTATTTTCATACAAATATCAGGTCCGTTTGAATAAATTTATGCCCGGGAATTTATATACATACGTTATTACCTAATAACAAAGTGTGGCTGCATAAAGAATCTTCTAGAACCTTTATCGCCTACCGGCATTAGCAAATGGGGTCAAACAATGTTAAACTTGCCACTCTCCAATCACGCACCGAATATCCAGTTTGCGGAATTACCAAAATGCCGTTACTTAAATTCTTTAATTTGCTTGCTTTGCTTTTGGGTATGCTGCGAAAAACATTGAAGTCTGGTCGGACTCGGTACTTGTAAACGAAAACGAGAAATATCGAACTGGTTTCTTGTTCTAAGGATGCCTATCCATTCTTAAAAACAGAACAAAGGACGCTCAATTAAATCATTTCTTATCTTTCAAATAACTAAAAATTAAATGACGTTTTGATATAACTGGTAGCTGACAAACGCAAAGCGGAAACGCGACGTATAGTCTCTTCAGGCCGATCTCATGAACTAGAATGATAACTAAAACTTAACAATAATAATAATAATAAATTACCAGAAAAACACACCAACTGTATGGCCCCAAAGTAGGCTGAGCTTGTGTTACGGATGTTATATAGCGATCCCAGAATATACAATAAGGCCTTGCAACAGTAACTCGAACAATAAAATATATAATGCAGTATAAAAGTGTTTTATTTAATATAATGAATCGTGAAAACTTACGAAATTAACAATACAGTAGTTAATGAGTTAACCTAAAGAGTCTTAGTGAATCGTTTTGCAGCGGTTGGGCAATTCATACTTAGAAATGTAGGTGTATGAAAGTACCCAATATTACACGTTAAGTGTCTTAAATTAGAGATTTCTAAAAGATTAATTGCGTAAAATTATTAAAAAAAATATTTCTCGTGACCTCAAACCGCGTTAAAAAGTTTTCAAACTAGTTTTAATAAAATTGTTATCATAAAAAGATTATAAGAATGCGGGCGCAATAACAATCGGTTCAAATTCATTAGGTTAGAATTTTAAGTTAGATCCTCCAATAAGTACCACGAAAATTTAAAACTGAATAAGCAAATATTTTTTCTAGGCTTCTTACACTCTGGTAACTTTTTGGCTTGGCTTAAGGCTTTATTTTGTGGATTATAAGTATTGGTTTACGAAGTACTAGTAATAAGACTTTTTATACCTATCATATATGATACGCCTAAGTTTTTAATGTAAAGACTAGTAGCCACTTCAAAAGTCAAGGTACAGTCCGGGAACTTGGCGCAGGCGCAGATTCACATTCGAATCGGCTGCAGTGTTGTCGTCAGTATTCGGGGCGTCTACAACAGACCGAAGAACGTGGAAGTGATTCTCGCCTTAGCGTTCTACTTCGACAACGCTCCCCACCGTCCAAACCCGCTGGTCAATAAGTCAGACACAGCCAACCCCGGCCCGGCGGTTCGTTATAGTCCGCGTAATGTCTTTACAGATCCCAACGACGCTATTACAACAAGGAACAACGGCATTCTAGTAAGAAATAGTTCAACACGGCATTCGAGTCGTCCAACCCACCGGCGGGCCAACCTACCGCGGCGTAGGCATTCCTACTGAGTTTCTTGCTGGTTCTTTGGCAGTAGATGACCCTTCCGAACCTGTGGTTTCAATATACGACGGTTTCAGCCGAGGTCCGTGCCCTCTCGAGTGCCCTTAGGCATATCGTATGTAGGAGTAGTTTAAGTTCCAGTTAAGCGCCCTCAGCGCTGGGCCAGAAAGTCCGGTGAGATTTAAAAGGCTAATAAAGGCCATAAATAAACTGTCAATTTCGGAAAAGAAAGAAAAGTCTCGCCTCAGCCTTAGCCTCCGCTGACTTACCCTATTCTTTACCTTTGATCCGCCCGACCTTTTTCTGCGTTCCATAATTGCTATTCCAAAAAACAACAAGTATCTACAGTCCCAATAAAACGGTTCACCAGGAAATGACCAGAGCTTTTGGAGAAACTGCTTATGTGCCTTTCGTTCAACTTATACGTCTGTTTATTGATAAGTCTTAAAATAAATAAGATGATTCAACTCATTTGTGCGCGCGGACCTATGTGTGCGTGTGCTTGTAAATTTGCAACTTAACTTTGTGTGGCGGCCGCCATCTTGTCAAACCGTGTTCTCGTCGCTTTGGTGTGCGTATACAGTCAGGACATTTTTGCCGTTTACAGGGTGGAATTTTGCAATGCTCGAGGGAAAGTACTCTTAATACTGGAGAGAGCAAATCTACTTTAAGGAAATATTGCTTTATTTTTTTTAGGTAAAAAAGTACTGTTTCAACGTTATTCGAAAATAAGCTTGTTGCGCCCGAGAATTTAACCGACTAAAACCTGAAACATTTAAATACTGTATTTTTATGGCATCACTCAATAGAGTCCACCATAACCATCTGATACGATTCCCGGGCGTGGCAAGCCTATTTTCAAATACCTATGAATGCAGATTTTCTTTATTTTAAATAAGGGAATGTATCCGTATAGTAAAACTTGCTACCTATCTACCAGTATTTTTAGTATATTCGCTCTAGGTGGCTCTGAAAAATTTTACCCTGTATATACAAGCCTACCGCACACATGACTTAACCTTCTACACAACATTGTGTATCGTAAAATGTAAAGGATTTGCTCGGAGCTAATAAACCTGAATGTGAAGGCTAGCTCCGTCATAGTATAATTGTTTTTTTTTCATACACTTGTAACGCTGTTTGTTAACCTTTATATTTTGCGAGTTAAAATATATTTTGCCCAATACGCTTTCCTCTTTTTTTTTGCCGCCTAAGCAGCAGCCTCCGCGCGGAGGGAGGTGGAAGATGCGTCATGCATACCTCCGGAGGCAACCGTCTTCTGCAGGGTGATGTGGGACTCACCAGAGTGGCACCTAACCACTAAAAACCACATTGCTGGCTGTGGCATCGGAGTGTTAAGCAGCCTTCATCGGAGGTACGCCCAGTCAGGGAAGTGGGTGCGGGGCTTTCGTCGCGGTTTAGATACTTATATAACTAGGACTTTTGTAACGTCAAGTTATTTTACATAAAGGTCCGTCAATTACTTATATTTTGAGAGTTAGGTAGAGTATAATGATTTTTTAATGCATTTGATTTCAACAAAGTGCCTAGTAACTTTATCATTTTCTTTTAAATACATCACTACCTCAAGGTCCCAAATATATACTTGGATTTTATTCAGTTTTATGTTCAATTATGTATTCAATTGTTCGTTATAAAGATTCACAAACGTACCTACGATGCATGCTAGAGCTATGTTTAGCTGTCAAATGTGACCCAAAATGGCGATGCTTACCACCAACTCGAACAGAATCAGGATGAAACTATTCGTAGGATTAAGCTGAGCTATTGCTCAGTGCTGAAAGAACCCTAATAATGATAGGATTAGCTAATTATAAAATAAATAAACCCTAATACACTTAATAACTGTTTTAGACTATCGGGGTTATTTTCACTATAATTTAATTAATTTACTTACGGGATTCTTACCACGAAAATACAATTAACTCTACTCTTGTGTAGGTTATGTCGCACAAATAGTTAAGCAATCGGAACATTAGCACCTGCTGTAGAGACAAATTATTTGTAATAATAAATTGCGATGTAGACTGAGTAGACAACGAGAGAATTGTGAAATACTGAAAAACATATATTAAACCGCTAAACCGATTGTCATCAAACATAGCTTAGTATTATTCAGCTCTCAGACACACCACGTGTGGATACCACACATCAAGTTCAAGACACGACAGCACTTTCTGTGTCAATGGTGAACGCTACTCGCGCAGACTGAGAAACAGATGGAAATGATTGAGTTCCGTCATACCTGTCAAAACGCCTGTCAGCTTAGTCGCTCGTGACCACGTTTTATGTAAAGGTACCGAAACTTCGAGTTATAACGTAAAAGTGTTATTAAACGCGATACAATCCGAATAAAAAGTGTTTTATTTATTATCCCTATCTATCCTAATTATAAATATAGGGGAATCAAACTGTCGGAGGTCTAGCTAATCCAGAACAGTTTTCAAAGGCAATAAAATTATTATTATATCTTGAAAAATTCCACAATATTTTGTTTGTCACCATTTTAGCTAAAAAAACATATTCCAACATGCATAAAATATCCATGAAGCTGATATACAGAATTATTTATCACAAATTGTGATTCACCACAAAGAATAACTAATATTTTTGGCACATAAACAAAATAGGTAGTTTAAGTATATAATTCAAATGCATATATCAAAAACATGAATTGGTAAATAAAAACTAACCGCAGATTATGTTAAACAGATTTTATTTTTCTTAGTAAAAAATGAAGACTTCCTTATCAATAGCGAGTTTAAAGGTTATCATCGTCTTTCCTGTCTCGTTTTTGCCTGATTTGCGCTTATTCAATTATAATTCAAATGGCGGACACATACGTTTTTTTTTATTTTGCCTCATGATGGCTTGCTAGTAAATCAGAACTAACTAGTTAAAGTTCCAGATTTGGCTGTATACTTAAAAGTTTTACTTTTGTGGTAATACACAAAATAAAATACAAAAAAACAAAAATAAACAAAATTGTATTGAGCGGGATGAAACAACATAATTTTTTTTAATGTGAAGCACGTTATAAAACAATATCTTATTTAAAGTACGTTTGTCATAATCAGCGAAAACTTCTCCATGTCTTCTACGAAGGTATTCCAGACTCGACTCGAACCTAATCGACACGCAAACTCGTATTTAAGGAAACTTTACTTCGACACTTACCGTACCAAGATGTCCAGATATAGTAAAATTTGCTCTCAACAATAGGCTATTAACAGGACCATTAGGGTATAGATGTATCAAGCCATATATCAAATTCCCATCGGTAGCATATTCAAAATAAGACGGACACGGCGATTCCGTGAACTGCGCACTTATTATATACACAAACTGTATAATTAATAAATTAATCCACTTCATTGTCACGTGCGTTGTGGTTTTTTTATATTATTATTATAATTAACTGGCGTCCATCTTTAAAAACGAGCGCACGGCGCACGATGCGCGTTTAAACTGCTTGCTTACTTGTAAATTCTGTACAGTCGACTACAGGCTAAAGAGATGATAAATAAAATAATAAATAAATAAATAAATTTTTTCATGATATCAAGTTTACTTTATTTTGGTTACCTTGCTTTATTTTTAAACTCGGGATAAAGAGAAGGTTGTTGAAGGTTCATGAGTGCGAAACATTCAAATTAAAAGGTTCATGAGAGCGAAACATTCAAATTAAAAGGTTCATGAGAGCGAAACATTCAAATTAAAAGGTTCAATATCTGCCAAACCAAATAGATGGCCGAGTAGCGTAGTGGTTAGAAGCACTGTCTCATACGCCCATACGTACTCATTGAGGTCCCAGATTCGAGTCCTGGTCGGGGCATTCATTTGTGTGATGAACACAGATGTTCGTTCTCGGGTCATGGTTGTTGATATTTATATATGTATGTTTATTCTCAGTTCCCCCAGTTCTCTGTATGGTCATCCACAGCACAAGCTCTGCTTACTTCGGGGCCACACAGTTGGTGCGTTCGTCTGGGGATTTATTATTATTATTATAAGTTATTTATAGTTTATTATAAGTTTTTTATAAAAAAAATTCTTGATTTAATCCTAACACGATGAACAGTTTAGTAACTTAAAATAGGTACCTAAGTAATGTTTTCGTTCGTCCGTGTATGGAACTCAAGCATGATTATCAAATTCCAGTTATCCGAACAAATATTTTTTTTGCTTTAAACTACCTCATATTTTGCTATATACCTAGCCTATATGTTGTTTTTAAGAAAATAGCTCATATAATAATTGTATAGTAGTCTAGTATTCTTAGATAAGTGTACACGTTGTATCATCATGTATTTGATAGAATAGAACACATTTTTCATTAAGAGTTTTATCAGCTGACTGTACATCTGTACAGGATCGGATTGATGGCATTCTGCTCGACAGCCAGCTTTCGATCAAGTTAATCATACCCAGGATTCCCCGGCCTAGAAAACTCGTACGATAAATAAAAACTTGTCCAACTATTTGGTTTTAATAGCGTAAACCATTAACTGAATACCACGCACTGGCAGCTAAGTTTCTTATGAATAAATATATAATAACATAATAATAATAGTCTATTTCCCAGAAAAAAATTCTAAGTCTCTTTTCAGGAAAAATTGGTCAACCCAAATACAAGTTCTAAAACTTTCTGCGCTAGATTGCATCGTATCGCAGCAGAAGTCTTCTCCTAAATTGATTGGACATGTTGTTTTACTTGCTGGTGACTCTAACAATAATTTGGTGAAAGGGCAAATGAGTTTTATACAATACTAAAAAGGAGAGAAAACAAAAATTAAAAAAAAAAGGATCGATACAATTTTAACAATAACAGTATGTACTGGGCTCCGTGAAATTTAAATTTTGAATTAATATTTAAAGATATAATATAAATTGGTATGAGGTGAGTGTAGCGAATGTGTTCTAGTTTTTTGGTAAGTGTTTGTTTTTTATAAATTTCTAGTGTATGATTCATCAGTTAACTTACAATTCTAGGAATAGATGTTTTTTCACGGAAATTTTGCAGTCATATTTTCGGAAGCATTTGAGATTTAGTAGAGCTCTTAGTGAGTAGTGATCTCAAACTTTTTTTGATGTGTGTATATAGTAAATATAATTTTAAAACATACAACATTAAGAAGTAAGACACCTATGACTAATGATGTACATGGGTGCTGTTGCCACTTACCATCAGTATACACTTACAATAGTAAAAAAAAATCCTAATGACACGTGAAATAAAACCTAACATTGAGGTGTGTTTTTCACTACTTTTCTTTGGGATATTTCTTTGGGATAAGTTATGTGATCCATAAATTCATAACTAACATTTAGTTTTCGAATACCTAATAAACTTCCAAATAAGTATTGTTCTTTCGTCTCGAAACTATTTCACTAAAACTGGTTTTGTCCAATCAGCTGAACGATAAGTACTGATTTATTTTATATCTAAAATATAAGAGCATCGTGAACGTTACGAATATTCGATGATATATGAACTAAGACGGGGCGCAATATGGACATTTTTTTTCGTTTTAACAACGGTTCCCTTGGTAGATTCTGCTGTGTCAGCAACAAATCCTTTGCGCGGCGCTTAATAAAACAAAAAAGTGATTTTTAATTTCAAATTAGCTTCTTTCTAAGACAAACCTGTCTTTTTCTTTCAAATATGTTAAATATCTTTTTTTAAATAAGGTGTTTAACCTGCTTTCAAGGTTCAGTCCAGCTCACAGTCCAGTAGCCGACACCAGACAAAGTCGCTGGTTTGCTTATAATTTGGAAAAATGACACGTCACACCACAAGATACAATTGTTTGAAAGTTATTGCTTGTGTCTTCAACTGACAATTTTTAGTTTCCAGTGACCTAGACCACACCTTTTTCAAGCGGGTGCGACTGGGCACGAATAGTGTCTACGTCTGCTTGGGGCATGATTGATTTCATGGTGAGCATAACAAATTAAAATATTCGCTGAAGTGTTGTGAAAAAAATGTCCATATTGCGCCCCGTGTCAGTTCATATATCATCGAATATTCGTAACGTTCACGATGCTCTTGTACTTTAGATATAAAATAAATCAGTACTTATCGTTCAGCTGATTGGACAAAACCAGTTCTAGTGAAATAGTTTCGAGACGAAAGAACAATACTTATTTGGAAGTTTATTAGGTATTCGAAAACTAAATGTTAGTTATGAATTTATGGATCACATAACTTATCCCAAAGAAAAGTAAGTGAAAAACACCCATTAATCCACGTGATATAAGGCCTAACCTTATATCTCGTGTCGTTAGGATTTATGGTAAGTGGACAATATATAGGCGTAGGTGTTTTATTTCTTAAATAATGTAAAAAATAATAATTGTGAATGCAAATTGACATATTTTATCTTATTGTTTTATCATCTTCATTTTTGTATTTTATTTTATTTAGCATGTTTAATTTAATAATTTAATGTTTACTGTTGTACCGCCCTAGACGAGATCTAACAAAAAAACTCTACCGCACTAAATAGGTCTACGTTGATTGTAAAGAAATGGTTAATAGATAAATGTTTTTACTTTATTAATTAATCTAAATTTAATATAAAGACACGATATGTTTCTTTTAATTGATTTGAGTATCTCTGAAACAATGAACAATTCCAAATTGTAATTTTTGCAACTGACATTGCATGTTGTTACGCTATAAAATATGAGAAACGATAATTATGTAAGTGTAACCACCACATATTACCATATTTTCACCAATAAAGAAGAATAGATTTTAATTTTGAAGGAGTGAACAGATATGAACTAAACGGATACATAGTCATTTGGCTGAATAGCTTTGATCAGCTAACCTGCTACTCGTTATGTAGATTTATACATAAAGCACAGAATATGCAATTTGCTAATTATTTTTTTACAAAGGTGTTGATAACTTGCGAGCCGAGCAAAACAAATGAGCTTCCGGTAGCACCCGGTGAAGCGCCATTACGAAAATTAAATAAAAAAACTTGCTGTCAGGCAGGATACACAGGCCAAGGTCTTTGTTTTTATCAAAGGAGATCGCTTTATTATATTTATTTATCGCTTATATTATATTTGTCAACACAGTGTTTGACCTAATCGACCGCCGACAATCACTCGAATCTACATTTCTCATCACTATACATATCCAAATGCCTACACATCTGGTTTCATAACAGGATACGTTTTTTTAAATACGTAAAAAAAGGCCAGCATCATTAACAAACGAATCGGCGCGTCATACAACTCACTTATATCAAATATTGATGATAAATTAATATCTTGCATATTATATTACTGATTTTCCTGTTACACTAAAAAAGTTTAGCATCCGTATGTTTGTTTCTTCACAACATACGAAAACTAGTCGATGAATTTACTTGAATTTTTAAACAACAAAGCACAAATTTAAAAAGTACTACTGTTTGTGATCTTTAGACCATAACCACTAATTGCGATGAAACGAATCGGAGTCTTTGAACAATTGGACGTTTTAGCTGCGAGACGGGATAGTAGGTTACTGGTTTGATACTTGCACCGATTCGACCATTCGACGTTTGACGTATCTTCTCGAGGTTTTATTAGTTTCGTTGAATAATGATTATTGATGTTAGTCACGAACAACGTATTCATTGATATATTTGTTACAGCCAAAGTGAAAAATCTAGACATTATGTATAGTATTTTAAGCATAATATCTACCTAATAAGGCAGAATTTATTTGTTTATAACACACAAAAGAATACAACTTTAATAAAATTAACCAAAACAAAACTATAAACAAACTTAAGTCTAAGTTGCATTCCACAAAAAAAATTACCACGTCATCTAGCTATTACGTATAACATCTGTAGCGATTTCATCATCATCATCATCATCATCAGCCCATATTCGTCCACTGCTGGACATAGGCCTCCCCAATTTCACGCCATCGAGGTCTATCCTCGGCTACTCGCATCCAGCTCCTGCCAGCCATCCCGCGCAAATCATCACTCCACCGTGTCTGAGGACGTCCTACACTACGTTTGCCGAGACGCGGTCTCCACTCAAGAACTCTTTTACCCCAACGGTTATCGGTTCTTCGGCTAATATGGCCAGCCCACTGCCACTTCAGTTTGCTAATCCGGTGCGCTATGTCGATGACCCTGGTTCTCTGCCGGATCACTTCATTTCTGATTTTGTCCCGCAGAGAAACACCGAGCATAGCTCTTTCCATAGCACGCTGAGCGACCTTTAGCTTGTGGACCAGCCGTGCCGTTAGTGTCCAAGTTTCGGCTCCGTTTGTCATGACGGGTAGGACGCACTGATTGAAGACTTTCGTCTTTAGGCACTGTGGAATCGTGGATGTGAAGACTTGACGTAGTTTCCCAAACGCTGCCCAACCTAGCTGAATTCTTCTATTCACCTCGTTCTCAAAGTTGTTTCTACCTAACTGCAATGTCTGCCCGAGGTAAACATATTTTTGAACAACTTCGAGAACGGCTCCGTGCACTGCAATCGGTTCCGGTAGTACATGTTCGTTGAACATGACCTTGGTTTTATCCAAGTTCATCCGTAGGCCGATGCGTATAGAAGAGTCAGCCAGGTCATTCAGCATCTGTTGTAGGTCCTGCAGCGTTTCTGCTATGATGGCGATGTCATCAGCAAATCGATTAGCTAAAGTATAAATTGTAACTATGCAAGATCGTTATGATAACTTTATCACAAAATATTAGACAAATTATAAATTTGTCTAAAATCTTACATAAGTGCGCTACTTTTATATACGTAACTTTTATATGTACCTATAATAAACAATATTTGTTGTAATATAGTAAATATGTGATTGAATAATTTAAGGTTATCAATATATTTAATAAATAAAACATTGCATTGTAAAGAACTTAAACATTAGTTAAAAGCTGTGAAATTTTATTATAGTGCTACTCGTATCTTTGATTCGCAGCACTTTTGCTGCTCACAGCGCTATCAGCGCTAAAAGTGCTCAAAACCGTTCCGATTCGTTTTAACGCGCTAAAAATGATATTAGTGCTATTGCAATCGGAACGGTAAATAGCGCGCTAATATTCTGATTGTTCGTCGATTAAGTCTAAAGTTATAATTTCATTAAGATCTTCGACCCTGAATAAAGTAGGAGCCATTTTTTAACATTATTACAAAAGAAAATTAATAAGCAAGCTCTTAAATCTATAATCGACTAATAAAAATATCAACAAAGTAACGTCATGTTGATGACAGTTTTGACAGGCTGCTCACAGCAACCATGCTCCGTAGCTTGGGCACTGTGAGCGGGAAGATGGCGGCGTTTATGACGTCATTGATGACGTATCGATATCGCTGTGAGCGCGCTCACGGGCAATCGGAACGGGTATATGAGCGCTGTGAGCGCTATAATCGGCAAACGGAACGCAGCATGTTTTTCGTTTGCGTGCTACTTCATAGCAACTACTGCACAGCTGTACAGACCAAATGAGTGAACGGCCAAGCTGATTAGTTTATTTTCACAACCCGCCTATTTGACTCCAATTTGGCATTTTTCATAGAGTTGAGGAACCGATCGAATTAAATGATACTTCTATTTTTGACAGAAGATTCTTCTTAAACTAAGGGATAAGACTTTATTTATACGGTGAATGTAATGCACCTATATTAATCACGGCCGTGAATTACTTTTTGGGGCCTGAACTTTTATTCAGGCTTTAGAACTGGAACCTGAGATGAAAATTTACATTAAATTTACTATTTATACTTAGAAACCATTTTGTTCAGTACGATAATTAATACATTTCTTATAAATTGATTATATAGTTAGAGTATTAAAGAGTAGTGACCAATCTAAACTTAGGTCAAAGAAAATATTGATGCCTTTTATTTTAAATATGAGAATGGTTTTATGTTTTTCTTTTTATAATATCTATTTACTGTACTTATATATAAAAGGCCCATAGGGCCATAAATAAACTGTCCATTTAAAAAAAGAGACTGTACTTATAATAGAATTAAACAGTGAGGCTCCAGTGACCTTGTTTGTTACGCTAGTTACTAGATATAATTCGCATAAATATCAATAAAAACACACCAACTTTTAACATTATCTATTTACTGTACTGGCCCAAAAGTAAACAGAGTTTATGTTTTGGAAGTTCAATGTTCATACAGCGAACTTAGGGGAACCCAGATTATATGAATGTACATATATAAAAATCGACAACCAAGAACCAAGCACAAACATCTCTATTAATCACACAAATGAATGCCTCGACCAGAACTCAAACCTGAGACCTCCGGCGTATGCGGCAGGGCTAATACCCACTACGCCTTTCGGCCGTAAAGATCTTTTTGACATTCGAACATATTAGAAATAAATAGCACTACTGCAAATTATGGCCATCAACATCATGGACATCATTTCACATTCTCGGATGGTGGTAACTTTACGTTCGGGAATGTCATTGATTGAAATGAAACGTTTTTACTGACAGTGAACTGGTTAGTTGAGGTAAAATTGGTAACAGTCCCCAGACTCCTGTGATATAACAATGCCATGATGTTTTTACAGCTTTAGCAATATCCACGTCCGATATTTTTACCACAATCTTATTAACCAACTCTAGCGCAGCATTTTAGCAAAGATAGCTAACACTTTATCGTATTTTTGTTTTTAACATTTTATTTTTTCCTTAGGCAGTGCGAAAAGATATCTTAAAAATGCTGTTGGTAGTAAGTGTTTTTTAAACACCACCACACACCCAAAGGTGTTTGGTGTACCCAATATGATTCTAAACGCAAGTGAACTCATATCGTACAAAACCAGTATATTTTAATTGTTTTCCAAATTTAAAGTTTTGGTATGGTTTGTGGAGGTTTGAAAAAAATTGAAAGAAGACTCGATGTTGATAAAGAGAAGGTATGATCTATGCCAAACTTACCGTGTTGTGATTGGTTTAGGTGCGTGACGTTTGTTTACATTAACGCTTATAAATGCAAGAAAAAATAGCTGTCCTCTTTTTTTCTTACTATTTTAAGTAACGCCATCCTTTTCACATTATTCGGCAATGTAGTCAAATTTAAGCAGCGAGGTGATAAATACATGGAGTAGCCGTAATGTCCTATATAAATAAGTAGTTATGTATATCGACGAGGAAGAAGAGGAAGAACTTGGTTGTCTCCCTTTACTTATACAAAAATGCTAATAAAAGAAAGAGATAGTACTATTTTTGAATGTTGTCACTAAAATATCAATCATGTAGTGACGTCATAGCAGGTGGCTAGCGTGCCACAAATCGCCATTTATTGTTACATTACTGTCAAAAAAAGCTGTCAAAAGTGATGTTCCGGAGCTTTGATTATTTAACCAGATATCGATGATCATTATTAATATGCTTTTATTTTTCATACTTTCAATGTAAATGATAACAGGGGCTTACGCAGTAAATCATATCGAAACGGTATTTGCTTTGCTTGCCGTTGTGCGAGTATTTTTGAATCAAAAATGCGTGAAGAAAGAGGGAATTAAGCTTGCTTAGAATTGTTAATTTTGTTATTGAATATTAGTATATTATTGGTAGTTGTTTTGTCTGTTTATGAATCGTAATTATTGAAGACAAGACAGACTTTAATTGATTGAACCGAAAACTTTGATGCTTGACCTTGAATAACTTTTTAAGCAAACATGGGATCTTTCGGTGTTTTATTTATAATAGTGTACCCCAGGTCTGTACCAAAATTCAGCATGTTGGGAATTAATGCAAACTGACCGCTATTTTTCTGGCTAATTTGACGGGACTATATCAAAAATAAGAAAATAAACTGTATAGTTCTTTATTTTTTATATTAAAAGAATTATAATGAAAGTAAATAAACCATAAACTATGATTATTTTATTTACGTCAATCTCTCGCAAAAGTTCATTAAATTACAATATTATATTGCAAGTTCTATATTTAGTTTTAAAATATCGATAGTAGATTCGATACTCTCTGTGCAACACTAAAAATGGACGCCATTTTATGTTACATTTCAAGTTTAGGTATGCACGTTTTTTTCGTACTTAGGGCCTGTCCATTAGTTAGAGGTCAATGAATTTAAGATAAAATATATGTCTGTAGGTCACAATCACAGAACAAGCAAAACGGTTAGAAGGGATATCAATGCAGTATTCACACAGTACACACAAGCTTACGTACATGCGAAAAAGCCAATCATAGCTCGTCGATATCCCACGATATAATTCAAACGAATCATGCGCACATTGCATGTCTCATTTACACTAATGATTGTCAAAACATTTTATCAATATCGACAAAAATAAAGAACAAGTTTTGAAAATCTCATAAATTTTTAATTTTTATATGTTATAAGTTTACTATACATGAACGTAATTAAAATGTTTAAATAAAAGTATTGTAACATAATAACGGACGCAAAAAACATTGCATCAGCAACTTTCCTATGAGAACGAAATTCACTACAATCACTGACTACAAGGTACAATTACAAGAGTAAATATCAACAAAAGAGGCCCAACTTCGTACAGCCCATTATCTTCATAACCACATCGCAAAACTAATATATAAACGCATAAAGAATCCTTAAAACTATTGGAATTTGTGAAATCTACAAAAATTCTACGCGAGAGTTTTAACTGAAAAACTGATTATTTGGAAAGGATTACTATTTATGTATGAAACGAAATTGTTACTTTAGCCAGTCTTGACAGTTCTTGCTCTGCAAGTAATAATTGTACAGGATGTTTCTTTTCAACTTTCACGTTGTTGAATTTTGATGAAGTGTCAAATATGACCAATTAAATTGGCCGAATAATAGGTAGGGATATCAAATGTTTACTACAAAATACCTGATAAAAGATATCACAAAATATCAGAACGATCGGTTACGCAAGAAAGGCGTGATAGTGTAAAAGATAATTAAACAAACAATCTCACTTTTATACTATTAGTTATTATTACCGCAGCTTTTAGATATTACCCTTTTTGCATATTTAAGTTGGAACTTCGCAAAATCCTGACATATGAGAAAGGAACCACGTGCAAAGTATAGGAACCAGTATGAATATTACTGCGTGCGTACCTAGCCAAAGGTTCTTTATAAACTTTTGTGCTTGTAAATTATTGTTATATTTAAACTATAATTAAACTGACAGTGAAAGTTCAAAAAAGGTTTTTATTTATTTGGATCAGTTAAAACTACATACTAAGAAAGTGTTATCCGGAAATAGTTCTTGAATTAGAATTTTTTCTTTACTTACCGAATTATGCAGCATCGATTTTTTATTTTAGACAGTGATCAAAGCGCGTTAACACTATACGGCCACAGGTCTTTTTTGTAGCCGCGTGGAATATGCGTCATGCATACCTCCGCAGGCAACGGTCTTCTGCGGGGTAATGTGGGACTCACCAGAGTGGCACCTACCCACTAAAAACCACCTTGCTGGCTGTGGCATGGGAATGCTAAGCAGCCTTCATCGGAGCGACATCCGGGGTCATCGGAAAGGGGGTATTTTATACAGCGCGGCCACAGGCAATAAGGATTTACTAACGGTGGGCGGCGGCTGAGCGGCCGGTGGGTCTGTAGCGCGCAAGGACGCCGAGTGGCAGAGGCCTGGCAGCGGGAAAAATTAACTAATAGTATAAAACAGGATACCAGCCGAAAAACTTCAAAATCACTTAATACACCAAGTACATACAACTGTGTTACTGACTTATATATTTAGTTATATATATCGCAACCTACATTTATGTACAATATTTTATCTTTTTTTTTTTATTATATTAATTTTTAATTATACAATGTTGATAAAAGCGAGAGGCATTTAATGAAACCACATATACTATAAGGGTGCTATTAATAAAAATCGTCTATTCCAACCATAGTACAACTGTACTCTAGGACTTGTTAATCCAAGAGTAACAAAGAGTTAAGTTTGTAATTAGTTTGCCATTAATAATCAAGGCGTAACTTCGAAGTAACAATACACACTTTAGACCGGTTATGATATGAATGTTCTGGCAACTCTCAATATTTCAAAGTAAAAAGAATGAGTTAATGAATGATAAAGACAGCAAAAACTGTCCAGCAACTGTCAACGCTTTAGGCGCCTCCTTGTGTGATTGATTAAATTTAAATTGTGTCTGCTCCAACTGTTCTGTGTTCTGCGAGTCCTGATATGGGCTCGATTTAACATTTCGTCGCTTATTAATCGCTGTCAAAACTTTCCTTTTATTAACTCGATAATAAAAACGGCAGTAGATTGACTATATCTGAACTTCGTTTTAAACTCAGATTCCTGAAATTTTTCCAGAGGATTCTTACCTATTTTATAATGTTTCACACGCCTCAATAATGGGACCTGGTTATAAACCTCATCAATTTCCTCTATCACTCTCAATCATCATTATAGTAATCTCTTACCATTCTTATTTTACAAAATAAATACACAGGTAGCTAAAAAAGTTGCGGTCAAATAATGAAATCATAGATAACTATATATAAGTAGCTACCTACTTATTTTACGCATTCTCCATGCTTAGTCATTCGTTAAACTATGTAGCGACAAGGATTAAGTCTTACTTCGAGTTTAGAAATGGAATAGCTTATTCCCTCCTTACTGCATATTTATTAAAACAAAATGTCATTGCGTCAAATATAAAACTAGGCTTAAAATTAATTTTACTTTAGTCTGTGTTTATTAATAAGACCTTAAGCGCCTACTGTTAATCCGAAACTATTAAAAAAAAGTTTACGAGAAGTATACGAAAAAACGCTTTTCAAAGAACTTAAACAGCTTAATAATTAAGTTAAAATGTAAACATCCTTTGTTGAGTAGCCTGGCGCCACCTGCGTAACAAATTGGCAACGTAGCATTTGAATAGCATAGCGCGTGCGGCGGCGGGCTCACCGGCTCGCAGACCTACCTCAGGGGGGGTCAGCTTTATTGCCTGATTGAAAACTACCTAGAGGGGAAAACTTTTATAATCTTGAAAACAGCGAGTATTCGTTCACTCATTCACTGATAGATGACACACTAATCTCACTCACTCATCATATGGCGTTCGTTCATATTGGGGTGTGGTTGTTTTTGCTATTTTTGTCGTTTGCTCCACGATAATTAAGAAAAATTTTGAGGTAATACTGCGTCGAGTAGAGTTCTGGCTCCTCCGCTTCAGTGTTATGCATATGTCGAGATAGTGACTCTTTAGTTTTGCTAAAAGAGATAGTGACTCAAGTGTTTTGTTGTTTGTAAACATAGTGGTCTTTTACCGGCGGCGACATAAAAATGTCTGAAAGTCGGCGAAAATGTTTCAAGTGTGGTAAATCTCCAGCACTGGATAACATCAAATTGTTTAGATTTCCAAAACCTGCTGTAAGAAACCTATTCCGGTAAGTACTTTTGGCCAATAGTTGTATGTATATAAGTAACCTCATGTACATTTTTCAGCTCGTTTTCAATAAATTAAATCAGTTTTATATAACCAGACTAAAATAATTTTTAAAGTTAAAAACCTTTAAAGACTTAAAATTACTTCAACTTACATTAAATTTAATGCTTTTATGTATATTTGTTGTAGCTGCACATTATGGGCTAAGTACATGTTTCCTGTGGAAGAAGAGCTCTATACATCTGTAAAATTTCAGAAAAAGCTCTTTAGTGAACACAGAATGCTGTGTGAGGATCATTTTGCTGTGGAAGATTTCACAGACGCCTTGAAGCAGATATTACTGTACACTGCAGTCCCACATGATGTAAGTAATAATGAAATTGTTCATAATTTCAAAGTTCCCACTTTCAAAAATTTACTAAATATGTGTGTGCCGGATGTGGTGTGGATGCGGAGGATGGTTAATGCTTTGTAGAGGTAAACAACCGTTAGTAATCTCTGGAAAGCTCTCTAAAATTTAATGGTACCTCTTGTTTGATGATATAGCTATACAAGCAGATGTCCATATTATTTAGTTGTATTATATTATTTGCTTATTTGTGCAATCTACAATTAAGTTGTAATGTATTAAAAAAGTCTATACCTATTATACCTTTGGTAATATCAGCTATGGTACAGCACCAAACAAAATTGCATCTTAAGCATAATTTTAAACTTAAATCTATAACATAGGTACTGATGGTTATACAATTGGCTTTGCAAAGTTCTAACAATCTATAGCCATCAAACAAAAATCCAAAATTGCAATGCAACATCATTTCTATTTCCAACCATCCAAACACACCATGTGTATCTGATAAATAAACAAAAATAGATCTTTATTTCCAGTGAAAGCATAGCTCACATTTGGCTGGAGCCTCCCTTTATGTAAGCGAGTAACCTGTGCTAAGAGGCACCAATCTTCCATTGCTAAGATACATCAATAATTAAAGCAAATAATAACAAAGTACAAAAATATTAGATACACACTTACAAATCAGTTAACACCTAACTTACACTCATATTTATACTTATACTAATGTGTGTGTAAAAGTAGTGTGGAATGAAAATTGTTTATTTAGTTTATATTCAAATCATGTAATCTTAAGTTGTAATAATTTTGTGCAAGAACAAACTAACTGAATGCTTACTACAAAATAAAATGCTTACTTCAATTTTGTATTATTTTTTTACAGAAGGAAAATGTGCCTGTGATGTTTCCTGAGTATTTATCACAACCTGGTCCATCAGGAATTCAAAACAGAAATCTGCAGACTGCAACAGCTTTACCTGTTATAAAAGGTCCTCTTATGGACATTACTAACAAAAAAGATAGTTCAGGGTCTAGTGGAACAGCTAAAAAAATTATGTCAGAAAATGACAATAAGCTCCTTCAAAAATGTACCAAGTACATGAAACACATTATTCAAATGAAGCGAAGAATAAAAAATTTGAAAAATAAACTATTATTAAATGAGATTACAGAGGATAATTGCGTAAAAAACCTTGCAAAAAAAATTACACCAACATTTGCACTAATATTGGAGTCACAATCAAAAAAAAATTTAAAAGAAAATCAACTGGTCGTAGGTGGACAAGAAATGATAAAATTATTGCTCTCAGGCTTTATAAAAGGTCACCTACATGTTATAGGCTACTAAGGAGGCTTTTTATGTTGCCTTCTCCAGGTACCTTAAAGGCACTGCTTAATCAAGTACCATTTGATGTTGGTGTTACCCAACAAGTTTTGAGTGTCTTAAAGGACTATGTCAAAAGACTCAAGCCATCAGATAATGAATTTATTTTAATGTTTGATGAAATGTCAATTAAAAAAAATTTTACTTATAACAAAAAAAAAGATTATATTGAAGGCTTCCAGGATCATGGCTCACATGGAAGATCACCAATTGTAGCACCATATGCCTTGGTGTTTATGATTGGTGGAATAAGAAAAAAAGTGAAACAGCCTATTGCTCATTTTTTTTCAAGTAGCTTTTCAACATCAGATAGACTTGCTATACTTATACAAGAGGTAGGTAATTTATTTATTTTAATTTCATTTTAATAAAGTTACATTTTAGATCATCAATGTTATGAGATATGATAGAAAAGTTTGTATACTACCCCTGGATGTTTTATACAAAATTGATCCACTTATACAGACCCTGTGAATAAATTTTTGTATTTTTCAGATTATACAACAATGTTTCGCAGCTGGCATTAATATATCAGCCACAGTTTGTGATATGGATGGAGTCAATAGGAAAGCTCTGTCTATCTTGGGAGCAACTTTAGAAAACCCCACTATTGCTGTTGGAGAGAAGACAGTTGTAACTCTATATGATGCACCACATTTATTGAAATGTTTTAGAAATTTATTTATAAAATATGACATTGAATGTTTTACAAATATTTCTTCTGTAGGAAAGATGGGAAAAGGTAATTATTTAATTTCATTATTTTATCTACTTTTCTTTGTAGCTTTGTAGATAGCTTGATCACAGAGATTATTGCCACATTATCTCTGTGATCAAGCTATCCTGGGTACCAAACTGCACCTTGTAAGAGTGCCCAACCAAAAATTACCTCAAGTAGGTAAATTAAGAAATGATATCTTCTAACAAGAATAGATTATGATACCATAATTAGCCTAATATCAAAGAGCAAACATTTTACCTCTAAACTAAACATTAAACTCAAAATAGTCTACTATATGTTTACCTGAACATAATATACTTAACTTTATTGGAGGCAGAAGGAAATATAGTATAAAAGTTAGCCAAAAATTGATAATTTTGAGATGTGTTACTAATAAGCTATTCATAACCCACCATTCCAGGTGTTGCCAAATGGGCACATATTAAACAATTTTATGAATTGGACAATAAAAACCATAATTTTGTTTATGCTCCTGCCTTGACAAAGGACCATTTAGAGCCTAACAGCAGACAAAAAATGCGGGTCAAACTTGCTGCACAAGTTTTTAGCCATTCTGTAGCAGGAGGATTCTACGCTAAAATATCGGATGGTATGCAATTTGTTCTTTCACTGTACACATATAATTTAATGTAATTAAATTTTAATTTTAATTAGAAACTTGTAGAATTGTAGTGTTTATTTAACAGGGCCCAGGTCGTATTCTACTTGAGGTATCTACAAAATTCACATCAATCTATTTAGTAGCTACTATTTTCATAGCCGGCCAATGGGCACGCTACCCACCTGATAGTAAATGGTATTCGCATCATTAGTCATAGGTTATTTAATAATTAATAGTAATTGTGATAATTATATCGACGATGCGTTGCCGACCGTAGGCTTCAGTGGGAATTGCCTTGGTTCTAGTAACTGCCCGGCTGTTCCTTCCCATTGACCGAAATGGTCATTTCGGGGCCAGAATTATCCTTACGAAGTCAGGATAATTAAAAACTAACCTAACAAAGTTCATTACTATAAAACTTACCACCACCATTTTTTGTGTTGCAGGAACGCTCCCTTCGAAAGCTGCTGTTACAGCTAACCTCATAGAAAATATCGATAAATTATTTGATACCCTTAACGGTGACACTTCAAATTTACGTCGGGGAAAAATATACTCTACAAACCTAACAACAAAGAGTCCACATTGGCAATTCATTTCAGAAATGAAATTATTTTTTAAGAGCATGCAATTTGTGGGATCTAGTCGAACACCTCCTTCTCAAGAGGGATGGATTTGGACATTAAATGGTATTGAGTTATTATTCAAAAACTTACAAACCACACATAAAATCAAGAGTCTAGCAACAAGACGTTTGCAGCAGGATCCACTAGAAAATTTGTTTGGATGTATTAGAGGTAATTGTGGCTCAAATACCAATCCAACAACAGAGCAATTTGTGGCTGGCCTTAAAACATCCATTCTAAGTAACATGGCGCATATTGGGACAACCGGTAATTGTGAAAATGACAATAATGTTACCCTGAATAATTTCAGTACATTATTGTCAATTCCACAATTATCAGTTGTCAATACAGATGAGGAGAAGAACCCATTTGAAGGGGATATACCTAATGATCTTAGAGTGTTTGGGTCTACTAATGAAATAAATGAAGGCAGCGCAGAAATGCAAGCATGTGCATATGTATGTGGCTTTTTATTAAAAAAAATGCCAACTACAAGTTGTGGCACTTGTACTAATTTATGTGTATCCCCACAAATGGAAGCTTTTCACAATTTAACTCAATGCAGGGAATACTGTGATGAAAAAAAATCACTCAACTATGCCAGCAAAAGTTTTGTTACTTGTGTAGAGGCTTGTGCTTCTTTAATAAACACTTTTTTAAAAGAGAAAGGTCATATAAAAAATTTAAAAAGAAGTGTTATTGAAACAATTAAATGTAATATAAACTTTGATTTTCTCAATAGTTGCAGTCAACATAGGGATAGTAACATAAGTTTTATTGCCAACAGTTTGTTTTTTATTTGCATTAGGCGATTTTGTACAGTAAAAAACCGCTTATTTGCAGACGAAGCTTCCGCGTCTGCACTCAAAAGAAAAATGAAAATTATACTTCACAAATAATGTGCCATCCCGAAAGGCGACTGCTACTCTTTTATTCTCATTTTTTCTATTATTCTCATTTTTCGAATTCCATTTCTACACTATTGAAAAAAAAAACATTAATTAGGTACATTCTAAGGACTGGCAAAGTTTCTTATAATAATCAAATAGCTTGATAAAAAAGATATAATTTCTAGGTTTTTACTTTTTGTAGATAAATAAAAAGTTTAATGATTTGTGAATCTTCAAAAATCAAGCCGATGACTTTTTATCATTATTCTTTACTATTTCATTTAAAGGTCGAGTCTATTGTCCAGCCCTTTCAGTATTGCACTTTATCTTGTTACACTGAAAAACTTTTTTTTAAATCATAAATGATTGCATATTATGTTAGAGTTATGTTACATAATTTTTATTAATGTTTATTACAGCCATTATTGAGTTCAATTACTTATACAGGGTGCTACTATAATGGCGAATTAATTTTTTAGGGGAGTAAGGGTATCATTTAAAGATCCCAATAAACCGGTCTAGATTTATTCCTGTATAGAGTGCGAACGTTCGGTTTAAAGCCATGCCCGTGGGTGAAAACTTCGATACTTTCCGCCGACACGGCTCGTCAGACACATCGGTCGCCCATTGCAACATGTCATTGTTACTTATTAATGAATATATCTATGGTATAATAAATATTTAATATAACTATGTAACTAACAACTACTATTTCGAGAAAGAAAAACAATATTTGGGTATTTATTATAAAGAATTTCCAAATATTCATACTTAATTTACGAGCTTTTAAGAATCATTTGTTACTGAAAATTTGTTATTTGTGACTCTTGAACCATAAGTTCGCTAATTTTTATTTGATTTTTGTACTGTTTGAATGCCAAGAGCATAAAAACACTGTTAATTATAAATGCTGCTCATGTGAGAACGGTTTTTCGTTCATATAATTTGCATGGCTCATTTTCACAAGATAGCATGTTTTTTCGTATTATGTGATAAACCAGCTCTGTACTGAATATTCTCTAATCAACAATCAGATTCAAAACAAAATCAATGTATAACCGTACTTTGTTAATACTGCTCAACACAGGACAACTGCTCTTTAATTATTCGACTTGTGTGTGACTATTTATTTTTGATTCTGTGATATTCACCCACCTAGAGATATTTATAAGTTGCAATGACCAACTTTCAATTTTTTACATTAAGTAGTCAATGTTTGCTGCACAAAAAATTTCTATGTTGACTGACAACTAAAGCCCAAATAGTTATTTTGGACTGTATCATCCAAGCTTGTATTGTAAAATTTTAAGATGTACTGTATTTCCTTTTTTTTCGGTTTATGATTTCGTATATTTAAAGTAAATGTCTGATAAACATATTAATTGTTTTATTCCAAAATGTTTTCTAAGTTTCCAATCAACATATAATGCTGATTTGTCCTTCCTACCTTCTAAAACCGTCTTCTGTCAACGGATTGTGCGAGGGAATTACATCGTTTAAAAGGTTGTTTGAAATTGAGAATAATAACAACCTTCTAGATGAAGTAATGTCCCAGGACAATCCGTTGTCGGATGATGGTCTTAAATAAATCCCTGGTCGTTCGTAATTTCCCGCCCTGCTAGTATGCCTGGGTAGACTCTAGATGGCGCTAGTTTAGGAGCTGAATGATGTACGATTGATTTGTATGAAGTTGTCGTTCTTCTCCGTTAGGAGTAATATTATTCTATGACCTACCTACACAGCGGAGCGCGCGGGTTTGATGTGGATGATAATGTAAACATGTGTTGTAGGTCACGCTGGAAGGTATGATCAATGAAAATAATAAACAAAAATAATTAATTGTAACACTTACACATGAAATCTTCAATTGTTCGAAATGTCCGCCGTTTGCAATGGTACACAAATTATAACGACGTATAATATTGTTATTTAACCGTGCAATAAGGTCACTGTTTGTTGTTAAACTTTTTAATTATTAAACGCTAAAATAATCCGGTTTTTAAGTTCCTCTACGGTATTCACGTCTGTCGCGTACACTTCACTTGTCACAAACCCCCAGATAAAAAATCCATTGGAGTGAGATCCGTGGACCATGGTGGCCATCGTACTGGTCCCAATCGACCAATCCACTGCTGTCCAAACATTTCGGTGAGTAGCTCTCTGGAAGACATCACTGAATGTGGAGGAGCTCCGTCCAATTGGCACCATAAATGCCGATAATCGGCTAAGGGTAGTTCCTCCAAAAATTTTGCCGCGTTAAGGGTGCCGTCAATAAAAACAGGGCCAATAATCTGGTCCCTGTGTATACCAGCCCACACATTAACAGAGGAGCGGTACTGATGCTCTGACTCCCGAATCATGCGTGGATTTTCAATACTCCAGTATCTGAGATTTTGTTGGTTCCATATGCCATTCATTGCGTGTAAATGTGCTCTCGTCGGTCCACATGACATTTAATAAAAAATTCGGGTCGTCAGTAACTTTGTCAAGTATCCACTGGCAGTGAGTACGCCTGACTGAAAATCCATTCTTAAAAGGGCTTGAACTTTCTAAAATTTGTACGGTTTGCGTTTATTCCTTTTTAAAATGTTATGCACGGTTCTATGGCAAACTCTAAACTGGCGTGCGTCTATGCAGACTCGATGTGGGGTTGCGGTCAAAATAGTCAAGAATCTGTTGCTGGCGCTCTGTAGGTATCTGCTGCGGTGGGACTCCCTCCTGATGCGCTGCTACTGGTTTGTTTTCCCGTGCCCGTTGCACTGCCAATACTATGGTGCGAGCGTTCCTAGGGCACGCGCGGCTGTCTCCATACCTTTCTCGGTAACTTCGCAGAGCTATAGCTGCGTTTCCGTGGGATTCCCCGTAGATTAAAATCATGTCAGTGTATTCTGACGCCGTGTATGTAGCACGAGGCATTGTGGATGTCTTACGTACTTACAAAATAATTAAAAACTACTCACAAAACTAAACCTAAAATACTCAGTTACGTGTCCTATCACAATAAAAACTTAACATTAGTAAATGGGACGCGTGAGCGACAATAAATCGTGCTGAATTGCGCAACGTGCACCCCGGACGCAACGCGTCTTCGCACTAAACAAAGTAAAAATTGTGCCCTTGACCTAATTAGCCGAGCCGCCGCCGGCGCAATAGCAACATATTGATCTATTTCTGTTACGCTTATTACATTAGAGTGAGATAACCGTGATCTGTACTTTCTTTTAAGGAAAGATTTAGTAACAGTGTACTTCCTTGTTTGTACTGCAAACTTACGATGCGAACTGGCAACGTCGCGTCGCTCGCGTAAATTTTGTCGTGTAGATAACTATGTATGCCTATAGTACAAACTTACGATCAGGTGATCGGGAAGATACAGAGTGTTCAAATGAAACTAAGTAAAAACTAAAAAGCATTCCTGTGACTAAACTATTGCTTACATTGATCTGATTTTTGTTGTGTAGCCTGATAATGATACACAAAATATGTGGTTTCATTTAATGCCTCTCGCTTTTATCAACATTGTATATTTAATAATTTTATCTGAGTAGTCAAATTATGAATCCCTCGTTTGTATATCAGAATTATGATTTAGGTCAAACACCAGTGGTACCAGAGCCACTTTCAAGGAACGTAATGTAACATCATTACCTACCCTCCCTATTTCACTTTAGTCAAAGTAAATAAATCACACAAAAATATCTAACATTAATTTATTTACCAACAGCAGCTACAGTAATGAATTTTTGTTACACAAAACAAATCAATAGCAGCCGCATAAAAATATAAATAGGATTATATTATATTAATCAGACAATAATACGTAATATTCCATACATTGATTGAAACATTCGTGAAGAGCGAAGATTGGAATTCTTGAAGTTTTACATTATGTCACACGTTTTATCAATATTACTACATTATGATTATTTTAACATCGTGTAAACACTGAAAGAGTCTAAAATATTATATCGTTACGTTCAGATACATGTATGAGTGTAAATCTATTTTTTAATGAACTGTTTGTTAAATACATAGGTATGATGGATTTCAAATAGAACCTGACCTGATTACACAATTATTTTTAACTTTTTATACATAGAACTATAGGATATATGATATATTTTGTAATACCTTTTCATATTATAGTTCATATTAAGTAGTGTATACAAATTATAAATATGCAAATCGATCTAAATAAAAATTATGTTTAACAATACATCCGATATACAATTCAGAATCTTGACATATACTTGACATAATGAGATATCTTACCAACGTCATTTGTAAATGACAATTGAAATGAATAACCGAACAAATCGACACCAAAGTCACTTTTAACTGCAGTTTTTGCGTGTATATTTCGAATCCAGTTCACTTAGCAGACGCTAAAACGAACTTAAAACGGATTATACTGGAATTTGATTGACCACTAGGACTTTATAATCGCTTCGTACGCTTGGAAAATGCAGGTGGCGACCTCTACCGTTCGTGATTTCAAGCTTAAAGTCGCTTCTGGATTCCCAGGTTGCAGTTTCAATTCGAGCAACACCCAGATATTATTCGTTAGTTTAAGCGATTGGTACAACATGTCTTGGCCTTCAACGTTTCTTTTCGCGATGGTAAAGATGTTGTTTAGCGTCATTTTCTGGGCGATTTGATCAGCCGTTCCTGACACATTACTCAACGTGTGTTGAACTTCATTGGCGGCGGGTATTTCCTTCCAAGTAGTTAAGAAGACTCGCTTGTCGAGTTGGCCGTCTTCGGTGAACAGCACGTGCGCTGGGATGAGACACGCGAAGTAGAACACGTCAATGTTGTTTTTGATTGCCACCTGTAAAGAGGGATTAGGTTAACTTTTTGAATTATTGCTGTTCCAAAATATAACTATGCAGTAGCTTTATCTATTTCACTGTTGGGTATTTGACTACAATTGTGATGTCAAAAAGTAAACCGTACTAAAAATTATATGGGCGCTTAGATAAAATATACAATAGCTACGTAGATAATGCGTTCACATGCATACTGTCGTAAAAAACGTTATTTTTAATGTCGGTGAGCTAATAACATTTAAAAATGTAAGATATTTGATAGTAACTTTTTGCTCCTTTTTTAAGCTCCTCCTTTTAAACATTTTTTGGGTCAAAACAAAAAAAAATATAAAATTTATATTGATAACATTTTCTAAATAAATGATACAAACTTGCATCTTCAAATGCTGGTAAATACACAATTATGTCAGCCAGATAAAAATATCCAATTTATTTAAACAAAACACACACAATATGACAATTTTACATATTAAGTAGCAAATTCTTTACCTCTTTTAAAAATTAATATAATTCAACCTTGAAATATTTTTCATATGAAAAAAAAACATCCTATTGACAACAGTAATTATAAATAAGGTAGTCTTTTAAACAGTATAGAATCAGAGACCTCACTGACCTATACAATGCTACAGAACAATCTACATATCAAATTACTGCGTCCATATTTCTCAGAAAAATCTTGACATCTTTTGAATAAGCATCTATTATTCTTCATTTTCAATCTTCATATTTAATATTTTTAGTCGGATTTGCGTTTTTCCTCGATTCCTCAAGCAACAATATACACATAAGTACATCAATGAAATCTATAAACCTATACCTGTAAGTTATTCAACGGGTCCATCCTCTGCACAGGTCCGCTGTGAGCTAAAGCGAGCGGCGCTTCGGCGGACGCGCTCGGAGCTAACACGCCGACTGCTAAACCGCCACTTGGATATATGCCGAAACTAGAAATAAATTAAGGTTTTTGTTAGTTAAATGTTTCTACCCAAAAAGCTAGGGTCATACAAAAAAATTACTCCTAGGATTTAAACCATCAATCGTCTACCGAGATTATCAATTTTCATATTATGGAATAATTACTAGAGAATAATTAAAGACTGCAACAAATTAAATAATATACGAATTATTTGAGAGATCGATATATTAATAGTAATCGAAAGCATAATATATGACTTTTGACCTTAATGAAATTGATTATTCTTAGTAAAGTTTACTTAGTAAACTTTAAACCTGTTTAAAATTTTAATACACATGTGCATTGTAGATATACGCTATGAGCCGTAGAGTCATTACCACCCGGGGAGAAGAGTGCGACCATATACAGAAAAGGAGACGGATCATCTTCGGGATGGCACTCTAAATCAAAAATCAAAACAAAATATAAAATTTCATAATATACAAAAAATGTTTACGCTCTATGAAAGTCTTCTTTTCCTTCGTCCTCATAACGATTGCGTAAACACAACTTTACTTCGGCTTGCACGAGGTATTATGGGTAGACTGAGAGGAAAAATGCCAACAGCAAAAACCCGCTCGACATTCTTTTACAAAAAAGAATCTTTTATAAGATACTTCGGGTAGAAGGTATACAATTTGACGTAGACATGAAATAAACACACTCACTATCACAATTAAGATACAATATTTTTAAATAATTTTATAAATTTGAGTAGTTTGAAGTAATTAATAATAATTATTAAATACACACCTATTCTTATTGAGTTGTATGGCGAAGCCGCTCATCGGCTGCATAGCTTTGTTCGTGAACGTCATTTCCATTCGAGGCTGCCCGTTCTGACGGCTGAATGTTCCCCAGATCTCTAGACCTAAGGAAAGCGAAAAAAAGGGGTTAATTTTGTTTCACAACAGCCTTAATAATCCCTCTGCAGGGATATCAGTGCCACCCAACACCCAACCAAAGGGTGGTGTCAGGCAATTTATAGTCTACCACGATTGTACTTGTTTGGCAGGCTTCGAAATAATAACCCACCTAGGGTCAGAGCAGTCGGCTTGATGTACCCAAAGTTGTCAAAACTCATTGACATATTTGGCTGTCACCGGGAAGTTTTCGAAATCGTGACTTTCAGATCGAACAGCCACCGCCGGGTTTTTATTATATGCTCTTATTATATGGTAATTTAAACATAAGAAAGAAGTAGTTCTTAACAAAAAAAAACAATAGATCCAAAAACTAAACCTTGAATAAACATTGACTTTCCATACCAAGTCAAATTCAAATGCAAACATTTTTTTCTCAACTTTGACAATTACTTGTTTTTATAGACGTAAAATAAAGCATGACTCCACCAGATACAGCATGTGGTGGTCTACCTTTTAAGTTCGGTGTAATCAGTTGGGTGGTTCCAAAGTTTACGTACAGACTGGAGATTTGGAGATTCGATTCGTCTACAATGTCGTCGCCTAGTATAACGGAGTACCTACATAAGAATGAACAGTGCTTAGGCGAATCTCGCCCCTAATTCAAATTCTAATATTAATGTCCCAACATTGACAAATACTTGTTCTTATTGACGTCAGATAAAGCATGACTCTACCACCAGTTCGGAAAAACCTTCGTGTAGAAAAACTGGCAGGAAACTTCACGCGTATATTTTTTCAAAATAAATTACAATGTCAAGTTACAAATCTAAAACTGCGATATTTCGACTATTTTTTACAGAAAGAGGCTAATAAACGTAAGAATAATATTTTAAATACTTAAACACACACACACACACACACACACACACACACACACACACACACACACAAGCACACACACACACACACACACACAAGCACACACACACACACAATCTTAAAAACTTTTGAAATAAATGTTTTACTGTAGCATTTTTGAGTGACTATACAGGGTGTCTTCAAAACTAAATATCAATATCTTACATATTCGAATAACCACTTGAAAACACTTGGATATTTTACCCTAATATAACTTAAACAAAACTCCCTAAATCATACATTTATTAACAACAAAATCTAAAAATGTATAACTGTACTAACCTAACATAGTTATATTATAAAATAAATATTTTACCAATTTAACGGTGGAAGGTACAAAGTAAATAATAACAAAGAACATGTACAGTAAAAGCCTTACCTTTGCCCTTATCAGCTGGGAGCCAACATTGCTTTGTCGGCATGAAGCTCGTCGGAGCACAAGATACCCCAAAGATATCTCCTAGAAGTCCTGTGGTGCTGGGCGCAGGCGGGTCTGCCGTACCGCCCCCGAGCTTTATCATTATAAACAAATAAATAAATTATTTCAGACTATTGTGGTTATTTAAACTATTATTTAAGGAATAAACGGGGTTCTTACAATGATTCTGCTTTTTGTTTTTGAGTTTCCGATATTTATTTTTTTTTTTTTCTAACAATCACACCACATTATCTAGCCCAAATTAAGTATCATTAAAGAACTTGTGTTATGGATACTAGATAACGGATACATAAACTTAAGAAACATATAAACACACGTAAATATTTTTTTTTATATATCTATAAATATTAGAAATAAACTTAAATAAACGTAAATACACATCCATGACTAGAAAGCAAATATAATAATATATCTGCCCCTACCAGGATTCGAACCCGGGACCTCTGGCATGGAAGGCAAGGCTACTTACCAACATACCAAACAGGCCGTTTAAGCACCGACCGATTCGTCTGCCTATAAGGGTGTTACCACACCAATCGATCGATTAGTGAGAGCTTTGGCTGATCGACGGGTACACTAATTTTCTCTAGTAGAAACTATCGATCGACATCGACTATTTCATAAATATAAAGCCATCGATTAAATGTACTTAAAAATATTTTAAATAATATTTACAAATTCACAAAAGATAAAAGAAAAACACTGAAAAAAGAATAAAATTAGAATACAACAGTGGCAAAAAGTGGCGTTGTCACGCTTACGATAAATATTATGAAAAGTAAGATCCAGCCGAATAAAAATGTAAAAGCCTTTAAATTAATCAAGTTTATTTCTAATATATTTTTATTTTATTTTATTTATTTTTGGTTCCGAACATTTATAAGCATTTAGTATAAGTTGGCTAAAAAGCCTGCCTGCATACGAAATCCCAAATTACTCTAAGGATCAGAGCAATCAACTAAAAGTATTTAAAATTCTTTATTTTTGGAACTTTTTCAAAAATTTTGAGCAAACCGAAGAATATGGTCTTTGAGTTTTATGCTTATTATATACATAGTTTTATAAATAGAAAATAATACATATTTGACTAAAAAAAGTAATTCGTTATAGCAGAAATTACGCAATTAGTCATTTGGAGGTAAAAGAAAGTTCAGTTGAACGGAGCGCAACATCGAGAAATTTTTGAAGTGACGTTGGATTGCCATGTGTAATTTATGGGTTATTTGTCTGGTAAAACATGTTGATATTATGTTAGTACATAGGTTTGATATCAAGCTCTATGGGAGTAATGAATAAAAAGCAAAATAAAACAATTACTTTATTGAAAATGGTGTTCTTGTTACAATAGGTGTGTATGTTACCGCTCGGTCTGGTTAACCGTGAAAACTAATTACATAGCGAATCTTTTAGCAATAAATTATAACATTAGAAGGTTCTTTGTTTATCTAACTTTCATATAAAATCGCAACTTCTAAGTCTACCTAACAATTTCAAGTACAAATTCAATGGGTTCAGATTCCTATCTAATGCGCTCTAAAAACGCGCCATCTTGCGCATCTTGCGCAAACGACGCGTGCTAGTATAAACTCCTTCCCGCTAATGAAAGGTTAATGCACTTTTTATATTTGTTATGCTATATTAGCATTACAGATGCATGAATACATCAAAGTTGACTTAAATACCAAGAATACACAAACTGACTCCTATCTGCTCAGTCTCCATCCTTTCACATTTGCATTTTAATATTCTTAAACCACAACTTATGATAAATGTTGAATTTCAGAGTGAAATTAAATATTTTTTCGTTCCTTAGTGGCTGCACAGTTCCTTTACACTGGGGGCACCCACTAGTCGCTATCTTTGTAAGTGTATTACATTCAAAAAGTAGGATAAGCATTAGGCTTGAACTGGCACGTGTCACTGAAGTCAACTCAGGCAGTTACCTGACTTTTGCGTTCCCACAAAACAGATGTTCCCGGTAACATATCTGTACTGTTACATCTACCAATCAATGGTTATAGAGTTATAAATACCGCTATCGAAGAGGTAGCCGCACAATAATTAATATAACTTAATTGGTTGTAATATATTAAGTAAATAGAATAATTGTACTAACCAAAACATCTAGACCTCCTGCCAAAAGATCCACATTGGAAGTCGGCGCGACGGCTGGCGGCCCGCCAATGTCCATGTCCAATAGATCAGCTATTAAAGACTCCTGTAAACGAGAATAATATTTCATTCAAATTGTAATACAAGCACATTGAAATATTTAAAGAAAATGTAGTATATAATGCATGTACCTGCTTATAAACTTTTTAAAAATCATTGTAATAATAATAATATATTGTTATTATTGCAAATTGTAATTGAAAATTTGTTGGTGACTTTTATGTAACAATAAATGTTCAGATGGATAGATGCTATTTCTATTTCTAACTGAGCCTAATAAGCGTGTGGGCAGCAGCAGGACTTTTCACAGAACAATAACTTATTAAGTAATGGTCATACAACGGTAAATTTAGTATTGAATTATAGCTTAGCTCAAAGTCTATTACCCTAGTTCAAAAAAAAAGTGGTCATACGAGCTGTTTTTACAGTAATTTACTACAATTTAAAGTTAAAGTTTCGTTAAAGTTAATCTTTTTTGTATACAGTTAAGCGACAGACAATATTATTGCCCTTTGAATAAGCCTATTTTTATCTCAGTTAGACCAACATTATGACAGATATGTCGTTTTTTGTACACGCCCAAGAAATTTTTAACAAAAAAACAAAATGGCTCCCGCTAAGAGGGGGAGGGGTTTGGGCCCCACTTAGTAGTGTATTTGTGTATAAAAATAGTGGTATTAAACGTACCTAGAATATCGCCAGTTCATAACCGGACACATTGTATATATAACAGCCCCAATTCGTTATGTACAGTAATTTTTTTTATTTTTTCCGAGAATATTTCTGATCTCTGTGCAGTATTTAATTTTAAATCAATTTCTTAAAGAAATTCGTACGGTGCTGTCACGTTGTAGTTATATTTATAAAATCGCATTGCATAGTTTGTTTCAGAACTTTAATTTCAAAATTAGGAATAAGTCTATGAGACATCACACTTTGTTTGCAATACCATCTGCGAATAATAATATATCTTACAATAGTCCGCTCTACAGAATGTGTCGACTTTACAATGCCCTAAAAAGTGATGTTGACTTGTTTAATGATCCTTTATTTTCCTTTAAAAGTAAAATCTCGATACCGTTAGCTGATTAGTTAAATATATATATTTTTTTTTTGTTATACGTGCTGAATTTTTCTTTTTACATAGCTTAATTTTATTGTTTCTTTTTTAAGAGTCTTTTTTAGTTTTTAAATGTAGTGCATAATTTTTATTGAATTGTAGACTAAACCTAAATAGTTATAAGATAATGAATGTATGTATATATTTTAAGGTTTACAATTTGTTATTGTGCCATTAAATAAATAAATAAATAAATATTTTATTGAATACATTGACATGACAGTTTAACCAAAATTTTACGCATTTTCGTTAAAATAAGCTTAGCGCTTTTACCAGCGAGCTTTTACTTCCAACATATATTGCAGTAAAAAGTGATATCTCGATATGGTTTTTGAATTCGAAACAGACTTTCTTTACATACCGAATTGTAAGCTTTTACATCGGCCTCGCCCAAGTAGTGATTCGGGCAACCAACTACGGGTTGGCAGACTTTTATTCATTTATTTAGATTTTTTACACGTACTTTTAAAACAACACTTCTAACGTATGTTGATGTTCTTGCTACGTTTTCATTTGCCGTTACAGCAATCAACTTAAACTGTAAAATCTCATAGGGGCGAGAATCCTTTGCGCGATGTTCAGACTAGGGCATTAAGATGCGTTGCGTGCACCAACGCTCTCTAGGGCCTTCACCTAGGGGTCGAGCCCGAGAACAGAACGCCAGATCTATAACCAGCGCCTTCAAGAGGGCCTGAACATCATGTATGCCTGCCAACGTAGATCCTCGATCTACGTACCAACCTGGATGAAATTGCTTCGTAGCAATACGGCCACTGAATGGTCTCATACTATTATTGTATTATCTCGTATTTGTGTCGTAATTTCAATGGCGAAAAAGATTGTATCGTATGGTATTTTATGGTATTGTGTACGAACCTGGTTGGGTATAACCGTGGGTTGGGGCGTGGGTTCTTCCAATACTGTACCGCGAGCTGGTAGAGATTTGCGTACACCCGCACCGCGTCCTGAAATATACATTGCTTTATGAATAAAAGTACTAACTACACTTTATAATACAAACTATAGTCAAAACCTACGCTCAGAACTGAAAAATGGTAGTTCTTGGATACATCAAATTTCAACTATACAATATGTTTTTTACGTTGCATTTTTATATATCAGCTAAAATTATACTTGATTCAATTTTAGTGTTTTTATCGGCGAGCCGTTTCAAGCGCCGGCGGCGCTCTGGCGCAGACTGGGTCAGCAACAGGCAGCTTTCGTAGCAAGCAGCAGTAGGCTTCGTCAGTTGGTGGCTCCATCAGTTGCAGGCTCCATCAGCTGCAGGCTTCATCAGTTGTAGGCTCCATCAGTTGCAGGCTCCATCAGCTGCAGGCTCCATCAGTTGTAGGCTCCATCAGCTGCAGGCTCCATCAGTTGTAGGCTCCATCAGTTGCAGGTTTCATCAGTTGCAGGCTCTATCAGTATCGGGCAGCATCAGTATCCAGCAGCTTCAATACCAGACAGCTTCAGTATCAGGTAGCATCAGCATGAGCCAGTATCAGTGTTAGACAGCTTCAGCTTCAGCCTCAGTTTGAGGACTTCCGCTTCAGTATTAGTTTGTAGTAGACTTCCTTTTTTGATAAGACCCTTGCTTGCAATAGACTCGTTTATAATAGACTGGTTACTTGACTCTTGTAGTTGATTTTCTTTCTTTATTAGATGTTTTCAATAGACTTGCTTGCAATAGACTGCCGTTCTAAAGCATAATCTTCTAAAGGGAAGGAAGTTCTACAGGATATATCAGCTTATATATCCGAGCTCGCATTCTATTGGAACCGCAATTTGAAGTTCCAAAATTAGACTTGCCAGCCAGAAATCATAAATATTTTCATAAAATATAGTTGACAGGATTGTGTGCAGCAGGCTTAGTCTGTTAGGCAGCTTCCATGGCTATCATTAAGAAAATGCGTTGACATGATTGTCAATGAAAGTAAACAATACAATGTAACTAAATATTTAGCAATTATTAAGAAAAAATATATGAAAAATAAAAACAAATAAAAAGGAAGGATCATACGTAAAACGTAAGTGTTACAAAGTTAGGTGACCAGCTCCTGAGGCACAAACCTCAAAAATCTAGTCCCCGGTCGCCTGTTACTACTCGTCAAATGATTTAGTCACTGCGCGAACCCAACCGACAATATCCGACAAGACTGGAATACAAACGAAAACAACCGGACACGAAATATTTTCCTTCGCTCGCTTGCCCATGTTTCGCATCGTCTCTTTTATGCCGGGGAGCAATACACGTGAATTTCTGGAGAAGTGTATCTGTGATAATCCAGAGGCATTGTTTCTAGTACGTAGTATAAACAAGTCACCGATCTTCCAATATTTCACATTAATCAAAGTTCTTAATATATTAGACTTATATGTCCGTGGTCTAATGCTTAAATCATAGCATATATTTTCATCTAAGCAAATTTTATTTACCTTCAACAAAAGCCGTAGGAGGCTTGTGATACACCGAAGCCAGAGAACTGATGTGGCAGATCAGCTCGTCCAACAACGTGGGCTCGAGTAGGTCAGTTTCCTCAGATATCAGTGGTTTATCTGCTAAAACCACCTCCTTAGCGGCGGCGGGGTCGGTGGACAGGAGACGCCAGTATATGTAGCCGCGGTCTCTGTGAACAAAGAAATACAATTTATTTTTAACTTTCTCATCAGATCAGCAAACGATTATCAACCTGATGGTAAGTGACACTCGTGCTGATGGACATTATTAATCTTAGACGTTATTGTTTAATTTATATTGCTATTTATTAATTATCGTAAGCTGAAGTTCAAATCGCCTTTGTTTCAGGAATTGATTGAGGAGACCGATGGCTGGATCCCGCGTTAACTCGTGAACGGGTGCCGTTTGAGGGTGCTCGTCGTTTGGATATTGGGGGGAGGGAGACTTGCCGAGCTAACAGATGCAGATAAGAATAATTTTGTATAGACATAAAGAGACTCTAAATTTATTTTGAAAAAAATATACCCGTGAAGTTTCTTGCCAGTTCTTCTTCACGAAGGTTATTCCGAACTGGTGGTAGTATCATGTTTTATTTGACGTCAATAAGAACATTGTCAATGTTGAGAAATAAATATTTCATTTCACTGGCTGTTCCTTTCCTTTACCCTGGACGACGGGAGGGCTGCAGTGCACACAGCCAGGGCACGGTGAGATTTGCTCGTTATTTTTATATTATAACAAGCAAATCTCAGTTTAAAAATAATAAAGCTGATGAAAGTCAGACACCTTTCATATTGGAGCATCTGGGAGTGCTGGGGCGCCAATATGATAAGAAGCATCGTGTTGCGTTTGTTTTGATTCAATTGATGAATCATGTTTTTTAAGTATTGTCCTTGATTTTTATTTATCGAATCAAAATTAAATCAACACACATTTATGATAAAATATCTTTAGTCACTACATTGAAGTTAATGGTATTTTATTTTTTCATAAAATTATATAATAGACTTTAATAACGTGTTATTTTCTTAGAAGTGTTCAAGCTGAGCATACCTAACAAATCAGGGCAATCAATGCTGCATTGGAAGACTTTCATTAGCAGTACAATGTCCGCCATCTCCCTAAGTTTGTGAAGGGTTTTTTTTTATTATTCAAATTTTATTTAGGGACTTTGAGTTGTGTTACAGCTATGACAGTCCCATAGTGTCCACTCATACAAAATTATACCTAATATAAATTTGATACCTTTAAGATATCATACATATACTTATATAGCATGCTAGCCGCGTCCGATGTAGGCGCAGCTAAGATGCTCTGAAATATACCTACATTTTCTTTAATGATATTAAACCTAGTATAAATCTCCCTGTCATATCCACGCTCCGGACACACGCCGTTATAAGGTGGTAAACATCGTCTTTCACACTACATTGAGCGCAGTTCGGGCTATCTACATTGTGAAGGGGTAAGAAGTGGAATGCCTTGCACCTTGCTTCATAACCCTGGCAGAACATCTGACATTTATACTGATGGTGACGAAGGAACTTTTTTTAGATACCCTCAATCCTTGTGACATAGGTATCATATTGAGGATTCCACACTTGTGACGCATATTCCAGGTGGCTGCGCACGAAAGCGCAGTATAGTAGTTTCAAGGTTTTAATATTGCTGAATTCCGAAGACATGCGCAGGGCAAACCTAAGGGCTTTGGTCGCTTTAGCAACTTTTGCATTTATATGGTTAACAAATATTAGATATCAAATATAAGAGAATAGACCTACCAACTCGAAGTGACAAGAGTCGCTAGTATCGTTTGAACTATATACAATTATCAAAAGACCTATAAAAAACCAGTTAATTATAACAATGGCAGGTAAAATTCAAGATGACAGCCGATTTTTCATAGTCTGTACTGTGAAAATCTGCTAATAATACCCAGGACTTACGCGATAGGTGGGACCAAGAGATACCCGCGTAAGTCGGGGTTCAACTTTGCATATATAAAAATATAAAGTTTGTGTAATCGGGACCAAAGTGTAAAGAAAACAATAATTTAGCAGAAACATGTTCCATAAAATGTTAGATAATGAAAACAATTTGCATTACTATGAATAAAACAATGTAAACCAGAGTTATTTTGATGTCGAAGGCTTCATGTATTCTAACAATGTCGCCTGACGAGTTAAATTTTTCTTTTTCTCACGTAAAATTTTCTCGTATCATGCCAGTAACTTTTTAATTTCCCGTTTCGTAGTAAACAAGCGCTCTTCATTGGAATCCATTTTTTTCTAAAATTTGTAACCCCTTGTCAATTGTACTGAGGCCTTCTGATAAGTTTCAAATCGTCATTCGATTTTCCGGTTCAACTGGGTCTAACGAATCGGTGTGTTCAATGTCTTGATCATGCTCACTCATTTCTATATTTCTCGTCAATTGTTAGTTTTGGATTGTGTGTATCCAGCAACGTGTGAAAAACCGCGTATCTCCGAATTCGCGTAAAACTTAAAGTCGGAGTATTACTGTAATGCCTATTAAGTAAACAATCTGGCAGGTCTATAGAGCGATTACTTTTTTACCACGGCATTAAAACAAATGGCAGGGGGGTCTGAAAACGACGTAAAAAATGTCCCGAGTTTTAAATCACTTAAACTCATTCGTGTAAACTTGCTCAACAGCTGGTTATTGCTTGCCGCAGTCGCTGCAACTGAGAACTTGACAATAAAACCGCCTTACGCAGCTTGGACTACTTCGAGCGTACACATTTTGGACATTTTCACCAAGCAATATGTCAATTTTGGACGTGTTATCCGGCGTCCGAAAACTTAAGACTGGTAAGATATCATACCATTTTAATATTTTCATTCAATTTTTGCTCGGGCGCTAATGAAATGAAATGAAATATTTATTTCTCAACATTGACAATTACTTGTTGACTTGTTAAAAGTCAACAATTCTTATTGACGTCAAATAAAACATGACTCTACCACCAGTTCGAAAAAAACCTTCGTGAAGAAGAACTGCCAAGAAACTTCACGGGTATATTTTTTTCAAAATATATTTACAGAGCCTTTTTATGTATATACAAAATTATTCTTATCTGCATCCGTTAACTCGGCAAGTCTTCCTCTTGTGCTTACTTTAGGGGCAGAGGATTATTATTATTAATATACAATCGACCTCAAAATTCCTTTACCATAGTTATTATAAAGGTCAACAAAACAATCAATATCAATCAAATTTAAAAGAAATATTCTTCTAGTATAATTCATATTAAAATACTTTTATTTTTTTACCTTAAGTCAGGGTTGTCGGAGTCTTGAGTCGCCAAGCTGAGTACGTGTTGCACCAATTCTTGGGTATCCGCCGGTCGCTTCAAGAACAGTTTCACTACAGCGGTCAGAAGTTGCAGTTGGACCTAGACATATTTAATTGTTTTAATATTAATTAAGGCATTAAAGGAGAACTGACATTTTTATTTACTGAACAATTAATATAACTATAACTTTGAATTCAAAATGTTCACCTTATACTTTTTGATAAGGTCAAAGAGGTATCTTTTATATTTCTCTCAAACAAATTATTTCTATATAATATTAACAGTAATTAAGATATTCTCTTCATTTCATTAAAAAAAAAAGAAATTCTATTTTCGTATCAGTAAAGTTTCTTTACTTAAGAGTTTTTCCCAAATGTTATACAAAAAATTATTAACACATAGACAAGATGCAATATTTATATAATTAAAAGACACAATTTGTAAACTAAGTAATCCGTTTATTTATTATTTAACTCTATTATCATACTACTAAAATTATACGAAGGTGTCATAATCTTCGTATAACCCGTTTCACTCAATTGTAAATGTCCGACTTACACCTCACGAAGCAACTGAACACACACAGTCCGGCAATTACCAGCGATCACTTCACGATTTTGTTTGTAATAAATGTAACCATGATGTGATATCCTGTCATTAGCTTATATAAATTATTCACGTTTATTAGCATAGTTATTTTAATTGTACTGCTGTTGGATATCCAAATAAATAAATAAAAAAATTTAATTAAATAAAATCATGTTCCTATTAATTTCATCACAGATGGGATAGTTTGCGATCGTAATCGTGAGAAAAACCTAAGCTAAACTAATTAATTAATACCTGAGCATTTTCATCATGGAATCCTTCAAGGAAGGAATCGAGAAGTTCGTCTGCGTTGTCGATACGTTCAGCGTATTCTCCCACGATCCATACCTGCAATATAAACGATTATTAACTTCAGAAAATATCCCTTCAAGGCTTTGGCGTACTGCTTACTTAATCTTCAGACAGAAACTAATAAAGTACAGGGATACCATTTCTATACATCGTATCGGCTAAATTCGTTTGCGCATAAAAGCACTACAACCGCCAACTAAAACCGAATGTGAACACCAATCTTATTGCGTTATGTTAAGATCTTAAATACAAAAAAGACAGAGACTTGTACTATCTCGCTCATAATACTTCTAGATTTGATGGCAAATACACCAGACCGATGAAGGTCAAGATATTATCGTGCCATTAAACATTATCTCTTTTAATACTTTCATACTGTTGTATGTCCTATCGATGTTATACCCTATATGTATAGCTCTTGTATAGCTTCGTTCCATAGGCAGTTTTACGGCAAATAAACAAGTCTATTTGGTTAAATTAGTAAAAATAACCAGCATAAGCAAAGACATATCAGTATAAACATAATATTTTTTATATGAACACTCGTATCATATAAAACAAAATATGTTTTGGTCTTGTCATATTCATTTAAATAATTTTTGAATTAACAAATTGAAACAATTTCAATCACTTACACACAAATAAATACGTCTCCAATTGAAGGGAAAAAGCCAGCGTTTTGTACAAAACACATTTTCGTTCAATATGGCTAAGAGCATTCTCGGTGAATTCACCTCTCAAACAGAAAATACCGCGTCAAAATCGTTCCATCCATATAGCTAGCTATACGATACACAGACTTTTGTGGCGAAGATTAAAAATAATGAAAATTCCTACTTAAGCTTAAGAAGTATTTGGGAAAGTTGCCCAGAATTCGGTACATAAAGTAATTTTGAGGTATATATAAATAAATATATAAATATTTCTAACAATCACACCACATTATCTAGCCCAAATTAAGTAGCATTAAAGAACTTGTGTTATGGATACTAGATAACGGATAAATAAACTTAAGAAATATATAAACACACATAGATATTTTTTCTATATATAAATATTAGAAATAAACTTAAATAAACATACATACACATACATGACTAGAAAGCATATATGATAAAATATCTGCCCCTACCAGGATTCGAACCCGGGACCTCTGGCATGGAAGGCAAGGCTACTTACCTCCACACCAAATATTTTTTTATGTTTTTCTGAAAGAATGAGGTGTTTTGGGAAAACAATTTCAACATTTCTGATTTGTGTGCAGTATTTAATTTTAAATATTTTTTAAAGGTATTCATATGGTAAGGTCACGGAATTGCAAATAATATATATACTATCTAAAATATATAAAATAATATACTATCTGGAATGAACAACACTATTTATTAAAAACCATGAAATAAATATGAATGGAAGGTCCGCAACTGCTCGAAACGCGAGCCGAAAGAGAGGTTGATTAGCTGTCTGTGTCCTTGTCTAGTGTTACCAGGATTTAATTTTCAACAACAAGAGACTCTTTAGCAGGAACATTCTACGTTAGGTAATAAGTATTCAGGACTATGCAAGAGTTTTCCGAAATTCTCACGGCACCGGCATATGAGACATAAACTGCGTAGCTTAAAGCAATCCAAAACAATACTGAAGATTTATGAACATTCAAATCATGCATTAGGTACGTCTGGGGTAAACGTTGTATCAATAAAAATTATGACGTTTCTGCTTCTCGTCTTGAATTTGGATTCTGTATAACTTCTGTAAAGTTAAATAGAGAACTTGCATAACTTTACTATTACTTAACTTTACATAAAGATAACAAAAACGAAAAAGTTATAATAAGCTCAAATAGTTTATTTATTGCAAATCAAAAACTATACATTTCAAAGTTCGCGCGTAGACGCTCACTGGCTTGACGTGACTACACTCCTAAGATGTAAACATTTCCTTGGGCGATAATATTATCACACAAGTGCTGCGTTCCGTTTGCCGATTACAGCGCTCACAGCGCTAAAAGTGCTCAAAACCGTTCCGATTCGTTTGAGCGCGCTAAAAGTGTTATTAGTGCTATTGCAATCGGAACGGTAAATATCGCGCTAACATTCTGATTGTTCGTCGCTTAAGTCTAAAGTTACAATTTTATTAAGATCTTTGACCCTGAATGAAGCAGGAGCCATTTTTTTATATTATTGCAAAAGAAAATTAATAAGCAAGCTTTTAAAATCTTTAATCGACTAATAAAAACATGGACAAAGTAACGTCATGGTGCCAGTTTTGACAGGCCGTTCACAGCGACCATGCTCCGTTGCGTTGGCACTGTGAGCGGGAAGATGGCGGAGTTTATGACGTCATTGATGACGTATCGATATCGCTGTGAGCGCGCTCACGGGCAAACGGAACGGGTATATGAGCGCTGTGAGCGCTGTAATCGGCAAACGGAACGCAGCAAAGAAAATAAATTTTCAATTTAATTTAATACAATAAATTACACTGTTTTACGACAATACAAAATAACCTTTCAACAAGTTCAGAGAAATCTCACAAAAAAAAGCATGCAGTGATCTTTTGTTTTGATATGTTATCTTTGTGTTCTACCAATCTATCAAGTTTCCTAACAAAGTATTTTTAAACGTGCCCCGAGAGCATAAACTAAGACAAAAGTTAATGAAAGCAGCTCGAAGACAACATTTACCTTCTCTTAACATATTTTGCGATGTTGCGATGATCATTCTGATGCAAGTAGTTGCATTTGTAAATTTCGGTAAACGAAGAAAGCAGACATCAAAGCCTTTCTTTGTTTTGTGATTTCAATGTTTACTTTGTTGAACAGCTGAAGGGACTTATGGAGTGACGTCACTTTGAGCTGATTGGTGTTTCAAATTACGTTTGAATTTACGTAAATTATAACTAAAATATTTTGCAAAAAAATTATAATCTTAGAATATTTCAGTAATGCACTTTTAACGATTATCGTTACTGAATTATTAATAAAATTTCTAAATATAGTTTAAGCACATGTTCCCCATTTTAAGAGATTTATTGTAGCCAGGTTTCACGACTTATATAATAATCAGAATGTGAAGGTTCTATGAAGAAAACAATAAAAGCTTCACCCAAAAAATTTACTCTTGACGACAATTTTCAACCTTTGCATGTGTCGTTTGTATTTTGTTTTCTAGATTTTTCGCTGACAAGTAGTAAAAAATATTAACATTAATATTACAAAACTACTAATAATTTATAAAGCATTTGATACGACAATCGGTTTGAAAATGAAACAGTGAATTTTTAAGCTGAGATTAGTTTTTTTTTTAATGGACTTATGTTTCCTTAACTTTGGTTTGACACAGTAATTGAAGTGACAGTTAAACCAAAAAAAAATTGAAAAATGATGCTACTCTATGACGTCATACAGAGGCTGCCTTGAGTCGAATTATTTTACGCGCACGCTCTAACAAACTAAATATATTATAAAAAAAGTGCATCCTCAAAATGGTTTTAGAATTAGCAGCCGATTATCTTGTTTTCTCTTTACACACCGATTTGTGTTCCGAGCACCCGGTATAATTTCCATGGTATTTTTTACTTACCATACTAGCCCTCGCCTCCGGCTCATCCAACGTGTCCAAATTCTCGCATAACGTACTGATGATGCTCTCGTATTTATTGGGATATTTCCTGAAGATGTCTTTTATAACCACTATGGCCTCTTGCACGACGTAGTTCACCTTAGTCTGAATAAGTTCGAGTAGCGTTGACACGCAACGTTCGGCTGAGGGTTCAACCTGTCGGAAAATTTAATATTCATTTATAATATTACTGTAGTAGTGAATAAAGAATTTTAGAATAGGGTGTTTTAAATAAAGTTGTTTTACCCTTAATCAAACGCAACGTTTTTTTGCAAAAAGTGAAATCTGAGAATGGTTTTTGGGCGAGTTAGATCCGTAGATTTCAAAAATTGTTATGTAATTTTTTTTAGGGGTGGGTAGAGGGTAGTTATTCGGGTTTAATTTCTGTATGATTTGAACTGCTTGGTGTTGCCAATAAAAATAAAAATAAATATTTGTGAATTTAAAACAAGTGGGAAATAGTTCCCCAGTATTTGATTGAGGGTTAATAAAATACTCGGTAGGTTCCACCATGCAACATAAACTAAAACAAGGCCGTCAAATCTCCGGTGAAGTCAAATACGGGTTGCAATATTTTAGAAATGGTTAAAATGACGTCATAGCTAACGCTAACCACAACTGTTATTTTCGCCCGGCTCGCGCTGTAGTTGTGGTCCAGTCGACTGCCATAGTAAAGACGTTATGTATGTTCACAATAACGAATAACAAAATGGCGCTCGAAACACACATCTGTTGTATTCCTACGCCATTGTTACTGTTTTTGTTGAAGCGGATTTTTACTAAAACAATAAATGAGCCTGTGGTTCAACAAAAAGTAAAAATTCTTTTTTTTTTTAAGTTTTAAAGGCGTAAAGATATGTACAAGCACTAAATAACTAAATAAACTAAATAAAATAAAAATTTGTTGCTACTACAAATTATTTACATTTTTTTTTATTATTTCGAAATAGTTTTCTCTTATTTGTTTGCATAGAAATCTGACAAGAAAGTGCTGTAAAATTGTTTTGTAACTGTGAAGCTGGATACAGATCAACATTTTCCGTACATTTCAATGTGTTAGCGAACGCACTGCGTACACACTGCGTGTTCTTATTATTCAATATAAGTAGACTTCTTAATATTACCTTAATAGCACATCTGCCAATAGCCCTCACAGCTTTCCTCACAAAATCCACATCGACTTCGGTAGCGTATTCCTTGAGTTCACCCAGCACTTGCGCAATATTCGCCTGGGACGCCAGACGAATCATTATGTCCAGCTTTTCTAGTTTCACGTAGATCGGGTCGTTGTATTTGACGAAAAACACCTGGAAAACGTATGATAGTCTATACATTTCCAGAATCCAAAAAAAATTTAAAATATACAACGTATATTAATAAAACTTTCGATTTTTGCTAGTGAATTAAGAAAAATTTAATACCGTTTGATGCAAAAAAAAAACTAAATTGGAAAAGACAAGTTATAAATGAATTACGTTAATTTTGTCTTCATGGTGAATGTCGATAACCTTTCTAAAAAAACTAAAACCAATTTATAAGAGGTTACTAATCACAGATCGGCAGGCCCGTCACATACTTACATTAAAAACAAAAAATTACAAAAAAAAATAAGACAAAATCTTGTCATCACGATGTTTTCGTTCACCGTTACTCAAACGTAAAAACTCATTTGTTTCGCAGTCACTCAAATTTAAGCCAGCGTTTTACCGCCATTTAAGACAAAATTCTAATAATTACCTTCATTTCATGCTTCAGAATCTCGCTATGCTTCTGCACGACGAGATTGATATTCCTCAAAGCGACGTATTGGACTTCTGGCTCGGCACTGAGAAGTGTCACGAGCGGCGGCGCCAACTTTCTGGACAACGTGCTTACGAGCTGCGTGTCTGATGATAACATCTCCATCAGCTTCATCAGAACCTGGAGACGGTATTTTTGTATCATTCGAAACGATGATAGGTAATCTCAATGTTTTAGGGTGCATGACCGCATTGCAAGCTTGTACTTGTTTATACCAGGCCTATGTCAGGATGTATTGTGCACGCAAAATTCCTTTCAGCCGCTAGGTCGCCGGCGGCCATAGCAAAGGAAATTTTCGTATCGCGTTCGTGTTAAAGTTTATTTTTGCATGCAGTCGTCAGCGCGGGAGGCTGTAATGGAGACGTTTCATTTTCGGCTAGCGCAATGTGTACCAGTTAGAAAAGTATGAAAAAATGTGGTAGACATAATAAAAATATTTAAAAAATTATACCCTGCATTATGTTCAACTTTGAAACAAAAAATGAAACGGAACAGAATCAATAAAATATCATATAATGTATGCCTGTACATTATATAAAGCATGTTTATATGTAATGTAAATCCGAAACCACTAAGAGAATATTAAGAATCCTTGCACCATTGGAAAACGACATTACCCAGGACTAACATAGGCTGTATTTGATCTAGGATATCTGCATTTGAAATAGAATAGCTCCCATAACGCCAAGGCCAACATTTGTTTTACCAAAGAGCACGTGACCCACCTGATGGTAAGTGCCATCCGCACCCTTGAACACCAGAAAAAGAAAGTGTTTTATTTATGAATATTGTCTGTGATTACTAACAGAGTGTTGCCAACCGCAAATTCAGTTGGAATTGCCTTATTTCCAGTAATTGGATTGGCTGTTTCCTTTATCCGGAACGCAACTGTGTTATTATGGCGGGAAAAACCGGACTTTAGAACCACCCTAGACGAGATCCTAACATAAGAACTTCTACTACCACTAGGTAGTTGCATCAGACACGTCTAATGAAAAAACAAGGGAACAAATCTGTCCCCTTTATAAAAAAACTTAGACCCACGCGGTTTCATCCACGAAGCTCCTAATCTCCTGGTTTTTTCTGGATAAAAAAAGCCTATCTATCGCTGCGTTTTGACGTGAAAGAAGGTCGAACAAACAAACACACTTTCACAAATATTGAGTATGGATTATAGTATAAACTGAGGCTGCGTTCCGAGTTATGGCGAATCGCGCATGCGGATCCGCTGCGCACGAAACAAGCACTGGACATGTTTGAACCTGACCGAACTGCAAGCGGGCCCGCACTCGATCCGGCGCATTATGCTGGCGGATCACTAAACATTATGTCATCAGTAAAGAAACTACTTCTTCCTAGATACTGTAAACGTAAAAATTTTAAAGCGACATTTTAATATGATATAACTCAGGACGCGGCCTTAAATGAAAACTAAATTTGGCTAAGCAATGCGAAGGGCATTCATCCAGTACAGCATTTCAACTATTACCAATCAAATCATCGCCCGCCGTTCACAACCGCCTTAATAATCCCACTGCAGGGATACCAGCCTCAACCAACTAAGGGGTGGCGTCAGGCAATTTATAGTCCACCACGCTCGCCTACTGCGGGTTGGCAAACTTTGCACATAACCTCAAAACAATTTTCAAGGTATGCGAGTTTCCTCGCGTTGTCTTTTTTCACCGTTAGAGCACAGTCGCCTTGATGTACTAAGACGTTTAAAACTCCTTGGTGCACTTGGCAGTCACTGGGTCAATACCGGGACCTTCAAATCGAGTAGCAATACAACCACTGCGCCACCGACGCTCTTGGAGCCCTACCTTAACAGCAGACAATACGACAGCGGCATTAGCGTGCGCCAGCCTCGGAGTGATCCTCTCGCAGATGGAGTGCGCCTCCCTCGTATCCCTCGGCGAGTAGTTAGACAAAGCGTCCAGAATGAACACTTGGCCCCATTCCGTGCATTCGTTCAAGGCTGTCAGGAGTTTGTTTATAGTCGGCGCGTTCATTTCTGGAAGAAAAATGGTGATGATTCAACATTTTCAAGGAACTGCGGGTACAACCAATAAGCCAAGTATATGACTATCAAACGTGATGTTTCAGCATGAATTTTATGGGTTGGGCTGGGTTTTGCAGCAGGAGCAGAGGGTGGACACCTTTGCTTTGCCTTTGGGCCCTGGGGCATCCTGAGTAATTGGCAATGTGGCCAACCGACTTAAATAAGACGCACGCGGGAGGTTCGGCAGATTGCAGGGTTCGCGCACAATCCGCAGAGCCATAATCGCCCAGGCACTTGACGCACCTAGGCTTGGCGTAGCAATTTCTGACCGTATGGTCATAGACTTGGCATCTACGGCATTGGCTGATCCCCGAAAGTTGGCTAATGTTTTAAGTATAAAAAACCCCTTGCCCTCAGCGGAAAGCTCTAGTGTTACCAACACTAGGTTATACGGTATACGATCTTTGTCGTGCATACGGTAGACGGAAATTACCGGGAAACCCTGGCGTTTAAAGTCCTGGAGCTCTGACTCAATTTCCTTTGGCACGCCTCTAAGGACGAAGCGTTCCTCCTCGAGCGCATAAGTGTTGTACTCAATGGAGTTCCCCTTCAAGTACTTAGTAATGGCGCGGTTATCGGCGGGTACGACAGTCGCTATACAGATGGATACCAATCGCAGTATTTATCGCGTGAGTATAGCGATTTTTAAATTTTACATGTATGTGGACACAGAGTCCACGCCGCTTTATCGCGGATGAAAATAGGAGGCGGATGCCGACCGGTTGCCTCGGGATGGGATAGATTCTATTAGAGTTTGACGCGGGCATGGACTGCGGGGCCCGCTTTTTCGGAGTTTTGGACTCATCACCGGACTTTTTGTCGGAGTTTTCACATGACATTCAGTTGAACGATGAAAGAATAAAAGTTAGCTAGATATTCGAGATAGTGGGCAGCTCAAACGAACGCTTGCACAATATCTTACACAAAGATTTAGATACGAAGAAGCTCTCCGCGCGAAGGGTGACGAATTCACTGATTGTTGATCAAAAACGCACGCGAGTGACCACTTTGGAGGCAGGTTTGGCGTCGTTTCAACGAGATAAAACTGCATTTTTGCGTCGTTTTATAACAGTAGACGAAACATGGATACATAAACCAGAAACCAAGCAACAATCAAATCAGGTTGCTGCGGGCGACCTAGCTCCGAAGAAGGCCAAAAGTAGTTTTATCGGCCAACAGTTGATAGCTACAATTTTTGGCGTGCACGTGGGGTAATCTATATTGACTAACTGGAGAAGAGTAAAAAGATTAATGGCAAAAATGATACCAATTTACTGGACCAATTTGACAAAACCGTACCTAAAAAACGACCACATTTAGCTAAGAAGAAAGTGATCTGCCAATGCATAAGTGCACACATGCTGTTGACATGAACAAATTTCATGAGTTGCGCTGCAAGTTAATTTCTTACCCTCCATGTTTGCTTGATTTATCCCATTGTGACCATTTTTTTTTGTTTCCGAATTTTAAAAAAAGCTCACTGGGCGTAAGTTTTGCTCCAGGATGCCATAAAAGTACAGGATTGTTTTCAGTTGCATTTGGCTGGTTTGATTCCGGGGTTTTAAACAGAACTTATACCAGTACAGGCCAACCAATATATAAGGGCTTCACATAGGGTGCAGACTGCATTCGAATTGACCGGATCGCAGGACGCAGAAAGCAGTCCATGTGACAAGTGTTTATGTGTTCACAGTAACCAATAGTTAAATAAAATATTTTGGTTCTGAATTTTGAAGGCAATTATGCTGTTCCATAATTAAAAATAGCATGACATCATTGATCTATTCTCAATCCTCTTTTCTACTGGAGAGTAGGCTAAAATTAAGTTTAAAACATATAATAATGATCCCTGACTATATCAAACATAACAAATATTACCCGGTACTTATTCGTTACTACGGTAATTATTCGTTATCGCGCCACCAGCGATTTTGAGGCTGATTTTTTTTTTTGACTTCGTCATGAGTTCTCAGCACCATATCTAGTGTTGTTATTATGGCGCATGACCTTTTTTGCCTAAAAAAAAAAATCTCAAATTCTCGAAATAAATTCAAACCTTTGCATTCACTCTGCATTGCTTTCATGATATTTAGTGACGGCATTGGCAAAAGCATGCATGCGCGTGGTGTGTGAGGGATGTGCCCGGCGAAAAAGAAGGTAATTATTCGTAAGTGGGGCTCCTGCTAAAATCGGGGTAAAAAAATTATTTCTACATTTTTTATGCATAAAGAACACGAGAGGAAGCAAAATTAAGGTGGCGCGTAGTTATGTTGAGTCTTGAAAGTAACAAATAATATTAGGTGCGACGACGAGCGTAGCGAGGAGGAGCAGGTTAGTAGTGTGTAGGTCACACCGCGCGAGCCGATAAGCGTGGCGAGCGTGCCGCGGCAGCGGCCGGCGAGTGCCAGAAGGGGACTTGCATACAGAAGCTCATTGAGTTACAATAAAATAACCAGAACAGACCCAATTAGACTACAAAAAAAAAAAATCTGCCTCAAAATCGCTGGTGGCGTGATAACGAATAATTACCAAAATTTCAAAGTTCAAAATTTGTGCTAGGAATCTCATAAATTATTTAAATAATAATAATTCACAATTAAACATAGAAGTCGCTAATGCAAACAAAAAATTGTAAATTGAACTTTTACAATTTCAGCCTATAAGATAACAATCTTTCAATATTATTTTGGCTTAAACTAGTTTCATAGTTAATTTTTGCCATAGAACCATAGTATAACTAACACTTACCAACTAAAGGATGTCCCGAAACACTGGCTTCATTAATCTCAGAGAGGGCAGCTACTGCATTTGCCACAACCATTGGGTTAGAGTCACTTAACAAATCCTTCAACTGATCTAAGAATCCCTGAAATTAATTTAGTCAAATATGTCAATGACCTATTAAATAAATTGTTCAAGTATAAGTTAAACATATTTATATAATCCAAAAAAGGGAGAAGACAATAGAGAAACCAAATAAATTTTTTAATAATTTATATTTCGAGACAAAATGTAATTACCTGATCTTCAACCATACTAGGTGAAATATCATACAGCTTTGCAACACAAACAGCTGCAGTCTTCCTTACATAAGGGTCTTCGTCTTTGAGACATTTACGTAATGGCTCACATAGGTATTCTGTGATCTTGTCTACTCTGATACATCCCATTGTACGTACAGCTAATGCTCTTATAAGAGGGTTCGAGTCTTCACAATCCTGTGCATAATATGTTAAATTATTAAATAACAAGTTTGAATAAGAAATTCAATACTAAAATTATTTGGCAACATTACATTAATATGCAGAAATACCTGTATATTTACGTATTTATATTTAGTTTATATTGTTTAGTTATCAATAGTTTAATAAATAAAATGTAATCAATAGTTTATATCGATTACATTTTATGGCACCTGATGGAAAAAAAATTATAATGTTGAACTGTAACTAATTCAATTCAAGGCACCTAGTAACTAATTCAAAAGATCTCACACTATCAAAACTCTCACAAAATATTACAAATAAAGTATTTGAACATTTAATATGAATAATACAAACCTTCACAAATGTATTGACAGCCATAATGGCCATATCAGGCTGAGATTTGGCATAATTCATCAAATATAAGTATACCAGCTTCTTAAGCTCCAAGTTATCTGTCTGCATACAGTTCACAACATCAGGGAATAATGCGGACACATCCTTGCCAACTGTCATTGACGCTATAACCTGGTAAATCAGGACTTAAATTTTCAATACTTATCAAAATTATTTAAATGACAAAATTAATATTGAGTGCATTATGAATCTTGTTAGTTACTCTTGAAACTTGCTTATAAAAACTACTAACTAACTTGGTCCAGTATGGAATTGAGTATTATAAAAAACAAGTACATAGATCATTTAAATAATAGGAAATTCTACACTAATGCTGCTATTTTTCATACTCTCCAGTGAAAAAATTTCTTCTAGATCTAAGCCCTGGCCTTGAACAATATATTATGATAAATCACTTGATCCATCAAATCTCTCAAGATCTTTGATTCAACTTGACTAACTAAGAAAAGTAAATAAAAGTGGATACCTTCTTTACGGCTTCTTTCTTTTTTTCTTTCTTGTCACTGTTCAATTCAGATTTCAGTTCAAATATTTCTCCCTTCTTCGTCGTAGTAAAATATTTGGAATCTGTCATATTGTAACACTATCAAATTCTTGCAAGTGTATTATTTTCACCGTTCCTGAAAAATCAATAGCTCATTGAAATACCGACTTTGATCACACAATTCACCATTATACGTTTTATGTAAGCTGAACACAACAAAGTATCTGGATAGGCATTCAACACAATTATTTAATAATAAGAAAAATATCATAATATTAAGACAAATTTCTATAGAATTTAAAGTTAAATTCTCCATACCCACTAATAATACTGACACGAAAAGGGGCGTTATGTGGAGGCTGGAGATATTGATTGACTCACTGACTCAAACAAAAGTTAATGTCAACATTTTGATTGACAGTAACATTCGCCAAAAAAAATATAGTGTAAACAACCATTCAATAAGATTAAATTATAAGAACAGGCTGTATGGCTCAGCTCCTTGCCTATCCTAATGAATTATAAAAACTACTACTAACCATAATAAACGTGTGAAAAAATGAGATGGATGGGGCGATGAGTTTTATTATTTGAGTAAAAACTATTTTTCAGAAATACTCTGCCAGTAATGACAATAATATCTTTGCTTTTGACTTTGTTTGCATAAATCCCCTTTCCCCATAGATATGATATAAAGGTACGTACGAAAGGTAGGTATGTTACAACCGGAAGTTTCACTCCATTTATTATGAAAAACCAAAGACCGGCCCGGTCAGATATGACCTGTCAACTGATTGATAGCCAAAAGCCGCGTCTTAGTTAGTCAAATATATCATTAAAAAAATAGATTTTTTAATGACTATAAAGCAATTAAAACTGTGATAAGACAGTCTAAGGAAAAAAAGAAAATCATTTTAAAGTATTTACGAGAAATTTTTTTTAATGCAGCCAATCTATTGTTGTAAGTTTATTTATTTATTTATTTGCATATTAAGTGTTTTACAGAGGTCTTCTTGTAACAGTATAGAACTTACAACTTAAACACCCCTGCATGGGGTATTGCAAATGCTAGAGGGCATTACAAATAATATAGAATGAAATATTCATTTAGTTTCTTAACATTAAGATGGCATTTAATTTTAATTTAATTGCAGATGTGATATTAATGTTTGACCTACCTAATTTCAATATGATTTATTACTATATTGAGATCTACCATATCACTGCATAATTCTTTTTATTATAATTATATATTTGTTAACTTTTATTTAATATACTACTTTAGACTATATTTTAATAGGTTTACTTAAATATTCATTTTCAATAAGGAATCCTTTTAAATTTGTGCTAAATGTTGATAGTTTATTTTCTTGTTTTATATTTCGAGGTAGTTTATTGAATATTTTTACAGCATATTAATTCTTGCAGTAGGCATATATAGTCTATTTTTATGACGAGTATTAATGTTATGGGTTTGATGAACTTTTTCAAATGTTCCAATATTTTTAAAGACAAAAATACACAGGTCGAATATATAAATACAAGGAAGTGTGAGCAGTTTATATTTTTTGAATAATGGTTTACAACTTTGTGAATTGTCTACAAGCTTTTTTTGCATGATGAATAAACCTTGGGAGTCTACACTATTTCCCCAGAGCATAACTCCATACCGCAGCCAGGCGAAAGCGTATGCATAGTATGTAGATAAAGCGGTTTCCAAGTTTGTACAATTCATTCTCGCTCCGATCGCCGCCCAGTGCGGACGTGCAAGACCCCGTTCTCCGTCGTTTGGTCCCTTCCCGATACTCCGTGGCGCTCAGTCTACTGACGTCACGGTTTAGCGTGTTGGTTCCGTGCTACGGTTTTCAAGGTTCTTTCTACTCCCTCTGAGTGCTATCGAAGTGCGTATTTTTCTTTGCGACTAAGCCCTTTAGTCTTCAAAGTGCTGTGCTAAGTTGTGTTGTGCTTGTGCTGAGTGCAGTGTTGTGCCCAGCGTAAGTAGTCTGGTTTCAGTGCAAAGGATACTTAACGGTGACAACGAATTTGTACTGAACCAGTCCTTTTTATTTTTATTTATTTCTCTTCTCTATTTTATTTATTTTTCTCCTATTTTCATATTTATTTTTATCATATTTGTGTGTTTTCGTGTGTATTTGTCCTTTCTGTCGGTAAAGGTTGACCCTAACGCGGTCAACTCTTTACCTGCGTACCCTTTTTTAGGTTTCTAGGTAGCGGCCTTCGGCGTACTACGGTTAGTTTTAAGTTATTCTCCCCAGCCCCCCTACCGCTGGTAGGGAGGTTTGCCGCTAGGGTTCGCTAGGTTTTTATTTAGGAATCCTAGGCATTTGTTATATATTATAGGCATACATTATATATTTATATATTACATTTTATAATTCCAAGTCCTCCAATGGACCTTGTTAATATTCTTAAGTCGTTCGCCCAGGCGCTCGCTGCGACCGGCGTAAGCATACCCGCTGACGCACTAACGCAGGCCTTACAGGCATCTATCGCGTCCCCGGCCCCTCAGGCCTCAACCCCGGCCCCTCAGGCCTCCAACGTCGAGACCCCTCAGGTCTTAAGCTCTCCCGCGTCTCCCGCCTCGTCCGAGATGGACTGCGAATCGGTCGCATCCTCTCACGCGTCGCGTCGTAAGCGTACCGCTCCCGGGAGCGACTCCGAACCCGCGTCTGATACGTCGTCAGATGCCGTCACCTTAACCGGCTCTCCTGAGCCCGCGTTTCAACTCGTCGCCAAGCGCTCCAAGAAGCGCTCTAAGAAAGCTTCGGTATCTTCAATACCCGAGCCCTCCCCGGTGTCTTCAACACCAGCCCCCGCGCCGTTAAAATCGCTCGTAGTAACCGCGTCTCCGTCGGTCACATCGAAGCCAGCGACGCGCTGCGCTCCCGTCCCGCCGAAGCCTCAGCTCCCTCCGCCCGTATTCCTGCGTGAAAAAGCGCGCTGGACCGCGGTCTCAAACTTGTGCAAAGAGCACAAAATCAATTACTTAAAAGCCGCCAACGCTGGCGATACAATCAAAATCCAAGTAGCGACCGTCGACGACTTCCGCGCGTTTACCAGGCTACTATCATTAAATCATATCGCGTATCACACCTACGCCCTCCCGGAGGAGCGTAAGATCCGCGCAGTACTACGGGGCGTCCCGTTCGAACTCAGCAACGAAGACATCCTCGATGACCTTAAGTCTCAGGGTTTCCCGGTCACAGCAGTGCACAAGATGCACTCTAACCGCGGTAGGCGTTTTCCCTTAGCGTTGGTAATCCTGTCGAATACTCCCAACTCGAGGGAGATCTTTAGAGAGGCTCGCACAATTTGCGTACTCTCAAATATCTCCGTCGAGCGTCCCAACCCCCGTGGTCACCCTGGGCAGTGCCACCGCTGCCAGCTCTATGGCCACGCAGCGGCTAACTGTTCAGCTCCCCCCAGGTGCGTAAAGTGCCTGGATCCTCACTTCACTAAGGAGTGCACTCGCACTCCCGAATCCACTTCCCCCCCTGCCTGTGTGCTGTGCGGCCAGTCCGGCCACACAGCTAACTACAGGGGTTGCCCGCGCGCTCCGCGCTCCACCACCAAGAGGGTCGCGCCTAAACCGGCGCCGCCGCTCACTCCTGCCAACTTCCCGCCGCTCCGCAACCGGGGTCCCCCGGAAGCAAAGCCCGTTCAGCCGACACCTACTCCGGCTCTGTCTTGGAGGCAGCGTCCGGCCGTTCCGCCTGCACCTTCCCGACCTATCCCAGCTCCCGTAGCTCCCGTAGGGTCGCGTCCTTCTCCGTCTTCCGCACCTCAGTCGTCGTTGGCTGAGGACATGAAGACCGTATTCGACGTTATTCAAAACGTCGATATTAACGAAATTTCCGTGCTCGCACGCAAACTGCGAGCCGGCCGCTCTCCTCAAGAGCGTTTATTTGCTTTAGCCGAGCATCACTCGCTCCTAAGTTCGTTGTAAATTCTTTTATAATTTATAAATTCGTAAATAATAAATTATAATGTCTAGACCCGCGAATCCCGCGTCCAGTCGTATTAAACCCAAGGGCTTATCCCTTGTATCTTTTAACGCTCGTAGCCTTAATACCAACCTTCCCGAGATTAAACTGTTCCTTCAGAACAAAGAACCTGACTTATTCCTTCTCCAGGAGACATGGCTTACTCCAAACCGCTCCAGGGGATTCGCTATACCTAAGTACGCGTTTATTCGTAACGATAGGCCCAACTCTGACGGTTTCGGCGGCACCGCTATATATTACAAAAGAGGCTTCCACTGCTGTCCTCTCCCTACCCCTCCTCTCCTCAACATGGAAGCCACTGTGTGTAGATTGGCTATGACTGGTCATCCGACCATCATCATAGCTTCAATCTACATACCTAGTGGTACCAGACCAATCCGCAGCGACTTTGAGGCCATTCTCGCCCTCGGCCATTCAGTCATTATGTTCGGAGACTTTAACTCCAAACATACTGACTGGACGTGCCTATCGACTAACACCAGCGGTATCGCTCTCCTCGACATCACTAACTCCCTTGACCTAGATGTCATATCCCCCGTCACTCCCACTCACTATCCCAACAACCCGTCCTACTCTCCTGACATCCTCGACTTTGCAATTATCAAGCGTATCAATCTTGACCTAAGGTCTATCGAACCGCTCGATGACCTAGGCTCTGACCATCGCCCCGTTTCCCTCGTGCTAGGACCGCCGAACGATAACGTCTCGCCTAAGACCTTTACCAATTGGAAAGGTTTTAAAAATACGTTAGTTTCAGCCTTAGAGGCTCCGAACTCTCCACTCGCGATCTCTCCCGAGCAATTAGATAGCCCGGATAAAATCGATTCATTAGTAAATTCTCTCACTGATGCTATCAACTCAGCCATCAGTGACAACGAAAAGGTTGCTAAGCAAGGCAAACCCTCGCTTCCCTTAGCCGTTAGCAATCTTATTAAAGCTAAAAACGCGGCTCTCCGGAGAGCCAAGAAATATCCCACGCCCGCCTATAGAACAGCTGCGAATCAGCTTCAACGTAAAGTTAGGTCTTGCCTCGCGGAACTCCGAGACGCTCAGATGAACGATCTCATGGCGAATATCTCTCCGTCCCACCAAGCGTACTATAGCATGGCCCGAGCCTTACGCGTAGACACCGTCTCTCACGTTCCTCCTCTCACTCGTCCCGATGGCACTACTGCCTTCGAAGTCGAAGAGAAAGCCGAATGCTTCGCCGACAGCATTGCCGCACAATGCTCGCCCAGCACGCAACCCGCGAATCCCACTCACATCAAAGCGGTGGAGGACGAAGTCCTTCGCAGAGACTCTCTCCCCATCACCGCCGACCCTGTCACAGTCTCTAATGACGAAATCTTGCTTCTCATTAGAAATCAAAAGTCCAAAAAGGCTCCGGGTGCGGATGGAATTTCCAACCACGCACTTAAGCACCTACCGCAACAGATGCTAACCTTGTTAGCTATCATTTTCAATGCCTGCTTCGACCATAGCTACTTTCCTAAAGCTTGGAAAGAAGCGACAGTCATAGGCATTCCCAAGCCGGGCAAACCTCTGAACGTCCCGGCTAATCACAGACCCATCAGCCTCCTCAAGGCAATGTCTAAACTTCTCGAGAGAGTCATACTTTCTCGAATGCGGAACCATCTGTTTCCAACGGATGGCGATCCTCTCATTATTCCCCATCAGTTCGGCTTTCGCTCTAAACACTCCTGCCCTCAGCAAGTCCACCGAATCGTCGAGTATATACTTGACGGTTTCTATCCGCGTCGTTATAAAACAGTAGCGGTTTTCTTTGACGTAGCCAAGGCTTTCGATAAAGTCTGGCACAGCGGTCTCGTTTATAAACTCTACAAGATAGGCTTACCGGATCGCCTAGTCAGGATAATAGCGTCGTTTCTCAAAGACCGTACGTTTCGATTTAAACACGAAGGCACGCTTTCTGCACCTCGTCCCATAAAGGCTGGAGTCCCTCAAGGCTCAGTCCTCGCCCCTCTGCTGTACACCGTGTACACCAACGACATTCCCATCCCGCCGAAAGGCGTCGAACTCGCCCTCTTCGCTGACGACACCGCACTCTATACCAAAGGCCACGGTGTTCGGCGCCTTGTAACCAGACTCCAAAAGGCCGTAAACGCCCTTGGTGCATGGTTTCAAGAATGGCGCATCGATGTGAACCCTGAAAAGAGTTCTGCGATGCGCTTCGACCACAAACGCCGTCGTCCCGATGGCGATCCCCACGTTCGAATGTTAGGCATTCCCATCCCCTGGAAGCGCAGTACTAAATACTTAGGCGTCACATTAGATCCGACGCTTTCTTTCAAGCCACACGTTGAAAGAGTTTCGAAACTCGCTCGTCACTATTTAGTCCGCCTAAATAGCATGTTAGGTAGAAAAAGTAAAATGTCCTTCAGAAACAAACGTACACTTTACAAGGTCTGCGTTAGACCCGTCATGACGTATGCCTCGCCAATCTTTGCCCACGCCAAACCCTCCCTCCTGCACAAACTGCAGGTAGTTCAAAACCTCTTTTGCCGCCGGGCCACAGGCGCACCGTGGTACGTGCGTAACGCGGACTTGCATAGAGATCTTGAACTGCCTACAGTACAACAATATCTCAAAGCACTCTCTGAAGCGTTCTTCAAACGCTCCGAAACCCATCCCAATCCTCTAGTTCGTGATTCTGTCTCATATGCTACTCCTGTGTTAGACTCGAAATTCAAAGTCGCTAGGCCTAGAAATGCGCAAGCGTACTCATCCACCAGACTGTCACGCGATCTCGAGGCCCTTCTGGCCGCAAATTCTAATTCTAACGTAAATTCTAATTCTAACGTAAATCATAATACTAACGTAAATGCGAGTTAATTCAATTTTATTTTGCAATCTTTTTTAATTTTTGTTTTAATTATTGATTTTCATTTTGAGCACCTTCAGTGCTACGTATTCACCTTCAGTGTTTTGAGCACCTTCAGTGCTATGTAATCCCAGCGGGTGACCCCTTCTGGGCCCCGCTAGCGCGGCCTCTTTCTCCAATTGGCCGTCGCTCAGATGAAGGCTGAGTGGCAAAAATGCACGAGCCGACAGGGGGTTTTTAGTGGGTATGGTCCTGGTAGGCGTCGGGACGAGTCCCACATAACTTTGGAATCGCGCCAGAGTATGCGTCAGGGCATTTTTATCCTCCTGCCCTTCCCGCGGAGGGGAACAAAAAAAAAAAAAAAAAAAATTGTACAATTCCTAATTTCAAAAAGAGCGTAACTAAATTTAGCTAATTTAGATTTTATATTTTGAATATGGGTTTTCCAATTTATATTTGAGTCTATGTTTAAGCCTAGTAAGTTAAACGTGGCTACAGTTTCTAAATTTACGTTTTTGTAATTGATAACTAGATTCAGAGGTTCAACATTATATGGTCGGAAGTGGATTAACTTTGTTTTCTTTAAGTTTATTTCTAAATTATGTTCTTCGAGCCAAGCTGCAATTGATTTTAAGATATTTTGTATTAGGGATTTTGGGTCTATGTCCTTCTCTACCTTAAATAATATTGAAAGGTTTATTTCTAAATTATGTTCTTCGAGCCAAGCTGCAATAGATTTTAAGATATTTTGTATTAGGGATTTTGGGTCTATGTCCTTCTCTACCTTAAATAATATTGATAGGTCGTCAGCAAAGAGTACTGGCAGGCAAGATTTCAGTCCTGTTTAGTGTTTTGGGAAGATCGTTTATATAAATGAGAAACAGGACACATCCCAAAACACTGCCTTGTGGGATTGATCCAGTTAGGGTTATTACTTTAGATCTAATTGTTTCAATGGTCTTTTTATCTTCATTATAATGGTCAATTTGTACTATTTGTTTTCTATTTTCTAAGTAGGATTGGAACCAGCGATAGGCTGGACCACGAATACCTGAACCATATAATTTGGAAAGTAAGATTTTATACGATACTTTTTCATATGCTTTTGTCATGTCGAGTATCAAGCCTAAAGCATGATACCTATCATTTATGTGCTGGAGCGCGTTTTGAACGTATTGGTATACTGCCAGAGTAGTTGATTTTGATTTCCGGAAACCACTGACTATCGTCTAGTATTTTGTATTTCTCGAGAAATGTATACAATCTATTACACATCGAAGTTTTACAGAAAGCAACCTAATGAAGGACCGAAACTAAAAATTACATTAGGGCAAAGCTCATATTAAAGTAAAAATACTATTATGCCAGTAAATACATAAGTACTTATAATGATTATTATAAAATATTAAAGCTGAACGTAGCTATTAGATATGAGATGCGGGTTCTGTCATTCACACACATCAATCAGACCTCAACGTCAGATGTGATTGATATGTATTCATTTTCTTCATTTTTCGTAGTCCACAAACTGACTAGTGATGCCCATCGTGTGCTCTTGCGTCGTTGTGTTCGATCTCTCGATTGTGTTTCCCTATCTTTGTGACCTTTTTATGTTTATATTTTAATTGAAAATAATGTAAACGGAAGAGAAGGAATAAAAGATTATAGTTTGTATTGCATTGTTGGCCGTCGCACAGTAGGATGTAGCTCATGTTATGACAATGGTGTGGTACCTTGGTTGGGCTAGATTTCAGAGTAATATTGCTGCACCAGCAGAATTTTTAGACCATGTTGTAGTTAGGGAGCATTATGAATAGACAAAATTAATATTAGAAATGTTGTTTGATCAAAACTTTGACAAATGCAAAACAATATCTTCGGAGGCTGATTTTAAATGATGTAGGTAAGTTATAACGTAAAATCAACTATTTGCTTGTTGTTAATATGTTGACAAACTGTAAAGGAACCTGAACCGTCATCGAGGAAATAAAAAAGTAGTTTATAATACGACCACTTCTGTGAAGATCTCTAGTTCTGAACCATGCAGGATCTCTAATATTTCATGTCATGATATCGACGGAGGTCTCAAAACTAGGCGAAGAAAACAATTAAGTCAGTTACTCTCGTAACAAATTATGAAAAATAATTAATTTATTAGGATATAATTTGCCACAACATTTAATAAAGTATACACTATGTGATATAATAAAGTTAAACTGTTTTCAGCTTAATTTGCCTTGTTTTTATGTTAATACTTGTTACATTGCAGCAGGCCACTTCTTGTTACGCAAGGATTAAGCAACATTATTTTCTTAAACTTGTTAATATCCTGATATATTTGTGACTATTCGGCTGTAACACTTATACAATTGTTATTTTTGTAAGTCATTGACGCTTTGAGGTTATGTATTTATTTTATAAAATAATTTTATTTCTGCATCGAATTTTAGAAATATTGATAATAGATTTGGATATTTAATACCATAAACAACTGTTTAAAGCACTAACGAATTCAAGACGGGATCAATGAAAGAATTTAAGGGACAGGTTTTTGAATGTATGGAGGGTGACCGGCCTTCTTTATAAAAATAAATTACCAATCCTGACACATTGTGAACGATTAGTGAGGTAACTGATAAACCAATCAAGAAGTGTGAGGCCTACTGAACGACATGCTTCTTTTCTTATGATATAGATTCGTAGAAACCACAGTTTGACAGTAAAGGCACGGTGTCCTTTGAGGAGATTCCTTTTCTAAATCAGAATAAAATTGAGATTCCGATTTGCTAATTTGTTTGTTTAAGAAGCAAACTAGTGTTTATGGTGTTTATGTGTTAATGTTGTTATACTGTTGAACAAATATATACACTCGGGATTACCACCAACACGTGGTAATTGAAAAGAATGTTATAAATTTAATATTTCTTATTTAAATAATTTTAACCTAATACATCTTGCTCATCTGATGGAGCAAGGCAGAATGTTTTCCTTCTTTTATTTCTGTTATGTCAAACGTATATTTAAATATATTTTTTTCTTAATTCATAATAATTCATAGTAACCTCTTTCCCGAAATGTCGCGGCATTCTGACGTGCTTCCTAAGGCTTCGCCGTGACGATCGGCCACCCGCATGGAATTTATTCACACAGACCCTTTTTGGGTGGATAAATTTCTTACAAAGTTTTTCTAACTACCTGCCTGAACGAGGATGTATTGGTATGACGGCCTCAGGAGAGACTATCCCTGTTGATTAGGGGTGTCTGGTGTATGGTGGGAAATCTTTACGTACAAAGAATTAATATAATATTACAAAAGTAATGGCTTCACCATGATCCAATAACTATGGATGGATGGATATCAACTATGATGGAATAAATGCTTCGATGGGAATTCCCGCCCATAAAACCTCGCTAAAAACAAACGAACGTCGCCTATGCTACTTTCAATATAATATTTCCTAATCACATGTCAAATATTGCTACGGAATGTTGAGATGAGAGCCAGAACCATTATAGAGATGTTATTTCGTTGTTTCACGTCCCTGGCAGATAACTTCACCTTATCGCGCGCATTGATAACCAGCATGTCACCTGCAGCCAGCAAAGCATGACACGTATTATTTAAGAGAATTTATGGTGTTGGTGACTGACCAATTATAAATGAACGCCCCTCGGTTCCATCACCAGATAAGGACATAGTGAAACACAACGCAAAAAAATCTTTATTAATCATTACATATAACAACTTTTAAGACAAGATAATATTAATTTCATTATTTTTTCGCATCGCCAAGAGAGGGTTGTCATCAATCCTCATCCCTCATGGTCGGTTTACACGCGTTAAGTGGTTAAGTTGGTAACTAAATTTTAAGTTAAAAGTTGCGTGTAAACAGTCAGTTAAGTGACAAGTGGTAACTTAAAATTTAGTACGCAAGTGATTAGTAGATTAGGATTGATTCTATTTTTCGTATAAGTGGGTGGGCGGGGCTTCTCACTCAACACGTTTGGACGTGATTTTTTAGTTAAGTGCATAAGTTGACAAACCTGGTGGCGGCAAGAGCTCGTATTTATTTCGCATTTACTCTTTCTTTTTTAAATGTCGGAGAGGAGCTTATTTTCAACTTTAAAATTTGCTGAAGAATATTTAAAATAGATACACTTGTAGAATAAAAATTTAGAAAAAAAACATATTCTTGTAAAGATTTTAATTTCCGAATAAAATTCTTCTCTGAATTTACCATATATCTAAGTACAGAATTGACGAATTCCTTGAGATTCATCACTGCTCATCTTCATTGAACTTATGAACTTAACTACTTAATCCGTTTGGGCACACAAGTGACATGCAGTAACTTAAAATTTAGTTAAAATTTAGTTACCAAATTAACTACTTAATACATGTAAACCGCGCATCAGTGGCTGCCATCTCATCAATTAGTAACTGCCATCTCATTTCCGGTATAATTCACAATATAAAAAAGAAAGAGCATATTAGCATATAAGAATATAACAATAACACATACCTACATGCCAACACACATTCTAATGATAACGTATAATAACATTTACTACGTTATTATCAACATTTACATTAGTCATATATCTTTCAGATTGATATATGTCAGGCTAATGTCACCTCATTTTAGCCTAAAAACCAGAAAATAACAATTATTTACTCTTGACACTTTACAAAATTTACAATTATAAATAAGATAGATTTTTATTATAATGAACTCAACAAAATTATCGCAAGATAAAGGTTTCAGCCGATTGACATGGACAGTTATTTCTAAACTTCCATTCACCGCCTTTATCAAATAATTGTTGTCACTTAAACCTCTACATATTCGATACAGACCTTTAAATGGTAGGCTTAGTTTTTACTCATTCCAGACACTCTTTTAGGGTTATGCAATAATACAAATTGACATGTTTGAAGATTAATAGATGAAGCTTTCTTATCATATAGCCTTTTCTGCGCCAAATGAGGTTTACGAGAGTTCTCTCGTGCAAAATTCACATTATTACAATATCTATTCCTCCTGACTTTGAAATTTTCAATATTCAAGTTGGGAATATTCTTTCATCGGACGAAACTTCAGGTTCCCTAGCGAATATTAAATAATATTGTAAAAACTCAGTGGAAGCTTCTTGGGCACAGTTATAAGCATACATTACTAATGGCAAAAATTGACACCAATTATGTTGTGTTGAATTTACATATTTAGCTAACATTTGTGAAAAAGTTTGATTTAATCTTTCTACAAGACCTAACGTTTGATGGTGCATAGTGGCAAGACATTGTCGTACACCGAATTCTCTCAGCGTGTTTTAAACTAATCTCGACGTAAAAATCGAACATTTTTCCGATAGCAATTCTCGCATCCTACCGAATTTTGTCAAAATTTCTTGTACGAGAAAATCACTTACTGCTTGAGCAGTAGCTCTGGGAATTGCTCTACACACAGCGTATTTCGAAAAACATTCAACGCAAGCTATGACATACCTATTACCATTTTCCAAATGGTTAAACGGACCTAAAATATCAATTTCGACCCTATCAAATAAGCGTTCGACTATGATAGGTTGCAACGGCGCAACCTTATTTTATAGTTTTTTTTCTTGACAATAAACATAACTCTTCACGTACCTTTCTACTTCAGAAATTACATTAGGCATAAAATATCGAAAATGGATCGAAACCGTCGTCCACCGATTCACTCCGAGGAAGCTCTTGTTCAATTAGCGGATTCCGATTCAAATATCAGCTACGACGTTCTGCTTTCCTGAGCAATGCTTAACGTCAAAGTCGTACGCTTGTATTACTAGAGCCCACCTAGCTAACCTACCGGACATATCTTTACGTTCTCTAAGCCAGCATAATGCCGTACGGTCGGTGATTATTTGAAATTTGAGGCCCCATAAATAATGTTTGAAATAATTCAAAGCCCATACTAACCCTAAACATACTTTTTCTGTTATAGGATACTTCTATTCCGCATCGGTTAATTTTCGTGAAGCGAAATATACCGGCAACATCTCATTATCATACCCCTGCATTAAACACGCACATATTGCTAGCGTCAATTTAAAGCCTAGTACAAATACCTTCTTCGTTACTAAAATGACGTAAAAGAGGCGCCTTTTGAACTAATGATAAAATTGTATCAAAAACTTTATAACAAATTTTTCTGCCTTTTTTAAAAGTTTTGTTAATGGTAAAGCTAGAGTTGAAAATTTTTTAATAAATTTTATATAGTAAGAGAATAAACCTAATACTGATTTTAACTCTTTAACATTTTTGAGAATTTTCATATTCTTTATATTTTCAATTTTACTTTGATCAGGGAATATGCCTTGACCTGAAATAGTATGCCCCAATACAGTTATTTGTTTATACCCAAAACTATATTTTAATGGTTTCAAAGTTTAATTTGCACTCTTTAACCTTTCTAACACCTGTTTAAGCGCTTTCATAAACTCTTCAAAAGTTTTCCCATAGATAATCACATTGTCTGCAAATACTATTACATTTCTATATTTAATCCCAGCCAACACTCCGTCCATCGTTCTTTGAAAAATAGCCCGACTAGTTTTTAGGCCAAAAGGTAATAGGTACATTAAATTCATATAACCCTGATGGGGTAATAAACGTAGTTTTGTGTTTGTCCTGCTCCTTAATGGCACATTGCTAGTAACCAGAATTCAAATCGAGGTCGGGATAATATTTAGCACCATTTAAATGAGAAATAATATCATCAATTATTGGCAATGGATATGCATCAGTAATGACTTTTTCATTACGTTGTCTAAAGTCAACACAAAATCTCCACGTGTCGTCGGGTTTCTTAACCAACACGACCGGGGATGCATATGGGCTTCTTGATTTACGAATTATGTTATTTTGCAACATGTCTGACACTTGTTCGCGTATGATTTTATGTTGTTCAGCAGAAACCCTATATGGTGCTTTATGAACGGGAGCTTCATCCGTAGTCTCTATCGTTACTTCAACAATATTGCACCGAACAATAATGACAAAGAATTACGTTCACTATCAGATAATTCCGACGATAAATCGAAATCATCGTTTCGTCTTGCCACTACCTCACTCCATAAGTTATCTTTAAAAATATCTACAAGATTACTAAAATAAACATTTTCACTTTCACACCTCTTAGGAAATTGCTGAATCAGCTGTAAAGAATTATAGTTATTACATATATTTTTTACACTATCTTTACCTAGAAAATTACAAAGACATTTGCCGAATCTTACGTTATTATTCTTAAAGTCTACTATGGCTTCTGCCTTTCGTAGGAAATCCTGTCCGACGATTAAATCTTGCTCAACATCCTTCAGGACGACGCATTCCTGAATATGTAATTTATTATCTATCGTTATAAATGTCTTCGTGCTTCCCAAGCAATGTAATTTATCGGCAAAGTCGGTCAGACACCACCGACACGGATGTATCGAATAACGCAATAGTGTCACAGTCGCGTATCTAAACGCAAATAAATGGAACGAACTTACTTGAGATAGGTTTTTTTCTCTTTCGTCGGCGACTGTACAAACCCTAATACTGACGCTGATAGGTAATGCTTTTGTAGTGGCATTCCGGGGGGCATTCCATTATAACGGGGAGTATTAAGTCTCGTAGATGTGGTTAGTTTGGGTATGAATTTTACATTTTGCCTGTGTGTGTGACTCGGATCCACATTGCCTGCGTCCCTCGGAGATGTATATGTAGGCGCCGCCGTCGACTTGACGTGCGTTGGTAAATCCCACTTTACCTTGGGTGCGTCAAGAAATATTTCATGCATTTGCATGATTGTTCGTTTCAGCGCTTCCTTGCTATCGAACACTTGTGAAGCTAATCGACATTTATTAGTAAATGAACAGGTGCGTGAGAATTGTCGTATCTCTCTGAAATCGCTGGAAAAAACTTCGTAAAATTTTTCTATCAGTTCGTTTAACTCTTTAAAGGAATTGCAGTTATTGGAGACTTGCGAGAAAAAATTTAGTGCTGACCCTAAATTTAAGCTTCAAGATAAGCGGCGATAATTACTTTCTTTTCTTCCTCGCTGTAGCGATCCAACGTTGCGACGATGTTAAAACTATTTAGGAAATCTTCTAAATTCCCTTGCAATCCAGTAAATTTCTGCATTGCTATTTCGTATTTCTTTTCTAAAAAAATGTGTTTATAACGTGTCTCAGGTAGCCTTGGTCCTATTTGAACCGTACCCGGGGCCTCCACCAACTCGGGATTACCACCAACTCGTGGTAATTGAAAAGAATGTTATAAATTTTATATTTAAGTAATTTTAATCTAATACGTCTTGCTCATCTGACGGAGCAAGTCAGAATGTATTCCTTCTTTTATTACTATTATGTCAAACGTATATTTAAATGTATTTCCTTCTTAATTCATAATAATTCATATTAACCTCTTTACTGAAATGTCGCGGCATTCTGACGTGCTTCCTAAGGCTTAGCCGTGACGCTACCTATGACATTCACGATTCAGATGTACAGGAATAAACAAAAGATTCAAGATAGATTTGTTTTGATTGTGAAAGTATCATAGGCTATAAAATTAATTATGACAATCAAATGGCTGATTTTTGCGCCAAAATGTTATGTCATAATAATCTTAAAACTATTTTTCAGGTTTCTTATACGTCATTTTTATATACATATATTATTTTTGAACGACCATTTCGGATCTATGACAGTTTGAAGTAGGTTAGCAGCGAGTACGGAGCGCTCTTTGTCGTTACTGTAACAAATACTTTTTTTAAAACCACATTAAAATGGGTTCAGCCTAAACGCGAGATAATCACAGCCAAACATACATAGATACATGCAAAACAAACTGAGAATATTTTTTTTTGAAGTCCGTTAAAAATATATCAAATACCGGGCATTTTTATGTAAGACACACAGAAGTACGTAAATACTGGTAAGTACAGGTATAAACATACTTTGAGAAAAGGTCATGTGGGAAATATGAGACCAGTATGAACGTGCCTTAGTTTTACATTTTTGTTCGACCGTTTCTCACAGGCATACTGACATGCAACTTTTAAAGCACTTTATTTAATTATTATCTTAAAATCGGTTACTGTTATATCGGGATCACTGTAATATCAAAATGATTTGTACTATAAAAATATTACTTTCTTTTCTTGATATTAACTGCGTTTCTCACAGGATTTTTTTACAAAAAATATGGACGACCAAAATTAAATCATCAAGACACAGAAGAAGACTGACACTTTTTCTTTTGAATAAATGATGTTTATGTGTAAAAGCTTTAAAAATGTAGTGAGGTGAAAGTTTCTATAATTCTACGGGGGTATAAATAGCATTTCTCACAAATTGTTTCTCACAGGGCGAAATTTAGGATGCTCCCATTAACAATTTTTATTTTTATTATTTGATAAGCTACGCCATAAAATATCAATCAAAAAGAAGGCCAGGTACTACACGAACCTTAGATAAAATTCTAGTTCTAAGCTTCCTAAGAAACTGTGGAAATTTTGAGCTATTATCGTAACGAGGTAGTGAAATAGACATGTTTCATTTGTATGGACAAAAAAATTTAACCAATTCAACAATTCTGGGTTGAAGTCGGTGGACACGATATTTTTTACTCGTGTACGTTTATTTTGGGTCAAACCCAAGTAAAGATATTGGTCTGTAGTTAGATGGAGTCAATTTATCATCTTCCTTGTGTTTAGGGAATTGCCTGCCAGTGGTTAGGGAATTCACCAGATGAAATGCTTGTATGGGCCATCCATGAAATCATATTTAGTGGACTGTATGATATATAATAAAAGTTGAGACAAATGAATCACAAGATCGTGTTTCGAACTATATAAGTTTAGATGCACAAGCGCGGGTTGTGCTTGATACGGCACTGAGCTGTCAGTAGCTCGTCGGCGGCGCTGAGCAGGGCGACGCACCGCTATGTTTCGCCCGGGCCCTTCTGCCTCGGACATCGGCCGCGCCATGCTTGAGTTAAAAATGCGGACTAAAGGCTCCAGAATTCTATACCTTATTTATTTAATTGTCACTGCATTGTGGCAATCGGGATCCGGGGTGGTTTCATCTTTCAGTTTTTTTATCAAAGAGTCTACTTCTGTAACATCTGTTGAAGTTATGGATTCGTTTGGAGGATTGGGAGGATTAATTTAGATGCTAGTTCTGAACAGAGAACTCTGATTTAATTATGGTTATTTTAATTCTAACATGGCAATAGCCATTTTGTTAGCAATTACGGGACAAATACGGGACTATTCAAATGACAATTTAAATAAATTGAAAGAATGTATTTCTGCCTTACGTTACGTCGATTAACCAGGCATAATTCAAATTTATTAGGCTTCGAATAAGGTAAGTATGTTTAATACACGTTTTATTTTCAGGTAAAACGTCTTCATTAAACAACTTGACCGTTATTCGAAGCCTAATAATAAATTGAGATGTGCTTGTTATCGCCTGGTGGTGGAAGACGACGTCAATGTGACTAGGGATCCATTAGGTTCACATCGACATAGAAACCTGAGTAAGGGGTGTTCGAAGGGGGTAAAATTAAATTCTTTAAATATTTGTGTATTATAGGTGAAAAAAAAACTGTAAATAATTCACAGAAAATAATATCAATTAAACAATCAATTAACTAGATCAATCAAGAGCAGCAAATAAATTATTGATTTTAATGCTTTTACTATTGCTAAATCTAAAACTAAGCTTAAAATTTGGCGACAATAAAAGCGCTTGAAGGTTTTTTCAGATCTCCAATTTCCTCTAGAAAGGATTCCATCACTAGGTGCGTTTTGTATCCAGCTTTTCGAGACGATCGCGGCTCTAAAACTTCCAGCCGATGCTTCTATACCAGATTCTTTTAATACACGTTTCACCCAACCAGCAGTAATACATCTTGTCGCTGGTTTCGGTTGACCACAAGTGGAAATAAACAAATTATCGCACTTTGCTTCTAACCGTCTTTGTTTACCCAATTCAATTAATCGATTTACCCAATGGACTGGGCTAAGGCTCCTATTATGTGGGTTTTTCTTTAACTTCCAGCCTGATTGATGATAACCCACAGAATCGGTTTTTGAACCGAAGGCTGGCACTAAAACTATAAAATCACTGGATATAATACAACTATTAGAGTTTGTGCGCAATAGCGTCAAATCATGAACTCTACGCCCTGAACATAACAAAAGAATTGTTGCTGAATATTTTGAAATTTCGTATAAATTATTGGTATCTGGATTAACTGTTGATAAATAATTAATTACTAAATCAATATCCCATATAGGTGGTTTTATAACAGTAGGTTTTGATAGGGCAATAGCTTTCAAAATTCTCTTAACGAGGGGATGATTACTTAGGGGTTCTGAAGAATCGGTATGGTATAATGTAGAGACAACAGATTTATAACATAGAATGGTTTTAAAAGACAATCCATCTTGGTTGTGCAAGTTCGCTAGAAATCTTGCTAAATCACAACCATTCGTTTTATTTATAGATATTTTGTTCAAACGAGCCCAAGATTGCCAGCGCAACCAAGCAGGTTTATAGGCCCTTAACGTACAGGGACGCCAGCTAGACATTAGAAGGTTCTTTTGTTGATGCGACCAACTACTTAGTAACTCATCCCACCCCCACATCTCCATACTTCGAGTGTCATCTCCGAAGCTTTGTGTGGAGTCAAGCCGGTAGATATATCTAACAAAACTTGGTGAAGGTTGTTGACTGTCCAGGCAGTTGCTGTTGCTCTGTTCTTTAAATCTGGATGCCAGAATACCTGTTCCCACCTCGGTGCCACTATCAAATATACTCCGCGGCACTGGTTTAGGTGTTGTAGGTCTTTTGGTATCAGAAAAGGTGGGGAAAAACCCATGTCAGTGGAACGCGAGACAGAGTGTCGTGGAAAACCGCTTGGTGGTCTTGACAATCCAGCGTACAATACTTGGGGACTACACTAGTCAATTTCGAAGCAAACAAATCTATTACCGCCACTTGGCAAATATGGGAATCGTAGCTTGTGGCAGCAGATGCCATTCTGGAACTCTTTTTATCCTGGATAGACGGTCTGCTTCTACATTGTAACTTCCTGGGATATAATGAACGGACAGGTTGATGTAGAGCGAGTCGACTAGTCGCAGGATCTTGTATGTAACATCCAGCAGAGTTTGGGACTTTGTGCCCGCTTCGTTGCGGAGATATGCCACGGCAGTCTTGTCGCACTGAAGGTGTATGCAAGAAAATCGAAGGTTCGGAGTTTGTTCTTCTAAGGTTCTGAGAATAGCCAAAAGTTCTTTGTGATTGCAGTGTAACTGCTTCTCCACTTCTGACCAAGTTCCTGACAAGATTACATTGTTTATTCGTGCCCCCCAAGCTTGATTCGAAGCATCTGTTACGATGTAGTGTGTTGGGTGTGGTGCATGTATTAGTGACTGATCTGTGTGATGAAGCATCCACCACTTCAGCTCGTCTAATATAGCCTCGGGCAGGAAAACATCATGCTGCAGACCTAGTTTTGAGTTGTTTATGCAAAATCTTTGCAGTTATCGAAAATTCAGCCGGCCCCGTGAGATAGCAAAGCTTGCAAAATTTAACAGGCCAATTAGGCTCTGCAGCTATTTCACCGTGGTGGGCCTCTTGTGTAGAAGCTCCGATATTAAACCTCTCAATTTGAAGCATTTCAGTGCGGGTAGGGATTTGTGCTTGGACCAGGGCAGGGGTCCCACAAAATGCCGAGGTATTCTATGGCACGACTCGGGTAAAGGTTTGATTTTTCGTAATTTACGACCCACCCTGATCGTTTAAACGAAAAGCACTTAAAAGAAGCATGTTTTCCAACATAAGCACTCAAGCACGCTTTTTATTTTAAGCCGATAACGTTTAATTGTAACAATAGTTTTATTGACAACTTATGCCATCTATTTGAAATGTATAGTACTAGCGCAACATTTCGCGGCAATATGCAGTTGGCACGTGCTTCAACTCGTTACGTTACATAGGTCTCGTAGGCTACGTACATTCGATATTATACCTTATTATACAAGTTAAGTCGATTGACACTTTTGTTTGAAAATTTAAACAATTTTCGTTTAAACAAAAAGCTAGCTTTTTCATTCGGTACACTTTTTATTGTGAAAGGGTATGTGTGTGTGTGCGAATAGTTTGCGCTTACGCTTATTTGTTGATATCGATAGTAATTTACATAGTCAAATGATTTCCATAATTTCAGATAACCCTAAGCCTGTCAAGTACGATAGGAATTTCATTGATTATTAGAAATTATCTTGGAAACACAAGCAGAAAACATATATACCTACAAGCTATTTACTCTTTCTTTTGTTACGTTTATGTGTTTATACGATTGTGAAAACGTTATATTGTGTTATGACAATAAAGCGTTTTATGTGAAAGGCACATTTTTAAGCACGCTTTTAAAAAAAAGTACAGTAGTAGTATTTACAATTCATCCTTTATTCTTGTATAATTTAATCTTTTTTTTTTTTTTGATTTTGATTTACAAGGCATTGATGCCAAATCTTTTATATTTATCTTATAAAAGGCATAAAGCCATTTCTTGAATGGTCTATAAAAAGGCACCTGGGCCAAATATTTGTTTGTAAAATAATCTTCTTCTTTTCCTTTTTTCTAAGGCTAGATTGCCAATTCTTCTTTCTCTTCTTATATTAATTTCGTCATATCAGTGATAGGTAGTCATTTCAAGAAGGTATCATTAAAGCCTTTGATTTGCTTCTTTGTCTATATATCTCCAAAAGAGGAAATTAAATAGTCATAAATAGGCTTAAAACAAGTCCACGTTTTCAAAATTTCTTGTGATGAGCGCGGGATATTTTGCTCATAAATCTCCATTAAATAATTAATAAGTAGGATGCAATTTAAATTGAAGCTAGGGCAATCGAAAAATATACGATGAAGGCTTTGAATATTGTTTACATCGCGTTCTGTGCATAGAGGAGAGGTAACTTTTTTCATTCGATAAAGGTGAGCATTACATCTGCAGTGGCCAAATCTTAGCCAACATATTTGGGTGTAAAACTTTCTTCTCAAGTAATATTTGCTTTTCGAAAACCAAGGAGTGACGTCAGCAGCTTTATTTATTTCTCCTTACCATGTACCATTTTTGCTAGAGCCTTAAGATGATAATTATTCCATTCTTCTATAAAATTACTATGTAAATGAGGTAGTAAGTCATGCCATGGAATAGCATCATTTTTTACTTGTTGACACACTCTGGATTAAAAAAGTACAACGTTTGAACGTTTAATTTTAAGCCGTTTTTCCCATCGCTAAACCTAAAAATATAGGATTGATCACTCAACTTATTGAAAAGTGTCATGGACGTTGATGCCTTTGCTGTCTTTCGGCTTTTTATTTTTGTAAAATAAAATGTTTATTTTGGATACATTTATAAAACAAAACCTTAAATAGAAAATGGTAACGATTCTTGATGACTTAGATTCTCTAACGATACACGAATTAATTTTCCGTGATGTCAAATACTACGTTTCTGGCGATATTTCAGATAAGGTTTGTTTTGGATACTTATTTCTTATTTTTTCTTTGATAACCGGTTGTTGTTCAAAATAACGAATACTGCACTTTTACATTATTTGCAGATTACGCACCTTTTGCAAGCTGGGGGAGCTGAAAGCACACAATATTTTTCCGACTATGTTACTCATTTGATTTGTGGTGAAAATGCTGCCGATACAGATATTGATGAAGCTCAAGATATTTATCAAATTCCCGCTGTCACAGAAGAGTGGGTCATCGCATGCGTGAGACTGAAAAAATTAGCCTATCCTAAACCTTATAATCCTAATAAAAGTAAAATATTTAATGGTGTTGTGGCTTGTGTTTCGAAAATAAGTGTTGCTGATGCAAAGGCCCTGTTTGCCCTTGTAACATTCAATGGTGGTAAAGTGAAGTTGAGTTTGGACAGTCAGTGCACACATTTGATTTGTGGTTCAGCATCTGGAAAGAAATACAATGCTGCTTTGACATTACCAGCTAACAAGATTAAAATTGTGACACCAGACTGGGTGCAGGAAAGTTTAAGAGCTAAAATTCAAGCTGTCACAGAAATATTCCATCCTAAGCTGCTAATTGTTCCCCAAACTCCTCCGAAGGCAATGGATCGGATTAGTGCAATAACTGGGTTTGATTTTGAAGAGGGCATTGCCAAGAATGAAGTTCCAACTCACAATATGGCTGAAAACAAAGATGATAGTACTCAGGCATTGTTAGACAAATTGAAACAAAGAATGCCCTGGAACCATCCCCCATCCTCAGCAAACTCATCTTCTATCTCTACATCAGCCATCAGTTCCATGGGTTACACAACTTCTCCACTGCCAACTTCCAGTATTATAAGCAAATCAGTGCCACAAGGCATGGCCTCACAAAACCTGCAGCAAGTCCAAAGTAGTCAAGCAGGCCAAGTGACAACACAACAGCTTCTTCAAAAGTTTGGTCAAAATACATCTGTGTCTCAAGCAAGCATGAATGTTCAAGGTCACCAGATTAACCTGCAGCAACCACAGCCGGTGTACAGCCAGCAGAATCAACAACAGTCACAGCAGCCCACTCATGGACTCACAGCCATCCAGATACAGCAACAAAAGCTTCTGCAGCAACACCAGCTGCGAGTGCAGATGCTTCAGCAACAAAAAATAAATAACCAACAAAATCAACAGACCTTCCAACCTAATGTCTCTGTGTCATCACAAATCACCCAAAATATATCTGGACAGATTCAACATAACCTACAAAGTGGTCAGCACATTGTGCAGCAGAATCAAAACATTCAATCATCGAACACTTCCAGTATTTCTGCTCAGCAGCAAATAGAGAACATCAGTCAGATGCTGAGTCAGAGTGCTAACAATTTGCAGCAGGCTCAGCTGAACCAACAGAACTTGGCGATGAAACAAAGCTTGAGTCTCAGTCAGCAGACAGCATCCCAAGCAGTACAGAACATAGCCCAGCAGCTAGCACAATCTACTCAAAACTTGCAACAGAGCTTGCAAAATGCTAAAATGAATCAAAACCTTAACCAAAGTCAAGTTATAAACCAACAGCACCTTATAAATTCTGGGCAACAGCACTCTCAAAATCAAGGGTTAATTCAACAGCAGACTTTACAATCTCTTACTAATCAACAGCAGAATCTTAACATGGGAGTTGTGAACCAACAGGGGATGGTATCCACTTCTCAAGCTCAGTCACAAAATGTCCAACTGAATCAACTGGTTGGAAGCAACACTCAGTCTTCAGTGAACATCCAGCAACAAATACAAAATGTTCAACAGAGTATACAAAGCCAGCAAAATGCTAACATGCCTGTTCAAGGCACCTGGAGGCAGCAGAATATACAGATGGTTCAGAATGTCCAAGGGCAGCATCAAATAATTAGAAATCCGCTTGTGCAGTCGAGGAATCCTCAGAATCAAGTTATTTTACAGCAGCAGATACTGCAAACTCAACAGCAGGCTTTGATTAACAATCAGCAAGCACAACTCAGTCCACAGCATACAATTCAACAAGGACAGCAGATTATTCAACAATCAATCAATCAACAAGGTCAAACTCACCATCAGATCTTAGTTCAAAAGCAGCAACTACTGAGTGGTACCGGACAGCAGCAAATAGTTCAGGCACCACAGCAAGTGTTGATCAATCAACATACTGGCCAGCAACAAATATTAGTACATGGCAACCAACAGGTTACTTTACAAGGAGGTCAACAGATAGTTTCTCAAAGTCAGATTGTCCACCAAGGAGGTCAGTTAGTGAATCAAGGACAGATAATTACTCAAGGTGGGCAGCAGGTTCTGTCTCAGGGACAGCAGTTGATTACACAGCAAGGCCAACAGCATCAGGTGGTTATTGCACAAGGTTCTCAGCAACTAGTGACGCAATCAGGGCAGCAAATAATTGGCCAGACATTAGCTCAAGGGCAGCAAGTTCTGTCTCAGGTGCCACAAAGTCCTGGAGGGACACAGGGAGGGATCCAGCAGATTATCACACATGGAGGTGGTCAGCAAATTGTGCAATCTTCCGGAGGACAGCAGATTGTGCAGGGAACACAGAATTGGCAACAGCAGCAATATCTGCAACAGAGACAACAAATTGGACAGCCCGGTGTTGTTGGACCTAGGGTGAGTTATTTCAATTAATTTTCAAAATTTGTGAGACAGTTTTCCCTAGATTGTAATAAGTAAACTTTTTTATTATGCAATTGTATAAAATTTTTTATTTTGATTATAATGCTGAGATTTTACATTATTTGTATGTCTTTTTAATTTTAGGGCATTATTTTTAATGTCCTAAATGTTCATGTAGCATAGTGGTCAGTAGCCCTGTCTCATACGCTGGAGGTCCCAGGTTCGTGTCCTGGCTGGGGCATTCATGAACACAGATGTTTGTTCTCAGGTCATGTTGGTGTGTTTGCCTGGGGATTTTATTTTATTTCTATTTGTGCATTCTTGGTTTTTATCCCAATTTGGTATGTTTTCATCCATCATTGTTACTCTGCTACAACAATTTGGTTTATTTATTTACGAATTTCATTGTTATTAGTAAATTATTGTTATATGCACTTTCACTATTAAATAATTCAATAATAATCAATAAAACCCTTCAGGTATCCTGGTCAGGCACTGGAGCCCGACAGCTGATCCACTTGGATGCACAAACACATGCACAGCTTCAACAAATGGATCCTCAGCAGCGTGCTATGTTTGTTGCGCAGTTGCAAAAGCGAAGACAACTTAGTATTCAGAGGGCTGCCGCATTGGCTCAGCAACAGGTTTGTTAAGAGTTTAGTTGTTAATGTTTTAGTATTGTTGTTTGTAAATTTTATTTCTGTCTTGAACTAATATTGCTTTTGAAAGTATGTTTGAGAAGAACTATTGGGAAAAAGATTCATGGGAATTATATTTTGACCAATATACTATACATACAATATGACAAAACAAACATCATTTACATCATATTTTGTAACAGTCACCTTATGAATGGTGTGATTAAGTTCTTGATTAACTAGTGTGATTAACTAGTGTGATTAACTACCCTAACTTATGTTATTAGAACACACAATTAGTTGTGTTCGTTTCTTTCATGTCGTAGTAAAGCTGTACTTTATACACCTAATTACATATTTCATGTATTTTACAATGTTGACTAAAGAGTGGTGAGAAGATTTTTGACCGCTGGTTTTTTTTCCGCTCTGACTGCCTATAACGCCTTTTAAAACTCCAAAGTTAAGGTGTATTTACGCCATCACTGTGAAGATGACAAAAAAAGAAGACATTCATCACATGTAATTTTTTATTCAAGACGAAATAAAATATTTCGATTTCTTTTTATGAGTAAATGTGTAAGTAATTTCTTGAATATTCTACAAATAATTCAGGTGAAGATTGGGATAAATGGCTTTTGTCAAAACAACAAGCTTAACCATAAATTACTGTGTTTTATAGAACTTTTATCTAACAAAGTGACCTTTGCAATACTTGTAGTAAATATACATGTACAAACAAATGTGACGTGTGTGGTGAGCGCGAGATTTGTTCGACATGCCCGGTCACGCACACATTCGCTGCGTATTTGGACACTAACATCTACAAGTAAAGCAAAAGTCGCTTCTTCAGATAGAAGTAACTTACTTGTATAACTCTATTTCTAACGGCAGTGCAGGTTTGACTTTGGTGATGAACATCATCTTGTGCTCCCACGATGATGTTCATCTGGAAGATTTTACATATTTGACAAAAACATGACGCTTAACTCGTGACAATATTGTTGTTCTAGCAAACGGGCGTGGTGACAGGGTCGCCAGGTGCGCCCTCCCAAGGAGGTGCTCCTCAGAGTGTCACGTTCATACGTAGTCAGGTGCCGCCTGGACTCACACAGCAACAACAGGTGAGTTGTTACTTCCTACGGGGCATTAATTATGCCATGGTCGCCTACACCTTTTGAGAAGTCATAAAGTTTGAATTGGCCTGTACCAACTAAGTTTATATTAAAGTGAAAATATATAGGTTAAAAAAATATAAATATAACTAGGATTAAATTGGCACAAAACTGTGACAATAATACAATTAATAAAAAAATAAGCTTCCAGATTATAAGCTTTTTATAAATAAAGATTTGATCTTTTCAATAATATATAACTAGCATATTATTTGTCCAGGTGCAATGGCTTCAGCAACAAGGTGCTCGAGCCAGCATCCCCGCTTCGCCCCAGGCGCAACCACCGCAGTCTCCAGGTTTGTTATAATTATATAGATTTAGCCCTTTTACAGGTTAGTTACAACCAACACAGTTAGGCTGGAACCTATACAGCTTGCTTAGACTTCGTTTAGATTGTGATTGTGGATTGAGAAAATACAAAAAGGAGGTGCCGAATGTGTCATTCTTTAAAGAACCAGGCGAAGACGACGCGCGGGCTGCGGGAGGGGTTTTTTGTGACGCCATCACAATTCGGAAGTGGCTTTAAAAAGTAACCTTTGCTGAATGATTGAAAAAGTTTTTGTATAATTACTTGCTAGTTAGGGCTATAAATTCTTACGATTGAAATCACACATTTTCTTCCTTTAATCTCATTTAATGGCCTGTGTAACTTTGACATGATATAATGCAACGCATTGTTTGTACTGAAAAACAAATTAAGACGACACCCGCCACCCAACCACAAGCGGCACCGACGCCAGCGCCCCTAGCGAGGAGACCCTTGCACTAAAGAGTGTTCCACGTCAGCCTACATTGAGACTGTACTGTACTGCTAACTGTACTGCTACGTTCGCTCAGGGCATCTTTTCTTTATATTTTCTCTATGATTCGAACCCAGTCAGTACCCAAATACCTTCATCAATAAACACAAAATCTAACGCTTTCTAATTACCTACAGCGTTGCCTTGTTATGTCGAATTAAAAGTACTATTGTTAAAATAGTAAATTTGTGTAGTTTGTTATGCTAGTGATGAGAAAAGCTCGATAGTAAAGTTTGAGATAATTCTAAATACTGTAGATTTCAGCCGTAGACCAAATAGAATTGTGAATATATCTACATGTTTCGATTTGGCTACAAATTTAGAGTTGGCTACAAGTTTCGAGTTGGCTACAAGTTTCGAGTTGGCTACAAGTTTCGAGTTGGCTACAAGTTTCGATTTGGCTACAAGTTTAGAGTTGGCTACAAGTTTCGATTTGGCTACAAATTTCGAGTTGGCTACAAGTTTCGAGTTGGCTACAAGTTTCGAGTTGGCTACAAGTTTCGATTTGGCTACAAGTTTCGATTTGGCTACAAGTTTCGAGTTGGCTACAAGTTTCGAGTTGGCTACAAGTTTCGAGTTGGCTACAAGTTTCGAGTTGGCTACAAGTTTCGAGTTGGCTACAAGTTTCGATTTGGCTACAAGTTTCGAGTTGGCTGCAAGTTTCGAGTTGGCTACAAGTTTCGATTTGGCTACAAATTTAGAGTTGGCTACAAGTTTCGAGTTGGCTACAAGTTTCGAGTTGGCTACAAGTTTCGATTTGGCTACAAGTTTAGAGTTGGCTACAAGTTTCGATTTGGCTACAAATTTAGAGTTGGCTACAAGTTTCGAGTTGGCTACAAGTTTCGAGTTGGCTACAAGTTTCGATTTGGCTACAAATTTCGAGTTGGCTACAAGTTTCGATTTGGCTACAAGTTTAGAGTTGGCTACAAGTTTCGATTTGGCTACAAATTTAGAGTTGGCTACAAGTTTCGATTTGGCTACAAATTTCGAGTTGGCTACAAGTTTACGATGGTCGTAGAGTTTCCAGGTGACTGCCAAACGACACAATATGTAAATGTCTTACGACTTAAGTGCATTAAGTCGACTGCTCTGACGGTGGACGAAAAGGCCAGAAGCTAAGAAGTTATTTCAAAGGTCTGTGTAAAGTTTGCCAACTCGCAGTAGGCGAGCGTGGTGGGCTATACCACCCCTTAGTTGGGTTTATTTATTTATTTTATTTATTTATTAATCAAACTTACATCTATAATTACAGGAAATGCCTTATGCGATAGTGTAGAACATATTTGAGAAAAACAGATAAAACCTTACATCAGTTTAATTATTTTAACAAAGATAACACTAAACAGCCCTTGTGAACTCACTCAGTGCACACGAAAACAGATCTATGTGGTCTGACACGGCATTAAGTCGACGCAGCGCGCGCGTACAAGGCGCGTGGTGCAGAAAATCGGTGCGCGCACGCCCCACCAACAGCAGCGGCGGCCGGCGGCGGCGTGTCGTGCTCTCGCTAGGAACGTACAGCTTAATCTGTTGTAAAACTCGCGGATTATGTATCGTACCCCGAACTACTTTGAACACGTAGGTAGCAAGTGCCATTTCCCTTCGTACTTCTCTAATTTGTAGTAGCCCACCATACCTAGCAAAAAATCAGTTGGATAAAGCAGTGGATAGCCTGGGTAAACACGAATTTACGAATTTATTCTGCATGCGCTCAACCATCAATTTGTATTTAGTCTCATAAGGAGACCAAATTGCAGCGTTACATTCCAAATGGCTCCTAACCAATGCGTCAAACAACGCTCTCAAAGCTCCGACATTTGTAAAGTTATAGGGTTAGGTTGATGTCCCTGCAGTGGGATTATAACGGCTGTCTTATGGCTTTTACAGATCGCTACCAAGCAGAACCATGAGTAGACCTCCACCCTTATGGTCTTAAAGTTGGCTTTAAGTTTATGAGTCGTAGTATAGCTTCTTTCGTAAAGACCTCGTCTGGGAGGTACCACGGTCCTTCCTCTTTGAATAGCCATAATAACCATCTTTACGTGGTTGTGTTCCGGTTAAATGGAAGGGATAGCCAGTGCATTTACAGGACCACATACTAACTAGTGATGCTACGCATCAGATGAACGTCTTTCTAACTACAACACTAGGAACCCACTTTTTCAATTTGACAACTTTTTTTTTAATTCGATTGTCTTTCGTTTCTTAATTTTATAATGGCATTGCATTGTGGCAGCGCGATAGCCCCTCTTCTATTCTACAAGATATTTTAACAATCTAAAAGATAAATAAGGTAAAATAAATGAAAGACTCGTATATTTATAATTTTTTTTATTTCTAAACTTTTTTTTTTATATGCTTTGTTTCTATTGCATGGGAGGCAATTTTTATTTTCTAGACGCGAGACATCAGTACCTTTATATTCTGTTAATTATGATACACCAATTAATCACGGTTATTCTTAATGAGTAACCCAGAAAACAGTTCTTCTCAAAATGTTTGTGGCTTACAAACAATTTACGAAGTTCTACCACACTTAAACCCTAGTTAACACTATTAGCACAAAGACACGGTAACTAATGTAAATCTATCTCAGTTCTTAGAAAAATGACGTACTTTCGCCTACTTTCTCATTTACTACCAGCACTTGTACATTGTGAAGAACCATAAACGCAAATTAATTACTTTATTTGGGAATTGAGAGGTTATGTTACGGATTTTGATCAATGCAAACTCTTCACTCGTCAACATTGAAACCGTAATGGCAGATCGAGCGAATTTTGCGTTTTATGGCAATCAGCTGTAGTTACTACACAATAATTATGTCTGCCAATTTAAGTATTAATATAATAAAAGTAGATTTAACATAATTAAAACATAACCTAAAACCGTACATCATTGATTGTACATAGTGTTATCATTCATCATTCGCATTGAATTGACATATGACAATTGTTCGCTCGAAAATAGCAGCGGAGCTGTCAGCATCAAAAAGTTCTATCCATAGACATAATTCCTAGTTTTTTTTTGTATGAAGACTACCTGCTATGTACAGGACCAACAGCGATTCGAACTGAAGTCTACGGACAGCAATGCATTCATCGCATAGCATTCACCGAGAAATCCCGCCGATGAAAAAGAAAGAGCAGGTCGCGGCCCACGGCTGGCAGTTGTTGACGGAAAGTCATAGGTATATAAACTAATCGCTTTAGTAAAGTTGATATTGCGATGTAGATCACGCGCTGTGATTGGTCGGTTAACAATTGATTCAATAACGATATTATTTAACTAACGCACCTCCGATTAATGATGTCTATGGTAGCGGATGCAACTCTCCGTCAGATGGATTACGTGTTCGTTTGTTAGCTATGACGATGTTAAATAAAATAGAAATCGACTAATTCGCCCATGTATCTCTCTCTACAGAATTACTGAAGTGATAAAGGTCAAAAATGCACAGATCACGAACTGGTATAATCGCAAAAGAAGATAACGACTCTACAATCCGTCCTATGATAGACTACCGCTGTCTTTCACGAAATAAATCGTTTTTATTCATAACCGAATTACTCATTCGAAATAGTAATATAACTTTTAAAATGTAATATCGTTTAAAAAAGAAAGGAATCCTTACTTGAAGTTGGGTTGTACGAGGTCACATCGTAATGCATGTATTTTTCTTATCTTGCGCGTTCTTAGCTTTCATGATAAAAATTAACATTTCGAACACAGAAAGAATAGTAATTCCAATAATAATGTCCATGGGCATGGATTCCACTTACCATCAGGTGGATCGAGTGCTCCTTTATCAGCTATGAAGATGGTAAAAATTCATTTATTATTGTACATAAAACAATATATATTTTGAATATTGTCCTTCTTTAATCGCTAAAATACTCAACACGATGCCAAAACCTTATTTAAAAGGAATAACTAGACACCAAAAATGGTCTAACCTAAATAGTGCAGCGCGTATTTCAAGACGTTCTGATTTTGAAATCCCCTTCATACATAAGGATTTTCTATCAAATGTGACGTCATGTCCCTTATTACAATTTCAATGAGATTTCTATTAGATTTTCTAAGCAGTATTTTATCAGTTGATAAATTCTCTTTGGTGGGAGATATAACGTGCCTTTTGTTATGGATTATTTCGATTTTGATTGTGAGTATATAGTTCTTAATATATTTTTTTTGTGTACGGTTTGAGTACATATTATTAAGATTAGAAACGATTAAGAATTTAGTTATGTGTGGTGAAATATATCATTAAATGATTCCTTTGTTACAAAATTCACATTTTATTATATAATATAATGGACAAGTAAAAGTGATATAAAGAAAATTGTCTATAATATTATGAATTAGTTAAGTATCTTTAGTGTATTTTATCTCATCGGATAACAAGTAATGAATTATATTGCACATGTGATAGTTGTTTTTTCACTCCATTTTTTTTTTAATACAAAATATGAAATGCTTGTATAAAGGTACTAATTATTTACAATAAACGAATGTAACTCTAAGCATTGACATATACCAGACAAATGGAAAAAGGGTGGTTTATTTTGGTCATACAATTTGCACAGAGCGAAATGGTTTGTCGTCGTTTGGATATTTGCGGGGAGGGAAACTTGCCGAGCTAACAGATGCAGATAAGAATAATTTTGTATGGACATAAAGAGACACTGTAAATTGATTTCGAAAAAAATATAAGTACCCCTGAAGTTTCTTGCCAGTTCTTCACATGAAGGTTTTTCCGAACTGGTGGTAGAATCATGTTTTATTTGACGTCAATAAGAACAAGTAATTGTCAATATTGAGAAATAAATAGTTGAATTTGAATGGTTGATTTAAAAAATGAATAATTAATGCGTTGTCAACCGTAGAGTACGCAACCGCAAATTTATGGTAGTTTTAATACAAAGGTGTGTAGAGAAGATTGTGGGTGATATTAACTTCGGTAAAGAAAATCGAAGTAGAAACTATACTTCCAAAAACTTTTAGTGGTAAGAACCTTTTTATATCGATCTGACAATGTCTGATCACACAGGACAACTACTCGAATGTCCTAATAAAGGTGTTGTAATTGCTTCTCACTCGTTTAATATTAAGCGCGACTTTAGTAAAGATAATATCAGGAAATTTAAAGATTGTATTAAAGTTCTTCAATTCACAGAAACCTATTCCACTGTAAATCTTAATGAAGCATTCAACCATTTCTTTGATTTATTTAAACTTTTTTATGAGTTGTGTTTTCCATTAGTTCGGGTAAAAATTAACAATAACCAACGACCAAAATGGATATCAAAAGGTATCATGCAATGCTCTAAAAATAAAAGAGATTTATTATGGAAATTTAGAAAAACACCAACTCCAGAGAATAAAAGTAAGTTGAAAATGTACTCCAAACGACTAAAAAATTTAATTAAACTAACTCAAAGCTCAAAATAGTTATTTTATCAAAACATCTAATAATAAAATGAGAGCAACTTGGAAACTAATAAATGACTATAAAAATAATTGACCAAAACATTACATTGACCAAATAATAAACATCGGCGTTAAATTGACAGATCCTTTGATATCGCAGACTCATTCAATAATTTTTTTATTGATCAAGAACAAGATAATGATAGTTGCAAGATTAAAAATAATATTTCCAGTAATATAAAATCATTATTTATGAAGCCCACTACATCCAATCAAATTTTGACTATATTAAGACTATTAAGCACCTCAAAAATTCAAACAGTACTGGTTATGACAACATTGATACAAAAATTATAAAAGAAGTAGATATTTACATTTCACCGGTATTGAGTTACATTATTAATCTTTGTATTGAATACGGTATTTTTCCAGAAAAATTAAAAGTTACGATTATAAAACCAATATATAAGAAATTAGACCGAGAATGCATGGCTTCATATAGACCCGTGGCGTTGATTCCTGTTTTCTCAAAAATTTTCGAAAGAGTGATTTACAATGCCCTTAATGATTTTTTTTTAAAAGAATGCGTTATTATCAGAGGAACAGGTAGGCTTTAGAAAAAAAAGGGATTAACTTGGCCTTGTACAATTTCTTAAAAAATGTAACATCTAATGTTGACAAAAAAATACCAACATGTGTTTTATTTATGGACCTCACGAAAGCATTCGATTACGTTAATCATGACATTTTAATTAAAAAACTCAATGCATATGGAGTTAGAGGAGTAACATTGGAACTCTCAAAATCTTATCTCGAGAACAGAATGCAAGCCACTCAAATAAACAGTGTATGCTTGAAATCTCTTACAAAAATAAGGTACGTCTCAAAATATAAGAAGGTTAAACAGGGTGTACCACAGGGTAGTATATTGGGACCGTTATTATTTATAATATATATAAATGACTTCCCAAAAATTTCTTCACATCCGATGGTATTATTTGCAGATGACAGTTTTTTGATATGTAGTAATAAAGACATAGATTCACTAAAACATGATATTGAAAGCAATTTACCAAATATTATGAAATGGTTAGAAACTAATAATTTAAAAATTAATTTAAGTAAGATAAATATTATAAGTTTTAAAAATAGAAATAACAACTAGACTTTCTTCTTTTGACTTCGAATATAATGGACATGAAATTAAGGAGGTGAAGTTCGCTAGGTTTTTGGGGATAAGCGTGGATTCCAGCTTAAAATGGAAGAGCCATTTAGAGGGTGTGTGCAATAAATTAAATACATTTTCATACGCTTTACGGAAATTGGCACGAATAGTCAATGAATCGGCAGTTTTATCGGCTTATTATTCATACGTCGAGTCGTTACTTCGATAAGGCATAGTTTTTTGGGGAACCACGGCTGATAAAGAAAATATATTTAAAGCGCAAAAGCGGTGTATCACATCAATTAATAATCTAAAAGTTGTAGATTCCTGCAAACCCTATATCAAAAAGTTAAGAATTTTGGCTTTTCCATGCCTTTATACACTCGAAACTGCCCTGTTCGTTAGAAAAAATTACAATATGTTTAAAAAATGACAAAGTAACCGGAAGGATATTCTTAAAGCTCAACGGCGTGGAAACACTTTGTTTTCAGAAAGCTTCTTTCGGATGGCCCCTAGAATATATAATAAATTACCTATAACTATTAAAAATGCAACTAATTATGATGAATTCAAGTATAATTTAAAGTCATTTCTATTAAATAAATGCTATTATAGGACATATGAATACTTAAATGACAAATGTATAAATTGAGTAAATTGTAATTTTAAATGTAACCTTGTACACGCCGCAATGGCAGAATATGGCTGTCCTATTACTTGTATGACATCTTTTTTACCTATATTCGTGAAATAAATGATTTGAATTTGAATGGATTACACTTCTGAGCAACTTTCCCAAAGAATACATGTAGCGTAACTGAAAAAATAATTGTATTAATACAAAATTGACGAATGTAAACGCTGTTTTGCTATATGTACGTTGTGATCTTTTGAAAAGTTGCTCAGTATTTTGTTCTGTGCCGATCTGCCCAAAAAAGACACCCGGTACTCTTGCTTCTTTTGTTCGTTCCTCCAAAAGCCATTCACTGCAAGACAAAGGACTCCCACACCGCTCGATCTGGTGCGGACCGCACAAGTTGCCTTTCTGTGCTGCGTCTTCCAAGTCGTGGTCGCCACTCGAGAACTTTCTGGCCATCTGTTTTTCGTACTGTGGGCTCTGTCCATTGCGATTTCAGTCTAGTAATCCTTTTTAATCGTTTTTTTTTACAGTGGCCCCGGTAGCTAGTCCAGTGGGAGCGGGTGGTGGTGGGGCAGAGAATCAAATCCAGCAGTTACAATTACAAAGACAACAGCAGTATCAACGTTTGCAGCAGCTACAAGCTCAGAGAGATCACGTGGCTCATCATCACACTAGTAAACAGGTACGTTAATTTGAACAACATTTTCTCAAAAAGCTTATAAAACCAAAGATCATCCAAATAGGATGCCAAAAAGAAATGCGTATTTGACAAAAAAATTTTTATTACTTATTTAAATAGTTTATCAACAGTTATTGCACAAGTAACATTATGTTTACGTACAATAGTTTTCTAGATACAGCAATGTGTTTGATGAGCTGCTGCGAGTCGCCGAAAAACGCTCCATACAAAACGGTACCGAGTTGTGACGTCACAATCTGTAAATAGTTCAAAATTTTTTATGGGCGTCTAGATAAAATATATAATAGCTACGTAGATACTGCGCTTCCACGCATACTGTCATAATGAACATGGTTTTATTTAAGGTTCTAGCTTAAAATATTAAAATAAATTACCAAATTTATTAATCAGATTTTTCCTTCTTTTTTAAGGTTTCTAAGCTATATAATTTCGATATTAAATTCACAACATTTTTTGGGTCAAACTAACTTATATTTTGTAAATAAATGATAAAAACTTGCACTTTTAAAGGGTGTCAAATTCCCATTTAAGGTCTCTACCGGCGTTCAAAATATGATAATAGTGTTAACAGATTGGATGTAATAGGAGATTAGCACTCACCATCAGTCTTGTGTTTGTTTCTATCATGTCCTAGTCACGGGACGCAGTATTAAGTACATTTATCCGCTAGTTCCAATTTTTGCTACTCTACAGGTAAATTGGTGGCATCGTACTGATTTATGTAAAGAACACGTTTAACAAAAGCATGCCGAGTATTTTTATTTCCGCCGGCTTTTTTTCTTTCGGTCTTCCTATAGTTCCTTAACCTTTTTAAAGCCGTAGTTTCAAGTTGTGCGTTGCAAACTCTGACTTGCATTAGGAGTACATTGACAGCTTATTGGCGTAGTGTTTAGGTCCCGGCGGTTCGAGTCCTGGCCGGGCGTTCGTTTGTGTGATGAACACAGGTGTTTGTTCTCGGGTCATGGTTGTGGATATTTATATGTGTATGTTTATTCTGGGTTCCCCTCCAGCTCGCTGTATGGTCATCCAGAACACAAGCTCTGTTTACTTTGGGGCCATAGAGCTTTGTGTGCTTGTCAGGGGGTTTTATTTTGTTACTTTATCATACGAATAAAATGTGAAAGCTAACAATAGTTGAACGGATCTGGAACGGATCTGGATAAAATTTGGTAATTAGGTAGGAAACTACCCGGAATAACACATTCGAACTGGCGGTAGAGTCGTGCTTTATTTGACGTCAACAAGAACAAGTTGTGGTCAATGTTGAGAAATAAATATTTGAATTTGATTTTGGAGACTTGCCGAACTAGCAGCAATTATAAGCCGATACATTAAATAAAGGAATCATAAATGGCGGCTTGTACTTGCATTGACAGATAGTACAGTTAGCATACAAATTTGCAAAAGATTTTTTTTCAATTCAAAAATAATAAAAACAAGACCTGGTTTTTAAACTAGCTTCTGACAGCGCAGCGGCTTCGTCGGCGTAAAAGTTGAAAATTATTTAAATCAAGATTATATTTTTTTACTTACCGTACGCGCGAGAGTGAGTATAGACGGCACTACTGCGAGCGAGAGAGCATGATAAGAACCGCCATTTTCAATTTCTTTCAATTTTCAATTTTGACCGCCGTAATAACCACGTTCACGTCATTGTGTTCCGGACAAAGGCAAGGAACAACCAGTGTAATTATCGGAACAAAGGGCAATGCATCACTAATCGATTATCAATAAATGACAATATAATTATTCAATAACATCTACGAATGATGATGCCTGTGGGCACGGTTACCTCTTGCCATCCGGTAAATTGAGGGCTCGTTTGCCGGCTAAAAAATATTTTAATTAAAGCAGAAATAAATGGACGAATGATATAATGATAATAACATGATAATCACATGATCACGTGTAATAATGATATGCTCCATAAAGTTTACAAGTTTTGTAGAATTCAACTTGTCTAAAGGCTGTCGACTAGTCGACGTCGATCGATTGGTGTGGTAACACCCTGAGGGTGCTGAAACTGATATGATAAGAAGCAGAGAAAACGCCTTGCAATACATCATCATCATTGCGTTTTTAATTGTAACTATTTTATTAGACATTTTGACATTATGTTTCTTTGGGAAAGTTGTTCAAATTTAGCAGCTCTGTCACTTGCTTCGGGAGTCAGGAGCACTTTTTTACACCCTTTATACATTACTACTGAGTTTATCTTACACCAATTTTTCACTTAATGTGCACCTTTCCAAGGGCACATTTACACAACTTGTTTTATGTATATAATATAATTTAATGTAATATATGAAAAGTATATAGGGCTCTAACAAGCTTCACTAATACATATGAATAAAAAAAATATTTGGTATCAAACAAACAGATCACATGCATATGCATACACTAATTAATTATTTAGTACTAATTTTTTGTATTAATATACATTTTGGCTCAGTCAATTTTGACTGACACACCAACAATGTTTCTTTCTTGCTAATTATAATATTTTTATTTATGGCAGGTGGCTCCTGGAGTCACTCAACACGTTGTAACGGGAACCACTCTAACGGAACAACAAGTGGAAGGCGCCTTGCTTACACCGACTACTCCTGAGCAACAACAAGGTACGTGAAAGGAATTTGGACCTTATTGTGAAGTGTTATGTAACGCCATTTTGATTATAAAGGTTATAAAGTAGGATAATGAAATTAACGTAATAAAGTTTAAATTGATGTCTAGCGCGGATAGTAATGATCATATTAGCTGTCTTTTTTTTAATTGGTCGTAGCTGGCAAAAGAACTCGTAGTCTACCTGGGGGTAAGTGGCATCCCCACCTAAGGACATCATTAATGGTAGGTTTTTTCAGTTCGGTGGATCCAAAGTTTGCGTACAGACTGGAGATTTGGAGATTCGATTCGTCTACAATGTCGTCGCCTAGTATAATGGAGTACCTACATAAGAATGAACAGTGCTTAGGCGAATCTCGCCCCTAATTCAAATTCTAATATTAATGTCCCAACATTGACAAATACTTGTTCTTATTGACGTCAGATAAAGCATGACTCTATCACCAGTTCGGAATAACCTTCGTGAAGAAGAACTGGCAGGAAATTTCACGGGAATATTTTTTTCAAAATAAATTTACAATGTCTCTTTATTTATACAAAATAATTTTTATCTGCGTCTGTTAGCTCGGCAAGTCTCCCTCCCCCCAAATATCCGAAAATAGACGAACACCTTCAAACGGCACCCGTTCACGAGTTAACGCGAGAGCCGCCATCGCCCTCCTCAACCTTGTTTGGGCATTTCCTCTTAAATAATAGTATAGAAGTATGTTTTTCTTAAAATTGCAGCCGGAGGCAATGCAGTTCTCGTGAATCCAAAAACCAAAACAGCTTTGGCGAATATGCTTAGCATACGGCTTCAGGGGGCGACACCGACGGGCGAACATGAACCTTCTGCTGCTGGGACTTTAAGGTGAATTTTGAGAACTGATAAAGTCGTTTATTTCTCCAAAATCAATTAAATTTTTTACATATTTAAGTTAAACATTTACAGTAGCAACAATTATCAAATACAATGCGATATAGTTCGCTAAGGAGACTGGCGCCTAAACTAGACCTAGTCTGGATCTAGGACACCAGGACTCCACCCCTGATACAATTTTTAATTCGGGAGGTTGTATGAGTGGTACTTATAAAGAATTTCGAGATGAGTTTCTAAGTGGATAAAAGCAGTAAAGGCATAAATAAATTATAACTGTCATTTAAGTAAAGAGAATGGGGTATTTTTGTGGTTATTGTATTTGTATTTTTTGTTGAACGTTTATGTCAATAAATTAGTCATTCATTCATTCAAATTTGTCTTTTGCGCACACCTTCTTGTCGTTTATATTTGCACGCACGGTTAAGTACAGCAACAACAAATAAATAACCAATTAATCTATGGTTTTCATTTAAAACCAATAACGGATGTTTTTTTAAATATATTAACTATAGTTTTGTATGTAAATCTTCCAAAAATACATAAATAAATAAATAAAATTATAACAGTTACTAGATTTGACTAAAAGGGTTATATGTGGTAGTAATGTTTATTAGTACTGACCTACTATACAGATTTTTGTTATAAATGCTATTTATGTGTGCAAATACCACATGCAAGAAGGGCTACACGTATGTAATGTCGCATACGACAATCCCGTATTAGCAGTTGATTACTGACCAGGTCTAATTGTATTAATAAATAAACAGTGAAACGTATATCTAACAGAATTTGATATGTTAATTAATTTTGAGATATGTATATTGTTTTATTCTTCTCTGTTAGAATTAGGTATTTTGGGAAAATAATTTAAATATTTCTGATTTGTGCGTTATCAAATTTTAGTTGTATTTAAACAATCGCAATCCAAAGTTTGTTTGTTGTATTACCTGGAATGAAAAACTCTGACGACGGTTTTATTTTTACATATTTTTTTGTGATATCAGGTTGATGACGGCGGCGCACGCGGCGGGCGGGGCGGTGCGGGCGCCCGCTAGGCTGCTGCTCGGGCCCGCGCATCATACACATCAGGTAAAGATTATTACTGATATAATTCCTTTACAAATGATTCTATTGTATTTTTATTATATGTATCTTATACAGGGTGTAACATAAAGGAAGCTTAATACTTGAGGGTCAGTAAATATACTATTGTTAGAATATACTGTAAAAGAATTGCTGGAAAAGGAGCTGGTTAAGACTTTCACACATTTAAATTTTTCTACTTCAACATCTTTGACAGCCCTGGCTGGTTTGCATCGAGTTTTTTTATTTATTTGAAATCATTAAAGTAACTAAATTGTGTCCAGTCGCATCGCATTACGTGCTACTCGATAGGTAGGTAAATGACGACGGCTGCGCTCGCCTCATGCATAGGTAGATATGAAAACCACTTAGGGCTGTCAAAGATGTTGAGTAAAAAAATTGAAATAAAATTTTAAAAAATATAAAAAACAATGGTATACTTACTGACCCTTACGTATTATACTTCCTTTATTTTACCTATAAATGAGTGAATATATATGTTTATTTTTTTATCGAACAAATGTGTGTATACAATGTTGATAAAAGCGAGAGGCATTTAATGAAACCACATATACTATAATAATAATAATAAATTTCTTTATTGTGGCAACTAGGCCCACGTGTTAATATTACAAAGCTTAATAACTATGTTAATGTAACAAAAATGTTCTGCAAATCCTCATCATTAAATTCACACATATTATAACACACGACAAAAAGAATAATAACAACAATAAAACACCAAATCCAAAGCAGGCTTATTTCAAAACTATTTCAAAACAAAGGCTTAAGTCCATAGTGTTTGAGCCGTCGGCCGATGATGTTTCATGATCATGATTATTTTTAATATATTGACTATATAGTCATAAACCATATTTAAAAGGTTATTGAACTAACTTTTTCGTTTTTGGTATTTAAATTAAATAATGAAGTCAAAGAAAATCTTACGTACAACACTAGAGTCACGTGGCCAAAATCTTAATTAGAATATAGAAAGAAAACACATTTATACATTAGACTAACCTAAAGGCTTTTAAAGGAAGAGGTCTGTACCCGCGACAAGTCGAGGAGGTCTCAAAATGCGAGAAACTGACGCTACTGAGCCATATTATCTCTCGACCCGAAGCGAGTGTTTGTCGCATTTAGACACCTTCTCGGCTAAATATGGCTAGCCCCGTGCAACTTTAATACACGCAAACAAGTTTAACCTTCCGCGCTTACGAAGCTTGTTTTCAGCTTGAGTTCTTATTGTCTAACACAGGAGAGTTTTTTGGATAATTTAGTTTATTTTATGATAAAATACGTTCTAATATAAAGGGAAATCAAAAAGGAAATAACATTGGGAAGAAAAAAAATCAAAAAAAAGGAAAACCGAAAGAGCACATCCACTTGTTGCAAAATAACAGAACGAATATTTGATTGACGTATTTGAATATTGAAGTTTGGTGATAGGGATCCCGAACTAAAAGAATACAAAACTCACAAAAAGTTATAGTTGCAATCGAAATAATGCTTTGCAAGATTATAATATGTTTTTGATTTTATTTATTTAGTTTTAAATGTATACTTTATATGTTTACTTTACTGTTTATCAAAAGCTTTAGGCCTCTATCTTTAGAATAAGCCACCAGCAAAACTTCTTTTGCATTGAATCGGTAACCCCAACGTTGCGCAGCTATTGTATGGAGACTCCTCACGTTTCGTTTCTTATTAATTGAGATAATTTTATTGGGAAATATTTTAGTTCTGATACTTTTTTTAATAATCATTTACATAAATGATACGAATTATCGTGCATTCCATTCGTCCATTAAGTGCTGAAACAAAAAGCTTACTGACGGCCTAAAATGGACTTAACCCTTTGTAAATTAAATAATAAATTAAGACTGTGATGGCGGTAAAGGGCTTTTGGGTAATTTAGAAGTGATAAATACCTAAAATAAATAATATTCAATTATTGACTATGTCTATTTAATAAATAATATATCTTATATTCAATTAGATTAGTAAATAATAAACAACAATTATAAATAAATAAAAATAATTATTTGCTTATTTTTATAAGTACCTACTGTTAATCCGAAACTATTAAAAAAAAGTTTACGAGAAGTATACGAAAAAACGTTTTTCAAAGAACTTAAATAGCTTAATAATTAAGTTAAAATGTAAACATCATTTGTTGAGTAGCCTGCCGCCACCTGCGTAACAAATTGGCAACGTAGCATTTGAGTAGCATAGCGCGTGCGGCGGCGGGCTCACCGGCTCGCACACCTACCTACACAGCGGAGCGCCCGGGTTTGATGTGGATGATAATGTGAACATGTGTTGTAGGTAACGTTGGAAGGTATGATCAATGAAAATAATAAACAAAAATAATTAATTGTAACACTTACACATTAAATCTTCAATTGTTCGAAATGTCCGCCGTTTGCAATGGTACACAAATTATAACGACGTATAATGTTATTTAACCGTGCAATACGGTCACTGTTTGTTGTTAAACTTTTTAATTTATTAAACGCTAAAATAATCCGGTTTTTAAGATCCTCTACGGTATTCACGTCTGTCGCGTAAACATCACTTTTCACAAACCCCCAGATAAAAAATCCATCGGAATGAGATCCGGGACCGTGGTGGCCATCGTACTGGTCCAAATCGACCAATCCACTGCTGTCCAAACATTTCGGTGAGTAGCTCTCTGGAAGAAATCACTGAATGTGGAGGAGCTCCGTCCCATTGGTACCATAAATGCCGATAAGCGGCTAAGGGTAGTTCTTCGGTATATTCAGCAACGGGACCAGATAATAATAGGTCTTTACCTATGAAACTGCCGTTTTGCCGTACTGGCCATTTCAAATGAAAATATTTTTTTTTTTGACTGATAATTCTAATTTCAAATTAATTTTATTTGACAAACATGGAATTCTTTTTCTAAAATCGTCATTTGTTTAATAGTTAGTGTTTTGTTTTCAACGCATTCGAACATTTTTCGTCATCATGGATAAGTTAAAAATTCGAGTAATTATGGAGTATGAGTACCGTCGTGGCAGCAAAGCGGCACAAGCGGCACGCAACATCAACGACGTTTACGGAGCGAACACTACAAACGAATGCACCACCCGTTATTGGTTTACCCGCTTCCGTTCTGGAAATTTTGACCTGAAAAATGAACCCCGTGGTCGTCCGAAAACTGTGGTCGACAATGACGAATTAAAGGCAATTGTGGAAGCTGATGAAACTCAATCCACGGCTGAATTAGCAGCAGCTTTCGACGTTAGCATCAAAACAATATTGGTCCATTTGCTTCAAATTGTCAAGGTAAAAAAGCTTGACAAATGGGTACCCCACGAACTCAATGACCGCCAGCGCGAAGTACGCGTGGAGACGTGCCTTGCACTGCTCAGCAGGCATACAAATGAAGGAATTCTGAACCGCATTGTTACTTGTGACGAGAAATGGATCCTGTTTGACAATCGTAAGCGCTCAGCAAGTTGGTTGGACCCTGGTTCAGCACCCAAACAATGCCCTAAACGAAAACTTACCCCTAGAAAAGTGATGGTCACTGTTTGGTGGTCTAACGCGGGTGTAATTCATCACAGCTTCTTGCCAAACGGGACAAGCATTACTGCAGATGTGTACTGTGAAGAACTGAACACAATGATGGAGAAGCTCGCACGTCTCCAACCAGCTTTGGTCAATCGTTCGGCTCCATTGCTCCTGCACGACAACGCGCGACCTCATACTGCACAGCAGACGGTCTCCAAGCTACAAGAGTTGGGGTTGGAAGTTCTCCGTCATCCGCCGTACTCACCAGACCTTGCGCCTACAGGCTTCTACTTTTTCCAGAATTTGGATAACTTCTTGGCGGGAAAAAAATTCAATACCCGAGAGGCAGTACAAAATGCCTTTGAAGAATTTGTTGCCTCCCGTCCAGCTGATTTCTTCAAGAAAGGCATCAATAAGCTACCAATGCGTTGGCAAAGATGCATTGATTGCATGGGTGATTATTTTGATTAATAGAAATAAAAAATATATAAAAAATTACGCTTCATTTATTTCGTGAAAAACGGCAAAACATTAGGTCTTTACTCCAAAAATTTTGCCGCGTTAAGGGTGCCGTCAATAAAAACAAGGCCAATAATCTGGTCCCTGTGTATACCAGCCCACACATTAACAGAGGAGCGGTACTGATGCTCTGACTCCCGAATCATGCGTGGATTTTCAATACTCCAGTATCTGAGATTTTGTTGGTTCCATATGCCATTGCGTGTAAATGTGCTCTCGTCGGTCCACATGACATTTAATAAAAAATTCGGGTCGTCAGTAACTTTGTCAAGTATCCACTGGCAGTGAGTACGCCTGACTGAAAATCCATTCTTAAAAGGGCTTGAACTTTCTAAAATTTGTACGGTTTGCGTCTATTCGTTTTTAAAATGTTATGCACGGTTCTATGGCAAACTCTAAACTGGCGTGCGGCTCTATGCAGACTCGATGTGGGGTTGCGGTCAAAATAGTCAAGAATCTGTTGCTCGCGCGCTGTAGGTATCTGCTGCGGTGGGACTCCCTCCTGATGCGCTGCTACTGGTTTGTTTTCCCGTGCCCGTTGTACTGCCAATACTACGGTGCGAGCGTTCCTAGGGCACGTGCGGCTGTCTCCATACCTTTCTCGGTAAGTTCGCAAAGCAAGAGCTGCGTTTCCGTGGGATTCCCCGTAGATTAAAATCATGTCAGTGTATTCTGACGCCGTGTATGTAGCACGAGGCATTGTGGATGTCTTTGGTACTTACAAAATAATTAAAAACTGCTTACAAAACTAAACCTAAAATACTCGGTTACGTGTCCTATCACAATAAAAACTTAACATTAGTAAATGGGACGCGTGAGCGACAATAATCTGTGCTGAATTGCGCAACGTGCACCCCGGATGCAACGCGTCTTCGCACTAATTAAAGTAAAAATTGTGCCCTTGACTTAATTAGCCGAGCCGCCGCCGGCGCAATAGCAACATATTGATCTATTTCTATTTCTGTTACGCTTATTACATTAGAGTGAGATAACCGTGATCTGTACTTTCTTTTAAGGAAAGATTTAGTAACAGTGTACTTCCATGTTTGTATTGCAAACTTACGATGCGAACTGGCAACGTCGCGTCGCTCGCGTGAATTTTGTCGTGTAGATAACTATGTATGCCTATAGTACAAACTTACGATCAGGTGATCGGGAAGATACAGAGTGTTTAAATGAAACTAAGTAAAAACTAAAAAGCATTCCTGTGACTAAACTATTGCTTACATTGATCTGATTTTTGTTGTGTAGCCTGATAATGATACACAAAATAATGTGGTTTCATTTAATGCCTCTCGCTTTTATCAACATTGTATATATATATATATATATATATATATATATATATGTTTTTATTTTCAATTATCTAGTTTTCTTTTTTTCTTTACGCCGCACTACTGACCTCTCCAGTTGATCGATGGTTGACTGGTAGAGAATGCCTTGTGGCATTAAGTCAGCCCTCTTTTTTTGTGCGATAAAGTTGAAATAAAATAAGTAAATAAAAATAATTATAATGATACTAAATGTGGTACCGCGCGGTTTTAACCCGGTACTGTGGGAATTAAATAAAACGTATGTTGCCGCAGCCCTCCTTACGTCACTCCATCGCTGCGTTTCGACGGGAAGAAGCAGGACAAATAAACAAACACACTTTCACATTTGTAATTTTCATCATAGCCTTAATAATTCCCCTGCAGAGACTACGGAGACACACCCTCAACCAACTAAAAGGTGGTATTAGGCAATTTATAGTCCACCACGCTTGCCTACTTGGGGTTGGTAGATCTTACACATGCCTGAGAAATCATTTTTCAGGCATGTGGGTTTATTCGCCGTTAAGAGCACTCGGCTTGCTGTACTTAAGTTTTTTAAACTTGTGGCTACAAGGAGGAACTGGAGATAAATAAAACACCAGTACCTATGTAATAATACGCGGCTCTGAAAAGAACTTTTCATATCAAGCATGTAACGATCACGCCTATGAAATGAATGAATAGAACTTTTATTATCAAACACGAAGCGAAGCGGCCGCTCGACGCACGCAGCTGTCTCGGCGCGCGACGGTGATACGAAAAGTCCTTTAAGAGCTGCTTATTATTTCATAGGTACTTGTGTTTTATTTATCTCCAGTTCCTCCTTGTAGCCACAAACTCATTAATAATAATACTTCTTTATTTGCAAGTATGTGGTAACAATAATTTCTTAAAAATAGGTATAATATATAAATGTTCATACATATACTGCTGACTTCTCAGCGTGCAAACTTGTGAAAAAAAAGATATGTTATTTGTTGATTAACATAATACAATAAAATGTCAGACTAGTATTTAAACAATGTATTTTTTAGGTATATAGTATGTCCAAAGTAAGGTCTAAATTCTTTAATCTAAATTCATAAAAATAATGAGGTCAACAAATTAACAATCAATTCAAAGGAAGCCATAAAGCGTTATCAATCAAAAATATTTTAACATCGTAATAATTTTTTTCCAATAGTAACTTAAATAAAGACATTTTAAATTTGTTTACTGGTAGCTCCCTTATTTTTTTCGGTAGTTTGTTATACACCCTTACAGCCACACAGTGCACGTTAGTACTGTAGAGAGAAAGTTTCTGTTGCGGCACGTATAACTTGTCCTTATGTCTACCATTGGTACGTTTGGCTGTTACCGGGATCGAACCCGGGACGTTCAGATCGAAAATCCAGTGCCTTAACTACTGCGCCACCGACGCCCTCACATTTATAATATTAGTACGAATTAATTTAGCTTTTAAAGAGAAGCGTACAATAGGCGTGAGAACGTATGCAGTTCTCCATAGATGGTATAAAAACTCGCAACTTGATTATATGAAATGGCGTTTGTGCGAGGATCGTTGTTTGTGGGCTCTTCATTCCTAATTGCTGTTGATTGTTTGCTGGCTATGGCGAAGTTAAAAAAATCTAACTAAAAAGAAAACAACAATTAAGATAAACATGACATTATTAACACATGTTTTGTAAAGGTTTTATAACTTTGCTGTATTGCGTTACTAAATATTTTGGTATTTTCAAACTTCGGCAGCTATAAACAATTTTAGTATTTATATATAAAGTAATACTGTAGCTTCTTTTTAAGAATAGCTCAAACATAGTACCATACATTTTATACTATGATTATAAATGTCTGCTCGCAGCCACTTTTTAGATCCCATATTTCTACTAGAGTGAAAAGGCACTATGTGAGGTCATCAATATAGTCTCCATCAGCACATCTGTGAGGTCGAAGAGTATCGCATATATTTAAAAAATAAACTTTACATAATATAGCACAAACAAGTACATTTTGTACAAGCTTTACACGTTAAAGTTCGCCTTTTGTCGAAAATTATAAAACACTAACAACAAAAGCATGTGAGCAGAGATACCTCAAAAACAGCTTCCAATACAGTTTAAACCTAAAAATTTGTTATAAAAGTTTAATATAATAATATATTTCATATAAATTTAATATAATATTAAACCTTTATTGACTTAATACCCCGATACTTGAGTGTTCAGGGCATTCATGTATTTAGTAAAGGGGAATTATAAGTCAAACCACAAATTTCTTTATTGGCCACGTGAACAAACTTCTAATTTTATAACTAAGCCACGAGAAAATGAGATAGCCTCTAATACACTATTCGTCTTTTTTGCAACGCCTAATAAATAATCTATAGAAAGCGTAGTAGTTAAATTTGGGTTAGGTTAATGTTAGGCTGCAATTATCGCATGCGCGAGCCGAGCGAGCGAAGCGAGCGTGGTGCGGGTGCACCCGACGAAGCGCCATAGTCGAAATTGGCTAACTTAGTAATTTAGAAGGCAATGTAGGTTTTGAGAGGCGAATAATGCTATTAAATAGACGTCTGTATAATTATCCCTTAGAATAATCAACTCAGAACGAAGTAAAACTTCTCCTATATTATCTTTGTATATTAACATTGCTGCCCGTATTGCAGCCGGCCACGCCCGGGGTGGCCGCTCCCGGCGGCAAAGTCTACTCGGGATCGGTTCGGCCGCCACCGCCGCGCGCGCAGTTCTACGGACACAACCCGAATTTGAAACTACCCCCGGAATTGTTTCTATTGGGCTGCGTGTTTCATATCGTAAGTATTTTGTTATTTATGTTTTATTGTTAACTTGTTTAATAAAAATAAGAGTTTATTTGTCCTTGTAAAATATTAGTCTTTTTAGAGGTTTGTTTAAAGAATCCGGTGGTTTAAAAAATCTCGGGATAAAGCATAGCATTCGTTATTCCTTGATTATGTAGTATTACAACTGAGTATTTGACAATTTTTTAAAACATTACATATTTAAATAGTTTGTCAACAGTAAAGAAATATTGCAAAACACAGTATGTTTTAAATCAATAGTTTCTAGATACAGCGATGTGTTTGATGAGCTGCTGCGAGTCGCGAAAAACGCTCCGTACAAAACAGTACCGAGTTGTGACGTCACAGCCTGTAAATCATACTAAAATTATATTGACGTTTGGATAAAATATATAATAAATTGTTATATTCAATGCAGTAAGCTTATAAAATATGAAAATAAGTTTTTCCTCCATTTTCAAGTTTTCTGGTCTATGCAATTTCGATATTAAATTCAAAACTTTATTTTTCAAACTCTTTTTCGAGTCTAAATAACTTATTTTTTTTAAATATATTATAAAAACTTGGATTTTCAAATGGCTTGAATTTGAAAAATCTGTTTAGTAGTTTCAAAGTTTATCAACCACTTATATTCAAAGAAATAAATAAATCCTTTTTGTAACATTAGTATAGATGCAGGGCTTTATTAGGTGCGCGTGCCAGGTGTTCGGGTTGCCAGAATTTGTTGAACGACGAGGCCGACTCGAAGCAATACAACGCATATTCGGCTCGTGCCGATAGGGTAGTCTATTCGGCCTGCACGAATATTCGGCTCGTCTCACCGAAACCCGAGCGGCTTTGAACAGGTGGCATTTTTCCCAAACGTGCGCCTGCACCTGTGCCGCGTGACTGTGGCGATTGATGCCGGCTCGAATTAGTCGGTATGCTTAGCAGTAGCCTTAGCTCATTATGGCTAGAATTTCACAGGAATAGTATTTCCAATAATTTCATGTTTTTGCAGGTTTGAATTAGGAATTAACATTTTTTTATCATATGCAAAAGTTATAAGCATTCTATTATACATCATACTTCATTTAGGCACCTTTTAAATTATTTCATTAATAATTAATATGTAATTACAGGTGGAATACCAGCAATCGTGGGGAGTGGATCGGGTGAACATGTGGTCGGCCGCCATTCAACGACGAGGTGGAGAAATTGAAGCCAACTATTGCGCTAGAGTCACGCATGTCCTGTGTGAGACGCAGAAACATGGCGTTGTTATGCAGGTCAGGCTCTTGATGCACCTGTATTGCTTTATATATTTGTCTAATTTTATATCTTTTACAACAAACAAAACGATAATGCATTAACTTTGTTCTCATTGTGTAAACTATAACTAGGCCTATAATTAGTTTAAAATCGTCCGCATATTTTCTTTTTTGTTAATGGTACAGGATTTTGTAAAAAATAACATCAACACTTTTACTTCAAGTATTTATTTGAAGTTATAAATTTATTTTCCAATTATTTTATTTATAAATTTTTTTGGTCTCAGAAAATCTATTTTCTAAAATGTTTGACATCAATTCATTGCCTATTCTTAGGTTTCAAATGAGACTTCTGAATATAAGTGATTTGTCGATAAAATGAATTCAAATAAATTTAAATTCAAATATTCATTTCTCAACATTGACAATTACTTGTAACATTTCGGAAAAACCTTCGTGAAGGAAAACTGGCAAGAAACGGGTGTAATTTTTAAAATCAGTTTACAATGTCTCTTAATGTCTATATCAAAAGATCCTTATCTGCATGTGTTAGGTTGGCGAGTCTCCCCCCAAGTATCCAAACGACGAACATCCTCAAACGGCACCCGTTCGCGTACATTACCTTTGACTAAACTACAACAGCGGAATATACGTAACATTCTCATATGGTGTACTCGAGCAGAGGATCTGGACTCACACAACCTTAACATACAGTACACGTCACACAATTTGGCGGCTCTGAAGTATCTGCGAGACGCTGCACAGAACACGGACGTGGGAGTGTGCGGGGTGCGGGGCGCGGGCAGCAGACTTTAGACATGAACTGCAGCTTACTTCAGATCCGCCATGTTGTGTGACGCGCGCAATATATTGTTGAAATATTCAATTCATGAAACTGATAAAGAGACAGAATAATGTATGTATAAGATTGATCGTCCTCGTGTCGTCCTTTTTTTCACGTAGCGACAGTTGGATTGCCATGAAGTTAAATCAGGTGACACCGACAAAATTTATGTGATCCTCGCAACTTGTCACCTATCTAAAGCTTTTTTACTTTTATCAAAGGACATAATACAAATAATATATAGGCTATATAAACATATTTCATCGTTATTAACCGTTTTGCAGGCTCTGCGCGACGCAAAGCGCTGCGTCACTGCCTATTGGCTATCAGACGCTATGCTCCGCTCCGCTGTGGTCCCGCCCTGGCAAGCCCTGCACCTGCCCAGCATGTACTGCTCGCGAGAGCGCCCGGCGAAGCATCACCGGGTGGCCGTGTCTGGATGGCGGGATGACGAGCGGGACCGTCTGGCTATTGCCTTGCACAGGACCGGCGCTAAAGTGAGTGGGATTTTGGATAGAACGAGGGCTAAAGTAAGGGGGTTATCAGAGGTATATAAAGTTATTGAAGGAGGAAATTTGTGGGATTTTGGCAACGATCTCTCAAAATAAGAGAAAATTTTACTATAGTTCTAGGAAAATGTATCACTTAAAGTAGTAATCATGATACTTTTAGTCATATATGTGCAGCATGCATGTTCTATTTATTCATAAATACATTATGCTACTAGTACTAAACTTTGTTACTATAGTATACATCCTTCAACATTCTCACTAGGTATATCTATATAAGTTGCTCTTAAGCTTCTATACATATAAAGTTTAAATTTATAAAATATTAAAACAGAGAAAAGTATATTGAAACAAAGACAATCAGAGTTAAGGCGCTGAGGGCGCTTAGCTGGAAAACATTGTCACACGATGGCTAAGGCAATAAAGTATTCAAACCATGACAGAAAATCCAGTTGAGCAATATAATAGGGAAGCTTAACTTAGGTTAATAAGCAAAACGAAATGCGGAACTAATTAACAATTTCAATAGCTTCGGTTCTTGTCTTTCGCCTTATACTCATTTACATAAAATCAACAGCATAACACATGGTATAAGAATATTAATAGAGTCTTAAGTCACTTAAGACATTATTGTTATTTACATCAACTAGAGAAGACCTATTTAAGACAATGTTTGTATGTTGACGACATCGTAGTTATGGAAGTACAGGTTACAAGTACATGGAAGTAACTTTGTATAAAAAAATGATATGCTAAGTCAGTAGTGTGATATGAAAAAACTTTTATAAATAAGCCTAATTTAATACTAGGGGCTGCCTTAATAAGACCCACTGAAGAGACATCGCCCTCACCCGGGTCGTAGTGGTTGTTGTAGTCCTCATTGATTGATTTATAACAATTTGTGGCGCTTTGTTTTTACGTATCAAATAAGATAAGATGATCTTGATTATACTATTTCCATTTCTTTATTTTCTCTATGACAGTTCTAATTTGATATAATGTAGTGTTGTGACCAAATAAGTTATGATATCGATCGCAAATATTTATTATATTTTGAACAAAGACAAATACAACAAAAACATTCAAATATATTTTTTCAAGGTGGGAACGCTCAATGCCCCACCGCCACTTTGTGTTTGTTTTAATCTGTCACTCGCAACAAGACGGTCGTGCTGGTCACTACATTTCTGTTCGCTGAGTTTTTTCACATTATCCAAACGTTACGTTTTGTGTTCCTCCGTGTTGATTGCTGCCCAGCTGTCAAATATCAAAATGCCAAAAGGATCTGTTTTGAAAGGCAGGCAAGAGAACTGGTGATCAAGGTTCGTAATTACTTTGAAGCAGAGTATCAGAATGGTGGCCCGCTATTACTTGCGCAAAGAAATTCCAACACTTAAAAAACTTGTTGTTTCTTTACGTGAATGTGGTTTGTTCCATGGCCAAAAATCGTCATTGAGAAATTTGATTTGAACAAGAAATTGGATTTTCTTTTAAAAAATCGGACAAACGTAAAATATTGATGGAGCGTCACGACGTTGCTATGGCTCGCTGCGAATTTTTGAGTGGAGCCAAAAAGATATCAGATTGGTCAAATGTTATTTTCACTAACGAGACTTGGTTAAATGCAAACCACACAGTATCTAAGAACTGGACTGACGACACCGCCGCTTCCACTAGTTCAGTGCCAATGGGAAAAGGTGAACGCCTTATCATATGCCATGCAGGGTCTGCGAAAGGATTCGTTTTAGATGCTTTACTGGCCTTTAAATCCAAGAAAACAGTGGACTACCACGAATAAATGAACGCGGAGATTTACGAAGGATGGTTTAAAGAAATGGTGCAATCTCTGGAAGAACCGTCCATAATTATTATGGACAACGCTTCGACAAATTGATAAAATGCCGACGCAGGCCAGTAAAAAACAAGAGATAATTGACTGGCTCCAACGTCATGGCGAAAATGTGGATAGTACTTTATTAAAAGTACAATTAGTGAATATTTTAAAATCGAAAAAAAGCCTTCCTAAAAGATATGTTATCGAAGAAATAGCTGCCGAATGTGGTCATTGGGTTCTCCGACTTCCGCCGTATCATTGCCAGTACAATGCTATAGAACTATATGAAAGATGAATAGAAAATATGGGCACAAATCTCTCGCTCGAAACAATACCCGTAAAACGGGTTACGGCAAACAAGATGTTAGATTTTATTAAAAAATGCATGTGCGGAAGTAACTGCCGAAAACTGGGAAAAAATTGTGAAACGAACCCAAAACATTATAGCGTCGGATTGGTATCTTTATCTAAATATAATATTAGTTAATAAATTTGTACCAAAGTATCCGGCAGTAGTTTAGTTTCTTACATTTTGTAAAAAAATATCGGGTCTGTTACCTTGTTACGTTTATCGATATAGTTTCATTCCTATTAGTTTCTCCGACTCTGGTAATGTATAACCTTGTACGTGTGTAGTCATATTTTTTATAAAATAATGCATACATAATGTAAAAAAAACGCTCGCACAAGTTTTGACAGGAGCTGTCATCGAGAAAATAAAGAAATGGAAATAGTATAGTTCAAAACAAAAATCAAAAGTTACAAGTTTTGTGGATTCATGTGAGCAAAATGAAAGTAACCATATTATTCAAATCGAAACGTTGACTCTGTGAGTAGGTTAAACTGTGTTAGCTGACATCAGCCTTCTATAATGTTCCATTAGATATCTAAGTAAAATTTACATACCTTAACAAAAAATCAAAAGTTACAAGTTTTGTGGATTCATGTGAGCAAAATGAAAGTTACCAGATTATTCAAATCGAAACGTTGACGTCTGTGAGTAGGTTAAACTGTGTTAGCTGACATCAGCCTTCTATAATGTTCCATTAGATATCTAAGTAAAATTTACATACCTTAACAAAAAATCAAAAGTTACAAGGTTTGTGGATTCATGTGAGCAAAATGAAAGTTACCAGATTATTCAAATCGAAACGTTGACGTCTGTGAGTAGGTTAAACTGTGTTAGCTGACATCAGCCTTCTATAATGTTCCATTAGATATCTAAGTAAAATTTACATACCTTAACAAAAAATCAAAAGTTGCAAGTTTTGTGGATTCATGTGAGCAAAATGAAAGTTACCAGATTATTCAAATCGAAACGTTGACTCTGTGAGTAGGTTAAACTGTGTTAGCTGACATCAGCCTTCTATAATGTTCCATTAGATATCTAAGTAAAATTTACATACCTTAACAAAAAATCAAAAGTTACAAGTTTTGTGGATTCATGTGAGCAAAATGAAAGTAACCATATTATTCAAATCGAAACGTTGACTCTGTGAGTAGGTTAAACTGTGTTAGCTGACATCAGCCTTCTATAATGTTCCATTAGATATCTAAGTAAAATTTACATACCTTAACAAAAAATCAAAAGTTACAAGTTTTGTGGATTCATGTGAGCAAAATGAAAGTTACCAGATTATTCAAATCGAAACGTTGACGTCTGTGAGTAGGTTAAACTGTGTTAGCTGACATCAGCCTTCTATAATATTCCATTAGATATCCAAGTAAAATTTACATACCTTAACAAAAAATCAAAAGTTACAAGTTTTGTGGATTCATGTGAGCAAAATGAAAGTTACCAGATTATTCAAATCGAAACGTTGACGTCTGTGAGTAGGTTAAACTGTGTTAGCTGACATCAGCCTTCTATAATGTTCCATTAGATATCTAAGTAAAATTTACATACCTTAACAAAAAATCAAAAGTTACAAGTTTTGTGGATTCATGTGAGCAAAATGAAAGTTACCAGATTATTCAAATCGAAACGTTGACGTCTGTGAGTAGGTTAAACTGTGTTAGCTGACATCAGCCTTCTATAATATTCCATTAGATATCTGAGTAAAATTTACATAACGTAACAAAAAATCAAAAGGTTTGAACTATAAAATTAGCACTGCAACTAATGAATACTGCAAATTGTAAAAAAAAAACAGAGCATAACATTACTTATCACCCTGATTAGTCTAAAACTTCATCGGGATGTAAGTTCTATAGTTTACATTTTCTTTAATTTACATATACACTTTATATTGTCATTTTATAAAGGCACTTAACGTCACAAACAATGGGTTTTAGTTCGACTACACTCATTCTAGTTTAATCACTCATATTGATTAGTTTAATTATGTTGCTTACAGCTAACCCCGTACATGACTAAAGACAACACAGTCTTGATCTGCAAGCGGGCGGAGGGCAACAAGTTCCGCCGAGCGCGGGACTGGGGCATCCCCGTCGTCAACGCGGCCTGGGTGACGGACCTGCTGCTGGGCAACATGACCGCGCTGTCACAGGTAACTGAACGGCTGTCGGGAGACAAGTCCCGATATACATGCCAAATGTATGCCTCGAACTGAGCTAGGCGAGATGTGTTACAATGAATATTCAGAATAAGTTAATACTTTAATATAAAGTATTAATATATTTTGGGCTTTGAATTTTGGTAACTCTGATTTAACAGCCATTATGTTTTTTTCCGCCGGCTTATTTTTCTCTCGGTGTACCCATAATACCTTTTGAACGGTATCTAATTCAACGGTGAAGTTGATGATGCAGATAAACAGAAGGATTCAATTAGACGGCCAAGTAGCGTAGAGGTTAATCCCAATACTGGGACTAGCGCTGCCCAGGTTCGAGTCCTGGCCGGGGCATTCATTTGTGCAATGAACACAGATGTTTGTTCTCGGGTCATGGTTGTTGATATTTATATATGTATGGTTATTCTGGGTTCCCCCCAGTTCGCTGTATGGTCATCTATAACACAAGCTATGCTACTTTGGGGTATTACAACAGTTGGTGTGTTTGTCTGCGGATATATTATTTATTTATTATTATAAGCCGTACCGGGAACTATCTCACGCTTATCTCAGCTAAATGGTAAAAAAAAAGCGTCTTGTACATTACATAGTATACATATTCTGAAAATGTATGACATTCATCTTGTCAAAATGGCCACCATTATTTTTTACTGAGATTTCATCACTATGTTGTGAATGACAAAGTCGCTTATTATTTAACCATTTAGCTGAGATAAGTCGTAAGTTCGATTTATAGATTTTAACCTAAGGCCCGTATGAATAAATTTCCTTCAGAAGTCTAGGAAGGAGTAAGACAGTTGTACTGTTGCGGAATATATAATAATATCGGCCGCGCTTGTTTCGATGACACATGATTACGGACCTTGCAGCTGTTGAGAAATAGAAAAATACAAAAATTCTTTTCAACTTTTTACAAAAATATTAATATACAACAATTGCACCTACATATTCCATCCAAATACTCGAGCTGCTCAGTACTATTGCCGCGTTGATGAAGTTGGTGTCTAGACGCTACTTCGACAACGCTCAATAAGTCAGCTGAGTACACAGCCAACCCAGACGCGCCGGTCCGCTACAGGCGTCCGCGCTACGTCTTAACAGATCCCGACGACACTATTACAACAAGGAACGCCGGCGTTCCAGTCAGAAATAGGGCAACACGGCATTCGAATCGCCTAACCCACCGGTGGGCCAGGCTGACGCGGCGTACGCATTCCTACTGAGTTTCTTGCTGGTTCTTTGGCAGTAGATGACCCTTCCGAACCAGTGGTAGTTCATATACGACGTCCTATACTTCCCTTAGGCGTATCGTATGTAGCAGTAGTTTAATTTCCGGCTACGCGCCCTCAGCGCTAGGCCACAAAGTCCGGTGCAATTTAAAAGGCTAATAGGGCTATAAATAAACTGTCCATTTCGAATAAAAAGAACCATTCAAATAATTGTAAAATTTCTTCAATCCCAGATAGAAAACGCGAAATACCAGCAGTTCAACTTGGCTTCCCCGTTCCGAATAGACTACAGCTTGGTGTCGCACCTCATGACGGCGTGGAAGATGCCCATCAACATCACGCAGGAGTCCCACGAGCGAGCCAAGCGCAGCGCGGCCTCCGCCGGCGGCAGGAAGGCTAAGAGACCTAGGTATTGTAATATTTTGTTTAGTATATTCAAACAAGTTTTCTCGACACTGTAATTTTAAGGCACCTTTTTATATATTTTTTCCCGAAACAATTGGGTATTTTGAGAAAACCATTTTAATATTTCTGGTTTCTGTGCAGTATCTCATTTTTAACCAATGTTAAAAAACTTCGCATTTTGACGTTTATGAGATCGCATTACCAAGCTATCTTAACAAGATAAATTTTGTAAATATTAACCAAAAAGTAATTAGAAGTTGATACTATTCGATGACGAATACATACGAATACATGTAGAATGCAATGCAAATCAATTTGCGCAATACAGAAAAGTGATATCTATAAGTGGCTTTAGAATTAGAACTGGACTTTTTTCTTCACATGCCGAATTGTACTTACATACCGAATACCCATATGCTAGCCCAGGTATGCGTATGTCAAATTCAGGCCAAATCCGCTTCTGCGTGATTAAGTACATTAAGCCCCACATTTATAATATTAGTAGGATTGTATTTTCTCTTCAGATTTCTTCGCTGTTGTCGCATGGGAAATGCACTGTAAAATATCAACTATTTCTGGATACTGAACATGTTTAATGGCGACCGTATTTCTAAAACCGGTTCAGTAGTTGCACCGTGTATTGATTACACTACAACATAGAAACTCTCAAATGTACCTTTCCTTCAAATTATATATATATTATCAATGTCTCGGTTTAATACTATTTCGGTTTATTTCTTCTAAATATGACATCCCAAAACTGTAAGTAAACTGTATACTAATTTGAGAAGAAAACATAAATACCAAAACTAGTAAACTACAAAATTGGCAAGCGAGTCTCAAGATGATAGTCGAGTAATATTACGATAATGCTGTATCACAAACAGCTTGGTCGGGCTATAAGTACTGTCTCACTTCCGCTGCAATCACACGACGCGTGGCGGCCGCGTGCTCGCCCGTACTCTGTTAACTCTATTGACTAGGCATTGTATGTCTATGTAACTTTTGTCTTTGGGGATCAATAAGTGCCAGGAAAGCACTTATCATTATAAATTTTACTTTAGAATCGTAATTTTATTGTATCTCCTTGATGTCCCAAGGACTGTCTTTAGAAGACTTACGATGAATTATTTATAATTTCTTAATTTTTATGTTTTCGAACCATGCTTTAATTATAAGTAAATAACTGCATTTTATCATTTTGTAATTTTTTTATAGTTCCTTGATTATTCTTCTACATTTCCTACAGGTTATCAAGCACAACAACAGTGGCGCCGTTAGCTCAGCCGGTACAAGCGCCGCCCTTACAGTTAGCGCCTCGAGTTCTTTTCTCAGCCGTGCCTCAACCCTTGCAACACCAACTAGCTGCTATAGTTAGGTAAGGAAATGTCTATTTACTTAATTAAATAAATTAAAATAATAATAATAATATATTAAAATAAAATAATGTTTTAACTATAAGCTTAACATGTACATGTAATAATTATTATTATAACAATGATTACTAAATGAGGAATTATATTTTATAATTATAAGAGGATAATTATCTTTGGAGTTTGTTTTGGGTTAAAAATATAGGAACGTTAAAAATATATGAACGATCATCACAATAATTCTAGATATTAATGTATTAAAACAAATTGACATTAAAACATTCAACATTTTATCATTGGTATGTCTTCAACTATAATTCGTTCCTCACTCTCGCTTTTTTATAGCAGATATCTTTCAACAAATAATAAATCTTTAATCTCTTCACAGACAGCTTGGAGGCCTAGTAGTGACTTCAGCCACGGAAGCCACACATCTAATCATGGAGAAACTTGTCCGGACATGCAAGCTTATCAGCTGTTTAGTCACCGTCAAACATCTTCTCACCATCGAGTGGGTGTATGAAAGCCAAAGACAAACCAAGTTTGCCGACGAAGCTCAACACGAACTACGGGACGAAAGCTTTAACAAACAGTTCAAATGTGATATATCTGAAGTGTTACTATGTGGTGAACAAAGAAAACATCTATTTGATGGAATAACGTTCTTCCTAACTCCGTGTGTTAAACCTTCAAGAGCATCTCTCACTGAAATGATTGAGCTCTGCGGTGGAAAAGTTGAAAAAAACAGAAGATCGTATGTTTCCATTCAAGAAATGCATACACAGAAGCCGTACAGCTATATAGTGTTGACCGTGCCCAATGATCTGCATCTCGTTTATTATTTGTTACAATCGGAAAAGACTTTAAACGTTGTGTGCAGCACAGAAGTGGTTTTGTCATCCATTATGCGGCAAAAGTTTGATGTCGCCGAGTTCTTAGTGAAAATTGATTAATTCAATTATTTTATGGGGAAAAAATGAGTTTATTTATAGTGTAAAAGTTGATTATGGTGTAATTTAAAATGTTTAATATGAATAAATTTTATATGAAATTTGTACAAAGTTTTTAAAAGATGTTTATTGGTACCTCAAAGAATTTTTGTAAATGGTCTTTTTTTACTTTTAAGTTAATATATAAAACTCAGAAAAATGAGCAAGAAATGTATACACAAACTACTAATAGAAAAATTAGCATTAACCGGTTTTGTCAAACGCGTGTTCGCGTTTCGTAAAATTCTTAGGATAAATATTGTTTCTCGAAGTCTGGCTGTTTTGAAAGACAAACATTTTAACGACTTATTAAATGGTTTGTTTTACAATTTCAGTGCCCGTTCCTTATAGAACTGTTTCTTATAAACATTCATACTTAGGTAGTATGTCAGAGAGGCTACAGATGCAAAGGCAGTGACAGACAATACAAATTATTACCTACTCGAATTCTTTACTCGTTTCTGTCAAATATTTACTGTGTATATGATAAAATATATAAAATATAATTTGGATTATTGATGTGAAATCTTTAGTTTCACAAATGTAAGTCAAATGCTTGGGTATCTTCTAAGCTTTGTAATTAGCTTTTGATTTCGAGCACACACAGAATTGTGTTTGATTATACATTAATGGTACTCATTCGTTTATTGTTAATGTAATTTTTTAGTTCATGTATAATTTATGTTGTGTGAATCACCTCCGAGTTATTTGTCACATATGTGTACACAAAAATCGTTAGAATGGTGTGGATTAGGTGTGGCAAAAATGCATTACATTTCAAATACTTTTTTATCATACACTACATAATAGAAAAAATGTATTCGTACCCACTGTTCAGTATGAAAGCTCAAGTTTTATTTGTTTGTAATGTATATGTTGTTTTGTGTCTTATATAATAATATTACTTTGTTTCATACTGTTTCATGTATTTATTTAAAAAAAATATGAAGTCGAGCGTAGTTATAGTCATCACTATGTCTTAAAAATCTATTTAAACCAATTATAAAACTAATATAATAATTAAAAAATATAACTTAATGGTTTTATAAGTTGATTTAATTAGATTGAAAATTATATGTTATTTAAATTCAAGTGCTTGAATTGTTGAGAATACTAAAATATAAGTATGTATTATCTTGAGGAAGTCCCTCAAGTGATCCCATCCTCGGAACTGAATAGAAATTTCGATGGGGCCAATCTGGAATTAAAAATATGTATAATATTCTTGATCATATTGATATAGCTTTTGTACTGTGGACTGCAAGCAGATACTTCGATTTCGTTGATACATGGACTTGATTTAAATTTGATTCCCATAGTTACTTAATACTTGTATTAGGTTCGTTCAAACTGTCAGGATTAGTTTGGAGGGCTCTTATACAAGTGACGTCATTACATAGATTGGTGACTTTTAATTATCGAGATATAGGATTTGGTACTGATAATAATGATTCATTTCCACTAAATTACATGCTACTTTTGCTAACTGAACTTGTACTCGAGTTAAAAAGGCGCCTCGAGGCCGATATCCTACACAAAGTTCTCTCCTATGAAGTGCTGCTCACTACTGCGCATGTCGAAATGAATATTGTAAAGCGCTTGTACAACATGGTTCGAATTAATTTGAACACAGGTAGCAAAAAAATTCAGTATTAGTTACAGATGAAGAAAAAAAAGCGAAGATTACTATGTAATTCTTTAAACACACTTAAATTAACTCGTTTACAACTATCAGTGTAAACAAATTTTGGGAGTCAAATTAAACAAACTTCTAATCAATGTAAAATGATACAAATGTATTTAGTACTGACACAATAATTTGGTTCCTTCGAGCTGATGTCATGATGAAACTAGGAGGTAAGACATATTAATGACTTCTAGTAAACACTTTGAGTTTAGATTACGCTATACCTACACCTACTGTCTCCGCGCGCTAATTTTTATTATTAGTAGGAAATGTGTTCACAATTTGCTCAAAATTTTTATAATAATTGCATTGGTGTTCACATTAATTGGAACAGTTCTGTATTGGCCAAGCTGCCATATTATAGTTTACATCTAACTAGGTCAATTAGGAACATACGAACTGACTAAATACAACAAATGTGTCATTGTGTTATTATACAAATTCTTTTAAATATGGAAATGTATTGAAAATTAGATACTTGGAATTACTGTAAATAATAAACATTTTAAGAAACAGTGCCGGTTATTAAAGATACTGTATAAATATTTTTATTTTGGTGTTTTATTTTATGCGCGCACTGACCTATCTTATCGGTTTACTATCAGGAACTGGTACTAAATAAAGCATTGTCAAACTTCGTTTACGCGTAGATCGCAGCGCCACCAGTTACTGAACACTTAAGTCGGTCGGACGGACTGTTGATGAACTTATCATGGAACATAACATGCACTCAGAGACGCAAGTTATCAATCAAGGCGCCCCGAAATATAGATATGAATACGTCTTGCATGTTATAAAGTTCAGTTCGCTTGGCAAAGTCAATTAGTTAACCTTAATTATGTGACGACTATGAGTAGGGTGGACCTTTTGGATTTGAAAGACTAGGATTGGATTTTAGATGGTGTTTTGTTGATATGCTCCACCATATGTGATGTTCTTGTCGACCCACCTAAAATAGTTTGTACGCTACCTGTTACATTTATTTTTTGAAAATTCCAAATAAAGTTTCTGTAATTGTTATGTTGAGATATTTAGTCGAAAAATACTTTAAAAAAATATTAATTTGCCACTTTGGTGATGAGTAAAATACCGAGCGAAGAAATCGGCTACGGTATTATACTATTTGATTATCCGGTATTATAAGAAAAGCGATCAACAATGGAAACAGGAAGGACTTTAGATCCGCTTGAGGCACATTAACAAAGAAACTATTTTTTTTTAATGGACTGTATTGACCTTTTCTATTTCACCAGACCTAAACTACTCCTGCATACGATATGCCTAAAGGCACCCGAGAGGACACGGACCTCGACTTAGGACGTCGTATATTGAAACTACAACTTGGAAGAAACTACTATTACTGAATATATCCCACAGCTTCTTCTCTTAAGGTCTGCTCATATATACCACAGCTACCTCACTAGATATTGTGTAACAATAAATATTGTGTATTTTATTAGGCAACTAGATAACCCGGCAGACCTAGTTCTGCCAAAATTATCACTCCTTTATGTTCTTAATAAAGGGAAGGTTGAGCAGTCAGTGAAAATACATTAGGAGGAAGCTATGTTTGCCGGTACAGAATAGATGGCCCTATTTTCGTGCTGGTGCGTTAATTCGTTGGTTTTGTTTCTGACACAGAAAATAATCAATTTAGTCTAATTATTTATAAGTATAGGATATATATCATTAAAACTGTCGAAAAAATCAAGAAGAAGTTTCAACATTTTGGCTACTAAACTGAGAGATTATAGACTTGCTTAATTTTGTAAGCTGATTGGTTTCCAAACAAACAAACACCTACTTACCTAATCAAATAGAATAACCGAAAAATTTTGATTAGATATGTAGGTATACTTCAACCTTCGCTTTAAGCGCGAATTGCTCATTCAATCGTGGTACGTGGTTCACGCGAACTTCACCCTCGTGGTACACAAAACTAAAGACTCTTGTTGTCATGATGTTAAAGTTAGAATCTTGCAATTCAGCTGCGATATAAGTTGGTTATTAAAAAAGAGAATACTATTCTATACGATACGAGGAAATTGTTCGGTTTATTATGTATTATACTTCAGCTAACTTCATTCATATGAAAGTAAAAGCTTTTTGCAGTTATAAAATTTGTAGATTTAGTTTATGAAATTATTAAAAAAATAATGTATAAGAAAGTAGAGGGAAGGTATGTTCCACAAATAAATAACAAAACAGTAAATATACTTAAAAAAGTGTGCATCATCATGCTATACCTATTGTCAACTGTGGTGCGATATTTTAGTTGCGAACCTCTGAAGCGATCTATATGTTGAGATTTAAGGAAGTCTGGAAGAGTTTTGGAAAACGTCGAAGTAGATTAATTTGGTCGATGCTTTTTGAGGGCAGCTGTCTTTGTGCAACAAAATGCAGTTTGAAAATACTTGAGAAAGAAGCTTTCTTCAAATTATTTTTTTTTAAATTTCTTTTTTTTAATGACGTCAAATAAAGCATGACTCTACCACCAGTTCGGAAAAACAGAACTGGCAAGAAACTTCACCCCGAAAAGGTTTGCCTCCAGCCTTAACTGAGGAGATGATTTTCAGCTGAATCCACCGACGACTGCAGAGAAATAAATCGAACAGACAAAAAATAAATAAAATATTCAAAATATAAAAACATCTGACATCAAACATTCACTCGCACTTCTTAAAGTTAGACACAATACTTTATATAGAAAGGAACATAAAATAAATTTAAACACAACTTATTCATAACAAAAAATTATATATAATAGGTATTTACCTATGAAACTGCCGTATTGCCGTACTGGCCATTTCAAATGAAAATATTTTTTTTTTGACTGATAATTCTAATTTCAAATTAATTTTATTTGACAAACATGGAATTCTTTTTCTAAAATTGTCATTTGTTTAATAGTTAGTGTTTTGTTTTCAACGCATTCGAACATTTTTCGTCATCATGGATAAGTAAAAAATTCGAGTAATTATGGAGTATGAGTACCGTCGTGGCAGCAAAGCGGCACAAGCGGCACGCAACATCAACGACGTTTACGGAGCGAACACTACAAACGGACGCACCACCCGTTATTGGTTTACCCGCTTCCGTTCTGGAAATTTTGACCTGAAAAATGAACCCCGTGGTCGTCCGAAAACTTTGGTCGACAATGACGAATTAAAGGCAATTGTGGAAGCTGATGAAACTCAATCCACGGCTGAATTAGCAGCAGCTTTCGACGTTAGCATCAAAACAATATTGGTCCATTTGCGTCAAATTGGCAAGGTAAAAAAGCTTGACAAATGGGTACCCCACGAACTCAATGACCGCCAGCGCGAAGTACGCGTGGAGACGTGCCTTGCACTGCTCAGCAGGCATACAAATGAAGGAATTCTGAAACGCATTGTTACTTGTGACGAGAAATGGATCCTGTTTGACAATCGTAAGCGCTCAGCAAGTTGGTTGGACCCTGGTTCAGCACCCAAACAATGCCCTAAACGAAAACTTACCCCTAGAAAAGTGATGGTCACTGTTTGGTGGTCTAACGCGGGTGTAAGTCATCACAGCTTCTTGCCAAACGGGACAAGCATTACTGCAGATGTGTACTGTGAAGAACTGAACACAATGATGGAGAAGCTCGCACGTCTCCAACCAGCTTTGGTCAATCGTTCGGCCCCACTGCTCCTACACGACAACGCGCGACCTCATACTGCACAGCAGACGGTCTCCAAGCTACAAGAGTTGGGTTGTAAGTTCTCCGTCATCCGCCGTACTCACCAGACCTTGCGCCTACAGACTTCTACTTTTTCCAGAATTTGGATAACTTCTTGGCGGGAAAAAAATTCAATACCCGAGAGGCAGTACAAAATGCCTTTGAAGAATTTGTTTCCTCCCGTCCAGCTGATTTCTTCAAGAAAGGCATCAATAAGCTACCAATGCGTTGGCAAAGATGCATTGATTGCATGGGTGATTATTTTGATTAATAGAAATAAAAAATATATAAAAGAATTACGCTTCATTTATTTCGTGAAAAACGGCAATTTCATAGGTAAAGACCTAATAAAATTAAACAAGTATTTAAATACTCAGGTGGTAACAATAATAATAAATTTATCCTTTCACACCACCAATCTGGACGTCAAGGCAGTATTGTTTTTCAGTTTGAAAGTTGAGAAAGAAGTATGTCTGCGTAACGGTGGAGGAATATTGTTCCAAATTTTTGCTGCAGTGTATTTAAAAGAACCCCTGTAAGCAGCTGTTTGGTGCTCCGGTGTCTTGAGACGAGCGAATCTCGTACTAGTCGCCCGAATTTAATTTATCATAAAGATAGTTTGGATTTTGTCTCTTTATGACACCGAAAAGCAAAGTGGCAAAGTGAATAATCCTCCTAGAGTTCATATTTAAGCTGAGCTGAGGTTTTGAAGCTGGTTAATATAGGGAGAGATGTGGCTTCTAGGCGGAATGTAGGAGGACGTTTTCAAAATTACTTACATACCTACTAATGTTTTGTTTTTATTTTAGGCTAAACCACGTTCGCCTACTAAACCTAACTAAAATGTGTGCCTATATTTGACACGCCGAAAAAAGCGAAGCTAAGATCCCTATTACGCAGCACACAACACTTTCTGAAGACATGTCCAATGAACAAAGACACTGCAACGAAAGAATAAACGTCTTACAAAAATGAACGAGTCTATAAAGAGTTATTATATAAAAGAGACAATTTATATAAAATTGTGCTTTAAAAAGAAGAAACCAAAATACAACGGCAAAATAAAAGTCAATTATCTACTGTCTCCACCGACTTCCTCGCTTGTAGGTACTTCATACCTTTAACTCATTAACAGTTGCACTGTTTCTCTCATGTCGTATTGCGCACCGAATATTTTACAATCTGGAAAAAGAGTGACGAGAGAACCTCTTACAAGACTACGAGGACTTTCGTCAAGCGTAAACTATTTGTATCTGCAACAAAATTAAATTATTCAGAAATGTACAGTTTGCTTGGTAAATATGACTTTTTTAATATCCTTATTTAAATAAAGTCTAAAAGCTTGAGGTCTTATGATAACGCCGTTTGTACCGATCCAGGTGTTGAAATGGTTAGTCTGCTGTGGAGACACTGTACTTATGGGCAGGAGCGCAATATTTTCGAATGTTTTATCATTTATCATATCATATTTAAAATACTCATGTCTCACGCAGTTATGTCACTTCTGATAAAAAGCCTGCGTGGCAAAGACTAAAGATAATTGCCATTTAGTTACTTAAATTGTTTTTTAAATAAGTTATAAAATAAATTCAATTCAAATTAACAAAATAAGTAAGTAAAATAACTAACTAGTCCAATAGCCCGAATAAAACTGCTTTATATGGGTGTTACTACACCAATCGATCGTCCGTCGATCGACAGGATAGAGCAGTCGACGTCGATCGACGGTTTCTACCACACCAATCGATCGACGTCGACCGGTCGATGGCAGAATAGAACAGTCGACGTTGACCGGTCGACGTCGCAGTAGGCCTATAATTGTCGGACGCCACCCCTGAGTTGGTAATAGTAGTAAAATAATCCCATGCACCTATACATTTATATGAAGGTATGTGTAGTCTGCCAACCCGCAGTAGACGTGATGGCCTACAATTGTCTAATGCCGCCCCTGAGTTGGTAATAGTATTAAAATAATCCCATGCACCTATACATTTATATGAAGGTATGTGTAGTCTGCCAACCCGCAGCAGGGGTGATGGCCTACAATTGTCTGACGCCGCCCCTGAGTTGGTAATAGTAGTAAAATAATCCCATACACCTATACATTTATATGAAGGTATGTGTACTCTTCCAACCCGCAGCAGGGGTGATGGCCTACAATTGTCTGACGCCGCCCCTGAGTTGGTAATAGTAGTAAAATAATCCCATACACCTATACATTTATATGAAGGTATGTGTAGTCTGCCAACCCGCAGCAGGGGTGATGGCCTACAATTGTCTGACGCCGCCCCTGAGTTGGTAATAGTAGTAAAATAATCCCATACACCTATACATTTATATGAAGGTATGTGTACTCTTCCAACCCGCAGCAGGGGTGATGGCCTACAATTGTCTGACGCCGCCCCTGAGTTGGTAATAGTAGTAAAATAATCCCATACACCTATACATTTATATGAAGGTATGTGTAGTCTGCCAACCCGCAGTAGGCGTGATGGCCTACAATTGTCTGACGCCGCCCCTGAGTTGGTAATAGTAGTAAAATAATCCCATACACCTATACATTTATATGAAGGTATGTGTAGTCTGCCAACCCGCAGCAGGCGTGATGGCCTACAATAGTCTGACACCACCCCTGAGTTGGTAGAGGCTGATATCCCTCCAGTGATTATTAAGGGTATTTCCACATCAATCGATCTTCCGTCGAGGAAATTGTTCGACGCCGATCGATAGTTTCTACCACACCAGTCAGTGGTAACACCCTATCGTTCTCGATTTCGAGCACTCTTCGAGAAACTAGTTCTCAGTTTTTCTTTCATTTGAATCACCGCGTTTGTTACAGAATTTTGATTCTTACGATTGTCTCCATTGATCAATGCCATAAAAAAATGTATGTAATATACTCTGTTTTTTATTATATCAGTTGTGTTTAGTGTAGATACGCTGTTAATCAATTGTACTGTATACCGGTGGAAGCTTTTAAATGGCCATCAGATTCGATTGTCTTTATACTTTAGTGTTTTTTTCAGCTGTAAAAGCTTCCCAAAAATTTGTAAAATAAAATAAAATAAAATAATAAATTAAGTTTCCCTCTCATAGTTGTCAAGAGCAAGGTGTCTTCAGTTAATAAAATAGATGAATAAATTATTTTCGGGTTATATGTGCAGTGATTATAATAGTAAATGATAAATTTCTAAACACACCAACTCTATGGCCGCAGGAAGGAGAGCTTGTGTTTTGGATGTACTTACAGCGAACTGGGACCCAGAATAAACATACATATATAAATATAAACAACCATGACCCGAGAACAAACATCTGTGTTGATCACACAAATGAATGCCCCGGCCTGGTTTCGAACCTTGGATCTCCGGCGTATGAGGCAGGAGACTACCCACTACGCCACTCCGCCGGCTATTTAAAACATTTTTATTTCTATATAAATCTGCAAAATTTACTTTAAAGACCATACCTTAGAATACTAAGGGGCAGTCGCGCAGCTTCGGTTAGCCCCGGGCTAGTTAGTTAAGGTGTATTTTCATCACTTTCTAATTCTATTGAACGGACAGAGACATAAAACAATAATTTTGCCTAGTGATAGCTAATTCAGAGCAGCGCGGGCCTTAAGCGTTTTGCTCTACTTGTAGCCTCGACGGCCAACAAACATTGTTAGGAATTCACTGGATTTTTACAGCGCTTTTTTTATTATTTCAAGTTGCAGATATTCCCGAGAATCGTTGAATTTTTAAATGATAGTTTAAATAACCACCAAAGTCTAAAACAATTAAAACTTGTATATAATTTGAGTACCGTAGTTTTCAGTGTTATACTGGGTAGCTTATGAAAAAGCCGACCGTATTGTCATCTATACTAAAGCTTGTTTAAAGCTGCACGCCGAGGAAACATGATTTATTAGACAATTAATGAACTTATTAATTGTCTAATAATCTAAAATCATTTCATTTGTGGGTAGATAATATGTAGCCGCGTTGTTACTAGAAGTTCAAATCACCAAGGAGATTATCTAATCATGGCCATTGTATAAACAAGTTAAAGGCAAGATAAAGTACAGGGCAGGCCCAGTGTGTGACAGAAAAAAATCCGTGCGTGTCTCAAAAAAAAAAAACAAGGTTGTCAAAAAATAAAAGACGCGTGAATTGCATTCCACCTTCTTTAATTGCTTACTCAAAGTCACATTTTACGTACTTTTATAAAAAAAAGTTTGTGTCTAACTCACTTATTTTCTCATAGAAAGTGATAAAAAGAAGTGTATCAAATTCGCAAATTAGTTTTGCCTCTGGCGGAATACTTTGAATCCCTCACTGCGTTCAGGATTGTACACTTAAGTCCTTCGTGATTCAAAACAGCGCCCTCGCCTTAAATTTGTCATTTTGTTCCCATAAGATACAATCTACTATTTTAATAAATTTCACAGTGTGCTTCATGAAAGAAGATGGAGAGAAAACGCGGCAATCTTGAATAAATCTTTGCATACAACCCTAAAACAGTATGAAAACCTTGAGTCGATTACTCTCCCGCATAGCTCTTAATCCAGAGGGAATGTCGGGAAAAATAGAAGTAAAATAGCATGTGGAGATTCTGGATAATAGTAATGTATTGGTGAAATAATTTAAAAATATCTTCTGTAGTTTAAGAGCTTATTTTTTATTTTATTATTTATTTATTTATTATTATTAAGTATACAAAAACAATCTTACAAGGTAAGGCTGGGTAAGAGGGTCTATGAGGGAAGAGGGCCTGTGTGTTATTACTCAAAAACTGTAAGTTCCAGCTCTTCGATAAACCACTCAAATGAATGAGTTCATGTAAATAGTTCCAACGCTTTAGCATAGATGACGCTACGATGCATAATGAGAGTGTGCTACACCATTGACAAAGATGAAAGACCAGGCCTGACCTGTCATCATTTTGACAACTCGTAATTTAGTATGAAAAATAACTCATTTTTAGCTGAACCATAAAATATATTTCATGTCAAAACTACAATCCACAAAAAAATGTATTGGGTTTTCTTTTTATAGTCATTTATTGACATTTGGTTTGCCACGAACGCGCCCAGTAAATATATCGCACCCCAGGCACTAAAGAAAATTAACTCAAAAAATTTAATTTTTGAGAAACGCAAAAAGACACAAATTTTTTTGTCGATTTATTTTACCGTATTTTAAATGCATAGCGTTGTAAATTATTGCTATTCCTTTAATTTCCTCTAGTTAATTTTTAATTAGATGCAATATTAAAGGATTAAATTCAAAATTTTTGTTGCGCCTCTTTTGTTGATTTTTATTTTGCATTTTTCCTTAAATATTTTTGTTTGTTCTTTTGTTGAATTATTTTGAGTTGTATCAAATATATTAAATACTGAAATATTAGACTGGTAGGCCTGGCCGGAGTCTCTTAATGCTTTGGAAACATTGCTCTTCCATTTATGTGGCTGTTTGCATCGTTTTTACCGATCTTTTCTCGACTCATCTGTTCAGCAAATTGAACAACGGTTTCGGAAAGTGGGTTGCTATCAAAAACATTAGTTCTATCTTCTTGTTCTGGTCTTGAAACGTTTTCGGCTGGAAGTGCGTTTTGGGTATTGAGGCATAACGAACGTTATGTACAATTAATTTTAGAAATCCCCCAAACGACCCCCTAGTTCCTTCGAGGAGATTTTGTCTGTATGTATTTTCTTATCATACAGAAAAAATCTTCTTTAATATTTTACTTATACAGGGTGTCCCAAAAGTCGACGATAAACCGGAAGCTGGAGATACAAGAAGTCATAACAGCTATCAGAAAAGTAAAAAATCAATTTTTGGCCCTGTAATGATCATTGAACCTTGTTGCTACAAATTGTAACTTTTGCTTGGTTTTATTTAAGGAATATATCCCTGAAATGCTTCTATCTATTGTAGCCTTCAATTTAAAGTCATCTACCTTCGTTTAAAAGAAAAAGCCTCGTTTTTCCCAACCAAAAATTTATAAAAATATTTGCCCGTCATATTGCCACGTCTTTCTTGAGAAGATGTCATGCTTGCATTCAAGCAAGAAGGAAGACATTTCGATCATTAAATTTAAAATAAAGTTGAAATCTAAGAATTAAACCCTTTCTAAAAAAAGGATAACCAGGAAATCAGTTTTAAATGTGCAAACTTTAATAGGTTTACGCTCGCAGTTTAAACTTGGCGTATCTACCTAGTAGTAAGTAAGTACTTTTGTAAAATTAGCTAAACTAAAAACGATGAAGAAGTCTTTGGCAGTAGCACTTTCTCTTACACATTCACTTAGATCGCAAGAACATTGAAATAAATGGTATTAAACCGTAATAATTTAATTACTACTTTGACAAATTTAGAATGGTTTCTAGGAAGTTGTTTTTTTTTGCTTTACTTGAGAAGTAATTTAGCAAGTGTTATACCATTATGAAATCTGTATTGAATAAGCACACTTTTGAAACTACTTGCCAAAATAACTCAGTACATTTTTTTACAGTACAGTAGCAGAATTTTTTTTATAAATTGTTGGTAGGGAGAAACATGACTTTTTCTTCTAAACGAAGCTAGATGACTTTAAATTTAAGGCTACAATTAATTGCATTGATCAGGGCTAAAAAATAAAACCAAGAAAAAGTTACAATTTGCAGCAACAACGTTGAAATGATCATCACGGGGTGTTGATTTATTGTTTTTTTTAAATACCTATAGTTTCATAACCAGTTTCAGGGTCAAGAATTTTTTTAATTTTTCTGATAGCTGTTGTGACTTTTGTATCTCCTGCTTCAGGTTTATCGTCGTTTTTTGGGACACCCTGTATAAGGGTTATTTTATGTACTTTTAGTCGTTTTATTTTCTTGACCCCCCCCCCCCGATTCTAAAACCTGGCTACACCCGTGTTTTGTATGGCCACTTTTCATTTCGTTTGTTGAGAAAGGCACATTTTTCAAATCAAAGCTTGAAAAGCAAATTAATATTCATTCCGCATATTAGCAAAAAAAGAGTGTCAACTGAAAAAACCAATGCTATTTTGAAATACTTAAGTAAATTTACTATGTCTCAGACAGAAATTATAAAAAAAGTAGGCAGATTGATACTAATAAAAAGTTAAAACAATCCTGTGTTTAATGAATACAAACTTCAATTGTAAGGTGGTGCACGAAAACAGTTGCAAATCAAAACTGTCAGACATCATATTTGAAATAACAGAAACAAAAAAAAGATGTTCAATAAAATAATACTTCCGGACTTTAACAAAACATGCAACACGAAATCAACCCAAATGAAACCATCAAAAGGGAATCAATTCAAATTATTTTTTATGATTTCGGGTGTAAAAGTCAGCTAAATGGTGTCAACTAAAATTAATCCTGATTGGATGCGTGCTTTTATTTCTTTTGCTTGAAAAAAATAACGTATCCGTGAGAATCTGAAACCAAAATCCTGAAATGAGCTGCACTTTCGTTTTTCCAAGTTAAATATTGCCAAGATGTGCTATAAAAATTGATTGAATTTTTTTTAATTAAAGGTTTACCAACAACTGATACAACGAAACATACACTTAAAACTATTACATGAAATACAGTAATTGTTCAGCCAATTACAGGTAAACTCCACATACTTATAGAAAAAATATAAATAAATACAGGTTAAGCTAGTCATGCATTTTATGATTACAAATATTGTGGAATACAAACATTTTCACTTAGGTTTTAACAATGCTCTTTCAGCATTATCATTATTTATTTATTACAACTTATATAAAACAGAAATGTGATTTACAATAAATTACCTTATTTGTTTAATTTGTGATTGTGGACATAAGTGTGTTACGAAATTTAAATAAACTATTACAAAAAACATCCGTTTCATGGCCATAATGGTTTATTAGTTTGATTCTTGGAACAGGAGCGTTAGATCCTAATACAGTGGTACGCAAGGGTGGAACAAACGGTGAACTATAGTTTCTTGGCACCCTTCTTGAAACTCTGAAATTGATTTTCTTCAACATTTGTGGACAATCTATGTTATTGTGGATTAATTTGTAAAAGAATATTAGGTCAATAATTTTTCTACGTTTTTCTAGCGATGATATTTTAAAATACTTGAGCCTTGATAAATGATGGATATTTATTTGTTACTTTATGAGAAGAAGCTAAGTGCAATAGAAATCGCTTTTGGATTCTTTCAAGTCCAAGAATGTGGCAGGCATAGTGTGGCCTCCATATTACACTACAGTATTCGAGAATACTGCGTACAAATGTATTAAAAAGTAACTTTTTGGTCCGTTCCTTTTTGAAAATTTGAAAATTTTATTTTTAATTTTAAAAGTTCTGCTCGACTGATTGTGTGATTTTTTAGTTCCTTTCATAGTATTGCTGAAATAAGTGATTGAATAAATTGATAGATAGAGTACGATAATCATTCTTTCATTTATCTTTTTGTTTTTACGTAAGTATATTTTGCCAGAGCACAAATTCCTACTAGGTATTTTGTATCAATAACTTATTATGGCGAAATCGCTGAAATTTAAATATCACAACTGGTAAGCTAATTGCACGATTATATGAGAAGTTAAATTTTCGAAATAAACTTATTTGTAATTATTATTTTATTAACATTGTGTATTTAAATTCATTTGTAAAAATATTTATATTATTGGAAAGTGTAACAGACATGATTTTAACCTGCTCTTAAAAAAATCACAGTAAAAGTACTTTCTTATATATGTTTTTATATTGGTTTGCAACCCCTGGAACAATATCTTTCGTTTCTCTTACCCCAAAAAGAAAATAAAACATTTTTATATTTGAAAACGAACCTTAAATTGATGTATTAAGGGACATATTCAATTGAAATGGTATTAGAAATAAGAGTAGTAAGCAGTTATTTCAATATCCATTGAATTTATATAAAATTTTTCAACAGTCCCGCAACACTGTTTAGCAATTTGACTGCGGGATCGAGAGTCTCATTCATAATTATCTACTAGTTACATATAATCTATTTTAATGTAGACGATAAATGTTTTTTTAAATTTATATTTCAATTTATTTTTGTTGCTTTCTTATCATATTTCTATTCATATATATATATATTTATTACTGAATCCATACAAACAAACAAACTTTTCCCTTTACGGTAGACCTTTTAAACTATTCTCACAGCCAGCCAACGAACTCGCGGTCCACCTGCTGCCGAGTGTGTGAGTGGCACGCGCACTCGTGGAGCTCATTAGTCCTAGCTATTTTAATGATCGATAATGATTGTGAATATTACATCGACTAACGATGCGTTGCCGACCGTACTGTTCAGGTATGATTGCCTTTGTTCCGGTCAGTGCAATGGCTGGTCCTCCTGACTTACTGCATGGCTGACCGGAACACAACCACGTAAACATCATGACTAGACTGTAGCACCGCCCTAGAAGAGATCTCAAGAAAGCAACTCTACTTTCACTTGAATACTGTTAGAACCTGCTGCAGGTCTCAGCCAGCTGGACAAGTGCATGAAATAAAGTGCACACACCATTATTGGTTCAGTTACTTTATTGAATTATTCCATTTTACAACCAGCGTGAATGCATGACGTTTTGTTATTTTACTATACAGGATTACAAACAGACCAATTTTATAAATAGACGTGGTTACAGACACATACAGAAATTAGGATACAGAATTATCATTAGATATAATGAAAAATTTCGATTACAATATACTAAAAATCATTAAGATATATTTTTTACGAGAATCTAAAAGAAGAAAGAACACAAAGAGTTACATTAAAAATAAATATGAACTAACAGATATGTATGAATGTATGTATACGAAGCAACAATCAATAGTCAACAAATAAATCATATTGTAACAGTCTACACACACAAATATTACAAATTAAATATGACGTTTTATTTACAAAAGTTAACTAACTAAATAACAAAGTTCTTACATTATTTTGTTACCAACAAACTCAGAAATACGTCGAAATACTGATGTCCTAGACATATGACATTATTAAATCAAAAATATTACACAATCACTAGTACCTATTTAATTTTATCAGGCTGTATTCAAGTTTAAACGTAAGTTAGAAACTTCGCGAAATTATAATACAAAGCTAATAAGTTAATTAAGTATAATGTGAATCCAATTGCTCGAGTCAACTTACTACAATTGATAAAAGCCAAATATATATATTTGGAATGCATATTTATTTTAAAACCATTTTATTTTTTAAATTAATACATTTAATTTTCTATATAAAAAGCGTAAATATTATCTGAAAATTGTGTAAATATTAAATAAAAATGTGTAAAATTCTGAAGTCTGTTATATACTTAGTAGACTTTACAAATTTAGGAGAGCATTAAAAAATCATTAGTTATCTATCATTAGGTTTTATTTTATGTTATGAAGCATTCGTAAAATGACTATTTAACTAATGTTAAAATACATAACATTATATTTCTATTTATTGGCCAATAGCTGCAAAAATCAAAATATCACTTACTAATTCACTCTCTAACATTTTTAACATATTTAAGATACATTTGTTTGAAGAAAGTCTATTTACCATTAATAAAGATTTGATAGTTAAAAATTTTCAGGCATATCTATATCATAAGAGTAAGTTATATTCGTAGCGAAATAAACAGTTTGATGTAATGTTTCACTTTTCATTGCAAGGACATGATGTTATATTTCTTTTCATCTTGAAAATTTGTCATAACTAGTGGACATGCTGCAAATCAACATCGTGCTGCTAACAAAGCGTACACTTTAAAACTCAAAAGTCAAAGCACATTCGCGCTAGAGTAAGTTAAAAAAGCCCCTCTTATTTTAGCTGAACCAAATTACAATTTAATCATTCAAGCTCAAAAGGGGCTTTTAGAACTCTAGATCCTAACTTTAAACACGTCCACTTTCACTTCGACCCCGTCCACTTTCACTTGGACCCCGCGGTCACTCGATGACGGCGTGCGCGCTGTCGCGTCGCTGCCGGGCACAGAACACGGCGCACAGCGCGGGCAGAGCGCTGAGGATGCCAGCGCTGGGTGACAACTGTTACGCCGACGATTCTTTAGTTGGCGTCGATTGTTTGGAAGAAGCGGATCGTGATTGGCGACCGTCGGGGGAGGTGGTTCTGTGGGTGGGGAATAGATACATTATTAAATAGTTAAAGAAATAAGTTTTATGTCAAGGATGTAAAAAGTTTGTTTATTTTCAAATTACTGCACAGTTTACTCCATTAACTACTTTCCAACCCTGACACAAGACGTCGCCACTCCCCCACACCATAAACAGTCGTAGTCATACTTTTGAATCCCCACCTTAGCCCAGTCCCTGGGATTCACACAATATTAGTATGAGATCCACCAAGGTGTGGAGTATGCCTCTTGGGAACGTATTATTATTATTGCTTTCTTGTATAAAAGTTTCAAATGAACATTTCCTCTTTATAATAATAATAATATTATAGTACTGCTCAAAGAGTGAAATAAAAGAAGTACTTTGAAAATAATAATAACAAATAATAAATCCCCAGACAAACGCTCCAACTGTGTGGCCCCAAAGTAAGCAGAGCCTGCGTTGAGACGATCATACAGCGACCTGGGGGGGGGGAACCCAGAGTAAAGGTACATAACACTACCACACTGAGTTCATCACACTAATGAGTGCCATGACCAAGACTCGAACTGGAACCTATGGCGTATGAGGCAGTAGCGTCAAAGTAAGCAAGTTATGTGTTATTATGTGTAATACAATGTGGTGGGCATATACATAGTAAAAAAGAAAAAAAAATTTAAGACTGTTTCTATGTAAACCAAAAGAAATTAACAGACTTCAGTCAGAAAAACTTATAAAGAACATTATTTACTTGGTATCAAGGTTTAATGCTGGTCGCGGCGCAGCGGGACTCAGCTTGTGGTTGGTAAGAAACGTGCCAATGGACTCATCCGAGCTGTAGCTATCTGCGTCACTGGAAATAATACAACATTTTATTAATATAACTGACTCAAGGTAATAGAAAGAAAAAATACTGACATTTATATTCACGAGACTTTAGAAAACACAAAAAAGTAATTTGTGATTGTTTCAGTATGAGAAGTTAAAAAAAAACACAAGACAAAAATAAATAAGGAAAAGAAAATTTCAACAATGTCCTTCCGATTGTTCCCGCCGGATGAACCACGCTGACGTGTAGGTGTTCCGTCCGGTCACAACCAAGGAACACCCGGTCCGATTACAGGCACAAGGGGATTCAAACCAAAGCCTACAGCGGAAATGGTATTATTTAAAATTAAAAATACTTTATTTCATTACAGTAAAAAATATACATTTTTCTTTTGTTCATCTTCATCAAGATTGTGTAAATACAACTTTACTTCGGCTTTTTAAAGGTACTGTGGGTAGACAGATAAATAAATAAATAACAATATAACTGGCCTACGTATTCATTCGCACAAGCACAAGCACGGACCTATCAGTATTCCTGGAGTCGTTCTGGCTGCTCAGGTCGCTCGCCAGCGCCTCCTGCAGCGCCGCGGCCCTCCGCGCGGCCAGCCGGGCCTCCTCCTTCGCGGCCGACACTTCCGCGCTCAGCGTGTTGACGCGCGCTTCCAGACCCGTCTTGGATCGAATGGCGTCTGACAGTTTGGTATTTAAAGTCGTGTTGTCTTCTTTAAGGTCGCTGTTGGGAGAAAAGAAAGAATTTTAGTGGACTGGCCGAGCGTGTTTGTCTCTCGAATCATGCGTCATCTCAAGTAACGAGATGGTTACTAATTTCTATACAGGTTGTCTCGCTCTATCCCGTTCCCGAAATTTCGCGGGCCCTGAAGAGCGATTTATCAGTACGCGCCTCAATGTTGTGAGTGAAACGATTTCAGGCACCGATAAGAGGTGTCCCTGTCAAAATTAATTTCACAGTGAAATTTTTGTGTCTATGCAGGAATTACTTTTTCACTACAGATGTTTATTTAAACTAGAAAATTAAATCACTGAACCCATTTCGCCTGGGGCGGTACTACAGTTCTTCCAATTATAACCATCATAATAATATTGTATTCCAGTTAAATGGAAAAAATAAGAACTAGGACATAAATTACAATAAAACTCGTACGATACAGCTGTCCGCGGGCACTCGTCTGCCGGCTGTGACACAGCAACAACCACATGCTCACCGAATCTGTCGGTGTATCTTCCGCAGCTCGTCGCTGGACGCCTGGTCGCGCGCCTTGGCCGCCGCCAGCTCGCCGCCGAGCTGCTCGTGCGCCTCCCGCAGCCGGGACAGCTGGCCCTCGAGGCGCAGGCGGCCCGTGGACTCCAGCTCTAGAGATGATTCCAACTCCTGGAATAAGATACAGAGTTGTTAGGAGAATAAAATATAAAAATACTTTGGTGTTACGTCTCATTATACAATATTATTGAGTATAAACCGCCTGTAGCCGATACGTAGCCGGGCCTACAAGTGAAATAAGTCTTACCAAACAAAAATAAATAGTTTACGTAACGTAACGTAAAACCAAACCGGTTAATTAACGAATTAAAACATCGATAAATGTAAATTCAAACTGTACATAATTCTCCCACACCCCTCTCAAATATTGAACAAGCTTGAACTTAACTTGCTCTTGCGTCCTATTAAAGATTTAATATGCTCACCTTATTCCTTAACTCCAGCCTCCTCTCCGCCTCCTGCTGGGTGACCGCCCTGCTGGTCTCCGCCTGCGCCAGCCGAGTGCCCAGCTCGGCCAGCTTGTCCTTCAGCAGGCGCGTCTCCTCGGCCGCCGCGTCCGCCCGGGCCGCGGCCGCGCGCGTCTCCGTTTGAGCGGCGGTCAGCGCGGTCGTGGTCGAGCGGTATTTCTTTAGCAGCTGTTTGGGGGAATGGAGAATTAAATGAGTATTCTTCGAGTCAATATACTGATTTCGTTACGTAATCGTAGGATAAACATACGAATGTCACCGGAATGTAACTTACAGTTTAAGCGCGAGCTTCGAGGAATCGAGTATTGTTGAATATACAGACGAATCCAGCTCTGTTATTTTGTTATGAACTCGGTTATAAAAAAGGTGAGCGACAAAAACTTTAATAGCAAAATAAATCGTCCCTTAGGACACCGCTGATACGTTTTATAAATGTACATATTCAACTTATGGCATGTATTCCTTACCTCAGCCGCCTCTTCCTCGGCGTCATCCAACATAGCTCTCAAGGCCTGCGCTTGTCTTGAGGCCGCGGTCGCCCTCTCGGTTGCCTCGGTCTTGCCTCGAGCTGCCTCCTCCAAGGCCGCAGTGGCCTCGGCCGCCTCTGCCTCCGCAGCTTGCTTGGCCTTGGTGGCCGCGCGGACTGATAGCTCCAGGTCTTCCAGCTGCAAGAACATGTTCAAAATTAGGCGTTCTATTTCAGAAAAGTAGACAGTTTTTAGTCTTTGTCTTAGGTTTTTTGATTCGAACTATCTTAAAATGTTCCAATTTTATTTTTATGTCAGGGTCAGTATTTAATACGGACACTGAAAATAACTCAGGATTACAAGCACTTTGTTAACTGCAAAATCAGGATTATAAAGTAAGATGAATGACACATTGAGACTTGATTACATTACCTTAATAAAATAAAGAAATAATTATTTATTGAAAATGCTTCAGCGCCGATACATTAAGGTTAACTATAAACATTCTTTAGCGTATTCTTATAACTGTCTCACTCTTGACCAATTGACGAGCTTTAATGAAATTTGTAAACCAATAATTTAAAAATATACGGCGACTGTACTCGGCCCTGATGATGGACTCCACACGAGTCCGAAACTAGTCGGACCTTTCCGACAATAGCGCGCGAGTAAAAGCTGTTGTTTTAAAATTTATGAAAATGACTCACTTAACGTTTTCAAAATTAATTTCAGATATCGTGGACAACAGCGGCTAGCGATTGTCTTTTCTCACTTCTCAAACAAAGCATAATTACATATAACGTACCTGGTTCTTGAGTTGTCTGATCTGCGCTTTGCCTCCTCCCTCCTTTTCCTTCTGCTCGAGCATGGTCTGCGCGTCGCGGAGCAACGCCCGGTAGCGCTTCAGGTCTCTGAAGTAAATTGAGAGATGTTTTTATCAATAAAAATAAAATCCTCAGACGAACGCACCAACGGTCCCAAAGCAATGTGGAACCCAGAATAAACATTCATATATAAATAAATACAAACAACCACGACCCAAGAGCAAACATCTGTGTTCATCACACAAATGAATGCCCCGGCCTGGGCTCGAACCAGGGACCCCTGGTGTATAAGTCAGGCAAAAATGTACAATTAATGTAGTTAATAACAATAAATACGATATTATAGCTAAATAATAAACATATTCAAACCTCTTTAGTCTCTGCACTAACTGAGCCTGCTCCTGCGTCTCCACCCGCGCGGTGTCCTCCAGTGAAGCCAGTCTCCTCTCTAACTCGTGTCTTTCGCGGAGGAGAAGACTCCTCTCGGAGTGCTCGTTCTCGAGTTGAGATTCTAACACTGGGGGATGAAGATTTAAAGTTTAATTGTTGTTATTAAATATATTGGATGAACACAACAACCAAATAAACAACATCAAGTTGTTCTTCTGGCGGGAGTGTTCACCGCTAAATGCTGTGTTCATCAATTATGTTACCTGGACTATATGTACTTGAATGGAAATACAGAAAAGCTACTTTATTTGATTGTGTACTGATAGATACCTCTATAGCCCTTTTTTTTAAACGAACGAGTCCCGAAAATTTAGACTGCATTGCTATTAGTCAACGTAATCAACATAAGTCCGTTTTAAAAAAACGCTGTAGTTCTATTGGTCCTATAGGCGCAGGTTCCGCCCCTTAACAATGACCCATCTCACTCTGGCAATATCGGAAATGTGCGAGAGACATACTCAGTACTCAATGGTTTAAAAAAAGCAAGACTATAGTATTATTCTTGATAAAAATCACTTGACCTACACCTTATACGCCTTATTTTTTTCATTGTCGGTCCATATTCATATTTTACACTATTGTACACTATTGTACATACTTCTGTATAGCTTAGAAAAAAATATGTAAATCCATAATTAGCTTTAAGAATTAATAAGTAATTTATAAATGTCGTATATATTTTATGAGAGCTGTGGATTTTGTAATAAATAAAGATACATCGAAAAGATTCTTGACAAGCATTGCAAAACTACGATGCCAGCATATTTTCTTGTTTCAAACATTTGAGTGTTTGAGCACTTCGTCAAATTGCCTGTATTCATGAACTCAATCAAAGAAGCGAGACAGATATTATTTTCTTCATTGAAACCTTCCCACTCTCAAGAGTTAAGTGAGATTTATGACTACTGGCCTAACGTTTACAGTTGACCCACAGTTTTCTAATACAAATGTCACACATATAAATAATAAATAATAAAAATAAATAAATATTTCTACGAACACACCACATTATCTAGCCCAAATTAAGTATCATTAAGAACTTGTGTTATGGATACTAGATAACGGATAAATAAACTTAAGAAATGTATAGATATTTTGATTTTATATACAAGGTGTCCCAAAGGTCGACGTTAAGCCGAAACTTGGTGATAGGCTAGGTCATAGTGGTTGTCAGAAAAATATGAAAAAAATTTCAGTCTTGTATTTTTCAAATTATAGTGCATTTTTGTTTTTTAGAAAAAATATACACCCTGTGTGTAAGTGAAAAGAAATAGTTCGAAACTGAGTTTCTTTAAAAAAAATATTTTTTCGCGCCAAGTCTAAGAAATAATGTAGTAAGTGCTACACCATTTTAGGATTGTTATTAAATGCGCCACTTTTTTAAGTTACTTGCCAAAATAGCTTAGTACAATTTTTTTCAGTACAGACTGTTAAAGTAGGTCAAAAAATTAATTTTGAATACTTCGTTCGGCATTAAATGACATCCTCTTTCAAGCTGGAGCGGTTGGCTTAAAATTTAATGTTACAGATTAAAGAAACACTATTCAGGAACCTGTTAAAAAAGAAACTTTGGTAAAAAAGTAAATATTTGTAGAAACAGCAGTTAAAAGACTGACAGGGTGTACATTTTTTCGAAAAAACAAAAATGCACTATAATTTGAAAAATACAAGACTGAAATTTTTTTTCATATTTTTCTGACAACTACTACGACCTAGCCTATCACTCGGTTTCGGCTTGACGCGACCTTTGGGACACGCTGTATAAATGTTAGAAATAAACTTAAATGAGCATACGTACACATCCATGACTAGAAAGCAAATATGATAAAATATGTGCCCCTACCAGGATTCGAACCCGGGATCTCTGGCATGGTAGGCAAGGCTACCTGCCTTCACACAAAACAGGCCGTCATCATATAATTCTATGCGTCATGAATAATATGAATCTTTTCCATTATCCTAACGTGCGTACCCCAACCATAAATCGAATTCTTTGACAATTAAATAATAATACAATTCATTCGAATCAGACAAAAAACGAATTTTTTCAATGTTTAAGCTCACGAAACATTGAATATAAAAAAAATGGCTTGAACAACCGGCGGGTTCACAAAAATCAGTGCACTTACTCTTCAACTTCTTAGCAGCATTGGCCCTGGTCTCCTCCAGCTCGTCGTCCCGCGCCGCCGCCTCGAGCCGCGCCTCCTTGCGCTGCTGCTCTAGGAGCATCTCCACGCGCAGTTTCGAACTTTCCAGCAGCTGGAATGATGCGGAAAGGGGTTTAAAAAAAGAAAAATGATCTGGCTGCATGGCGGGAGCAGCGCCGTAGCTTAGGAATAAAAAGTATAATATGACTGACTCGCACTTAGCCTAGCGACGGGGACGGATCGGTTTGTGAGGTTTTATTATATTTCATATTAGAATAGCTGTGAGTATAATCCTCACGGGTTTTATTTGGTCGTCAATAATATTTAAACAAAATGTTTTTGCATCTAAGTGTAGTTTGTTATACGTCTTTAGTTAATAATTATCTTTGTACCGATTTATAACGAATGTTTTAATTGTTCGGTCGGGAAATACTACCTTGTTGAATGAATGTAACAAATACATTCATATGGGGCACATTTAAAGTAAATGAACTACACATACCTAATAAAACTGGAATCCCGAGTGACGGAGGGCACATTGCACCTAGGAATCCCGGCAATAACAAACAAGTGACCCTCGCTCGCAAGTGACGCTCGGATTGTAGACATATACATTTTGATAAGAAAAGACTTGTATTTAATGCTTCTTAATTTGGTTGTCAACCAACTCATACAAGAAACAAACAGCACTGGAATATTCGAACAATCTATTTAAACGTAGACAGATACCTCTCTTATAAGCGGGTAACATACAACATAAAAAACTACATACCTCTACTAGAAAAAAAAACTGTTTCTCAAACAATTAAATCCAAAATATATTTTTTGAACCTTACCTGTATCTGACCAGCCAGTTCATCCAGCTCTTCTTCCTGATCCCTGACTCTTCTCTCCAACTCCGCCCGCGCCTTCCTCAGCGCGGACATCTCATCTCCTCCGTCCCCTTTCTCTTCTAACTCTCTTGCGGCAGCGGCGAGACGCTCGTCTTTCATCTCGATCTCTAGACGGGCCTCCTGTAAAGGAGAAGAGAGTGTTTTGTAGAGAGGGAAAAATATAAAGTTTATATCAAATATAATTTGTGATATGATTGGCGGATCAACAAAGTGAATAAATAACTTCGGTGGCGCAGTTGTGAAGGCGCTGGCTTCTCATTATTAAGGGTTCGGGTTCGATCCCCACGACTGCCAAATGTAGCAATGAGTTTTACAACTTAAGAACATAAAGCAAACTTCTGTACCGATCGAGCAAAACTTCGTAAGTGAGCCCACATATCTAATAAATTATTTCGAAGGTATGTGTGAAGTGTGCCAACCCACAGTAGGCGAGCGTGGTGGACTGCAAGTTGCCTGACCCCACCCACTCCCCTAGGTAAGGTGAGGCTCGTGACTCACCAGTGGGATCATTAAGGATGATCCATAACAATAATACATGATATATTATTGAACCTTAGCTTAGTCTGGACCCATTGATAGAAAAAAACGAATTGATTAGATTTCGTAAACTGATACCGATTACGTATCAAATTATTTTTAAATTTTTATTTGTATTAAGAAAATCTATCCGCAATCCATAAACATTTCAAAAAGATGGAAATTTTCCTAAAGCTTTTTAAAACGAAATATTTGTTATACATTTCATAATTACATTTAATGTTTTGTTATGTCAATCAATCCCAATCTAATTTGAGAATATGGTGTATATAGATTTGTATATAAATAGTCGAAAAACCATTTTCATTTTGCATATAGGTACTTTAGTGATTAACCCGTAGTTCTGGATTTGAATAAGGCTCTTAGTGAAATTATATATTCACTTTCAATTTTCTGCTTTAACGATGAAGAAAACCACACAGCTTAGAAGTTACTTCAAGGTATTTGTGAAGTCTGACAACCCAGTGTACGCACGCCTGGTGGATTATGAATTCCCTGAAATAATCAGACTGATAGCATGGCAACCATAATATGGGATTATTGTGGCAGCCATTTTTGAAAAGTTTCTTTATTTTATTGTTCTTTTTTTACTAGTCATAGCCGGCAAAGATCATGGACATTATGAGTCGAAGGCGTTCTATTTATCAATATTGTGATATATGTGATCATTACATCGACTATTGATGCGCTGCCGACCGTACACTTCAGTTGAAATTGCCTTTGTTCTAGACCATGCCTTCCCTTTGACCGGAACACAACCATGTTAAATAACAAAATATGTAGCATCACCCCACACGAGATATTAATAAAAGAAACTCTACTAAAATTAATATTTTATGTAAAACTACTCCTGTAATAAATGTAGCCATCCAATAGAGAAATGGGTCCAGTTATTTCAGAGTTTATCCATTTCAAACGAGCAAACCGACTGACAAACAAATTCCCCCTATCTAAATATATACAAGTGTAGACTCAACTTACCGACAGATTCTGTTCCAAGGCATACTTCTCGGCGTGCGCCTGATCTCTCTCCCTGGAGAGCCTCTCTTTGTTCGCCCTTTCTCTCTTCAACTCTTCTTGTGCCGCGTGCAACTCGGAGTCGAACTTGCGCTGTCTCTTCTCTAGGATATTATTGCGGCATGTCTGTTAGGTGGACATCTTAGTGTTAAAATTGAGAGCAAAATAAGCTGGCTTCTCGGTACGGCGCTAAACGGATTAATAACTTCGGAATAAATATAATACAAACAGGATAATTAATTAAAAACAAGTCTATGAGATACGATCTATTTAATGCTTGATTGAAAAAATCTGCACGTTGGATCGCCAAGTGTGATGTGTAACGGTTTTTGTGCGTCATATAAAAAAATGTATCAAATTTTTTTTTAAAGTTTTTTTTTTGCATCTTCATCGGTACTCCATAAATACAACGTTACTTCGGCTTTTTAAACGTATTATGGGTAAAGTAAGAGGATAAAGCCGGCGGGGGGAAATGGATTACAGATATAAAAAGGCACGTATAAATAAAAGGACGAAACAGTATTAATAACGGTAATAGCTTCGGTTAAAGTTTTTACATGACGCATTAACACTGTTGATTGATCGAATTCGAGAAAAAGATGGAACGATGCAATGACGAGGCACGCGAGCAAGATAGATTAAAGTTTCTATTGCGGTTGTGTCGTAGCGTCTCAGTCTTTTCGTGTCGTGACAGTCGGGTTGGAAATTAGTTAGAACAAGCAACGGGAGCTTTTATGAGTTTCGCGCGTCGGATGCTTCTCTCCTATTCTAAGCAATATAATTGATAAAAAAAGGGTATTGGTTCTTTTTTTGCGGCCAATACAATGCAGCAGTAAATAAGCGTGGTGGACTACAAATAGCCTGTACCCACCCCTTAGTAAGGTGACGCTGGTATCCTGGCAGTGGCGTTATTGAAGGCGTCGTGATATTAAATATTGTGTTAAGTCTTGTAACATGTGGCGTAATCTAAATCTAAATAATGGGTACATTTTCTAATTAAGCACCATTCTGTGCAACGGCACATGAGCATGTTGATACCTGTTCGTCGAGCAGAGACTTGAGGTCAGCCATATCGTTGGTGAGTTTCTGCAGCTTGCGCTTCCATTGAGCAGCCACCGCCCGTTGTTCCTCCACCTCCTCGTATGCGTCTTGTACCTGGAATTATAAAGAAGACTATAGTATTAAGGACTATATATTGAACATGGCAGAAGTCATTCTGGTTGCGCGGCCTTTTTCTCCAATTGGCCGTCGCTTCAGATGAAGGCCATGAGGCGAAAAATTGCACGAGTCATTCATGGGGTTTTTCAGTGGGTAGTGGCTCTGGTAGGCTCAGAGTCCCACATAACCTCGATCACGCGCGAAGGGGTACGCGTAAGAGCATTTTTTTACATCCTCCTGCCGTCCGCTTGGAGGGGAGCAAAAAAAAAGTAATTCTGAAAAGTCGAATATTCTTGTTATCGGGTGGGTTGTAAAAGTCTAACGTAAGCATGTTCAGTAAATACGTTATGACCACTATCGATTGTGTTGGTGATTAACTATCCAAGCACAATTTAAAGCGCACATGTAATAAAGAATAAGAAACTAATCGATACAGCAATTTCTACGAAAATGCAACAAAGTCAACACGCACATAGTAACCGCCTCTATTTACTAGATTCACATCGGCACCACTGCCAAATTACTTTACATTAAATTAGCACAAATCGCCGAACGAACAGCTTGGGAACACTCAGTAATGAATGAGAGAAATGGCTCATTCGATGAACTTGACCTTCATTCTAAATGTTATTATAATTATACAGAATTAGAAAAATACTTTTAGATCAATATTTTCATTACAATAGAGCAAATTTTTATAACCTCTATACATAAGGTTATTGTAAGAAAGCCGGATGTCAATGATTTTCCAAGATGATTTTGCGAGCGCTGCCACATAGAGCTCACTGCTACAGTTGCGCAAATACCAACAACTTTATAAAAATTACTTATTACACAATCCACCTGCGACGTAAATAAAAATAAACAAAATGACAGAATCATATTATTTGTACAGTTCTCATACCCAAACCATGTGCATGAGATAACTGATGCAGATTACAAAGATAAGATAGAAAATGGCTCTCGAATTATTTAAAAATCAAAAAAAGTCGAGCATGGTAATTCCGCGGTACATTTTGCAATTTCATATAATTTAATATCTGTTACATTGCGATCTGATACATTAAAGCGAATTTCAAGTCAAGATTTGAATAAATAATAACAGCTTTAAATACAAGCACAAACTGCAAACAAATATCAAAATAATTTCATATGTAGTTCAACTACGTCAGCAGTATTTTTAAATTACTCAAAACACATAATATATGATGACTAATTCAGTTTAACGATTCAAAAATAAGCTGCACATTCCAGACATTTATCAAGACTGGCCACATTTAAAAAATCTAATTATTTATTTCTCACATACCGTGATTAAACCAATGGATTGCAAACTGTTCTTCATTAAAACAAAAAAAGGTTGGATTGGCGCCAATCGAAATGTCATCAAAACGGGTGATTCTTATAAATCCTTTTTTAATTTCCAACTTTATGGCTTTCAGCTTTTTTTTATAAGTGCACTGACCTCAGATTCTTCCATATTGTAAACACGTATTTTTACAAAACTGACAACACAATGTATCTTTTCGGATAAGAAAAAACGTCCGTTTTTTACTTTACCGTAGATAAAAATGTGCGTATATAAGTTACTCGTATCGTCAGATGGTATCTTTCTAAAGATTCTAATATCAATATTTCGTCAAGGATGATATGCTGATATAGTTTTCGGAGATAAATGTGACACACTTTTCATAGAACCGCAAAATTTAATTAATAATTAATTTTGAACTTTGCAACATTATGGAAGCAATAAATGATTGAGTATTGAGTACTAATCAATCCATCATAAGCTTGTTTGTTGGATTTGTTATGACTCCCAGTTTTTGATATGAAACTCGTGTTCGTCAGGCTACATTAATTATGAATTGTTTGAAACTTATGTAGTTATCGCTATAACAATTAGGAGTCATTCAAGTTTTTTAATTACAAGAATGAAAGATTTGCTAAATTTACTAATTATTAACTCAGGACAAACCTTTCAATCGTGAAAAACAATACATTTTTAAGAAAGTTCAGTCACTATGCTAGATTCCCAGTTGTGTGGAAGTTTAAAGGTCTAAATTACATCTACATTGGTAATGGTGAAAGAATTTTCAAAATGGGTGTATTAATTTCAAGATATATCAATTTCATCGAAACAAACAAACAAATCTTTCTCCGTTATAATTTTTTGTAGACAACAGTAGTAGAATTTTCATATGGGCAACCAAGTTCGACACTCAAATCAAACAATTTTTTTACCTATAGCATTTTTTACCAATACCTACCATTTTTTACCAAGAAAATAAATCGAACGACCCACATATATATTTGACAGACGAGTGGTGTAGAGGTAAGTTTGTTCTCGGGTCATGGTTGATGATATTTATATTCATTGTAAGTTCCCCCCGTTCGCTGTATGGTCATCCACAACAAAAGCTCTGCTTATATTGGGGCCATTCAGTCGGTGTGTTTATCTGGGGATTTATTTACTTATTTATTTACATACCTTCTTCTCCAACTGCTTCTTAACCGACACCAACTGCTCCAAGTCATCCTCGTGCTGTCTTCTCAACTGCGCCCTCAGGAGCTGCAACTCCCGCTGCGCTCTCTCGTACCTCTTCTTGTATTTGTCGCTGGTGATGCCCGAGTCCGCCTCGGACCCTTCTGAGTCCGAGGGCTCAGTCGTGCCGTTCTCTGTCGCTCTCCAGTGCAGTAGTTCCAGCTCTAGGCGTTCTGAAGCCTGCGAGGAAAGAAAAGTTTACATTCATATTGAATCTTCAGAAAACTTAATAAAATGTTTTAAATTTAATCTGCTATATAAAAAATCTCTAAAAGTAATAAAATATAAAAAAAGAATTTATAAAAAATATTGGAATAGATGTTTTTTATTTTCTTGATACTTGAAAAACAATAACGTAATGCAAAGATTGAAAGATCTCTTATATCTAATCTACCTAAAATATCTAACCTTTAGTAATTCCAAGCTGGTAAAATGTTCTAAAAATGAGACAAAGAATCAATTGTCTTACGAGAACTGACGCAAAAGAAGCACCTACGCAAGTCAACAGCTTCAAATTAAAAAAAGAAACATTTTAACAAATTTATAAGATTATATCATTAACTTGAAATATAAACACCTACACATAAACAAAAGATTATCACTACAACTCAAAGCGCATCACCTGCTGCAGCCTCTGGTTATTAGAGACCAGGTCTCTATTATCCTTCTCGACTCGGAGCCTCTCAGCGGCCTCCGCATCAGCTCGCTCCGTCGCCAGCGCAGCCGCCGCACGCTCTTCTGCTAGTTCTCCCGTTACTTCGGACAGCTGAGGAAAGTGATGGTGTCATTATTAGATGATATAATAGTCTTAGAGTCGCATTCTTAGTTTATTCGGAAATAAGTGACGTTAGGCTTTTTTTACAATGCTACCTAAAACAAATGGGTCGAAAAGGGTTCCTCAGAAATAAATTTTCTTACGGCCGAACTCAAAGCCGTATTCAACGGTTTCTTTAGGTGTTCATAATTGGGTATTTGACAACTTTTGAAAATGCAAGTTTTTATCATTTGTTTATAGAGCATAAGTTATTTTGAACCAAAAAAAGTTTTGATAAATAAAGTTATGCATATAGGTATCAAAATTATGCGAGGTTACAAAATTTCAACAAGAAGAAAAACACTTAATATTAAATATTTTACGTTTTTTGAATATTATTATCTCACTGACATTAAATATCAATGTTTATTATGACAGTATGCATGTAAACCTACTATCTACGCAGTAATTATATAATAGGTCTTTACCTATGAAACTGCCGTTTTGCCGTACTGGCCATTTCAAATAAAAATATTTTTTTTTGACTGATAATTCTAATTTCAAATTAATTTTATTTGACAAACATGGAATTCTTTTTCTAAAATCGTCATTTGTTTAATAGTTAGTGTTTTGTTTTCAACGCATTCGAACATTTTTCGTCATCATGGATAAGTTAAAAATTCGAGTAATTATGGAGTATGAGTACCGTCGTGGCAGCAAAGCGGCACAAGCGGCACGCAACATCAACGACGTTTACGGAGCGAACAGTACAAACAAACGCACCACCCGTTATTGGTTTACCCGCTTCCGTTCTGGAAATTTTGACCTGAAAAATGAACCCCGTGTTCGTCCGAAAACTTTGGTTGACAATGACGAATTAAAGGCAATTGTGGAAGCTGATGAAACTCAATCCACGGCTGAATTAGCAGCAGCTTTCGACGTTAGCATCAAAACAATATTGGTCCATTTGCGTCAAATTGGCAAGGTAAAAAAGCTTGACAAATGGGTACCCCACGAACTCAATGACCGCCAGCGCGAAGTACGCGTGGAGACGTGCCTTGCACTGCTCAGCAGACATACAAATGAAGGAATTCTGAACTGCATTGTTACTTGTGACGAGAAATGGATCCTGTTTGACAATCGTAAGCGCTCAGCAAGTTGGTTGGACCCTGGTTCAGCACCCAAACAATGCCCTAAACGAAAACTTACCCCTAGAAATGTGATGGTCACTGTTTGGTGGTCTAACGCGGGTGTAATTCATCACAGCTTCTTGCCAAACGGGACAAGCATTACTGTAGATGTGAACTGTGAAGAACTGAACACAATGTTGGAGAAGCTCGCACGTCTCCAACCAGCTTTGGTCAATCGTTCGGCTCCACTGCTCCTGCACGACAACGCGCGACCTCATACTGCACAGCAGACAAGAGTTGGGGTTGGAAGTTCTCCGTCATCCGCCGTACTCACCAGACCTTGCGCCTACAGACTTCTACTTTTTCCAGAATTTGGATAACTTCTTGGCGGGAAAAAAATTCAATACCCGAGAGGCAGTACAAAATGCCTTTGAAGAATTTGTTGCCTCCCGTCCAGCTGATTTCTTCAAGAAAGGCATCAATAAGCTACCAATGCGTTGGCAAAGATGCATTGATTGCATGGGTGATTATTTTGATTAATAGAAAAACGGCAATTTTGTAGGTAAAGACCTAATATTTTATCCAAACGCCCATACACTTTGTAGTATTACGAACAGGTTGTGACGTCACAACTCGCGACTGTTTTGTACGTAGCGTTTTTCGGGGGCAGCTCCTCAAACACATCGCTGTATCTAGAAAACTATTGATTGTAAACATACTGTTACTTCTGCAATATTTCTTTACTGTTCATAAATTATTTAAATACGTTATAAAAAAATCTAGTTAAATACACAGGGTATACCCATTTTGTTGAACACATCTAGACTTAGACGAAGCTATAATACAGTATCAATTGACTAAGCAAAATCTATACTTAGCGTGTTAAGTAACCATTTGGGGTCTCTAAGTGCTTCCGGGTTTTTTAGTTTAGGTAATAGACTTTAGAATGAATTCCAAGTGTTACTTTAGGCTCAATATCGGTTTGATATTAAAATACTTATTCATAAAGAATTATCAAGTACAATTGCAGACTTGTAGGTACTATGTAGTTCTGTTGTACATTAATAAACAATCCCAACAAAAAAGAACAAGTCGGGTAGCACTTTGCAGCCTAGATTATTACAACGAACTTCTCTACATATGAAACTCTTAAGAAAAACATTGAATGAACATTTGTCAGCTTTTAATAAGGGTTATGACACAGTAGATATTCTACCGTCCACGAGGACCTGTACAGTGTGTCCCAGGGAGAAGTGACCGGCCAAAGTGGGTTGATTAGTTACGTAAAATTATCGATAAAAAACATTAGTTGAGAGGAATATCGACAAGAGATTTTTTTTACTGTTATTTCCTTTTTTTTGCAGAAACGGCCGACTTGTTGCACTATTTTTGAAATATTTTGATTGTTTTGAGTTTATTTGCCATTCTGATATTTTTATTTAATTTTTATTACTGTCACGTATCCGCTAAAACTCTAAAAGTGATTAAAAAATAAAAAAAACCGGGGGTGAATGTTAAGGATAAACTTGAAATTCTAACGAAAAAATGGTTCATTTTTTATTTGTTAGGTCAAAACACCGAAAAATGTTCGATAAGCATTATTGTTTTATGTATTAATATTAAAGTGCATAATATTTTCTTAAACATAATTGAACAATGCTTAAGTTATTACTAATACTTTTAGAAATAGGACTATTTGAATCTTGACCTTCACGTGGTCCAAAAAAAGGATAACGCAGGTAAAAACCCAACTATTCTTCCATTCGCCTCTCCTATTTTTATTATAAATACTATTTTAATTTAGCAAATAATGTGCCAAATAATTATTATCTAAATATGTATAAAAATATTTAAAATTATGAATGAATGAAAATTGTTGTCTGGCAATTTTAGCAAGAGTACATATTTCTGTCCAATATATAGCGTTATAGGTAAAATAGATTTAATAGCTTGGCTAGATTATTCAATTTTGTAACATACGTCATTGCATATTAATTAATCAACACGTAACATTTGCAAAATTATAAGACAGTGATATTAGAACCTCATATCTTATGTGAAAATCTTTGCCAAATAATTTTACGACACAAAACAGTCTCTCGATAATATCAATATTTTAAAATGAAAATGTGCGTTTATTCATTTGCTCTTCAATTTTTTGTAAAAAGAGACTTACTAAAACGGTGGCGTTTTATTCAAAATACAAATAAATACAATCTTCAGACAAACAGACCAACTGCTTGGCCCTAGAGTAAGCAGAGCTTGTGTCATGGATAACCATACAGCAAACTGGGACCCATAACAAACATACATATATTAATATAAACAACGACGACCCGAGAATAAACATCTGTGTTCACCACACAAACGAATGCCCCGGCCAGGGTCGAACCTGGGACATCCGGTGGCAGGGCTACTAGCCAGTACGCTACTCGGCCGTCTAACTTCATGAACTATGCAAGCAGAAACACAACTAAGCACAACTTAGTAGATAATTCGATTTCTTTGTATTTGTTGCACATACACACTAATTTTATTAAAGTATTTAGATTCTGTGTTCGATTTCGTAAGCTTAACAACGAACATTCCCTTTGATAGCGCGTTAGTGTAAATAAATAAATTAGGTTGACAGATGTAGTAATAGATATCTTTACGAACGGAAATACATCTTTGATGTGCGTAGTTATAAATATGACTTTCAAAGATTAAACTCATGTTTGAAATCTAAACATTGCGTTATTGAATGAAATATAAATAATACTGCAGGATATATAATTTTTCGTAGGAAAGGCGTAGTGTGCTTTACAAGACATCTTATTTTAACAAACGAGGTTATCACGTATTCTCCACTTAATGGCTGTTATCAAAAACAACATTATAAAAATATGAACTTTTCACACACAAAATGGACATTATGAAAGAATTATAGCACAAATTTGCAAAAAGCCCCAAAAGTAGTGGATTTATAAAGTTTTGGTTTGAGAGCATTGAGTCTCTTTAAATAGCGATTCTCGCATTAACTGAGCCTCCGCCAAGTTCCCCGATTGTACCTAAGAGCATACACATTATACAATAAACACGTTATGAAACTGTCCAGACCCAATCCTAGTTTAAAAAGATATTTCTTTCTTGGGATGAAATTGCCTGATCTACTATATTTTTTTTCACAATTTTAATTATAAGACATCTATTTACAGTAAAAAGGTATTGTCAAAAGATTAAGAACACACCTCAGATCTTAGAAATCGTAATTCGTTAAAGCAAGCTTGAATATCGGTAATCGTATCGATATCGATAACGAGATATCGAGATCTTCAGTATCGATAACCGTATAATTAGTTAGTTAAGAGTTGGCAGTAAGTTTATTATCGTAGTTTAGTTGGCAGCCAGTTTGACGAACACAATTACACGAAGTTAGCAAATGACCCGAAGATCGATGCCAAGGAAGTCGACAAGCTTCAATGTATATATGTTACTTAACACTAAGTAAATGTTAAAATAAGATTTGGTAAGATGGTTTATATCCATAATTGTACAGCCAATTGTACGATGTGTTTCTTCAGGAAGTACTAAAATGTTTTTGAAATCTGGTAATAATTTATTCTAAATGAAATCATGACTATATCCTTATATAACAAATAACTTATATAAGTAAAGAAAATAACTTTCTCAATTCAAGCAAAAGAAATATCCTTTCAAAAACTAATTTGCTTGTCAAATGGCACTTAGGAAAACCAATCTATAGCAATTCAGATTTTTTAGGCACAAGAAACGCATCCGGCAAATAGAGAAAACTGGCTGAAAGATAAACACTGCAAAGAATTCACTTTCATAATACGGAACACTTCAATTTTTCTAACAAAAATAGGTTCGAAAAATATATCGGAAAACGTGATAAGTGACAACATTTCAACGGGAATGACGGACGTTAAAACTTCGCGATTTGTAAAGTTACTTCAAAAACAAAATAAAAATGTTTTGGCAACGCTTTCGGTACTACGCAAATTCATTCTGACACGCTGAAAGCAAGCGCCACTGGTTAGCCAAGTACTACAAGATGATTTATAATACGCGTCTTAATTTAGTTTAGTTTGAGGAACTTGAAGGTCTGGCAGTTAATAATCCTGAGTTATTTACCAACCTCATCCATTTCGGAAACTGTTGTTCGATCTTCGGATACCTCTCTCATGGATCGACAGACGCTGCTAGCTCGACTTCCATTTCGGCTGAACATTGTAAATCCTTTGATCAATATGTTTGTCGCAGATTTTGATCTTCCAACTTTCCTCTTTCTACCTTCGGAGTACACTTCCAAGTCAGGTTCGTCCTTATGTCCCAGCCTCCGCCACTCGTCCATGACATGATCGGTTCTCTTAAGGAACTCATCGATCTTCGAAGTAAGGTAATTTGAAGAGGTTCCTTCTTCAAGAAACGCAGCTACAGGTTTAAACTTTTGTCGCACGGGTTGCCTGTTACATCCAAGTACAAAAGACAAGTTTGCATCGAACACTACAGGAGCCTGTTCTTTAGCTCTTAGTTCCCTCAAATCGACACTAGCAGATCTGTCACATGTTTGGGGAAACATTCTTCGAGGTGTAGGCGTTTTGTTGTACAGAGTTGAGTTCATGCTAGAGGATCTCGATAAGGGAACGAAGGTTCCATTGCTGCTACAAGTTGAATATTGACTTGGGCTTGCAGAGCTTCGAACACTTCTATATGAAGGGCTTGGAGATCTGGAGATCAGGACGTTGTTGTTGACGCTGTGTCTTCTCGCCAGCTCCGCGATAGATCCAGTCTCCACGGATGCTGATGACAAGCTTCTCTTGTACGCTGGACTTGGAGATCTAGCAAATATCCCATTGCCACCATTTTCTATGCTATTTTGTTGATAAGTATGAACTTCTTGTAAAGGTTTCGAAACTAGAAGTTTTTTACCATTTTGCAGAACTGTTGGGATTTTAGGAGGCACTTTTTCTTCAAGATTAATTGGTAGGGTTTTGGACTTCTTCATCGGTAGAATGGGTCTACCGATGGGAGGTTTAGGGGGCTTTTTCGGCGTGGTATCCAATATCGAAGGTGACAGTGGGCCATTTGAGTTCGGCGATAGAAGTGAGACCGAATTGGGTGAAAAGCTGCCATTGGAAAGTGGTGAAAAAGGTCTATTTTGTTCATAATTTGTTGGGATTTCAAGTTTAAGTTCTTTCGCGTTCCCGTTCATCGTTATGTTGGATATTTCAGGCGGTGTGACGCTTGCGTTTCCTGCAGAGACGGAAGCGGGCCGGGTGAGAGTCCACTGCCATTTCACGAATATATCCGGTGCAGTATAATGTTCGCGGGACGCGGTCGGAAATAGACCCGGCGCGGGCGCGTGGCGCGGACGCACTGCCGCTAACTCGGTCGCCGGGATCGCCGCAGACTATTTTAGTTTACGTAGATGTCGAAGTGCACGGTTTGACTGGTGGCTTATTATACATCATTAAACTGTGAATATCGACTGTTTTTTAAAATTACACTAAAGTTTCCCAACTCTTAGCCTCTATTCAAATTAATCATACTAAAAAAGCATGTACGTCAGAGATCGATCACTAAACGCAATTGTAGCTGTAATGATATAGGTCAGTCGATCACGTCGATGGCACGGCGCAGCGCACAGAGTCGGGAACTGAGCGCGAGCGCGCTCCGCAAAGCTTGAAGGCCACCGGAATCACTGCCGCTTGTTCTTATACAACCAACATTTACATAATACCCATTAATACGGAACTTCAGATTTATAATTATCGAATTATCTATAGAAAAACAATGGAAATTTGAAGAGAATGGCTTGTTCAATGCAAATATGCAATTTGAGAGTGCCTCAATGTCGCAATTTTGGCAATATTTATTTCGGTAACCAAATAATTTTGGTTCTGACTTTAATATTCTACGCAGAACATCATCTGGATTTACATATTGACGTATAATTTTACATTCTTGGCAGAGATTCTTGGAGAGAGTAAATGGCGGGAAGTAACAAGTTAACATCGCGTTTACATGTCACGTCTGTTTGGTGAGAGTTAATAGGTACATTTAAACAGATCAATATTAAATGATGTTTGATTATATTGTTTTGGACGTACTATCTTACTTAAACTTGCATACACTTGCATTCACCTGCCTAACTAAACAAAATAATAAATAAAATTGAAACGGTACAGCATACGTATGTGTGTAAACTAAGTATTTCACTTTAATATAGATCACTGTTTTAGTTATTGCAAGTATCTGTAATTTTAAATAAAACACTTTTTACCGGATATTATCGCGTATATTTTAGTTAATTTAAGAAATTAAGAATAGATTTAAGTATCTGTAATACCGAAACGGTTTTTATTAATATTAGGCCACTCAGAATGTTTTGCGAAAAATAGTTTTTATGATTGGAGCGCTGGCGACTGTAATTTATTTTGAAAATTCGATTATTTACATGTAAAAGTAACTTATTCCAAGTTTAAATTTCCCTCTAGATTTTTGTAGCAGCATTAGGATACTATTATGTGTCATAGAAAAATTGATCTGCGTCAGGAACATTTTCGTGCAATGATTTTTTCCGACTTCAAGTCCTACTTGAATCCTGATGAATCGTTGAACCGACTTCAATCAGCTTTTATGAACAAGGCGCCTTCTAAAGCTACTGTTATCGGGCTTATTTTTTTTTCAAAACTTTCTGAGTTTCCTACGTATAGTCGTAAGTTAAATGAAAACTATCCATTTATTTATCAATGTTCAGAAAATTAAATTTTTATTGTGAGGTAAACATTATTTTAATAGTGTATATTAAAAAAGTAAGTAGTTAATTGATTTTTACATATTTTTAATACGTTTTAAATTCGGTCATGCCACATAATAACTGAGGGGCGTTAAATAAATTAATACAAGCCTAGCCCTTTATTTATAATTTTAACAAATATAATTTCAAAAAAAAGGTTTTTATTTTTATTATAATATAATTATTAGTAAATCTAATAAGTTTTACAAATAAATATATGAAAAGTTAAATATAATTGACAGAAAATATCATTATACTTCGTATCTGCTTGATGCAATTTTTATTTTTCCTTTACATTTTGGCATATATTTCTCTTCAAATGATTTTTCTTTCGAAATACTGATTCTCTAGTCTAGAAGTAATTCAATTACTGCCACCATAAGTAAATGAAATGAAAACTGAAAATGAAATCACCACGAAAATTTCATAATATTTTTAAGGAGTCGTAACAAATACACTTTCATAATTAATAAATCAGTCAAGGATCCTAGGGCTAACTATTCACAAAAGCTACGCTCAGCAGCTCAGCGAAGTACTTATAAATAACACAAATAACATTACTGCACACCGCGGAGCTTCCCACAGTTTTGGTTCATACGCATCTCAATTGTCCTCTAAGATAATAATAATAATAAATCCCCAGACAAACGCACCAACTGTACGACCCCAAGGTAAGCAGAGCTTGTGTTATGGATGACCTGGACAGCGTTTGGGGGAACCCAGAATAAACATACATATATAAATATCAACAACCATGATCCGAGAACAAACATCTGTGTTCATCACACAAATGAATGCCCCGGCCAGGACTCGAACCTGGGATCTCCGGCGGATGAGACAGGTCTATACCACTTCGCTACTCGGCCGTCAAAGTTCGAGTTCAACAGTATTACAGTACAGCGCCAACCTCCATGGAGCGCAGAGACCGAATGCACCGCGCTGTCGGCAATAAATAGACGGCGGCGTCTGCCAATACGTATGTAGTTTGGAAATCGCTTAGACGAGATTAGATCTGTTAGGGCCGTCTATTGCTTTGTATTATGGGTTTATTTTATGTGGGTTTTAGCGATAGTCAATCGTTGATTGATTCTTTGCAGTTTCCGGGTGGCGTGTGGAGTACGTGAATGTAACTTAGAAAAATTAATTAGCAGTATTTTTCGCCTTGCATTTGTAATGTAATATAATCTTAGTAATTTATTTATAGTTTGCTCTAGTTTGAAGTAATCAAAGCTTTATTCCCGCTTTTCATCGTGTAAATAAAATACGAATGTATCACAGTCTGGGTTTAACATAAATTGCAGGCAAATCCCTTGAGTGCGCAAGCAAGCGACATTTATAACGACAGTGTTATATCGCGCGTCGCGTGTCATGAAATTGACTCGATTTCTGCGCAGGCAGCGATGTTCTGTTACACTTAGCGTTTATAAAAGTTTACACTTAGGTATACATTGAACATTTAAAACGGCCTGTTTGGTGTGGTGGTAAGTAGCCTTGCCTTCCATGCCAGAGGTCCCGGGTTCGACCCTGGTAGGAGCAGATATTATATTATATTTGCTCTCTAGTCATGGTGTATGTATGTTTATTTAAGTTTATTTCTAATATATATATCTAATCTTTCTATCTAAAATTTCTAATATCTAAAATCGATTCACAAACACACCACAAATTATACATTGCAAAGTCTAAATCGCCATTGTCACAAAAAAAGTGTCTTGTTACGGTAGCGTCGGGTGACGGGTCGCTCACCTCCCTCTAACATGGTTGAGGAGGGCGACGGCTGGCTCCCGCGTTAAGCCTGTGAACGGGTGCCGTTCTCGTCTCATAGTTCGCGGGGAGGGAAGATGCAGTTAAGAATTATTTTGCGTAGACACAAAAGCCATTGTAAATTTATTTTGAAAAAATTATACCCATGAAGTTTCTTGGCTTCAATTTTCAATATTGTAAATGAATATTTTAATAAACTTCGAGGTTATAAATAAATACTAAATCTAAAATAAATTAGTTTTTCGCAAACCAAGGGCTACGAATCCCTTCCCGAATGATACTGGCACGCCTGGAAAACAAGGCTGGGTTACTGTGCCTATAGTACAAGGTTTAAGGGGCGGTACCTACACACTTGGACCGGCATAAATCTGCACAGCCGGCCGGCAAAATCAAATAGGTATATGTGGATCAACGTTCTGAAAAATACCGCCCCGCCAATGCCGCTGATTGAACTAATCTGGATGAAGCTTGAAAGGATACCTAATCGGCACTAGCCAAATATGTATGTAATTGAGTAAATATGCCGAACCGAATGTGCCAAAGCGAAAATGCGCGTCGCACGCGGTACATAAATTAAAATTTTATTTTTCGCATTGTTTATGGTAACATTTTCTATTGATCTTATATTCTGAATACGAGTTGACGTGTCTAAATCGTGTGTGTTCTGAATCTAGATATTTTAACTAGAACTTGGTAAGGAACATATTATATTTACGACTACAATTTATGTTTCGCTAATGCATTTGGAAACTTAATACGCATGGCTATTGGAAAATTACTTCAGTTGTTCAATCTCAGCGACGCCATATTGATTGAGCGTCATTTTGACGCGTTGTTTAACTGGAACCGCGTTGTATATTTTATTTAGTTTTAATCGTGACTTGGTTTACATAGATTCTGGTCCCCGAAGACTATTCTAGGAAAATGTTTGATATTTATGTCTACTTTAATTGTGACTTAAGAAATAAGAAAATATTAGAAGCTAAATTCATTACACGCACACATGGCTGCATACACTAAGCTATGATGTTACGAAAGACCTTTTAAAAATCGTAAAATAATAATAATAATAATAAAAGTATGAAATAGATTAAGTATTGAAGTTGTAAATATAAAGGGTTGAGTTCAAAATGTTCGTGTCGTCGGCCACTTATGTTTCAGTAAAATATATAGTTATAATTATTTTTATTATAATAATCAATAAGGTTAATACCATATTTTATAATCACTTGAGCTAAATACTAATTAGTTTTTTTTATTTTTTAGTGTTAAAATAGCCACCATTAGAGTAAACTTATAATAACTATACTGTATTGCACCACAAATTCTTTAATTTAATAGGGAAAAATAGGAAAAATAAACAATTAACTACTAATAAATTATTTATTGTGTTAGTTTGGTATCTCATTACTAAGCAGGCTGCATTTCCTTGTTGCACAAAAACAGAGCGAATGTTTTTTTTATTGAGGGTTGCCGATCAAAGAAAATAATTTCGCACATAAACCTAAGCAAATAAAAAGCACAAAAATAAAATATTTGACTATAAAGCTGACATAAATATATTTTTAGTGATATTATTTAATATGTTATGATTTCGACATTTTTTAAAGTAATTTATTCAACTGAATATCTTTGTATCTATTTTGAATCATAAAGATTACCTCAAGTATTTCTTTTTGCATAATGATTAACCTATGGTTCGAGAACCTTGTCTGTATCGGTAAAGGTGCACGCAGTTACGTATTCTTTGATTTGCTTTTATGTCTTTTATATATTTATATAAATAATTTGGTTCTGACTTTCTTTTTAGTAATTATTATAAAATGTTATAAAAATTAAGAGATAGTCATTTTTTGCGTAAAGTACTGAAATAAAAAGCTTATTGAGGGCCTGGAATGAACTCAACTATTTCTGTAGTGTACTTTTATCTGTAAATTTATGTTGAAAAAAAAAATATACCCGTGAAGTTTCTTGCCAGTTCTTCTTCACGAAGGTTTTTTTTTCGAACTGGTGGTAGAATCATGTTTTATTTGACGTCAATAAGAACAAGTAATTGTCAATGTTGAGAAATAAATATTTGAATTTGAATTTGAATTTGAATTTTATTATAAAAAGGCAGGTTAAACACCGGAGATGGTAGCATTTTTTTTAAATTTTTATTTGACAATTAAATTTCATCTATGTCCGTTCAGTAATTTTTGCGCTCATTTACGTTTCCACGTTTCGAACAGTAGAAAAATAAAATTGGTCAGTTTATATTTGGATGCGAATTGAAATATAAAAAGACTAAAAGCTCGCACATCTTAATCCACTGGAAAATTACGAGTTTCGAGTAAACAATTGCCAGTTAAACAACATCGTTTATACCAGCAACACACATTAATTAATGTAAACCCAAAATTCATAAACATCCCGAGTAAACAAAAATATTTGTCCCACATAAAATAAAACGCTCACACGACCCGACCAAGCAAACTAGACCAACGGGCGGAATACGCCTTCCCCTTTAATCCTTTACTACTAATAACCAAAACAAACTCTGCTAAGAAAATGTCCACTAGACCCTTTGGGTATATAATTACGTAAATAAATATTACCATAAAATACCGAAATAAATAATGATTATAATGATGCAGTCCGTATCCGAAATAAATGGCTTTACTTTTGACAGTAGTCTAGTTGGTTTGGTTGCGTGGTGTAATAATAGATAAGAATAGTTTTCTGCGTCGGTATAGCGTCGTCTACATTACGCAACTGCGGGTATTTAGATGTCACAAGTATGTATTTGCGGCGACGGTCAAGGACCCGTCACTTATGGCGGGCGGAATGTCGTATTGTAGCTAGTTTTTTTTTAGGGAAATGCGGTAAGCGAAGGTGGTTATGATGGAAATGGTTTTGTATTTTAGTTTATTAAAAAAATCGGACGCGATCTAAGCGAAGGGTTTATTATGGAAATGGTTTTGTATTTTAGTTTATTTAAAAAATCGGACGCGATCTAAGCGAAGGTGGTTATGATGGAAATGGTTTTGTATTTTATTTTATTTAAAAAAATCGGACGCGATCTAAGCGAAGGGCGTTATGATGGAAATGGTTTTGTGTTTTATTTTATTTAAAAAAATCGGACGCGATCTAAGCGAAGGGGATTATGATGGAAATGGTTTTGTATTTTAGTTTATTTAAAAAAATCGGACGTGATAGGCTATCTATGGAAAGTATTTAGTAATAAAAATATTTCCTATTTAAAAGTTATAATAATAATAATAAATATTTCTAACTGACACACCACATTATCCAGCCCAAGTTAAGTATCATTAAGAACTTGTGTTATGGATACTAGATAGCGAATAAACAAACTTAAGAAATATATAAACACACATAGAAATATTTTGTTTTTATATATAAATATTAGAAATAAACTTTAATAAACATACATACACATCCATGACTAGAAAGCAAATATAATAAAATATCTGCCTCTACCAGGTTCGAACCCGGGACCTCTGACATGAAAGGCAAGGCTACTTACCTCCAAACCAAACAGGCCGTCACATTTATGTACGTTGAGTATATACTTCTACCTCTGCTAAGTGTCTAGTATAGTCTTATAATGTAAATACTATTTATTTATCCAATTATTATAAGTAATTTAGTTAAAATTAAAGTGATTTCTTGTCATGCTAAAAAAAGTAATTATCAATCACCATACAGCATAAAATAAATTATTTATTTATTTTCTAACACTTACATGCATAATGTTCACACTTCATTTGAAGCCAACGGTTTCACTTATCGCGCCATCTTTTTTTGTAATCAACAATTTACGACGCGCCAGCCACAATTTTTTTTTAAATATAGAAGCACTAGCACTCTGTAAGCTGACAAAAAGTCACTGGTGACATAGAATACATTTAAATCCTGTGCTCCAAGGAGATCTAGATCTGTACATAAAACAATCCATGGCACTAAACTGTAAGGGAGAATTTAGATCTTATGCAACTACAATAGGATTTAAAATAGCTGGTTAGTTTCTTAGAACAAGTTTATATCGCAGATGCAGTGTTCCATTCGATTGATTTGATATTCGCTTACATGATAGATATTATTGTTTTCATTGTTGTCGGTAGCTCCATTGTTCAAAGTGTCAATGTTGCTTGATACTCGAATGGGAATTTTAGGTTAATAGAATTACAATAGTCTCGATATTGCCATATTGTTTTGAATGTACCTACTTTACCTTCACTACAAATACATTTAAAGACTACTTTAATGTTCCAATTGGGACTAGTTTTCAAAAAAAACGTTATTCATAAAAATTCAAATTTTCATGTAGGAAAGTAGGTTGGTAATTACAAGATGGCGTCTAACAGCATAATATCGAACCAAAGACGATACGCGACAGGTTGGTCTAACGAGTTCCAATCGCGACGCATTATGTTACATATATAAAGTATTTATTTATATTTTACATTTATATATTTATGTTATTGTGTCTATGTTCAATTTATGTCAGTATTTCTTTTTTGAACCCTTGTTGTATGTCATTTAATATTCGTTATAAATGTTTCACTCACTTTACATATAAAAAAAAGAAAAAGTATGGATTAAAAGAATAAAATAAAGAATTTAACGAGTAAATGAAAACGTTTCAATCGTACGTCATCTAGGCACTAACATGTTAGTCATCAAAGATGGGATAATAAAAGTCACTAAAAAGGTCAAAACTTGAGAATGTATATACTAATGCCACCGATCACATATACAATCTAGATACACGATCAGTGTCAGAAAAACGTCCTCTCCAAAAGAGTGCTCAAGTGAGTATTTGGGTGCTTTTTTAATTAAATACCGTTCTTTAACTTCAAAAGTAAACACTTAAAAAAAATTGTACAAATTACACGTCTTGATCTCAAAAAAAGAATGAATTATTATATTTTCGGGAAGTATGTTTGTTATTATTATCAAAGTAAAGGTATTTGAACACTTATGAACTTTGTCAATAAATCAGCATACAAACATATTTATTAAATAATTAAACACAAAAACATAAATTAATTTCAGCTAAAAATCAATACCCGACTATCATTTAAAAAAAAATCTATTTTTGGTTGTCAAATTGACAAATTTCCAAACCGGTGTTGACAGTTCAAACTGTCATATTTGTAGGAAACTCTGTATTTAGTATTTATTAGTGAACAAAGACTAATGCTCTATTAATGATTATATTCAACCAAAAGTTACAAAGACTTTATATCCCTAATAAGATAGTATATACATAATCGATACGCGTATAAGGTATACTTACAACTAGGTACAGTTAAGATCAAAAATCCTATTCCATGTTACTCCCAAGAAGGAGAAGAAAATTAATACTTTTACTAACATTAAGTGCATGCAAACTTCTATCTATCCACTGAGCCACATTAGCCAATCGTTTCTCATTTGCAGTACGGTCTTCTTCTAAAACTTCTTCCTGAAATAAAGTCTAACGAATAGACTCTTTTCATATCTACAATTAGTAATTTACTTTGTCTATTCGATTCTTAAACTAAAATCGACTTAATAAAACGCAGCCGCTAAGTGATAGACTACCCTACACCAGTGCAACTCGAGACGTGAAACTGTGTACGGGGTTTCCTTATCTGGTGTTGGGTTATACGGAAAAAGGGATTTTTGAAAAGTCTATATACAAAGGTAAAAGAGACAAATAAAAAGATCTGTCAGATAATAATCTACAGGAAAACCTACGAGACGCAATAAAACACATAAACGAACTGACCGTTACTGAGTTACATTTCGATAGCGAGCGATTATTATATATGTCCTTTTCTCGCATGCCTACGCAATAATGTTGTCAGTTGGTCGACGACGGTTGTCGTTGCGTGATTCGTAGCAGGTACAGGAAAGCTGTCATTACAAAACTTATCAACCTGTTCATAAGGTTCATAATATTTTGAACGCCTGAAAAGTTTTTTACGTTCTTTATGTCGTCTCGTTGGCTTTACAATAACATTTCATAAAAGGAACGGGAACTTACTCGCAACGTTTTTTAGTCTCAAGACATACAATTTTAAATTTAAGATTTAAGAATGCTCAGCGTTTTTTTACAGTTGCAGTTTTAGGTAGTAAGACGCTTGTTAAAAAATTCTATAGCAAAGGGATAAACAGTAATTAAATTCAATTCTATAATATAAAAAAATAAATCAAAGCCAACTAACCTTAGACTCAAGTCTTTCCGTCTCATTCTTGTAATGGGTCCTTTCGCTCTCGACCTTCTCGAGTTTCACTTTAAGCGTCTCCAATTCATCCTGAAAAGAAAAATGAACAGTTAAATGAAAATTGAATAAATCGAAAAGTGTGTTAATTTTGTTTACCTAAAATTTTTTTTTTATATTTAGGCAGACACAGAATTTGCAGCTAAAACTTCAAGACCAATTCTAGACAAATGGTTAAATTATTAAACAACATAAATATGTTGTATAACAATATAAGTTGTTATTCAAGAAATAACAACATACTTTTCATGTGCCTGTGGCGGACGGCACATTTTGATGTTATCCTTCCAGATCAAAGACAATGAGAATATCCATTTGAAAGACAAATCAAGTTTAGAAGGTACTTGTTGAAATTGAATGTATGTTCGAAATTTACCACGTAACTTTTTTATCTTTTTTGACCATCAAAAAGGGACACGGTTCCCAAAGACACCATTTAGCGACAATGGACAATAAATCCACTCTTATCAATATTAGTAGCTGACCCGTAGCATTTGTACCAAGAGAAAATATTTATTCATTTTCGCTATTGCGTCTTTGGGGAAAATTTGCTCAGAATTGTGGTCTGACCCGCGTGCCATTCTTCTCAACGTAAAAAACTGTTTATCGATGCGAAAAAAATAATATTCTGATACTAGCTACGAAACCATTGCAATCTTAAGATTCTTCAGCTATTACTGCTTTATGTTGTCGGAGTGATCTGATCAAAATGTCGAGGGAGGGGTTGGGGAACTTGAAACTGTCAACTTCAGAAGTGTACACGTTACATGCAGTTCTGAAAATATTTCCTTTATTTAGAATATCTCTGGATAACTAGAATGAATTCAGGCTACAGTTTCATGAAAAGTATTACATAAATCACTTAATTAAAACAATGTAAAATTTCAGCACAGTAAGCGCAACATGTTTAGTGACACATGTGTTTGGTTCTAATTATGAACAACATCGCGCGACAGGAAGTAAAAACTAACATGATTTTAGGCTTTTTAGGTTACAGTAGAATGGATTCCTTATTCAATTATTCATATAAAAGCGAATGACAAATGAACGCAAAAGTCTTGATAAAAACGCAGGCCCACTAATGCGTGTTTCTTAGGGTTGCCAGGGGCCACTTAATAATGCCTTAACATTGGTATAGTTGGTAGTTAAATTATAATAGTTCTGTATTTACCACATATTTGACCTATTTGATACAATTCCTTGTCTTCTAAATTAGGTCCTTTCTAATGACTTTTTGGCAAACACAAAAGGTTAAATAAACCAAAAAGCAAGCTTCTGAATCTCATTTCTTTGTTGCGTTTTATTCGTAATCAGTTGCAATTAAACTGACTTATGGCATTTTCCTGTTTCATTGTGTTATAATTAGAAATTGCATACGCGTCTTTCTTCCTATTAAAACGATATTTTTACTAATAATCAATAATACTGCAAAATAAACGTAACATAAGAACCAACCTTAAAACTTTAAAAATGATTTTATAACCCCAAAAATGTTAAACCTGCCAACCCTACAGCCTCGGCTGCCTACATCGCATGCGTCTGCGCCGCGGCTCACCGCGCCACACAACACAATACGACGCGACGCGAGCTATGTGCGATGATTTATTCATTGGAAACCCTGGCAACTAGGTCAATGATGTTGTGGCTGCTGTTTGTTTGTTGTGGTTTCGCTGGGATGGACATCTTCATGAAATCTTCAGAACATTTTCTCAAAAATTTGGACATCTTTATGGAAGCCTCCACTATGGGTTGGAGACACTTTATGAATGTACTTTAGAAATCTTTAGTTTCAATTAGATGTATTTGAATTTAATTTAATTTTATGAGTAACTTTTTATTCCAATTTTTGCTATCAAAGTTTTATTTAATTCTGAATTAATTTTTACATTTATTAAAATTTTAAGGTTTACTTTTATTTTACCTGTAATTTTAATTGCGTTATGGATTTCAATTTTAATTTAATAATGTTTAATGGTTTTAATTTTACTAACATAACTTTTAACTATTGCAAAACTAAGAATTCGGCCATGTTGGCAAAATAAATTAACTATTATTAATATTATTCATCCTCACTTCCCTCCGTCAGGTTTTTGTTTATGTTATGGTGTTGAATCTATTAATATTATACATTTGATTATGGATTCTACATGCAGCATCGTACTTTAAACTGACATGTCCAAAAATCTGTGGCAGCCATTGATCATATATAAAAGCTAGACAATCGGTGTTAGTGAAACGTCCTCATCAAAAGGGTGCCCAAATGAGTACTTCGATCTGCATTAGATTACTTCTGCAGTATAGATAGGTACATGTCAAATGCTGTGCAAATTACGCTTCTAGTTCTCCAAAGCTGACGACAATTTGCTATATTTTCGGGAAATGTATGTGTAAAATTATATATGTATAAACATACCTATGATTTTAACAATGTTTATAAGGCACTAGATTTTCCTATGTTAAGATTTCGTTTGCAAAAATAACCTAGATTACGTGGTTGTATTCCGGTTAAATGGAAGAAACATCCAGTGAAATGAACTCCGACTCAGTGCAAAGGAGCCACGCATCATTCATCGATTTTATATGCACTTGTAAAAATTTACCCATGAAACATCTATAATTAACTGTGTCCAAGGTTACGGATGCCACTCACCACCAGATAGATCGCAAGCTTTTTGTCGGCTACAAAATCTCAAGGCGGCCTCATATAGGAAATTAAATCTGAGGACTGAACTACTTTTACACTGTGACAGTCAAATTGACACGTTTAGACTGACATGACAATAACTCGCAATTGAGTGTTTCTCTTCTTTTATTTCATCAGCAAAAATACATATAAAATTTCTTTCAAATTAAAACATTGCAGCAAATAGTAATCAAGGTACAACGAAATTGAAATAAATAATTATTTTATTATATGTTATAGTACCGTAAACAATATACATTTACAGAAAAACATAATAACATTTCCAACTAGCTAACGTGAAAGCCATTAGCGCATCCAACTCTCGACTTATTTCATACATACAATTTTATAACCGGTCTGGTTTGTAGCTCGCATTGAGCTGGGGAACGGAATATTTGCAGAACGATGCGTTTTTTGCGAGCCGTATAGCTGAGGGTGACTATTCTTAGTGTCGGGTGGAAATGGTGAAAATTAAGTCGTTTGTGATTCCCATGTTCGAGTAATAAGTCTAAGAAAATAAGTAATATGTGATTTTTTAATAATTGAATTTTTGTACAGTGATTAAAAAATAAAAATGTATTATAATAAAATTTATTTAATGTGTAATTTATTACGCTAGTTTCTAACGGTAAAAACCCAAAAAAAAATTTTTTAGAGTTTGAGTTTAAGAGTTTAGGACGTATTTATTGTTCTTGTGATTTCATGCTTGTTGAACTGAATCTTGAATCTTGCATTTCAAAATACTTTTTTTTATACTTTGACGAAAGAACTCAAAAATATGCGAGAGAAATAAGAACAGAACGTAACATGAGCCACTTCATTCTTACGAGCCTAACAATTTTATAATGAAAACAGGTTTCATGAGAATTGAAAGTTCTTATATTTTTTGGTTTCTAAGAAAAAAGATGTCTTACTCCAATACAAAAGTTTACTTCACATTTAAAAGGAACCTACACAAACTTACTTAGATTAATTCTATTTACAAAAGTAATAAAAATAACTAACTTATTAGATTTTATATTCAAAAGTTAATTAATGCATAATTCACAACGTACGAAATAGTGCGACACGAGACTATCGCCATGCTTTCATGCTTGTTCGCCATAAGAATAAGCCCCCAACATTACAGATACAGAATCCCTCTGCGCTAAACACGAGATTATGCCGAGTTGTGTATGACGAATGTTACGCTGTCGTCGTGAAAACTGTGCCAATGCACAGGCGATAAGTGCGGAATTCATTTGTTACATTGCTGGGAAGGAAAATTAATTTTTTTTTTTTACTTACAAGTTTTAACTAGTAGGCGTGATATTATATTTTTGACTGAGAGTATATCGAAAACTTTCCAAGCTTTCAAAGGAACTATAGAGAACAGAATATACCGTGTATCCTTTCAAACAACAGGCAACAAAACGTGTTCAGTACACAATATGTTTAACAGGATTCGACTGCGGCACCACTCGAGCGAGGTCTCAAAGGTGGTTATTTGAAAACTAAAGAGGAGAGAATCCACGTGTTCGGGACGTTACGTTCGGGTAGGGATTATTTATTGAACGGCAATGCCGGCCCGAAACAACTATTTCACATATTCCGACAAGTGCGGAGCGGGGATCCATTCGGGCTGTATACAGAAACCAAACGGCATTTTTCACGAATATTCTTTTACAAAAATTCTACTGACGCTTGTTGATTTGGGTAGCGGCTCAAACAAATAAGGTAATATCAAATTTTTCTATTGAGTCAGATGCCACCAAAACAAACACCCAATTTCCTATGTAAACCATTCAATCATAACAATAACCGTTCAAAGATACCACATTCTCCATTAAAGACAAAAGTATGACGAACTCCACATTACTCGCATAAGCATAAGCACATAATTTTCTCCTAATTACCACAAAAAGAGTAAAGTATAGTAGAACAATGGACTCGCCCGATTACCATATATGGTGGATCTAATGTTGTGCCCCGATATCAGTACATACATTCTTATAAGATATTACTGTTTGTTTGTACAGTCAGCGTAAACCGTAACTGCTATCGTTAAATTATAATGTTTGTTGAAGTAAAGACTGCCTGATAGCGTCAAAACGTGTGACTAGTTTTGACATGTCATTGAGTCAAACCCTACGTAAATGGAGAGTACCACCATTTTATGTGTTCAGTAGACAAAATCGAAACTAAAAGATGCCTATAATAACTATGATATCAAAAGTATAGTTAATATAGAAGGCAGCGTCGCCCTGGGCTGCACCGACAAATTGGGTAGCTTGCCGACCTGTGATGACCTGTCATTCAAAACCGTTTACAATGGCGTGAGATTTGCTATCCCTTTCTGTTTTGGTTTATTTCCGAGAGTGAGATCCTTCTCCCTCGCACACTGGTCGTCTATACGGAGTAATATTAAGTCTACGGTTTAAATAGTCACTTTCCTAAAAAAAATATAGCGCTTAGCGCTTGAAAGTATCTGAAAGTTTAGTCAGGCTTTACTTACTTACAAGTTTATAAACACAAATATTAAACGAATTTAAAAATAGTCTTTCATAATTTGAACCTAGTCAAATAACATCCTGCTTCTCAATTTATAATTCAATTAGAATTTCTATAATTACATATGCGTATAAGTTTCTAAAGCCAAATTAATAATTCTACACATTCCGTCGACTGCACCTACATTGCCGTACGTCACATTTACATAGTGAATAGACGCGCTGATGAGCTGTAATGGAGATTCTTGGTACAAGTATAATGTGCGTACACGACATTCATAATGAATTGTTTCGGTGATCAATCACTTGCCAGTTTAATACCTTTGCAGCTATAAATATACTTCTTTCTATAGTTAGTGCAGTGCACGAAGACGCGTCCAGTACGTCAAATATATTAACTTAACAGAAGGGAAGTAAAAGTAGAAGTTGTAAGAGACTTACTAGAGTTAAATTATGACAAAACAGAAGCAATACTCAACGTACCTGAATAATTATGTCAAACGTAATATTGTTTAAAATTTACATAACCAATAAGTGTCTTATTTCATTATTTTTATAATTTTACTCTAGATAAACACACACACTTACACGCATACAAACAATTAGTCCAAAATGTAACTAATTACAACCTGATTAAATGTAAGATGTTTTAGCTGATACACGGGGGTCCGGGCTGAATACAGGGTACAAGCTAGCTCCGCAGCAGATACTACATTATTTTCTTTAAGTAAAATAAGATTCTTTAAGTAAAATGAGATTTTTATTATTATTATTATTAGTAACAGTTTGTTCTATGGTCACACGTTTTAATGTATAGAGCAGAAAAATAATGGGATATAGCGTTAATAAAATGGATATAATATCAGAATAAATTGATGAAAATTTATATTAATACCAGCTAAAATTGAAAGTTCATTTTTAAATTGACCTAATAAGTCTTATGTTGGTTTTTTGAGTGCAAAATTCCCTGAAACAAGTTGCCTGTATTCTAAACAAAAAAGCCTCAAATTAGTAAAAAGATTATTGAAATCGGCTAAGGTATAATAAGTGCCTCAGAATTTACCCATCGCCAGTAAAGAAAAAGTTATTCATCCTTGATAGCTTTGATTATTCCACTCCAGGAACGTCAGCCTCACGTCAGGCAACTTAACACGTAAACAAACTTGACACGTACCTTCGAAATAATAACTTCAGTATGATGGTTTGCTCACGATGTTTTATTCATCGTTAGAGCATGCGGTAAGTACTTAATTTGTAAAAACTCATTGGTACATTTGGCATTCACGGGGATCGAACCCGGGTCCTATCGAGAAGTCAGCGCTTTAACAGCTGCGCCACCGACGCTACTTCCTTCGTCTAAGGCGGCCCTCTTTCACTTCACTAGATAGAAAGAAATATCCGCCGAAGAGGAAAATTCAAATATTTATTTCTCAACATTGACAATTACTTGTTCTTATTGACGTCAAATAAAACATGACTCTACCACCAGTTCGGAAAAACCTTCGTGAAGAAGAACTGGCAAGAAACTTCACGGGTATATTTTTTTCAAAATAATTTACAATGTCTCTTTATGTCTACACAAGATTATTCTTATAATAATAATAATAATAAATCCCCAGACAAACACACCAACTGTTTGACCCCAAAGTAAGCAGAGCTTGTGTTATGGATGACCATACAGCGTTTGGGGGAACCCAGAATAAACATACATATATAAATATCAACAACCATGATCCGAGAACAAACATCTGTGTTCATCACACAAATGTATGCCCCGGCCAGGACTCGAACCTGGGACCTTCGACGTATCAGGCAAGGCTATTTACTACTACACCACTCGGTCGTCATGTGCATCTGTTAGCTCGGCAAGTCTCCCTCCCCCCCAAGTACTGGACGTCCTCAACCATATTAGAGAGAAGTGAGCGACCCGTCACCCGACGCTACCATAGTATTCGGTATTCATTGTTCACCCGAAATTGACTTGATTATATACTCCTTTTAACCAAAACTCTATATAGCAATAACCAAAGCAACAGAACACAGGGTACATAACATTCACACATTTCAGCCCATCTCAACTTAGTAAGTTGCAAACAAGTCAGTACAGAATCGTCGGGTACGTGAGAAAGTATGCCGCTAACTTGTGCTGCAATATACTTGATAAATAGTCGATAGTTTATTAGCATTTTGTTCTATGCGGCGGTTGGCAACATTTGCATTAAAGTTTTCATTGTAAATACATCAGTATGATATATTCATGCATGAGTGATAGATCACTAAAGCTTTGTCATAAAGATAATAAAGTAAGCTTAGCAAGGATTTTGGTTTTGAAAATGTAGGATGAAAATAGCGACAAAATCGAGGTCCCTGTTTCGACCGGGACTCAAACCTGTGACGGGTTCAAAGCGTGTGAGGCGGGGCAGGAGAAGTAACTACTGACGTCTCTCAGTCGACACGGTGACCCGGTAATGTCCGACATAGTATTGACTAATCCGGATTCTATTCGCATATAAAACTTTGTACGCAGTTTTGTTATTGATCATCATATCAAAACGAAGAAAGGCACACTAATCTTACTTAAGCTAAAATCAATTAAAGTGACTAATCAATAAGCATTACGAAGCATTACTTAGAGTGTTACCAAAGCAATCGATCGTCCGTCGATCGACGTCGTCTGGTGGACGTCGATCGCTTGGTGTGGTAGAAACCATCGATCGAAGTCGACTGGTCTATTTTGATGTCGATCGATTGGTGTGGTAATACCCTTAATAATCACTGGAGGGATATCAGCCTCTACCAACTCAGGGGTGGTGTCAGACTATTGTAGGCCATCACGCCTACTGCGGGTTGGCAGACTACACATACCTTCATATAAACTGTACTAATACGGACTGTTCTATTCTGCCATCGATCGGTGTGGTAGTAACCGTCGATCGACGTCGACTGTTCTATTCTGCCATTGGTGTGGTAACACCCTTAACACTAGACTGTTGGCCAACCCGATTACCCGCTTGAGTGTACTTCACGCCCGCTTGGTCGCGATAACATCACTCATTATTTTATTAATTAGAGGCTTGTATAGTTGCATGCCGGAATAGTTTGTTCAGTGTTGTTTTTAACTCGACGTTGGTTACAAACGGAGCGCTTTATTTAGATTTTTTTAACAGTGTCATAACCGGAAAACGATAGTAACATTCTTTATAGGCATTATCGATTAATGATGCGTTGCCGACCGTTGGCTTTGGTTGGAATTGCCTATGTTCCAGTAACGACACCGGCTATTTCTTCCCTTTGTCCGGAACACATCCACGTCAATGTAGTTATTATGGCGGTTAAAATAGGAAGGACTCTAGCGCCGCCGCAAACTAGATTTTTTCACAAGAAACTAAACTACTCTAAGAAAAGATTTAGGAAAGCAGAATCTATTCACAGTATTCTAATTTTATAAATAACTTTCTTTGTTATGAATCGGCATGGGATTGTCTTCCATCTCACCTGGGCGAAAGGGAAGATGTAGACTAGGATGGTACACGCCTATCCAGGAGGTACCTATCATTCACTTTAAGCTAGAAAGTTCCAGAATTAGATTTCTCTGGAAAAACAGACGCAGGCAGATCATCCCACTTCGATTACTACAAATTTTTGTGCTCAGATATAGACTAAATAGCGAGAGACTTATGGATTTGGAAAAATATTTAGAGATTAACAAACTTAATTATGACATATTATTATCACGAATATTTATCTATTCACGTTGATGGTATCTAATGAATTGTATTTCATGTAAAAAAAGAGTTAGGAAGATCTGTAAGAAAAAACTGTTAATATACGGAATTACTCACTTTTTTAACCATAGATAATGCTTTACCTGGGTCCCTTGTCCGTTCTTTTCAAACCCATCCAAATGAAATCTTAAGGCTCTCACAATAAGATACACTACCTATTACATATTCCTCTATCACATGCCTACCTACGTACTAAAAAACTGTACTAAGGAAATCAGCAAACGCACAAACAATTATAAATCTTAAGCCATTTAAGATAGAAAACTACGCAAGAAGGCTTTTAACTGAACGAAAGTTATGAAGATAAGGTGGAAAATTGCACATCAAGGCTTTGGGAACCCAGCAATGAATATGTTATTCGCAGGATCATTTATGGAGAAAGTTAACTGATGTTCAGTGATTAAATGTAATTACTTCACTGTAGGAAGCCTAGTTGGCGTTCTGGATATTTATTGAAAGAATCTGGTCAGAGCAATTTCATTATTTTACACATGGATGAAAAAACCTCCGACTGACGGAAAAAGCAAGCATAACAATTGACCAACATGGTCGATTTTCTTCAAACAAGGCTAAGCACTCGATCGATTTATTCACCTATTAAACAAAAAATAAACGCATGAAAATCGGACCATTTAAACGGGATATACGTATGACGCCACAGACAACACGCAGACACACACGTTATACTTAGAACACCCCTCTTTTTGCGTCGGAGTTTAAAAAGTAGTTACTAAGGTTAAGTTCCTTATTATAAAAACGATGCGAGAGCTAATCGCAAGCAAATATAGCTTTTATCCAACAAGTCATATACGGCCAATTCTGATACCTAAAAGCTTTTATATCAATTGATTAGTTTTTTTTTTTTTTTTTTTTTTTTTCCAAAGCGCATTGCCCTAAGCGCCAGACGAATTCAAAACCAGAGTTACATAAAGTTGTCGGTCGTAAAGTTTTATCGTCTTAATTTATTTTTGCCAGCAGGTTCTGTGCACGGGGCCCAGACGCTGATGCTGAGCGCATTGATCCTCGTGATGGTTGTTTTTTTAAATTAATTTACTGATTAGGTAGGTACCGAACATAAACTTGAATTTCTTGTTATTCGCGTCTGTACGATATATTTAATTGTTTTGTTTGTTTATTATTAAACTGCCAACTGGCGAGACTACCAATAGTATCTTCATGTAATAATACTTCCATGTTAATTTATATTTTTTCAACGTGTATACTTTTGAAAACAGAAAGACTCAACAACTACGACCGAGTGGCGTAATGGGTAGTTGGCCTGCCTGATAAGCTGTTTGTTCCAGCTTTGAGTCCTGGTCGGGGCATGTGTGATGAACACAGATGTTGTTGATATTTATATATGTATATTTATTCTGAGTTCGCTGTATTCATCGATAACACAAGCTCTGCTAACTTTGGGGCCATAAGGTGGGTGTATTTGCCTGGTGATTTATAATTATAAGTCCTAGCAGTCAATCGCATACTGAGTTTATTATCACATACCCCCACTTTGAAGAAAATATTAAAGCTAATCATTTACTATCATAAAAATTACCAAAACATATAACTTTAACTAAAAAAATTCGTACCGACACTATATCACATCGGCCAGCACGGAGACGACTTTCTTTTAACTAAACATTTTTAAAGAGACACGTGCGCTTGCGCCTCAACGCATTCATGCAGAAAGATGCATTGTATAACTAACTTAGACCAATATGAGACCACTATTAAAAACCTTACTCTCAAAGAAATAAAGCACATATTGTCTTAATTTAATGGCCGGATGTGTTCTTGTCCATCGGGAGATGGAATTTTAGTATCGCAAAAGATGCAACGTCGTAAGAAATATTAATATTAGCGGCTGTTGTGGCGAGTCGCAGGCGCATGAAATGTTGCAGACAGGAAATCTTAATGGTGTCATTTGAGGAGTTGCTTTACAGATATTTCTTTTTATTGATCGTTCTGGAGCGTTTTCTTAATCTTGGGAACAAATGAAAATAAATTTAAGGCCGCGGTTAGATAAAATTTGTCTTTTCATTCTTATCTTTCTTTCATAATCACGGTCACGTGGTTGTGTTCTGGTCAGACGGCAGGTACAGCCAGGGCAATCCCTGGAACAAAGGCTTCTTCTCGATCCTGCGTTGGGCAACGCATCATTAGTCGAAATAACAAATCACAATCACTATCAATCAACAGAACACCTACGAATATTCATGTTCATGGGTGCGGATGGCACTTACCACCAGGTGGGTCCATGACGAGGTATAAATATTAAAAAAGGGTGCTAATTAAACGGATTTCTTTTTGATAGCATTATACGCCATAAAAAATCGACGAGCGTGTAAATAATACTGTCTTAGCCACTAGAAATATGTTGTTACATGATGTTTTTGCTATAAAATTTTGAATTATCATCCAATTTCGATTATGGTGCTTCGCCGGGTGCTGCCGCAATTTATTATATATATATATATATCAATCATACAGTTACTAACAGTTTGTGTAACCCTAGCATGCAATAGTATGAACTTAACGATCGATAAAATCAGCGTTTTATTTCAGTGAACTGATACATAATAACTTACAGTTGTTTTATGTTTCGGCTACAAATTATGAAATAACTTATTTGCATCAGAAGGGTCACAGAGCAAATAAAATGTTACTAAAAAACTTTTTTACAACAAAAAGATAAGTAGTTTAACATGCATTTGCTTCAAGCATTGTTTAATTGCAGGATTTCTTTAACATACCCATTCGTACGCAAGTTAATCATACACTATTTAAAAAAAGCTATTTCTTTTCTATAATTAAAATACTACAAATCAAGAGCGATCATCTTCGAAGTCACACTAAAAAAAACATCATTCTCATGGAAGGTAGGAAAAAAACTCGATGATAATAAATGTAAGAAAGTTCCCACGCTATTTTAGGCGCTGTACAAATAGACTAAAATGTGAGTAATTAATAACTTGTGGCGGGAAAAAGTTCAGGGTTATGGGCGATGGGGCGAAGAACTGACGTCATAGAGGGCGGTAGATGACGTTCAAACTGTCGTCTACTGTGTGACATTTGGTTACTAATGGTGTCTCACATGACTTTGACATTGTCTTTATGGGAAGTCCAATAGTTCGAAACAAACCCGAGTTAAAAGCAAACAATTCAACATAAAACAAAAAAAAAACAAGATGACTAGAAAATTATTATTTCATTGCCAGGTAAACTCTTCATACAAAATGGTACTGAGTTATGACGTCACAATTAAGTAACGTAGGCACAAAGGCTGAAATCTAAAAAGCTAGTTTAGCTTGACCTCAAAATTTCTCAGCTAAATGGTCAAATAAAAAGCGACTTTGTTTTGTACCGGATAGGGAAGAAAATGTCAATAAACAATTTTCGCACGATTAGTGTCACGTATTTTCAGATTATTTATTCTATGAGGCACAAAACAAAGTCGCTTTTTATTTGACTGCTTAGCTGCCATAAGTCTTAGTACGCTTTGTAGATTTCGGTCTGAATGTATGAGAATACGTACGAAATAGATTTAGCATTTACCATATACATCGTCACAGTAAATGTTGTTATTTTTGATACCCCTGATGTGTTACTGTTAATATTTTTTACAAAATTAAACATTGAAATGATCTTGCTGTGTTTTTGTATTGTTAAACCATATACATTTTTATATCATTACTATTATTTTATTTTTCAAGTGTATTTAAGTGACTATAAGGTGTTTTTTCAAAATAAAATATCAATAACAATGTTTCTACGCTGCCATCTACCAAATTGAGTGAACCTGTGTCTGCAGATTGCGTAAATAGATTATTCAGGGACAATTAGTATTGTATTGACATTTTTATCCTTCTTCTTATCTTCGAAAGACTTTTACAGAACATAAGCTCTGTTTCCTATTTCATGCTTATATCTCTTTATCAACTTATTTTATTTATAAAACTTTATCATAATCGTAAATATATCGTGGCATCGAACTTTAGTACAAATAATCTCAAACTGTATCGAATCGATAAACAATTAAACTATTTGTTTGCAATTAATTGACAACTAACACTTCATTAAACAGATAATTATGTTTTAAAGATAATAATTGATTTATTTCGAAAGCAAGGTTAATGAAACGAGAAAACTTTGATTGCATCAGAAGTTAAATTAACTTAAAATAAGTAAATAAAAGTTCAAGAAACGTCCGTGGACCAGTATTACTTGTTTTTGAGGACAACTTCAAAATGTTTTGAATTGTTTTTGTTCCTTTTCATAAGCTCCTAATTTAAGGATATGCTTTTTATTCAGAACGGAACGAAATAAAACCTCTGTGTCTTGAACGAAATATCCTAAGATTTCTATAAAACGAATTGCATCTATTATATTATTGAATACATAGGAATGCATTATTTTCTACATCAAGTTTTAACTCTTTCGAATTAGACTTTTTATGTATGGCCTTATTGACTTTTTAAATTTCACCGGTCTTGGAGGCCTAGCGCTGAACTCACTTAACCGGGACTTAAAGTTACTCCTAAATACGATACGCCTAAGGGTCCCCGACAGAGTACGGACCTGGGTTCAGGACGTCATATATTGAAACTACCACTGGTTCTGTAGGCTATCTATCAATATGATGAAAGACCAAAAAAATATAACTATGTTTATTCTGAAAAGCTAATTTGTCTGATTTACCAAATTATTAAAACATCTATTGATTTTCCGACATCTACATCTACTATGAAAATATACGAAAAAACATGTGCCCAGATCTGCAAGGAACTAATTTGTTAATAAATCAATATGATAGTTACTATACATATTTGAAACCAGTTACAGTACAAGTCCAAATTGATAATTAACTGCGAGGCGGTGAAAGTATCCATACACTTGAAAGTAATGGGCAAATGGATACCCAATTAAGTTTGCAGCAAATTGTACACCCTGTGTATAGGCTACTTCGTGATTTAATACGTTTAAAATCTATGGAACGGGCAGTTTAATAGATTGTAAAATAAGATTTCAATTAATAAATAACTTTTGATACTAAAAACCAGAGAGGAAGCAAGGGACTGCAGGTGGTAGAACCACATGCATTTACTTATGTCAATGATTCTTTTAAATTTTTGTCCAGCTTATCTGAATACAGTTCGTCTAGGGAATTTCAAATAATAGTTGTCCCTTTTGTTGGTTTTCCAATGGCTTTTGAAGACCTTTTATTACTTGTACGTACATATGTTTGAAATACGACCTTTAATGGGTAAACATATATTTAATTAAATTATTCTTGTAAAACAATACGCCACGTAATGATAGCTCAAAAATGGGAACGATTATAGGAACTTAGAACTTAAAGCAATAAATAACAACTACAACAATTAAACAATCTAATATAAAAATAAGAGTATAGGCAATACTGTAAATGTTGGTAGAGCCCTAGCCAATTTTTTCTACAATAATCATTACAATATAAGCCCTTCCTCACGCCTTAGTACGTAACAACTCAAACACACACACGTCAATTTCACAAAACAGCTACCCAATTGCAACAAGTCAAAACTACACACGTGCCCTATCGCCTTAGCCATATCATCTCATGTTGTTTCCTAAGACATCTTAGGTCAATGGCCTATTTAGCCCTATGTCCAATTGCTAGGGCTGCCAACCAGACTGAATTTATAATTACACTCGTCCATACAAAATCCAACAAATCGAAATAAGTCAAAAAATATATATAAAATAACTAAGTATTTAGAAAAAACCTGTTATGTGGATAAAAAAGCAGATTTACTGAAATACAACCATTTTTCGGCCCAAATAATAAATATATAAGAGAATTTAAAAGAACAAACATTTGCGTCAATAATTTTTTTATATAAATAATATCTAAGTTTCCATTGGCGACCGCTTGACACTTGACAGCCCTATAGCCAACCAGGAAGCGTCTGATCACCGAACAATGGAAAATGGAGCGGATGATAACCCATTGTCGACCCGGGCACTGCGAAATCGGTTTAAGATTTTTGATGCACCGAATTAGGTAACAATGATTGACAGATGTCATAACGTGACCTAATTGTGTCAATGTGATGTGGGTTTTACGATGTGGTCATTTAGATGGAAAAAAATACAGTTATCAAAGGTTGAAAATTATTAGGTTCTAAGAATATCATTAAATTATTTGGAGTAATTATGCCATGACTTTATTTATATGCTGAAGAAAATTAATATGCTTTTTGGCGTAAAATGAAACAGCTTAATATTTTCAAGATAATCTCGTATATGTATATTGTATATTGGAAATAGGTTAAACGGCTGCAAACAAGCGAAAAGAAGAAGCAACAAAGCCGAGGGTGTTGCGCACCTATCCAAGGGTACATAATTATACTTCTGTTGAAAATACTAGGACTTAAAGATTAAAGATAAATTTATGTATATGGGTGCTCATTGTCCTTCTGAGGGATTATTACGAATCTTTTGACATTTTCCTATATAAATACGAGATAAGAGCATTAAACGATATTCCTTTGAATTCAAATAAGCTAATTCATTGCAATGATTATTGTCTCAAAAGTACCTTTTGAATTTAACCCAGGTTAGTTCAAACCTGGATGGTACTTAAATAAGCACAATAAATTCTTCCACCACGGTTGATAACTCCTGTAACCCTTAAACCACAATCTGAGTCACTTAAACCCCGACAAGTCAGTGACCCGTCACTTAGTCTACGACACAAGTGGGCGGGCTGTCAGTTAAGGTCTCTTGCGACAAGCGCTATGTCAGATGGACATGCATGAGTTGTTCGTTGTGATGTCATTGTAGAGGTCACGCCGGCAGATAAAGGGTTAAAGAGTTATGTGTTCTTTGACTTGCTTGTGAATGAAGAGGATAATGGACTTGAAAACGTTGTCTATTAAAAGTTGATAGCGCAACGTAATATGAAAACCGATCTTTTTAGAGCTATCTTGCTAGACATTTTGTTTTGAAAGCTCAATTGTGGAGATTAAGTAAAATAAACTTAACTACGCTAACCATTTTTAATGTTTATGAGTAAGTAAACTAATAACCTATTAAATTTGTCTTTCAAGAAATTACGTATTTCGTCAAGTCTACTAATTTTAAAGCATTAGAGGCGGAAGATCTTTGGAGAACGTAGCTCGATATACTTTATTGTGACCCAATATAATAAAGCATATAAAACAAGATCGGATCAAAGCATATTCATTTATACGATGTCTACTTTAAGTTTCTCTAGTTCTCCATAACTTCTTTTAGTTTGATCATTCATATGTCATGAACGATGTCTACCGTTTATTAAGTTTAGTAAGTACTTACGAGCTGTAGTATTTTATAACATGACATAAACCTACAAACACTAAGGCCTTAAAAATTAAAAGCCAACTAACCTGCGCCTGCTTTAGCCGATGTTCCGTCCGATGCACAGCTAACAACGGAGTCACCCGCACCAGCAGCCTCCACCAGGGCCAGTCTCTGACCGCCAGGAACGCCCGCACGTTCCGTTGCACGCATCTCGCTGCGGTGTGTAAGGTGCGAAGGCGCTCCGCTTTGCGGCGTGCAAGGAGGCCGCGGGCGCGAGCTTGGAGGCGTACGAGCACGCGAGCCAACGCGGCGTCACGGCGAGCGTCGAGGTCGCCGACGACGCCGCCGCGGAACATGATCTGTAACAGGAGAATAGGGGTTAATAAAGAATATATCTTTGCCATCAACTAAATGTCAACAAGAACTAAATGTCATGCAATAATTTTTTAGTATTTTAAACCGGTGTGTTTAAAAATTCAGGCCTAAATGACTAAAAAGTATTCTTGCCCGATCCAAACTTAAACTGTTTTACAGAGCTTGTGTCTGGTTTACAGACATTCAAAGTTTACACAGTAGATATTTTTTTATTATATCCTAAGACTGTCTCAAGGGATTTAAGTCAGTAATTAAGAAACCAATGAATAATTACACTAATACCACGTTTATTATTGTATTATTATTGTATATTATTATTTATTAATGTATGGGCAAAAATTGAGCTTACTACCAGATAAAATTATTACTCATTAAAAATACATTGCACTTTTTAAATATCGAATATCGGAGTAAATAATACATTTTCAAAAGTGACAGTAAGTCAATATCACAAATTATTCAAGGTTTTGCCAAGTAAGTAAGGTCGGAGCAAGAGTAATCGACATGGTATATAATTACGTAACTAATTATACTTTTCCGTTTTCGGTTTCTACTGCAGCTTTTAATTTTTTACGTTATTTTCGGTTATTAATTCTGTGTCGCATTAAGTGGCTGGATGTAATGGAAGTAATTACAGATAATTGTTGCAACTTTTCAAAGAGATTGTTCATAATGTGCTGCAGTATCGTTAATTATTTATTGGAACGTAATGTTATTTCATTGTTGCTCATGTACGATTTTGTTTATTGAGGACAATAATCTTTTATTGTGAAAGTAAGTTTGCTGTTTTTGTTCCATGATTTAGACTTTTTATGGTCCAAAAAGCATAAAATTGACCAAGGAGTAGTTTAAAGCATATATCGGGCTCAAATAAGCCGTGTCCACATAGACACACAAATATTGTCTGTACAGTGGAATGGGAATGTAGAATCAGCGACGATAAAGAAGATGGAATTTCAAACGCTTAGTAGAAACAAACTTCCTTTTAAAGACTGTTAATTTGAAATGCCAAAAATCCCTCCAAGCATACAAGCAGAACCGCAGGCAAAGTGTAGTACGTTACATCTCTATATTAAGAAATAAGAATTTACAGAAACCAATGCTCAAAGACTGATCGTAAAATCTAATGAAAGGGAAAGTATATTGTTGAGTGTATAACAGAACGAGTTATTACTTATTGCTGTTACTGTAATTGTAATTTAGATTTTCAATAAAATAACTAACTCGTGAGAAAGTCTGGCTGCTATATGTTTCAAACTAAAATAAGTACACAAAAGTTTGATTCGGAGCTCCATCTATTCTATATAAATGAATGTTTTTCATTAACATTTTTTTTCACAGTTGGCAACCACGCGACACACGACGGCAGGCGTCGTCTGCGCCCATGGGCATCGTTAGTCGTAGGCGTTATAAACATCAATATTTAATATGATTATGGACTAGTGACGTTGCCAACCGGCTTTAGTTGAATTTGCCTTTGTTCCTTTAACCGGGACACAAACAGGTAAACGTGATTATTATAGCCTATTTCGATTATATAGTCGAAATAGGAAGGACTGTAGAACCACCGCAGACAAGATCTTAACTCAAAGCTCTACTGTCACTTAGCCTTATTCGCCTACTGCGGAGACACATCAATCAAATCGACAATTCCTATATTTAAACACAAACTCTAAATACAATCCTCTTCTTACGAACAACCACAGAAACAATATAAATAACACAATCACCATCAAACAAGGGCCTCACTTTCAAAACCTCGTCATCCGGTATTATCCGTACGACACAAATAGCTTACAATTGTTATGGTTAGCCATATAAAGCTGTGGCCTATTTAAACTGGGCGTATAATGACACCTGATGAGGTAGAACTGATTATTGGAGATATTGAGTAGGCCAGGGAAAAACTGTTGTGGAATTATTGTAAAATGCGGATCTAGTTCTTGTTAATTTTATAAGTTATATCATGTATTTGATAGAGTACGTATGAAGATTTACTTACGAATGAAGAAATCAATCTGAGACGATTTTTTTTTCAAATATATGGCTGCGAATGCAAAACCGTGTGAGAAAGAAAGCCAGCCCAAGTTCCTACATGAACGTTCAATAAGTGTTCGCAGTAATTATGAAATAAAAATATATCTCTTTTTGGTAAGGGAAATCTTCCAATTTTTTTTTAATTGATAGAACCTGGAAACAAATGATGTAATACAATGGTCCAGGTTTCCTCGCAGACTACAACATTTCCGTAAAGCTTTGCGACTTTGAGCCGACGTTTTCAATGCTCAGATAACTTTGCCGATAATTTCTAAGGAACGTGTCGTCAAGTGTCAAAGTTATTCTCTAGATAAATAGTTATCTGACGGTTGAAAAATTAACCCAGAATAAATATTGAACCAATTAGGTATTGTAAGTTGAAAGTGTCTCAAACAAAAGAGGAGTCTTATTTTTTTTGAAACTTGGAAATTTATTTATTTCAAGTTCTCGAAGTTTTGGTCACCGTAAGGGTCAAAAACGATCCGCTGATGTGTAACTACAATAGAAAGTTTTCAATAGGAGTAAATCTTTTGAAGTCGGATGAACATAAACCAGTAGTTGATTTACTTGAAATGTACTCTGGTACTAGCGGAGAATTCGGTGGAAGCCCAGGCTAAGGCGAGAATCACTTCTGCGTTGTTAGGTCTTTTGTTAGCGACCGTACAAGGGACGACAACATAATAGGGTATTCGAAAGCGTAGCGAACCTGCACTAAGTTCTCCGACTGTACCTATTGCAGTGGTAAATTTGAGGTTAATAGCCAGTATAATACTTTGTGATGTTACGTTACGAGCACACTCAATAGATGTAGGATGTACATAAAACAGAATTTCACGATTTTGTTTCGACAGGTCATAAATCTTAGGTTTTACAACTGCAATACACACGATGGCCACGGGAGAACGCGTTTACAGGTTGGGCAATGCATTTTCGATTTTCCTAATAACTAGGTTTTTTAGATCTTCTAGACCGCGGAAAAAACCTGTGAAATGATAGTTACTAAGTTTAATTTAAATGAAAGTATGATATTGAATAATAATTGTATAGATTATAAATGGATTTAACTTTTTTTATAGTCTTGCAGGTGAAGATAGATTCTATCATTTGAAAATTAATGAAAGATTAGCTTTATGAAATAATATTTTGCTAAAAAGCTATTAACGGGATAAATGAAAAAACGTTCTCATGGGAATTACAGAAAATAATATATCCTACGTCACCCTCACAGTTTAGGCTGCAGAGGGTGCCGAACAAACACACATACATTCCCATACACTCGAGAAACATAACCTTACTTCTGACGGTCGGTTTATAACAATAAACTTCAGAAAATTACTTTCCTCTTGTCGACATACATCAATTCCAATAAAACAAAAATCCGTCCGACCGTATGACGCGCCCACTTACACCCTAGCTAGGGTAAGCAGCCGAGTTAACCGAACATCTAGTCGCAGAACGAGACCTTACCGTTCCATACGGAACTCACCCCGACACCGTTAAACTTAACTGCCAAGTCAGTTACATATATCTAAATTATTACGATTACCATTAAAGCAGTTAAGTTTTTACATGGTTTGCGGAGAAACAGTGTTGGTTTAATCTTGATGGTTTGTTTTGAAATATAAGTTGCTTTGATACGTTCGAGTTGTTGTATATGTTTTGTTTAATCGTAAATGCCGGCATCAATCAGCACTGCCGGGCGGCAAAGTTGAATATGAGTGGATGAGAGTTTGAGAAAAGCCAGCTAGACGAGCCGAATGAGAAGTATGGACCGGCAATAAAGCCCTAATGGGCTACCCAATTTGCACTATGTATTGTAGTTGGTTTGGGCCGGCCTTGTCAACAACTTCCAACTAAATGCGCTGGCGGGAACATATTGGTGCAGCCCTTCATTAAAGGACTATTATCCTGGATCTCTAATTAAACCCAGCGAATACATCCAGCAAAGTGCAAAGAAGTTCGGGGAGGTTTAAGATAATTCTACGAGTAACCACGGGATTATTGCGTTTGCCTAATAAAACTGTAACAAATAATCAATATTGGTCGGCTTTTCCCGAGCACAACATCCTCGCGCCGCTGGAGTACCTGCAGGAACGAGTTCCGTTGAGTTTTGTTCATGTACATGTGATATCCTGCGTAATGGCAGACCTTGGTCTTGAAGTTGCTCCTTGAAAAACGCCATATCACATAATATAATATGGCATTGTTTCAAGTCGCATGTCAACTATTAACGTCTTGTCTTAAACATATAAGCAGTCACTTAGTCATACAGGTGGACACAGCCATATTTATTGAGTGTGAGAACTGGTAAATTCCTGTTCACCAAGTTATAGAAAGTTAAGTTTACTTAAAGGAGCCGGTCTCTAAGAAACTCGGTGCTATTACTAATTATAGTAAAGACTGTTGCGGTTTAACAAGATATCGGATCTTCGTAGGCATTGCAGCTACGAGAAGTTGGTTTGCTATATTAAACAAGGTGTAGGTACATGGAAACTGGGTACTATTTAATCAGGTAGTTTTTCAAACATACAACTAAATTTATACACCTATAGTTTACGAATTCATAAATAATAAATTTTACAAATACTACGTCGGAAACCGATATGCCATGAAATATTTCATTTTAGCAATGTAATATTATGTACTTTATCGCAAGATAAATAATCTATATTTAAACGAAAATAACGTAGAGTCACCAATCATACAGATACGAAGATTCTATACAAAGACAGTACAACTTCTTAGAAATTAAAAAAGAAATTAGTCTAAGTGTATCTGTTTTTATTTTTTATGGAAATTTATCATTATTGTTGTTTTTTTATGTGCATAAAACTATATATATATTTGAGAACCTCTCAGCACTCACTTCTGAAATCAAAATACTCCATGAAATGAAATGAAGTATTTATTTCTCAACATTGAGAATTACTTGTTCTTATTGACGTCAAATAAAACATGACTCAACCAGTTCGGAAAAACCTTCGTGAAGAAGAACTGGCAAGAAACTTCACGGTTATATTTTTTTCCAAATAAATTTACAGAGTCTCTTTATGTCTATACAAAATTATTCTTATCTGCATCTGTTAGCTCGGCAAGTCTCCCTCCCCCCAAGTATCCAAACGACGAACCCCCTTCCCCATCATTGTTACTTAGATTCAGGTGGTTGTGTTCCGGGCAAAGGGAAGGCAAGCCAGTGCAATTACTGGCCCAAAGGCGCTTCCAACTGGAACTCACGGTCAGCAACTCATCATTGATGTAATAATCACATTCCACATTGATAAATAAAACGTCTTCGGCTAATGATGCTCATGGATGCGGATGTCTCTACTTTCCAATGGGCCGCGTGCTCTTTTGACGGCTATAACAATAGTAAAAACATTGTACAATACTAATAAAAACATCCACGAAATCTCCGTACGTATAAAAACGCAAGTAACTTAACTTGACCAACTTGAAAGGCACGTGACAAGTCCACTATCTATCTACAGTTAACTTATTTTATCGAGAAGCGTGGACCACCTGCGGCTTAGAAATAAGGTTGTCATCAGATTTGTTTCTGTAGAAAATATTGCAAGCTATCTTATGACAATGAAAAACGAACATGTCGATCAAAAATTGATGGGCGTCTGGAGGATCTGAAAACGCTTCGCACGTGATAAAAGCGGTTCATTTATTAACCTACTATTATCAAATAATTGAATAGTCTATGTACTTACATAAAAGAGGTAAATCTCGACAATTTGTTTATATGTTTAAGTAAACAATTGCATAGGTCAAATAAAATAAACAACCCTAAATCTTAAAACCATGAACATTCATGTTTTCCTGACTTTGATGAATTTCAGTTATTCAATAAAACAAATAAATTCGAGTGAATTCACTCTATAATGATATATGCTATATCGCCAACCCTAGCTACAAATTTGTCCACGACAATGCTCACTTATACACATGTCTATATTTGTCATGACAAAAATAATAGACGTGACAGTTAAATATAATTTCGTAAAATTTTTAAAAAGCTTAATTTTTTAGAAAATGTTCACGATATATTTTAATAACAATATATTTTCACTCACTTTTGGGATGTGTCATGGAATGGAATGGAATTATAGCCATTGAAATTGCAACAAAGCATTTGACAATACAAAATAATAAAAACGCATACAATTGAAATCGAATAATGATCAAAAACTATGATGATTTAATAAATATAACTAACTTATTTTTGATAACCATCAAACATTGAAACAATGGATGTTATTGTAGTTTGAGAAAATCTTGTGAGGAAGTTGCTCACATTGTTGTTACGTTAAATTATGTTACGAATGATTTATGTTAATGAAAATATTTAGTTATGTTAATAAGCTGACACGCTGTTTTAATACTTTTGTAATTTTTGTTCTGCTTGTTTTATAAGCTGATGCTAACAAATCAAACCTTCTTTGCAGATCAACCTACCACAAAAGTAAAATTTCTTCAAATGATTTAGAACTATATAGTGGTAATTCTAGGTTGAAAATCAATAGAGAAAATCAGACAGAAGGCATTTTGTGTTCGCTTGATGAGCTGTTGACTGTAAATACAATCTTTATTTACTTCTCTCAGGCAAAATATTACAATGTATTAATTATTTCACAGATATCATCCCTTAATTGCATCTCTTTTTGTTGGTAGGTGTCGTGATGACCGAGCCTTAACGCCACGAATAAGGTTAGCTTGGGAATACTTAAAAAAGAAAATTATTTGAAAATAATTGAAAAGCTCGGCCAAATTTATGAAATACGCGGTGTGACTATGTACATATACACAAAGCTCTCTGTTCAAGTAAACGAAATAGTAATTCAAAGTTATTTCTATTCAGGAGTACTCCACCATCTTAACCAGGCCGTCTCCCAGGGTACTAATGTCTAAACTAGCTTTTGCTCGTTACTCTGATCGCTTAGGCAGTGGACTGATAAGCACGTTATATTTCTTACTGACGTCATTTTAGCTTATGCTAGGTGTAAGGATTTTGGGAATCACATATAATATTGTGTGAGAACATCAAAAACCATAAAAAGAAGCTGTCTAAAAGTGTCAATATTTTCTAGACCCACTTTAGTAGTTTCTGGATTAATCGTACACACAAACAAACAAACAACAATTCCGTTCTATATTCATAGTACGAAACGGGGCGTGAAACCATTCGATTTATTCAAGAGACAATTATTTTAAAATTCTGTAGCAAAACAATAATAATTGACTACTGTGAACTATCTAGATCTTGCGGTAAAATTTGTTTGAAGATAGCGCCAAGAATAAAAACGCTAGTTAATATTTACTTATCTTAAGCCGTACACCTGATCCTGAACGAACGAAAGTCTAAAACACAAATGAACTACAAATGAAATAATTGCACAAGTCAATCACAGCGTTGGTACTAAGAGCAATCGAGATCCGATTAAACCGACCACTTTCACCACGCCTCACAAATTATACCACGTGTATATAAAAGCCCGCAATGAAATTGTGCAAGCGTACTTAACAATACGGCGGTATTATGTGGCTACCTGTCGGAAAGTAAGTGAAATTGCTTCGTGGAATATGATTAGGAATAATAAAATCAGTAATGGAGTTTTGTGAGACAGATTTACGATATTTTGGGATGTCGTTTGATTAACTAGTAAGTGGTTAATTCTTGCATTATACAGTGCAACCTTAATATAACGCACCTCAATGTAACGACTTCCTCGATTTAACAAATTCTTCGTAATCCCCTTGAATTGTCCATAAGACTCAATGTAAATAATAAAAACCTTTACATTGCGGACAACCTTTTTATAATAAATTTTCGACTTTCAAAGAAAAGTATAAATACCTCTAATTAACGAATTTTGTCAACCGAAATGACTCTTATGGCCTGCGCAGACGACGGACTTTTGTCCGCGGACTTTTTTGTCCGCTAAAATAGATCGATTACAACTGTATCGAGTAACGCAAACGAGGGATTAAAAGACCTTCTTTTATCGGAAGGCATTATTGGTTACGCCGATGACAGCACTGTTGTAGAGAGATACGTGTCCAATGCGCGAGCGAGTCCAAACCAGATCCAATTTCAGAGAGAGTCAATGATCGAACGGGTTGATTTGACACTATGTAGGGTTTCCGATTGGGGTGAAGCCAACCTTGTCAAGTTCAACCCTTCCAAAACCCAGGCGTGTCTATTCTCCGGTAAAAAGAGCACATTCAACTTGACGCCCACTTTCCAAAATGTATCTATACCGATCACAAACCAACTAGGGCTTCTAGGCATGACCATCACGTCGAAACTTAATTTCGGTCATCAGATTGAAACCATGGCACAGTCAGCTTCCAAAAAATTGGGAGTCATCGCAAAGGTTCGGCGGTACTTCAACTCTGAACAGCTGCTCAACCTGTACACAGCCCAGGTTCGATCTTGTATGGAGTACTGCAGCCATCTTTGGCATGATTCCGCAAAATACCATCTTGAAGCGTTGGATTCTGTCGACCGAAGGGCCCGTAGACTCATAAGTGACGACAAACTTACTTCTTCGAGACTGCAAAGTCTTGAACATCGTCGAAAAGTTGCTAGTATATCGGTTTTTTACAGATTGCACTTTGGAGAGTGTGCGAATGCTCTTTTTCAGTTGATCGAACCTTCCCCCTTTCTCCACCGGTCAACCAGACGCAGACAGAAGTTTCACCCGTTTGTGGTTAGCGTGCCGATGAGCCGAACTAAACGGTTCGATAGCTCATTTTTGGTTCGTGTTGCCAAAGAGTGGAACAATTTGCCTGCGTCTGTTTTTCCAGACAAATATAACCCTGGAGCTTTCAAGTGTAGAGTGAATAGGTACCTCTTAGACAGGCGTGTATGATCCTCGTCTTCATCGTCACTTTCCATCAGGTGAGATGGAAGACAAACGCCTGCTAATTATAAATAAAAAAAAATAAAAAAAAAATAAAAAAACATGCAGGGAGCGGACCGGACAAAAGTACGGGGGAGTCCCCGAAAAAAATAGAACTCCTGTGACTAGGCGAAGCAACGCCCATGGCGTACTTTAAACTGCGTTTATTTCTATATTTCCGGGCAACAAATGATCGCACGCCGTGTGCGTTGAGTTCGCGGTAAATTCGCGGCGGACTTCTTAGTCGCGGAGCGTGTTTTTTTCTCCACCGCGGAGAAAAGTCCGTCGTCTGCGCAGGCAATTAATCTCATAGTATGTGATTCATGTCGCGACAGGTTAAATAATTTGATAAAAATGTGTTATCATTTATTAGTAGTTGTTGTTGTAAGTTGTTTTGTTCCCTATAACAAGATGAGTACGTAATGTTATTATTACTATTACTATATATAGAATACTTAAAATACTACAAATAACTTAACTTATTCATGAATTTATAATAAAGTTTTAAAAGAATTAGCGTGGGATTATAATACAACATTTATGCTACAATGATTTAGAACCTACCAAAACTCGAGCTGGCCAGATCCAAAACAAGATTTAAATTGTGTCAGATTATTCAAACTACACGATCAAAATGAAACAAAATGGAGTTTATCTAGACTTTAATCCGTAACAAATCTTTCATATATATTGGTTAGTACAAAATGATATAAAACGTTCTGTTACCAAGGTTATTTTGAATTTGAACATTTTTTTTTCGTCTTTCTTGACGTGGATAATATTGATTGATGCGATAAAAATAAAGGGTTTAAATTTTTTGGGTTTTAGCCGGTTAGAGTTGGCCAGCTTAATTTCAGAAATTTATAAATGCAATTTTTCTTACTTTAAAAATAAACTAATGTTTTCTAAAAGGAACCTTGATTATAACATAACAGTATTGAAATTTCTTTCCCTCCAGATGGCATCGCAAAATTCCATCTTCATTAATAAAAAAGAGTTTTTACATTGTTGAAGCACAGTAATAAATATTTGTATGATCATCGAAAATTCGACAATATTCTTGGTACTTTATAAAAAAACTAACAAATAAATTACGGTTGAGTATGTTTATTCTTCCTCCCCCCCCCCAAGTTCGCTGTATGGTCATTCATAACACAAGCTCTGCTTACTGGAGTTGGTGTGTTTGTCTTGGGATTTTATATAACGTAGGTATCCAATCATCACCGCTCTGATTGACAATAATACAAACCTAAACGAAAAAAAAGTGAAAACAGCTCGCCACATAATAACAAAGATGGCTGCCGACTTCGAAAATGACAGCGCACTTCGCACAGGCAGATCTTTACAAAAGTTATGATATTACTTCCTATTGAAATCAAAATGACTATATCAAAAATGTGTCTGATTGTATTTGTTCTGCTGACGAGTAGAGAGTGCGGTAAGTTGGATTTCTAAAGATGTTACGTGGTTGAAGATATAATTATTTTGATGTTCTATATTTACTGTAAAAACTTAATATATTTGTGTCTCGAAGACTGCCACGAGAATATAAATATGTTCCGTCTGTGAAGAAGTCTGCCCATTCAAATCTTGGACAAAACTCTCCCTTAAACAGAATCATTCTGTATTATGTACATTCGTATACCTAACTCATCAGGATACAAGACATCAGGTGCCGTTTACAAGAACCTCCAGCGATATCTTCACAAATGGCTTTCAGGTTCAATATTAGACAGACACTAGGTTCTACATAAATTCACTTGTAGATATTTTACAGATTTTTATAATTATTTTCACCAAATAAAAAAATAAAAATTTTTTGGAATTTAATTTAATCGAATTTTTATACTGTGTGGCAAATTCATGAATCAATAAGTAATTATTTATTTAGGACTATAATAAGATATGTTAAATTATTTTGTTTTTATTTCGTGGTATATGCGCCCGTAGCTGAGGTGGCCTTTAGATTTTTGCAAATACATAATAACTAATTGTTAAGTTAGTGTTCACTTTGTTGGTGTAATAAATAAATAAACAAAATAATACCTTGATTATGTTCGATTTTAAATAACGGTTTTATTTTATCAAAAAATGTTGGCGTGGATTCATCTGCGTTACGTCGTTTATAAATCTTTCATTTCATAAAACCTTGTTACTCCTACCTCAGTGAATTAGGTAAAGATAATTTTACCCTTTACATGGCAATGGGCACATATTTCCTATTGTTTTTGGTCGGTACTTCTATATCCAAAGCTTCTATTCTAGAAATGTTTTAATGTATACTGTAATATATTTGTAATAACTTTACTTCTTATAATATTTCCTCTATTTATCTGCCGGGATTATGCACTTAAAATACAAATAAAGTTACTTTTGGTGAAACTTCTAAAATTAATTTCCCTTACAAAGGGTTAAAGTATAAAGTTTGTATTTGTTTAGATAAGCCTCAGCTATGAAAAAAAAGGCTCGGTTCATGGAAGCCGCCTATATGTTAAACATTAAAATAAATATAAATACTGCTTACTACAGATATTCAAACAGTTTTATTTTACTTTTCCCTGTGTCCCAAAAAAACAACCAAGACAAATAAACACAGACTCGACCTGCTAGGACTAGAAACTACATATTTACCACCCAAGCAGGTTACACCATCAGCTTGTTCGGCTCACAAATAGCCGTCCCAGAGTGGTTGCGTCCGTTACATCCAACGGGACCGCGCGGATTTGAGATTTACTAATATAAAAATACTTGTTATTGATTACTGTTTAAATAACAATCTATTCTTGCTTTCTCAAATATAAATTACTACATTAATGATAGAAAGGTTGATTACTTCTTTACATGATGGAAAAACGACGATGAAAACACAGATGTTACGACGCTCGTTTAAGTCTTTATCCATTTTACTTTTACTTTTACTTATAAAAAAAAATAAAATGTTAAATGCACTGCAAAAAATCACGTAGGTTTGAACTGATTTAACACTTAACTTATGATTTCACTTGATACAAACAAAAGCCCGCGAAACTAGTTCCGAAATCATATCCTATTTCATAACAGACAAAAAATATGCAAACAAACGCATTACACGGCTACCAAAAACCATGTAACAGTCTTGAATGTCAAGTTGTTACGGAGCAAAGCGCGCCTCTATCAGCCCTCGGAATCATAACATACTTGTCAACAGTTATTTAACTTGCAGTTAGATAGACAAACTCAAAGTATGATGGATTGATCGATAATATTTTTTCACTAATCTAAAATGTATCCGTACAACGTATCCGCCCGGGTGCACTCGTAGTGTTGTGGCGAACGAAACAAAGGCGAAAATAATAGTGATGTGAAGTGGCACCATAAACAAAAATTAGATATTCAGTCAAATTCCTATAACTTCGTCATACAAATACTATGATGAATTTTATATTTTAATTATTTTCGAATCACAAGTACTTAAGAAAACAATGGCACGCTTTGATCGCAATCGGCATTTCAACCTGAGTTATGACAGAAATGATAAATGGATTACTACACACAATTTCTGTTTCTATTGAAAAAACGGTCACACCAAAATATTGTTACAAACTAAATATCCTTACTTAACGTCCGGTTAACCTAAGATTAGATAACATCACGGAATCCATGCTGTAGCTAACTCGAGTCTAGACCACCGTTGACAATCAATTTAGCTAGTCACATGAACGAATTATTATTAGATGGTAACTTCATCTTTACGTTAATATACATTATAAAGATGTTTCTCTCTCGATAGTTAAACAGCCTCATAATTCTAAGTAAGTATATTTTGCAACCACATCCTCACTCAACTTACAATTCGTCACCAGGCGAAAGTTCAGCATGTACGTGAGGAGAATCGAACCCGGGGTTGTCAACTCCTGCGCCACGAAAGTAACTAATTTATGTTGGAAAGTTTAATCTATAGTAAATCGATACGTGACCGCGCAGTTTGATAACGGAGATCTAAGGTTGCGCAATGGCAGATGCATTTGTTTTGTTTTCGAAATTGTATGAAAGCTGCATGTCTATAAGCTGTGCGAGAAAGCTCGGGATGATGATTTACCAAAGGAATTAAAGGCTAAAACTGCAGGTATTGGGTGTGTTTTCGACTGAAAATAAGTTGCCAATAGTCTAAGTTAAATTTATTTCTCATGTTTTTTAAAAAGGAAAGTCTTGAATGTCTTTTAGAGGTCTCAATAATTTAATTTAATTTTCTTATATTATCTCATATCTCATATCAATCTATTTTTTTTCATCCGCAGACAAACACACCAAATGTAAGGCCCTCAAGTAAGAAGATATTGACCTTGTGGTATGGATGATCACACAGCGAACTGGGGCAACCCAGAATAAACATATATAGCATATAAATACAAACAACCATGACCCGAGAATAAACATCTGTTTTTATCACACAAATGAATGCCCCGAACAGGACTCGAACCTAAGACCTGCGGCGCATGAGGCAGGGTCAATTGGTATTAAATAAACGAATAGTTGAAACATTGTTCTAAATTTTTGTTTAATATTTATGTTATTTCTGTGTTAATGGTACACTACAATTTCACTGCAAAAAAATGTATACTTTTATTAATAACTTACTGTTTATTTGAACTTTGACAATATTTTTTTATCGTATTTTCTAATTAATTATTTGGTTTGTCATGTAAACTGTGTCCTAAAACCACGATGTACTTTTATGTAAGTACGGCTATATTTATTAAAAAAAACTATTCTTAAGATAATGCTTTTAATAAATAAACAAATAGAAGATCGTCAGATACTTGTATGATCGTTCATTCATTCAGTACATAAGTTTTAAAACAAAGATGGCAGAAGCCAAAACAAAGATTCCACTAGAAAATGAGAAGTATTCCGCCCAGCAAGGCATACTACTAAGCTAACTTATTGCATAGTAGTATGCCTTAAAACACTTTAAACATATCTATTGTAATAATTCACATTGTCAACTAACACTAATATTTTAAAGGCATATTGGGACACTAACATATAAAACGTTCTACAACATATTAAAATCACTGAAGTGCAGCCAGTTTCACTTCCCAACAATCCATTACACGTCGAAGACCACATTATGACATACAACTGTATTGTTATGTTACAGCAAAAGTAATGTATGTATCAACTTAATTGCTTTTAAACATAAAAATGAATACTGTAACAACACTTAACACTATTGACAAGAGACTTCGCTTTCGTGTATAATCGTTAATACAATAAAATAAGAAAATGTATGTTCTTTTCTAACGTAACATTAAAACTTTAAATTAATGTTACGGATGTATAAAAACATTCCTACAGAGAAAATACGGAACGTTGCGCTTACAGATGGTTCAAGTGTGTGTTAAGCTTGTGTACGACAACGTAACAATGTGAAAACCGTAATATTATAATAAAATTTAAATATTGATTGGAAAATTATAACTCTGTGTGCATGACAAAAAGGTATTGATTGTACACGCACACCCAAGCGAGGAGAACACGGTTTGACAAGATGGCGGCTGCCACACAAAGTTAAGTTACATATTTACAAGCAAACGCACACATGCCTCCGCGCGCACAAATGTGTAACACCATTTATACCGATGATTATAGCGAGCGAAGCCGCGGGCAAAGGGCAGTTATACATACATGAATTACGTAGCATTCTTGACTTGTTCATGATTGTATTAAAATTCATCGGTAGTACCTTCAGCGGTTGAATTATTAACTTTGATCACGGTACAACGTTCCGTGCTGTCATCGTGTTGCGAAGTGAGAAAGTCGACGTGGCAGGCTTTTTATTTGCAAAGCAGTTGATGTAATTTCTTATGAAAGTGACGTTTAATATCTACCCGGCCCGGCTGCACCACTTGTCGCTGGTTTCATGGTACATATTCTTATGGGAAAGTCAGGGCAAGTTGCAGAGAGAAATGTGCTTGCGATTCAGGGACTCCATGTTAAGAAACATTTTAACTTTGCGTTTTTCTAAACAAAGTTTAATAATTAAAAAACCGCAAACACACCAACTGTATGGCCCCAAAGTAAGCAGAGCTTGTGTTATGGATGACCATACAGCGAACTGGAGGGAACCCAGAATAAACATACATATATAAATACAAACAACCATGACCCGAGAACAAACATCTGTGTTCATCACACAAATGAATGTTTGGCGTTTGGTGTACAGATATTTTAATATGCTTTCTAGTCATGGATGTGTATGTATGTAGTTTATTTCTAATATTTGTACATAAAAAAATATCTATGTGTGTTAACATATTTCTTAAATTTATTTATTCGTTATCTAGTATCCGTAACCAAGTCCTTAATGATACTTATTTTGAAATGAAATTATTTATTTATTATTAACGGCTATTCACTGTCGCCACTCGGCCGACAAGTTTAAACCTTCTTCCTATTAACATTTGTAAGCTACGGTTTGATTACCTCGCATGGGTTATTACGTAACACAATCAGAAATCAATTTATTGAGATGTCCAATAAACACGTACAGATTATAGTATATTGCCCATTGACACGTGAGTTACGCATAACGAGCTTGGGAGTTAGCCCGCAGCCATCGGTGAAAGTAAAACGGACCGATTCACAAAGAAACACTACCAATGACCCCTGCACTTGCTATTCCCCAATATTTGCTCGAAAGAATTTATATCGTAAACGGCTGCGCATAAAGTATGTCTTTACTTCCGAGACCTTATCGATTAGCAAAATGAGGTCCCGATACAAGTTATGCAACCTGAAGCTTTAAAATTACGTGTCGCTGACATAAGACAAGAAGAATTGAGTTTAAAATATACTGCCTTACGTAATTAACAACAAAACTGAAAATCTAGCGTTTATGCAAATCGAATTCTTGGATCACAATACCGATAGAAGATTGGATTACGTAATGATATAATGGGCGTTTGACACCTTTACACGAGCTTTCGACATTATAATTGAAACTTTATGCAGGAATGTGACAAAACGGAAGCAAACGTTTTGCGCATTTGTTATTTAAATTCTGGTGACTTTATAGTTATTTAAAAGGTTTTCTGAATGCGAAATTAAATTTGAACGATTATTTAAGCAAATTTTTCTAATGTTTTAAACGAAAAGCTTGATTTTAGTTTAGTATTATGATCACATATAGCGTTGTCTAAACAGAGATAGAAAATAGACCTTTTACTTATTAAAATTCAAAGCCGATCATCTGCATAGTATTTTGGCACACGTACTTATTTGTTCGGACGTTTGTACGGTAACCAAAGGACAGTATGCTTTTAGGGTTAGGACTGGCATGAGGTATGGTAAAAAAATGTTTGTTTATCGAATAAGGTCATCGACCTCCATCCAGAGCTCGTTAGACAAGTAGATCAATCTTTGAGATATCCACTCTTTAGATTCTAGATCAGTTATGATCTAAATTATCGTCTATGGGGGAGTTTGAAAGGATAAATTGTACCTGTAATTTAGTTAGCGATGTATATTAACAGTGTCGCGTACCTGTTCTTCCACTTTCGGAACGCCGCGGATACCGCTAGCGACCTCATTGGTGCGGTTGTGGCGTCTCGCGGGCCGCACTGGCGGGACACTCGGTACGTTGTCAGCCAGTTGGACACTAAATCCTTTAGGTTCGGGGAACACTTTGCAGTCGGGTTCATCGACGCCACTACTGATTGTCCGGACAAGATCGTGGTTATCTTCGAGGACGTGGTCGTTATCATTGGCCGCGTCGTTAGATACGTGACCCGAGTCGTCGCTGCAATCCGAGTGCGCGTCCGATATCTTTTCGTCGCTCTGTTTGTTTACCGAGCTTTTGTCGTCTTGAGTGCATAGTTTAGAGTCGTCTATTGACTCTACATAGTTAACATTGCGGCCCACTAATGTACTCAGGTGATTGTGGAACGTAGTATTAGCCACGCACAACTCCTTGTGCACGGGGGGAATCAGGCGACAGCTCGTGAACTGGGCCGGCTCCGCTTTGGTCTCTAGGGCAGATTTTAGTTCCAATTTTTTAACAATGGACTTGACAGGTGATAGTGTTGAATCGATCGGTTCAAGGTCGTTTCCACTTCGTTTGGGCTCCGGTGCAGCTGAGACAAACTCTCTTTTGTTGATTAACTTTTTTTGTTGAAATGTAGTCCGAATAGCGTTCATTTCATCGGTGTAATCTTTTAACGAAATCTTGGGCGTCGTGTTTAATTTTTTGTCCGGCACATCTTTTTTGAGTTTGTCGAACTGTCGCTTCGGCTCGGCTTTTAGGTTTATTTGGGACTTCTGTTTTAATTGTTTGTGGATGAAGTCAGGTTTGTCGACAAGTTTGCGAGGGGCAGCGGCCTTCTTTTTCTGAGCGCACTCTCTGGCTTGATCTAAATTGTTTAGATCGAGGGGAGTGGGGGAGAACAGGGCTCGAGTGCTACTGAACTTGCTCTGAGACATGTGGCTCCTGATCACCGGGATCTTACTGGGAGAACCCGCGATAGAAGTGGTGGACCGCGTTCGCTCTAGATTGGGTGACATCATGGATTCGTTACCGATCTCCCAAACACTTGTAGCTTTGTGTATCCGGGGTTTAGGTGAACTCCTGCTCTCTGAACTTGTTTTTATGTTAGTCGATCTATCTGAACCCGTCTTAGGTTTACAATTTTTCGGATCCAAAACCTTTTTGTCAGTTTTCTTTGTGATGGTTTTGTTTTTAGAAATAACTGGAACAGGAGTGGATGGCGGATTAGATATGGTTTTTTTTAATATCCTTGTTTTTACGTCCAACTTTTTTAAGTCCTCAGTTTTGATGCAGCTATTCCGAGTGGGTTTCGATGATATCTTGTAAGTGGCGAATCGGTCGGAATTCATCTTTTCACTTGGTTGCAAAGGAACTAAGGGAGAAGTTACCTCTTTGCCCTTCATGTCATCGAGGTTCCAGAGACTCGTAGTTTTATCAATAGAGTTATTTCGTGTCACTTTATTTCGATTTGCAGTGTTGTGTTCGGGGTCCGAGTTAGCTTTTTTTAAAATGCAACGCGATTCAATAATACTACACGTTTTAGATTTTTGTAACTTTGGGGTAACGCACTTAGTATTGGCCTGGGCGAAATTAGAACTCGATGAAAATTCCGATAGAATTTTATCAAACGATTCAAGAGCTTTGTTAAGTTTAGAGTCCACTAACGTACTACTATTTGCAGTAGAACGGCCGGGTTTACCGATAACAGTTATGTTTTCATAGATGGAGGAGTACCCCTTCGTTTCGTCGAGCAATATTTCCGCACATTCATTCTTATCACCGCTTCCGATATCAACATTCTCGTACACGCGATTATTTTTCGAGCCGTCAGTTTTGCCGTTCACTGAGTCTTGCCGGTGTATTTTGTTAAGGAACCGTTGCACATTATCACTGTTAATTTTCACTGGGGGGTCACTAATTTTTTTTTCGAGGGACGCAGCGATAGCGGAGACTTTGTTGTGCGCGGTTGGGGTTTCGGCGGCGACTGAAAAGGTCCTGTAGAATTTTTGCATTGGTCCTTGGCTGGGGGGCGGGTGGGAGGGGTTTTCGGACTTGGTGCCGAAGATGTGGAAGACTTTCACCGCGGGCATGTCGCGCGGAGGTGGCGAGCGCGAGGCAGGCGCGCGCGCGAGTCGGCGGTCGCACGGCGTGTGCGCGCGCCGACACCGGCCGCGAGAAAGTCAATGTCACTCCAGCTAGACGTGACAACGCATCCATTACTACAGGTTCAATACATCGCTGCACTATTTGACACATCTCACATAATACGATCTGATATTATTTGAGAAAATAATGGAACGCTATTGATATTCGACATGATAGACATTCATATAGGTTTAGATAATGTTAGATTCAGAGATATTTGATCTGTGATGTTCCCGGTATACAGTTTTAGGTCACCCATTTTACACACATGTCGTTAAATGATTTAACTGTTAAAAAATAAGGTTAAAAAAATATACAGCAACAAAAAATTCTAGAAAGCAAACCTAAAAAAGCAACCCAATTATTGTCATAACACGGTTACCTTTATAATATAAACATCTACGTGTCAAATTGTTTCATCGATTTTTTATAATTTATGTTTGTTTGTGTAGCGTATTTTTGAAACTACTTAACTCTGCAATCTCACAGTCCACGCACGAGATAAGAGTTTCAAAATACTACAGGAAACGACCATGTTCCGAGACATGGTCATAAATTTCGGAGCCCAAAAAGCTATATCAAATCAACTGGTTTTTATGTAATAACTAATAAAACAAAGTGGTCGAAGCTCCGGGAGGAAATCAAACATACTTACCTGGGAACTAACAAGTTGTTACTTGTAACGTAATGTTTATGAGTCTGACCTAGTTCAAATATTTAAGTAATTGTCGTTCTTAATTTAATCTGTAACAGATAGTAATCTGTTTCATTAAGAATAAACAGTGCTGTGTTTAAGTATATAAATAAATCGGATTTATCGAGATTGGTCTTATTTTTTTTTTCAGGAAGCTTTACAGGCACATAGTAATACATGAAGACAGAGAGTTAGTCACATTCTATTTACAATTCTCCACTTCCGTATGTGTGTAAATAAACATTTGATTTAATAAAATACCACAAAACTGGAACAATGTAAGACTATAAAAGATTTATCATACAGTTAAAGTAAATAAGGATAGGGGAATGTTCGTAATGAGGATGTACCTAAATACAGGATTAAAACATCCCTCTTTTTGAGGCTGTATCACAACAACTTATTAATTGCGAATAGTTCAATGAATGAATAGAATATTATGAACCACATACCTTAAATAAAATAAATTAATGAAACATGTAACGAACTTCTTCTCAAATGACAAAAAAATATTTTGGCACATACGTTTTTATATTTGTTCAACAATCTCAAGGAACAGGCGTCCCTAATGGACCGACAAACTCACATTACTTCCTTTGACTTAATTAAGACGATCGTGACCCATTCGAATGCAAGTATTTCAATGCTGTAAGGGGTATGAGGCTTTATTTTAAATGCGATAAGGGCGATGTTAGAGTGATATATTAAATCGAATTCGGGTTCATCGTGGAATCCGTACAATTATGCTAGTGACGCATCCTGTCTCAGGAATAATATGGAATTATATGGGACTGGCGCCTCGTTCATTTAACTGCATTTAATTTGGGATTTTCTTTAATATCACACTTATTATGACAGATATACTGTCATTCGGTTTTAATATGGACATTAGTTTAGTACGAAGGCACAAGTTAAGTACGATTCCAAACATCTACCACTAGTTAAACAATTATGTTCGGGAATATTAAGTTTAAAATAAATTAAATGTTATTTTTTTTTAATGGACATTTGACTTGCCCTTGTCTTCCATCTTACCTGATGGAAAGCGACGATGAAGACGAAAATGTTACACGCTCATCCAAGAGATTATTTTTAAACATATTTCTCATTTATTTATACTTATTTAAAATTAACTTGCTATGTGATTCCGGCGAGTCTCAGTCCCCGAAATTGTCAAAATAGTTCCGAAGAACAAAACAAATTCTTATAAACGGCTTTTAGTAATGCAACAATGCAACAAACATACATTGAAATGTTTCAATGAATTTCATGTAAATTAGGACAAGTAGAATTCATATATATTTTAAATTATGATACTAAACTATATAATGCCATTTAAAAATATACTTTTTCAGAATGTAACTACAGCCTTGCATTAATAAACATCTTATTCACAATCATGTTACTCTCAATTGCTCCACTAATTGATCAACCAATTCTGGCAGAGCGCATCAAATCCGTTTTAGTAAATTGGATGACAGTCCCCAATTAGCACCGCCATTTTGAACTTTTACTTTTTTCGCAAAGCATGTCAAAAGGAATTGAGTCATAATTCTTTATATGATATCATGTTTTTATACTTATTTTGTATTAATGTTATATATTTTATGGCCTATAAAGTTTTGTTTAAGTATTGTGTAATGTTTAAACATGTTTGAGGAATAATTTTATAGAAAGTGTATTGAAACCACCTTAAATTCGACTTTAAGATTATGTCAAATAATTAAAGAAGTGAAATGTTATGGAAAAATCTTCTTCGTTTAGCCAAACAAATTTACAGCAAGTCTGGGCCGAAGCAGTTCCACACGTACTACGAGTCGACACATTCGGTTCGCGGCGCCGTAACCGGAGGGTGCCGACAGGGTAGCGTCGGGTGACGGGTCGCTCACTTCCCTCTAATATGGTTGAGGAGGGCGATGGCTGGATCCCGCGTTAACTCGTGAACGGGTGCCGTTTGAGGGTGTTCGTCGTTTGGATATTTGGGGGGAAGGAGACTTGCCGAGCTAACAGACGCAGGTAAGAATAATTTTGTATAGACAGCAAAAGTTTTGTGTTTACATAAAAAAGAGACACTATAAATTAATATTGAAAGAAATATACCCGTGAAGTTTCTTGCCAGTTCTTCTTCACGAAGGTTTTCCAAACTGGTGGTAGAGTCATGTTTTATTTGACGTCTTTAAGAACAAGAAATTGTCAATGTTGAGATATAAATATTTGAATTTGAATTTTGAATTTTTCTTAAAACGTCAACGACTTATATTCGATTTTGCCGCCCCGTAGTGGCGATTTATGTCGGCCCACTAATAAACTAAACCCTCACATTCTGCTTCATATCCCCTTAACAAAAAACACGAGCAAATAATATTACAGTAAACATCGTGTTATATATCAATTCGAACAAACATTTATCAATATTTGTTAGACCTCAAGTTCTTTGAGCTCGTGTAAAGTTAAGTAAGTCAAGTGACAAGTGAGTTTTAAGTAAATATTCTACTGTATTTAGTTTCGTTTATGAGTTCATTCACTTGTTGGGGATATGTCTCACGCGTGGGACACTGTGTGGACAAATATGTTTTTGTAAGATGGTTCAAGTAAAGGACAGGTTGCGTTTTTTTTAACAAGGTTTTAGTTACATTCATAATAAATATTTAGCTGCCCCATTCTAGTCAACGGTTTAATAAAATGTTGAGTTTATAAAAGTATTTTAATTCAAACAACGTGCAATTTTGAATTTAAATGTGGTTTAACTACAAAATTTTTACGATGTGTCATAAATTAAATTTATTATTCGAACTATCGAAATTAGATAGTTTGCGCGGTATGTTTATAGACCCCACACTGAAAGTCCTAATAAAATACCGCTTAAATTTTATCTATATTAGACCACATAGGAGAGCACGCGGAAGACTATGCCGACTATGTTTGAACAGTCTTTCAAATATTTACGCAGTAGGCCCGTGGACTCGCTTGCATACTACAACCTGGGAATGTCTACTTGTTGACATAGCAAGCGCAACTATGATCGAAACGTAGAAGTATGTGACTAAATGAATTTTCAAAGTCACTGGTTCCTGACAAAATAAGCTTCATAATTTTGGATATTCATTCAAATATTTCTATTCCTGTAACTGAGAACTGAGATCAAACCTTGCAATGCAACGTTTCTGTAAGCGTTCCAGCGATGTTGCTGTCTAGGTTTGAGCTCGTCTTTTATATGAGTGGCAATTGATAATTCAAGGAGAGTGGTTTCACTAGTCAAGTTTTATATTATTTAATTAACTTTAAGCTAGTATTTATTTATGTAAAAAGCATAAATCCAGAGCAATCGTATTGCAAATTACCTATTAAATCCATATTATTTGGATTTAATAACAAAAATTATGATGTTTCTTAACTTCATCCCGTAGATAAGCAAACACTCATAAGCCAAACCCAATATTACGAATACCTTTACCCACGGGCAACAAAAGGAAAGCGTTTAAGCAAAAACTTAAGTAAGCTACTACAGACGTCAACTTTCTAGACGCCACTGAATCCAAACCATTATCTAAGAATAATATAATATGTAATTACTTAACCACGCTAAATGCCGATTGTGTGTGGAGCCATGTAATAATTAAACGCTTTTTTTAGCGTCGTGGTTGAAACAAAGAGGTTCGCATGGTTTTCACAAAATGAAAGTGAAATGGGTGGGAGCGAAACACTATGGTGTGTTTATAGTTTTACTATATAAAACTCTATAAAATATAGTAACGTATGGCGCTGAAGTAATTTTTATTTTTTTAAATGTTTCTATATCAGCATTTGAATTCATGACCACTAAGTAAACGATATCATTTTTAACAAAAAATTAAAGAAGCTGTACGTATTTTTTACAAATAATAAATTTTCTATTGTTTTGGTGAAATCAATGAATCATCTTTAATATATGTTTAATTTAATAAATCCTGCTTTAATTTTCGATTCAGTAACACATAATACGTGATTTAACCGTTTATCCGAAATGACTGACTGGGAGTTTGTAGTAAAGTTTTATTTTCACGAATAATTTACCCCTTTTATTACAGAACATAACTTTCTACCAGACAAAATAATGATCCTGATCGCTCAGAAACATTTTACCTATACACTTTCATCAATAGATATATTTGAGGTTAATCCTAAAAAAAAAAGTTTCTTTATTATAGGAAGTTAAAAACAATTAAAATCCGTCTCCAGCTATTCACCGCCAAGTATTTATCTCCCACTATAGATCCCGTCCGTTGCTCCGACATTACCAACTCAAAAAACTTTAACCATTGACCATCGACTATACGAACGCTGAACGCCTTATGTGAAACCTTTTTGTGCTTCGTTAATGTCATCAAAGCGAGAATGGCATTTATTATGTATCATGTACTGTATACACTCGTATTGAAAAAATAAAGTCAGAAGCCAATGTATCTAATAAAATTTTTTTTACTTAAATTAGTACTGTAACACGAACTATTTACTAAAGAAAAATGTTAAATAATAAAAACTATTAAAACGTTGATTTCAGTTTTATACACATTATTTGAAGCAAAAATTCAAAATTTCAAAATATTTTATTTTAACAGGTAAACAATTTTATATTTTTATAGTATTATGGCGCCACAAAAAAAGACCCAAGGCAATGTGCTCACCCTACGTACGACGTCCAGAGGTTGGTGGTCATAGCTACCAACACACAAATGTAAATGAAGTTCGGACAACATATTACCATGTATTATGTACAATGTCTCGCGTATGTTCCAACTTTGCATAACAAAGCAGGACGAGCTGTAAGCCTCAAGTTAAAGGTGTTAACTGCCCGGGACTGCTTAAGTCAAAGGAAAGTTCGATTAACGGTGATTTGGTTCATGAATAATACAGTGGTTATGCATGAGTGGTTTAACTTATGTGTGTGAGTGTAGTACGATTTAATTTGTGTTTGTGTGCGCGGATGTGATGTTTTGTGTTCTAAGAACACATAATGAACTATTCAGAGCCTTGTGGTGCATGAGCTTATTTCGTTAATTTTCTTTAATCATGGTAAATTACACTGTATTTACCATGTTAATTAGGTATATTATTATTAATTGATTATTGATGAGTGATGCTTTGCCGACCGCAGGCTTAAGTTGGAGTTTTGTTCCGGTGATTACACTGGCGGATCCTTTCCTTTATCCGGAACAAAACCAAGTAAACGTGGTATCGCTCCAGAGGAGACTTTAACATGAAGAACTCTGCTAACATTAAAGTAAGTAACATCATAATACGTCCTTATTTATTCCCGAGTCTAACAAACAAAATAAATAAACGACTTTCTAAGCACAATTTCACTTGCTCCGATCCTGCTACTTCATATTTTAAGCAAGCATCGACCTGTCAACGCAAGCTCATAAACAATCGCCTGCGCAGCTATGAGGAAAGCTCGGTAAAAGCTCGCAAAGCTCATGATTTACGCGAGTGAAGCGAATGACAAGGAGAGTTTACAGTGTTGGAGGTAGGGGATCTCACTTGATAGTTTAACTAAATTTAAGAATCAAATTCAAAATATACAGGGTGTAACATATAAGAAGCATAACACTTAAGGGTCAGTAAATAGACCATTGTTAGAATACACTGTAAAAGAATTGGAGTTAATGGGGCTGGTTAAGATTTTCACACATTAAAATTTTTTTACTTCAACATCTTTGACAGCCCTAAGTGGTTTTCATACCTACCTACGCATGAGGAGCGCGAGACGCAAATAAATAAAAAATACGAGTTTTATTTATTTATTTGATATCATTAAGGTAACTAAAATCGTGTCATCACATCGAGTAGCAAGTGAGCATCACTTGCTACTCGATAGGTAGGTAAGTGACGACGGCTGCGCTCGGCGTCGCGCCGAGTGCGCACTCGCGTTCCTCATACATAGGTAGGTATGAAAACTATTTAGGGCTGTCAAATATGCTGAGTAAAAAAAATTAGATAATTTTTTATGGAAGTCTTAACCAGCCCCTATAACTCCAATTCTTTTACAGTATTTTCTAACAAAGGTATATTTACTGACCCTTAAGTATTATGCTTCCTTTTATTACACCCTGTATATGTCAGCATATGTAAAAAATATTTACACTTGGTAAGTCTTGTTTTTCTTCACCTTTATCGGAATTGCGTCAATATAATACTTAACTCTGGCTTTTCAAAAGTGTCATGGGTAGATTGAGAGGAAAAAGAAGCCAGCGGAAAAAAAACTTTTTTATTAATAACTTGGGGTAGAATGTATACAATTTGACTACGACGCATCCCAGGAGTTTCCTTGTACGTATATTATTTTTCACAAACAGAAACAGAAATAGCATGCGGGGATTTCCCACGCCCTTTTGCCATCCAAATAATCTTTGTTAAGAAGTCAGTAAGAATAAAATTACTGTAGAAAAAACTTTAGAAATTACCATTATGCTTAATATTTCATTTATGTAACACATAAAAATAGAATATAGAAAATATTAAAAAGTCCTGTCGCGGGACATGGTGTCTGCGACAGGCCTGCCTAAATAATGATAACAAGGCTTTTGGAAAATAAATATTTACTTTTGTAGTAAATTATCCACTCGTATTCAAATTTTAAAAGAAATATAATTCACAAAATATGAAATAACCATATTTAAGTGCGACAAAATCCGTGTCAGTTGAGTTTTATTTAATATATTAAATAGTGAACACTTAAGCAAATATCGCCACATATATCTTTTACCTAAGATATATATTTTACATATGCAAAACATGAGGAAATATACATATTAGCAAAGCGACTTATAAAATTGGACGGCGTTATGCAAGAATCGGCCAGCTGGCGAAAGCTATGGGCTTTTTCCGACGTCCTCTGCAAGTTTAAAACCTGCATCTTATATTGCATATGTTGCGTAATGTCCAAGGAAACGGCTCATGTGCCTCTTAGTTTTACGTAACCGTAGGATATGCTATGTATTAGATTCCTTATTGCGAATCGATTGAAAAATTTGTGAGGAAGAAAATAAAGTTTCAAACTGATTAAGGCCTGTCTTGGAGATTGGCATTTTTAATTTATTTATGTACCAGGCCACTCAGAAACTGTTGCGAAGGAAAGTTTTTATGTATGGATGCTGGCGAGTTATATATTTTTTTTAATTCGATTATTTAAAAGTAAAAATATATATATTTGTTCCAAATTCGTTCCAAAAATGGATCTAAGTCGGAAACATTTACGTGCAATGATTTTTTACGACTTCAAGTCCAACTTTAAACCTGACGAATGGTTTAACCGACTTTAATTAGCTTTTATGAACAAGGTGTCTTCTAAAGCAACTGTGTGCCGCTGGTAGAACGAGTTTAACTGCGATCGCATAAATGTGAAGGATGAATAAGAAGTGGTCGTCCTTTGACTGCAGATTGGATCGGGAAGTGTTCATGATATTCTACACAACCTTTACGTAAGGAGGATTTTTTCTCGCTAGGTACTCCACACAACCTCGCCGATGCTCAGAAGTAGGCTCGCGTGGAATGGCGCCATGATATGTTTGATATATTCAAAGCAGGTTCTTCCCGCCGTGTACACAATATCATAACAGGTGACGAATCTTGGATTTATCAATATGATTCAGAAACTAAGTACCTGTCAACAGTAGGTCTGTTTCAGAACGAAGCAACGCCTATGAAAGTGAAACGATCGAGAAGCGAAAAGAAATCAAATTTCGCATCAAAGCTGAGTAGTACACCAGCAATAGTTTGCCAGAAGTTTTTGGTGCTGCAAGCAACAAGCGCCCGAACACGGGACTCCGAAGCCTTTTGCTCCACCACGACAACGCGCCCGCGCACTCCGCAATCAAGACGTGGCACTTCCTAAACACCACACCAGTCACACTTCGAGTCATCCGCCTTACAGCCCTGATTTGGAACGTGAATTTTTCTTGTTACCCAAAATTAAAAAGCAGCTCAAGGGGCTTACTGTTTTCATCGCCAGAAGATGTTCTTACTGCGTAGAGGAAGTACCTGTTGTCGACTGGAAAATGTACTTTAAAAAATTGGTTCAGGCGTATGAAACTTTCGCTGACTAGACGCTGTCGGAGAGTTCTTTGAAAAGGTAATAAAAAAAAGCATAACTTGTTTTTTTTTTCTCAAAACTTTTAATATGATTCGTATTAATACCATTATGCTAACAGCCACAGAGCTTGACTCTCTTAATGGTCAGATCTTGGAATAAAATTATAGGTTAAGGAAAGTCACATCTCTTTTCAATTATTACTTCTTATTCCTACTTTCTTTATATCTTATTTCCTTAACAACATATCTTTGCATATGAAAGAAAAATTCCAGATTCTCATTCGGAAACCCTTTTTTATAACACATTTTTATAGCAACAGCACGCAAATTTATGCAATTGAGAAAGAAATATTCAAATGGTTTTCACAATATAACTCATTATTTCTGAAAAAACATTTAAAAAAAGTATTCAAAATCACGTATATTTTTAACCTAGTCAATTTTTTTGTCATTGCATTGCCGATGCCCGAGAAACCTGTTGTTCCATTTCAAAGGTTTTCTAAGATGGCATATTAAAATGCATCGAAATCAGAAAAACGCCGCGTGGGAATCAGAACTGAATGCAGTTAAAATACTTGTGGAGAAAAATACAGCGTCTAGTCACCTGGGTGGTAGGGTAAACGAGGCAGTTATGGTCAAGTGCAGATTTAATGATTTTGATGAAGAGAATTTAATGATTTTTAAATAGAGTAAGCTCTATGAAAGAGCAATATATACAGATTTTATACACATTTTATTACAAATGAGAATGAACTTAATAAACTATATTTACAAGCGATGTACGGTAAAACTTTATTAAGTTTATGTTGCACTGTTTAAAACATAGTAATAAGTATTTGTCTTATAATAAATTGATTAAATAATAAATAATCACATTATTTTAGAACACTTTACTGTTTTTAAATATTTATTACTTAATTATTAGTATGTACAAGCAATTCACGGATATCTTTTGATACTGAAACTCGACTTCTTATCTATGTCCAACAAAAACACGACATAAATCTACAATGACTCCTTAAACCACAGAATTTTTACACCTATATACAATGTCTATATGCCAATCCTTCGAACTCCTTCTTCAAACAAAAGACATCAGGCCCGTTTATTCTATATCCCACCCAAGCATCCAGCAGGTAGCCAACAGCTATCCCGTCCACCCGACACTGTACAGACTTTCTACACCTTACATCGGACACGCCCCTCTGCAGCTTTCACACAAATTGAAAATTAAGATTAGCTTTATACTTTATTGCTCAGCCCTCTTAAGCTGTCTCCGTCTTATAGATTAGTAGAAAAGTTATCTGGTTGAATAGTAATGTGTGATTGTAGGGGTTTCATTAGACTTTCTCTAATTATTAAATTTTTAATCAATCATTTGGATGTATGAGTGACGATGTATTTGTAATGACCCATTCATATTTAGGTTGCATGGGTTTCAGTGCACTATCGAATGTTATTCAAAACAGACCTTTTGTATCCAAGAACAATTATCTAGTAACAATTTGCTATCCTAACGCAATGCAATCTGATTGGTCCATTTTCGTAGCTAACTTCTATTCATACCCTAGGGTGGTTTGTTTCATAGGATTAGAGCATAGGCTCAGAATAGGCTCTTTTTGTCGAAATTTCACGGTTCTGGTTGTAGCTACTGTCCCTACCAAAATGAGTAAAGCAATATAACTCATTTCAGCGTTGTAGAAACTCAAATGCTTAGCAACTTATACCAGCCGTAACATTGCTAACATTAAAATATCAGGCGCGATTGGCTGTGTATATAATGCACTCATGTTTTTTGTATAAAAGTGCATTATATAGTGTATTTTAAAATGGAGAATAATAGTTTTTACAATAGATATTTATCAATTGTATTTGTGTGGCCTTACACGACAAATTAAAATCACCGACGTACAATAGCACGAATATTTCACAGACGCGCGTTGAATTCTTTTGCAAAGGATTCTGGTTTTGCACAACCGTTTTTATTTTAAAGATTTTACAGCATGAAACTAGCATTTTGAAATATTTTAGAAATCATTGTTAAGATACTTATTATAGTTTGTCTTTATCATTGCAGATAATTGCAATTATGAAATAAGGTAACTGTGAGTTCTGCGAAGGAAAAAATAGTATAATAATGCACTCATAAATAAGTTAACTGTCATTTGTAAATTTTCCGATTCACATCCATTTTTGTTTCAGGCATATAATTGGTAACTATTTAATGTTTTAATAAAAATATTAATGTGAAAATCTGTAAATGCTTATAGGCGTATATTTGTCATTGTGTCGGTATGTATCAATAGATTACTATTATACGATTTTTGTTTGGTTCATGTATTTAAGAACAATCTTGTTCAAGTTTGGATAGTGTGAAAATAAAATTTGCTAAAAACATGATCAACTAAGAAGCTTTCATTTATATAGTTAAATATTTAGGCACATATGTGTCATAAAAATTCTGTATACGAAAATTTTTGAAGCGGGCATTGGAATAACGAATATAGTAAGCTACGATTAGGTAAAATGAAGTTATATGAAAAATAAATGTCAAAAACGGCCACACCCAGAAACCTCAAATGGTTGTGTAAGAATCTACTAATTATAGATTTTGTTTACCTTATGTATACTTTATTACTTAAGCAAAATCTTTAATTCGGACAGCCTTAAGTAATCTGTACAAGTATTTTCCTAAAATTTTGGGTTTAACATAATATAGTGCCTAATTTCTCACAATTTAGCGAAATCAGAAAGACATTCATTCGATTCTACTGCTCTACAAACATATAAATATTTTTCAAATTACCAACATAACTACAAAAGAACAATCTTAATACGTAACCCGCACCCATAACGATCATTCACAAACACAGTTACGTCCATCGCCGCTGGCTGCCGGCGCGCGACTGACCTGCCGCAGCACTGTGTTTACTTCCCTTCCACACCCACTGGCCGTTCACATCGCGTGACGTCACCCAGTTACGTCACTTATACAGCTTGTGTTCGATGTTGGGAGTTATTATGCGACCGTGTTCAGGAGATCACGTCATGAATTACTATTGCTAAGTTTTATATAGAAGAAGTTTTTAATAGATACCGGAAAGTTTGAGAGTTGTTGAGTTTATATTCGATGATAAAATAAATAATTCAATTTAATGTTTAAATTTTTTATTGAATTATAACTTGATACAATTTAAAAACGTACTTAAAATGCGAAGTCCATGCCTACATTCAAAAACAGAATTTCAAAGCTCATTTAGTCTCATAATACTATAAACTTTCGAACATAAAGCAATTATTCGTTTGATTCTTCCAGCTTTTTCAAATTTTGACATGACACCCAGTACCCATTAAAAATAAACCTTATCAACATATACGTACAGCATCCTCACGTAGCCCTCGAGGTGGCCTCCCCGTGGCGCCACTTCCTGGCGAACACCGCCCACAGCAGGAAGGCCACGGCGGCGAGGTAGTGCAGCCACTCGGGCACCGCCACCTCCACCGGCGCCGTGGTGCATCTGTCGTGGGAGTGGTTTCGGTTTGTGGAACGTTTTGTTGCTTGTGGTACTTGTTTTCGCGTTTGTGTATTATACTTTTTTTCAACGGGTTCAAAAAGTTTGACGATTTATGATTGATATATTATTTGTATTGATATTCAATATCATTAAATAAACTAATTTGATGACTTGATTATTAAAGTCTGTATTGACTTCTAATAAGTATATAAACATTATCTATGTCTATTTTTTAATAAGCGACGTATGACAACGTAATTTTACTTCTGACATATGTTTATAATCGTACCTATATCTACCACCTATTTTTAAAACGAACTATTTCTATCAAAACCGTATATTTCCTTACAACGTTCATATATTTCTTTACATTCTTAAATGGATCGCATAACATCACCATCGAAAAATTCACAACACCCTGTGTTATGTTCACAATGGCGGTTACGATCAGCTATTACAATTCGACCAAGTTACCTTTGCGTCCGACGAACATTGTAACGAAACGATTTGTAAAGCGAACATACTGAAAATGTAACTGACACATGGAAAGAGCGCCTCTCTGAACTGCATTAGACATGATGGTGGAACCGTTACGTCAGGTTTCCGTAAACACGGAGTTACCGTAACTCACTCTCACTGACCGATAACTAAAGTTGAGTTCTCTTTGAAATGTAAATTATGATATAGCTACTATCTAGTGATGTAACGATGGTGCTTAATTATTGTTTAATATGTGTATTTTGGGGTTATTTTGACCCAAGCTAAAAGCAAGAGGTGGTTTTTCTGTTTTTATTGAACTGGACCTGTTAGTTTTCAGGAAGTTTTTTTCTGGTTACAGCAATTTAATTATAATAATTTATAAATACATTTTATAATTCATGAAATATCTTTGTCATTGGTATGTAGCGTCTTTTATTACGGCAGTTTTAGCAGTACTACCTGTCATGATGTTCGTGTTTCAACATCTGCTTAGCAACCACTTGTTGATATTTATAGTTAGGGAGGCGAATAGGGGAATTTTCGGTAATACTCGAGCGTGGCAGTTTAAGATATGAGAGATACCTTAGACCTAATAGAACAACCTTGTAAAGTATTTAGCTCTATATGTAGTGACGCGCGCCTAGGATAGACGATCAGATTAGTAAAAAAAAATCGATAGTCTGAAATACTCGAGCGCGTCAGATTAAGATATTGGGGGTTGATTTTAGTGTTTTAAGACTAAATTTAACTAATCTGACGATAAGTCCTTGACGCCGCCGAGTTATAGGGTCGCGAACTTGTAAAAAAAAACGTTAATCCGGCATTCTCGAGCGCGATTTTTTTATTTTTATTTTGAAGAATATAATCTAAAACATACTAAAAATACAAAATCTGCCGGTTTCCGCATGAACGGAAGTGTGGAGGAGCCATTTCGTCTTCCGAAAAACGCGTTGCGGCATATAAGTCGTGAACGATACATTTTACAAAAAAAAAAAATTAAATAAACAAAAAAGGTAATTTTATTTTACACAAAAATGGTCTCTACATTTTTGTCCAAAGTTAAAACTTTTTGACTTGAAGCATCATAAAAATTCAAACTCCCGGATTTTTGAGTATATCTCGAAAACTGAGGTTGTTAAAAAAAATTGATATGAAATAACGATGATTAAATTACGTGACTTTTATTTATCTTAAATTTTTTTTTTTTTCTAAAGCTTCTCGACAATTTTCGTGGACTCCGAAAAAGTTACGCGTATCTGTATACAAAAGTATTATTGACATGTACAGTTCCATGTATGTATATAATTCAATAGCCTGTTGATCCTCAAATTGTTTTTTGGACGTACCGTAAGCAAAACGAAGTAAAGAATTGAAGCAAAAAAGAGGAATTTGCCATAAACATGTAATACAGACTGAGCACTTCGCGGAAATATGCCGTCCTATTTTCCTTTATTTCGCAACATTGATGGTGGGGAAAGAAGCGGTAGAAGGGAATTTTCGGTACACCCTATATATTTATATATATATCTACATTGACGTTGGTTGTATCTACCGCTTTATTGTCATTCTTAAATTCCCCGTTTTATCAAGGAGAAAGAAAGGAAAAAAAGAAACCGCTAAAATGGTTTTTACCATTCGAGCTTTTCTTTTCGAAATTATTTTATCTTTCGATTTTGATAGGTCTCGACGGCGCCGTTGAATTACGCCATTTAGCTACCTCGCCTCCCTAACTATTAAAGTCCATAGTCATCTGCTATTAAAAGTTTTCTTTACCCGACTGTCAGAAGGTGGGTTATGTTGTTCGAGTGCATGTATACATGTATGTATATTTCTTTGGCACGCTCTATGCGCTAAACTCTTTGACGGGTTGGAAAATACGAGGCGACATTTGCTTCGTCTCAGCCCTGGAGTGACAAACGCGAATTCTCATGCAAACAGCAAATACACGGGAAAATTACTTTAACATTTGTTTTTTAATTTGTCAAGTTCCACAGCTTGTCTTAATACCCATACAATCATGAACAAACACTCAACCAAACTATATTTTCAAAAGACCACTGGATTACTTTCATCGTCAAGTCATACCTATATAAGACATAAATCCGGCCAAAATGAATTAAAAAATCAACCTCGTAAAAATATTACGAAAAAGTATTTTTTTCTTTTTCGTAATAGAAAACAAACATATTGCATTAATCGTAAGCAAAGACGTCGGTAACAGCTAATTTATAAATGATACCTGTCAATTAGCTTGCCGATTACCAGTGGTGATATATAAATCATTGGTTGTCAAAACTGTTTGACAGTTGTTAGGTAATTTGTTAGCTTATTTGTCTATTGAGATAAGCAAAATCATCAGTGCATCGTAATGAAATGAAATGAAATATTTATTTCTCAACAATGACAATTATTTGCTCTTATTGACGTCAAATAAAGCATGGAAAAACCTTCGTGAAGAATAAACGTCACGGGTATATTTTTTTCAAAATAAATTTACAGAGTCTCTTTATGTCTATACAAAATTATTCTTATCTGCATCTGCTAGAACGGCAAGTCTCCCTCCCCCCAAGTATCCAAAAGACAAACACTCTCAAACGGCATCCATTCACGGGTTAACGCGAGATCCAGCCAGCGCCCTCCTCAACCATATTAGAGGGAAGTGAGCGACCCGTCATCCAACGCGTCGCTTTCACGTAGTGTGAAAGTACGTACCTAAATAAATTCTGCAAGTTAGATTAAACGAACTGATAGTTTAGAACTTATTCTTTATTGGAAACATAGAACTTCTAATAAAGAGAAATAGAAATGGTATCCGAGCCGGCAGCGCGAACCAAGCATAGCCTATAAGCCTCATACTCGATTTATGCAACGATTCGTCGTCAAGCGTGTTAAAAACGGTGTGATTGGTTGAAATTATTTGTGCGTGTTAGTAATTGGCAAGAAAAAGGGAGCAATGTGGATCACTGGCACTGCAAGTGAATTCAAACAAAGGCATTTGTTTGAATTTCTCTCTATTATAAGTTCAGTAATTGAAACAAGTTCACGAGAGTCGGAATCTCGAACATAACTTGCACTAAAATATCGGCCGTAGCTACTCAGTACGACCAATGCTTATAGTTAATGCGCTTCTAATCATAGGTTTTGCTTTGCAAATCTAGACCTACGATTATAAATTAGGTTATGACCAAAAAATGTTATTGCATTGCAATTATATAGTTTTTCAACAGTAAAAATCAATAGCTTTATAGATACAGCGATGTGTTTGAGGAGCTGCTGCGAGTCACCGAAAAGCGCCCCATACCAATACGGGAACCAGTCGTATCGTCACAACCTGCTCATGATACAAAAAATTGAATGAGCGTTTGGATAAAATATATAGTCGCAATAGCTACGTAGATAATGCGTTTACATGCGTAATATCGTAATAAAAATTATTATATTTAATGTCCCTAAGCTAATAATATTTAAAAAATTGACATACTCTAAAATAAGTTATTAGCTTCTTTTGAAAGTTCTCTAGTCTATATAATTTCGATGTCTATTACATTTAAAACGTTATTTAAAAAAATTTGAAGCAAAATATTTTATATTTTCTAAATAAATAATAAAAACTTTCATTTTCAAATTTTGTCAAATACCACCCTGAGTAACCAACCCTGAGCCGGCCGTGTAACTTCTTGAACGTTAAAAATAATAACGCACTCATGAAACCGCAAGCACCCAGATAAAAAAAATAGAAAGAAAATGATATTGTATCATCGATTAAATAAAACGCTGCCCATTATCACACGATCGGGCGCGCCCACGCCGGTCATATTATTATGATGAATGGCTGGCAATAACCGCGTACGATCGTTGGTTTGCTGTAAAACTAATTCATTATAAAAATTATATAACATATCGACTGACGATTATTTAATTCAACAGCCTATATTTATTTATTAGATACATATCGATTACTTATTTAATGATAGAGGAGACTTGAATCATGAAATCATATCTCATCATAAAAAACAGAAGCCTCCATGTATGTACAAATTGTATTGTTTTTGTTGCAAATAAAGTTATTTTTATTATTTGTTGCGGTATAACCAGACGGCAAAATCGAATATGTATAGACGAACGTTCGAGAACAACGTCTCCCAGCCACGGCTTATATGCTTACAATAACTTAAAGAATTGGAAAAATCAGTAGTATGGAAAACAATTTTTTACTATTTTTTGGGCCCCTTTTTCTGGCTGACTTGCAACTTTAGGCGCGTGATAATAATGCATAACTGAAGCAATACAACCAAGTATGTAAAATATAAAGGTTTTAACGGGAGATGTAACAACACGGAACTCAAATTCAGGAACTCCTCTTTTTATTCATACAAAAAAATATTCATATACAATTTTTACACAAACGGTTAACAAAAAATTGCAAAGATCAACTTTTGTAAAGATTCATTTAGCTCTTTCCATTGGTACAAGAAAAATGCGGAAAATGAAAGTCGGTCTCTAAGTCCGACAAATCCTAGTTTCGCCCCACTGTACGCCGTTCGGGTTTTGGCGAGACCGCGCCGACCTGACCGGCACTAGCCGGATATGTGTAGATCTAGCTTCGGGGCGGCTTTGTCAATAAACAAATCATGCCGACGTCAGTGCGGCACACTGTTAGATAAGAGTAAAACAACAGTGGGAAACCTGGTAAACTTTATGCAAGTAAACAATGTCAACACTTTGACCTCCAGTATAATTGTTTGTCTTCGACTTTCCACGGAAAAAGTGGAGGCAGTTACTCCTGTTATTCGAAAGTGCGGTAAACATTAGTTTAGGCAAGTAGCGTGACATAGATTATACTAGTCGGAAGCATGCACAAGGGTATTTAGAGAGTTTTTCGATTATTACAGACCCAGTTCATTTTGGAGGGTTTCTTAATTAAAAGCCAGTTTTATTGTATGTAATTAATGGTAATTTCTTAAGTAAATTAAACCATAAAGTTTAAAATCCAAAAGTAATTATTCCTATTAATTTATAAATAGTCACGTTACATTTAACCATGCATGTAAAAACCGAAATATTTATTTAGAAACACGACACAATAGTATCCGTAAATATATTTCTCAAAGCGAATAAATCTATTATTAATAATAATAATTAAAAAAGACCCCAGACCAAAACACCAACTGTATGGCCCTAAAGCAAACAGAGCATGTTTTATGAATGACCGTAAAGCGAAATGGGTACGGGAATATAAACAACCATGACCCGAAAACAAACATCTGTGTTCAACTCACAAATTAATTCCACGACCAAACCTAGGACCTCCAGCGCGTGAGGTAGGGTTACTACGCACTGCGCCACTCGGTCAATATTTTCTAATGAATTACTCGAGAACTCTAGCATTCAGACTCTAAACTCTACTTACTTACTCTCTTACTTACTTAATCTACTCTACTTACTTACTCTCTAACTCTAAACTCTACTTAATTGATATTTGATAGTTTTCATAATGATATCATATTCCCCTATTAACTTATCTATTGCGTGAACACGAACCAAATTAAGTTAAAATTTTTAGCAATGTTAATTTAATTTGAAGCCTAGTTCCTTATCAAGGCTAGCATGTTAAACCTAGGTAGGTGCAATCAGGTCACTAGTCGTTTAAACAAACCTGTATTCAAGTTGTATGGAGTCGATACATAACATTCAACTTGGTTTTACATGGTCTAATATACTGGAAAATTTACAGCCGTAGTCTAAGAGGGCCAATTATGAGTTTAAGTTAAAGCATATTTATATAGATAAATAATAGAATCCTGTATGAAGATTCTAATTACTCACTGTCAATATTGGCGTTGCCTCTAGTAAAGCTTTGGAAGAAGTAAGTAGCTCAGGCCGGAAACCATCAATCTCCCGGAATAACTATTCAGGGTTTAACTTTACCATAACAAAACAATCATAGATTAATCTTCCGCAACAGTAGCAGTTTTAATATACGACGTCCTAAGCCGAGGTTCGGGCAAAGTAAAAAGCGCGTTAACATCTTAAAACAAGAGTCGGCGAAGCCAGAACTGGTTTGTTCGACAATTATTGACAATGAGAATAAATTAACTATAATATATGGAATATATGATGAATTTGAGACTACAGACAAGACAGGTTCTTGTTTGGTTCATGACCCGAGCGTTTTTATGACAAAAATGTCGCTGTCATCGCAGCATTTTGAATATCTATGACACTGTGCTCCTCGCATTAATCTACGAATGTTCTGTCGGGATAAAGTTATATCCAGAATGGGTATTCCGGCAGTTTGAAGATATCCGCCCTTAGTGACAGTACTCGTAAGGTTTCTTTTGCTAAGGTCTCGTCTGGGGCGGTACTAACAGGCCTCCTTGATGACCGCCATAAGAATCACGTCTACGTGGTAGTGTTCCGGTTAAGGCCAGGAACGGCCCGTGCTATTGCTGGAACAAAGGCGATTCCAACTTAAGCCTGCGGGCGACAACGCATCATTAACAGATAATTAATGAACAACAGTAATATCCATTACATATTAATGATGTCTGTGGGTAATGGAACTGTGGATTTATAACCACAGTGACAGCTGCGTCTTGCACCTCGCTACAGCGCATGGAATCTACATGGTTATTACAAAGTGGATACTGATTTTCGTTTGTATGTTTTCATATAAGCTATCGATAAACTCGGAACTACCGGCCGGAAATTAAAAATAATTGTAACGTCAATAAGCTACATTATCCAGGTTTTACAAATAAAGCCCCCGGGATATAGGAGCTGAGCTGGTGAAACTGAGCGGGATTTTATATTACATGAGTCTGTAACATAACATTCCCGTCTGTGAGTCAATGTCTTCATGCCAGGATCGGTACTACCCGAATGTGTGGGGAAACGCCTTCCGGCTTATTCGGGTTTCGGTGAGACGAATCGAATGCGCCGATCTATCATATATTCTCATTGGACTGCTTGAACGGCACGAGCCCAACATGTATGGTGATTGGTTCGGCCCAGCCTTGCTGAACGGCAGTCCGATGAGGATATGTATATAGATCGAAGGGCGTTTTTCCCGAACGTTTATCGACACATAACCGATTGTGCCGCCCGGCGGTGCAGGTCAATGCCGGCCCTCACCAGGAAGGTAGCGCCGCTTACAATGAACATTAAACTTTAATTTAATTCTGAATCCATAGAGTTATGTGAATATTTGAGAACCAACAAATATTCATATTTATATTAATTCATTGAATATTGACTTACAAGTGATTTCCTCGAACACTTGTCCTTGTGACCATATCTTAACGTACTTTATGTTGTTGGCCAAAAACGAATATATGAACATCAATAATAATAATAAATCCCCAGACAAACACACCAATTTTATTTATTTATTAACTACATGGTCCTAAAGAAAGCAGAGCTTGTGTTATGGTTGACCATATAATTCCACCAATTCATTTATAAATATAATCAACAAGAACAAACATCTGTGTTCATCACACAAATGTGTGTTCATCCGGCGTATGGAATGCGGCAGGGCTTCTATCCACTACGCCACTCGTCCAATGAATATTATTAGTAATCAATGCTTTAACATAAACAAAAGCTCGAACGGCCGACCCAATCGGCACTTGCCGAATGTGTGTAGTAGTTAGTTCGTCGTTGCCGTTCAGCAAATGCGGCCTTCGCGATCTTCTAATATTAAAAATAATAATAATAATATAATAATAAATCCCCAGACAAACACACCCCACTAAGGCCCCAAAGTAAGCAGAGCTTGTGCTATGGATGACCACACTGCGAACTGGGGGGGATCTCAGAAAAATCCAACTTATATAAATATAAACAACCATGACCCGAGAACAAACATCTGTGTTCCTCACACAAATGAATGCCCCGGCCAGGACTCGAGGCTCAGACCTCCGGCGTGTGTGACAGGACTACTAACCGCTACACTACTCGGCCGTCATCAAATATAATATGAAATACAAAACGCATAGTTGCCGTCAAATAGAAAGCGCCATAAAAAAAACATACAAGGATTTATATGCAACCAAACATGATTTATATCTGCTCTCCACACACATCCACAGTTTCCGCTTCCACCAACTATATTTACTCACGATAACAACTAAAACAAAAAAAAAAAAAGGAAATTTAGACCGCATGTTAAGATCTATGACAAGATAAAATGTCAAACAACCGTTACTTTATCTCTGTAATGTCTCCAAAATCTTTGCCACACTCATGAAGGAGTTCAAAACGGTTGTAGAAACCGGCCAACCTAGTTTTACATACAGGATTTACATACATAACACGACAAACATGTATGTCTAACAGTAGTCTTAGATGATTTAATTTGAAATTGGATTTGAATTTTTTAAGCTTTGTTAAGTCCATCAATATTGATTCATCAATACATATGCCATTTCCGTAAGTGTTCACGATTTGTCGTATTAAATTAACGTCGAGTTAAAATGTAAAAATATAATTAAACGGTATAAAATCAAGTTAAAAACTGTTACAACAAAGCGTAAATTTTTTTTAGACTAAGTAATATCTAGTGCAAATTGTGTCAACTAAATTAAATACGTAATCTAAGGAAGTATCTAATTGAAGAAATGAACACCTGTATAATTATATTTCTGTAACATTTAGCTCAAACAATAAATCTTCAAAAAAATTTGGATCTTTTTTAGAGATGCCGCAAGATATAAATCTTCACATTTCTAACTTAAAATAAATAATACATATAAAAAGGTGTAAGATATGTTTTGTGTTGCAGGTGTGTTAAAGATGTTATTTATTACAACCGTCTGTACATGATGTAAAAAAAACCTTTCTTATTTCGTCATCAAATATTTTTAAAGCCTTTCATTGATTTATTTTCTACTGAGCACTGAGCAATGTTGTCTAAAAATAATTTGTGAGAGGCCGAGTCTGTGTTACCACCATAAATCAATAAATTATGTGCAAAATTACTGAGCTCATCGACGAATAAAACTACACCCCGTATATGAACACTGCTGTTTTTGCTACAGTCAATTTGTAAATGTCATTGGAACTGTCAAAATGACAAGAATCATGACATAAAGCAAATTTAGAGTGACCAACAAGCTATAAAACTGAAATCTTTTTATGGCACCCATGATATGTTAAAAAGGAAAAAATAAAAATACTTTTATTTACAAACTGACAGTTAACACAACCATGAAGATGCGAAAAAAATATTATTAAGTTTACTTTTTCTTTAATTTAAGATTTTAAAATTGAACAAATCAGGCGAGTCTTGTCAAGGAATAAATTACAATAAATACACGTAACTGCACAAATAATCATATTTAACTAAAAGTAAACAAGTCGAGAGCATTGAAGCATTAAAAATAATTATAATATGTGAAGCATAGTTTCTTAAGTTATGTAAACGCAAGAATATCGTAATATATTTTACACACAAACTTACGTGTGAACTTTTCCCGATTCAAATGATTGAAATGATTTTCTCTAGCATGTACTTGGTGATTTCAGATGTGATAATCACGAATTTTAGACATTTGAACGTTAAATATGAAATTTAAAATTTGAATTCGTACATGATACAATCCAAGTATCATTTTTCATTGAGAGTGTCATGTCCAAAAAGCTCATTGATTGATATCGTAGTCAATCGTCAATCATTATATAGATTGATGAGGTCCGCTTAGCTATGGTCCGATTTGAGTCTTAAGTTCGTTAACAAACGTTTTTAATTATAAAAATAGCAAGAAAATCTGAAAACAACAGCCGTTTAAAACTAATGTCGTTTCACAGACAACTTCCTGGGCCTGTACTACAGCAGTCTAATGTCCGAAATGTGAAAATAAGTAAAACTTGTACACTAAAGAAATTAAATTAAATCAAATATTAAAGACTTGAAACTTCCGTACTGATTTTCCGTGTTTCATGGAAAGTCTAATGATAACTTGAAACTATTATATTGGCTTTCATATAAAGAAAATCCACAGTATAATAAATAGTTACTATGCAAACGAATGTAAGTAAATTTTACACTTCGATAGCTTTAATTAGTAACATTACACAGTAAGTGAAAATAGTAGTTTTAGAAAATGGCAGCCGCTTTCATGCTAGTCTTGAAGTTAATCGATCGATAGTGGGTTTGACTCGTTTTACCCGTTATCTGCTTTTACACATGATTTACTGAAATAAATACTACTGTTTAATCTTAATTTAGGTACTAATGAAGATTGTGAATCTTATCAGAATTCATAAGACAACTAGTTAATACAGTGACATCACATTATAATAGACCTACAAACAACTTACGAAGGTACGACTTACACATCTGTGAAATGACAAGCGTCGCTATTATAAAGTGGTTAGAAGCCCTGCTATGACGCAGCTATGAAGGCCGGAGGTCCCAGGTTCAAGCTCTGGACTAATTCCTTTGTGTGATATACAAGTTTGTGCTCGGTCAGGGTTGTTGATATTTATATATGAATTATTATTCTGGGTTCCCCCCAGTTCACTGCATGGTCGTTTCAAACACAAGCTCTGCTTACTTTGGCATACAGTTGGTGTGTTTGTCGCGGGATTTATTATTATTATTATTATTACAATGTTTCCATTTCATTAAACTGAATACTACTTTTCGCAAAACTAAAAAGAAAAACGCTTGCAAACCATAGAAATGGCAAACAATTTTGCCCTTTTCACAAACAGCTTGATGAGGTTTAAATGCCGGCATTTTGAAACTGGGTAGTCGTCTTGAAATTTCCATTTTTATTATTTACAAGCTTCGGACGCTTGTCAGTTCACAGATCAGTGGGTCATTAGTCATTACAGTCACAAGCTACTTATGAAACGCGAACGCTGACTGAGTGACAGACAACACACATCCTAAATCAGCGAACATTTAAACGTGAAACTTTTGTACACGGGTTTCTTGCGCAATGTTTAGGAGCAATAAAAATAATCTGCTAACATGCATTTCTAAAAAATCACAGAATCAATGATTGTGGATTTCACTTTGGAAACAATTCCAGACAATGCTTATTATATTTACTGTGACATTAACGCAAGTAAAACAATCAGTGCACACTAGGGTATGTTATCTCATCAAAACAATCTCACTGTTTCGGAATTAAGCTCACTCAAATATTATCAATAACTTTGTACTACTTCATATAAACGACCAAAGTGTGCGATGTACCATCTCTTTTATGGAGATTTGCGATTGTCAACGGTTTTGGGTGACAGATCGTCACAAATCGGCACACCGACAAAGTTATCTATGCAGTCAAGGGTCTTTTTTTCCGAAATGGACCGATTATTTATGGGCCTACGGAACTTTTAAATTTCACCGGACTTTGTGGCCTAGCGCTGATGGCGCTTAGCTGGAACTTAAACTACTCCTACATACGATATGCCTAAGGGCACCCGCGAAGGCACGGACCTCGGCTTACGATGTCGTATATTGGAACTACCACTGGCAGTCAAGGGCTGCGCTGCTATCTTTGTTAACAATTTTCTTTACAACACAGTTGCCATAGAAATCTTTTAGTTCCAGTTTGTTTTGACATAATTAAAGGGTTTGTGTAGATAACTTGTAATAAAATGAGAAATTGGTGAATAAGAAAGAGACCTCAGGGCGAAGGTCAGTACTTTGAACTTTCCGTGTGTGAAAAAATTCTTGTTACATCACACTCTAGGAGTTAGTGAGATACAGATATATATATATACTACGGATCAATCGCTACTGGAATTTCTTTAGCCACATCACCACTCTTACCTGTGATAGAAATGACTTAAATGTATTTTTGAAACCACGACCGCATGGGCTTGGATGCGATGTATAATAAGGAAATACATTTATTTTTACTCTGAAAATGCTGGATTTAAAGAAAAAAAGTTAGAAAACTAATTTAAAACCATTTCGAGGTATCATTTTTTTATAATATATTTTGTTTAACTTATTTCAACGAATATGTGTAAAATAATTTGACTCATAGTCAACCTTTATTTGACGTCATAAAGTAGTATCATATTCTAACTACTTATTACTAATTCATAGAAAGCTGTGGAGTTGCTCATTCCAGGTAGTACAAGAAAAAGATGAGTACTCCGTGACGTCACGACATTTGAATTTCTTAAAAATTAAATACAGCACGGAAATCATAAATATTCAAATTGTTTTCCCGAAACAACTCATTATTTCAGAAAAAGTAAGAAAATGTACACCTCGAAATTACTTTACCAACCGAATTCTTCCACCATTAGGAAGGTATTTTATTCGAAAGTAGCAAGGGTTATATTTCATTCGGAAACTCCTGCGGGATCGAGAGCTGGGCGGGTGAAATCGCACAGGAAACGTGTAGACTTGTGTGGTTTTTTACTATTTCTATAGCCGGCAAACGGTCGAAAGTGTTTTATTTATTAATATTGATTGTGATTCTTATACCGACTTATGATGCGTAGCAAACCGTAGTTACCAGTTGGTATTACCGTGTTAATAATAATATTTGAGACGATAATAGAGAAGCAACTTTACCAAAAAGGAACTATCGAAGCGTTTGGTTCGACTTCTTGGGATATCTACTATAAAGGGATGGAAGGCCTGTCTGCGTCTAGTAGTCCGATGTAAGAAGTATTATTTTTTTTATCAGTAGCATATTTTGACACTTGACAAGACTGTCCATGGAAAAATTTCAAATTCTCTAGTGATAAAAAGTTATCTGAGCATTGAAAAATCAGCTCTTATTGTGTTAAATAAATGAATAATTCTTGATGGAGTAATCGTGAGAATCAGTTAAAATTAGTTTAAATAATTAAGAATATCATTCACAGACTCTCCTCATAATGCGTTCTATATGAACAGAAAGACTTTACACTTATTAACCTCTATACGTTGGAGGACGTTTTACAATAAATCCAGCACACAACGGCCCACATTATCGACGTAAACATCATATGCATACAATTCTCTATTACCTAGGACAAGAAAAGTATATTTATTTGAATTCACATGCGCTCGAGAATTTAGAAATTGAAATCTAGTTCACATACACGTGCAAAGTTCAAGAGATCACAACACATCTATTAGACGCCTAATAAAATATTTTAAACGAGCCTTCTTAAATTTTCTACTGAAGTGCTTAAGTGTTACTTGCGGTACAGATCTGGATAGCCTAAAGATAATTCATAAAGCCTTAAAACGGTTTTTCCAAAAGGTTAAGTCAAAGTTGATGACAAGCAAAGGACTGCAAAAGAAAGTAAAACTTCCAGCTAGCTTTAGTCGAATGCATGGATGAAAACATGCTTTTGTAGACGAGGTGTCCATCTGCTAGAATAACGTAGTTTAATAATAATGCTTGAAAGTTGTCTCGTTAACTAAATAAAAAGTTTTAAGTTAACAATAACCGTTTTAGTGAAATGTGGCAGAAACATGGACATAGTTAGAATTTTATACTACGTGAGTTTTTTATGAATGTTCTGTCTGTCTCCTTCAAAATCTTCTTTGTTTAGGAAATTATACTCAACATTTATGTAAGAGCGAAAATTTCAGTTCCCGCTTTTAGCCCGATTATGACCCTCGCTGATTGCCGCTGGCGGTATCCAGGTATCCAAATCCAAATGATAAAACTTTCATAATTTTATTATTATTCAAACTCCAAGTAGCCATCCCCAGCCATTCAACCAGTACTTTTTGTTTCGGATTGTGTAGTGTGTAACTCTATTGCGCCATATGCTCGTGGTATAAGCATTATTGCCATCTTCGCAATTTACAAAACAAAAATACAAGGTCATCCGCGTTTTATTCCCAAACAAAGGCCGTGCTTTTAAAAGTACAGAGAGTGAATGGGTACATCTTGTATAAGCGTGTAGCATCCTCGAGTTCGCCGGCACAATACAACACAATTGTAACAAATAAAAAAGAGGTCACAACTCGAATTACGTAACGTGTTACAATTACTATACGTGTTTCGAGAGCCTTAAAAGAGTCTTTAGGATGGAATGATTAATGAATCTGTTGTTATTATAGCAGTTGAAATATGAACATTTTCAACAGCTCATTCGTTGAGGTAGTTAAACGTTCATTAGTTTTTTTACGATGCGTACTTGAGATGTCAATCAAGATGCAAGGAAATTGTAATGCTTTTGCCAGCCAATTTTTATTATAGCACCAGTTCACTATAATACATTACCTTCTGCCAACCGTTTTGTAACTTCATTGGATAATATTATAATAACCGATAAACATATAACTAATGCGATTAAAAATCTTAGAAGAAACTCAGGCGCTGGTCCTGATCATATTCCAGCCATTTTCATTATCAAATGTGCCAATAACCTGGTTAAGCCTCTTAATATGATCTTTAATAAATCGTTAAGTTCTGGTACGTTTCCTGATATTTGGAAGATTGCTAATGTTGTTCCTGTACCCAAAAATAACAACATAAGCGACATTTCTTGTTACAGACCTATTTCAATATTGTCACTAATGGGTAAATTATTTGAATCAATTATCTGTTCATTTCTTACAAATCACATAAAATAATTGTTAGTCAGTGAACAGCATGGTTTTCGGCTGAAAATGTCTACTAGCACCAATCTTATCTGCCACGTTTCAGATATCTCATATGCCATTGATAATAAACTACAACTAGATACTATTTACACAGATATAAGCAAAGCATTCGATAGACTAAATCATGAACTATTATTATCTAAACTTAGTAAATTTGGCATTCATCACAATTTATTGTCTTGGTTTCATTCCTATTTAACTCACAGGTTCCAAAAAGTTGTGGTGTGTGGACATGAATCTGCTTCCTTCGAAACAACGTCCGGTGTAACTCAAGGTTCCCATTTGGACCCTGTTCTATTCCTTGTCTTTCATTAACGATTTGGCAGAAGAAAAACAAAATTCTGAATTAAATTTTTTCGCAGATGATCTAAAAATGTCTAAAATAATAAGAAACGAAAATGATTCCAAACTGCTTCAGGAAGACTTAAAGCGTATTTCTAATTGGTCTAAAACGAACAAACTCACTCACATATCAAGTTTACAAGAAAACGTGTTCCATTTACTACCAAATACAATATAGAGGGCGTGGACCTTGAGGAAGTCTCCAAAGCCAGTGATCTAGGGGTTATTCTAGATAGCCGTCTTACCTTCAAATCTCATCTTGAGCATATAATAAAAAAATCATACCAGATGCTTGGTTTTATTTGGAGGAATTGTAAACAGTTCAAGAATATTCAAGCTACGTATGCTGTATGCGTGTTTAGCGTTATTGCGTGTCTGGAATCCTCACTATAATTGCGACGTGTAAAGATTAGAGAAAATTCAAAAACGTTTTATATTTTTCTCATCCGTTCATCAAAAAAAACTTAGAATATTAAACTCCTACAAATCAAGACTAACTTACTTTAAATACATTGAACTATCCGAAAGGCGCTGGATCATGGACCAAATTGTTCTCTTCAAGATCTTACACAATCATATCGATTGCCCGCAATTATTATCTCAAATACACTTTTTGGTGCCACGTTCCAATGCTAGAATCACAAACGATCGTCCTTTTGCAACCAAAACTTTCAGAACTAACATTGGCTGTTACAGCACCGTGTCTAGAATATGCCGCGAACATAACAAAATATATAAAGATACCACAATTGATTTACATTATACTGTACCTTTTTCTAGTGATAAGAGAGCTCTGTATGATTATGTTACCAATATTTATCAAATATAATTTTTGTGTATGTTTAAATAAAATTGTTATAGTTTTAAGTGTCAATCTTACAACAATTTAAGACATACGATGTGTTTACCTGTTATTGGAATTGCACTATACTTTTAAATTAGATTTAAGATTTAAACTGTTTTATGGTGTACTTCTGTTGGTAAACCTTAAAAAAAATAATAATAAATAATTTAATTTTAAATAAAACATTTTTAAGTAATATACAGTTTTTTTAATCACATTTCTTGTGTTATACCGTTGCAAGTTTTAAAAAATCGCCTCAAAATATCAGCCATTTGCCAAAACTTTTTAATCTAAATATTTAAAAGACCATTTCTAAACACGACCTCTCTACTTCTCTACTATTTTGCAACTTTGAAACTGGTATTTCGCTTCAAAATAAATGGACGCCCAAACGCAGAATGCAAGCAAGGAGCAACTTTCCAATATATTATTTTATATAACGTCGTTTAGATAAAACAAACTTGTTTTATACGCCGCTATAATATAATACTAATTAGAGAGATTTTGCAGACGAATCGCGCTTGATCGAATGATAATGTAGCAAGTTTACAGTAAATAGCAGTTTGCTTATTTTATAACAGGGCAGTGAATGACTGATCTCAGCTGAAAATGTTTTAACTCAAATTCAAATTTAAATAATTTATTGCACGAATATAGGTAAAAAAAGATGTCATACAAGTAATAGCACAGCCATATTCCGCCACTACATTGCGTGTACAAGGTTTAAGTTTAAAATTGCAATTTACTCAATTTATACATTTGTCATTTAAATATTCATATGTCCTATAATATCATTTATATAATAGAAATGATTTTAAAACATATTTGAATTCATCATAATTAGTTACATTTTTAAGAGTTATAGGTAATTTACTATAGAGGGTGTCCCAGAAATGACACGTAAGGGTGACACTGGAGGTAGATGTACTTAAGGCCTACCAGATAACACCAACATGCTCCTAGTAAAAGTTTTCTGGTATTCGAGATATTGCCACTTTTGTGATTTTTTATGAAAGGCTTAAGTCCATAGTGTTTGAGTCGTCGGCCGATGATGTTTCAGCATATAATACCGTCATGATTATTTTTAATAGATTGACTATATAGTCATAAACCATATTCAAAAGGTTATTGAACTAACATTTTGGTTTTAGTATTTAAATTAAATAATGAAGTCAAAGTAAATCATGCGTACACCACTAGAGTCACGTGTCCAAAATCTTAATTAGAATAAAGAAAGAAAACACATTTATACATTAGACTAACGCTTTTAAAGGAAGAGGTCTGTACCCGCGACAAGTCGAGGAGGTCTCAAAACGCGAGAAACTGACGCTACTGAGCCACATTATCTCTCGACCCTAAGCGAGTGTTAGTCGCGTTTAGTCACCTTCTTCACAATTATATGCTAGCCCCGTGCAACTTTAATAAACGCAAAAAAGTTTAACCTTCCACGCTTATGAAGCTTGTTTTCAGCTTGAGTTCTTATTGTCTAACACAGGAGAGTTTTTATGCATATTTTAGTTTATTTTATGATAAAATATGTTCTAATATAAAGGAAAATCAAAAAGGAAATAACATGGGAAGAAAAAAAGTCAAAAAAAGGAAACCGAAAGAGCACATCCACTTGTTGCTTAATAACAGAGTGAATATTGGATTGACGTATTTGAATTTTGAAGTTTGGTGATAGTGATCCCGAACTAAAAAAAAAACAAAACTCACAAAAAGTTATAGTTGCAATCCAAATAATGCTTTGCAAGATTATACAATTAACATAATTAAGTTTGTAATATGTTTTTCAAAAATTTATTTAGTTTTAAATGTATACTTCATATGTTTACTTTACTGTTTATGAAAAGCTTTATGCCTTTATCTTTAGAATAAGCCACCAGCAAGACTTCTTTTGCATTGAATCGGTAACCCCAACGTTGCGCAGCTATTGTACGGAGACTCCTCTAGTTTCGTTTCTTATTAATTGAGATAATTTTATTGGGAAATATTTTAGTTCTGATACTTTTTTTAATAATCATTTACATAAATGATACGAATTATCGTGCATTCCATTCGTCCATTAAGTGCTGAAACAAAAAGCTTACTGACGGCCTAAAATGGACTTAACCCTTTCCACTATTTGGTCCTTTTTGCCCACAGCTGCAATAAATATCTTTTAACTCAGGGTTTTTTTACCGTGACTATCGTTATTAGTTGGTTGAGACAACCTAGTAATAATTTGACGGAAACTAGCACACTAGGCTGTGACGGTTGTCTATTTCGACCTCTTTTTGTCAGTAAATTTTATTTTTTTGTCGTTCCCGACGTAATTTTAAACTACGAATTACGTAGTGTCGGAGAACGGCAATGTTTTGATTTGACAAGCCAGTCACGAAAAATTATCCATCATAACAACTAGAATCTATTTATTTATTATTGTTTCCGAGTTTATTATTCAAAATTACATGTTTATCAATTTTTTATTATCTACAATCAAAGTTTTCACGAAATCAATAATTTATTTTTACGTACACGAGTGTGCGTAGCCAAAATTTTTGGCATTTTTGTATATTTTTAATTTTACTGCAAAATAAACATAGAAGAGAGCTTGGTATTTCCTTTCTGGACCCTCAATTACCACTCCGCAAACAACGCGTTACATACTGGCGCCGACCATTCAAACGCAGTTTATGGAGAAGAGAGGAGGAACAATATCAACAGAGGAATAGCAACATTAAAAATAATTTTTTTATAATTATTATTGAGGTCAGGCATAAAACTTTATTTGTTACCATTTTCAACCATTAACATTCACTAGTTAGGTTATATATCTACTATAATATATCAAATTACTGCTAAATTATTCAGACATTTAAGTTTCTTTAGTTTCTTTCGTTATAATATCTTTGAAGAAATTTTCTGAAGGCACAACATTTATTCTATAACCCAGTAATTTCACTATTTAAATAACATTTTCTATTCATTTTCATCACTTGAAAATACGTATATTTTTAAGGCTCTTTTCTGCATAACGACTATTAACAAATTTATCTTTATATTAATTTTATCTTTTCCGAAGTACAGAAACGGTTATTTAATGCACATCAATATAATGCAACTTATTATAACAAACATCATCAGAATTTAGAATTTAATAACGGTGATATTGTTTGGAGGCGAAACCATGTAATAAGTTCCTCTAAAAAACATTTTTGTGCTAAGTTTGCACCCAAATTTATAAAATGTAAAGTTTCAAATAAAGTTTCACCATTAATTTACGATTTAGTGGATATGAATAATAACCCATTAGGTCGTTGGCATATCAGAGACATTAAACCTCTACCGCGTTTAACTTCTTCTTTGAGTGACTAGATTGGTTGTTACCAATTACTTTATATGAATTCATATATAATTATTGCTAATTATCTCACGGCGAGCATAAGCCGATTCTTTTTGTCTTATTTTTTTTCTATGCACCTCATTATCGATTGGCTATACCATTAACATTGACGTTGGTCAAAACTTATAATTAATTATCATCATCGTAGTATTAGGTTAACTTATTGTGTAATTTATTTAATATTTGCAATTCTAGGAGTGTAAACTCTTATTTTCAATATCTGTATTATACTTTATAGTATAATTTGTTAAATGTTATCAATTTTTTTTTCTTAATTTTTTTTTTCAAGCGGTTTGCAACTTGTAAAATTAAGCCTTCTGCACGAGCGTTTATTAAGGTAACTCGTTAAACTAAACCATACCTATGTGTATTATTTATACGCTTGAATCACTTTCCCGTGAGAATTATTTTCATATGTTTATTACATAAGTATTTTAATTACTTCACAAAAGACCCTTGGATTTTATTTAAAAGTCAATGTTTCACGACTGGCTATGATTTTCTTTTCTTTCCGGCATATTTATTTCAGTCTTTAACTGAAACTTGTTTATAGTAATCACCGTGCGGGAGTTAGCGACACGTTAAAGAAGCCATAAGCTATTAATATTTTCAGCGGATGGCAACTATTAAAGCCTTTTGCCGTTGCGTTCAACTCTGTTGAGTTGACTTATTTAGGATACGATTCCTCATAAGCAACTCTAACTGCATGATGTTTTATTTCCAGTAGTTGGAATAAGACTAGTATGAAAGAGAATGTATGTTGTAATTATAATGTACGTTGATGGAGTTGAACGATGTATATTAACATTGTATATTCCAGGAACATGTTTAAAATTTTATCATTCATGAACCATGTAATTTAAGATAATTATTTAGGATTTTTTTTTTCTCTCTCTCGTCTGTTTTGTTTTCTTTTTCTATTAAATAACTTGTTGATATGCAATATATCAGTATTATTTTTTTTTCATATATACAGGATGTTTTTTCAGAAAAATTCTTCTATAGGATGTTAATATTAATTTTCATTTTGCTTTAATTATTATTTTTTTTTTTTGATCGTTCTTTCATTTGGCAGATTAAATATTAAAATTCGATATGTATATGCGATTTATTTTGATTTGGTTTGAATATTTTTTTTTTTTTAAAAACTATACTGAAAAAATCTTTCAGATTTTTTTTCCCGGCCCCCGGGGTATTGTGACGGTTGTCTATTTCGACCTCTTTTTGTCAGTAAATTTTATTTTTTTGTCGTTCCCGACGTAATTTTAAACTACGAATTACGTAGTGTCGGAGAACGGCAATGTTTTGATTTGACAAGCCAGTCACGAAAAATTATCCATCATAACAACTAGAATCTATTTATTTATTATTGTTTCCGAGTTTATTATTCAAAATTACATGTTTATCAATTTTTTATTATCTACAATCAAAGTTTTCACGAAATCAATAATTTATTTTTACGTACACGAGTGTGCGTAGCCAAAATTTTTGGCATTTTTGTATATTTTTAATTTTACTGCAAAATAAACATAGAAGAGAGCTTGGTATTTCCTTTCTGGACCCTCAATTACCACTCCGCAAACAACGCGTTACAAGGCTAAGAAAAAGAGTTAAATTATTTTATTTTATTTCATTGCGAAAAACCTGACTCAAGTTTTACTGATAGCTGTGAAAAAAAAATGTATGGCGATGATACTGCACACTTAAAAAATTGCTTGTTGAATGGGCTTTTCAAAAAATAGTATCACACCAGCCATTTTTTTAAAAACAAATCTTAGAAAATTTAATTTTTTCCTGAAAGGCGTGCTACTTGGAAAATAGTACAACTGCATGATAATGCTTAATGACAGGTCCAGGTGTCTTTTGTGGCAAAATTATTAATGACCACTTTTTAAATTTACTTAGTTAGTTTGAATACGAGTAAATTCATACCGCATCTAAAATAATTCTCGTCCAAATTGAATTCTCTAATAAATATTATTACATTAAAAAAATATATGCAGCCGCCAAAATTAGTGAAAGTGAAAGATGATAATAGAATTTAACGTTTTCTCTGAAATTTTCGCGTTCCCATAATTTTTTAGGTAATCGAAGCTTTAATATGAAAATGTCCTGACGCAAAGATTCCGTTGTATTGTATTAACATGTTAATTGGTTTAAAAAACTTTGAATACTTATTTTTTTTAACATATTCGATAAATACTGCAATCCGACGTTATAACATGACCTTGCTTAGTTGCAAATTTGGGAACGTACATTCAACCTTAACGGTTCATTACAAAGTTGACCTCCCAGTTGAAGCAAGATATATAAAAAAATAATATATACAATTTCGAGTTGAAGAGTAAGAAAACTATATTTACTAAAGATATACCAATTTATCTCAAGGTTAACATTTTAAAAGGGCATTTAAAATTTTACATAAGAAATTTCGACATGTATTGTATATTTAATAATATACAGATATTGCGGATACAATACAAAAGCTAAATTATACAATTTCAGTATATAAATTTTATTTCTTAACTTAAATATAAGATAACGCAACTAAGCAAAATTTATAATATTTATGTAATTGTTTCTTTTATAATATTTTCAATATTTGAAATTGTATCTTAATGCTTTAAAAATCACAAAATACGAAATACTATAAACATTTTATTGCTCAAATTTTACAAGATAATGAACTAGATAACATTGACATACATAGCAAATATATTTAAACGGTTTTAAAGGTCCAATACTAAACGAGTACTAAATTACTAGGCTATGCCTAAAATGTTCACAGTCACAAATTCAAACACACAAAGACCTAGACATCCAAGACTAACAGAAGCAGATAAGAAATGATTTTGTTTTGACATAAAGAGAGTCTGTAAATTTATTTTGAAAAAATTATACCCGTGAAGTTTCTTGCCAGTTCTTCTTCGCAAAGGTTTTTCCGAACTGGCGGTAGGGTCGTGTTTTATTTGACGTCAATAAGAACAAGTAATTGTCAATGTTCAGAAATAAATATTTGAATTTAAAGGTTTTTTGGGTATATTATAGTTCTTTAAAAAATCACTGTTCTGTTCTAAATATGAATTATCTCGTATTGAAGGGTTTCAATTGAACTCATTAGTGACCATAATTGAATTATTGTTGTACTGTACGAGTGACCCCTGAAGATACATTTGAAATGGAAAGAGTTTACTCTAAATTTGTAATTTCGTTGCAGACCGTAGGTTTAAGTTGGAATTGCCTTTTTCCAGTAATTACGCTGGTCCTTCCTTCCCTTTGTCAGGAACACCACGCAGCGTGGTTATTGTAGCGAGTAAAATACGAAGGACTTAAGTACCGCCCCATAAGAAATTCTATAACCAAAAATTTTTTATTTAAATAGTGAATAACTTCAACATTCCGCATTGTAAAATGATGAGACCGTCTACGTTATATTGCTTTACAGATTTGTTTAAACCAGTCAACATAGCCATGGCGCAAGCACTTCATAAACTTAGATTTGCTTAACAATTTGCATAATAAATTGGTATAGTGTGTGTGTGCAAAGGACCACAAGAAGCCGGATAAGCAGGACGCCCATTTAGAAATGTCAGGATTTTGCTGACCTCAACCTTAAGACCAGGGCGATTTACTGTTACAAACATACAGTTCTACTAATTAAAAATGTTTTACTGGACCATTTGAGGCCTTCCATAACATCAGTTATGATACAGGACGGTGTCATGCATTATGTTTCACCCGTGTTACAATCTGTACCTATAAACACATCAAAATAAGTCCGTGTTCACGGAAAAAGGTTTAATATTCTTGGACTGTCTAAAGTATTGCGGCAAGAAAATTGTTATTTATTTTACAAGACATATCGCAGCCAGAGTCTCCGTTTCTCAAACCTGCGTCGTTACATCCCTGCAGAGTGGTTCAAATCAAGGTGGCAAATCGGAATAATGGATTCATGATTCCACCCAATACTCTGTTATCGATGGAATCAAAATGAAATGAAATATGAAATATTTATTTCTCAACATTGAAAATTACTTGTTCTTATTGATAAAACACGACTCTACCACCAGTTCGAAAAAACCTTCATGAAGAAGAACTGGCAAGAAACTTCACGGGTATATTTTTTTCAAAATAAATTTACAGATTCTCTTTATAACACAAACACTATACAAAGTTATTCTTATCTGCATCCATTAGCTCGGCAAGTCTCCCTTCCCCCCAAGTATCCAAACGGCACCCGTTCACGAGTTAACGCGGGATCCAGCCATCGCCCTCCTCAACCATATTAGAGGGAAGTGAGCGACCCGTCACCCGACGCTACCATAAGAAGACGTACTTTAGTGACAATGACGCTTTAGATATTCATAGGTACGAAGAATTCAACGAACAAACAGACACATTACACATGTTTTGTTACAAATACTAGTACAATCCTGTTAATGAGGGGATTATACCCAAGGGCTTTTATCATCCAAATAATCGGATAGTTTATAATATGCTTTAGCACACGACTTCTGCTTTGTAGTTTCTTTGAATTTGTCAATAGGAAGACCTTGGATATCCTCAGAAACCTTATTATAAAAGCGTATACATTGACCCATGAATGTGTTTGTGAATTTATGAAGCCTACTATTATGAGCTGCCAGCATATTTTTTCGTTTTGTGTTAACATTGTGCAGATCTTTTTTTCTTTTTAACAAGGTTATGTTCTTTTTTACACACATACAATTTTCTAAAATATAAAACATCAACGACGGTTTCCCGGGCATTCCTCTACGCATGTTCAATTTTGCCCGGTCGTGCCGATTAATGCCGACCAAAATATGTGGGAACAAAAGTTATGTAACTTATGTGTAACAAAAGGTACATTATGCATTAAATTACATATATTCTATTGTATGGGTGTATCACTGGATAGGCACAAAATAAAGATTCAATAAAAGTGCGTTCATAAAATTTGGATTTATGCGTTATCAGAATCACTAAAATCAAACTAAAATTCTTTGAACAACTTAAAATACATGTTATTATTAAACACCGGAAAAAAAAACATTTGCCTTGGAGTTTGTTTATCGAAAAATCAAGCTTGACAAACAAGAGGACTGGCTAATATTTATATAAAACTAGTCATTATGTGTTTTAGTTAAGTGATGGGAAGTGTTATTAAAGGTTACTATAAAAAAACCTCTTCAAAGTTAATCAAGGTGACAATGATTTTTATACCTAACCGGCTTCCAACAAGTTACTTCAATTCGTTATATTTCTAATGCATTCTCGAGCATAATTTTTTCTCAGTTTACGAGATAGTTTTTGTTTCAAAATTTTTCAAAACTTGAAAACCCTCTTGGCTCTAGATAATGTTATTATAACTATGCATAAAACAAACTGAAATCGTTTACCTTAGGGGTGTCTATACACTTTTGCAACTTCGTCTATAGTATTATGACGAGAGCTAGAGCCTATTAAGAATACGAATTATATGGTCAATGGAAAGTTTGCTTCAAGTATAACAATACTTTCATGGTACTATCGAGGAACTCGACGAAAGCTCAGCTTCGATCCCGAATCCCCAGCAGTTGGCGCCCGTCAGCATTGTGCCCCGATAATACGGCCCGATAATATTTTCATTTTACAGCAATGTCAAATACATACATTCGAAAGTCTCGGGAAATGGAAATTGGATATTACAGAAAGTGATGAGCATTCCAACTGAAGAATTAATCGGCGACGCGGAGTTCAATGAAATCCTTAAATAAAATAAATTAATTTTTATTATTATATTGCTTAAATATTCGGTTGTAAATTAAAAACTTTCATTGTTCCGTTACGGATATGTGGCAGACAGAATATGTTAAAGAAGTTTTTAATATTAAAGTCAGATCGCCATCTTTAACGGTAAACCTGGTTATTTTATATTTTTATGCAAATTTTAATACGAAACTAGTATTTGGGACTAATATTTAAAATACAGAAACATAAAAAGACTCTAGTTTTGTAACCTAAAATGGACCAGATTCCAGTTCAAAAAATATTACCAATAATTTATCTCTTAACTATTATTTACTGACTAAAGGGCTATGTTATGACGTGTTAGATCATATTAAAAATTAAAGTATAATACACAAACGCAAATGAGTTCAATGAATCAAACGGTTTTTACTGAATACTATCATATTTCTGTATTAGTTGAACAAGTTTAAAACCTGTACTTTGGCTTCTCCGGCAAAAAACTTAGTTTTACTGTTTAATATGCAGTTATTTACTGGGCAGAAAAATAGATTTATGGTTCCCGACGATTAGACAAACACTAGATACCGAATTCGGTTTGTATTTATTCTACAGAGTGCTATAATAAGGTATCCACGCCATCATAATTTCTGCACCAAAGTATATAGAGATTTTGCTCTTTATTTAGGCTGCGTAGTGTTTAAATGAGCGTCGCTTAACCAATATAAAATACCACAAATAACAAATTTTTGTATCGATAATAATAATTTTAAAAGGTCATAATTACTTTCTTGTATAACACTCATCTGCCAACGCTCTGGCGCTCTGCTTCGATAGGTTCAAAACGTATCGGATCCCGATGAACGCGATTATCACTAACATAGTTATTTGACACTTCTGTCACGTCACTGTCACTGTCAACAGCACTCGGTGAAGTCGGAACTACAAAATTATCGACTCGATATAATTTCAGTTCCAGCACTATTTCAGATTTCACGCGCACTGTTTCGCGAAATTTTCGATTTAATAAGAAACAGTTTAATTAGACACGATATACGGTCTATAAAAACACAGTTTATGGCAATAATTAAATGTTTATATAGTAGGCAACACACGCAATCAAAGATGCTCTATATTTTACTTTTCATCAACCTCAAAAAGGACTTAAAGTCTTTAAAAACACAGTTTAAGAGTGCTCTATACTTTTAAATTTAAACTTCTTTTACAACCTTCTTTAATCCCAATTACGGCCTTTTTTCAAGAATATTAAAAGTATTTCCCGTACCGCGGATATTACGATCGCGGAAGTACAATCGAGATCGAAAGTGTTGGAGCGATGCGCGCGCGCAGCCAGCGTTTCCATACAAGACTGGCCCGTAGGCAGCAGCAAGGCTACGTTGGCTGACGTAACTAACGACAGCCCCAGTTACGTTTGTGCTGTGATTGTTACGGTTTGCGATAAACGAGGGCTCTGATTAAATGGTATCGAGCTCGTGTCCGCTATGTCGGAAAATTGAGGCTTTGCCTATTCATTTATATACAAATAATTGCTCTTTTTTTCTCACACATATCATCTGTTGAAGAGTGAAATTCCAAAGAACTGAAAATGACTTGCTTTTTCTGTATTAAAAAAAATTCTATTTTGCGAATTAATAATTGGATTTCGTGGTGGTTTCTTCAATGTATTTATTACTTAGTTTTATTGTTTTATTAAAATGGGACTATAAGTGCGATGTTACAGAAAAATCAACTTGGGGGATGAGAAGTTTGGGGTTGAAATTTTGTCATAGGACCGGCAAGAAAAGTCCGTGACATACGCATTAAGGAAAATGTACAAGCTGTGTGATTATTATACAGTCAATCTGGGTAACTTTGTCCCTCTGTCTAACGACCGCTGGTCCAATTTTATTACGTGCTTTTTGTTTTACTTTAGCGTACACTTAAATAAAACATTTATTAAAACTATGTTTTTAAATATGTTTGACTGACTTATTAGTAAAAAACACGATTCCTAATCAAAATGATAACTCGAAAAAATACATAAGATAGGTTTTAATAAAAAATGTGTATGTGGTAATTTTTTAACATATTTTGAATAAATGAGGCTCAAGTAATGTCAATACTTTAAAAAATTTAAATAATGCAAAATATTATAATCCGATTACTACCTAAAGGTTGGCTGGTAGAGAATGCGTTGTGGCATTAAGCCACCCTGTACGTGTGCAAAGGACATAGGCAGATCGCCATACACGGTTTTAGTTGGAGTTAAAGTGGAGCGTTTAGAAGTCAAAAATATCTAAAACATTAAAAAAATATATATATTATGGAGTATGTCTAGGATGAATAATAATTGCATTTTCGTTAGGTACTAATTTTGAGGTTATCTTTTCAAATTACCTACATTTACATAGGTAATTACTACTATCACCAACCAACCAGGATAAAAATGACACGTAAAGGTTCATCAATATCTTTAATTTAATCAACTTGTCTAAAACTCACAGCAATAAGTTGTCGTAAGCGCAATCCATCGGAAGTTTTTTATCACAAACTCGCCGGCTAAGGCAAAAGGACAAGGACTCCAGTGAGTAATAAATCATTTTCCTATGAAGAATATAAAAAAATATATTCTTTCATACAAATGAGTCTTTACATTCTGAATTGACTATAATTTCCTATAATTAAAATCTACTTATATTACAAAATCAAATACTTGTGCTTGGTCAAAATCAATCCTATGTATCGTAATAAGAAATGACAGGAGCTAAAACAAACTGATCAAGTCAAATCAAGCTTTATAAATCAACTATTTTTTTGGAGACTTCTAAGCTAGTATTATGGAAATTCACATTAAAAAAAAGAATAAACAAAAGTGCTAGTTGTTTTTTTAAACGCTAACTGTTTACTTAAATAAGGATTCGCCAATATTCTTTTTAATAAATAAATTATGAATTAGAATTAAATTGTTTGTTTATTTAATTATTTTGTCATAATTTAACATAAAAAGCTACTAAAAACTTGCAAAACATTAGTACTAGTTAATAGATCAACAAATATTTGTTTAAATGTCTAATAGCGGGCCTAAGTTACCCAGATTGACTGTTATTAAAATTATTATAATTAATACTGCGGCTGTCATAACACGCTAATCCAAATAAATAACTGCAACCTATTCAAAACACACTTCCAAACTATAAATTCGTTTTTAATAGCTCTTGTATCATTAAGAAGTCTTCGCAAAAATTAACATTTACCATCCAGTGAGGTTAAGGATTTTCAACAAGTTATGTCATAAACAATGCGATTAACAAACTAAGAATTTAATATTTATAGTTGCTTCTGAGCTTCTCGGAGATCCGCGAGGCAAGACTTAACTTTGCGTTGTATCTGATTCGCAGCTAATCTATAGGCGAGCGTGAGATACGAGCTTGGCTCTCCCTTAGCTTTCATAAAATTGCTAACGGCTAAGGGAAGCGTGGGTTTGCCTTGCTTAGCAATCTTTTCGTTATCACTGATGGCTGAGTTGATAGCAACAGTGAGGGAATCGACTAACGAGTCTATTAGACAGTCGGGCGAGATCGCGAGCGGGACGTTCGGGGCCTCTAAAGCTGAAACTAACGTGTTTTAAAGCCTTTCCAATTGGTAAGTCTTAAGAGACAAAACGTTGTCGTTAGGCGGTCGACGAGGGAGACGGGGCGATTATCGGAACCTAGGTCATCGAGCGGTTCGATAGACCTGAGATCGAGGTTGATTCTCTTTACTATCGCAAAATCGAATAATTAAGTTATCGAATGGATATAATGGAAGCGTAGCGGTGCCGAGATGAATTCTATTTGTCATGTATGTAGGAAAAAGTCGACACGCTCCGAGCCATAAGCGGCAAAGTATGGTGCTTATAGCTCTTAATAATACTAATTAATATTAATACTATACTGCGCTAAGATTGATATAAACTAGAAAACTGCTGAAAACCGATTTTTAGAAAAATATTCTGGTGCAACGAAGAATTTTTCGTTAAAGTCCAATGAATTAGGAGCCTCGGTAGTCAAACGACTAGTAATACGTCTCTAGCACTCTGAGTATTCCAATACCGACATGAATCATCCCTAATTATGATTATTAAATAAATAAATAAATCCCCAGACAAACACACCAACTGTATGAACCTAAAGCAAGCGGAGCTTGTGTAATGGATGACCATACAGCGAACTTGGGGGAAGAATAACCAGAATAAGCATACATTCATAAATGTGTATAAAATATTAACAACCATGACTCGAGAACAAACATCTAGGTTTATAATAATAATAATAATAATAATAATAAATAGTTTATTTGCCAGAATAAAAATGTTACAATCCAAGTCTAGATACAATTACAGAAAAAATTGGTCCAAGCCCAAAAACAAGTTCTGCAACCTTCTGCACTAGTTTGCACTGCGTCGCAGTAGGAGTCTTCTCTTAAGTTTGATTGGACATGTTATTTTAGTTGCTGGTGGATTTTACACATAATTTGATAAACTGACATATTCGTTTTATACAATACTAAAAAGGAGAGGAAACAAAATATTATTGATTAAATATCGAAACAGTTAAGAGAAAAATATTTGTAACTGTAACAGTGTGTACTGTTCTGTGTACAAAAATGTATTTAGAGTTATAAAATGTATTTTGTATATAAGTTTGTATCTATACCTTGTATAAGTTTGTATGAGATGAGTGTAGCTAATGTGATGAGATTTTGTTTGTTGAGAGGGTGTTTGAGTGAATGTTGTGTGAGCGCGTGTGGTGTTTACGGTGTGTGTTTGTTAAATTTCTGTTGTATATGAGTGTATATATCTTACGAATGAATGTCTCAACCAGGGCTAGAACCTGGGACCGGAGCTACTAGCCACTAATGAAGCAGTTACATAGTCTGAATCATAAACGATCAGTAAATCATAGTTCAATGAATGGTCAGTTAATGTTAAACTATAGTTTACGACGCCTTACTTTGTTGAATGGGAATTGTTGAATACATTTTACACCTACAACATTACTCTGTATGGATAACCTATAAATGTGTTGTTGAAACGGTGATGTTTCAAACTATATTTTATAAAGAGGGAAATATGTTTCTGTGTTTTATGTTTAATCGATGAACTACTTTGGAGCTACTGGCACCGCACTCGCTAGTTATACATTCGGGTCCGCAGTATTTAAACGACAAGGCCGACTCGAAGAAATTATTATACATGCGGCTAGCGGGTTGTCAATTCGGGCTTTATGTAGATCGTCTCCAAAACCCGGCAGGCATCCCCACCATCCCAACCCGCCGTTCAATAAGTCAGCTGACTACACAGCCAACCCAGACGCACCGGTTCGTTACAGGCATCCGCGTAACGTCTTAACAGATCCCGACGACCCAATTGCAACAAGCAACGCCGGCGTTCCAGTTAGAAATAGGGCAAAACGGCATTCGAATCGCCTAACCCACCGGTGGGCCAGGCTAATGCGTCATACGCATTCCTACTGAGTTTCTTGCTGGTTCTTTGGAAGTTGATGACCCTTCCGAACCAGTGGTAGTTTCAATATACAACGTCCTAAGCCGAGGTCCGTGCCCTCTCGGGGTGCCCTTAGGCGTATCGTATGTAGGAGTAGTTTAAGTTCCAGCTAAGACCTCAGCGTTAGGCCATAAAGTCCGGTGAAATTTAAAAGGCTAATAGGGCCACAAATAAACTGTCCATTTCGAAGAAGAAAAACAAAACTGGCAGGCATTTTTCGCCAACATTATTCCACATAATGTACGATTTGCCACCCGAATGTTTGAGTAGCATACACTCAGAATCCCTGAGGAGGGTTAATTATCCTGAAGTAACAAGGGATCAGGATAAAAGCAGGAAATATATTAAAATCATATTAAAATGGGTATCAATTTAAATTGTTTCGTGTATCATAGTTAAGATGTCATATCGCCACATGATGAAGCATTGTAAGTATGTTAGTGCCATCCACGGAGAAGCGTCCCTCTACATTTTTGGTCTATTCATCGTAGTTGGCGAAGTCGAAACAAGAACGTAGTGGTGCGCGTCTCCGTGGATGGCACTAACTATAGTTCGACTCTTCTATTTAGGATCAGACATAACAAGATCTCGTTTTGATCATGGTTACGTTTTACGTCAAATTTAATTCATTTCAATTTCAATTAAACTCTTGATACTGATTCTGATGGGACGGAGGTCCGCTGACGTCATCGACCGAGCGTGATATAAATATAGATCAAACTTCTATTATTCTGCATAACTAAACTTCGACTCAACCCATTGTTGTTAGTTCACGCATTCAATGAACAGAATAATGCTATGTTTATTTTAAACATGAACTACCTAACGAATACTTACATTGCATTCAGTTCTTTGTATCGTTTTATTTATATTTGCTACAAGCTACGACTTTAAGGCCGACTAGCGCAGCTCCGAGTTATCTGGCGCAATGTTAAACATTGCTTTATGTCTCTATCAGTTCAATAGAAACAGAAAGTGACAGAGTGATATTTTAACTACCTAACCGGATATCCCGATTCTAAGTGGAGCTGCGCAACTGGCAAAAAAAATTGTACGTCAAAAACGATTAAATAGTTTATGTACTGAAATTACGACAGCGAGGAAGATGTGTCAAGTGATTACTTAACGCGCTCATTAGCATAGATTTTGTTAATCTAGACTTAGTTGGAGTATAAATAAAATATAAATTCGCTAAGCAAAATCTACACTAAGAAGCGTTTAAGTAACGATTCGACGATTCTGTCTAGTCTTACCACTAATTACGTGACCGAAATTAACCTTTTTGGTCGAAAAACTAGAAATTGTAAGTTGTAAATAAATATTAAAATTTGATTCGTTTAGTACAATATTTCATTATATAAATTTTCTTCATTCTTAAATACTTTTTATTAACTTTAAAAGAACTGTCAAATTTAAGAATTTAATGGTATTAGAGTTTCTTTGTCAAGGCAAGAAAGTTCATGGGTATAATTTTTTTGAAATAATTTTACAATGTCTCTTTATTTCAATACAAAATTATTCTTATCTGCATCTGTTAGCCCTGCAAGTTTCCCTCCCCTCAACTATCCAAACGACTAACACCCTCAAACGGCACCCGTTCACGAGTTAACGCGGGATCCAGCCATCTAAAATAATTTAATATATAAATAAATTCAGAACAAATAAGAGTGAAAACTATATTTTCAAGCACGTGTTCATTCATTTGAAAGAAAATCAATCCGCACCTCCAACGTCAACACGAGACGAGGTCACAGCCGCGATTTAGTAAGCGCAACGTAACGTGTTACATAGCCGAGGTCAGTTCGTACAGGTTTTGACGTCTTGAAATGGTACGTGCACAACGGATATGGCTAGCGATCGATCTGTTTAGCTAACGTTCAAAAAAGTGTTTTCTTGTTAAACAGCAGCGACATCGTTTTATCTCGTTGAGTTCCGGATGAAGGGAAGACACAGCCAGTGTAGTCACTAGACCACAGGCAATTGGGTAGATGACACAATTTAAAAACGCAAGATTTTATAATTTATTTATAAAATATTAGTTATTTTGACAGGTACAATGTTTTGAAAAATATAGTTTTGAATTTAATATCGAAATTATATAGATTTGGAAACTTAAAAAAAGAAGCAAAAACTTATTATAGTATATGTTAAATTTTTAAATATCATTAGCTTACTGACATTAAACATAACAATTTTTACTTTGACAGTATGCATGTAAACGCATTATCTACGTAGCTATTATATATTTTATCCAAACGCCCATACAATTTTAGTATGATTCACAAGTCGTGACGTCACAGCTCAGTACCGTTTTGTATGGAGCGTTTTTCGGCGACTCGCAGCGGCTCCTCGAACACATCGCTGTATCTAGAAAACTATTGATTGTAAACACAGTGTTACTTTTGCAATATTTATTTACTGTTGATAAACTATTTAAATATGAAATAAAAAAAAATTTGTCATGTACCCAATTCAGGCTTAAACCTACGGTCGGCAACGATAACTAATAATATCAATAAATAACAAAATAACATCTACAATGATTGATGTATTTCGGCACGTAGGCCAGTTAACCCTCAGGTGGACGCTTGATTCGATTGCCGACTATAACAAACTTACAAAAATACACCTTCACTATGTTTATAATATAATGAAATAGTATAATATAAATTATGTAATCACATTCTAGCAATTATTCTTTTTTCAAAAAAAATTTGCAGAACGAAAATTTGATATCGCGATGTAGATTAGATTTTTTATTTACAATGTAATATAAAAACGTAATGAGATGTCAAACGAAATCGAAAATCGATAACAATCTATTATAACGATGTACAAGAAGTGTATCAAAAAACTTCTTTCGCCGCAAGCACTTTTGATTTTCAATAATCGATACAGCAAATCTTGTTACATCACAACTGGATTGGAAATGTGTAACTTAAAAACAATTCTTTTTATGGCGAAAGAGTTTAATTAAAAAGCCAGTTTCATATTATTTAAGCTTCATTTATGCGCTGTAGCATGGTGCGGGCAAATGACGTTACATTCTGGAAAAATTATTTATTATATTTCGACGCTTCATTCTTCAGATAGTATACAATTAAACAGGTAGTGATGAAATTCACAATGATAAACATTTATTAAGCTATAAGTATATCTAATTTTTTAGGAAAAAAATTTCGTTAGCCATTAACTTGTTCTTAGTGGGTAGGTGCTCCTCGAGTGAGTCCCACGCTACCCTGCGTACCAGCTGCGGGGTATGCATGATACATTTACAACCTCCCTCCCCACGTAGGGTGCTGCTTAACGCAACAAAAAAAAAAATAAGCGGGCCACGGCCGGCGTACCCTTTCGATCGGCGGGAATGCGTGCATAAGTTCCTTAAAATAGAAAGGTCGCTCTGTTGTAACCAAGTAAATTAACGTCGAGACGGAATTTCATTTATGCGCAATTCCAAATAGTTTCAGTTTGTTAAATAAATATGAATAAATCTTAGGCTGTTTATAGTTTAATAAAGTAATGAAATGTTATGCTGAGCAAATATACAATGCGGTAGAACTTAAACGTAGTTTTGTTTGACAAAAGTTGAAGAGCAATTTTTTAGCTCTATTTATTGCTTTTTACTGTCCTTAGTTGGTTAAATTTTCTTTATTAATTTTCACTTGGTCCTTTTCTTTTTTAAGAAGTTTGCAGGACGCATGAGGCTGTCTAAAACGCCTGCAAAGCTTATACAATACTCATAGTCAAACGAAATAAACAACAAAATGCTACACCTAACGAGAAACTAAACTACTAGAAGCAAAATTTTAACTTTCGAACAAAACACGGAATGTTTCGTAATTCTGCTCGGTGGTTACGCAATTTAGAGTAAAGTAAAACTACCTATCTCTTTGGTTTTTGAAATACCTACTATAAAATACCATAAAAAAATAATGAACCGTGAAGACAAAACTCAATTAAATATATGTTTGTTTTATTTCTTTTGCTTTAGGTAAGTATTTGAAACAAGAGGTATATAGATAGTTCAACTAGTGTTAGCGCGCGGACCTATGTGTCTGTGCTTGTAATTATGTAACTAAACTTTATGTGACAGACAAGAGTTCTGGTCGCTTTGGTGTGCGTGTACAATCAGGAAATCTTGTCACGCACACACAGTTGCTGTATATATGTCGCGAGCGGATAGTTGAATTAGATATTCTACTAAAAAGCTAGCCGTTTGGTTTAACGGGTTTCTTCAGCTAATCGTCTAGCTGTCACGTTGAATAGTTAATTATTAAGCCTTATGAACCTTGCAAACCCCTATTTAAAGCTTTGAATTTGTTGACTGTGCCGTGTATGTATATTTTGGAAGTTGCTATATATGTAAAACGTAACATTCATTATTTTAGTCGAGCTAAAAACTTAGGCAGGGCTACGCGGCACGGAGAAAGATTAGTGTATGACGATGGACCGCGCCTGCAACTATATCTTAACCAATCATACGCAATGTGCATAAAAAATTTTAATGCGCTACCAAACCGTTTTAAATATTTGCCAGAAAACAAATTAAAAGGCGAACTCTCACATTGGTTAACAGAAAAATGTTTTTATACGCTTAATGAATATTTTAAATGTAAAACCTAAATTATGATAAATGTATTGCAAACTTCATAAACCTTAAAGAATGTACCTAAATTAAAAATTAATAATAGTAATAATAATATAAGCTTTATTATCTTTATTAATATTATTGTAATTGTTTTTAACTAAATTCTGTGACATGTAATTGTTTTTAAGTTATTTTTAAGTGATGAAGTGAATTGTGACGTTTTTTAGCTTTTAAGTAACATACACATTTAAGTTTTGTATGTGGAGCATAACTTTTTTGTAAACAACTATTTTTTACCATACATTGAGCAATAAATTAATCTGAATCTGAATTAAGCAGGGAATATGCAATTGTTAGTTAATTTCTTACAAACGTCTTGATATCCTGCGATTTGTGTAAGCCGTGTGAACGTGCACTATTTGCGCTATAGCATGGTGCGGGTGACAGTTTCAGTAACTTCAAGTTACACTTAAGACTTAGTATTTCAGCTGTACCACATTCGTAATATATTCAATCATTAACAACTGTAGTAAATTAAATTAAACCCAACCAGAATGTTCTAGTCTACAAATAAAATCTAATAGAAAGAAAACTTGAGCAAAGTTTTATACGTATAACGTAACGCCATAGATGTATCATGTGGTACTGACAGATATCAACGTCATACAGGCAACTGTCACCCGCACCATGCTACAGCCAACGTGACATTGGCAGAATTATCAACAGATAGAAGCCATTTTGCCACTTTGATTGTTCAGATTGTTACTTTCATTATAGTCACGAAAGTTTGAAAAATAGATGTAAGTACCTAAGAAATTACACCAAACAAAAATATGCGTACACGCAATGATAAAGAAAGCAAATTTTTACGTAACTTTTTCCAAAATTGCGGTATAAAACGTTCAAAAAGTAATAGAAACATACAACAAGCTAATAATGAGATTTGATTTAAGAATTAAACCACAAATATTAGGTCTTTACCTATGAAATTGCCGTTTTTCACGAAATAAATGAAGCGTCATTTTTTTATACATTTTTTATTTCTATTAATCAAAATAATCACCCATGCAATCAATGCATCTTTGCCAACGCATTGGTAGCTTATTGATGCCTTTCTTGAAGAAATCAGCTGGACGGGAGGCAACAAATTCTTCAAAGGCATTTTGTACTGCCTCTCGGGTATTGAATTTTTTTCCCGCCAAGAAGTTATCCAAATTCTGGAAAAAGTAGAAGTCTGTAGGCGCAAGGTCTGGTGAGTACGGCGGATGACGGAGAACTTCCAACCCCAACTCTTGTAGCTTGGAGACCGTCTGCTGTGCAGTATGAGGTCGCGCGTTGTCGTGCAGGAGCAGTGGAGCCGAACGATTGACCAAAGCTGGTTGGAGACGTGCGAGCTTCTCCATCATTGTGTTCAGTTCTTCACAGTACACATCTGCAGTAATGCTTGTCCCGTTTGGCAAGAAGCTGTGATGAATTACACCCGCGTTAGACCACCAAACAGTGACCATCACTTTTCTAGGGGTAAGTTTTCGTTTAGGGCATTGTTTGGGTGCTGAACCAGGGTCCAACCAACTTGCTGAGCGCTTACGATTGTCAAACAGGATCCATTTCTCGTCACAAGTAACAATGCGGTTCAGAATTCCTTCATTTGTATGCCTGCTGAGCAGTGCAAGGCACGTCTCCACGCGTACTTCGCGCTGGCGGTCATTGAGTTCGTGGGGTACCCATTTGTCAAGCTTTTTTACCTTGCCAATTTGATGCAAATGGACCAATATTGTTTTGATGCTAACGTCGAAAGCTGCTGCTAATTCAGCCGTGGATTGAGTTTCATCAGCTTCCACAATTGCCTTTAATTCGTCATTGTCGACCACAGTTTTCGGACGACCACGGGGTTCATTTTTCTGGTCAAAATTTCCAGAACGGAAGCGGGTAAACCAATAACGGGTGGTGCGTCCGTTTGTAGTGTTCGCTCCGTAAACGTCGTTGATGTTGCGTGCCGCTTGTGCCGCTTTGCTGCCACGACGGTACTCATACTCCATAATTACTCGAATTTTTAACTTATCCATGATGACGAAAAATGTTCGAATGCGTTGAAAACAAAACACTAACTATTAAACAAATGACGATTTTAGTAAAATAATTCCATGTTTGTCAAATAAAATTAATTTGAAATTAGAATTATAAGTCAAAAAAAAATTTTTTTCATTTGAAATGGCCAGTACGGCAAAACGGCAGTTTCATAGGTAAAGATCTATTATAAATAAGTGAACGATTAAAAAAAATATTTTTTGGAAATTTTCGGAATATTAGATATATTCCTAATTAAAATTTAATTTCTAATAAAGAGTGAAATTTAAACGAATTAAGAACGCAGTTTTGCAACAAGCAGCTTCATAAAAATTACTTTTGGTTAGTAAGGGCATGAATGTCTTGTTCAAGGTGCCGTCAAGTTTGCCTTTAACTCCGAACAGCTGCTCAACCTGTACACAGCTTAGGTTCGATCTTGTATGGAGTACTGCAGCCATCTTTGGCATGATTCCGCAAAATACCATCTTGAAGCGTTGGATTCTGTCGACCGAAGGGCCCGTAGACTCATAAGTGACGACAAACTTACTTCTTCGAGACTGCAAAGTCTCGAGCATCGTCGAAAAGTTGCTAGTCTATCGGTTGTTTACAGAATGCACTGGAGAGTGTGCGAATGCTCTTTTTCATCTGACTGAACCTTCCCCCTTTCTCCACCGGTCAACCAGACGCAGACAGAAGTTTCACCCGTTTGTGGTTAGCGTGCCGATGAGCCGAACTAAACGGTTCGATAGCTCATTTTTGGTTCGTGTTACCAAAGAGTGGAACGATTTGCCTGCGTCTGTTTTTCCAGACAAATATAACCCTGGAGCTTTCAAGTGTAGAGTGAATAGGTACCTCTTGGACAGGCGTGTATGATCCTCGTCTTCATCGTCACTTTCCATCAGGTGAGATGGAAGACAAACGCCTGCTAATTATTAGTAAAAAAAAATTTAAAATAAATGGCGGTCACGCTTGACACCTTTGTAAATTGATAGCTTACATCAATACAAACATATAGTATCGTTACAGTGATGAAGGTCACAAAAACAAATATTCAATTAATTTTATTAAGGAAGTATCGTTTATACTTCAATTAAAAAAAATAATCAAAATCAATAATAAAAAATATCTGTGGCGCCACTTGTAGCACTTGATGCAAACTTTGACAGCACTCGGAAACGTGTCGAGATTTTGTCAATCTGTGCTATATACCGGGTGAAACTTAAGTCGAAAACAGAAATATGTGTTTAAGTTTAAACATGTGGACGTGACAACAGGCAAAAATATGCGAACGGTTGTTTGATGATTCGTTTCTTAAAAAAATTGTTTTCAATTAACTGAGTCTCATGGTCACTCTAATTACTAGGATAAACAATCATAAAGCCATAGCGTGTTACTGTATTCGAATAGGGTGACCATAAGGTTGGTGTTTTTGCTATTTAAAATTATTATCAATAAATGTTTGCTTCTAGAGTTAATGCAATGAATTTGCCTTCAAATACTGCTATAGAAACAAAAAATTATGTTTACGACTTATGTTTCACCCTGTATATTGACAGTTGAGTGGTATAGTGAGTTGTAGTCCTACCTACCTTATACGCCGAAGGTGCCAAGTTCGAGACATCCATTTCTGTGATGAAATGTGATGTTTGTTTTCGGGTCATAGTTGTTTATATTTGTGTTTTCGTTTGTATGTTCCCCCAGTTCCCTCTGTGGTTATCCATATCACAAGCTCTGCTTACTTTAGGGCATACAATTGGTGTGTTTGTCTGGGGATTTATAATAAATATTATTATTCTTTATGCTTGTATTGAAGAGCACTACCTATTTTTGAAGGCTATAGGCGTGACCGCCATATTGAAAAAAAAAATAAAGGGATCGAAGCGCAATGCTAAACCCTCTTTAAAATTATCCCCTAATTAAGAGGAAGTTTTTATGACATTTATGTAGCAGGTAAATGTAAATATCCAAAATGATTTCACAAACAATTATATTCTTTTCCAGGGATTTGACTACAGTAATTTAAAATTTATTCTAAGTTTTATAGCACTTAATTGCCTTTCAAAAACTGTTATTACCATTAGTTTCTGCATGAATTTAAATATTATGTTAATATTTAATTATTTAATAATATTTTTAAATGTTTATCCTTAAAAACACCAGAAACAACGAATATGAAAATAATTGATTTGCTTTCCTTCTTACGTTACCGATTGTTGATTGCTGATAAGATTTTATATTTTGCACAACTTTCACTTGAGACACCATTGTCTGACTTCGCAACTAAGATAACTGTTTCCCAAACTTCTACTTAATCACTATAAAGAGAAAATACTTATTTGTTTATTTGTACCTGGAAGATAAACTGTGAAAGGATTGAACCATAGGTATTAAAAACTAAAGTCCGGATTTTCGACAAACATGGTGATTGAATTGTCCATTATGAGACATTGAGACTGCTGCAATCTGACATAACCATCGACAGCATTTGGTTCTGTACCGCACACAATTCGGCTATTTAAACGAAGCAATCCCGAAACAATGGGCTATTTGAATAGTTTTTGAAAACCATCTAACATTATTTTGTGGTTTGCATGGACCCTAGAAATAATGTTGATTTTTGTTTTATTTAAGTATTTCATACAAACAGACTAATTAAAAAGTACCTGATTATTTAAGCTGTTAAAACGCTTGCTCCAGCAATATAGCGTCGAGACGCACCTGTGACGTCACGCGATGGCATCAAGATATGGCATTGACAGAAACAAGATTTTTACTTGCCTGTGACGTCGTTTAAAACTGAGCCAATCAAAATCGTTTAAGGTCTTGATGTTCCAACTTAAAATATATACGTTTATTTGTGTTTATTTTGGAGGAAATATTAATTATCGTTTATATCTAATAATGCGAATTGCTTTTAAAACGCATTATGTATGCGGATGGAAGTTCATATTTCATTACTTTTTATATTGTCAAATAACCTATTGCAAAGATTTAGGGAAGCCGTGTTCCATCGTGACACTGCGCGGCCATCTTCGACGGCTCGCAACTTTGTAGGAAGGTTTTGATATGGAGGAATACACTTCCTCGTATAGCGCGGACCCTGCCCCGTCTGGCTACGATATGTTTCTGTAAAAAATTAGCCAACCGTACAAGTCCAAATTTTTCGACGATAAACCGCAGAAGTTCTACAACAATGAAAGTATGAAGCTTCCCGAAAAATTGGCAAAAAGGTCCTAGATAATAAAATAATGGTCAATACGTATTTGATTAAAATTGATTTGCAATAAAGAACATTTGCGTTTAAAAGTTAATCAAAAAGGCCTGAAGACTTTTGTGTGGCCCAATAACTACAAACTCTCTCTTAGTGAAAAATTCTCTTAAAGTAAAATTCTCTCTTAGTGAAAGGCAAAAACTATTTAATCTGTCCCGAACAACTATGTTCCGACCATTCTCCTTTCGCCACTTTGAAACATTAAAATATGAGAAAAGGCTTTTCTTACGAGAAAAACAAGATAACATCCTTTATCCTCCTGTGATCTCTAAAAGGTCATAGACGGCAAGCACCTTCCATCAAAACCGTGTCACTGACCCAACTCGACCCACTTAACCCGTTCAATGTCCAACTATACTAGGTTTGTTTTCAAACAACAACTGAACCGCTTGGCGATGATTTAATTTCAACGTAACTGACCCACTGACGCTAACACACAATACTTTACGATAACTAATAGTGAGTCAGCTAAACCTGGCGTTATGTAACCTGTCTTCTCATTTCACCGCGTTAGAAACGTAACATGCTATGGGTTAACATTGAGGCAGTCGAAATTAAACTCTGCGATAAGAGGACTTTAAGTCGGTTTTTAGGTGCTAGTTTTTTTAAAATTAATGATAATGTAAACTATGTTAAATAAGTTTGTAAGCATTCAGTTTTGACGTTATTTATATTGTGCAATTAAATATGCCCTGATACTGAGCATTTTAGAAAGTAATGGTAATTTTAAGATGCCTCGTACGTTTTATCAACAGGTTTTCAAAATGTCAAAATTGGTACCAACTGTCTCAATAGATGGCTCTGACTGAAACTAGTATGTCAATAAATGAAATAAATAGGGCACATGTAGAAACTAATCCGAAATAATCGAAAAAAGTTAATACTCAATCTAAGCATACATAATTAAAAACTCTTGATTTTTATAACAGGTTATTTCATTGACATTATTTCATATTATGTTGTCATGTAAGTTCAGTACGGGTTCAGTGCTCTTGAGATTAATTCGTAACAATTTTATCATTTTACTTAAAGCCTCATACTAAAATTGAAATTAAATTTGCCGCCATTAGAGTTTTAATTTTATATTATAGGTACAGAACTTTCACGAGACATTATGATCATTTTATCTTTTAAGATTTTTCTATTTTTAGATATTTATATGCTTTTTTTTTCATAATAAACTGGCAAGTTTTGCGACTGAAACCTTTCAATTTTGTACATTATGAATTTGAAATCTTGAAAGTAAAAAATAAGTTATGTGCAGTTTTTTGGTGTTTTCTATCTGAGTAATGGATTAATTTAATCGATTATTATTTTATCAAATATATCCCTGGAGCTTTCAAGTTTAGAGTGAATAGGTACCTCTTGGACAGGCGTGTATGATCCTCGTCTTCATCGTCACTTTCCATCAGGTGAGATGGAGGACAAACGCCTGCTAATTATTAATAAAAAAAAATTATAAATATTTCCTTGCGAGTCACCGATCATGTTTCGACTAAACGCTTGAGATTATATTACACTGTTTTTAAGCTTCAAGTAAAACCAGTTATATTATGTATTACTTACATAGCCAAACGGAACAAGATTAATTTACACGGGCAATTACATAATATAATTGAAAAATTGTATCAACGAAAACTAAAAAAAAATATACCACACAAATCTTATCAAATCAATATCTGTAGTTTTCACCATCTCAATTTAAGGGGTAAATACGTACTAAGCTAAAAACCAATAGTAATAACATATAAAATCCCCAGACAACCCCCAACGGAATCGCCAGAAAGTGAGCAGAGCTTGTGACATGGATGACCATACAGCGAACTGGGGTGACACCAGAATAAACATAGCCATGACCCGAGAACAAACGTTTGTGTTCATCACACGAATAAATGTCCTAACTAGGACTAGAACCTAACCCTCCGGCTGATGCTACAACTACTAACGCTACTAAGTAGGTATTAACTTCATACACTGCTTGTCAACTAGAGCTTCAGCACTCAGCTATGGAGAACAAGCAGCCAAAAACTTCTCACTGCCGACTTACAAGCAAAACAAAAGTATCCATTAACGAGGCCAAGTCCCACTGTACCACAAAACCTTAAATAACGGGGACACGACACTCACTGCACGCAGCTTCATACAACTTCATGCAACCCGTACCACACTCGCTCATGAGGCAATCCGTTATACAACACTTGCGTAACCACTTTCTGACTATGGTATTTTTCTTTCTGCCAATGATGTCACATTCAAGACTGTGTCAAAAATAACACTAGCCGATATTGGACCATTTCTGTTTTGATGTTAAGAGTGCTTGGATTTTATCACTCTTTGCTGGACAGATTACTTTATTTTTATGACAGATGTTAACAATAAAACCTTATAATTAAAATGAATAAAACTGCTGTGCCTACCCAATACTAAGAATCTTCAAAATCGGATAAACTCACGAAGTACATAGATTTAAAAGACGAATTGAAACGAATGTGGAACCTTCAGTCAGTTTCAACAGTCCCAATCGCAATCTCCACTACAGGAATATAACCCATATCTTTGCACCAGTCACTTAGTTCCCCCGACTTTCAAAATTCTTACATCCAAAAATCCGTCAAGTTCCATACTTGTCGCACAGTACGTAAGTTCTTACAGTCAGATCTAGACTAAACCGATGTTCGTCTGGCCTAGGCCCGACACAATCGATGCCGAGGGAACAAATGGTTACCACAGCAAAGTAATAATAATAATAATACATAAAAGTGTTGTTGTTTTTTTCTTGTTTGCTTTGTGTCTAATTGTAACATTTTTATTAATTTTTTTATTGTTTTGTGTTTTTGCCTATTCTTTTGTCAATTTCTGAATTTGCGCCGAATAAACCATTTCATTATTATTATTATTATTATAAAATGAATATTATAGAAATACTTTTAGAACCGTCATGAACATTGACCGATCTGTTTTGATCCGATTGGCAGATTAATTTTGATATTTAGACAGGTTTTGATGACCAAGAAATCATTTGCGAAAAAAAGCTTTCTTGTTTGTTTCGTTATTTGGCTTTTTGATCAACGGTCAACACCTTGGCCAGTTTTCGAATACGAACAATATTACATTTTCAAATGTAATAACTGGGATTTCATAAGATCAAGGATGTCTTAACTGTTGATCTTAAGAAGGTACAATCACGTAAAAAAAACAGAAAAACCCTTTAAGTAGCATAGTTTCTATAAGAAATTATATGAGCTCCAATGCTTCTAACTGCAACAAAATTAAGATTCTAAAATCTTGGCATATCTAAGTTTAAATTTGCGTAAATTAAACTTAACGATGCAGCCGAACACGGTTTATATACATAATTTATTTTACGGCTCACCTTGAAGTGACCTGCACATTTTATTGCCGATATTAGCGCTTGTATAAGAAAACTTGCTTTGACCTGAGGCCAAATTAAAAATGTATTTTCTAAGTCTATTCACCTCTTGATAAGGTATATGTTGACAACGAAAATTGCACGGCATACAATTTGGAGCGCAACAATAATTTCATGTCGGTGCTGAAAACTTTGAATGCTCCAAAAATGCGTGTTCAAACCCTGGTCTAGTTTATATTTATTTAGGTACATATTTAGTATGCGCTTCCATACTATAGGTTATATGCGTGTGATTTAATAAAGGCCAAATTTTTTTTAATTCACTTTATTACTTCAGAATTTTGCCTGTATCAGTATATTTATATTTTAATATTTAATTTTATCAATATATTTATATTTATTTATCAATATATATCGGACTACTAGACGCAGACAGACCTTCCATCCTTTCATGGTAGATATCCCAAGACGAACCAAACGCTTCGATAGTTCCTTTTTGGTGCGGGTCGCCAAGGTGTGGAATGAACTGCCTGCGTCTGTTTTTCCAGAAAACTATAGTCCTAGTTCTTTCAAGTGTCGAGTGAATAGGTATCTCGAGGATAGACGTGTAACACCTTCGTCTTCATCGTCACTTTCCATCAGGTGAGATAGAAGACAAACGTCCTTATCCTTTTTCAATAAAAAATTAAAAAAATATATTTTCAAGAGATTTCTTTTTGAATAAAAATAGAATTAATAAATAGCGCAAAATTGAGCGGTACATTCTATGTTGTTGATACGCAACGCTATTGGTCAGACTGAATGTGACGTCATAGTGTACATTAACAATGTTGCGAGTTGCTTGGTGTGCCGTGTTACTAAAATAGTGGGCGTTGAAAAGGCCCGTAACTTTAAACATAATTTAAAATTATTTTTTATTACTAAAATGTGTTTTTTTGGAGTTAATTCCTTTTAACGTTATATATAGATGTAAACTATTGAATAAAAATAAATATTAAATTCTGGGCAAAATTATTTACTGTTCCAATTAGGCACGAACAATCAATAATTTCAACGTTTCGTAGCAACAAAATCACGCATGGAAGAATCGCAATGAAATTTTAGATTTATAAAAAAATTGTCTCACGTCTTATTTTACTGAATACCGTCACCGCTAAGAGAGTAGAAAACAATATTTCTACTATTATTATAATTTACATGGCCGATCTACCCTAGCGTTTTGCTCTTTCAGCTTATAAAACATATTATATAAAGGTGATATTAAACTAAAAGACATTTCATAATTTCAAGGGAGGAGTCGAGGGCGCTATAATTGGTTTGAATAGTATGTAAAATTCGAATTCTTAAGAGACTAGTAAAATTTGTAAAGACTTGAAAATTGAATCGTAAAAAAGATTTCCCATAGTATTTGAACACAGTGTCACGTTAAGGAATCCAGCAAACGAGCTCGGTATACTCGATTTACCAATCTTAAAACTTGACGGCCGAATGGAGTAGTGGTCGGTAGCCCTGCCTCGTTCGAGTCCTGGCCGAGGCATTTATTTGTGTGACGGACAGAGATGTTTGTTCTCAGGTCATGGTTGTTTATATTTATGGTTGTTTATGTATATTCTGGGTTCCCCCAGTTCGCTGTATGGTCATCCATAACACAAGCTCTGCTTTGCCCCCCCCCCCGCGGTTAGTGTGATTTATTTTAAATCACCATGAACTTAGAATTTAACGCAATTCCACATTAAGTACAGCTTCAATTTAACATATATTTTTCTATAAACAGAATAAAAAACTGGAGTTGTCAAGAAAAGGTGTGAACTATTTCTGTGTGAGAAATTATGATTTCTTTCTTTGTGACAAATTATAATTAATTTCTTTGTATTAAATATATTGAAAAATACATATTCGCTATAAATCATAATTTTTTCCAGTTAGGTTTTACGTTACTAGATTTTATATGCAATAGGTGTAACAAAAGTCTAGATCCGAGTTTAGAAACTCGTATAAAAATTTACGAGCAGAAAGTTTAATATGAGTGTAAGATTAGATAATTGCAAAAAAATATGTATTAGAAATTATTTGAGGACTT